>CM048927.1:36166898-38566898 GCA_026686955.1 Epinephelus cyanopodus | reverse complement strand
TTAAATTAAGTACATTTTGCTCATACATATCTTTTTACTTAAGTAAGGTTTTGAATGCAGGACTTGTGGAGTTTTTACAGTGTGATATTTGTACTTTTACTTCAGTAAAGGATCTGAATACTTCTTCCATCACTGGCTGCAGCTGCTGATTTATCTCATTTCTTTGGCTGCACTTGCACACAGTTTATCATGAAGTGTTCTTACTCTGTGGTAAATGCAGCTTGAAATGTTGCAAAGCATTAAAAAGCACTTCAGTAAAAGAAAATACTCCAAAAAGCCAAACTTTGACAGAGCAACAAGAGTAAACTTCCAAAGATAAAGTTTTACCAACAGGCGTTTCTATTATTTTGTCACCCCATCTCTCTGCAGCCTGTAATACAATCACAAACTACATCCTTTAAATGTTCACACAGTGGAATCAGCATCTCTGCAGGTTTGTTGTATAAGACTGAATTAGTTTTAGTTATTTGTCCCTGTATAAACTGGCAACTGCGTGTATTTCTCTGCAAACACACATAATTAACAAATGAATAAACCCCAAAAAATTAAATATAGCAACCCACTTCAGTCCAGTCTCCATGAGCCCTTCACATTTTAACCAATACAGACAACGTAATAGCTGTAATTACGGCAGCATATGATATTTATTGCTGCCGGTTTTAAGCAAAGAAGCCGATATTTATCTGGTAATTACAGGTACTAAAGCTCAGCCCTGCTTTGTTTCCCCGTGTTGTTTGGCCATTGCCATGACGCTGTGTGGGTCTCCACTGTCAACAAGCA
The DNA here is from genome assembly GCA_026686955.1 of Epinephelus cyanopodus. NCBI lineage: Eukaryota > Metazoa > Chordata > Actinopteri > Perciformes > Serranidae > Epinephelus > Epinephelus cyanopodus. The sequence goes on along the minus strand of CM048927.1, from coordinate 38,566,118 downwards.
GCCTGCAATCTCCCATTAGATCAGATGCTATTAGTGCAGAGAGGAGTCACTGAGCAAACAGTATCCCTGCCTTTAAAACCGGGTTATCTAATCTAGTCAACAGGGATGAGCTGGACTTTGGAGTTCACAGACAGACAGGGCAGTTTGTCCACAAGTGTTGTTTGGCACGGGAATAAAACGCCACTCGAGATCAGACGAGTCTTGGTTGGTCGATTCCCCCAGACGCTCCTCGTTGAGCTTTATGAGTGGGGATCAGATAAGAGTTTGTGGAGGTACTTTGTTGAGGGTCAGATAAGGTGTGGTGCTGATGACTGGAGATGGTGCTGTGGTCCCTCTCACTGCAGGGTTGGCTCAGAGGCTGCAGCGTTAACCAACCGGCTGCTTTGTTACCAGACAGTGAGGAAGGGTTTAAAACATAGCCTCACATTTTTAAATCTGCCTTCAAACCACATGCTCATGTGTTCATTTAAACAGTTTGTGGTGGCTCTAACTAACTTTTGCACCAATTTCATCGTGTTTCCAGACTGAGAGTTCTTGCTGAGCTGCAGGAGAGAGATGGAAACACAGGAGTTTCAGCACAGTCGCCAGAAAAATGTTGGCATTGTACGTTTCTGCAAACCACGTATACGCATCATATCAGTCTTAGTAAAGGGACATACTATATCAGCTGATATGTCATCAGGAGGTGGCTGTAGACCACTGCTAAAGACCAACAAGAAAAAAACCGTTGTGATGTAGCGAGTCATCGTTGTGTTTGCAGCGGCTTCTTAGGGCAACAAAAGTGTTTGGAGCTATTCTTGATACCAAATCTTTGCTGCTTTTTCTCTCGGGAATGTGGCCCGAACATTTTTTGTTCTTTTAACCGCAACAAAAAAGCGTCATTTATGTGCAGAGACAACGCTGCTTTACTGCCAGGTTTGTGGTCGGAAAACCGGTTGTTATTTACAGAGTCAGCGCTGCTTCTTCTCCCGGAAACGTGTCCCGAAAAGCTTGTTCTTTTTATTAAGACATCGCTGCTTTACTGTCGGAATTGTAGTCGGAAAAGTAGTTGTTCATCGCTGCTTTTCCTGCTGCGATTGTGGCCTGAAAAACTGTTTCTCTTTTTATGGAGACATTGCTGCTTCTTGCCGGGATTGTGGCCAAGATAACGCTACTTCTTCTCCTGGGAATGTTTCCTGAAAACCTTTTGTTCGTTTTCACTTCCTGCCAGGTTGTGGCCTGAAAAGCGCTTGTTCTTCTAATTGAGACATGCTACTGCCAGGATTGTAGCCAAAAGAGCGTTTTTTATTTACTGAGACATTGCTGCTTTACTGCCGGAATTGTGGCCTAACAAAACGGGTGGTATTTGCTGAGACATTGCCACTTTTCCGCCCTGGCATGTGACCTAAAAAGCTGTTTTTTCCCAAGACATCACTGCTTTTCCTGCTGAGATTGTGTTTGAAAAACAGTTGTTATTAACTGAGACATTGCTGCTTTTTCGCCTGAAAAGCTCTTGTTTTTTTACATTGCCGCTCTTCCTGTCAGGACAGTGGACAGTTTGCTGTGTTTCCAGCAGGGATCGTGGCCCAGGACGAGGTATTTTAAGCCGTAACATGATCTTCTACTAACCATAACTAAGTGGTTTTTGTGTCTAAACCTGACCACACGTTAACCACGTTATTGTTGAGAGTTTCAACTCATCTGCTGCATAATAACAAATGAAACGTATCCTCTGGTTGCAGAAACATTCAATGCCAATGTTTTCTCTGGCGATTGGGTTGGGAACTTTTAAAGATACCAACTTGATTTGGTAATCTGAGACTGATGAGGCGTCTTATTAGGTTTCTAACTTTAGAGTGTGTTTTTACACAAAACAAGGAATCTGGATTTTGTTGGAAATATAAAGGATCTCCTCGCGGCCACTGTGGACAGGAGGAGCTGCTCCAGTGTATAGAGGCGTGTGAGCATTGTATTAAGACAAACTTGTAAAATATGTGAACTTCTCCTTTCTGCTTGATCCTGGACTGAGCTCTGCTGCTGCATCGAGACTGGCACTGAATTCTTCAGGGAAGACACCTGAGCTGAGTCTGGAAAACTTGCCCCAGTTATTCACCCTCTTCATGCCTATTAGACTCTGCATAAAATCATCTCCACACAGTGAATGTTTCCCTGTAACACCCCTATTTGTTTTGTCTGATTCATGCGCCCATCCTCTCCAACCTCGACCCGTGTATAAGTCTCCATCTCTGTGTCTCTTCTCCTTCATGGCTGAGTGCTTTGGTCCAGGCTCAGGAGGCAGAGGCGGCTGTGTATGCGGGCTCGGCCTGGCCCGGCCTGCCCAGCGTCAGGCTAAGTGCCTCTGACAGCCCACCGCACAGTTATTAACTGTGATCCGCCACCACAGGGCCTGGGCAACCCCGCGCCGAGGGGAGGGTCCACCAGAGGGCTCTGCTCTAAACACAAAGACCGCTTTCACCTCGCTCGCAGTCCCCTCTGCAATCCACCATTTACCCTCCTGACCCCCCCACCAACCCACTAATACATATTTACATCATTTCATATACTGTGCATACAGTTTTTCTAATATGGCCCTATTCATGTGTCCCTGGAACCGCTGCGGAGCTGCTCTGCCAACCGTCCAGGCCGCTGACACTGATGGGCTGAATAAAAATGCTTTTGTAAAGGATGACTGTGAAGGCGGTTCTTTTATGAAGGATTACTGCAGGGCACATACATACACAGCCCCGGCATGTACAGCGCTGCCTCGGCGGCTTGATGTTGCCTATGGAATGCCGTCCGTACACTTGTGGCTTTCATCCATATAGGTGGTCTGCAGCACTGTTTGTCCTGCGCTCGCCCTCCAGTATCCCAGCCGCCCCCTTTTTCTTCCTCAGGATGTGGGAGACCGGAGAGCCATCAGCCCCTTCAAACAACAACACAACACGGGTCATTAGATGACAAAATTGGGAGAGAAATAAATAAATGTTAGTGAGGGGGAGGACAGAGGGAGAGACAGACAGACAGACACGGAGAGAGAGTGAGATCCATAATGACAGTTGACTATGTTTAGCCCCCAGAAAGGCATTGGGATAAACAGCCGCTCGTCCTAGCTAACAGGAGGGCTTTAAGTCGCTGAATTGAAAACCCCCAAAGCCACTTTTTCCTGCCCACATCGGCCATAATGAGAGCCCCACCATTCAATTGTTGAATAGTTGAGGCTTTTCCCTTTGAGGTGACTGGCTTTAATATAGCAACACGACATACACAGTGGAGCAATGGACGTCCCCAGCAGTGTTCAAAGCTGTGGCGGGATAAGGATACGGCTGACATGCATTATTCCTTACAAAAGCTGCCCTTTGTTTGCTTTATGCTCAGATCCCACAAATTGTAGGCTTTGTCCATCAACATTTCTTATTTCGGGCAGAGTCCTTTTTATTTTTTCTCTCCCTCCTCGCCCCCCTCTTTGTCTCTCTGTCTCTCCTTCTCCTGCTGTCCTCCCTGGCCTTGGCATGCGTCTGTGCTTCACGGCATTGATAACTGTGCAAACACTGAAAACAGTCGCATGATTTGGTGAATTCATGCTCGCTGCAGCTCTGCAGGAGCTGGAAGGGAAGGCCTGTCAGTCTGTGCCATGCTCGGCTCACAGACGACAAATTCAACCCAGATTTTTAAGAACTGTCATGACGGTGACATTTCCAATTTCCTATCTACAGATTAAACGTCTCTATTTCATCCTAGAAGATTAGTCTGAATTTTTATTGACTTTAAATGTGATAGAATATTGTTACTCAATACAAATCATCTGCAGTGTCTCTCACACACATCGAGGTGCAAAGAAAGAAAAAACTAACTGTTGGTTTTTGTTTTCCTGGAGAAATAAGTAGAGAATTCAGTTTGGTTGCCAAAGTAAAAATCTATCAAACAGGGAAAAAAAAGTCTTCAAACTATCAGCCCTTTGTATTATTGAATTTCATTTACTGCTCATGCTCCAAAATAAAAAGTCACTTTGAGCATTTTATCTTTAACAAACGACAAATTTGTACATGATTTCTATCCATAAAACAAACTGTCATCAGAATTCTCATGTACAACCATGTTCATCCTTCAAAGGGATAGTTTGGATACTTATCCACAGATTACACAGTAGATGTCAGTCAGCACTCCCAGTTTGAGAAGCAGGCTGGAGTCTGACATGGAAGCAAAGCAGTGCTGCTGTGGAGGGGTCAGCAAGAAAACATATTTTAGCCACCTAAAAAAAAAACAATATCAGTTTAAGTGTACACTATATTGAGAGTATTTTCACCACTTAATCTTTCCGTCAGACAGCCTGTTGCAGCAGGAAACAGTTTCCCATCTATGCTCTCGTCAGATCCACCAGACTCCATTGAGAAAAAATGTAATTTTAGCTCTCTGAACACAGGAGCTGCTGGTCTACTGCTGTTTCCATCAGTTAGTTAGTTGTGTTATTATGTGACTTTGGTGAATCAGAGCTAACGCTTTAGAGTCTGGCTTTGAAGACGCAATATAGCGGCTTCATTTTCCCGTCGGAAATCACTGTCTTACATTAAGGTGAAGCAGTGAAAATATTCTAAATATAGCGCACACTTCAACTGATACTGATTGTTTTAGGTGGCTAATGTACGTTTTGTTGCTGACCCCTCCACAGCAGCACATTGATTAGCTTCAGTGACAGCACTCCTGCCTGCTTCTCCAAACTGAAGGCGTGCTGACTGACATCTACTGTGTGTTATATACTGTCTATGGATAAGTACCCGATACAACGCCACTTAAAAAAAATCTGAACTATCCCTTTAAGCCAAGAATACAATATGTGTACCAGCAGTGCTTTACTTTTTAAGTCTATTTTTACAAAGAAAACCAGCTCATTAATATTTAGATCTGCCTTCAGGTCCCCCAGCAAGTTTACTGCGTGTTTGAAATATAATAATAAGATAACAAAATGCCGGGAAACGACTGTAAATGTTTCTGTGTTCTGCTCTGTGTAAAGCTCTGGTGTTGTTTTGGGGCTGTACTCTTTACAAACTCTGCGTTTGACAGGTCAGGCACCATTAACCGAGCACACTGTCGAGTCAGAGCAGGTCAAAACACCCATTGGCGCCACCACACACACACACACACACACACACACACACACACACACACACACACACACACACACACACACAGATTGCTCAATTAACCCTCCTTTAGCCTGTGCCTCTCTTAACCCTGCAGCTACGCTTATAAGTCATTACACTCAGGGTCAAGTGTGATCCCTGTGCTTATCTGCATCAACGACTGGCAAGTGCAGGCCTTCTCTAACACACACACACACACACACACACACACACACACACACACACACACACACACACACACGCAAACACAGACACACACTCAAACTACACAGATCCTGGCGAGTGCTGTGGGCAATAAAAAGTGATTTAGCGAGGGATGTGATTGAAGAGGCAATGCTGCCCTCATGTGCTCTGCAATTTGTAATTACAAGTGGTTAAAAGATATTATTTGTGGGCGATTGGTAAATCCCCGACATAACTCACCCTGCTCTCAGAGCCACATCTCACAGAGAGGGTCACTAACAGTCACTTCGTGCATGGGACAGAGGGGTGGGTTGGGACAGGGGACAGTTGGGACAGTGCCACCTCTTTTGAGTGAGTTAGAAAACAACCATGCCTTTAACATTAACCACGCTCACACTCAGCCTCACCCTCTTTACGTCAGCCTCACAGTGGAGACCTTCTTCTACAGTTTTGACATTTACAGCATGAAAATTCTGAGACCGTACTGTTGTTAGTTTTGCCACATTGAAAATATATATCACTGGAGAGCAGATTTTCTGGCCATCAGCTGATGCTAGTGCTGTGAATTTAATGTTTTTGTGAGGAGCTACACACCTTCAAAACACTAGTCTGGGGTTTCTGTGAAGTGCTGTAAAGACTGATTGATACAAAACACACATTAAACACACATTAAACACGACTTAAGAGCAAAAATCTCAAAACAAGTACACAGATCAGCTTCACTATAACTCCCAAAGTTCACAGACAAACACATTTTCCCCACAAATACAACATGCTAATGTTATTAGCACAAGCCTATGGCATTTTACATTCAATAAATTAGCCTAGCAGCTAGCAGAGTTTTTCCCTACTCAAATGAAGCCAGGAAAAACACTTCTAGGCAGGAGCTTGTAGGTGACAGTGTGGGTACACCTACACGGAATTTTAGTTTTTGAGATATGCTAATGCTTTATGAGCAGAGAGCATTGTGATGGATTCATCATTGAGTTCTTTGGTGCCGCTGTGTGTCCACTGGGTTCTCCTGGACACAGAACACTCCTCTCGGGGTGTGTTATCTTTTTTAATTTATCACCATAAACTCAGTCATGTTATTAAGATAGAGTCAGAGATACCTTAAGTTATTCTTCTTTTTTTTTTTACCTTGCTTTGGTTGCTAAGGTCTTAAGGGATTCCTTAAGTACAAGACAAAGACTTCAGTAAACATTTTGAGGAAACCTGAAGGAGAAGACCTAAGGGTGTTTTGTGCAACCGATTTTATCTCAAGGAAATTCAAATCAATTAATTTTTAACTTTTAAATTTAAACATATTGTTTTAGCAGAGAACGAGATGTACCAACCGCCACACAGAGGGGGAATTTTAAGAAAGTGCACTCTGGTACATTTAACCCTTTGAACACTGCCACAGAAATTATCTACCAGTCCCCACATCTGTATTTTTGCTTATGGTGATGCAATTTCTCTGAGTATTCCTTAAGTATAAGACAAAGACAAGGAGAAAATCATAAATACTTAAGTGAACATTTTAAGAAAACCTTAAGGAGAAGATTTAGGGATGTTTTGTGCAACCGATATTATCTCAAGGAAATTCAATTTAAATCAATTAAAACCTTAACTCGAACAACATGAAGGCAAATATTTGTTCAGGTGCTGAATCCTAAATGTGACTGTGAGCTGTGTCTCCTGAAACACCTTCAGTTTCTGTGTGATGAATTAAAAATAAGAAGTGCAGCAGTCTGACACACAGAGCAGAGATGCAGCTCATGCTCAGACTTTAGTGTGTGTGTGTGTGTGTGTGTGTGTGTGTTACTGTCTGAGTCTCCCTGGTCCTATTAGGGTGTAATAGCTGTGAGGTGAGACAGCGACGTGTTTTATCTGAGCAGCATCACAAAGCCTCTCTTCTCCTCTCTGGAGCCTCCTCAGGCTGAAAATGACTCCGGGATGTGCGGCGGGCCGCGGAGGAAACTCCCTTCACCGCAGCCCTGCTATCTCTGTGGGAGTTCATTATACACACAGACTGGCCACACACATGAACGCACACGCATGCAACACACACACATTCATAAGCACAAGCTGTATGTACGACACACACACATGCAGCATCTATTGTGGGAGATTATTCCACACTCACACAGTCTGTGACATGAACGCTGGAGGGCAGATGTGTTCACCATTCACCACACCATAAACTTACCATCATGGATATGTTTCTGTGGACATCCCCTGCTCCACCCATGCAGACAGACTCTCCGACAGCCTTCCACCCACAGTCCCTCCACCCACGAGGTGCGGGGTGTGTGTGATGCCTCTGACACTGAACCACTTGTGTTCAGACGGCAGCCGTTACTGTAAAACACACAGAGAGGTAAAACCACAGAGGTCACAAGGTCAGGACACGTTGGGGGCCGTCCTCCTGCAGTATCTCATGGACCACACACACACACACACACACACACACACACACACACTTGTACACTTACACTTGTGGTAACCCTCTTTGACACCATGCATTCCCTAGTTTCTAACCTTAAAGATGCACTCATCAATATTTTATAACGCTAAATGCTTTGATATGTTCACCAGCAAGTCGCTAACTTTGTCTGCCTGCTGTTTGGTGCTGGGTAGGTAACTAAATGTGGGTCTATGGGAGCTTTTGTTGCTACAAGTGGGGCTGTGAAAAGTGTAAAGCCACAAAAAAAAAAACTATTTGGAGAGTTTTAGCAACTATTAGCAAATTGTTTTGGTTGTACAGCTCACCGAAAGAAAGACAAATATGATATTTTCCTCATCAGGTAAAAAATGAAGCTGAAAGAAGAGTGAACATTCATTTTAAATCCATGACGTGGCCGTAAGCAATGTTTCTCTGCCTCTGCTGGATGTGTAAATAGGAATTTAACTAAAAGTCTACAGCATGGTACAGGAATGAGTCCTAAAACCCAGGAACGAGTTAGCATTTTAGCGCTCGCAGTTCCCTTGTCTCAAAGTCAGTGAGGCTTTTTTTAATTACACAAGCTTAAGAGACTTTCATGTTCTGTTCTGCAACATGAAATTCATCAGTAAATACCCCACTGTGAATTTTGAAGCTTTTACTTGTCTTCAAAAAGGTGGATGCTAACAAATGAAGCTCAGCCGAAGTACAATCAGGAACTTTCTTTTGCTACTTCCGTTCACAGCTCTCCCTCTATCCCACCCTTCAATCAGCTGATTATGGGTGTTCCCTCTTCTCCTTAACCAAACTTTGCCATGATCTCCTTCAGTCATTCATGCTTAAATCTCTTCTCCTCTCTGCTCCTGTCAGCTGTCATTTTAGACCCCAGTCACCTCATCCAGAGCCGACTCCTCCTCACACCCACATCCTCAGCTCCTTCATCTCATCATCACCACCTGCGTCTAGACTCATAGTGTGTCTCCTAATCAACATCTTTACCTCCCTCCTGGAATAGATGACATCACGATGGGGTCTAATCGGCAAAGACTTTTCACGTCTCATTTTATGTACACATGTAATTAAATATTGTTTTTCCTTGGAGCGAGTCTCCTGGTACATTTAACACTCTGAGTTACACAACAATCCTGTTTTAATGTGTTACTATCTACACTAGACTCTGATGCCCTCTGCTGGTGAATCTGTGGTATGACATCTCATCAGAATTTGTAGAAATCTTTATTTATAGTCAGTCAAAAGTACATTTATCCCCTTAAGGCCATGACACTCTCAGAACATTGGGAGGCAGCGTTGCAGTCGATAGTAAAAACAGAGACAAGTGAGATCCTGAAACCTCGTTAGAAACCAAACTATCACCCGTCAGGAGCAGCAGCACCCAGCGTGGACGCCGATACGTCCTGGTCTAAAGTCCCTTTGAGTCTGAAGCCCAGACAGGGAGAGTGTCACAGGTGTGTGTGTGGTGCTGGAGGATGTGCAAATGGCCCAAATACCTCCAAACATTTTAAACTTCACTGTCTCATGAAGAGGTCAACTCTTGTTCAGTGAACCGGGGGGTTTGTGCAATGCGGACGGTTCTCCTGCTGTAAACGTGTGAACAGAAGAGCCGACATAAATTAGGAAAACTAAAACACAACAAACAGATGAGCTTTGTTCTTCCTTATTTACAAAGTATTATTGAGGAGGAGTCGATCAGAGTGATGTCAGTCAACAGGTGCTGCTGGTACATTCATAAAACTAGTAAAAATCACAGGGCATCTTTTGATCGGTTGAAAGTTGTGGGGATTTTCTTCTTCTTCAGGTGTGGAGTTTGTCAGTAGCTCATCCTTCAGATGTAGAGGGCAGCACCCAGACAGGTTCATGGACACGTTAGTAGACAGTGTTTGTTTTTAACTTCACTCAGATAGAAACAGGTGAATTAGCTTTTTTTTTTTCTTCTTAAAAAACAAAAAAAAATGTCTTATTACAATAAGATGTGGGGACAAAAAGTACAACAAAGACATGGCATCCTTCCCATTTATACACACAAATAAAACATCTGCACCTGTGCCGCTGCCGTCAGAATGTAGAACATTAAAAACAGATTGGGTTTCGAGCCATCCTGAGAACAATCTGAAAATAATAAATACACCCTGGCCAGAATTGTGGAGCAAGGTCCTGTTGATTGACGGTGTATGTGTGCGTGTGTGCGTGTGTGTGCGTGTGACTGTGTTTGGTGTGTGTGTGGCAGGTAACTCAGTCCAGGCTGTGTCTGTTTGTGTGTCAGTATCCTTGTAGTCCGTTATAAACCTTCTGTACAGATCCCTGCTTCAGGAGACTCCGAATACCTGCAACAGCACAAAGACAACTCTTAGCAACAGCAACACTTCAAAGACAACAAAAAAATATATCTATGTTTATATCTGGACTTCTACCGACTGGGGGAGATAGATATAATATAAAATATATATCTATTACAGTACAATTTCATGTTTTTGATCAGCTCCGGCCCAAAACAGCTGCCGTGGGCTGCACTCGGGTTGGGCTGGGACAGAAAATGTGGTGTAGGTCGGGCCTGATCAGAGGAAATGAAGCTGCTTTCTGAAGCACTGGTGACGTCAGAAGCTTCGGACGCCATAAATCACTTGTTTATCTTTGTTTGACACAAACTCAGAAAACTGTTTTGGAACAATATCCATCACCGGAGTGAAACAAGCTTCAAAGCTTCGGCATCATTTGCCCATCTCTACCTTAACGTAGAGCATGAAATAATTTCCCAGCACTGATCCCGTCAGGCAAATATCCTTTAACCTTCATTCTCACCGTCTTTCTGCTGGTCATCGAGCTGCGTCTGAGGAAACTCCACGTCGAAGGTGATGATGAGGGAACCTCGAATGTTGATGTTGTCAAAGTTCGGCAGTCCCTCTCCTTTCTTCCACATTCTAGCACCAGGCTTTGTGACCTTATCTCTCACTATATGAACCTGTCAGGCAAAGACAGACGCAACATTCAATCACACACTCCTCTCTCTTGTAATAATATGAAACTGTAAATTATCTGAATAGTGTACGCTAACAACACCAGGTATGTACAGAACCTTGTGTCCGTCCAAATGTACGATGTCCATCTCAAAGCCGACCAGCGCCTCCACCAGGGAGATGGTGACGTTGGTGTACAGGTCGTCTCCTCTGCGTTCAAACACAGGATGTCTACAGAGAAAACATCCCCGCATCATGTTACTGTCTGTCACTAGCTGAATATTCTGCAGTGCAAGTATTTTGTTGAAAGTCACAGACACACAGGAAATTCAGCTTATACATACTTTAACACTTTGATGCGGAATCGTAGATCTCCAGGTTCACCGTCGATATGAGGCTCCCCTGTGGTCACATGTAACATGTTAACAACAGGTAATGTTTATTTTAAAATAAACACACATATGATTTATAAGCTTTACATAGTTTTACCTTCTCCGATGAAGGGGTACTCCATCTCATCTCTCACTCCCTGTTCAATTTCTACCTCCAAGGTTCTCTCTTCATTTACAAGCCTGTGGTGGAGAACACAGAAGAAGAACATGTGTTGTCACCTCTAATAAACACTCAGCTGCCAGATTATTTGGTGAAACCAGCGAAGACAAATTCAGTCCAACACAGCAGTCCTGCAGTGATTCCTATATATGAAGGTTATAATGATACGTTTTGTGTTGAGGCTGTTTTAGAGGTGATGATTCAACTGAATGATCATTTTAGAGGATGCATTTTGTGTAACTCAGAGAGTGTTGGGCCCCAGACAGAAAGTATTTCAGCAGCTGGAGGCAGCGATTTGTAATTGTTTTTAATGAGAATGAAGCTTTCTGCTCGCTGTTTTTTTGTTGCTGCACATCTCATGTTTCTGCGCCCCAAGTGCCTGATGTTTTTGCTGGAGCACTCTGAACTCCGCAAGTTGAAAAAAGAGCCCCACGTCATCTCTGTCCCCCACCCCATTATCCAATAGGATGATTTGAAAGGCAGGCCTTCCGTGGTGGTCACAACAAGTTCACAGTCCGTAAACAATGGAGGAGAAACTGGTGGTGCTCAGTCGCTTGGCAGGACCAATGGACTTCCTGTAGTTAGTATTCATTTGGATAGACAGCAGGTTGTCAAACTGCCCCTGAGTCGTCCTAAAATCTGCCTGTAAACGTCCATGATGGAGGAGAAGCTCCTGGACCAACTGGTGGTTCTCCCCATGATCCAGCCTCTTTTTTAGGGTCTCATGTACCCACACAGATCTCTGTTTATCTGCTGACAGCCTCTCACCCTCAACCAGAGCTACACACAGACCCTCTGCCTCAACATGGCAGCAGCTACACACTGATTACTGCAGGATACATACAATAATAAACAGTAGATTGATTACACAAGACGTGTAGGGTAAGGAGGCGATGAGCAAACTCTTTTTTTAATAGTGGCATTCAATATTAAAAAATAAAGAAAAAAGCAATGCAGCAAAACGCTTTCTGTGTGATCTGGCCTGAGGCTATTCTGCCCATCCTCATTAATATACATGCAGTGGAAAAAATAAGAGAAACAAGTAAAGTATGGCACATCCTATGATCAATGCACATTCTGCTAGTAGACATACGACACAGACACACACAGACTTAGGATCTGCCGCAATAGAGGTGGACCCTACCAGGCTCAGTTAGACTGGGTATAAGCTGGAACCAGCTTGATTCGAATCCCGTACAGGTCTCATTTTACTGGGAAACAAAAGGACGAGGCCTAAAATGTCATTGTTTTAGGGGCACGACAGATTGGCCTGTAGTGGGGCAATTTTTTTAGAGGGCACAAAAGCAACATGCCGGGGCATCAAAGCAGTAAAGGGACGGATCAGTTTCTAAAAGCAATAATGCCTTTTTAACAAAATGTGTCCCACTCCTAGAGAAATAAAACACTAATTTAACAAAATAAAAGGCAGAGCGCGAGCACAAAGGCCACAGTGGCTGATGGACATACTATTTTAACAAGGGAACTGTGGCCAGACAGAAGGGCCGAGATGGCCATAGCTCTCGTGACACACGTGAAATTCCTGCCCTGGAGATCAGGGCCTTGAAATCAAGCACTGCAGACAATCTGTGTTCCCTGCACTATTCAGAACGTGATAACAATAAGAGTTTAATTACAAGCAATGACTTACTTTACATTGGGACACTCGTCACACACCATCTCCTGAGTCATCTGGAAGCGGCCAGGACCGAGCTGCGTCGTCCTCATTTCCTGCCTGCAGTTACACTTCCTCTTGCCGGGAGCTTCTTTGGCTATAGGCTTGTTGCGTACAACCTGTTCGACAGAGCAGTTTTAGAAAAGATTATAAACAAAAAGTAAACAAGTAAACAGTCAGGGAGTAAATCAGATGATGAATCAGTGCATGCTGCGGCGGGACAGCTGCAGGCTCAGTTTAACAACTTAATGACATCAACGTCTGTCAATCAAACACACAGCCGTTACCATGTTGTGTTATAGACTTCAGATATGATTAATGAGCGCAGGTTGTCAATTAAGACAACAGGATTTGCTCCTCACCTCCACAAAGTTCCCAGAGTACACCTCTTCAAGCGTGACCTCCAGGTCTAGTACGATGTCATTTCCTCTGGGGATGTTCCTATCCTGCTGCTGTCGGTTTCCTCCGAACATGAACCCAAAGTCACCAAAGAAGCTACAGAGAAGGAAACGAGGCAGAGGAGGCTTATAGTACAGACAAAAACACAACTTCATTCATTGCAGATACATTAAATATGCAGGTTTTTTGAGCATGTTTGTAGGAGATATCCCCAAAACAATTTAATCTTGTAGACCTATAAAAATCAACGCCTCAAGAGCTACCTCCGGCCAAACCAGTCTAGTTGCAGTTCACATCCATGTCAATCAAGAATCATATAATAAATGTAGTAAAGACTCCATAAACACAGGACAGGACATTTAAGTTTTTTTTAAGTTTATTTTTGGGGCAAAACACGGATCTTCAGCCTGGCAACACAGATGATCTATATAATCAGCACAGTGTCAAGATGGACTCCCAAAATTAGTGACACAAATTCAGTATCTGATTAAATGTCTCTCCTTCTGTTCCTGAGTTATGACGTCGAATAACAGCCAGAAAAGTGTTTTTGCATGACATGATGATGTCACAGTGAAGCTGACCTTTGACCTTTGGATATAAAATGTCATTACTTTATAGTGTCGGACATTAATGTGAAATTTCGTCATAATTAGTATATTAATTCTTGTGTTATGATTAGGTAACACTGATCTTACATCACCAAAATATCAGCAAAATCTAATCAGTTCATTGTTCAGTCCAAGCGGATGTTTGTGCCAAATTTGAAGAAAGGCCCTCAAGGCGTTCTTGAGATATCGTGTTCACGAAAATTAAAGGAAATGAAAACATAACACCTCTGGCCACAGCTGTCATAGGCGCTGCGGCATAACTCAGCACCAAAACTTTGTCAGTTATGACTATTGATAACTAGCTTTATCTCTGATTCGATCTAGTTTTGGTTAAATTTATTCCACTCAAAGGAAATTCAACAGCCATGTTTGTTTTCAGAATCAGTGTCGCACTGACACAGTCAGTGTGACCCATCACTCTAAATAATCCACAGAACATAAAGCCAGTGGTTTTGGTATTAACTATTATTTGTTGATGTTACAAAAAAGTAGTTTGAGGGTAATCTGTCCCTGATGAGGTCTGTGGATTATCCAGATTAACCACAAAGCTGTTTATGCAAAGACACACTGCTGAGTTTTTAATGTGATCATTCAGTGCTGTGACGCCACACACAGGATATTTATCTCGAATGTATCAAGGTGGAGAAGGAAAAATTTGTCCTTTGGGTGAACTGGCCCTTTAACTTGACCTCACATTAACCATTCAGCTGCATACAGTAAAGAATCCCACTGGACTTTACTCCTGTATAAAACCACCTGAGCTCATGAAACCCACCTGGAGAAGATATCGTTGTGTGAGCTGTGGTGACCCTCTTTGAGTCCGTCTTCTCCGTATGCGTCATATTGTTTCCTTTTCTCCTCGTCTGAGAGCACCTACAAATAAACAACCCGTCAGTCGCACAGCAAGCAAAGTCTACACTGTGTTTTACACAATGTGTGGAACGAAAAAAAAAATCAGATACCAGTAGCCTTAGATTACTTCATTTGATACCTTTTTGTTTAACTTCTTCAGATACCCATTATGTGAATAGCAGCATGCAGTTTTGGTGGCATCTCGGCACACTCGACTTCACCACAGCACAGACTGTGTGGGTTGTAGCAGCTGATTTAGAGGTTCAATCATAGTCGCGTTAAATCAGAACGCTTGCTGTGATTAGCCGAGCAAAAACCGTACAAATAATCTTTTTTCCTGGATCTGGGTACAGGAAAGATGAATGCAGTATCATCTGACTGCAGAACTTTCAATACCCTGCGCTACCTTTTACACAAGCTTGAATAATATTCACTAAAGCTGTATTATTTGCATACTGATTTACATCATACTGTTCAGGTGTTCATGAGTGTCCACTGTCTGTGTATCCAATCACATGACTAATCACAGAGACTTTCAGTGGTGGAAAAAACATACTGGACGACTCTGATATTTCATACTAAAGCCAGTATCTGACAAAGCCAATGACGTGCTGATGATGACACATCCCTGTTTTTGGATTAATATTACGGCTGCATTAATTCCTACGTGTCATTTTCCTGCTGTAGATGCTTAAAGTTGTGCTCATTTTCACACTTTACATACTGCTGGGTAGTTTAATCTACAGCAATGTAGGGCTGCCACTAATGATTAATTTCATTGTCGACTAATCTGTCGATTATTTCTTCGATTAGTCGACTAATCATTTCATCAAAAAATGTGTTAAAATGTTGAAAATTGCGGCCCGTCTCGCCCAAACCCCAAAATTACGTCATCTAATGTCGTGTTTCATACTCATGCCAAAGGGTTTTAGTTCACTGTCACGGGAGAGTGTGTGAAGCTGCCAATATCTGAACGGAAGAAGCTGCAATAAGAGTATTTGAGGTACATTTATAGTACTTTTCTATGAAAAATGACTCAAACCGATTAGTCGACTACTAAAATAGTCATCGATTATTTTAAGAGTCGATTAGTCATCGATTAGTGACTAATCGTGGCAGCCCTACAGCAATGTGTCATATTCTATAAGATCATTGTATGTTTGAGGCGTGGCTGTCCTGTGACCATCACACATCTCTACAAAGTCACCGTTTCATGCAGCTTTGTGACGATGTGTTTCAGCTGATCCAGGAGGGTTTTTAAAGAGTTTATTTAGCCTTTATTTCATCCTTCACTTTATCACAAACAGTCAAAATCAACACATCTGGAGATAAGCAAGTTTCATTTGACAGGAAAGGGACTGATGTGAAAAGTAACTACAGCTGCCAGATACTTGTTGTACAGTAAAATGTACAATATCTGCCCTTTAAGATGTAGGAGAGCAAGTATAAAGCTGCACAGTATTTACATTTACTTAATTACACTCCACTGCTGTTATTTTAGGAGCAATGTGAACGTTTGACAGGGAAACACCTGCAGATCTTATCTCGATCCACTCCGATCGATCCACGTCTGGTTTTCCTGGATACCAGCCGTGCTGCGTAACAGCCAATCAGATGCAGCCACACGGTCTAAGCGACCAATCACAGCGGCCGTGTCGTTTCCAACAACAACCAAACAGCTAACGAACAAAAGTCTTTTGTATCGGCGCCTCCGGCTGCTCAGCGCTCGGTCACACGTTACCGCACAAACACCGACAGTTGTTCAAATAAAACCTTTATCTGTTGAGTCTGAGCGAGTTTCCGGTGCCTGTGTTCAGCTTTAGCTCACAACAACAGCTGTGTGTGTGTGTGTGTGTGTGTGTGTTCACCTCATAAGCTGCTCCTAAATCTGCAAACTTGTCTTGAGCTTTGGGGTCATCCTGGTTTCTGTCGGGGTGCAGCTGCAGAGCCAGCTTCCTGTAGGCCTTCTTGATGTCTCTGATGGACGCGGTCTTACTCACCCCGAGGATCTTATAGAAGTCTCGCCTGCAGACAGACAGACAGACAGTCAGACAGACAGGCAGACAGCGTTAACAGTTATGGGCGACACGGAGAGAACAAAATGTGCGACACATGACGGCGGGAGCTGAAAACACTGTTGTTGTGTGTAACAGTGACAGTGAGGGAGTTAGCTACAGACACAGAGGACGCCGGCCGGTGCAGCTTCACAGGCAGCGGTATCGATGCTAACAGCTAGCTACAGGCTAACTAGTCAATCCGAACATGGCGGTTAACTTACAGTCCTGATTATGAGCTCTGAGCTACATGACAGCAAAACACACCGAAACACTTATTACGGAGTTATCTGAGCTGCTGCCGTTCACCGCACACATGCACAGCTGCTCTGGACCAATCACAGAGGAACATGTGTACGTTACCACCTGGCGATGCTGTTTCACCGCACACGTACAAGCGACTCACCCCGCGAGCACCGCCGTGATAACGTAGAGCAGCAGGCAGCACACGTTGCACAGGTTCATCCCTTTGTTCGCCATAGATCCCGGTGTTCCTGAAGGGAGGGAGCGGACAGAAAATACAGCCGGCTTTTGAAGGTTGGATCCCGGCTGCCAGTCAAGCCTTCTTCCTCCTGTCAGACAGAGCCCGCCCGCTGCATGTCGGCGTGTCCGCCTCTCGGTCTGAACCCCGCCCACCGTTAAAGGAACACGCAGCCTTCTGTGGGATGTAACTGTGCGACCTATGCTGCCCCTCCAGTGGAGAAAACACAAGACAGTGTCACCTGAAGTGCTCTTTATTGGAGAAAGCACAATTACTGGTCCTCTACTGTCCCCTTGAATAGATAGAACATAGAGAAAGTGTAATAAAGTGCACGCTACGGTGCCCTTTAGTGGAGAAAACATGATCAGGAGACGCCCTTCCAGTAGATTGACATGATGTAGTGCCTTCTAGGACATCCTTAAATGAAGAAAACCTAATGCAGTGCACTTTAAGGCGCCCTTCCAGTAAATAAAATGTGACCAAGTATCCTCAAGGGTGCTGGGGTCCCATTCCAGTGGAGAAAATGTGACGAAATGCCCTCCAGGTTGCTCTTTCAATGGAGAAAACAAGATGAGGTGCCCTCCTCAGTGCCCTTACGTGGAGAAAACACGATTACGGGCCCTCTAGTGGATAAAATGTGATGTTCCCTCTAGCATGCCCTTAAGCAGAGAAAACATAATTAAGTCCCCCCGATTCCCTTTTAGTGGAAAAAATGTGATAAAATGCCCCTGGGATGCCCTTTGGTAAAGAAAATGCAATCAAGGGCCTTCTAGGCTGCCTTTAGTGCAGAAAATGTGATGAGGGTGTAACAGTCGAATATATGAAATGTGCCTTTAACATGATATACTGAGTCGCTTAACAGCAACGTCATCAAGCCGCGCTTGTTAAGATTTCTGTCTGTGGAGAGCGCACTCAAACGCTGGTCGGACTACACCTATGTGCTCCCGCTTTCCTTTATGTTTCTCAACACAACAGTAACGGTTGTAAGTACGTGTGGCAATTATTGTGTTCATATGTGGAATCGTATTAGCCGTACAACCGGGCTTGGTAAGGTTGGAGTGTTTTAAGTGGACGTAAAGGATAAACGACGAGCATTTGTGAAATCCCACACGTGTGTGAAAGTGAGTTTCTGCCTGTCCTCTATCTCCAAAGAGCTACACGGACCCAAAACCATTACAAGGGGTACTCTAGGGTGCCCTTCCAGTGGAGAAAACATGATAAAATGCCCTCCAGATTGCTCTTACAGTGGAGAAAATGTAATAAACTGCCATCTAGGGTTCCCTTATATGGTGAAACCATGATGAAGTGCTCCCCACGGTGCCATTCCACTGGAGAAAACATGAAGCAATGCTCTGTGAGATGCTCCAGCAGTGGAGAAAACATGATGACGTGCCCTCTAGAATGCCCTCGAATGAAGACACATAATAATGTAGTCTGTAGAGAAAAAATAATCGCGTGCCCATCAGTGGAGAAAACATGATGCAATGCTCTACAGGGTGCCCTTTCAGTGGAGAAAACATAAAGTGCCCTTTGGGCTCCCCTTAAATAGAGAAAACATGTAGAAGTGCCCTTCCAGTTGAGTAAACGTAATATGAGGGAGTCTAAGATGCCAATTAGTGGGGAAAACATGATAAAGTACCCTCTGGGGTCCCCTTGCCAATTAGTGGAGAAAACATAATAAAGTACCCTCTGGGGTCCCCTTAAATAGACAAAACATGTACAAGTGCCCTTCCAGTTTAGTAAACGTAATATGAGGCACTCCAAGATGCCAATTAGTGGGGAAAACATGATAAAGTACTTTCTGGGGTCCCCTTCCAGTGGAGAAAACATAAAGTACCCTCTTGGCTCCCCTTAAATAGAGAAAACATGTAGAAATGCCCTTCAGTTAAGTAAACATAATATGAGGCACTCTAAGATGCCAATTAGTGGGGAAAACATGATAAAGTACCTTCTGGGGTGCCCTTAAATAGAGAAAACATGTAGAAGTGCCCTTCCAGTGGAGAAAACATGATGCGATGCTTCTAGGTTGCCTTAGAAAACAAGTGTTTTCTACAATAGCCTTAAAATTGAGGAAACATGATGCCACTGGCTACGTGCTGGAAAACTCTGAGCACACTGGTGTCATTTTCATTGTTTGGCCCTGCTCCTCAGACAGCCTGAGTCCGCCACTGTGCAAACATGCAGATGTATAAACTGAATTGCAGCAGCATTAGCACATTATGCTAACTGCTGTCAGCTCAGGCTGAAGCTGAAGCGCGCGCCCGCGAGCTGCGCGCAACAGATGTCAGTGCGGAGGAGAGGAGGGCGCCAAATAGGAAGAGCAGCAGATGTGTGTGTGAGTGTGTGTGTGAGTGTGTGAGAGTGTGTCGGGTCTGACTCTAGTCACAACAACCCGACAGGACTCGTCTGCACCGTGTCGTATGAGAGACTCGTGGAGATGGAGCACCGCGCTGCCTGGACGAAGACAAAGACTGACAGTAAGACTTGTCTCACGGTCCTCTGTCCTGTTGGCGTTAGCACGGGGAGCTAACTGTGGCTAAGTTAGCTGCTGAGCCCTGAACCAGCTCAGTGAAGTTAACTTAGAGACGGAACAACTCGTCCGTGCAGCTAACACGCTAACGTTAACTCACCTGTCACACGTCACCACAGCAGGAAGCGAGTCTGGGGCACATTGACCTGCTGTCAGACTGAGTTAAGTTAGCTCAGGTCGGTTAGCCTGACAGACCTGGTGTGATGATGCCAGGTGAGGTGTTGGTGACATTAGCAGCCTGGTGCCAGTTGTCATGGGAGCATTGTGCAGCAGATCTGCACAGATCCCTCACTTAATCTGTTCATGTAGTGTTTAGCAGTATAATCTCCTGCACCTACAAATAAACAACAAACTCATTCCCATTTCATGTAATGCGTGGAAACAATTACAGAGACACATTTTTACCACAATATAATGTAATATTACAAAACACAACTCCAGGAACTATCAACACCTCTTTAATGACATATGAACACTTATTTTTAAACAGCTTTTTATTATTATACACTACAGGAGGTGAAGCTATGGAGCTTTTCCTGCCTTTGAATATTTAGGTTTAATTTAATCCATATTGTCAAATCCTTCTGTTAGTTATCATGATTTATACGCTTTATAAATATAACATAACATAAGACACGTTATGAGTTTGTTGTCCGTTCACACACATTGTTTTTTCATACATATCTTATTTATTTCAGTTTCTGTCACTTAATGTGCAGGTTTGTCACAATATATAACACTTGTTTTATTTCACTCTTGTTTGGCTTTGCACCTTTTTTCTCGTTACTCAATATGTTAATTATTTGTAGTATACATTCCCTCACATGAGCTCTTAAACTGCACACCTGTTTCCACTGCGTTTTTTTCGCCTCTCACGTCGAAACATGTTGGCGTATCTATGTATTAATAAAGGATTTTTAACTGCAGTCAGAGCCTCAGGTGCGTTTTTGGACCGCCTGCCTGTACTGCTCCTGAGTGATCGACCTTTTAACAGGTGGTAATTTATAAAAGCTGCTCCTCAGCTCTGCCCTCACTGAATCATGTTTGAAAATAAATTTTGCATCATATCTGGGTCCCTGTTCTCAAGCTTCCGATAGCTCATTAGGACGTCCCATTTCACATCTCCTTTATTTCTTATGAATTGTAATTTTTATGTTTATGTGAATAAAAATTGTGAATCGTGAGTCTCTAAATTTAGTGTTTAGGACAGTGGTTTTCAAATATTTTGTGCCCACGGTACACTGAAGGGTAAACCAAAATCTGAGGGTACACCTGTATTTATATCTGCGTACAGTAGACTCTATAAGGTGTGTTATCACTGCTATCACAACATAAATATTTGGTTTTATTCACTAATAAAATTGTATGCTCTGATGAAGGTCAAGTAGACCGAAAGCTTAACAAATAAAGTGAAACACTGCATAGATGCAAGTTTTTTACCATTTTATTTACTAATCTCAAATGACAATAGTGAACCTATTGAAATATTTGTTAACAAAATGATACAAGAATTAATTTTAACTTTTTAAAATTACATCACGGCACCAATAACACATCCATTTAAATGGAAAATAATATAAGATAATGTGATGTGTTACACACACTTATAATTTCCTTGTGCACACGGCGACAAATAGGTTCCCCATGAAGGTTTTTTAATTTAAATTAAATTACATTTTTTAAGTAGAGTTTGGCTCTTTATTAAGAAATGGGTGTACACAACATACTGGTTTAAAAATCCAAATAAAATTAAATATTCATTCATAACTTTTCCCATAGGCCCAGTTGAATATTGCAATAATAATGTGTGGTTATCACAAAGTCCCACATCACACCTGGATCTGCATCATGGTGCACCATTTGAGAACCACTGGTTTAGGAATATAATGCAATACTTGCACCAAAGATGCTCTGTGATGTCATGTCATTAAAAAGAGACTTGATTGCATTGTTCGTATACTGTGAAGTTCTTGCGTATCCTTTTGTCATGCGTCTGACTTCCACATCTTCCTCTGTAGACATGGAGGTAGACAGTGTGAGCATATGGCCACGTATGGAACCTTTCTTACTGGGAGCCCTGCAGGTGAGTGCACTCCTCCCACTGTTTCACTGTAATGAGATCGCCCAGTGGATGCTGTAAAATAACTGGAGTCAATGCAACTTGTAGGTGGCTCCCTCCTCCAAGCTCAGCCTGCACTATCTTCGCAAGATGGCGATCTACGTGCGGACGCGGGATGGCTGCTTCCCCATTTTGGGCTGGCCCATGTGGAGGCACATTGCCTGTGGAAAGCTGCAGCTTCCAGAAGACCTTGCTTGGCTCTACTTTGAGACCTTTGACCTTCTTATAGGTCACACTCCAGAGGAGAGGCTGGAGTGGGCAGAGTGTCTGTCACAGTGCTCTTCCAAAAGCGAGCTGGACCAACAAAGGAACAAGGTACAAAAAAGGAAAATGGGTGGAGTGCGAATGTCTCAGTTTACCTAAGAACGTAATGCTATCTCATCGTCCTGGTTAACTTTTTTGTATCATGTCTGCCTCTTTTGTGGCAGTGTGCCGCTTGTATTGTTGTGTTTTGCCCCAGGCAGAAGTTGTTGTTGTAACCCTGCTCTTAAATTAACTACACACTGACATGCACCTCTTTTTCCTTTCCTCCTCCTAACTGCAGTTGTGTGTGGACACACTGCAGTTCCTCCTCTTCCTCTACATCCAGCAGCTGAACCGTGTGTCTCTGCGCACCTCTCTGATCGGTGAAGAGTGGCCCAGTCATCGCACTCGCTCCCCGTCTCCATCAGACCGAGAGACAAAGACCAGCTCCCAAAACAAGGTCCTTGTTACTGTAGCATTCTGTAGTTCTAATTACAGCCTATTAGGTTTAAAGCACCAGTGTTTATCGTGATGTGCCACTCACTGTCCTTTATTTTGTTTCTGTTTGATTCTGCAGAACTGGGATGATCAGGCCCACCTGTCATTTGTGCAAAGCCATCTAGCTGAGGTCCTGGAGCTGCTGGTGGAGCCGGGCCAGCTGTCACAGTCGGGACAGGCTCTCAGAGACTGTCAGGTCTGTGGACAGCAACGTATATCATCCATAGTTTTTGACAGTGACGATGTTTACATGCACAAAATATTCCGGTTTTTGCCCTTACTCGGAAAAAGAGAATATTCCTGCAAAGCTGTTTCCATGGCTAATGAAAACCAACATTCCTCTAATGTTTCTGTTTACATGCAGCCGTGCACACTCTGATTAACGTGTCCTAACATGTTGTTTATCATGTTAAAATTTGGGAAAGTGGAACAGAGCCGCTGATGCATCAAAATAGGATTTTTTTCAAAGTTTTCCACGGGTGGCAGACGTGTTCTAGCGTGCAATCGCAGCCTCCCTTTTTTATTCCTTCAGCCACCTTCTTGAAAAGGTCGCCACTGCAATACTTGCACATATCTAAAACCCCGTCAGTCGCTGAGAGGCTGAGCCTGGTGAACTTATCTGACACGCCAACAAAAGATTTGCTGAGATCCAAAAAAATTGTTAAATAAATATGTTTATGAAAAGTTATCAACCTATTATAACGTGCACGAGCTGCAGCTTCCCTCGACTTTACAGACGCCATAGTTTTAAATCTTTGCTCTCAGAATAGCCAACATGTTTTCAGACACAGTCATCGGTGCGTCTTAAAATTTCGACTGAAATGAACCTCTAAAGCCACTCATATTACATGATGCATTGTAGCTGATTTTACAGGTGTGTGTTTCCAGATATCCCTGGAGGCTGTGCGGAGCTTGGGCCTGCTCTTGGAGGGCTCGGCCTGCCATGGCAGAGCCGTTCAGCCTGTCCACCGGCTGCTCACCAAAGGTCCGCTCCAGACACGAGCCGGCTACTCCACACTCAGCCGCTCCTTCCCCCTGCACAAGCTGCTGTCGTGTCTCCAGCAAAGCCTCACGCTCAACCCATTTGGGATGACGGCCTGCCTGCGCTCAGGCAAGAAACTCGCCTGGGCTCAACAAGGTACCCTAAAATCTTTGGGAATTAGATTTTATATTGGGGAGGAATTACGTCAGTCAGAAATGTGGTCGTGCATTGGTGTGTGTGTGTGTGTGTGTGTGTGTGTGTGTGTGTGTGTGTGTGTTCTTCCTGCATTTATTCGATCGTGCTTTTTAGTGGAGGGGGCGATGAAGAGAGCCAAGATAGCCCGAAACACCCACATGGCTCCACCTGGCAGCAAGATGGTGCTGATGTCACAAGTCTTCAAACAGACCCTGGCCAAAACCTCAGACAGGCTGACCGGTGCCAACATCAAAATCCACAGATGCTCAGATGCCTTCATTTACCTTCTCTCACCTCTCAGGTAAGGTTTGCATCCATCAGGTTGTGTTGTGAACTTTTAGGGACACAGTTCGTCTATCATGGGTTTTATTGCGTCTGCTCCTTCAGGTCAGTCAGCGTGGACAAATGCCGTGACTGCACGGTGGTTCTGGGTCCTGTCGAGACCAGCGTCCACATCCACAGCTGCCAGAACCTGCAGGTGGTGTGTGTGGCCGGAAGGGTCGCCATTGGAGCCTCCTCACGTTGCACTGTTCACGCCTTGACGCCCACCCGCCCCTTGCTCCTACCTGGAAACACAGACATTACACTGGGGCCTTTTCACACCTTCTACCCCTCCCTGGAGGATCACATGGCCAGCGTGGGGCTGGCCGTAGTCCCCAACGTCTGGGATCAGCCTTTGCTCCTGGGGACCGAGGGCCTCGTCAACCCCTCGCTCAACACGTCATCCAACCCGGATCCCGCCTGCTACCGCCTGCTGCCCCCGGCTGAGTTCCACATGCTGGTTGTGCCTTTCCAGATGGAGGGCGACACATGTGAGGTGCCGGGGGGGCTGCCGCCTCCGTATCAGGCAGCGTTGGATGAAAAGCAGAAGAGGATACAGAACTGGCAGAAGACTGTGATGGAAGCCCGGCTAAACAAGTGAGTGGCAAATCATGCTCTCCTCACACCATTATTAATATCAATTGGAGTCACACAGCGGTGCAGGGCTGATGTTTATTGTAGGCCAAGTTTGCTTTGAGTTTGCATGCTCAGAGGTTTTTGTCTCCTGTAGTGAAGGGGATTTGAAAACGGTAACATGCAGATAGCGGAAGAGGGGAGCACGTCGCTCTTTTTTGAGACACATAAAAACTTCAAAATTCACAAGTGGTTTATTTGCTTACATATATCATGTTATAGAACAACATGTACAAGTCTCTTTAGCTTGTGTTAACCACAGACCTTATGTCAGGCTTCCAAACAAAAACCAATTGACTTCGAGGCGAGGGACCCGGGAGCGCTAACATGCCAACTCATTTCCAGGTTTCAGGACTCCTTCCTGCACCACTCTGTTTAACAGGAATAGAGTTTCAAATTGTGTACTTTTGTTAGTACACTTCAATGTAGGTTAGTGTTGTCTCAAATCTTGCACTGCTGTTTTACACTTACAAACTTTTACTTTTTTAAAATCGTCTCTTCTTTGCCTTCCTCTTAATCATCAAATTGCAAATGGATGGTGGAGCATTATCGCCCAAATTTGACCGCTATCTCTGCCCACACATTAACAAAACTTGCACCACAATGTCAGTGCTGATTAAAATGTACCGCTGTAGCTAGGAGCAAGTTAGCTACCTGGCTAACTCTCTAAATCTGGAGATTCTGTGAACGCATCACAGGTGAACTAAGTTTGTTTGCAACGGTTATGTTTCACTTTCACTGTGCCTGACGTTCTGCTTCTCCATCTGTGCTTCAAGTGTGCTCCACGACTGTGGTGCAGTGAATAACTGAATGGTATATGTATTCCAGTAGCGCTCCTAATAAACGGTCCACCTCCAAAAAATAAAAAAGATATTGGCAGCACATGTGGTGGGCCGCCAAAGTTAAATTAATTTGTGGGACCCTGATGTGTAAAATAAGGTTTTATATTCTGATATCCAGCATGCTGTGTTACTCAGTGGGAAAGTGTAACAGCACAGCCGCTCCAAAAATCAATAAGGATGTGAGCTAGCCACTCAGCTGGAGAGATATTACAGAGTTCACTGATGGATTTGGTGTCAAAAAACTAGCTGGAGGGGCTCTACGGTCTACCTGACCCTGGCAGCACAGGGAGCAACAGAGAGGTCACTTCATGATTGATTTATTTCTATAGTACAGTATTTTAATATCAGTTTCTCTCTTATATTGCAAATTTTACTGCTCTGTGGTTTACCTCTGTTGTTTCTCTGTTGTAACCGATTTCTCGCTCTCGTTCTGAAGGCAGCAGAAGCGGCAGTTCCAGGAGTTGGTGGAGGTCAAGTTCCACGAGTGGCTTCTGGAGGCGGGGCACAGGCAGGAACTGGACAGCCTCATCCCGCCCACCATGGCCTCTTTGAAGGACTCCAACGGGCCTGCAGGAGACACAGCCCGACTTAATGACAACAAACATATAAGGACCGGACAGGCAGCAGGACAGTCGCCTATGGCTTGTTGAATCGTTGAGTTTGTCTTATTTGGGTCTGAGCCAGCAGAATAACTGTACCTGTACATGAAGGTAACATGACAGTATACGCAGACAGGCTACATGCTTAACAGACGAGTATGTTCACTGCAAGTATTGCACAATGTGCTTGTAGTCACTGACACTTCACTGTGGTGAGTCTGCCGCTGCTGATTCAGCTTATATTGCAACTCAGGTCCCACTCGTTCTTGAGTGGGAGGCCAGCATGAGCTGCTCTACAAGTTCTTCTGAAAACAAGGCAGCTAAGTCTTTAACGTAAGTAGGGAGTGGATCGGCATGTTGTAAAACAACATCACAGGCACCTCTCAGTAGACACACAGGGTGCAGCATCTGTGATGTCACCACAGGCTTTCAGAAGGGACATTTTGAAAAAGCTTCGTCTTTTAGGAGACATAAAATCTTGTTGGAAGAAAGTGGGTGTAGCTGAGAAAATGCTGTTCTCTTAAAGCATCAGTAGCTCTTAAATGTACAAGAAGCCACATTTTTAGAGCTGAAATTCACTTCTTGAGAAAACTCATCATAATATGGTTGGATGATTTGGAGTCTGCATTTAAACACCATTAGAGGAGCTTAAACGTTAAAGAGTATGTCACCTGCAAAATGAGGATTTGTACATCAGTTATTCACCCTGTGTTACGTGTAATTTGCTTAGAAAACTTTGTTTTTCTTGCATCCCTCCACAGTGAACGAAGAATCCAAAAAACTGAGAAAAGTCTTGATAAATTGAAGTAAACAGGGACAGCGTTTAACAACAGTAAAACTATATCAAAAACATCAGTTTACAGACTCTCACACTCATACAGAATAATCCAAGTCTCATTTATCCAGCTGTATCCTCAGGACTTCCCAAACACATGCATTTTCACGAAAACATTACTTTTTAAAACACCTTTACCAGTGAGTAGCGCGCTCTGAGCTCGCCTGAGCTGCTCAGACATGCACGAGTCTGTTTGTACTGCCGTGTTGTATCGTAATATTTTAGCGAAAATGCATATGTATGAAAAGTACTGAGCATATGACTCGATAAATGAGACTTGGGTTATACTGCACGAGTTGTGTGAGAGTTTGTAAACTGATGTTTTGATGTAGTTTTGCTGTTAAAACATCTCTGTTTAAGAAAACAAGTTTTCTTCACAAATTTTAAATACTTGACTGTATACAAATGATCATTTGAGGGGTGAAATATTCCTTTAAACTTACACACTTGCGGTAACAGCACACTTCTTGAGGTGAAGCTGTGGCTCCATACGGTCAAGTTCCTGGAGAAGAGAGAGAACAGTGACTGCTATGAACACAACGGCTCGCTTTAAGGTTGGAACGTAGCATCAGTCAAACGCTGGTAAAATGTGCAAGTGGCTGCTTCACTCACCAGCCCCACAAAAAAGCTGATCTACAAAGTGGCTGTTTGATTTTGGAATCCAGCAGCTACAGTGGCAGGTGGAGAAAGAAGTTAATTTCCAACACTGCCGTCTTCCCAACAGCCTGGAGGTGCTGTTACCCACACTGTGCCCACGTATGTAAACTACACGATATTTTCTTTAAAAAAATAAAAATAATTAAAAAAAGAAGGTTAACATGCATTTAACGATGGAGGATATAGAAACTAAATTAAAGTAGCACGTGTTAGTGCACCTACAGTGATTAGCTCAGGTTGTAGAACTTTTATTAGCAATCAAGTGTTTTCCATATTAGAGGAAGGAATATTGATTTATTGTAGGTTTGTGATCGCACCGTCCAAACTGTAAGTATAGAGTAAGTTAACAAAACTACTCAGCTGTCTATGTGCTGAATGTTAGGAGCCAGGCCCAGTTATTGATGTCACAGTGGAAGTTGTCACCAGCTGTCAAAAACAGATCTTTGCTGCGACGTGTGTGACTGCTGTGCAGACTGGTCCTTTAGTATAAATCAGTACAACTCAAACAGCTGCCAAATGAGGCTAAAACACTTTGGGTTGCCAGATACTGTCTAAATGTTTATTTTTATATTAATGCACCTGAATTAATTTGTATATTTCAGCATTATAGTGAGATTATTTTGTTATTAATCTACCCTGCCTACAGAACCATTTCTAGCATTAAAACCTTGAAGTGTACTTCAGTCCAGTAGCTTCCCGTTTCCACACTTTCACTCATTACAACATGCTAACGGTCGAGTTTTCACAGATTGAGACATACGTTACATACAGCAGAATCACTGCATGTCTTCAGGGCAGCTTTTGAGATGGGAAGTTAAGGGAAGTTAGACTTGATTAAAAAGGTTCTGTTAAATGCTGTTACACATCAGAGAATATTGCTGTATGTTATGAAAATGCTGGTTATGTGTCTTTTTATTTTCATGGTGATTACACAGTTAAATGCCTCACTGCTGAAAACATTTAATCTGAACACGCACTTCTATGCAGTTACCACATGAAGAGCACAACATAGTTTATGAATGTTTAAAAAATAAAAATGAATAAAGTTTTTCACTAAAACAAAACTGCTTTTTGTTTTATGTCGTTACCTTTGGACTCAGGTCAGTTTAGGCCTAGATGTTACAGTCCCTTGATGTCGGTGAAGATTCTCAGTCATCCAGGTCATAGTGATCTTTAGTGCTATATCGTAGGCAACTGGGCTTGCTTGAGTTTCTTGAAGACGTTTCACCTCTCATCAGTCTTGGGATCCCTCCCCAGACGACTTAACACCCATTTTCACCTGGGCCCATCAAACCCTAACGACACACATGATGGCCGGTTGGGTCAAAGCCTCACAGGTGACCTCAGCGACTCTCTAAGTGCTCACACCCACACTGAGTTTAAAGCCTCCGACGACACTGCTACGACAGTCAGTTATAACTGAAGAAGCCTGTTGGATGGGAGGTGAAACGTTTTCAAGAAACAGTTTATGATATAGCACTTATGACAATCCTTTGATGCACATATTTGAGACCATGAGAGAGTGTGAGGGTTCCCAAAGTGGGAGCTAAAGGGTTACAGTTAGATGGATAGAAAAATAAGATGGAGCACAGGGAAGGCAAAGCTTGGGAGACACATCTTGATTAGAGAAGAAACTAGTCTGGAGAAAAACTTTAATCGAGGTGGAGTTTAACTGTTCAAATATTAAAACACGTACTTGGTGTTGTTAGTGACAGTCGGAGCCATGCTGGGGAAGGGGTGGGTTCACTGGGGACTTCAGGTGGCTACCCTGGTGTAATATGTAATAGATATCACAGTAATGTGCTCTAAACTTAATGGGAATTCTTCAAATCAAATCAAACTTTATTCATACAGCGATTTTCATACATTAAAAATGCAACACAAAGTGGTTCTTGATTGTTGATGAGGTTCACCAGAGTACCAAAGAAAAACACAGAAATGTTTGAATTCCAATAATACTTAGAAATAGTATTATTTATTGCATCTGCCATAACACAACACTGCCAGTGGTGGAATATATGAATATGTATTTACTCACTTAAGCACAAATTTCTGGGTACTTGCACGAGAATTTCCATTTATTCTACTCTATACTTGGACTTCACTACATCTCATTCCCATTTTCCACCTACATACAAAACCGGCACGGGTTTCCGCACCTTAGTTTGAAACATTAAAAGCATTTCGACCAAAACTAAGTTGGTTCAGAAAAGGGGTGGCGAAAAAATCAATACAGCGTAGTACAGCAATATTTTTGTGTGGCAATATCTTATCTATACACTGTGCCACGTGTCCATTTTTTTTATTATAGAAATTATTTATTTTACACGTACAGATTAAACTTTTGATAACCTTCTAGAATAAAAGAATAAATTACTTTTTCAGTTCAATAAAAACATTTTCCTGCAAGAAAAATTATGAGTGAGTGAGATGGACAGATTAAAAACTTTGTACGTTATTAGATGAAACATTTGTTGATTAAGTTTTCCTTTTAGGACGATTTACAGTTGAAAAAAATTTAATGAATCACAAAATATCGCAATATTTTTTATATCGGAATAATATTGTATTGTGATAATATAATAGTCTGTGTTCAGGTGCATAAGCCAGTCTGAACAGGTGGGTTTTGAGATGGGATTCAAAGGATGTTATGCTGTCAGACTGTCGAATGTGTAGAGTTCCAGAGCCTGGGGGCGGCGCAGCTTAAAGCCCTGGCAGCCCTGGTGCTGAGGCGTGAGGTGGGGATGGTCAGGAGACCAGCAGAGGAAGAGCGCAGGGAGCGGGAGGGCGTTTGCTCCTGGGGAAGGTCAGAGAGATAAGTGGGGGCTAGTTTGTGGAGGGCTTTGAAGGTGAGCAGGTGGTTTGTGTAGTCAGTTCAGTCCTGAACAGGAAGCCAGTGTAGCTGGATAAAAATGGGGGCGATGTGGTCGGATGATTTGGTGTGGGTTGATCCCGGCAGCAGAGTTTTGGGCCTCAACAGTCACTGAATAGCATTAAATTTGATTTTATAAGGTCTTAATTGCCACAAACATTTTACGTAATTTCATTTATCCATCTTTTAATTTCTTTTTGTCAAAATAAGTCACGCTCTAATACACCAAAGTGTCTGATGCACAGAATCTCTAAACCTTTGAACCTAATACTGTCTTTACTATTTATCTATCTGTTGGCGAATGTAGATTAACCTAACTCACTCGAATGATTATATTCCCACATAAGAGCTAACCCTGAACAAGACAAAGATGATTTGTCCAAAAATCTGGTTTTAAATAATCTTAAGTAGGTCTTGAAATAGATTAAATTTAAGAGTAAGATACCTGTAGACACCCTGTTTTTACTCCACTACATTTCTTTGGCATTAGTTACTTTGCAGATTTAAATTATTAACACAAAATATAATCAACTTACAAATTATTATGTATTATTATTGTTGCCTTAGGTACTCAGCAGTATATGAAAAAATATCTCCACTTTTACCAGCTGCAACATGAACGTGATGAACACATGAATGCATAAGTAATTATGATCCAATCAGTACTTTTATTTTGATGCTACACTTATGAACCTCTACTTTAGATTTTGAAGGCAGTATTTCTACACTGTACCAATGCTACTTTTGGTTAAGTTAAAGATCTGCGTTCTGCTTCCATCACTGGGTGAAACCTTAAGTGAGTCGTTTTTTCTTGAGTATTCCCATTTTGTGCCGCTTTATATTTCTGTAATACACACAGAACTCTGCCACTATAGACACAACTTACTTTGCTGTCATGCACTTTTTAAAATAAATGCAGTTATGCACAACCCTACAGTATGTAAAGTAGTTCAAATTAGTTCAACATTGACCAAAAACTATGATAAAATGCTGCTTTAAATGGATGCATTAGTGATAATAATTCAATATATAATAACATATAAGCAATATAAATCACCCACTGGGTCTTTTTTCTGAAAGAGTACTTTTGATCCTTCCAAGTAAACTTTGCAGATAATATTTCTGCACTTTAATCTCAGTGAGATTTTGACGGAGGCTTTTTACTTGTAATGGAGTATTTTTACTGTGTGGTTTTGCTACTTCTGACATATTTCTGAGCACCTCCTCCACCTGTGGACTCTGCTCTGTCTGGATTCATCCATAAGGCAGAATAAGTCATGAGTTGGCAGGTCCTCCCCAGGTGGGGGCAAGCTGGTGGAGCTGGCATGTGTAACACATGGCACGGTGCGAGAGCCGCAGCGAGGGGTGGGCACTGGACCCAGCCAGTACAGAAGTGGGGTCAATGGACGCTTACCATGCCCGGCCATTATGCCGTAATCCTTCCTCGCTTTTCTGGAAAAACTGAATAGCACTAGAATCACTGACTCAATTTTTGGATCTCATTTTCATGACAAAGCGATTGTTCCCCTTTTGCCTCCACTGTTGCTGTTTATAAATGTGGGGAAGCGGGGATATAAAAGGGACCGCAGAGGGGACAGTGCAACATCGAGACCTCAGGGGAAGCACCACCACCGCCATCACTTACCATCACCAAGGCTATCCTACACATTACATCAAGATGGGCAGGGTGAGTTCAGACAGAGAGGGACTGGCACTGACATAGAGTCAGGTAACACTGCGGCACAGAGCTCAAGTATGACTGTGTGGCTTTAAGTCGTGGACACGGCTGCTTATGTGACGCTCTCTGCAGGTGTTACTGGGGTTTGAATCTGTTTTAAACTGGTTGACAGGTGAGGCGAGTGTTGTTGACTGGACTGGACAGGTGTAGGTGCTGATGGCTTCAGTCAGCTTGAAGTTACAGCTGCATTGCCTGCTGTAAAACACTGCCAAAAGAATGCTTGTCAAGCCTTGCCTTACCACCCAATGTGAAATATGGATGAGAGCTAAGACTCCCATGTGTCGTCCCCCAGATTGTCTTCTACGAGGACAAGAACTTCCAGGGCCGTCGCTATGAGTGCGACAGCGACTGCTCGGACTTCCACGCCTACCTGAGCCGCTGCAACTCCATCCGAGTTGAGAGCGGGGCCTGGGTGGTGTACGAGCGGCCCAACTACATGGGCTACCAGTATGTCCTGACCAGGGGAGAGTACCCAGAGTACCAGCGCTGGATGGGCCTCAACGACCGCCTCAGCTCCTGCAAGATGGTCCACTTTGTAAGTCGCCTGTGATCTGCTCTGCTGACCTATTTCACTGAGTGTGTGGAACACTGCGTGCACTAACCTGTACAGATTTGACCTACAGCAGGACTCTCCCTCGGGTGTGAAGCTCTGTGTGGGTTATGAACTTAAGGTGCATGACTCAGGCCGTCAGAGTGAGCTGATAACAGCCAGAGTGAGCGCAGGAGAGTAGAACAAACTGACAGGCACAGCACAGAGGTCATGCAGTGGTGTTGATGCTCCCAGTGACTGCAGGGCTTTGTCGATGGAGACCAATACGTGGCTCAGTCTATTTGTATGATCGGGCTTCGGTCCAGCCGACCCACAGCCTGCAGGCAGAATCAGGGACCTCACTTTCATGCAAAAATCAATCTTGTTAGTACGAGCATGTGTGCAGTGTTGTGCTATTTATAAATGCAGCAACAGAAGTCAGTTATCTGATTGATGTGGTGTGTCACACCAGATAACCATGATGAGTCTAATTACACATGCAATGCTACCAACATTTTCCTTTGGTCAGATGCACATCTCATCTCCCTACATATCTCCCCTTCTCCCTTTCTCTTCCCCCACAACCCCTCCCGACTCTACCCCAACCCCCTGCACTAACCACCTGCGTCCCCTTTCCACCCTTCTTCCTTTTCAACCCCGTCACCACCTCCCCCGCTTCCTCCCGTCCCCTTCCAGACCAGTGGGACCCTGTACAAGATGCAGCTGTATGAGAAGGCCGACTTCGGGGGCCAGGCCTTCGAGGCCACAGAGGACTGCCCCTCTCTACTGGAGAAGTTCCGCTGGAGGGAGGTCAACTCCTGCAAGGTCTTTGACGGCTGGTGGGTTTTCTACGAGCACCCCAACTACCGCGGACGGCAGTACTTCCTGGAGAAGGGGGAATACCGCAAGCCTGGCGACTGGGGTGCCGTCAGTCCTGCGGTCCAGTCCTTCAGGCGCTTCACTGAATGATTTCACCTCCATCCAAAATCTAAAAGAAAGCAACCTGCTATGTCGATATTTGACAATGATTTTAATTTACTACATTATTTTGTGATTTTGAACTGAGGTCTCACAAATAAAAGCCTGTCCAATAAGCAGACCAAGGATGTCTCTTGGATTTTTCTACGCATGAAATGTTTAACATCTTCTCAACCTGCATACTCACTGTAGACATCCACACATCAGGGCTCAATAATAAGTGTCAGAATGTCCCGAATAACGTCCATTATATCCTGTTTGAGATGTCTGATAGTTGGTTCACTTTAAGTCACTAATTTGAGCAGCTTTACAGTTTCACAGAAACCCTTCAGGCCGCTTCATCCCAGCACAGGTCTGAGGTCCACAGTCACAGGCTGAGGGTTGAAGTGAGTCCCAAAAGAGAAACAGTTTCCTCCCCCGCCTATCAGGAGCAGCTCTGGTTCCTCCGAGTCGGTCAGCTCAGAGCAGAATGAGTGCAGCATCAGAGGCCAGGGCACAGAGGTCTAGAGATGACAGAACACACACAGGGAGTTATCACCCAGCGTCTTGTCTGTTTGACCCTCACACAGTTTGTAAACGATGATGATGCGCATGCAGTTTGGCAACAAAAGTATAGCAGGGTGCAGCAACTTGTCAAGCTATGCAGAGCATTAACCATCAAAGACTGCTAATGCTACATAAACAATTTAGCTGATAGTAAGTGGGTTGGAAACATTAGTAAGTGGCCAAAAAAATCAGTGGTCAGATATGTGCATGTATTTGGTGGAGAAACGCAGGGTTAGCATGTACGTCAGCGAGAAATTACGAGCATACGAGTCACTAAATGCTACTGACTACTTTATATATGGTCATGTGCAGAACATCAAATGCGATGACTTGTGTCTAAAAATCAAAAATCCTCCACTGCCAAAGACGAGGACACAAGACCGCTCTGTATGAAGCTTGTGCTGTAATTAACAAACCTAAATAAACACTTTCGTGATGTCCTGACAGAGGACTGTACCTGCATTACGTTGTTGGCATGCTAGCTAACATAGTTCAGAGTTCGATGATCAAGATGAAAAGCAAGCATGAACTCGCCAGTGTTTCGGTTTAACAAGTGACCGTGTTAACTGGTTTTAGCCGAATGCATCATGGTTGCTCGTGTCAATGTCAGCTGTTGAAAACACAAAGAGAACATGTAGGTGTCTTATAAAAGCCTCCAATTTAACTTAAATCAGTTTTAAATACATAGCACTCATTTATGTTTATTATCTGTGCCAAGTTACAACGAGCAACTACAAACGCATCCGGCTGAAAGTCACCAGATGAGAGGGTCTATAGATCCATCCTGAGGCAGCATGATCAATAAAAATGAATTGATAAAAATGTACTTTCTGTGTAGCACTTGATGCCACTTTTTGGGCAATAACCCCAGATGTTTAGCACCTGTGGTGAAAGCCACTGAATATCAGTTATAGCCACTGTCATAATATCGGTCTCTTAGAAATACATATGAACTGACCGTGTCCAGACTGAATTCCACACTGCTGCGTGTGGCAAGGTTGATCATGACGACACCAGGTACACCATCTGAATGCAGCCACACTCCACCAACCACAACCAGCTTTTCACCGATCACATGGGCAGAATGAGAGTACCTGAAACACAGCAAACAGAAGGGGGTTTCCTTGAGTAGGAACTTCAGGACACGATCTTAAGAGTTTGGTTTTAACGATGGGGAGGGTTAGAAAAGCATCAGACCTGGGAACAGGAGGAGGCTGCACCTCTATCCTCTCCCAGGAGAAGCCTCTGTCAGTTGGCCTTAACACTGCTGTGTCTCCCAGTGGCACTCCTCTTCGGTCCAGTCCTCCAAACACCACCACACTTCCCTGATAGGAACATGCTGAGTGGGAATGACGAGCCTCTGGTGCTGCTCCCTCTACTGGGACCTGCAAATAATACACACACACACTCTTACCCCTTTTCCTCCAACATAGAACAGGTTCAGTACCAGTTCCCCCACTTAACGTTGAACCGTTTGACATTTTGTCAAAAAATAGTTTTCTTCAGAAGCAACAAGGTTGGTTCTCACTGGAAACCAAAAAACAGCAGGTTTTTCCTCAAAGGTTTTGAAAAGACACTGACCTCAGTCCAGTGCTGCTGGTTTAGACACAGGAAGTATCCGTCACCCAGAGCGGCCTCTGATTCATTCTTTCCACCAAACACAAACAGAAAGTCGTTGCCTACAGACAAAATGAGAAAGCTTTATCGTACAGGCTGAAAATAAATGTGTGAGAGACAGAAATCACATAAAACTTCCTGTTTTATATCTCACCTTTGTGACTGACTGCAGTAGCAGTGTGCCTCCATCTTGGCGGCGGTGGATCTCCCGTACAGACCATCTGCTCAACATTAAGTTTCACCGTTTCTCTGTCCTCTGAGTCGGGAGGATCAGGTGGACCACCGGGGTCCAGCATGACTCTGAAAAGGCCTCTGGTTGGGTTGAGTGGGGAGGAGCGACCACCGTATACCACGATACCTCCTCCAGGAAGAGAGGTAGCTGTGTGGTAGAGTCGCACACCTGGGAGAAGGAAACACAACAACCAGCTGTTCACACTGAAAGTAAAATCAGTCTCACTTTAAGTTTGATAACACAGCTAGAGAGATAATTTGTTATGCTAACACCGACTAGCTTTTCTGAACAAATAATTTTGAGCAGATGCTTTGTTCAGTGCTACAGGAAATAAAACAGTATTAATTCTTATAGAGCTCTCGACTGCCTTGGACTCTACTGATCATCCCGCCATCTTGGACCGTCTTCAGCATGTTGAGTGCATTCAGGGACTGACCCTACAGTGGTTTGTTTCCTACATAAATAACCGATCTGCCTCTGTTTCAGTCGACAATGTCTCCTCTTCCTCTGCACCCATTTCCTGTGGTGTACCACAAGGCTCCATATTAGGCCCCATTTTATTTTACTTGTATATGCTTCCTTTGGGGTCTATTTTTAGAAAGTGACGACACTCAGCTTTAGCTCTTGCTCAAACCTTGTGATCTACGCAGTGTCAATGTCCTCCTGTCCCACCTGCAGCTTGTTAAAAATGCAGCTCCTCATTGGTACCAGGTAGAGAGACCATATCACCCCAGAGCTGGCCTCTCTTCACAGAATTGATTTCAAAACTCTTTTATTTGTTTTCTAAAGTGCCTGCTTATATTTCTGAACTGCTCACTGCTTTTATTTCTTTGTGAAGCACTTTAGTCAACATTTGCTGTTTTTAAATGTGTTTTATAAATAAATCTGACTCCAGTACAAGCCTGCTATACTGGGATTTGGAGAGAAATTTCTAGACACTGAGTTAAGTGTTAAATTGCTGATTCAAATGTAGTGTAGGAGCAAAAACACCTACTGACAGAAAACAAAACAAAAATCAGAAGCAGCTCTCTCACCCAAATCTACTGATGGTTCAACACCAACAGATCTCCACCCTTCCTGGCCCCTCAGGAGGATCCAGGTCACTGGCCCCCTGCCTCCTCTACTTGAGCCTCCTGTTAGCAGGACCTGCCCCGGGCCCACCAAGGTGGACACCATCCCCAGCCCCTCCATACAAACTGGTACGGTCTGCACACTCAGGGCTGTGGAGCTCCAGATGGGCAGAAGGATGACACTGGAGATACTGAGCCAAACAACAAAACACTGTTAGTTGAAAGTAGGGACTGTGGGTTTCTATAAGAGTGACAAAGTGACAGCTACCTGAAGCAGGCTCGAGTAAAACCTGTGCCATCAAAGAGCCAAGAGATGCAGTGAGTATGAAGTAGTGGGAACATTTCTGGTGCCACTCCTGAGTGTTGACAAGATGTCACCAGGTTAAATATTATTAAGAAGAGGTTTGATTTTATAAAACAGAGAGACAAGCACGAAGCCACAAAATAAGAAGACATTTGAACAGCTAACCTCGTATTCATCAAAAGGCTCTAGGCTCTCCACTCTGCGTCTCTCCTCCTCAGGGACCAGCCCGAGGTAGAAGTCATTCATATCCAGACACACACACTGCTCCCAGCCCTGAAGACAAAAACACCACGATACTATCTAATTAAACACTTGTCAGCACAGAGCAAACAGCAACAGTAACAAGACATAGTTTAAAGGAATATACTGGCCTTGTCCAGGAAGCGGCGCCTCTGAGCAGAAGTGTCTGGGTAAAGTCGAAGGGCGTGCAGAGTTGAGTTCAGCTTCAGGAAATGATCCTGCATGATCCGACCGAAGGGATCATGTGGATGTATCTGCTCATACATCACAAAGAGTGACTGTGGCAGGTGCTTTGACGCCCAGCGAATAACAGCATCTGACCTGGAAGACACAACATGAAACAGACTAGAATTACTGTCTTGCGGTTTTGTGCCTCCGCAAACAAGTCAAGCTGCAGTTATAGTTTACATCCATGTCCGTCCACTCATATGGAGCCATGACTGTTGACAGTACTTCAAATGGAGTAATGTCAGAAATGTGTTTTTGCAGAACATTGTGATGTCAAACTGAAGATGACTTTTGACCTTGTGGAAATAAAATGTCATCACCTCATTTTGTCCTATTAGTGTGAAATTTTGTCATAATGAGCGTATGAATTCTTGAGTTTGGCCAAAATCATGTTTTGTGATGTCACAGTAACCTTGAATTTTGACCACCAAAATCTAATCAGTTCATGGTTGGGCCCAAATAGACGTTTGTGCAAATCTGTGGAAATTCCCTCAAGGCGTTCTTGAGAAATCGCATTCATGAGAATCATGAAACAAACGGGCAACTCGAAAAGATGATGCCTCTGGCCACAGCTATCACACGGAGCATGAAAACATTCTCATTAGAGCTGCAGCACATAGCTTATATACCAAACAGCAGTCCTTACCACTGTGTCTCCATGTAGGTGAGCACCACTTCAGAGAGAATTAGGGTGGGGGCAGCCCAGTCCAGCCCAGCTGCACCCAGAGCCTCCTCCACCTGGGACTCCTCTCTAACATCCACCCCGAGCAGACGGTACTGACCACTGGACACAAATACAGGTCCTGAACACACACAGGTTTATGCTCATGAATATAACATTATGATATATGACATAGAACATCTCTTTGAATCTCAGTGAAGTGTGTGATGGAATGCCAAACCTGTCAGAGAAGGTAGATGGGGGTCTAACATCTCCCTCAGTGCATTATTAGAGTTGATAAGAGCAGCCTTGCGCCGGCTGACATCAGGAAAATCCACCTCAAAAACAACAGCCCTGTCGAGTGCTTCAGCTGCGTGCAGGCGGAAATACACAGAGTCGAATCCTGCGCCCAAAGATAAAATCTAACAAGAGGGGAAAGATAATGACAGAGAGAGAGACAAATGATGGTACATAAATAATTCCACCCGTCATAATGCAAACCTTCTATATAAATCAGTGTCGGACATGATGCTGTAACTTGCCTGTCTTTTGGGGCAGTTTTCAGTGATGTGTAGGAACCTCCTCACACAGTGGTCCACAGCTCGCCAGCGCACGTAGTAGCCCCTGAAACATGCAGATACACCTTAAAATTTCATTTGACAACATATTATTATTGTTATTATCACACACTGTGGTCTGTTTACAACTGTAAATAATATGAGGACATAATATTGAGTTCTAAGAAAAAATGATTGACATTTCCACTGTTTTCTAATATTTTATATTACATTTTATCCGACCTCTTAGTGCCATACACGCCAGGAAATCAGGTCGGCCGAGCCAGTGATCTCTTTTAAGTCCCTTCTTAAAACATACTTTTATTGGAGAGTCTTTACTGATTTTATTTGAGTTTTAGGTTCATTTAGTCTTTTATATGCTCAGTTTTTAAACACTTAAGTGTTTTTATCAGTTCTTTTAAAAGTTGTTGTTTCATGTCTTGTCTGTTTTAATTATTGACATATAAAGCACTTTGTTACTCTTTTTTTGAAGGTGCTTTATAAGTAAAGATTATTAACCAAGAAAGAATCTGTAGTTCAACCCAGAATAAAAACAAGTGTTATTGTAGTTACCGTTCTAATACCAGGCCTGCTGATTTAATTGTCATTATTACACATTATTATGTCTCTCATTATTAACCCCTAACAATCTTTTTATCACCTTGCAGTATATATAAGTCTTTGGAAACATTACTGGGTATTTATTTCAAGCAGGTAACATCAGACCTGCTTTGTGCATCATGAGATGTGATGTGCTCTTATTGTTCTGATGTTCCACCTGCACTCTTCCGTTGCACATGAGATTAATTTCATGCTATCCAAAGTGTGAGGCAGTTCTTTGTCAGTGCATGTATCACACCACCATTTTCAACCAAGGCCACCTGTAGCAAATCTATTTTGTGTGTTCAATAAAGTGACTGTGACCTCGATCACTAAGTCCCACACACAGCTGACCTGTTGATGAGCGGGGCCCTTCTGGCCACTTTGCACACAAAGTGTTGGAGTAAGACATCCTGGAAGTAGCCCTGCGCTGCAGCAGACACCTTGCTCACCACACTGCTGTCATTGGTCCCCTGTACCTGGGTCCAGCCACACAACAAAACAAACAAACAAAACACAACAAAGCTTTTATTATTGAAAATCCTCAACATGTAACCTCTTTCAGTTGGCTACTTTCTGCCAGTAGTAAATTTTCCAGTAGTAAATCTAATATGGATCTATCTTTATCTGTACATTTACATTCAGGCTCTTAGTGTGTAAGTGCACCCAAGTCTACATGTTAATTACAAGGAGTGAGTACATAAGAATAGAAAGGCTGTCTGCTCTATCCTTGAAGGGCATCTGATTATTATTATTATTTTTTTTTTTACAATCACCTTTTTTTGAATTTAATAAGCTTTATTAGCATGACATTTCATATGTGTTGCCAAAGCACAATTACAGTTTAGGAAAGCAAATTCAATTCACTGCAGTGGGGTAATGGGTAATTAAATTATTTAAGAAACAATTAATAGTAAAGTATTAATACAAAATTAAAGAAAAAAACTCATTAGGTGAAGGAGTAAATAATCTGTGATGAGATGAACTATGTGTTGTGTTGGTTGTCTCTCAGACTGTGACATGCACTGACATATTTTCTTGCATCTATAAGACGGTGACACTATTTCTCCAAGTAGATGTTGCATTTCAGTCTGGTCAGAGAGTGAATCAGCATCTTGGAATTCACATTAACTTTAGTTATGAAGTTTGTTCTCATGCCTTGGACAGAACTGACACAGCCTGTCTTCTTAAGGCAGCTACACTAATTGTTTTCTTCATTATTACTATTTTTAAGGTGTATTAAGCATGTTTGGGTGGTTTAATCCATATCAAAGCTTCGTATCTTATAAAAACACAATGTTTGTATGAGAAATCTTCATTTGTGAGGTAATTAAAGCTGTTAATTAAAATGAAAAGCACAATATTACCCTTCTGAACTGCAGTAGTGTAGAAGTATACAGTGACATGCAGCAGATATAAGACAGTCGAGTAAAGTACAAGTGCCACAAATTTTACATACGTTTGATATCAGGTTTTTCTAGCTCCAAAAACAGTAAATAAGCAGCAGGTAGAGGAAAGTAAAGTCAGATTTACCGCAGCGTCTCTCCCCTTCTTCTGCTTCTTTGTGTTTGTAGCGGGCATAATGTCAGCAAACTGTCACATCACCTGGCGGGTAAACTCTAACACACATTATAGTGTGTTTAATAAACGTTATTGTGAGTTTCAGCGCTGAGTGGAGTCAACACATCAAAATAATTCAAACATCCTCCACGTGGTAAAGACTTCCGGGTGTCTTCCTGTCTGCGCTCTGGCGCCCCCTGCGGCCTGGAGGCCACACGCTCGGTCAGGGAATCCCGTTCAGAAGCTCATTCACATTATTTACAATTTAAGGGGAATATTTGTTATTGCGGCGGCAGTCGTGTGATTGTCTGGACTTTGATTACACGTGTTGTTGTAAATGGAAGTGATTTTGTATTCGGCTGTATAAAAGCACGATAAATGTTTGTCTAAATGAGTAAATTTAATCAAACTGAAGGGTGTAAAAGTGTGAAGTCACAGTTGGGGAATGCGGTCCTTCTTTCACAGGTTTGACAATGCGGCACTCAGTGCGCCTGCGCCGGCTGAACAGGAAGTGTTAACATTTTCTTTTACCAGCTGATGTAGCCAAATTGTCAACAGTCAAACCTGCGATACCTGCGCCGCTGAAACGACACTACACACGGTAAATATATATTTTATACTGTCCTCTCCGTGGAAACACGTTATCCAGATGCACAGGTTGTGTTTGTGTGTTTAATCGGGCGTCGAAATATAAATTCAGTTTTGTCTCGTCCGACCCGAGTGGTCGGAGCGGTGTCCCGTTAGCACATAACGCCAGATAAGCAGGGCTGGTGATCTGATAACATTTACTGAGCGACTAACCGTAATGTTCACAGTGACACAGAGCAGGGACGTCACACAGCTCACAGTGAGAGACGCTGAGGTCGCAGTAATGTCTCAAATGACTAATGTGCTGCAGTGATGGATGATCAGCACTGAGGTCTGTGAGGTGGGAGACAGCTGCATCCCTGTTACAGCTCGAGTTTCACTGCATGATAAGGGGACACAGCGAGCATCGGGTCATGTATTCAATCGTGGGTCTGAATCTGTGAACACACGGCAGACATGCAGGGCTGCTGAGTGTTGAGCAATGCAGCTGCAATGCAAACTTGACTGTTGGTGTTCCTGCAAAGGAAATCTCCACCCTCCTCTGACTTCATGGAGGCGTTTGTTGCCTTGAGAAATACAAGTATTTGAGAAGCAAGGTAACAACACACACTCAGGGCCGGTGAATGTAAAGCAATGCAAACGTGTGTCTTGCTGTTCCTACAATTCATGTCAGATCTGCACCCACTTCTCTAAAACCATAATCTTTAGACATTATGGATGCACCTGAAGATGTATGTGTTGCCTTGAGAAAGAAAGATAAGTGTATATAAGGTGAAGCATGATGTAATCTTGCACCACAACAAAACCTTTCAGGCAAAACAAAGAGCGAAGAGAGGTCAAGACACCACAGCGAGGCTCGACTTCACTCTGGAACAGAAGTGCAAGTGACTGACATCCCAGAAGCTCCGTCTCCAGCCCAGGGAGGAGGCCCAGCCCACCTGCCGTCTCCTACGAGGGCCGCTATGAGCTCCAGAGGGAGTGGAGGCCGCTCCAACGGCACACTACCACAGACCAAGATCTGCCAGTTCAAGCTGGTGCTGCTGGGCGACATGGCTGTGGGCAAGTCCAGCCTGGTGCTGCGATTCGTCAAGGGACAGTTCGACGAGTTCCAGGAGACGACCATAGGAGGTGCGTGAGGAGGGCGAGAAGGTTGCATGTTGGGTTTGAATGATACTCAGGTGGTTTTGAGGAGGTAACCTGTCATTTCTCCCCCTTCACATCCAGCTGCGTTCCTGGCTCAGTCGGTGTGTCTAGACGACACCACAGTGAAGTTTGAGATCTGGGACACTGCAGGACAGGAGCGATACCACAGCCTGGCTCCGATGTACTACCGTGGTGCTCAGGCGGCCATTGTTGTCTTTGACATCACCAAGCCGGTACAGTATAAACAGCTTCAGTATTATTCTGGGTGACACCCTTTGCCGCTTGCCGAATTGTTCGTGAGGCATTTATGGTTTATGTTACACAGCCAAAACAAATCCTACATCACAATATCAGCGCAGGTCATCTCCTAACTTATATGACTGAATAACTTCCCTGATGTGTTATTAAGGCTCAGCGTCCCCGACCTCTGTCGTCTCTCCCTTGTGTTTACATGTGTGTCGGCGGTGTATCTGACCTTGATCTTGTGTTTATGCAGGAGACCTTTGAGAGAGCCAAGGCCTGGGTGAAGGAGCTGCAGAGGCAGGCCAGTCCCAACATTGTTATTGCCCTGGCCGGGAACAAGGCTGACCTGGCAGAGAGGAGACTAGTAGAGTACGAGGTGAGACACTTGTTTTCGTTGAGATTGCAGTGGAGCAGGTGGAGGTGTTTACGTGTAAACAGTCGATCAAGACTACTGTAGGAGTGGAAATCAGGCTCAGGCGTGTGGCGGGAGAACAGGGCACAAAGATCTGTGCATTAAATTGTTGTGAAATGTATTTTAACCGTACCTATTCAGCTGCATTGCACTGGTGGTGAAGTCCCTCTGAGTCAGCGGCGACCTGACGATACGAAACATAAACCTTATTTGTTGCAGAGGCTGCACGTCACAGCTCAGAGATTTGTGTCGTGCTCTCCTGAGTGCCTGCTGTTTGGAGATAAGAGACATTCTGGTTCTTTTCCGCTTGAGGCTTTTTTAAGTGTTTGTTAAACTACTGCTGATGTTATGTTTGCTTGTGTGTGTTGTATGGAAAAGGAGGCCCAGACGTATGCTGAAGACACTGGCCTGCTCTTTATGGAGACCTCTGCTAAGACAGCCATGAACGTCAATGAGCTCTTCCTGGCCATTGGTGAGTGTCGTTTCATTTAAGCAAATGATTAGACTTTTATTTCAGAAGAGACTGAGACTGTAACCGTGGGAGTCATCAGGTATTCTGTGCAGGAACTGTTTGTGAACAGCATCACAAGCAAAAGTGAAAGCCAACCTCAGATTCACTTTACTTTTGGAACAAGCTTCATCCATTTG
This sequence comes from Epinephelus cyanopodus, assembly GCA_026686955.1. Lineage (NCBI taxonomy): Eukaryota > Metazoa > Chordata > Actinopteri > Perciformes > Serranidae > Epinephelus > Epinephelus cyanopodus. The sequence continues at coordinate 38,521,583 of CM048927.1, read as the reverse complement.
GCATTTCATCCATCCATCCATCCATCCATCCATTTTCAACTGCTAATCTGAAGCTGGGCTGCAGGGCAGCAGGCTGAGCAAAGTACTCCAGACGTCCCTCTCACCAGCAACACTTTCCAGCTCCTCCTGGAGGATCCTGAGGTGTTCCCAGGCCAGATGAGATATATAATCCCTCCAGTGTGTTCTGGGTCTGCCCCGGGCTTCCTACCAGCTGGATGTGCCCAGAACACCTCTAACAGGAGGCGCCCAGGAGGATCCTGATCAGATTCCCAAACCACCTAAACTGACCCCTTTCAGCGCAAAGGCTCTTCTCAGAGCTCCCTCTGGATGTCTGAGCTCCTCCCTCTATCTCTAAGGCTGAGCCCAGACACCCTATGAAGGAAACTAATTTCAGCTGCTTGAATCCGCGATCTCATTCTTCCACCACCCAGAGCTCATGACCATAGGTGAGAGTTGGGACGTAAATGGACCAGTGGATCAAAAGCTTCACCTTCTTGCTCAGCTCTCTCTTCATCTAGACAGTCCGGCACTTCACCCACATCACTGCAGACAACGTGCCAAACCACTAGTGTTTCACCTTGCTATATTTGCAATTTTTGCTTCCTCTCAGATCTGTGCTGCTTCTGATCTAGCACCAGGGGCCATAAATATAAACCATGCATATGCAGAGAAACCACATGTACGCCTTCTTCCACACATAAACTGGCATTTATACAGGAAGAATGTGCAGCAAATATGTGCACACCTCACACAGACTTCAAACCAGGGGTACACACTGAGATGTGTTTTAGCTGAGATGACTGCAGGTAATATGAAGGTCAACATGAAATATAAGGCCAGAGATGTAACCTTATAATAGCACATTGTTTTCAGGTTGTTGGTCAGTTTCACTTACCATATTACTATTTTTGCAGGCTGCACAGCGTTCTGCAAATTAACAATTAAAAGCATGACAATAAACGTCATTTTGAAATATTTAGGGCTTATCGATCTTTTTATATACGTTTGAGCCCTAATCTCCCTGTTAACTATTGTTGAATTTGATGCTGGATTGTGAAGCACTTTGCAGTCATTTTCAATATGAGTGCTATGAATGAATCACTGATCATCCTTCTGACGTTTAACAACAGTAGATTTTAACGTTATGATGGACTGCAGAAATGTAATGAATTAGTCGTACAAATGCTACAAATATCCACAGCCTTGTGTAACACCAGCTGCTCCGACACCGTTTGAAAACCTCGCCAGTCAAATTGCACTTTCTTTGCAGTTGTTTTCATACACAGGTCTAATCAGTGGTACAGCAGGAGCAAGTATCACTATGCAAATGGGTATTTAAGGGTGTTTCCCATCAATTTCCAGTGATCTATGGGGGTGGAAATGAGGCACATGCACAGCTGCAAAGTGACTAAGATTCATAAAACAGAATCAGTTGTACATGTTGCTTATAAATCTAATAAAAGAATGGGTATGCACATTTCTGTCTTTGAACGACGTATGCAAAGTTTTAGTCGTGAATCTACAAAGAGTTTTATGCATCTGGCTCCTGGTCACAACCTTTTCATAAAGTCTCACTCTCACCTCCACACTGTACCCCAGGAACATCCTGAACACGGCAGAAAGAAAACCACCACACACTTCTCGTGGTCTTTAGTTTTTTCGGAAAATCCTGCATAGTCCACCTTTAAGAGATTATGTTTGGTCCAGGTTGTTTGTAAGTTGGCTGCATGTCAAGGATTTGCTCACAGACTTAATTAAATTTGGTGGGATGTTAAGCCACAGGACAGGCAGAGTGGAGGGCACGCACAGCCAGAAACATTCACAGGTGCTGGATCAAAAAATCAAACTAAAGCAAAAGCCAGACACGGGATCTGCACACTGTATTTAAAGCTCCCAGTAGCTTTATCATCCTCGTCCTTGCTTAAATTAAGTCATAGGCTAATGAACAAGTTAATATTTTTTATGCAGTCCTAGAGTCTTTAAAAGGATAACGAGACATTGTGAGATATGAGGATTAAAAATAGTATTTCCTTCTGATAAAATGATGTATTATGATGAGAAAATGAGGCTCACTGTGTGAATTAAGGTGCAAATCCAGATTAAAATGTGGATTGAGGGATTACTCAAAATATTTTCTGACAGTGTGATACAGACGTTATTTTCTTTTTAGCTACTGGACTTATCTGTGTAAAATATTTTTGAAAGTCTGGTGCGTGTATCCATAATTATCTGTTACAACTTTGGTTTAGAGCTAAATTCAGATGTGGATACAGGAATTAAAACAAAAAAAATCTTATGTTATAGGTGGGGGAGCTACTTCGGCTAGCGTTGCTTTATGGTGGCTGTACCTCAGTATTTTCTAACGCATGAGTTTTCCTACTGTAACCCTGTTTTCCATCGCGTCTGAAGAAGTACACTTGGCTGTTATCTGAAATGTTCTCAGGTTATTTTGCCAAACTTAGTACTTCATAGTTACAAAGTGTGAGTTCATTTTGATTATCTAAGGTTAACATATTTCACTTTGTCTTCTGTAGCAAAAAAGATGCCAAAAACAGACACCCAAAACCCTACACATGCAGCGCGACACCGGGGAGTCAACCTCCAGGACCCAGACGCCCACTCCACCCGAGCCTGCTGCGGTGGGAACTAAACCTCCGCACGTCCCACCAGTATTCCACCATCCACACCACCACAGCCCTTCAACCATCCTGTCTCCTTCAACCAACTTACAGGGGTGGGCCTGATGCGGGGAGACCCAGTGTCCACTCACCCCCTTACCCTCCACTCATCCTCCTGTCAAAGCAGACAGAAATTCAGAGACAGAAATTCAAAGGAGAGAATAAGAGGAAAGGAAGAGCGAGCAGAGATGGAGGAGACGTGTCACACCTGCGTCTCTTGACCAACAACTGAGATTCTGCGTTTGGAAAGAACGAGGGAGGTAAACCGAGATTGAGAGGAGGAAAATAAAGAATGTGGAAGACGGTGACGAGCCTGTTGTAGTATTTAGCACTAATTGTGAACTTTCTTTTTCGTCTCATTCTGCCTTGCATCGTTTAGTCACAGCCCCGGTTGCGTAAAAATGCACAAAATGAGCAGCACATGCTGGCGAGTGGCCAAGAAAGGAAAGGAGAAAAAAGGGCAAAGACATAAAACAAAAAAGCCAAAACGTTAAGTTGTGACCGCTTTCTTCTTCTCCGTTTGTCGGAGCTCGCGCCCGGCTTGCTTTGCCTCCTCCTAGACCAGAATCAAACAAATCCTGCTGTGAATATCGCCACATATTGTACCCCTGGAATGATCCCATGATTTGTAATCCCTCCCTGTCCTGCCTGACCTTCCCTTGGTGTCACTGGCACTGTCGAGGCACACATTAGATAAGACCCATGGCACAGTTTGCTCAAGTCCATCTGTACGTATTTATTGTCCGGTGTTCTGAGTGCTCCTTCCACTCACATCTCTCCTCTCCTTCTGTCAAGACTGTGTGAGGAAAAGATTTAAACTCTACATGATGGCTGATTTTACATTGTGTTTCTGATTGATACTTTGGGTCTGATGGACTTGATATTTTAATGAAAGATTGCTGAAGTGCCGTGTTCCTCACGCATTTTGGGTGTCAATGCCTTGCTCGAGTGCTGTAAGGAAAAAATGTGAAGCAACAGGCTGTCACTGTGTACAGCAACGATGTAGGATTGATCTGCAGTGTATGTAGTGACATGACATTGAAGGGAAACAGGTGTTTTTAAACGTGTACCCTGTGTTCTCAAGTTTTTGTGTCTCAGTCACTAATGAAGACAACAATTGCTGAAGCTGGTCCAGTATTCAGAGAGGTCGCTGCAGCAAAACAGGTGATGTGCTGTCAATTTACATCCACTACAAGTGCCTGTTTTTGTCACCGACAGCTCAGATTATTATGACACGTGTCTGACATAATGGAAAGGATCCCTACCAAGAAATTAAACATTTTTCTTTACCTCTCGCTGGTATATTTGTTAAGGTGTCTAACCAAGTCTCATTTAAGGAGGAGTCGTGCTCTGAAATCTCGTGAGAGGTGACCAGTAAGAGCTGGAGAGAGGAGTGACGGAAAGAGTTTGTTGTGCTTGAGTACAGACAGCTTATGTGAGTATTATCTAAAAGGTTGTCAATGTCTTGGCTGAATATTTCGCTTATTTTTCCAATGTGGAAATGTCTGCGAAATTCTAAAGCAAGACTTGGTTACACACAATAACAAACAGACCAGGGGTCTCATTTATAAACATTACATACGCGCACGCCACTTCCCACATAAAAGTTGTGATCTATGAAAACAAGCTTGATGGGAGAAAGGAGTGATTGGCGACGCAGAGGTGGAAGCCTGACTGTAGGAACTGTCGAATATTTTTTGGCGCACACCATTTTTGGCTTTTGTTGGTACATACATTTTTTGTAAGGATCCTACGCACTGTTTTAAAACTGAGACCCCAGATCAGTGAAAGTGAAAGTGAAAGAAAACCTTTAGTTTCTCTGCAGGGTTCTTTTTATAACGTTGTCAGAAACTTCTGATAACAATAACGTTAGCCGTAGTCAAACCCACCAGCCTCCATTTAAATAAACGGTAATTTTAGCGTGTATAGATGCAGCATGTTTTCACATCTAACTGGGTGAATTCAGGATTTATTTCAACCACACCAGAGCTGGTGATGGTTGGAACAGTGGAATGACAAACCAAGACAGCTTTTGAGAATTTTCTTTTGTGTGTGTCGACGTTAAATGAAGTTTGTTTTATGATGATAAAATTACGGTTTATTTAAATGGAGTCTGGTTGGTTAGACTACAGTGATTTTAGAGCTGTTTCTGGTGGAACTTATAGGCATTTTTCTCTGTAACAAATAGGTCCATCTCTGTCAGGATCCTTTTCAAACACATATATTACAATCTGAGCCTGTCAGTGGCAAAATTTAACACTTTCACCGGACATAAGCTGACAGTGCACAATTGCCGATGTGGATAAGCCACATCGCTGCTTGTTACATCCGTGCAGCGCTCTCTCTCTCTTGGTACTGGACCAGTTTCAAAAATTGTTGTCTCCATTTGTCACTTCAACACAAAACATGGGAAAATAGGGTCCAGGTTGACATAACCAAAGTTTCCCTTTATCATTGCTGTGTATGAGGAGAAAACTGTGAGCTCTAACTGATGACATGTCTGTAGCAGAGAACGTGTCCCTCAAATACAACCCTTACAAATTCCCCGTATGGAGTAAAAAAAGCTTAAGCTAATTTTTCAATTATTGCAGGAGTGACTGGGCTCATGGTCCATCTGTGGCTCTGCCCAGATTAAATTACTGGTGTCAGATAAATGAAATATTGGAGACAGAATGAAAGAAAGGAGAAAAGGAAACTCTGAGAGTTGTAGTAAACCTGTACCATGTACCCTGTAGGAGAACATCTCCCCATCTAGTGTCCAACGTGTCCCTCATCTGTCCCGTGTCCTACGGCTAAGTTGTTGGTGAACATGAAACCATAGTGATTTTGAATGGTTTTGCTTTTTCATTTATCTCAATATGATGCTCTTAAAACAGAGTTGTGTGCTTGGTTGCTGTCTACGGCTTGGCTGAAGAAAAAAAAAAAAAAACGAGGAAGTGAATTGATGAAAACACACACAAAAAAAACAGAAGTGCCTATTCCCAGTTTTCTTTTTCTGTGAATCATGTTTGAGGCTTTCTCTAAGTGTGTGCTTGCTTCGTAGGCAAAGTGCAGGAAAACCCATTTCCCTGACATCGGCTTGTACTATACAATAACCTGGCACCCTGTCATTAGGCTATACTGTATTGGCTCTTTGTATGGATGTAAAGAGATCTTGTTGAATACACTGTATGTTATATATTGTCTTAATTTTAATGAAAGTGTATGTTGATTTAAGCAGAGCACACTTGTGAACCTGGAATGGATCGTTTAAGAAAAAAAAAGGACTCTAATCAATGTTATAAATCTGTCTGATTTAAACACATACTGGTGTCCAGGAAAATCTTTTGCTGTGCTTTATTTTTAGAATCACAACCAGGCTTATTTAAAGGTGTTTTGATCACAATATGAACTAATTAAGGGTCTGAAAATAAGATTTGAATTTGAAGAACAATGCTGTTTTTAATTAGTTTTCAAATGAAAGCTGAAATGATTCGCTCTCTCCTCCAGGACACTAAGATCTCATTAACAGCATTCACTTACTCATCCTTCAGTGATCACAGGTAGGTTCAGTGTTCTGTGCAATTTAAACTTGATTTTTCATCAGCACCTTGAGTATGTAAAGTGTTCAATAAAGCTGTGAATGGCGCTTTGAGTGCAGAATGCTGATCGCTTTTCTTTCACTTGACTACTGTCTCTGATAACTAAAACAAAAGACAAAGTATTAAAGGTCCAGTGTATAAGATTTAGTGGTATCTAGCAGTGAGGACTGCTGATTGCAACCAGCAGATATTTCATCAGTCTTCATTATTCAAGAGGTTTTAAATGGGAGCTGAATTATCCACAGAGGTCTATTTCTCTCCACAACAAGCAGATCAAGTGATCGAAACTGATGAAAACACTGATTAAAGCAGTTTCATGTTACAAATCAGTGTTGCGCCGACACCGTGTGGCATGTCGGAGATAAGCCATTAACCTAGCACCTGCTGTGTTTTCCTCTGATAACTTAACATCCAGTCATTCAGGAGGTTTTTACCTGCAGCTGAATTATCTGCTCTTCAAAATAAACAAACCTGATGATTTAAACCAGTAAAAACACTCTAGTTTACATGACATTAGGAAAAAAAAGATCTAATGTGTTAGTCCGACTAAAACTGGACTTTTAAAATACATGTTAACGTGTTCATCCAACTGAAATTGTACTAAACTAAATTTCTCAAAGTCGGACTAACACACCCAGATAATGCGATTGGAAGTCAAATTAAGTCAATCAGAGCCAAACTGGCCGAGGCGCTCTGAGCATGCTCCACAGTTTCCGCCCCGGGCTTTGACCCAGAAGTCCAATAGCATTAAATGTGTAAGAGAAGAAGAAGCCGGTAACAACATGGAGAATTCTACATCCAGAGCCGTGACTTTTTGGACGGACCAAATGTACAGAGCTGTAAAGTTGTCCACCATGGTAGCAGTTAGCAGCTAGCTAACCGTAGCTAACTTGTTTGTCCATTGTTTGGTCTGTGACGTAATAGGTCAACAGGAAAAAGGTCCAATACTAACAAGCTGAAAGGGGCATATCTCCACCTATCGTAGAGGAGTCGCACATACTTGGCTAAATAAATGGATTCCCCTCCCGTGCTTGTGTACTGGGACAAGGACAGTAGGCCAGCTAAATGTCCTCGTCCAGCTGGAACTGTAGCTCCACTTGTCATGGAGGGGCTGCTAACTGCGGTGGCCAGTGGGAATGGCCCTATCTTGAGTTTGGCTTCTGTTTCGGGCTACTGTAGAAACATGGTGATGCAACATGGACATGCACATCTTAGTAGATGAAGGACCTGCTCCCAATGAAGATATAAACGGCTTATTCTAGGGTAACAAAAACGCAATTCTTCTTTTCAGGTGATTAATATTAAAGAAAACATAATGTATTATAAATAATAATATTCGGCAACATATAAGCATACAAAGTCAGAATGTGACATGTTAACAGTTGGATTTATTTACATAATAAATGTGTCTGAAAAATCTACATAAGTCTGGAAATTTGAGTTTAGAAAAGTCTGGAACTTTGAAATGGAAAACGTGTAGAAACCCTGAAAATACATTAACAGTCACAATTCATCTGTTCCTTTTGCCAACTGACTGCACAACTGTGTATGATGTGATTAATTCATTTAAAAACAAGTCTCCTCTCGTTGCCGTTGAAATTATGTCCAAAAAAACTAACACAAAACCCAAAAATCTGTTTCCTAAAATTCCCTTGGTTCAATTAAAATATATAAAAATAATATTAAAACAAAGAGACATTTTTGTGGTTATAATCTATAACCTTTCTGTGGAGACTGAATCCATAAACTAACCCTCTTTAGTCGTGTACTGTCTGCTGTATCTCTGCTCTGTCACGTCAGCAGCAGACAGAAAATATTTAAACGAATACTAAGTTTTACAACTCAGTGAAACCAATGAAGTGTTCACTCTGTGACAGATGGTATGTAGTGAGCCCTCACCTTTGGCCTGATCTCACCCTGACCTCTAACCCTCACTCTCATCATCCTCCACTGCCGTATAGATGACCTGGTTCCTGCGTTTGATTCTCGGGTCGGGCCCCTGCTGCCAGGAGCCTGGGCCTCGTCGCTGGTACGTTTTGGGACACGTACAGCAGACGCATCTTCAACATCGTCCTCACAGTGTTCTTCCCTTTCTGCTCCAGACTGAGTGCGGACTGTTGCTGGCGTAGAGTGAGAGGGAGGCGGCAGGTTCATCAGTTTGGACAGTAGACTGGGGGAGGCGTCAGATTTGGGCGGGGGCAGAGCCATGCGGCTGGGGGTGTGAACTTCACCTACAGGTACATCAGAGAGCTGAGCTCCCTTCACTGCTGCCTCTGAGTTAGACCTGTCCTCAGCCTCCTCGTTTCCCTCCTCTTCCTCCCACTCATCCTCTATTGTGATCTCATCAGGGTTAAATGAATTGGACAATCCTGAGGTGTCGGTCGGGTACTCGCTGGGCTCATCCGCACTTCCCACACTATTTCCATCTTCATCATCCTCCTCTCCTCCAGTACTGCCCTGAATTCTCCCCAGACCACCGCCTCCCTGCCCGGCGTAGGCGTAGAGGTCTGTGAGACCCAGCGTGGCACAGAGCTCAGTGGTCTGAGGGTTGGTGCTGCAGCTGGGAGCGGTGTGGGGCTGAGGCCTGTTGGGGTCATACGGTGGCACAGTCTGGCTGAAGTTGTCTGGAATGGCGAGGTCACCGTTGAGATCCTCCACCACCTGCATCATGGCCACCTCTGAGGGTCTGAAGTCCCACCTGATGGGTACAGACAATCCATGTATAATAAACAGCATGAACCAAAAGTACAAGCCCATCAGCTGTGTCACTGAGCATCTCACACCTGCTGCAGAGCGGCACACAGCACAGCACAACTGTTGTTAATAGTTTCAGACTGACGCAGTTGTCATTTTAAGACCAGCGCCCATGTTGTGTATGTAGCAACTGTACTTAGTCTATCTGTGCACCCATGGACACGTAGGTCATAAAATAAGGAAATTATTAATGACAATCTCATAACTGTATTGAGATAAAATGTTTATATGCACATCATAAAATACGTATCAAAAAAACATGAGGAAACTAATGCCTGTGTACTTACTCCATGCCAAGCAAGTTGAATAAAGACAACATTTCGAAGCAGCATAACTTCATTGATTAATTCAGAAGCTAAACGTTTAGGTCTGTTTCCTCTGTCAAGTTTAAACTCCAGTTTTTAGTTTTGCTGCTTAAATGTCCCCAGTTTTACTGCTGTTACTATATTACTCTCAGCAGAAAACTGCTCGCTTCTCCACTTTGCCAAACCCACCATATAAACAGCAGTGTGCCAGGTGCAGGCACCACTGGCTTTTAAAGGGAATGGTAGGCAACATGCTGATGGGCTGAATAAATCTCACACCCAAAACACACCTATGATTAATTAAGGGACTGGATACAACCCCTTTGCCCCTTGTGCCTTACTATGCAAAAGCAGAAGTGGACACACCCCACATGCACTTGTGCCATGCATATATACCACTACGTTTAAGCTGCAAAAGTATAAGAGGAAATTTTCAGCAACTGGCCGATTAACTATTAAACCAGCTACATTATTTTGAGCATCAGTTCTGAAAACGTTCCATTAAGAGCTTGACTTGTCTCACAATACAGTAAACTGAATATGAAAAAGAAAGGCTTTGTGTATAACATGTACGGGGCTGACTGTACTGCAACTGCAAGATGAGCACGACTCATCAAAATAGATTTAAAAACACGCACAGGAAACTTACTAGGTTTTTCCTTCGTGATCATTCTGTGCTCCCTCTCTAAAGCTGAGGTTTTTGCGGGTCTGTTAACCCAGCACAAGTATACCTTTCTTCTCCCTCAGCAGCAGTTTGTTAAGTTTGAGCCTTGGGGTGGAGAACTGATCAGTTTGTGGTCAGACTGATCAAAGCTAATCAGATCAGACTGATGGATAAGAGAAGCAGTTGCTACAGAGGAATGCAAAGGAGTGCAGCTGGTTTTCTCTTCAGTCGGGTGTAAAAGACAAAGACAATACTAAAATGCATGCGGTATATGTTCCAACAACACTTCGAGTTAATGATGCAGCCCCTCTGGCAAATACTGACACTGTGGCAGGGCTGTCACAAACAAATTAATGTGTGGGGAACCTGTAATTATATGTCTTAATATCTGTGTACCGTTCATGCAGGCCGTTATTCTCTGGGGGGTTCCAGGGGTGAGGGGTGGTCCTCTGCAGACTGTTGGTTGCCTTCAGAATAGCAAGCCACTCTGGATCATACTCAAGGCCCTCAGATGAACCCGGTCTGTCTGGCACATCCACAATCTGCAACACAAGCGTATATGTCATCACCTAGAACAATCACTACACCTTCAACTAGACTGTGACCTCAACACAGCAATCTCTCACCTGTAAGAATTCCCTGTAGGGCAGACATTTATCCAGCGACAGGAATTTGGTCAAACGTGGGGCAGCGTTACCTTTGGGCTACAGACAAGAGCATTCACTGAGTTGGTGTAACATATTGGTACATTAGACTGGTGCCCAGAATGATTAAAATCAGCACCTAAGACACATCAGCTGCTGAAACTGACAGGAGCAGCAATTCAGCTCGCTGCACACAAACTGTGACTCTCACCGGATGCTGCATAACGGCAGCAAATTTGACATGCAGATGAGCAGAGAACCAGTAGCTGGGCTGGAGGTAAGCTAGGAGCTCCTCAGCAGCAGGACTGCCCAGAGTGTTGGACTCCACCTCCTGTCGCAGAAACTTCTTCTTTCGCAACAACTCGCCCGTACTGCCGTAGTGGTAGATCCCACGAGGCCAGTCGTGGCTCATAAAAATGTCGATGGGCATCTGGATCTTAGTGGAGATAAGCGTTTATGAATCAGTAAACGTTGTTGAGATATTTTTTTTAAATGAGTGCAAGAGAACAAGCTGAATCTACGATATTTACCTGTTTTAATTTGAAGACCTCAATATTTCGGATGTGGTAAACACTTCGAAGTGTATCAGGATTGTATGGAGGGAATTCATGGTGACCTTAAAGAGCACACATTTCTTGTAAACATACTGCATGCATAGTGTTTGTAACGTCAACCATTAGACAGTAAATAAATACGTACCCCTTCTGTAGTCGCGTGACTTGAAGATCCCAGACAAGCCGCCAATTCTGATCCCTTTGTAGCGGACAACACCAGCATAACCTATGGAAATACAGTCAAATCAGGACTGGGAATTAACAGATAGAAGAGACAAAATAATAATAGCAGCTCATGTCAGGTGGTCCCTACCCAGATAATAGATGTTGGGCGCCACCCAGCCGCCATATGGCAGCTCCTGCAGGTGGTTGGAAGCCTCATGGTTCCCTCCGATGAAGATGGTCAGCACCGGAGCCTTCTTCTCTCCAGAATAGTATCTGCAACAACGACAGTAAAGTTTTAACCTCCCTCACTGACATCTTGCACTTTTAAAACACTGAAACTTAACAGAGAACTGACTTGTAAAAGGTCTGCATCGTCCTGTACTTGGCAGGTACCGCCATGCACTTCATGTCTCCCTCATTTCGCACTGCTTGGAAGTCTCCGCAGCAGAGCAGCAGGTCCACTTTCACCCCTTCCTTCTTCTCCAGATAGCCGATTGTCTCGTAGATCTTGTCCAGCTCTCCATGGCAACAGCCCTCCACTGCAATCTTCATTCTGCACAAATAGGTGAGCTGCTGATCCCCAGATAAAAGTCACAGTGAGGGTTGGTTTGTATTCCTTGCCCACTGAGGGGCGGTCAGCCTCCACGCTCAGGGACGCTGAGGACGGCTCCTTTGTAAATAACCGGTTGGTGATCTGTGGGGAAACAAACAACACAAAGTTCAAAACACTGGTGGTGCTATTCCTTTCACTGAAAAGGATCAGCCATGACAGGAGAGTAACAACATGGTTTTAAGTAAGGCTGCAAAATTAATCCAAATATTATTAATATTGTGGTGCTACAGAGCTGCCCTGGCCTAACAGTCATATTCCAGATGTAAGGGAACATGCTTGTTTGGTACAGACTGAAAATTAAATGCAAAGATGACCCTTCCCACTAAAATCCTGACACATATAGCAGTTGCAGTATCTGTCAAAGTAATTAGGGCTGCAGCGGTGTATCCTGATTTTGAGGTAAAAATGTGGTACAAAAATTGACATTTATCCTACAGTGTACATTTGCTCGTCTTTGATATTGAGAGAAAAAAAAAGCAACCAGACAGAGAATCTTTTTCCAGAATCTTTCTGGAATAATTTGTCATTTTTTTAGGCAAAATATAAAAACATTTTATACTTTCATGCTTCATAATTGTCAAAATTTGATGCTTGTCTTTGTCATACGTGATAATAAGCTGAATAGCTTTGGGTTTTTGGACGGTTGATTAGGTAATAGGCTACCTATCATTTGCAGACGTCACCTCAGGTGCTTTTCCTACATTTTATTGTTACAACAATTAAGAAAATAATCGGCTGATGAACTGATATTGGGTTCAAGCCAGTGGAGTAAGGTGGTTACCAGGGGACCCAGTGCAGGCTAGTTACAAGTTATAAGGCGCGAACACACACACCATTCACAGCTGTTAATAAAAATGCCTCCTATTCATTCCTTGCTTGTTCTTTCTTACTTCTGCTTCTGTTTGAAAGGCATGACTGCTCACTGGACCTGCAGATGTGCACAACTTGTCAGTCTTGACAGATTTTGTGCCTAAACTAGCTCCTGCATTGATAAAATATCAAAGAAAATAAGACATGATTCATTATTTATTCATTTATTATTCGTTCATTTAATTAAATAAATATATAGTTAATTCATATTTTTTAATTGTTCATGTAGAATAAGTACTTGATTTTGTTATAGCTTACTAATGACTATTTCACCCCAAAAAGAAAAGAAAATCATGATGGTGATGGGTTTGCATTTTCCAGGGCAAATAGCCTGAAGTAAATGGCACCATTTTTCATTTAATCTGAGTTTCTTTGTTTATATAAACACAGGTGCAGGTTTGGTTAAACTTGCTGTAAATTCAAATAATAGAGAGCTTAAATTGGACTTTCCAATACAGTGGCAGGCATCATCTTTAAGTCAGAGTAAGCACAGAACAGTCAGTGTTAAGTTTCATCTTTAAGTAAAGGGTGTATTGGGGGGCAATGAGATGAAATCCATGGGAACAGAAGCTGCTGGAGCGGCGGGACTGTCTGTGTCTTTCATCACTGCACCTGGCGTTACGGCTCAGATACTTTGGGCTTGTGGAGCAATTTAAAACGTGTATGTTTCATCACCTTTATCTGACACATGAGGCTGTTTGTACTTGGCATTCAGCCTAATCAGCGAGTCCACAAGGCCTTTGCAGTCATTAGTCTGTCCAGTGTTGTCACCTATAACACGCCGTTATTTAGCAACTTCACTGCTAAAACTAACCACATCACAAAACATGCATTAGCTATAGCTAAGCTACGAAGGCTATAAATGCCCCTCAACGTTACACGGTGTTGAAACGACCACTAACGGTCGTGAACCGTGTTTCTCACGTTAACACGCGGACAAAACCAAACAGGGACACAAACAGAGCACTTACGGTGGTTAATGAGGGACTGAGGAGTGTGTGTCGGGCTGTGGGCGCCACCGAGTTACAAACTTCTCCCGTTAATCATGTTTATGTCTCGAGCATGAAGAGACACCATAGAATGAATTTTCCCACCTCGCAGCTGTCGGTAACGCGCATGCGCGAAACGTCATCAGCGCTTTGATAACCGGAGGCAGATTCAACACAAAAAATGTTAAATGCAGTTATTTATGTTTACGTGTTTATTTTAGTAAACACGCAGCGCTGATTGCTTAATGTGAAATAATATTTATTTTGTGTATTAGATAGTTAGTGTGGGTGAAGTTGTTGTGTCGAATCTACCGCGCCGTGACACCCTCTACGTCACATTTATAAACAAAATTTACTTAATTGACAATCCAGTGTGTGACAGACAGCTCGCCAAGTTAGCGGTGTTGTTTTCTGCCGTGTATCTGCTGCTGGTGTTCACAGCCGAGCACACGGAGCTTTACACGGAGCTGTTTGCAGCCCAGCACCAGCGAGGAGCGGCCGGACTCAGCGGCACTTACTTTCTTTAAGAGCCGCTCGCAGCTGCTCCGGGGGGCGGAGTGTCTGCAGAGTGCTGCGCCGATTGGGGCGCTCGATCGGGGGAAGAGAGATGGCGTGCTTGTTGGAGGCCCCTCTCCGCATCAGCGTGCTGTCTGTGAGTGTCACTCGTGATTTTTGAATAGCGTTGTCAAACTAACTGTGAGCTCACTGCAGCTGTGCGCGGCTGGTGTCGTTCGCTCGGCCGTAAGAAGGAGCTGTGAGCTGTGCAGCCTTCATGTGTCCTGTTAGCCTGCGAGCTAAGTTAAAGGCTTTGCAACACACAGCGCTGCAGCGGTCCGCCTACGTCGCTGACGGTGGGAACAGTTTTATGTCCTGACCTCGCCCGGGCGGGCGGGGACGGTGTGAACATGTCAAGCTGTGCACGCGGGTTATGTGTCCGTTCGCGCCGTCGGTGCATCACGCAAAGCAAATCAAACGAGCGAAGTACCTGTCAGTGTCACTCGGAATGAGTTAGCAGCTAACTGCTAAGTCCTCACTCTTCCAAACACGCTTAAATCATCCCGTACTGCACAATGGAAGACAAGTTGCAGGGTTTAGCTTTTAAAATAGCAGCCACCCGACATTATTTGCACTAAATCATTGCAGCTTGCTAATCGCAGCAGCGGAGTTACCGTTTTTAAGCTAGCTAACGTTATGTGCTCCAAGTACCGTCGGCTAACCACTAGCTTCTGGTTAAGCTAGCGAAGCTAACACACTGTAACTCATGGATTGCCGACTTCTTGAGGAGTTTGCTACCCGGCAAAGTGAGCCTTGTCAGCAGCGTGAAGTCTAGCAGTCAGCTACAGTGTGGTATTGTAGTTTGTTTTCAGCAGGTGACTGAGGCTGTCAGGTGTAACTTAGCTAAAGTTAGCGTTAAGAGGGTAATGCTAGCGAGAAGGAGCATAGTTAGGACCTCAGGAGTGAAACGCCCCCACGTTACAGACATGCAGAGGAGAGACTCTGAGATACTGTGACAGCTTGTCCTTTTTTACAAATGTTATTTTTATGCTTTCCAGAACAAACACATTACAGCAGCGTTTAGAGGGTTAGAATAAATACAGGACAAAAAAGAAACATGATAGGATCTGAAGTGTGACGCTTAAAGCTTAATTTCTCCTCAGCTGAGGGACTTACACAGTTGCACAGTCATACTAAGGGGTTCTTGAGTTAAGGAGAAATGTTAAGTCACTTGATGTGTTGAAGTAGATTTCACAGCAGTAAAAGTTTCCATGGAGATTGTTTGTTTGCTTGGACTCAGCTTGTGACCCCTGCTATCGTCTCTCAAAGTGGGCTTATAGTGAGATGGTGAAAACATAGCAGAAGAGAAGAAGACAAAGAAACCAGACTGTACAGAAAAGGAAGAGATTAAACTTCTGGGGGAATACAGTCATAGAAAGCTCAAACTACAAAGTGAAGGTGATTCCAAATAGCAGGAACTTGGAGACGACTGTAGGAAGAGGCAACAACAATGAATTCAGTCACATGTATTGTGTAAAATCAAAAGCGTATTCATCGAGTTCTCCTGGTCGTAGGACACTGTCCTCGGAGTGTGTTTCATTTATCATCATAAACTCAGTCATGCTGCAGTTAAGACAGAGTCAGAGGGACCTTTTTTTAAACCGTGCTTTGGGTGCTGGACTCCTTAAATATAAGACCAAGGCAAGGAGAAAACCATAAACACTGGAGTGAACATTTTATGGAAACCTTAACTAGGACTTAAAGAAAAATCTTAACAGCATATTCATTGATACAGTCTCTTACCTTGTCGTTGACATGTAAGCAGTGCCCATTTCTCTCGACAGCACTCCTCTGAGTTTACAGGCCGTATCATATATTTAATTGTGTTGATAGTTCTGCCTTGTACCGTCTCTTTGTGATGGTCATTTTACAAGCTGACTGCAAGATTTTCCAGAGGTATCTCTCTTCTCTTAGCACAGTTTGACCTGTCATGTTGCCAAAGATCTAGGGACGCACAATACTGGATTTTTTGCCAATATGTAACAACTCATTTGACCGTAACTAATGCATCTGTGGTGGAAATATCATCACATTATGCATCCATACTCGTTTCATGATGGCGCACCTGCAGATAGAGGCATGAAGTGCAATACTTTTCAATCTATGTAATATTCATCCATTGTGCAAAATAATTAAAAGCACGTTGGCTGATTCTGTCGGTTCATTTTAAAGCCGACATCAGCTGGTGATGTGTCCATATTATCGTGCGTCCCTACAAAGCACAATACTGTGTGTGAGCAAGGTGTATCACAGCCCAGAATTCTGCTGATAACCATATTAACATTTACCCCAAACTACAATTCCAGGACAAAGTCAGACTACATAGATATGGTCCACATTTATTGCCCCACACATGGCTGTGCTATAGACAAATATTTGCTTTAATTTGGGGTGAAGTAAAAAATCTGTTCGTCCAGCAGTGTTCTCTCCAAATACACGAGGCTTTTATTACTCCTTTGAACATACGCAGCCCTGTTGTTGTGTGTACTGTATTTATATGATAAACATTTGAGCTGAATGTAATGACTGCATATCAAAGACAGGTCTGTGCAGGCACCAGAAGCCAATAGAAGCAGCGTGTTGTCAGCAGGGTGAGGTTTGCTCCTCTGGGGTCACGCAGAAAGTTCTGGCTTAAGCTGTCCATGATATAAACACAGTTTTCTGGTGTCACATGCGGCCGCTGGGTGCTATGTGTAACAGCTTTTTAAAGGGCCCTGCCATGGAGGCTGCTGCTGTATGTGTCAGTGTGCATGCTTTTATTCATGTGGAATGATCAAACATTGATTATTTAACACGGTTTAGTTGTGTTTCCTAACATTTGAATGTCTTTAAATTCTTGTTGTTGCTCCAGATTATGCAGACATAGTGCGACAGGCTCGGTCTCTCAGCCTGGCAACTTTAGTTTTATGTTAAATTGATCTTGAAATGTATGAATGGCTCTTAAATATGTTAAAATCTGTTCACTATATTTATTATTTTTTGCTGTGTGTGTGTGTGTGTAGCTGTGTGAGAGAGAAATTGAGCAAGATACAATGCCTTTCTAGTAGGTTCGCCCTAAGTGGGAAATGTACGTCAGTGGACATTGTCTCTAACGTTTCTGTTGTATTTGTCCCCACACAGGAAGTCACTGCCACTAGTCGCCATTATGTTGACAGACTGTTTGACCCCGACCCACAGAAAGTGCTGCAGGGAGTCATGTAAGTCCAGCAGCACTTTATATATATCATCTTCTCTGGGGCAGGAGGCAGTAAATGACATCCCGTCCTCTCAGGTGGTTGGCTACATTTTGAAGAGTGGTTATTGCTGCTATGTCACAGCCAGCACACCGAACGAGGGTGGACTCGATGTTCTTTTATTCTTATGTCTTTGCCAAACACTGATTAAGTTCCTGTGCCTGTGTGTTGGTTGTGTGAGCAGCATGATCTCTGTGTTTACACGCACAGGCTTTCATGTGACGATCTATTTCAAAATGTATTTCACTCATCAGTGTGACTTCATATCTCTCACTCTCGCTGTCTCTCTCGATGGCGGTGACCTGGACTCTGACTGTTTCATCGTTATTTTTAACTTCGGAGGAGACTAGCTCTGGTTACGGCTTGTAGCGCTCCGCTAGCCGAGCACCTGACTGACTTGACTGCCTGCTACAGCTGTACTTTTCCATTAGCCTCACTCACCTGCTATATGATATCATCTGGGGCACCCACAGAGCAGAGGAAAAGCTGCGTGGAAAACAAAATGCAGGGCATGCAAATGAAGCGGCTCGTTCTGTGTCCGACAACAACATGTGGAACATCTGCTTTATGTAAATCTACTGTGTTTCAATATGGAAATGTCAGCCTGACTGCCCTCTGGCTGCCCTCTGGCTGCCCTCTGTCAGAAGTTCTCGAAAGATCTGACGTCTGACGAGTTCCCAGATTGTCACTGCCTTATTACCTAACTTCACGTGTTTATGCTGTTAGAAAAAAATCCCTGCAAACTGCATAGAATTACGCTGTACACTACAGGCCATAATCTGGGTTACTATTTCAACACTTAAACTTTTGCTACTGGTTTCAAATTTGTCTCAGTTGCCTCAAGTAGATTGCAGAGAAAGGTCCTCATCTGTGTGTGTCTGTCTGGCTTCACAGTGACATGAAGAATGCTGTCATTGGAAACAACAAGCAGAAGGCCAATCTGATCGTCCTCGGAGCTGTGCCGAGGTACGTCCCTGCACACCGTCCACCTCTACTCCTGCACACTGTCTGACTATTAAAACCTGTGTGAAATATTACAACATGCAAACATTAGACACTATGACGGCATAAATATGCAGTGTCGTAGTGACTACAGTGTTTACAACAGCAAAGAGGCCGTGCTGTTATGTCATTAAGTAATAAAAACCTTGAATAACTTTGATCATGAGTCCTCCGCCTGATGTGCAATTTAGCAAACATTACATGACGTATTGTTGTGGGGAAATCATCACAGATGGATGACATATTACAGTTAAGGAGTTTTGTTTTGGGCACAACATGGTTTGGCCTTTTTGTTAGCAATGCTAGTGTTGTGGCTGCGGGGATGTCTGTCAGTTGCTCCACCACTCTGATCCAGACTGAAATATCTCCAAAACTATTTTGATAGCATGCTGGGAAATTTTACCTGCGAAACATCTGTTTGTTAGCATGGTGGTGTTAGCATTTAGCACTGTTAAAAATATATATTTCTGAAAGGGGAGGACACGCAGTAAAGGTGCTCTAGTCTGGACTCGGGAGTGAGGGTCATTTATACTCCGAAAACATCACTGCCGTCATACTTCCATGTGTCCTTTATGTAAATACAGCCAATAGATGGCACTCGAGGGCGGAGTCACAGTTTCACACAAGAACAAACAAGGCAACAGTGCAGTAAGTTATAATATTGCACTTTTAAATAGAGACAACGTTACAGATGGCGGCGGATACTGAAATGTATTTAAATTTCTTTGTCGTCTTCTACGGTCATATCTTGCTTGAACTATGCCACACTGCCTCCACGATCTCCAGTGGTTCTGCCTTGTTTTGTCTGTAACCGTAAGCTTTCAGAAAACATGCACAAACATGGACAGAAGTGCGGACAGAAGGCTCCATACGTCTCTGTCTCCATATCAAACGTTGAGCATAAATGAGCCTTTGAAGGTGCGCACTCTACCCAGCGCCCTAGCATTTAGCTAATTCAAACATTACCTGGTGACCACGATGCCTGTGATGTAACGTTACACAACACGTTTGCCAGCAATTTGCATTCACAGGTAACATTACTCCTACAGAGGTGATGGAAAAACCCAACCAAAGTGGAGAGGCTCATAATGCTTGTAGATACCGGTAGAGCTAAATTTGGCACTGGTTATCATAGTTCTGCATCTCCAACCGGCAAGGAGATTCTCAGAAAGTGGCCCAGTAATCACAGCTCAGTGCTTCCCAAAAGATACGACTGTTTGTGTATATAAAAGTTTGTTGAACAATAGCACACATATTGGGTATGTAGTGCATAGTATGAGATTTCAGACGCAGCGAATGTCACAAAGTAAGTGTAGAAATACAACAGAAATATCAACGTTTAAGAGTTTAACTTCCAAGCATCATCTACCCTCCACCTTTAACACCTTTTACAGTGAACTTGCTTCAGTGTGTGTGTGTGTTCGTCTGCTCCAGGCTACTGTACCTGCTGCAGCAGAGCTCATCCAGTCTGGAGCTGCGGACAGAGTGTGCCGTGGTGCTGGGCAGCCTCGCCATGGGCACCGAGAACAACATCAAGTCCCTGGTGGACTGTCACATCATCCCTGCCCTTCTTCAAGGTTGGCGCACACACACACACACACACACATACTTAATGCATGCAAATACTTTATGTAGAAGACGACATCTTTGGTGACATGAAGAGAGCTTTACAGCAGCTGTGTGTTCTGCTCGCAGGTCTTCTGTGTCCGGACCTGATCTTCATTGAAGCTTGTCTTCGATGTCTCAGAACGGTCTTCATCAGTCCAGTCACCCCTGTGCAGCTGCTCTATACTGTAGGTTGTCTTGAGTATACTACAAACAAACACTACACACACACACACACACATTCTGTCCCTGCATACAGTTAATCAGTTCAGTTGTCCTCTACACTGATTCTAACTATTCCCATTTGTTTCTAGGACCCCACTGTGATTCCCCATCTCATGTCTCTACTGAGCCGCTCACAGAGAACACAGGAGTACATCACACAGATCTTCTCCCACTGTTGTAAGGTATTTGTTGGTATTCGCACACACACACAAACACAGTTGAGTCCATCACACCCGTGGCTCGAAGAAGATTCATTGTTGATTGGCTGTTTGTTGTCTCCAGACCCCGGAGCACCAGACGGTTCTTTTCAACCACGGTGCCATCCAGAACATTGCCCCTCTACTTATCTCACCCTCTTATAAGGTATGTGGCCGTCTGTCTGTGAGTGTTTTCATTTACCCAATAGGATGATCTCTTCTTTCACACACAGTTACCTCTGTTTATCTTCTTCTGACCTTGTTGTCGCTGCAGGTCCGGATGCAGGCGTTAAAGTGTTTCTCAGTCCTGGCCTATGAGAACACTCAGGTCTCCATGACACTGGTGAATGGTGAGTCTTGTCTCTTCGCATCTGATCTCTTCTGTTCTCATCAAGTCTCGTCTCTTCTCTTTGCATCTCATCTCTACTCTTCATGTCTTGTCTTTTCTTTTTGTATCTAGTCTTTTCTCTTCACGTCTCTTCTCTTTGCTTCTTGTCTCTTCTTTTCGCATCTCATCTCCTCGTCTCGTCTCTTTTCTCTTTTCTCTTGACATTTTGTCTCTTCTCTTTACATCTCATCTCTTCTCTTCATGTCTCATCTCATCTCTTTGCATCTCGTCTCTTCTCTTTGCATCTTGTCTCTTCTTTCTGTGTCTCTTCTTTTCTTCGTGTCTCTTCTCATTGCATCTTATCTCGTCTCTTCTCTTCACGTCTCGTCTCATCTCTTCTCTTCTGATCTCTTCTCTTCGTGTCTTGTCTCTTCTTTTTGCATCTAGTCTTTTCTCTTCATGTCTTGTCTCTTCTCCTTGTATCTTGTCTCTTCTCTTCGCATCTTTTCTCTTCTTCACATCTCTTCTCATTGTATCTTGTCTCTTCTCGTTTTTCTCTTCACGTCTCATCTCTTCTCTTCTGGTCTTTTCTCTGTGTCTTGTCTCTTCTTGCATCTAGTCTTTTCTCTTCGCGTCTTGTCTCTTCTCTGTGTATCTTGTCTGTTCTCTTCACATCTTGTCTTTTCTCTTCGTGTCGCTTTTTTGCTTCACGTCTCGTCTCATCTCTTCTCTTCTGGTCTCTTCTCTTCGTGTCTTGTCTCTTCTCTTCTGGTCTCTTCTCTTCACGTCTCGTCTCTTCTCTTCATGTATCGTCTCTTCTCTTAATGTCTCATCTCCTTTCCTCTGAGCTTCACTTTTTAACCCCAGTCTGTCTGTGTTTTTGTTTGCAGTGCTGGTGGATGGCGAGCTGCTCTCTCAGGTATTTGTCAGAATGATGCAAAGGGATCAACCCATAGAAATGCAGCTAACAGCAGCCAAATGGTGAGTGACATAAAACCATATGAATTAATATCATAAGTCTATATTTCCCATGTGCTCTTTCCGTGAGTGTGACCTCTTCTCCTTCTGTCCCAGTCTAACGTACATGTGTCGAGCGGGTGCCATCAGGACAGACGACAGCTGCATAGTCCTAAAGGTCAGGCTTTTCTGAGACCTCTGCACCTGCACCTTTATTAATCACTAAGATATTATATCACTTCTTTATTTGATGTGCGTGTCACTTCCTGTTTTTCATCCAGACTCTGCCGTGCCTCGTGCGGATGTGCAGTAAAGAACATTTGCTTGAGGAGAGGGTGGAGGGTGCAGAGACGCTGGCCTACCTGATGGAGCCTGACGTGGAGCTGCAGAGGATCGCGAGCACCACTGACCATCTGGTGGCCATGCTGGCCGACTACTTCAAATACCCCAGCTCTGTGTCCGCCATCACTGACATCAAGAGGGTGGGTCAGTGGGCCTGAGAGGGCCCTTTACATGTCACATTATTTTAGTGAGGTAAAAAGGGGCAGGTGTTTAATGTATGTGTCAGGACTGTGTCATCACACTGACAAAACAATGGTACATGTCCACAGGATCTGTCACCTAAAAGCTTCCCTTGCAGCCATGCAATGCATTCTCATTGCAGTTGTGTTTGGAGAGACAGGTTGCCCGCTCCTCATTTGCATAAAGTTGAATCTAGGCTACTTCATGCAAATCAGGTGACACCAGCACAACTCGCCACCTTTGATAGCTGATGAAAAACTTTTGAATGAGCCGTTGTTTTCAGAACATAAAGCTTCCCGCTGCACAAACAACCCACTTACATCTGTTTTTTTAATGTAACGGAAAGGTTAAAGTTGGCATTCACAACCGGGTAGAATGACTCTGCAGTAGTCACAGCTGTTTATCAGTTCTGGGTCTGATTGGCTTTGATGGAAACACAACACCCTGATGAGCACAGTAATTTTAGCCCCTTTACCGGTGAGATGCAACGATGCTACCACAAAATACCGTCGTTCTCCGCACCAAGCAGCACTCAAACATCGTTCAAAATGAGTTTGAAAGAGAGACAGAATAAAAAAGAGGTATATTAAAAAAAAATGAACAGGCCTCTGTGCAGCTTTCTACAATTTACTAACCTGTTTTTAATCCTATCCATAACATCAAACATGACACACCAGAAAACACACCCACAGAAAGGCATATTTGCTGAGTCTTTTTTTCTATGTTCACATCCTTTATTTTGCTTGTTGGCATGCAGTCATTTGCTAGTTAGCACTAAAGGCAGAGTACAGGGACAAAATGGCGGACCGACCAACCTTTAAATCTCTGGAGTCGTGCCGCTTGCATGGCTACTAATGATAATCACAATTGAATTTTCTTAATAAGGCCAATTAAAGGCTATTTTTATCAGAATAGTTTATTTTGCTCAGACTTCCAGACAGCACTTCAGCCGGTCTACTTACGCCGCTATAATCAGCTATGACCCAATAATTTTAAGTGCATCTGAATGTCGTCATTTGTGGTTCATATTTCCCAGAAACTAACAAGTGAGTCTAATTATGAATGTCATCCACGGAGCAAAATCATATTACTGGGAGTGGAAATGGAGCCTTGTGAAAAGCCTGACCTTTGATCAAGTTTAAAGATCTCATCTTTGTGTATGAAAGTTTTGTCTCTTGGTGACATCATGCACCCGTTCACTTTCTGTCTGCTCTGTCACCTTCAGCTGGACCATGACCTGAAGCACGCACACGAGCTGAGACAAGCTGCTTTCAAACTTTACGCCTCGCTGGGCTCCAACGACGAGGACATCCGCAAAAAGGTCACCTTTCCTTGGGTGCATTTTTGTTTGCATATATAATTGTGTGCATACATATTTATATTCTGATCCATTCTTTTCTGACCCCAGATCACAGAGACGGAAAACATGATGGACAGGATAGTCAGCGGCCTGTCAGAATCCAGCATTAAAGTCCGTTTGGCGGCTGTCAGGTACGGCGAGAAGCGAGTCTCTGTCACCCACCATGACATCTGCCTCTGCTGATAGTGCCCTCTTATCCCTGTAATCCCTTTATCAAGAATTTAACGGACTTTTGTGACACGAAAGTTTTAAAAACTTTAATGAGCTTTGAATTTATATTTAACTTGAGCTGTATTTCTTCCCCTCAAAGTCTAAATTACATCAAAAGACGTTAGAAAACAAACAGTGTCGCTGTTTAATTTGCTTATTTTTTTAAAGATTGGTTGAAATAATGTCTGTGTGTCTCTTCACCTAGTTTCCCTTTTGATTCCTCTTTTCCTCTTACTCTTTTGCCCATTATGGACCAAAACACATTCAAGTCATGATGAGACTTTGAAAACTCGGACAGAAAGTCAAGGACAGCTTTTCAGTTTGCCTTTTTAATATCGCCACACAGACGTTTCTGTTAAATTGCCAGAATACACGCTGAAGAAGGCAAAAATGTCATACTGAAGTGCTGTCCTCATCTTTCTTTTTAATTTTTCCTTACAAAGTGCTGTGCAACTGTGACTAAACTCTCCCGTTTGTCCGTTCATACTTGGCAGGTGTCTCCACAGTCTTTCGCGGTCGGTGCAGCAGCTGAGGACCAGCTTCCACGACCACGCAGTTTGGAAACCCCTCATGAAGGTCAGTGGAGCGGTGACGGAGTTTAATGAGTGCATACGGCAAAACAAACCTCTACATGTCTGAATACTCACACACTGACTGAGATGTTGTGTTGCAGCTGTTGCAGAACGCCCCAGATGAAGTCCTGGTCATGGCCTCCTCCACACTATGCAATCTACTGCTGGAGTTCTCACCCAGCAAAGAGGTACACACACACACACACTCACACACTCACACACACACACATATAAAGAGAACAGCTGTATGACTTTAATATTGAGGCCATTTGTTTGTGTCGATCTGCAGCCCATCCTGGAGTCAGGGGTGATTGAGTTACTATGCAGTCTGACCCAGAGTGACAGTCCTGCACTGAGGGTCAACGGGATCTGGGCCCTGATGGTAAGAACATTTTACACTTGTACATTTCTTATTAACGTCAAAGTCCAGGAAAGTCTGTTGAATTTGTGTTTTCCTTGACTGTTAATTTTTCACACTCGTTTTAAAACTGTACATGTGAGGCTGCAGCGAGTTAAAGTAAAATCAAGCAGATCCTTGTCACATTTTCACACAGTGACTCATACTGTCGGTTTATTTCAGTACAAACTCTGTTTGTGTGTTAAGAACATGGCGTTCCAGGCAGACCAGAAGGTGAAGGTGGAGATAGTTCGGTGTTTGGGTACAGAACAGTTGTTCCGCCTGCTATCAGACCCCGACACCAATGTGCTGATGAAGACCCTCGGTTTGCTGCGCAATCTGCTGTCAACACGCCCAGTAAGACTCTCTCACACACACACACAAGCGTGATTAGAGACTTAGAGAAATACTTCATCCCCCAAGTGATCATTTGTACATAAATTACTCACCCATGTTTTTCTGGCGATCCTTCATGGTGAATGAAGAATCCAAAAATGGAGAAAATTCTAGATGAATTGAGGTCATCACACCAGGGTTAATATAGTTAAAACTAAATGCCTTAGATACAGTATATACCACACAGGATGTAGTCAGGCTCAGTCCCTGTAGTTTAGTCTATATCCTCCAAACACCTGCAGGAGCAAAGTGGCTCCAGTTTGTGTATGTCGACTCTTAGATTCCACCTCCAACCTTGAATGCTTCACGCTTTCTTACCCACTCTGTAGATATTCGTACAAATGCATGTGTGTGCTGAAGTGGCATAAATCCTTGCATACTGATTCTCTCCCGCTCCCTCTCCACCATCAGCACATTGACCAGATCATGAGTTCTCATGGGAAGCAGATCATGCAGGCAGTGACTCTCATCCTGGAAGCAGAGCACAGTATAGAGGTCAAGGAACAGGTGAGCTCTCCCTCTGCTTCATGTTTGCAAATGGTTTCCGCACAGAATTCATACCACAGCTGCACAGAAGCAGCCGCATTGCAGAGTGGTTTTAACATTCTGCAGGTATGATGACAGGCTGAGGGGTCGGTCTTTATTCATGTCCAGCGTGCAGAGCTGGAAGCACATGAGACAGAATCAGCTGGCAGTTTTTTCTTCTGAATCACAAAGTACAAAATGTTCACATAACAGCACTGACGTAACATTTCTCCTTATCTGTCAGACGCTGTGCATCCTCGCCAACATCGCCGACGGCAACACAGCCAAGGAACTCATCATGACCAATGACGACATGCTCCAGAAAATCAAATACTACATGGTACTTTATATAAAACCATCTAGTGCGATCAGATCAAGTGTGTGGTGTTGCTGCAGCGTGCGTACTCACTCTCTGCTTCCTCTTTACTCCTGACGTGTTGTCAGCACACAGAGCTTTAATGAGAAGCAGATCACGCAGCTATGTTGAACCAGCTGAAGCCTGTGGACTGTTTAATAGTTCGACTTCTTATCACAGACACGTGACCTGTGCTTTTGTTTTTTTCCTCATTTCTGCTGTTCCTGCAGGGGCATTCGAATGTGAAACTGCAGCTCGCTGCCACCTTCTGCATCTCAAACCTAATCTGGAATGAAGAGGACGGTAAGGGACTCACTACACCACACACATGAAGAGAGCCTAAAGAAAGGTGCCGGATTCAGAGAGAGGAGGAGGAGGAGGAGGAGGAGGAGGATGTGAGGAAATGTTGTAGGTCTGAGGCGCTTTCACATCACAGCGAAAACAAGGGTCTTGTGCTGCGAGTTCTGTGTTACTTGGTGCAGGATTTATTACTCAGGTACTTCGTGTGGAGCTGTCATACACAGAAAAAATTATGTAGACACACACGCCGGTGCCTGGTGCGTGTCCGTGTGACGTAAAGTTTATCTGCGCTATCAGCTACAAAGTCTAGTCAGTAGCTCCAGCCGTATGCTGATATAAATATCTTTTCTGTCTGGTCTCCATGAGGCCGACTACTTACTGTAAACTTCTGGAAATTCAGAAACGCAAGTAAATTCTTCTCTGTCCATCTCTGTTTAAGCTGTGGTCAGCAGGGATTGTACTCACTAAGGTTCAGCACAGCTCAGGTTAAAGTTAGACAAATTTCAAGACGCAAAGTGAACTCAAAACACTCAGATTAAAGAAATAGAGCCATTTAAACTTGAACCCAAAATGGAAGTGTCAGCTATTAATAGATGTGAATGAATTAATCTCTGCTGTATCGTGTGTTCTCAGGTTCTCAGGAGCGTCAGGACAAGCTGAGGGAGATGGGCTTTGTAGACATCCTGCACAAACTCACCCAGGCCTCTGACCCCAACCTCTGTGACAGGTGGGCCTGAATAAGAACATCCTAAACCTCACAGCACTCTCATCAGACACTTGTTGAATAGCTGAACTGATTCGGTCTCTCTGTCTGTCAGGGCGAAGACGGCGATGCAGCAGTATCTAGCGTGACCACAGAGGGGAGAGATCCCCTCACCGCCAGCCTAACTAACAATCGTCGGGAGGACACCTGCTGTTGGTTCTTTTGTTTTCTTGTTTTCTTTAACCTCGAGGCTTGTTTCGTTGCACAAAGACACCTTTTTTTGGACCTGTGGCTGGCCTCCCTTCACCTCCCGCACACCACCCGAAACCACCCTCAACAGTTAAGCTCACTCCAGACCTCACCTTGGAGACTCTGAGGCCGTGGTTGTTGGGAAATCAGCGGTTAGGAGGGGTTCTCTTGTTTTATTTTCTTTTTTCAACAATGAAGTGATTTTTTTTTCCTTTTGGGACTTTTGTGATTTGAGATTTGCAATCTTTTTTTGTTTATTTTGTTGGAGTGCAGCAGCCTGACACCAGCGCCACTGTGGTGCTTCTGGACTCCCGACAGTGGAGAATCGGGTCTCAGAAAACCTGGACTATGAGGTTTGACGAGAGCACGGCTGGTGGACAGCAAAGCGTCCGAGTTTTGTTTTGTTTTGTTTTTTAATTATTGCTATTAATAATAATGTTTCCTTAAGGCGTCGCAGAGCAAGGACACATTTGGAAAAACACAGACTGCCTATTTTGAAATTTTGGGTGTTTTCTTTTTTTTGTGGATACATACCTCGTAAATATATAAATATATATAAATATAAACATAAATATATATTTTTGGATTTTTATTTTCCCCTGACCCTCTGTTTGTGTTCAGTCACTCTGAGTCATGATGTTTGGCACACGAGGGCGAATCCACTGCAGTCTGATTCCAGTATGTTTCTGGCGTTGATCATGGTCTCTGGAGGTGAACAAGGACAAGAAATGTAACACCCCGAATTTTTATTTTTCTCACACCTTTGTGGTTTTGCGTGCACTGTCGCCTGTCACTTCGGTCCCACCTTATAATCCCAATGGGAAATGTAGTTCCAGAGTGCTCACTCTGACTCCGACCTGCCCGGTTACTCATTAACAGGCATGATTACACACAACACCAGAGATCCGAGGATGCATGTATCCTCACATCTCTGTTAAATATTAAAGTCTGTCCCTCCCCTCCACAACTGGGTGTTTGTCCAAACGGATAAATGAAAGCTCCTGGGTTTGTTTCAAGAAGAGAGTGATTAGATGTAAGGAATAAAGGAGCAATGATTTGAGACCGGCCCCGGAGGGTGAAGCACCAAGTGCGTCCACAGCAGCAGAGTCGAGCGCTACATCGTGTTTCTTCCCTCGATCATATAATTTCTTCTCCCATCAGGATATTTCTAGAGTGTTGATCCCTGACATTTCAAACCTTAATGAAACTGATAGAATGAATGTTACCATTGAAAATATATGCAGACCTGAAGATGGATTACTTCTGTGTTGCGTCTTATTTCTCCTCAGAAGGTTCAGTCTCACCTTAAACAAACAGTCTGGCTTAAAGGGATAGTTCACCCAAACATGAAAATCCAGCCATTATCTACTCACCCATATGTCGAGGGAGGCTCAGGTGAAGTTTTAGAGTCCTCAGATCACTTGCAGAGATCCAAGGGGAGAGGAGGTAGCAACACAACTGCACCTAATGGAGGCTGACGGCTATATTATCGCATCACTACGGACAAGCAGTATGGAGATATTTTGTGGTTTCAATTATGTGTTTTTGGACGTTTGAATCCGGGGCGCCGTCAGCCTCCATTAGGTGGAGTTGTGTTGCTACCTCCTCTCCCCTTGGATCTCTGCAAGTGATGTGAGGACTCTAAAACTTCACCTGAGCCTCCCTCGGCATATGGGTGAGTAGATAATGGCTGAAGTTTCATTTTTGGGTGCACTATGCCTTTAAAGCAGAGGGCTGTGGGGCTGCCTCCAGGATGCACCGAGGCTTTCGGTATCAGCAGATACTGCGCACCAATCCAAGACCAGTGTTTAAATATAGCAGCCAGCGGGTTTAAGCCATCATGGAGCTACAAAAGATCAAGACCTTTGACAGTTTACAACACCTGTATGACAGATAGCTAAAATGTTTCATGACAGTCAGGTATAAGCTCATTTATGTCCAAATCTCTGCCAGGCTGTGCTCTTTTGGTACACTGTCGCCCTCTATGGGTCAGCTGCAGAAACATTTTGGGGATATCCTTTAACAGCTTTATTGAAACTATCCAAGTTTGGCGATGACAAAATTTTACGTAAGGCCAGTGCACTTGTTTGGAACTGATGGCGCCCCCTGTTAACTGATTTCAAACCACACATGGTTATGAAACATCCTGTAGTTTTGTAATGATTAGACAATATCTGATTTGTGTTCAGATACTTTCAGACACTTACATGGACACATCCTGCAACTACAAGTGTAAACCTTTAAATGACACAAATTGTTTAAAGCAAACCAGAATTAATGTTCCAGTACAAAACAATTCAACTGCATAAAAGCAGAACAAGATGTGATCTGTTGACATGCTGCTGACGCATGATGCACACACGTGTAATGAGATTAATACAATGAACTGATAGTGGATTGGTCCCACAGTGTCTGGTACCTGATCCAGCTGTGTGTGATGCTAATATCAGACCCACATCGGTGCAGCCCTGGTTGCTTCATGTGTTTAGTTCTGCAGTCACATGCAGCACAGAATACATTTCTCTCTGCTGTGTAAAGAAAGCACAAATACAGTTAATACAAGAACAGTGAACTTGTGTTTCCCCACTGAGTCTGAGTCACAGAGGTAATTATCAGTTTCTTTGAAAAGTAAATTCGCAGTGATGTCTGAAGAACCCAGAGGCTTTTTTTAACAACACTTCCTGCTGTGCTGAGGATAGTTTCAACTAACGCAACACTTCTCTAACAAACTGGATAAAAATATTGTGTCTGCTGCAGGACGGAAAAAGATTTCTGACCTGTTTCTGACTCTGTTTCCTTCGAGACAGAGACAGTATCTAAAAATAATGTCTTTTATGCATCTATGCAACATGAACAAACATTTTAAAATGTTCTAAGTTACATTTGTTTCTACTGTCTCTTTCGATGTTTCATTTTAAAATAAAAGATGCATTAATATTTCTTGCGTGTTACATAAAAGAGTGAGGACATGTCTGTGTGAGACACCTGGATCACAAACAATTGACGCAACTTGTGAAACAGGAAAACATATTAGTCTTGCAGACAGAATATAATCCAGCAGGGAAGCTGTTAACGGCTTCAGTTTTTCATCTTTGCTCTTGTCAAAGCCAGACTCTGTTGACAAAAACAGTAATTTTAGCTCACAGAACACAGCTGTTGGTCTACCGCTGCCTCAACTAGTTTGCTAGTTTGTGTTATTGTGTGACTTTGGTGAATCCAAACTAACCCTTTAAATGCAAAAGTCACACAATGAGACAAACAAACTAACTGATGGAGGCAGCAGTAGACCAGCAGCTCCTGTGTTCTGTGAGCTAAAATTACTGTTTATCTCAATGGAGTCTGGCTTTGAAGAGAGCGATATTACGGCTTCATTTTCCAGTTGGAAATCACTGTTTGACATCCAGGTAAAGCAGTGAAAATATTCTAAATATAGCGCATACAGTAACACTGAAATTGATCTTTTTAGGCGGCTAAAGGTTTTTGTTGCTGACCCCTCCACAGCAGCACATTTCTAGCTTCCATGTCAGACTCCTGCTCCTGCTTCTCCAAACTGACTGACATCTACTCTATTCAATATTCTTTCTCCAAAAAAATCCGAACTATTCCTTTAACAACTCTGACACTATCTCCAGATCAGCAGTTTGTGTTGTTAAATGTCCTTCTGGGTTTCCCAATCATCCTCAGAATTTATTTTTCAGACAGGACGCTCACCTCTGTGACTCAAACTGGGGCTAATGGTTCCCAGAGCAGCACAGGAGTCCGACATCTTACAAAACAACACTTCTTTATTGTTGTACAGTATGTAATCCTGGTAAAGTTCTTTTTTTTTTAAATGTAACAGCAGTCTTTAATAAAACATCTGAAACCCAACAGCCTCCAGTCGGGCAGGGCAGTTTGTCGTCTCCCGTCAGCCCTCCGCCCTCGACAGCTCCAAAGCAGGCACATTCCTCATGCAAAAAAAGCTGTGACATGCATTTAAAACCCTTTTGTGTACCCAAGACCCCCCCCCCCCCCCCCATCCCAGAGTAGCCCCCAGGATCTGAACTCCACGGACATCAGTGGGAGTTCTGCTCAGTGAATCTGTGTGTGTAAAGAGTCCAGGTCGTCCCTCCCCTGCTCCCGTTACAGAAAATAGAAACCAGAAATCTGACTGTCTATATTACAAGTAACGCGGTGCACAAAGCACCTCACCAAAGCAAAAAGAAGTCCTGAGACCTCCGTAGCAATGCAGCCTGGGCATTGTAGTTTTAGGGTTAGGCTGTTGTCTGTCCCAGCATAAAGCTCAGTGGTTGGGGGGGTTTGGAGATGATGATGATGAACATGTTAATGCGTGTGTGCTACATAAGAATCAGGAAGGTGACACTCAGTCTGGAGTGTTGATGTGCAGTTAGATGGCAAACACTCGTCACAACCTTCCCACTGAAAATAAGTTCCCCTCATTGCTTTGCTCCACAAAATAAATAAATTCACAGCCTAAATAAATAAATAAATAACATTTTAGATAAAGGTGCACGTGTTCTCTGAAGGTGACTCTGATGGCTTTCTGTGTAAATTTTGATCCAAATGCTGCCTGTGATTAACAGGTGGAGGATTTTAGGGAACTTTTCATGAAGAAGGCACGAATGGCTGGATGGCTAAAGCTCAGGAGTGATGTGGGAGTTTGCTGTACAATCTGATTGGCTGGTTGTAAACAGTCATGATGGTGATGGGTGCTGTTTATGATGTTTGTGTTTCCGCCATGTTTTCCATGAATCTTACTTTTTGTCTTTGGCACACGTCACAACTGCTTAAAGTTCACACCAGTGACTGTGAATAAAGATGGACGACGGGTTTCCACTTCAAAATGAAGCCAAAATATTTGGTGCATCGAATACTATGGCAGTTGCTTTCTAGTGATTTTTGCAGTTTGTTTCTGCTGTCCGACCAATAACGAGCAGCGACACTGATCAATCATGACGTCAAACCCCCTTTATGTAGCCTCAAATTAAAAAAAAAAAAAGGTATAGTTAAAACCAAAACTTATCAACAAGGTAAACACTTCAACAAACATCAGCGTGATGAGAACTAACTAAAATGTCAGAAACCATCTTCAGGAAAAAAAGTATTTGACATGTACTTTGAGTTTTTAGACTGGCCCGTGTCTGATGTGCTAACATGGACAGGGTGGGGTTTATAAGTTATACTGCAGCCAGCCACCAGGGGGCGAATGATACGTTTTGGCTTCACTTTTGGGGAGCTGTCATGTCGTCCATCTTTATTATACGATCTACGGTTCGCACTTTAATAGAAGCTGCTCCTCTACATGCTCGTCTGCTGACCTGACTGTGTACAAACCCACTTGCTAAAACGTTGGGACGCTGTGTGAAATAAAAACAGAACGCAAAGATCTGCAAATCCCTTTCAAAATGAGAATTCAACATTTCCAATTTGTTTCAATTAAACGTATTTTGCAGCGATTCACATATTCACATAAATTGACCGTCTGCATATCAATTACTCACTGCGTGTTACGTAGAAGTAGTGAAGACAGCTTTATCTTGCCTACATGGTGAATGATGAATCCAAACAAAGCGAACATTCTTCATGAATTGAGGTAAATGGGGGCCGAGTTCAATATCAGCAAAACTACATCAAGACATCTGTTTATAAACTCTCACACAACTCGTTTCATATATGTAGTCAGTACTTTCTAAACACATACATTTTGACAAAAAAAAAAAAAAAGTAAAACTTGAATTCGTAGCCCGGCTATTATTTGCTTAAATCACTGGACTCAACAGGCCTGTATTTGAAACAGGCCTTTAATTCCTTTCACACAAAACTGCTGCTCAGCTAAGATCAGGAAATACAATCAAACTGTTTATTTAAACCAGTCTGAATATTACCTGTATGAAATTAGGCTTTAGATAAAATATCAATTATGACTCATTCATTTCATCTAGCTCCAACAGACTCATCATACCGTCGTGACACCACTTTATCCTGTTAAAGCAATAACTTGGATTTATCGTTTGATCTGAGGACCCTTACGCACCAAAGGAATATGAATAACTCACAGGGTAATCAAGGGATGGACACATAATTTGAGGTAGCCAACAACCCGCTTTTATACATCTTGTTATATAAAAAAATGAGCTGCGTGGGAAACAGACCAGGCCTCTAATCAAGACAGGCCTTTATCTGTCAAAATGTGTAGCCTCACCAGGCTGGATGGCTGAGTAGCCTGCCTGGGCATGTGTTTGAACTCATATGCACATGTGTGTGCTATGTGTAGCTGGAAGTTTTTGAAAGTGTAATGTTTTAGCGAAAATGCATGTGACTGCATAAATGGCACTGGGATTATACTGCAAGTGTTGTGAGAGTTTGTAAACTGATGTTTTGATGTAGTTTTGCTTTTGTTAAATGCGACCTGTGTTCACATAATTTCATGGCGAGTATTGGATTGGATCCTACGTTCACTCTGACGCACAGGAAGGACAAACTTTTCTTCACAGTTTTAACGTAACGCACGATAACTTATTTACAAATTGTCATTTTGCAAGTGCAGTATTCTTTTAACCCTATAAAACTACACTAATAAAGAAAACCTAACATTTCAATCCCTAAAAATTATGTGTGTAAAGTGCAATGACACCAGGAAAAAGTACTGAAAACACTAAATACAATTTATATAATACTTTTGTTTGCAATGTACGATTCAAGACGCTTCCTGTAAGAAGAAACTAATCTCACGGTGTTCACACGGGATTTTCTTCCACAGTCTTTCAGTCTTCAAGATTTTTGGGGGCCTGCTTGAGAAATTTCACTTTCAAAACTGTCCTCGGTTCCAAAGAAAAGGTGAAAAGGTTTTGGAAAGTGTTGCAGGTATAAAATTCAGAATAGGTTTATCAGTTTGAACATTAAATATCTTTGTACTGTATCCAATTAAATATATGTTGCATTCTGTTTTTATTCACACAGCGTCCTGACTGTTTAAAATCTGAGTTCTTCCCTCAACCTTATTTTATAGGGGAAAAAAAAGTTTCTGTCAGAAGTTAACACCAATTCAAACATCTCAATTTTTGTGAACATGAGTAACGGCCGTGTGTATGACTCTGAAGATGATGTCAGCTTCCCTCCACCAGCCCACAGGAAGATACTTTAAAAAATAATCCCACCGATGAAACGAACTGGCTCTCCAGGAGAGGTGACCTGATCTGTCTGAGACTGAACGAAGAGTTTACATTCCCAGTCCCAGTGCTGTGGCTCCGACTATCTGGCTTTGTTAAAGACGTGTCCCGCTGAGATATGTGTGTTTGTACCTGCCCTTTGAAGAGGAGGAGACATCCATACTGGGTTTAAAAAGCAATAGTAAGTCAGCTGGAAAAATTCGGCTCCAGAGTTCAGTGGAACTGGTTAAAAAGCTCTGGTCGTACGTGTCCCAGTAGCTGCGGGGTCGACTGATGCTACTGACGTGTTGATACTGTAAGACAAGTTGTGCTGTTGTTGTTGATCAGTGTAGAAAAGTACTCCCTCACACTGATTTGCTCACAGCTGGCGTTGCGTGTCGGCCTCCCAGGTGTGTTTCCTGTCCTTTGAGCATCACTTCCTGTGTGAAATGGACCAGCTGTCTGTTTCCTGTCGGTCTTCACTCCATCATGCAGCCGTCACTTTCCCTGATCTGATCTTCGTTGTTCCCCTTTTTTCATCTCTTTCATTCTCTGCTGCTCTTTTATCATCTCTCACTCAGTTCCAACTCGTTCATAACGCTGGCTCCTCTTCGTCGATGAAGCTGATGTGCTCTGTGGAGGACTTGCTCTCCTCCATCTGTCGTCCCCACTCCTGCATCTCCAGCTCCTGTGGCTGAGTGGCAGGTCTGGCCTCCCCGCGGCGCAGCTGCGAGTTACACCAAGGTGGCGTCTGGCTGTCTCCCGGCCTTCCCCGTGCACTGACAAAGTCCAGAGACAAGGGCAGGGAGACGGTGGAGGGGTGGAGGGAGACGGGGGGAGAGACGAGAGGGACGGAGGGGGAAGGCCTCAGCCGATGGTCTCCTGGCGAGGATGTGAGCGACGGGGGAGCTGAGCAGTGGGAGGACGGAGGAGGAGGGGTGTCCTGGGAGGGCGGCGGGGGGAGCAGGCCTCTGCTGGCACAGCTGCCAGGTCGGGATGGGTGGGGGCCTTGGCAGGGGGACAGAGACGGCGAGGAGCAGAGAGACATGGAGAAGGACAGAGAGGATGACGGGGTGTGAGAGGCCAGGGGAGGCTGGTCCTGCAGTGAGGGCAAAAATATCCCGTTACTGGAGGAAGCGTTGAGGCTTCGGAGGCCCTCGGGATGCGCCTCCTCTGGGGAGGAGGGGTTGGAGTGGGTGGGGCCCATTACGTTGCACCCTGGAGGTTTGGAGGGAAGCTGGGGCAAAGCTGAAGATGATGAGTTAGGCCTTTTCGGTGAATGAGGAGTTGGGAGAAGGCAACCTGGCAGATCCACACCCTCAATGTCTCCACTGTCCAACAGGGAGTGAGTTTCAGGTCTCTGGAGGGAGCAAGGTGTGGCGGGGGGCGGCAGCACCAGGCAGGTGCTTGTGGACAGCTGGCTGGCGCTGCTTGGAGGCGGGGTTAAATTTGGCATCATGGTCATCAGGATTGGCTGTGGTGCCGTTTGGAGGAGGGGCTTGAGCAGGCGTGTCATTTCCTGCAACTCCTGACTGAGCTTGGAGACTTGTTTAGAGAGACTGTTCATCTGTGTGGTGAAGAGAGGGGCAGGGTAAACACACACACACACACACACACACACACACACAAAGGTCAGTCCATGCAAATGTTGTATCAAGTGTCTTGTTGCTCAGGAGGATGATGGGATGGCGGGTTCTTTCTAAACTATCTGACAAAGTTAATCCGTATTTGTGTAAAAGATAATCTGATACAGACGCTGCATACGTAATGTTCACACACATCAACATTTATCCGACTGCAGAGCGCACGCTGCCTGCTCAGATGGAATATTAAGCTGGAAACACTCAGAGAGTTTGTACCTCTGCTAAAGCAGCGTAATCCCTCTAAACCTGTTATTTTAATAATGGAATTTAAATTAATTTGCATCTGGAACAAAACCTACACAGTGATGAGAGACTGTCCTGCTGATTGGCTGATGGTGCTCCTGATTATGAACGCTTAAACCCCTCAATGGAGGCTTTGCAGAAGGATGCAAACGTTAAAGCAAATTCAACTTTTCACCACCAAGTTACTGACGTTTAAATTAATCATGTTGTTGAAGTCCCATGAACAAATGGAAAGCCTTCACATTTTGCCAGTAGTGGTAGTGGTGATATAGTTTTTACTTAAGTAAAAGTACAGCGACATTCAAGACCCCACTTCCTGCATGTACAGGTATTGTAGTATCAACAGAAAAATATACTTAATGCTGGGGCAGGCAAATGCACGTGTTACATACAGTAACCCAGTGTTTCCCATACGTTGATCTGTTTCATCTAATTTAATTCATTCATTCATGGTTCCTCCACCCTGCTCCCTGCCGCTGTGGCCTGCTTCCCTAAGAGGAGAGCAGGCATCAATCTGGGCAACAGACGTTTGGTTGGCGGGCTGGTGACCAGCAGCAGAGCCAAGTCTAATCTGTGTGATGGCAGCAACAGAAAGTTTTCTGATCTGCTGGCTGGATTCAGGCTGCTGCAGCCGCTGACTACGGCTCTGTCTCTGGAGCTGCTGCTCCTCTCTCCTCCAGGCGAAGTGGTCTGTAGCGGTGGAGAGTGAGGTGGACGACAAACTGTCATTTGAGGCTCTAGCTAACATTAGCTACATAACCATAAACATGAAGCTGCAGTCATGAGCCTTTGGCTCCAGTTAGCAGAAGGCTAAAGTATTAGCAACATTACTGCTCCATCTTAGAAACGTTTAACCGATGTTGACACGTATTTTGTTTATTGTCAGACTTTGTTTATGATGATCAGTCCGTCTTCCTTTTTTGGGTTACTTTGCAGTGCATGCAGTTTTCGCCAATACTGGAATAGCAACTTTTTCTGCAGGACTCTTTGCCATTGAATCAGACTTTCACCAAAGGGACATGCACGTGCATTTGTAGAACAGCCAATAGGAACGCCCTCTCTCTGAAATGACCCGTGATTGGCTAAAGTCTCCTGTCACAAACTATAATTTCTAAAGCCTGAAAACAGAACCATGAGAAGGTGCAGAGTTTTCTCTCAGACCATTTGAATTACAAAACGATCAATGTTTATTATGGGATTTTTGCCCACTGACACCAGATGAAACTGTTTACCCCAGCTTTAAAGTATTAAAAGTAAAAGTATTCATCATACAGTGTTATTATAACTATTAAAGTGTCCCAGTGTGTCATGACAGGGAGCCAACATGCACAACACCAGGACTTATTAACACCTAATTCCAGTATTTACACTGGTCCTTTAATGTAAGAACGTCTGCAGTGAAAGCTGTTAAATTATTTATGAAATATTCTGATGACTAACAGACGAACAAACAGAACACCCAGAGCCCTCAGGTAGATGTAAACAGGCATCATCATCATGTACAAACAACATCGGCACTCACCTCCTCAGTCAGTTTAGACACACTCTGCTTGATCTCAGAGTGCTCACGGATCCCTACACACACAACACACAACACAACATGAGCATTAATCCTCCAGAAAAGACAATTCCTCAGACAGAGATAAAATGCTGTGTGTGTGTGTGTGCGTGTGTGTGTTACCTGGGTACGGGGACGGTGGTGCTGCAGGTGACATGCTGGGACTGAACTCAAACTTCTGTGATGACGTGCAGTTGCTCTCAGTTTCAATGCCGTCCACGAATCTATGCAGGAAAAAGGGATTAAAAGTAAGAGATGGTGAACAGGAGAGGAATGTAAAGCAGCTGTAGGAGCACTAATTACAGTGTGTGTGTGTGTGTGTGTGTGTGTGTGTGTGCAGTGTATTTATTCGCACATATAAAACCCCTCGGTCAGCAGGTTTGTTCACACACTGCAGCACAGCACACAGGGTGTCATTAATCTCTGTGCACATATGGACACATTTACTTTGCATGTTTGTATCGTCCTACAGCGAGAAAACCTGGACACCTTCCAGCAGCCAGACACCTATGCTGCAGCATCAACTGCTGCTACTTCTTTCACAGCGGTTTGTGTGTGTGTGTGTGTGTTACCTGGGGCTGAGTTCAGGCGGCGCGCTGCTGAAGCTGACCACCGGTATCTGCAGGGTGGTGGGGCGAGAATGCTCGGAGGGAGCGCGGAACGGCCTGGGTGGCAGCAGAGGGGAGCGCAGGGGAGAGTTGAGCCCCCTGCTGAGACGCAGCGGGGAGCGAGGAGCACGGGACACTGTGTTCTGCTCCTCGTCGCCCTCCTCATCCTCACGGATCGATGGCAGCTTCTTCACCAGGCCGCCGTTACTCTCCCAGTCCACCTGAGGGAAGAAGGGACAGTGAAAGTTTGAACCCAGTCACAGAGAAACAACATGAGCCTCTCGCCTGCTGTCAGTGACACAGGTTGTTTGTTTAGAGCTCAGCTGCATGTGTTGGTAAACAGGGCGCAGTGACACGGTTGTACCAGTGGGTGGCAGAATAACACCAGAGTTTCTACCAGTAACACTGAATGTTTGATGTACTGTACTCACACAGGTTCACTTCAACACTCTGCCAACACAGATCAATTAAAGGAATAATTAAGATCTTTTAAAGTGGGACTGAACGAGCTAATCATCCATAGTCAGTGTGTTAACTACAGTCGTAGAGTTTGGAGAAGCAGAAAGGAGAAAGACACGGAAGCTGAGCAATGTGCTGCTTCAGAGAGGTCAGCAACACAACATATTTCAGCCACTTAAAAAAAAAAAAATCAAAATCAGTTTAAAGGTCCAGTGTCAGATTTAGTGGCATCTAGTGGTGAGGACTGCACATTGCAATTGTATTTGATGACTTATGATGCAGATGTTCAGGAGGTTTTACCAGAAGCTGAATCATCCTCAGAGGTTTCTTCCTCTCCAAAAGAAATGGACCAGGTGATTTAAACCAGTAAAAACATTGAATAAAGCAGTTTAAAAATATCTGTTTTGGAGTCAAATGCTCTTTGCTACTGCCTCCTGTCAGTAATGCAACCAAGTGTATTTACAGATATCTCATACCCCGTATGTGGTAGAGACATGAAACTTTGCACAGAGATGTCTCTCCTCATGAGGAACACATTTGCCTCAAGAACCCATAACTTCCGCTTATATAGATTTTCCGCCATTTTGAATGTTTTGAAAAACACTTCAAATGGATCTCTTCCTAGGAAGTTTGAGCGATCTGCATGAAACTGGGTGAACATAATCTAGGGACCAATATCTAAAGTTCCCTCTTGGCAAAAGTTGGAAAACTTACTAAAACTGAGCTTCTATAAGGCAATGAATATTGCGGAGGGCGTGGCTCATCACATAAAGGTGTATAACATCTCAAGGGTTTCACCCATCACCACGCAACTTTGTAGGCATATGACCACACATAATCTGAGGGGACCCCTCCATTATTGACCCCATCAAACAAAATGGGGGCGCTAGAGAGCTCATTTCTTATCTAGGCCTAACCGCCATATGGATTTTTACTAAACTTGGTAGATATGTAGAACAGGATGCCTCAAGGTGACTGGAGAAATTTAACTCTAATTGGCAACTGGGTGGCGCTATAACAACAGAAAAATGCTTCAAAATGGCTAAAATGCGACCGATGGCTGTGGCTCCCCCCTGTGGACCAATGTTGGTGTTTCTAATGTTTGGTGTGACTAAGTCATGGTATGGTCTGCTGTACATAATCACAGAAACTGTCAGTGTCATTCAGTCATTCTGTCAGTCTGTCGTTCCGTTGACCTGTATCCCAAACACACACCATGTGAAACTGTACGTGGGCACTTAGTGGGTATGAACCAGAACTTAAAACAAAGGAATAGTTTGCACATCTATTTCCAAACCCGGTGTGTAGGAGAACCAGGCAAACCTGGTTTGGCTGATGAAGGTCTAGTCACTGAAACTTTGCAGCATTAAAGTCATTATTTTTGCAAGCTAGACAGTGTGCGGGAGTCTTTCCAGATCAAATATACTGTAGCTGGAGAGTCTGGCTCCTAGACACCACTGAGGTGCCCTTGAGCAAGGCGCCGAAACCCCAACTGCTTGAAGCCTAGTCTAGTCTTAGTTTTTCTGCACTGGGTACTTACTATTATATTTCTTTTATCTGTATTTTTGAGTCTCTTCTGGAAACTTCTTTTTTGTGAGGAGTTTTAAATTTACTCACGTGTAGAGGTAACATCAGATGGATCAGTGTGTGTGAGCAGTAGTTTAAAATCCTCACAAGACAGTCTCATATCTAACTTCTGAGATAGATTTTCTCTTCATGTCATTGTTATTATCTCTGCCAGTTCTTACTGAGGAAAGATTTATGTGCTGACCTTGAGAAAATAAAATATCGACAAAGTATGAAGGTTTAATTCAAACTTGCCTTGTTTTATTTGACTTTACTATGTCTCATATTTGCTTTAAGTTTTATTATCAATATCATTTAATGATTTACGTTATGGTGCTGCGATCTGTTTTGATTTTGCGTCTATCAAAATATGAAGAATGAAATATGCACATGCTGACATTAAAAGTTAAACTCATGAAGGACTTCCAGAGTTTGAGCCATGTTCCAATCTTCCCCCGTCACCCTGGGGGGATGATGTCAGAGAGAAATCAGACGGAGAAATGAAGGAGAGAATCATAACAACTTAAATTCCAATTATTTCTTATTTTGTTTTGAGTGAATATTGTTTTGCCTCAGACTTTGCCAGACTGTCAAAAGAAGCCTGTCATGCTACATTTAATACAGACTGCTGCGTCTGACTTTTCCTCATCACTTTCCTCCAAGCGCACGCACACACGCACGCACATGCACGCACACACACACACCACACACACACACACACACACACACACACACACACACACACACACACACACTCTCTCTCCCCTGGCAGTTACACTCGTCCCTGTTCCCCATCAGCTCTGTCCCTGCTTATGAAGTGAATAATTTAGACTGTCTCCAGTGTTGATGCTGGGTCGCTGAAACTTCCAGAAATGACGAGCTAAACAAAACAGGACTCTGCGACTGTGATTGAACGACAAGAACTTTAAAGTTCTGTGTTAAATACACAACAGAAGAAGACGCAGAGAAAACACATGGAGAAAATCACTTCTTAATTTATTGTAACAGATGTTTGCTGTGTAAGAGTTGGTGTGACTTAAAGGAACAGTCCACGCCAAATCAAAAACCCACATATTTTTCCTCTCGCCTGTAGAGCTGTTTATCAGTCTAGACAGTTTTGGTGTGAGTTACAGAGTGTTGGAGATATCGGCCGTAGAGATGTCTGATTTCCCTCCAATATTATGGAACTAGATGTCACTCAGCTTGTGGAGCTCAAAGTGCCAAAAAACACTTTTGAATCTACTCATAAATGAGGGGCTTGTGACTAGGGATGTCACGATTACTTGATTTCAATATTAACCGCGATTTTAAAAGCCACGGTTAATTATTCGTAAAGATTCCTCAACACCGTCACTCTCCAAAGATTATGCTGAGACGTAGAACCATATACAGTAGGTCAGCACAACTCGCATGGAACAAAAAACAAAGTTACACGAGTGGCATCTTCAAGTGACGGAGTACGGATGAAGAAGACCCCCCCCCCAAAAAAACAAAACAAAACAAAAAACAGATAAAGTCAGCCGTGTGGGATCATTTTGGCTATCACAAAATGACCAAGGGGTCATTGTTGACGACGGCTTTCCAGTTTGTAAAACATGCCGCATAAAAGTCGCGGCCAAAGGATCAAACATAAGCAATATGACACAACACCTGGCTTTACATTCGCAAGTAAAGATAAATGCACAATAACTGGGTTAAAACATGTCAATCTCAATTTATCTAATGTAACACTGAATTAAAAATTATATGATAGCGTGTCATTTGCAATTAATGGCGTGGTGGTATGATACGAGTTGGGCTTACAGTGCAACGTGACAAGCTAAGGCACGTCTCAAAAACTTTTTTGATGGATAGTTTTGCAGTTTGTGTGCACACAGTGTGAGGTTGTAATGGTTTTGGGTCCGTGTCGCTCTTTGCAGTGAGACGACAGGCAGAAACTCACGTCCACACGAGTGCGGGATTTCACAAATGCTCGTCGTTTATTTTTACATCAACTTAAAAACACTCCAAGCCTACCAAGCCCGGTTGTACGGCTACTATATTTTCATACATGAACAAAATAGTTGCCACACGACAGAGAATTTAGAGTCACCAATTAACCTGCATGTCTTTGGACTGTGGGAGGAAGCTGGAGCACCTGGAGGAAACCCACGCTGACACAGGGAGAACATGCGAACGCCCCACCCTGGGTTTGAACCAGGCACTCTCTTGCTGTGAGGCGACAGTGATAAATACTGAGTATTTAAGAAACTGCTGATCTACTGGGATTTTCAGCACAACCATCTCTAGGGTTTACAGAGGATGGTCCCAAAAAGAGCAAATATCCAGTGAGCCAAAATGCCTTGTTGATGCCAGAGGTCAGAGGAGAATGGCCAGACTGGTTCAAGATGATAGAAAGGCAACAGGAAGTCAAATAAGCACTGGTTCCAACCAAGGTGTGCAGAAGACCATCTCTGAAGCAACAACACCTTGTCCAACCTTGAAGCAGATGGGCTACAGCAGCAGAAGACCACACCAGGTGCCACTGCTGTCAGCTAACAACAGCAAACTGAGGCTACAGTTCAAAACTGGACAATAGAAGATTGGAAACACCACATTCAGATGGAAGCATGGATCCATCCTGCCTTGTGTCAAGGCTTCAGGCTGCTGCTGCTGGTGGTGTAATGGTGTGGGGGAGATTTTCTTAGTACCAACTGAGCCTGGTTTAAACACCACAGCCTACCTGAGTATTGTTGCTGAGCGTGTCCATCCCTTTATGACCACAGTGTACCATCTTCTGATGGCTACTTCAAGCAGGATAACGCACCATGTCACAAAGCTCACATCATCTCAAACATGACAATGAGTTCACTGCACTCCAATGGCCTCCACAGTCACCAGACATTTTAGATCTTTTGTATGATTCTGTGATAGAATCTTCTGTCTTTAATGCTCTCTCACACTACCAGTATTATAATGAGGAATAAGAAGTAAGAGTAAATAATTTGTGTGTAGGAGCAGAGTGGCCATTAAATCTCCCACGTTCCCAGTAAACTGAGATCCTCTATGGTCGCTTCTAAAATACAACAATGAAATAATAAGAGTGAGGAAGAGTCTTTCCTGCGTGTGTGTTGTGTCTAAAATCAGTGACACTGAGTTTGACTTTGCCTCCACCTTCAGACTAATTCATTTACTTCATTAAGGGATCACATGACAAATTGCCATTCTCCTCCGCCAGCTTCAAAATAAAAACATAACTCGTGCCCTGA
The DNA here is from genome assembly GCA_026686955.1 of Epinephelus cyanopodus. Lineage (NCBI taxonomy): Eukaryota > Metazoa > Chordata > Actinopteri > Perciformes > Serranidae > Epinephelus > Epinephelus cyanopodus. The sequence continues at coordinate 38,477,602 of CM048927.1, read as the reverse complement.
CACAGAATGACTGGTGCAGTGAGTAATGAATGTATTTCATTCCTCATCATGCAGACAAGCCAACGCCCCTCCACTTTCCCCCTGCTCCTTTAATCAAGACTCTCCTCTCTCCCTCCATCTCTGCCTGCTCAGCATACTCACTTTCCTCCTCCTCCTCCCCCATTGCTCTCCTCTCAGCCTCCCCCCTCTTCTACTCCCCCCTCCTGAGCCACCGTAATTTATTTTTAGCTCGCTTGTTCTAATCTTAGCTCCCAGCTCTGGAGGAAACTGAGGAGCGCTCTGCGATGCGGGGGCGTGATAAGTGTGCACTTGCCGCGTGTTGGCGTGTGCTTGTCTGTGTGTGAGCGTGTGGGTGCGCTGAAGTTTGCAGTCATGTATGTGTGATGGAGTCATGCAGGAGTCTGGGAGCGAGCACGCACGTGTGAGGATGTATGTGAGCTGTGTGTGCGCTCGCAAGGACAAGGATGAACAAAGTGCTCTTTTTTTCTGGTTTCTGCTGCAGCAGCGTGAGTGCAGTGTCTGTACAGTATGTGCAGGTGCAGGCACGATGTTGCTCTCGCCGTCATGCTTCTGCTGCAGAGATTGAACAGCACAAGAACACGGGGTACTCAAACATGCTGTAATGCCCCCTTCTCTCTGCAGCACAGCTCAGAGCACCCAGTTGACTGGTTGTTTCTGCACATTGCATTGTTTCGCCCGAGGCTGCGGGGTCATGACAGTCAATGTGCAGCCTGTGAATCAGCAGGGAGGGCCGCTCGAAGTAACCATCACTTAGATGATGGATCTTTTGCTTCCTCATCTTTTTCAGACAAAAACTTCTGCCGTCTTTCTCGCTTTGCAAACCATTTCCACATCTGGTACCTACATGTTTCAATCCCTACTTCCCATCTCCTCTTCATCATCCTTTCTTGTATTTTTCATCAGGTCTGCAGCAGCCGACACGTATTTTTTCCTGCTATAAACATTCATCTCATTCATCCTTTGGGATTGTCTCTTGCAGTATGTTTACTGAGCAGGAAGGTGCTGGGTACCTGCAGGCTTTTTCACTATTTTCCAGCAGTCTTGTCTAACTTACATATGCACAGACACTCTCCTGGGCTGCTGGTACCAGAAAGGATCAGCTACAGTACATAACCAGGATGGACGTCTGCAGAGCGGACCAAAGATACGGGCAGCAGCTTGTGTATCTGGACTTGTGCGTCTTCTCGATGCTGCCACAGACACACGCTGATATGTGCACACATTTGCACCCCGCTCACACTCTGCGGTAAGCGTGCTGAGCCCAGGAGAAACACATGGCACTGCAGTGGAAAAGGAGGAACTGAAGAGAACAGAAAATGAGCCCCCTCCCCTTCGTCTCCCCTCCTCCTCCTCCTCCTCCTCCTCCTCCTCCTCGTTTCTCTTCTCCTCGGCTGGCTGAGCTATTTATATCGAGCAGGATCCAATCTTAGCAGCAGCTGCGGGGGACACAGCCAGTCAGGGACAGCCCGTGCTTCCCCCCTGCACTATTTTTAGCAGCAGGACAGCTTCAAACAGCAGCACTGAGCTATTCTTGTCCCGGTGTTTCGCTCCCTCTGCTGCTGCACCAGCCAGAGGCGCAGGCTGTGTGTGTGTGTGTGTGTGTGTGTGTGTGTGTGTGTGTGTTTGATGGCAATAGTTAGGAGAAATTGTGATGTGTGCAGAGATCCGTGTGTTACAGTAGCAGTGGTGGAGAGGTCACGCATAGCTTTTATCCACAAGACCCCTCTTAAGGTGTCGCTCAGGGTGCCCATTAGCACCAAACGAAATGCCATTTATGATTTGCTCTTTGATGGCTGCACACAGAGGGGTGGGACTGATCTGATGGGTGGTATGCGGCAGGATGTTGCTGAGTTTCTTTTCATGAGAAACTTTTCTTATTTTTGCAAGATCCTTCTACAATAAGATATTAGACATAAGATATTTTCCTCGTTATTACTGGATACCAAACAATCATGTTTTTACAAGAGGCTTTTCTTGTTACATATAAACATATTTCTCTATCCTATTATATCACAAAACCAATGCTGCTGTAGTCGCATGCAGTCGGCTGTGCCTTTGTGCATTAATAAATACTCCCATGAACAGTCTTTACGCACCTGCACACCTTCCTTTCACCATTTAATGGACCATTTCTGTTGACGCAGTCCCAACCTTTAGCCACATTAGTCTCTAAATACCACTTCAAACTGCACAGCTACTCATATTCCTTCTGAGTGCTCAGCATCGGATGAAGACGGATAATATGTACATAACCCTAGATGTATGTGATTTATAGCATTAAAAATGTTTTGTTCAAATTTGGCTTCTACCCTCTAATTCTGACTAAAACAACCCAACAACTCCGTCCCCATCTGCTGGCAAAATCATCGCCACAAGAGGGCAGTCTAACCTGTTCGATTCAATTAAAAATATTTGTCCTTTAAGGGGCAATTTGAGGCAACACAACACAAATCCAATCCAAGCAACCCAGTCACAACTCTTAAAAGAATAGTTAGTTCGCATCTTTTGAAGTGAAGCTGCATGAGGTACTTGTCCACAGTCCATGTATTACATACAGTAGATGTCAGTGGACACGCCCCAGTTTGGAAATGGAGGCTGGATTATTATTATGAAAGCTAAGTAGCTATGTACTGCTGTGGACGGGGGCAGCAACAAAACCTATTTAGAGTATTTTCACCACTTAACTTTGCCGTCAGACTTTCCCTTTCCAATGGAGAACTGAAGCTGTTCTTGCTCTTGTCAAAGCCTCCAGACTCTTCTCAGTCATTTCACCGCACAAAACACAGGAGCTGCTCGTCTGCTGCTGCCTCAATCAGTTAGTTTGTGTTATTGTGTGATTTTGGTGTTTAAATGATTAGTTTGGATTCACAAGAGTCGCACCATAACGTCCAGAACAGACCAAAGATTCACAACGAGACGAAGCTTTTTTAGAACGCTGCAGAGAAAAGTAGCAGCACGTCACCTGTTTCAACAGCCAGTCAGCTTGTAGTGAAGTCCGCTGGTCAAGTCAAAATGACCACAGACAGAGTCTCGCTGTGAATCTTTGGTCTGAACTGGGCTTAATCCAAACCAACCAACCAGTCAAGGCAGAGGTAGACCAGCAACTCTCATGTTCTGTGAGCTGAAATTATTGTTACTGTCAAGGAAGTCTGGCTTTGAAGAGAGCATAGCCAGTTAAAGCAGTGAAATTAGTGAAATATAGCGTCCGTTGTTGCAGCCTGTGTCCACAGCAGCACACTGCTGAAAGGGACTATGTGATAGTAACACACTGACGTGGATAAAATCCGAACCATCCCTTTAAATTTGCTGCGTTGCCCTCTGCCCTTCAGCACTCTACACTGCTGTGCGTACTCACGTCAGCTCCGTGGCCTTCTCGCAGATTGTACGTGAGGTCGTGCTGTATCTCGCTAACAAACTTCTGGGCGTACTCGGGGTAGAGTCGGAGGACCTCACGGAGGCCCTTGAGGCTGATGTACTGCAGGTCGCAGTAGGTCAGGGCCTTGACGTTGGCGTTGGTCTTGATCACCTGCTCCTTCGTGAGGGAGTCCGAGCCAATCAGATCTCCTTTACCTGCACATGTAGACAGACACAGAGACACATTAATGTCTTTGAAGCAGTAAATCAGAGACGGTGTATTTCCACCAACTGTCTCCACCTGTGGGTGAAATAAACACACAGACTGTTTGAGCTGCAGATATTCAAAGACAGACGGTCTAGGTAATGAACAGGAATATCATTTCAACAAAGACAGTTGGGAGAACGTGTTGACTGTATGTATAATGTGCATAAGAATTCATTTTAAAAGATATGCCACTGGCCAAGGCCATCGCTGTATTTTTGTCCCAATTGTCAAAGTTGGCCAGTTGCATGGTTGATAGCTGAGTTGTTTTTAGTAAAATCAGAGGTATAACAACTCTTATTACTTGTTGTAATTTACCTCCCCTCGATAAACATGACAAACATGCTCCTAAGAAAGCTAACAGGGGTTTAACATCAACAGAGAATGACACTGATGGGAATGACAAGACACGTCAGACTGAATACTGAAACTAGAAAAGGCTGAATTCTGAATTTCTGAAGAAAAAGCCGTGGTTGCAGGTGAAAACTGGCAATTTAAATGTTTGAAATAGTCAAAATAGTGACAGAAGCTGAAATGGCAGTTAAAGTGGTTTAAGTGGAAGTTAAAGTATCAGTTGAAGTTAAAGTGCTGAAAGGAGCTGAAGATTCTGACAGATTTTAGGGAGCTGAAGAGACCTTTGACGAAATCTCCTAAACGTCTGGATCTTAAGGCCCAGACACACTAACCCGACTCCAGAAAACTAGCGGCTACAAAAGCCGACTGTTGCGTTGCCTCATGTTAACTCTATCTCTGCAAAAAGTTGCATTGAACGAATCACAAAGACTACAGCCGACGGCCAAAACTAGCATGTAGGTTCTACACATGCATGAAGGGAAACAACGCTCCACACAAGCAGACGGTGGTCGTCTGTATTTATCATTCACAAATGGGACGGTCTTAATGCTATTAGCCAGTTAGTGCATCAACAACATGATCCAATATTAACAGAATTTAGCGTATTTACTGTGCAACAGTGGATAAAGAAAAATAATCTGATAATCTTCTGTAACAAGTTTGTTTTGATCTCACTCCCTCTGGGCTTTAGCTTTTTGTTTACTTTCCTCACTTCTGTTTCTCTTCTCGTGCTGAGCTGAACTACAGAGTGATTTCATTCACTGATGGGCTGATGCTGAATCAGACAAAAAAAAAAAAAGGGGGCAATGGTGAGGGAGACACCGCACGGACAAGGTCGACTGACGCTCACCAATGGCCCAACATGGACCAGTGGCCAACCGTCGGTTTGGTACGTCAGGGCCTTTAAATTATCAGAGGAAAAAAGGTGAGTGCACATTAGCAGGCACTGGGCTAATGGACGGTCTCCAACATGTCAAACAGGTTAAACACTAATTTGTAACATGAAACTCTTTTATTCAGTGTTTTTATTGGTTGAAACCACCTGGTCTGTTTGTTCTGGCGAGGAAGAGACCTCTGTGGATACTTCAGCTCCTGGTAAAAACCACCACTAGCCTTTCCTTTAGCTCTTTTTTAAAGCATCACTGCAGTAAGTTTTTTTTCTGGCTCCCCTTTAGCCACTCATGCAAATCCACTGCAGGATCTGTACAGATGAACAATGTTGGGCACCACCCACAATTACTTTTACAGTAATCATATTTGAGCGGATTATTTTTGTGTTTTGTCAGGAAATGCGTTGCAGAGGAGCTGTCTGTTGGCATTTCACAGAACAACCAAACCAGTAGGAGAAACAAAGCCGGAGTGTTACTGAAGATAACAAACACTGCTGCTCTGCTTATTATTCACCCACTTTCTTCTTCAACAATATGTGGCCATACAGCATACATATGCAGTGTTTTCATTAAGATTATTAACTGAGCGCACAGCGTGATGTCAAACAGAAAATGTATTATAGTTTATGATGGGCGACATTCATTTGTGAGGCGTTTGACAGACAAAGCTGCGGCAGTATTGGGAAAAAAAAGGGAAAAAGTCAAACAAAGACTGCTTCAGGGCTGCACAGTCACACAGCTGAGAACAGAGAAGCGAGTAAAGGAAAGAGGGGGCTGGAGAAAAATAGGCAGAGAACGAACAGAGGCAAGATGGAGGGAGGCAGGGCAGGGTCGGCCAGGGACCTAAAATGGGTGATGGAGTGTGGAGGAGGACTGCAAAGAGGGAGGGTGAGAAAATGAAGGAAACAAGGGAGAGAAAGGTGAAATTGAAGAGGGACACAGTGTGGGGGTGGCTGCAGACTGGCAGGGGCTGATTGAGCCAAAATGGATGGGTGGGGTGAGAAAGTGAGAGGGGAGGTGATAGGGCGAGCAGGAGTTCGGAGCACGCCATGTTAGCAACAGCAGCTATTAGACGTGGATCTCAAACTCTCCTCCGAACCTCCCACCACCTCCACATCCGGCCGTCTCTCTTCTCTTGATCCCCCCATCTGTGCTTGTACTTAATTTGGCACGATGGGCTCTTCACATGCTCCGTCTGTCTCTCCATCTTATTCACATCTCTCACACTTCTGCTCCTCCACTTCCTTTTTTCATTCCCACACCACTCAGTTCAGCTCCAATTGTCTTTTGTCACACAGATGATGGGTGTCGACAGAGCCAAGAGCGACAGCGAGCGTCAGAGAGAGCTTCGGCTTATAATCACAGCAAAATGTTAAACTGAGCAGGAGGTGAATACTTGAAAGTGACATTTAAGAGTGTGTATTTGTCTCGGCTTCAAGTGTTTGTCTCTGTGTGTGTGAGTGGAGGTGAAAGAGACGAGGGCAGCTTATGAAAGGAGTTCATTTTATCCACGTTAAAGATGTTGAGCCTTTAATACTGTATGTACTAACAGGTTGTTTCTTTGGTCCTTGCTCTTTGTAAATGTGAAGTTTCAGCTGATATTTCATGCAACACTATTCTTCTTATGAAAAATGACTTGTTGGGAAAATATTCACATTGTGGATCAGCAGAATCACTAAAACCACTGACAGGTGAAGTGAATAATATTGATCATGTTGTTACAGTGCGATGTTTTGCTGGGAAACCTTGGGTCCTGGCATGTGGATGCCACTTGACATGCTCCACCCTCTCAAACACTGTTGCAGACCAAGTACAGTGGTGTCCTCCAAGCGTGACAATGCACCATGCAACAGTGCAAAAACTGCTCAGGAATGACGAAACAACGTGACTAAGAACTCAAGACATCGCCCTGGCCTCCAAGTTCCCCAGATGCCAATCTAATCATGCATTTGTGGGGCGTGCTGATTCCCCAGAGTTACCCTGATCCATGGTGGGTCTCCTTGGATCGGACTCAGCTCTGACTTGTCTAGGCATGAACACAGGACCTCTGGGGGTGTTGGCTGAGGATCCTTTGAGTCCTCTGAGTTCTGGGGTGAGGTATTATATCCCATGGGTACTCAGTCAGATTGGCATCTGGGGACTTTGGAGGTCACGCTGATACCTTGAGTTCTGCAACGTGACTGGGGTGGAGCATGTAAAGTGGAATCCACATGAATGAGAGAATCAAAGGTTTCACATGATCAAAATTATTCACTTCACCTGCCTCTGGTTAATGTTGAGGCAGATTAGTGTATATTGCAGGTTAGTGATGTCAGACTTCCAAACAAATGATTCTTTTTAAATAACTCTTAAAGAGGATCAAGTTAACTTGATATGGAAGCCAAAATCCTGGCTCTGTATGTTACATTCACAGCTGTGCAGAAAATAAGATAGTCGGTTGTTCAAAGCACCTTGAAGTTAAGATTTTCCTCAAAGGCCAAGTTAAGGTTTCCTTCAGATAAAATCGGTTGCAGAAAAACATCCCTAAGTCTTCTCCTCAAGGTTTCCTTAAAATGTTTGTCTCATCATCTTGGTGTTATACAAGAAAACAGCCGGCAACAAAGCAACATGTCTTGCATTTTTTAAAAGAATACGCCCTCCCTGAAATGTGCGCTTCCCCTTTTCTTGTCTGAGCTTGAAAATGGACGCCGAGAGATTTACCTCCGTTTTATCAAACGTGTGCTCAGTCCACAAGATTGTGGAAATGAAGGACTTACAGCAACTTTGTTTAAAACTTTTAACGCAGTCGGACTATGTTTACGAGCACAAGAGTTCAGTGAGCCACCGAAGGACCGCCCTGCGGATTTACTATTGGTTCTGCAACATTTAAACTCTGAAATTGTATCCGCCCATCTAAACACAAAATCAGGGAGAAAGACATCAGTCAAGCAAAGCGTCTGAAGACTGACTTGTGATTCTAGGAATTGGACCTTTGGACCTAACTAAGTAACCAAAGTAAAGACAAAAACATGAAGTACCTCTGACTCCATCGTAACTGCAACATGGCTGAGTTTATGGAGAAAAATGAGGCGTCCCAAGAAGAGTAGCTCCACAATCAGGAGAACCTGATGAATCGACTTAATGGACCGTATTTTGTGGTGTCTTGTCATTGCATCTCATGGGTAAAGGAGCTAAAATTAGCTGGTTCACCCAGTGTTGTGTTCCCTTTAATGCCGATCAGATCAGAGCCAGAGGCGGTAAATACCCGTGACTACTGCAGTTATATGAACACCAATTAAAAAGCCACATGTTTGTGGGTGTTAGCTGTTTTTTTGTGCAGTGGGAAAGGGCCCTAGAAACACAAATGTTTGGTAATCGCTGCACAATATTCTCAACACGATGAAACATAGTAATAGTTATATCATCTTCGAAACGAGCCACAGCCATGCTAACAAATCATGTACCTTTTATACACGTTATACTGAGAAATTCCTGCCTTGAACAGGTGGTGTAAAAGGAGCTAGAGTCTTTATGTTCCACTTGTTTGTGGGTTTGAAATTTTTCACACTGACCCGACCCTACTAATCAGAGCAGACTGGGCTTTTTTGGGAGGGGGCGCTAAAAGAGACAGAAGCTAAAATGGAAGATCTCAGAGAAAGGATGAATACAGGTGTTCCAGCACAGAAAGTAAAGTGTTCTTTGAACATTAAAGCATGTAAACACGTTAAAGTAGAAACCCAAATACAAGTAGGAACCATTCACATGAGCAGGATAGTTTCCCTTCAACACTGCATGATGTGCAAAATGTCTCCAGCCAGGACTGTAATTGACTTAATGCGTAGCTGCACTTTAACTGTTGGGTCAGACTATCAGCTGGAAGTGAACAGCTCTAACATCAGACACCTTTTCATTCCTAGAAGAACGCTGTACATGCAGGTTCTTGTTAAAGGCCATGATGGGCTGAACCATGTGAAGAGCTCGCTGAGCTCTGCAGGCTCTGCTCGATCCACACTTCAGCATTAATAATCAAGGTGCTTTAATAATGTAAAATCTATTCATTATTAATACCAGCACAGCACCGCATTCCCTCTATTGATGTGCATGTGTGTGTGTGTGTGTGTGTGTGTGTGTGTGTGTGTGTCATGATCAAGATCAAATATGGCTGGGGGCTTGGCATTTGAAGATAAATCCACTTCATCACACACACACACACACACGGATGGACACAGAGGGAGATGCAGGCGCGCAGGTACAGACCATTAATTCAATACACCTTGACCTTTTGAGAAACTGACTTTTGAGACGTATACATCTGTCATCGCTGCGCAAACAAACACACATGCAATCCTCCCCCTTCCTCCCTCATCTGTCCGTCTATCACTTTCTCTGTTACACATTCACACAAACACACCTCGGGAAAGCTCGACCCGTTTGCTGGATTAGTGTTGCGAGGGCTTTGAAGCACATCCAGAGGAAATTAGATTTCAGCCTGCGAGACAGCCAACTAAAGAAATTATTTTAAGCTGTTGTCACAGGTGCGACATCGTGTCTGACCACACAATTTACAATTTGTTCTGTTCTTTTCAGTGTTCAGTTGTCTTTAACTTTTACTGCTGAGCACTGATTGATTCAGATTTTACTCCTAAAACATTTGTGTGTGTCTGCAAAGAGAACTACCTGAGAAAAAAGTGAATCTCTGAAGCGACACAGGGATTTCAGTCATTAAAGAGATGGCTCTTGTGTAAACTCCACTCACTCTGTTTAAGCAGATTCTTGCTGCAGATCTGCAACATTTGGAACAAAGTAGAAAACATAATTTACTTCCCTCAGGATGAACTGTAATAATTGTGTTGATTCCTGCACATTGAAATCTGCTTGAGAATGTTTGTTTCTGTCTTTCATTCACTGAAGGGGACGAAATGACATTTGATGAAGCAGCATCGTTGTCCAGATGAAAACAGTAAACTTTAAGAGTCGCAGAAACAAGTTGTGATAACGATAAGGTGTGAAAAGGTGCATTTCTACTTTTAGTGATTATATGTTGCTGTTATTGTTGTTTTGATTTCAGTTCTGTTTTAACTGGTGCACCTGATGGTTCTTTGTTTGCTTATTGATTATTTTTAATGTCTCTGTTCATGCTCGGCATCACTGAAATTAATTTCCTGAGTCTTAGACAAAGGTTTGAATGAACAAATGAATGAAAAAAAAGTTGTCATAAATTGGGAAAAATTCTGAACTGTGACCCCAGGAAAATAACCAGGAGAGGGAAATAAAAAATGGTGATCTCGTGAGTAAATCAGGAAGGTTGGCAAATATGAGCTTCACACCTTTGTACACAGAAACTAGTGGTCTGCCTTGCAAACCAGTTTGAACTGTACATCTATTGATGCCAGGCACATTGATATCAGAATACTGGCCCCATATCTGAGTAGATTTTTGTTGTTGCACAGAATTTAGTCCACCTAAATTAAGCACAATTCAGTTGTACATATTTTTCTGTATAATGTTATGATCACTGAGTGAATTTATCAACAGTCAAGTAAAAGTCATTTGAAAATCTGCAGGAAGTCTAGCTGCAGTTGAAGCTGTGCCAGCAGTGCAAGGAGCAAAAATCAAAGTGTATCTTCGCACAATCGATGATGAGAAAAAAAAAAAAGTAATCTCTGTTTGAAATTACAGTCAGGTGTGAGGCAAAGACTAAGCGTATAAAAAACGTTTGCTAGCTTATTTAAAAAGTGATGAGACGACCCATTGTGTACACTGTTTATATGTAGATTATTTTTATTCTTATTTTACTTTATCTTTATATGTATATTTATATATATATGTGTGTAAAGAGTACATGGCTGTCAGCTCTCAGTTTTACAGTCAAACCTAATGTATGTAACATCAGGACTGTTTAGGAGCCTCAGTATGCAGAAATATTTAAATACACCATTTTGAAAAATGACAGTTTCCTTTTCGCTCGCCAAAATTTACCACAACTCTGGAGCATTATTTGGCCACTTTCCAACAAGATAGCCTGACATGGTTAGTACCAATAGATGCCTCAGGTCCTGTAGTTTGATATGATACCAGTGTCTCTACTGTAGCTTTAAAATGGGGCTCCATACAGCATGTTTTATTCACTAATATTAGTCCGCCTCACTTCTCACCTTCAGCTCTGCCTGTCACACCTGCTGCTTCTTCACATATTTTTTGTCAGACATGAGGTCAGTGTCTCTCTGCTGCTTTCGTTTTCTTGTTCTCTCTGTACTCTGACTTCTTTGAGGAGCACCTGATTTTGGTGCGACATTCTGACCTAACTAATGAGGCAGCAGTCCGACTCACGTTTACATCAGCTGCACTTGTGAGTTCTGCACGTCGCGCACCTGTCAGATGGACCGAACCATTTCACAATACCTGCAGGGGGGTGAAGTATCAGACGGCATGTTGTTAGTGATTTAAGTCAGTAAGTAAATTGTCGTAGTTGATTACATCTAAGGGTCAACCACAGACCTTTTCACGAGCCCTCCCATGGCCTTCGGCTGCGGTCATCTGTACTCTTTGACCTCCCTGGCAGTAGGCCTGCCCTCGGGTGAAATATCAAGTTTTTAGAGAGTCTTCCAAACATACAGCCTCACAGAGCTTCTAGCATGGCTGTAGATTCTTGATCATAATATGGGTTGATGAGTTTTTAAAACCGATGCTCCAAGCATCACAAAGAAAATTTCTGTTTATCACCTGTGCTGTTTTGTAGCGGCTGAAGAAGTTTCAGACAGACACAAGAAATACCGCACATCTTCTTGACTTGACAACACTCATAGTAAGTGTGGAAATATGTTTTTGCTCCATTACAGCGTCACCTGACTTCCTCTTTTGTTCCCACTATAATTACCACTGTCACTGAAGGGCTTTGTCATTTAAAGTAAACATGTGGTTTTGGGGCACCTGCTGAAATGACTGATCCTGTTGTTTTCCTTTGAAGGACTGAGCGCAGCTGTCACGTCAGACTAGAAAAGATTGAGCAGAACAAAAGGACAGAAAAAAAAAACACCACCAGTGTCTCTTTAATTAATGGATATAATGGAGTAAATGAGGTGTGACTTGTAATAAAGCACAGAGATGACATGTCATGTGACGGTGGTAGTTGTGATATTTGTGGCTGTGCAGAGCATGACTCTCTGGTTGTTCCTCCCACACACTGTCTGCAAATCAGTCCTGTTTAATATTAGACTTCACTGGAACACAACGCCGCCTTCACATTCTCCAGAGACCGATGTGAGTGAGCACATATGATCACACCATCTCATAAATGCCAGTGCGTGCACACACACACACACACACACACACACACACACACACACACACACACACACACACACACACACACACACACACACACACACACACAAATGTTTTCCTCACACAGTTACATGTTATTCCAAAAATCAAAACTCAATTTCAATGTGTGAAAGCCGACAGTTTATCTTCTGTGCGATGCCACAAAATCCATCTTTTCTAACTGATGAGCTGCTCGTCACACTTTTGAATACGAGTTTGCATCATAGTCCTCAAAACTTGGACAAAAATATTTCTCTCTGTGGCTCAAAAGACGTTTTAATGTTCTCACCATTTGCAGATGTTCAATGTGTTGAGCCGGGCAGACACTTGACGCTTTATACAAATCTCACATTGCACATTTTAAGTGCCTCTTTCTGCAACGGCCGAAACGTACAACCTCTATGATCAGATCGATCGACTGGTGCTCACACTGAACATAAACATAAACCCCCTCAGGGTGCGAACTAAAGAGGAGCCAGAGGGAGCTTGGCTTCTCTTAATAACAGCTCTTCTCCTGCATCTTTATCATGTATAAAATCAGGCTGTTATTCATGTACGCTGGTTTGTTGATAACGTGATCCTCGAATTAAAACACCTGGTTTGGTCACCACAAGCACTCCTGGAAATGTCCTGAACTCGTTAAAATAATCCAGATTGTGGTGCCAGAAACACGACTGAAAAATGTGACTGATCTCAAACACTGTTCTGCTGCTTGGCCGCCTGCTCACCTGGGTCTCACGCCTTCCACCAACCTTCCTCTTCCTCATGAAAAACCCATCTCATATACATGTAAGCACAACTATGTCACTTTAGAAATATTGATGTGTGTTGTGCAAATGCAACATGTCTGTGATTTGAAGACACATACAATGCAAAAATTTTATCCTGGTGACTGAGCTGGTTTATTGATATGAAGATGTGACTGACTGTTAAATACGTGCAGCCAGTTCTTCTCCCCAGGTTGTCAAATACCAGCGCCTTGTCACGGCCCCCTGGCGTCTGATAGTGATGCACGTTGCAACTTTTAGTGTATCTATGTGACTCACAGTTCAAACTAGCGCTGTCAAACGATTATTTATCTTAATCGTATGTTTAAAATTCCACTATTTTGCATTTCAAAACACTTCTGAAGTCCATATAGACAAGTGTCTTAATTAAGAATCAAATGAATGCAAAAGGAATTTACTGCGCATATTTCAGGAGCTCCAGTTTAGTTGCTTCCTCTGATCATACAGGTCCTGTATGTATGAAACTAATCCCTGCTACAGTAAGACATATGACTGGTCACAACATGTCAACCTGACGACGTCCCTTAGACCCGTGTCTGCCATGATGCTGACTGGTCTGCAGTCAGTTGCAACCCATTTAGCAGCGCTGTAGTTAACTTCCTAGTTTCATCCACAGGTCCATGGTTATTGCAGGCTTTGGTGATGCGTCAGCCTGCTGATATCAGTCTGATTAGCTGCATCTGTGTGCACAAAGTACTTCAGTGATATTTTAATTCTGTTTGATGCAGGGTGGTATCACTTCTGACCTGTCAACTGAGCCATTAGGGAGTTTTATAAAGTGAAAGGAACCGTTTAAAAGCAGGATTGTGTCATTATTTTCCATCACTGCAGCAGGAAGGAAGCCGCTGTGGCCGCTTGACTAAAAGTAAGGACAAGTGGAAGGGACAAAGTAGCAGCATGTGATGCATGGTCAAGGTAAGGTCAAGGTAAGATTTAGGCAACAGAACTATTTGGTATATAAACTGCGTTTCCTTACAACACCGACTAATGGTTTCACACGGGACACAAACCGTGGTCTTGTGGGTGGAAGTCCAATTTTGTTCGACACATCCACCTCCCTCCCATTCTATGAAAACCTTCTCACTATTTATCCGCCAGTTACTCTCAGCGTTACTTGTTGCTGTGGATGGGTTTACACTGGAGTTAGCTGAAAGCTCTGTGCATCTCATGCAGACACTAAAGGTCGATGTTGGCGTCTTTATCACATGTCGAGGGGTGTGACAAAGTATTTGATGACCTGGAGATGATGTACTGTGTTTGCCACAGATATTAATATAAAACTATAGCCGGGTGCAGAATCTCAGTGATCTGCAACTGACGTATGAGGAGCTTCCCACCCTCATCTAGTTCTCATGTATTCATACTTTCTGCATCCTCGTTCATTCATTCATCCGTCTCTTTCTGGATGTCTTTACTCTGCCATATGTGAGGTCTGATAGCACGACTCCCTACATCTCTATTCACACTGGATTGAAGGATTATTGTGTTTAGCTCACAGGCTCAACACTGTGGGAGCCCTGACTCTGTGTGTGTGTGTGTGTGTGTGTGTGTGCGTGTGTGTGTGTATTGAGTATGGTGATAACTCTTTAAAGCAGCAGAGCACAAACAACAGCTCTTTATCAGCTCTCCCTCAGCCCTGCCTTCCCTGTTGTTGAGTGATACACACACACACACACACACACACACACACACACACACACACACACACACACACACACACACACACACACACACACATTCCTCTGTCTCCCTCATCAACCTAATTTCCCCTCAAATCCAGATCAAGTGACTCCTCAGGTCTGATTGGATGAAACTGAGCTCAGCACTGTGAAATGATTTCACCTGTAATCACTGAGCTGAGGTGATCTCTCAGTCTGTACTTCATTACCAGCATTTGATATCAAACAGATGCAGTTCTTATCGGAGCGTTCTTCAAATTAACGGTTCTCACCTTCATTAACTGTCCCGCAGATCGTCTCACATCCTCTCATTAAGTCTCATTTTGACAGGTAATTGTCTGTCAAAGCTGCGGGGCTGCTGCGTAGTTTTCATCCAATTCTGCGTCGCCAATTTACACATAATTTTCCTCAAATAATAAACAGACCATCCTTGTTGTATTTTACTCTAATTAGGTTATCGGTGTGTCATTTCTGCAGTCAACAATCAGCTAAAGTCATTTCAGATCAGTTTCTGTTCCCGTCTCTCAATTAATTTGAACACTATAGGGGTAATTTGGGAGAACAAATAAGCTGAATATTGAGAGGGGAACAGCAGAATAAATGGATATAAATAGAGGCAATAAACAAGGAAAGTATCATTTTAAGCTTCCTTTTTTTTAATCAAGCACACTCTCAGCTTTCACACGTACTGCACAGTATCAAGTATCTCTGCTAGGTATTTAAATTCAATCTTATCCAACAGCTTGTGCCCTTTAAATTCTTATTTTTATGGGAGCAGCTCACATTGAACGCTATCAGTCAATACGTTTATATGACATTAGAGAAAATTGATTTATTGTGTTGGCCCGACTAAAAACCAGACTTTTAAAATCCATATAAACATGTTAGTCTGACTGAAATCATACTAATGTGCTTTTCTCACAGTGGGACTAACACACCCAGATCATGTGACTCCTGCATGTATACAGTCAGTCAGACCCAAACTAGCTCCACTTCACTGTGCATGTAAATTGTTCAATGGGCTGCACTTGTATAGTCAGGAACAGCCATCAGGAGCAATTTGGGATTCAGTATCTTGCCCGAGGGCACTTCAACATGCGGACTACAGGAGCCCAGGATTCGTGGACGACCTGCTCTACCTCTGAGCAACAGCACAGCCGCAAATGTATTAAATTAAACATGTATTGGCAGAAGTAAAGAGGTGCGTTTTGGTGGATCCAAACAACTTGTCCTCACACAAGGGTTTGTTTGATGTTTTACAAATTAGCGCCCCATCAGTCAGCTTAGGTTAAGGAAAAGAGAAATGGTTGGGTGTGTTATTCTGCCGAGTATTTTCAGTACGTTCAGGACTCTCGTGGCCTGAACAAAGGTCAGTGAGTCTAACCTGAAACAACCCAACCTAAAGAATAAAAAAAGGAAGAGCACATTTCTACAAACATCACCAGGAGCTTCTCTCTGTAACCTCACTTACCCAGGATGGCCAGCACAGTGTTGTCTTTCAGCACCTCCATGGACCCTGAGCAGACGAAGTAGATGGCCTGCAGGGCGTCTCCCTGCCTGATGAGGAACTCGCCCGGAGCACAGAAGGAGGTCTTGATGATGAGGGAGAGCGAGCGCAGGCAGCCCCTGCTGGCTGACTCGAACAGAGGCAGCTGGAGCAGCTCCTTGTTCAGGTGCATGGCGATGTCGGCCCTCAGCTCGTCTGGGAAGTCCTTCAGTAGCTGTAAAGCGAGAGGGGGGTTCACACTCATCAGGTGGTCTTTCCTGAGACTCACAGCGGCTGCTTCGACTGAACAGCAGGCTTCCACACAACTCCACCGTCCTTAATTACCTGAGAGCAGTAACTCCCAAACATGTGACTGAGGACAAAGATGTGGAGCAGAATGAAAGTTAAATAAAGATTCAGGTTATCAAGGTTTATCCTGAAAGCACAAATGTTATGACAGTAAAGATTAACAGAATTTAAAAAAGATTTTTATGGGGTATTTTATATTATGTCTTTATTTGATAGTGACAGAAGAGAGAGGCAGGAAATGTGGGGAAAGAGAGTAAGGGATTGAAATGCAGCACAGGGTGCCGCTGGTCAGGTTCCAAACTGGGGACTGGAAACCTGGGCCGACTCTCTAACAGATCAGTTACATCCAAAATATGAAGAAGCAGCAAAGGGCTGTGGGCTGGAATCGTACCCGTAGCTGCTGGGACACAGCCTTTGAACCAGGTGAGCAAGAGGACGAAATCAAAATCCTCAGAGGGGCTGCCATTGTGCGTCAACGTTGGGACTCTAACCATGAAGTGGAAATGCGCTGGTATGGTGACATTTCCACTTTGCATACGATGGATTAACCACCTTACGTTGTAAACAATGGATCACAGCAAAGGCAAAGAAATGCTTGTTGTGATCAAAGACAAATTCATTTAAAGTGCACTTACTTCTCTGTAGAGATGAGTAGCATTAATTTCCATGTTTCATGCATAAATCAGGACTTTGGCCGGGAATAAAACACATGGCCAGAATGCACCAGAATCTAGCAGCAACCTCCAGTGTTGACAAAGGAAGCCTAAGTGCCAAAGACAGCTCCTTGAGCGTCCACTCAAGACTGGCTCAAGAAGCCCGTCAGTCCCCATAGATGCAACTTTACAGCAGAAATAAACATGTTTACAGCCTGGTGCAAAAAACAGTTCTGATCTCTTTAGCTAATTTCAACATTCATGACAACTGTAAGGTTGATTAATTTTTATATAACTCACCTGTTTACATTTTTTTAAGGCTTAACATTGGACACAGTCGAGACTGGTTCCGCTTGAGTGACAGGCCATCTGCCAAAAGCGTCCTCGGATTCTGAGTCACATCGAATTTGGTCACCAAAAACCAAGACAGTGACGACCAAAATAGTGAACTAGAGGCTTCAAAACTGGAGGCTACAAACCAGTGGGCGATGTCACAGTAGCTGCATTCATTATTTTTACAGTCTATGACCAGAATGCATCAAACTGCACCAACGCACCACTCATAAAGTTCAGTTAAAAAAAAAATCCCAGCAGCACCTAGTAGTTCTCCTTCATGATGCTGACCGAAACTAAAACTATTTTCAGTTCTGGCTTTTTCTGCATTTTGAGTGAAATGACCCTTTCTGATGATACATATGTGAGGTTTAAAGTGGAAGAATGTGTTCATGAGATCCTTATACACAGTAAATATTCACACACTTGTCCCTCTGTATCACATGTATGTTGAGGTGAATGTATTTGCTCTCTCACCTCACTGACGTCTATCCCATTGTTGACCGACCACGTGGTCTGGAAACACTCCAGCATGCGCTGCTCCAGGGCCTTGGGCAGCCGGTGGACCCTGATGAAGTCCTTCAGGTCCTTGGTGCGGGTGTGGTACAGCGAGCGGCGTGAATACATCCTCTGGATGATGGCAGTCACGTTACCAAACACCACTGCATGCATCAGCGCTGCAGACAGAAGGCAGGTCGTGTGCTATTAGTATGATACAGACTTAATTACAGAGTTATCTGATTGGCTCTTATCTAGAGTGGCTCAGGATAAATCCCATAATACTTCTGCACAGCGGGGAGCTTCACAGGACGTCTTCATAAACCCCAAGAAGTTAAAGAGCACGGGGCTTAAAAGGACTTAGCTGCTCTAAAACCACTGTAAAGCACCGACTCGAGTGGATTACTGCTGCCACAAAGGAGCAGAGACACACTGCTGAAATAAAATGAATGAATCTTTTATTTTAATGAACAAAAAAACAGTTAGAAAGTTATTATTCTAAAACCCAAAACTAACGAGAACCTCAGTCTGCGAAATGACTCTGGTGTATTAATATTTATTAAACACTTCCACAGCCACACTCGAGTTAGAACGTGCACACAGCTCACCAGCAGCCTCCCAGTGAGGACTGGATCTCTCTTTCCCATAATGCCCCTCCTGACTGTCCTGCAGAGCACTTTCTCTTCCTAAATTTAATTGCTGTCCAAGTAGAAAAGGTGCTGAAACAGCCTTCAGACCACAGGACACTTACACAGTCCACTGACACCCAGACTAATGACATTATTTTAGGATGACTGCTCCTTCAGGCACAATGACCCACCTCACATTCAGAAGAACTCTGAGTTCAGATGTGGAATTATCCGTCAGTTGGAGCTGAAGGGCACCTGCTCAGTAGGCAGGAAAAATGTTGGCATTGTACATTTCTGCAAAGCACAAAATGTTACATCTGCAAGTTTCATATGTGTCGTATCAATGTCTCTAAAGTGACGTAGTATGAGCTGACTGTCAGGATAGTGAGACAAATGAAATGAACTGCTGACTGTGTCATTGTCAGTGTGATCACTCTGCTGATGGAAGGTTGAGACAGACTCAACTCATCACTGCTGCACAGTTGCTTTTCTCCAGTTTCCCAAATATGTTGGTATCTTACTATATAATGACGAAACCTCTGTCTGTGTGTCTGTTCCATGTTTTTCTCCTCACTGACTTGGTCAATCCATGTGAAATTTGGCACAGTGGTAGAGGGTCATGGGAGGATGCCAATGAAGCAATATTACATCAATTGGTCAAAGGGGGGCGCTATAGCAACCCATTGAAATGTCAGACTTTGAATGGGCATATCTCATGCCCGTATGTGGTAGAGACATGAAACTTTGCACAGAGATGTCTCTCCTCATGAGGAACACATTTACCTCAAGAACCCATAACTTCCACTTATATAGATTTTCCGCCATTTTGAATGTTTTGAAAAACCCTTCAAATGGATCTCTTCCTAGGAAGTTTGAGCGATCTGCATGAAACTGGGTGAACATAATCTAGGGACCAATATCTAAAGTTCCCTCTTGGCAAAAGTTGGAAAACTTCCTAAAACTGAGCTTCTATAAGGCAATGAATATTGCGGAGGGCGTGGCTCATCACATAAAGGTGTATAACATCTCAAGGGTTTCACCCATCACCACGCAACTTTGTAGGCATATGACCACACATAATCTGAGGGGACCCCTCCATTATTGACCCCATCAAACAAAATGGGGGCGCTAGAGAGCTCATTTCTTATCTAGGCCTAACCGCCATATGGATTTTTACTAAACTTGGTAGATATGTAGAACAGGACGCCTCAAGGTGACTGGAGAAATTTAACTCTAATTGGCAACTGGGTGGTGCTACATTTTGGTATGACTAAGTCATGGTATGGTATGCTGTACTCAATGGGTATAGACTGGACTAGTAATTTTAATTTTGGCGTTATAGCGTAAGGTGGAAAATGTGTTTATATTAATGACATCAATCACTCATATTATCATCACACCATCTAACCTGTAGCATTTCATTTACTCACTGTCATCCAGTGATTGTAGAATATTTCCCTGACCTCTTTGTGTTTACACCATTTTCTCCTCTGATTAAGAAACTCTTAAGCCTCTTAAAAGTCCTTCCTCCCCTCCTAACAGTTTTTAACTTAAGGTCTGACATGCTCTGTGAGTAACTTTTATCTTTACAAGGACCTAGTCTTAACTTTAAGGGGAAATTCGAAGAAAACATCACAATTCGAAGAATTTTCTTAATATTTTATCACTAGGAGCAACTCTCAGCACCAGGAAGCTGTGAGTACTGCCCCGGGTGTTTTAACATGATCTTTTCCTAACGATAACTAACATAACATTGTTGAAAGGTAAAGAAAAAGTTTAAACATATTTGCTACAAAATAACGCACAAATGTAACGTATTCTTGGTTTGCAGAAATGTAAAATGCCAAAAAATGTCCTGGTGTCTGGGCAGAGGGCAGACACTGCTGCAGGGAAACTCAGCAGGATAAAATTCAGAGAGATTAATGAAGCTATAGTGTCCTCTCTTTAGCCTCTCTGTGTGTTGGTGAGCTCGCTCTGCTTTGACAGAAGACTGTACACACACACGTCTGTGGGTGCAAGGTTATTAAAAATCAATGCAACACAAAAAACACCCACTCAAAAACCAAAATTTAATTAAAGGACGAGGAGCTTTATTCTATGTTTTTCTTTCTGTCAGCAAATCCCATGAAAAGACGGGACCAATGTGTTGGTCTCTCAACACTGTGAATGCTCTGTCTGTGTGCGTTCAGCTCGTTGGTTCCCTCTGAAGATGTAAATCTTTAAAAAGGGGTCAAAACAAACAGTTTTTAAAAATCGTTCACTGATTTCCTTAAGCAGCTGGGCTCTGCAGCTTTTAGTAAATGTCACTTTAACAGCAGGGTGAACGGAGAACTGCAAAGTGTTCTTGCTCGATTAACCAGTAGTCTGTGGTGGGCTGTGAATAGCATATTGAGAACAAGCTGCAGGCTGCAAAATCAATCTGTGAGTTGCCATCTTATACTTCTATCACAATGTTCTAAGCCCTGATACAAGCATTCAGCTTCTGGATAGGCACCTAACCAAAATACAGATCACATATTTATGACTTGAAAACTCGACACAAAGTGACGAGTCCTCATAGTACCATCTCAAATTAATCTTCAGGTCCCCAGCTTTCAGATGATGTCTACCACTTTGATGGGCCACATACTGCTGACCTGATATCGCCCCCTAAAGATGCACTGTACGCCTAAAAAAGAAAAAATGGGTCTACTGTTGGGAGGAGTGGAGCGGACGAGGTTAATGTTATAACATTAAAGTTCAGGCACATCAGCACCTCTCACTGGAAAATGGCAGATTTGATTACTTCCACTGAAGAAACATCAAGCACAGACAGAAGTCACCGCCTGAAGTGTGTGATTTGTTACCTAAAGGCTGTGTGTGTGTGTGTGTGTGTGTGTGTGTGTGTGTGCGCGCCATGTGTTTACTGAAGAACCTTTTCATTGTCACACATGAGTTCACGTAACTGCACGGTGACAGTTAAGGATAAAGTTTGGGTTTTAGCCCCTGGAGAAGAAACGCAAGTCGATATAATGTCCTCACACATATAATACTAAAAGTGTGAGAGTGTGTGTGTGTGTGTGTGTGTGTGTGCGTGGTCATTTACAGCCCACTTAATGTGCAGCGAGGCCTGAGACATCCCCACACCTCGCCGTGTCCTCTGACCATAAATGTTGGCATTTCTCTCAGCAGATAACCTTTTCCTTCCCTCCATTTCTCTCTCATTTCTTCTTTTATTGCTTTCTGCCAGAACATTCAGCTCCCTTCATTATGCATCAGCACAAAAACATCTCAATTCATAGCTCAAACAGGTGGAACGGTGCTGCATTCATCCAACACATATTCTGTTTTAGTAAAGCAGTAAAACGTAGGGTTAAAAAAGAGACCTTTAGGCAGACTCGTCTAGAGTTAAGGGGCAGGAGGAGCAAAGGCTGCCTCATGCTCATCACGCCTTTTAGTTCTGACCTCTGCAACAATCTAAAAGTTTGCATAGAGGAGGCACGTATACACTCACTGGCCACTTTATTAGGTACACCAAGGTTGGACAAGGTGTTGTTGCTTCAGAGATGGTCTTCTTCAGACCTTGGTTGGAAGCAGTGCTTATTTGACTTCCTGTTGCCTTTCTGTCATCTTGAACCAGTCTGGCCATTCTCCTCTGACCTCTGGCATCAACAAGGCATTTTGGCTCACTGGATATTTGCTCTTTTTGGGACCATCCGTAGATACTAAATACCAACAACCATGGCACGTTCAAAGTCACTTAAATCACCTTTCTTCATCATTCTGATGCTCCGTTTGAACTTCAGCAGCTCGTCTTCACCATGTCTATATGACTGAATGTTAATGAGCTGCTGCCACATGATTGGTGTACCTAATAAAGCGGCCGGTGAGTGTATCTTAACCATGCAGACAGATAAGTTGGGACAAGGCCATTTACTGATTTAAAAAACAATAAAAGAGTTGAACAATTAGTTCTGTGATAGACAGGGACGTGGTGAGTAATGTGGGCTCTCTGTCTGGTTTTTGTCAGAACACGTGCTGCTGCATTTTGTACAAGCTGTAGCTCACTAATGTCTTCCTTAGACACACCAGACAGAAGAGTGTTTCAATAGTCCAGTCGGCTGGAGATAAAAGCATGTATTAACTTGTCTGTATCTGCATGGCAAAGAACTGGTCTGACTCTGGTGATATTCCTCAAGTGATACAAGGACACTTCAGTCACGTTTCTAATATGATGCTCAGAGTTGAGGTCAGAATCAGTGATAACATGTTTGTCACATGTTCCTTGGTGTTTCGTGAAAATAATTTCAGGTGTTAAACCAGTTTCTCTCTGCTTTTGCTCTAATAACAAAAAGTTCTGATTCATCCACTAAGATACTGTATTTATCCAGCGTGTTATTATTTCAGACAGATGGAAAACAATTCTTCAGCTCATTAAATACGAAATTTTAAAGTTCCATCCACGAACACGTGTTGATCGGAGCATTTCAGGACAGCTGGAGGATTGTTAAAAACCCTGCTGATGTGCTTTTAGTGATTAGAGACTCGCTGACATTTTACAAGACGTCTCTCAAATGGTGCCGTTTTTTAGCAAACAAAACCTTATTTTATGTTCAGCGCTGCGGAATCGTTTCCCCACAAGTGGAATTAATCACATCAGAGAGCAAACTGAAGGGAGCCTTGAAAAGATGATTTATGAGTCAGTTTGGAATATGCGAGCCTACAGTCTCTGCGTCTGTGTGCTGGGTTATTTGGTTTGTTTGAAGACAAAGAGAATGAGGTGTTTGTGAGGCGTTATTGTGTTGTTATCCTCATTGATTGGAGCTCCAGCGCTGACTTCTATTTTAATCAAGAAAGAAAATCAATTAGTTATATTTAGCATCAAAGCAATATCACCTTGAGACTTGAGTCGATTATATTAATGGGCAGCCATTGTTTTAAAGTTAATAGTCTGTCCGATGTGCAGCGTTCAAAGTCCTTCTCCAATTTTCTCCCATTAATCATCTGATCCTCACTGGACTCCATGAACAGAAGCTCCATGACAAAATGCACATATCTGACTCATTCTGAAGATTCAGCGTCTGTGTGTGTGTGTCTGAAGCATCTGGTTAACCATATATGTTTGTTCCAATCGTCTCTCTGTGGGAGGAATAAACATATTCTTGTGCACCGGACAAACATGCCACAACAGCTCTTTCTACATATCTTCCTCTGTTGATACTGACAGAGAATCATTCAGGAATTAGAAAATATTTCACTCTCCGCTCGAGCTACGCTCTCATGTGAGTGCTCTGATTTATAAAGTACTCTTTGATTTTGAAACAGCAGATTTATCTAACGTTGCTGCTACAGGCTAAATTGTTGAGTCGCTGGATATAACAATCATCAGCGCTACCAGTAGCAGTGCCCTGCGTGCGAGACATTTAGGTCCCGATCACACAGAAAGCGATTTAGCAGCCAGAGGCGAGAATACAACTTTTTGCTTTCAGCTGAATTCTCTAATTACACTGATTTCAATTGGATTGAAGAGATGTATGTAACCAGAGCGAATGTTAGCTCTGTCAGCACTGTTTCAACTGTTAACGTTGTTTATTGAGTTAGCACCATTAGCTGTTAGCCACTGGCTTAAGCACTGCCATGTTGAGAACCATGTCTAGAAAATCCCGCCCCAGACTCACTGATGTGCTCTGAATGCTGCATACAGCTCCTTTAAAAAGTATAAGTGTAGTTCTTGTTAGATCGAGGTCAAACTCTGAAAAGAGTAATTATCAGTGTGTTGTAGAATTTTAGCAATGTACCATTTTCTATTAAACTAGATATTAAAGCTGCATAAAACTCTATGTTTATTTACAGTAAACGAAAATATTTTTAATCAATGTCTGGATTCAAAAATACTAACAGTGATATAAAATCATTGAAACAGTTCATGAGAAATATGCTGGAAATGTTAAAAAAAAAGAAATCAAATAAATACCATATACATGAAAAACTGTTGATTCATGGCAGAACTTTCACTGAAATCTGTAGTCAGCAGTTTTTGATACGTCCTGCTAACAGAACAGATAAACAACTGCACCAAACATGTGATGAAACCATTCAATCAAGAAAATGGGACTAATGAGACACTGAAGATACAAGTGTGTCAAGTGTGAGTGTGTGTGTGTGTGTGTGTGTGTGTGTGTGTGTGTGTGTGTCTGTGGATCGATCGTACAAAAAGTGCTCAGCTGTGTGTTGATGTCTTACTGGTCCCAGATAATGAGCTGAGTACTTAAGACTGAGAGAAGAGCTTCACGCCCTGACAGGAAACACCAACATGCATACAAAGCAGAACTTAAACACACACACACACACACACACACACACACACACACACACACACACACTGCTCTCACCTCCTATGAGCATGGTGCAGATGGAGAAGATCTTCTCAGAGTCCGTGTTTGCTGACACATTTCCAAACCCCACACTGGTGAGACTGCTCAGAGCAAAGTACAGTGATGTCACGTAGCTGCTGCGCATCGACGGGCCGCCACCCAGCACCCCGCTGCCGGTGCCCGTCCCCAACACGGCCTCGCCTCCAGACATGTTTCCGTAATACTGGCTGGAGTTCCAGGAGCCCTGACCTCCGACCTCTGACCCCGACACGTTCCACTGACTGCTGTTGGCCGGGAGGCTGCTGACTGTGGTGGGGACCAGCGTTGTGAGGGTGGGCAGGAAGTAGGGCGTCCCCAGGCGCTTGGCCAGCTCATGGAGCCAACCTGAGAGACAAAGATGGAGAAATTCATTAGAAAATGTTTAGCTCTGACACATTTTCTCTCAGTTACCAGAGATAAATGAAACAGACTGTTATAATTATTCCATCACAAAAATAAACCATCATCTCTTACTGTCCACAAAACTCCTGCTGAAGCTCATTTAGAGCCAAATATTTCCTGACAAATCCACCTTTTAATTATGTGGCATCCAGTGGTGGAAAGTAGCTAAGTTCATTTATACAAGTCTTTTCATTTAGTACCATTTTGAGGCACTTGCGCTTTATGTGACTTTATACATCTACTTCACTACATGTCAGTAAAATATTGTACTTTTAAATTCATGTACCAACTTTAGTTACAAATCACTTTGATGCAACAAAACTAAAAGGAGTTGGTCTAAAGTCCAGAAGAAAAAATCTATTATGGAGAGCAGAATAACTTGTGTGCACAAAATAATATTCGTGCACATAAAATTTCATAACCTTTCAGGACCTCTGTGGCTCTGTAGTTAATAACACTCCAAAAGGGACCGTTAGACACTATGAGTGTTTTTACTTTGGATACTTTCAAGGTCCAGTGTGTAGGACTGAGGGACATCTATTGGCAGAAATTCTATCTAATATTCATAGTTATGCTTTCATTAGTGTTTAATCACCTGAATATAAAAGTCTTGTTTTCATCACCTTAGAACGAGACATTTATATCTACATAGGGAGCAGGTCCTCGTCGACAGAGACTGCCCTGTTGTACCACCACGTTCCTGAAGTAGCCTCACATGGACAAACTCTGGCTCTTCACATTGTAGAATTGCTAATTTGACTTAAACAAGCAGTGTGTAAGATTTAGTGGCATCTAGAGGTGAGGACTGCAGATTGCAACCAGCTGAAACTTCTCCTGGTTAGAATTCCTTCAGAGTTCATTGTTCAGGTGGTTTTTACCAGGAGCTGAATTATCCACAGAGGTCTCTTCCTCTCTAAAATAAAAGGACCGGGTGATTAAAACTGGTAAAAACACTGAATAAAACAGTGTCACTTTACCAGTTAGTGATTCTATGACGCTCTTTGGCTCATCACAGATGGGCCACTAGTGTGCTCCTGCTAATGTTTGCTCACCTTATTTCTGATTTATATGTTCAGGAGGTTTTTACCAGCAGCTAAATTATCCGTAAAGGTCTCTTCCTCTCCAAGACCAACGTACCAGGAGATTTAAACCAGTAAAAATACTGAATAAAGACGTTTCATGTTACAAAATCAGTGTTTTTCCTGCACTGCTTTTTGCGAAGGGACTGCAAACTGTCCGTTCTGGGCCACTGTAGAAACATGGCAGTGCAACACGACGACCTCCATATACGAGGACCTGCTTCCTATGTAGATATAAACGGCTCATTCTAAGGTAACAAAAACACAATGATTATTATTTTCAGGTGTATTCAGGTATATTCCATTTCTGCCAACAATCCTACGCTGGACCTTTTAAGAGATAATCTGTGTGAGGAGTGTGTGCAGAAAAAATGTGTTAAGGCACCCTCATGCCGCTCGGTCCCGGAGCTCCCCGCCTGCCCGCCAGGGACGCCAAGCACTGTCCATCTGCACACACTCCCCACACGGCCATGACACCTGGTTGAAAGTCAGCAATGTATCTCTTAAAGTAAATTACGTTAGTATTTCTTTCACCCCTGAAGGCATCGACAGCGCTGGAATGAGCTGCCGTCACTCACTGTAGGACCTGCACTGTAGTGTGCGGCTCATATTAAAGACTTCACTCATTCTGCTGATTTGTATTTCTAATTAAGCAAACCTGGAACATGTACATCTGTCTGTCTGACTTTGCTGTTCAAAGACAGGATTAAAGTTAATTTTACAAACATGAAGAAAGTGATTCAGCTTCAAGGAAGGACAGAAGAGGGAGATGGGAATGGACCAAAGAAGGAGAAAGTAGGAAGCACCAGGTGAGGAGGGATAAATTATAGATAAACTGTTTGTGAGTGGACGAGCAGCGAAACCCAGCTGAGACACCGACAGCAGAATCAGTAAGAGAAAGACAGCAGAGTGGGAATATGAATGAATAATACAATACGGATGCATCCATTCATTGATCTCCGGCATCACACACTCCAGCCAAGCAGCTTCGACCTTGTGTGTGTGCGTGTGTGTGAGAGCTCTCCGCCTGCCAGCATAAATAAGCTGGAGTGACAATCGAGCTGCGAGCAGAGTCCCAGCAAAGCAGCTAAACCAACAACATTAGCGGATTTAACACCTGAGTAGTTTCCTAATTACTTTGTCATTAGCACAACTTAACCTCTGCCTTGCTGCGGAAACGTGGACCCGACTCAGCCCTCACACTGCATGTGTGTCTGCGCCTGGAGAGCAGAATATATAAAAAAAAATAAACTACAAAGAATTTCTTTTATCTCGTCAATGCACAAGGGAACGTGAAGGGCATTACTGATGTTAACGTAGGCTGCGCCATAATGAAGTCTGCACGTCTGAAGACACACTGAGATAAAACACTTCTTTCTTTTTCTGTTCATGGTTTCAGTTTGTGACATTGAATTCGGCTGACAGGGCAGCACTGTTTGGGTATTGTGACAGTCTCTCGATGATTTAACTCGATCATCATTCTCAGGTTATGAGCATGACGACGTTCAGTCGTTGCAACAGGTGATGATGTTGTTTATCAGGGGATCTTCAGGTAAATACTGAAGTATTAAAAGCTCCAGTGGAGGATTTAGGGGGATATCTTGACAGACACGGAATATAATATAAGAAATATGTTTTCTTAAGTGTGTAATCACCTGAAAATAAAAGTCGTTGTGCTCTCGTCACCTTAAAATGAGCTGTTTATATCTACACAGGGAGCAGGTCTTTATTTAGATCGCCATTTTGCCCCACTATGTTTCTACAGTAGCCCAGAACGGACAAACCAAACACTGGCTATAGATAGTGTCATTCCTGGCTTTTCTGCTTTATTATTGTGTGTTTCACTCTGTTATGGGTATTTTGTTTTTATTCCTGTTATCTTGATATTTGCTCTGTCCTTCATTCGGTTTTGTAAAGCTACTGTGTTTTTGAAAGGTGCTATATGAATAAGGTTTATTGTTATTTCTATTTCCTGGATTACATAAAGGAGAGCACACATTAACTTATGAGAAAAAAGGGGTGAGCCACACATCATAAGATGCCGAACAGCGTCCGAGATACACTGATTTGTGACGTGAAACTGCTTCATTCAGTGTTTTGACCTCTGTGGATAATTCGACTCCCAATAAAAAAACCCTGAACAATGGAGACTGAAGGAATACTAGCCGAGAAAAGTTTTAGCTGGTTGCAATCCGCAATTCACCGCAAGACAACAATAAATCCCCCCAAATCTTACACACTTCACTTTTCAGAATATTGACATTTATTTTAATCTTACTGCCTGTAAACTAGATTTTTCTGCAAAGGCAAAGACCTTTTATATTCTGCTTGTTAAACACATAATGAGCAGGCGGGTGAAACAGCAGTAAGAGTCAGTTTCTTGGCTTTGAGCCTTCCAAGACATAAGTTCAGTATAATGCACCCGGCAGCAGAGAGCAGAGAGTCCAATACCAGGTGAACAATGCTGTGGTTAACGTGGTTATGTTTCAGCACAAAACTTATATTTTGACTGAAATCACCAAGATTCATTGGCTCAATGCTGCTGGAAAACACTGTGATGTGTCAGAGAAAAACACACAGGTTCTGTCCCACAAACACCTGAGGAAATATCACAAAGAGACAACAATGACAAAGTCAGCTCATATATGATGTCACTTTAGAAATGCTAAAAATGATATGCGTGACACGTTCAACTCTAACGTCTTCATGGTTTTCAGAATGTGAAGATTTTCCTCTGGTGACTGAGCTGTGTGTCGCGCTAAATCATCAACACTTTATAATGATGGTACAAAACACAGACCTAAGTTTCATTGATTCCTGCTGCTCAGTATTTAAGTGCTTCAGATTACACTCTGCCATCTGAGCTGAGATGATTAGAGAGCAGCAGAAGACAGGAGGGAGAAAATATATAAAAACAACTAAAAGCAAACAGACATCAAAGGAGCAACCTGAGGATTTCTCTCCCAGTCGTCGTTAGGTGCTGTCGGCTAAAACTACTGAAGTCTGATATAAAAGTGCTGCTATAAAGAGGCTCTAATGTTCAGCTACATGTTTAAGAGAGGTGTTAATTCAACTATATGATCATCTGAGACAAGCTCCTGACATGACACAGTGTAAATGGGGCCTTTCTTATTTTGGTGTGTTTGGGTGCAGCTTCTCTGCCTCTGTCCATGGTGCTGATTCCTCCTGTTGACTGAACTCAGCTGTGAGCTGTCTGTGGTCCTGAATGCATCAGTCTCTCTGTGATCATATCAGTATTCACAACAGTGACATTTTGGACTGATATTCAATAACTGGTATTTACCTGCTGCGGTCAGTGGATTTTATTCCAACGCACAGCAAACACACATCTCGATAAAAGCACAGGACAAAGTCATGTAACAAGTCCTTGAAATGCATCAAGGTTTAAAGTGAATACAGTTCAAAGTGCTCGATGCATCAGTCAGCAAGAAGATGCACACGTGTCAACCAGAAGAAGCCACTTGACCTCCTGGAGCAGAATGAAGGTGATGTCTCTGAGGATTTTATTGACCTTCTGAAGGACTTGACCAAACATGGCGAGCAGAGACCTGAGAGATGAAACCTGGGGCCCTTTCTACAGTTGGTGCAAAGAAGCACAATGTTCATTTCTAGTTTCAGACCGACACAGTCAGCGATCGTGTTGTGTAAGTAGCAACCGTGCTTGTGCCTATCTGTGAACCCGTGGGTGTGTGGGTCTTGAAGAAGGTGTGGTCAGGTGCATTTTTGCTATTGCTATTTTGAGGCAGCAGAGAGGAATAGCGCCACTGACCAACTGAAAGCTGGTCTGAAGTCAGATTGACGCAGTATTTTTTTGCTATTTAAGATAGGAGGATGCACCTACTTCTGTTCCACACTCAAGGACATCAATCATCAATCAAACTTTATTTACATAGCACATTTTCATACAATAAATTGCAACACAAAGTGCTTCACAGGATAAAAAGACATTTTTTTAGAGCCAGTGTTTGTAGTTTTGTATGCAATTTCTCTCTCTGTGCTTCAGACCCAATAACTAAAAATCCTGTTTTGTCCTGGTTGAGCTGTAGAAAGTTCTCAGCCATCCAGCACTTAATATCTAAAATACAGCTAAAAAGTGCATCAAGTGTTGCTAGTCTACCTGACCTTGAATTATATATTAATCATCCTGAGTTTTCTCACGTTTAATTCCAAGAAAATACAGTATCACATGACACATCTCATTTTCACCTGGGTATATATTCAATGCATCCAGCATTCCCATAATTCATGAACACAAATCATTTTAACTTCTGAATAGTTTTGAGGTTGTTTTAACATATTCAACATTTCAACATTTTTGAAGCCTTAATATTCTCTTGAAAAATAGAAACCTGCAATGAAATCAGCTGGCTGATGAGACCAGGTTAACGCCGGTGAGATTCTGTTTTTCTTATTTTCAACAAATCCTGTGAAAACAGCAAAACCAACAATTAAGTCACCCCACTAAAAAGTATTTGAGCTCTGTGGCACAGAGGAATAAGCCTCTGTATATCCAAGCTATATGTGACTATGAAGGCAATTAAAAGCACATGAAATATTAAAGTCACATAAATGAGCCACTCTGCACACGCCTTGCTCAGGAACCAGACAAAACTGTGAGCTCATGTTTCATTTGCTCCAGCTGCTGCGTTTTGCCCCACCTTCCTCTCAAAAAGATTTCCAGCACAGGTTTGGTGTCACCAGTCCAAATTTGAAAACTCACATGTCACACATTTCACGGCTCTGATTGGCTGTAACTGTGTCCACACTTGACTCACAAAACCTACACTGCAGCCCCACTATTTGCTCCCACAGAAATCTGCTCCCATTTGTTGCGTATTGGAAACGACTGATTCGCTTCACAAAGCTCGTTGGATACCTGAGATGGAAAGCTGGACGAGAGGACGTGACAATTCAAAGCTCAAATGGTGCTCACATCAAGACAGCCAATCAAGCTGCAACCACAAGCAATGAGTGAGCAGGGCGCACGTGAGATTATGCAAATATCCCAATTTTTCCCCAGTGGACACCTGCGGTATTAGATCGAAAAAATCCTCAGTGGCCCAAAAAGCATTTCCCCTTAGGCCACCATTATAAGAGACGTCTGTAAAACTGTTGATGGGACACCTCAAACTGCAAATACAGTCAGTTATGACTTTCTATTATGTAATTTTGGATAATGGAGGTTTTGTATTTGCGAAATTCCCTCAAGCCGAGAAAAGTGATTTAAAAATCTGTGACTTCATCATGATGTAAAGTTTATGAGCGGAGTGAGACAAACACTGCTGTGTGTACTCAGCGGGCGGCAAACCCCAGAATGAACCACAGACGCTAGAAACTTTTTTAGCATATGCATCCAGCAAATAAATCCACTGGACCAAACAGGCGCCATCTTGAGGTCCAGGATCCAGATCTTACAATACATCCATGAATCTCCCCCCAAACCAAGTCACGCTGTATGTTTCATTGCTCTGATTGGTTCTGAGGCGATCCAGCTGCACCAGAGACATTTTAGTCCGCACCTGCTGATGACATATGCTAGAAATAAGAAATGAGCAGATGCTGTAAATACTCACTAGAGAACCGCATGTTTGAAGGAGAAAAGTCTCCAAAAACTGCATTTACTCCTTTTTTTTTAAATCAACATGTGATAGAATCCATATCTTACTATATGATGACGAAAACTCTCTGTGTGTGTCTGTTCCAGGTTTTTCTCCTCACTGACTTGGTCAATCCATGTGAAATTTGGCACAGTGGTAGAGGGTCATGGCAGGATGCCAATGAAGCAATATTACATCAATTGGCCAAAGGGGGGCGCTATAGCAACCCATTGAAATGTCAAGCTTTGAATGGGCATATCTCATGCCCCGTATGTGGTAGAGACATGAAACTTTGCACAGAGATGTCTCTCCTCATGAGGAACACATTTGCCTCAAGAACCCATAACTTCCGCTTATATAGATTTTCCGCCATTTTGAATGTTTTGAAAAACACTTCAAATGGATCTCTTCCTAGGAAGTTTGAGCGATCTGCATGAAACTGGGTGAACATAATCTAGGGACCAATATCTAAAGTTCCCTCTTGGCAAAAGTTGGAAAACTTCCTAAAACTGAGCTTCTATAAGGCAATGAATATTGCGGAGGGCGTGGCTCATCACATAAAGGTGTATAACATCTCAAGGGTTTCACCCTCACCACACAACTTTGTAGGCATATGACCACACATAATCTGAGGGGACCCCTCCATTATTGACCCCATCAAACAAAATGGGGGCGCTAGAGAGCTCATTTCTTATCTAGGCCTAACCGCCATATGGGTTTTTACTAAACTTGATAGATATGTAGAACAGGACGCCTCAAGGTGACTGGAGAAATTTAACTCTAATTGGCAACTGGGTGGCGCTATAACAACAGAAAAATGCTTCAAAATGGCTAAAATGCGACCGATGGCTGTAGCTCCCCCTGTGGACCAATGTTGGTGTTTCTAATGTTTGGTATGACTAAGTCATGGTATGGTCTGCTGTACATAATCACAGAAACTGTCAGTGTGTCATTCTGTCAGTCCCACGTTTTTCTACTCACTGACGTGGTCAATCTATGTGAAACTGCACACAGGCATTGAGGACTGGCACAGGTAGAAGGAGACAAAGCTACCAGTGGGTATGAACTAGTTATCAATGATTTAGGAAATCGCTAAACCTTCAAAGAAAAAAAAGTATATATTTGTGACAAACTTTTAAAGATTTATATCTTCAGTAGGAACCAGAAGGTCAGAGGGTCGGGAAGATGGAAAGTTTTGGTCCTTTCATAGAGTTTGTTGGAAACAAGGAAACTATAGAATAACACCAGCCTTATAACTAAAGTTGCAGTTCCTCTGAGGGGTGCAAGATGTTTTTTTTTGTTTTGTTTTTTTTTTTTTTTTTTTCATTTTTTCAAACATGTGTCCTTGTGTTCATTTTCAAAATGAAGATATGAAAATTTAAAGAAGGGAACTGTATATTTGGGGTTGTTTTGGTGACTGGCACCTGCCTGCCCCTCTAAGACACACACAAGGTGGTGCAGAAATTTTCTGACCAAGCAAAGAGAATAGATAGTTTGTTTTATTGTCATTGTACTGGTGCATACAACGAAGTTCAGGCGCAATGTCTGAGAAAAACTCAAATATACAAGATATAAAATAACAATAAAAGTGAGAAGAATAAAAACTGTTTATACAAATGAAACTCCAGCGCTCACTGTGACCTTAAGGCTTCCTTTAGAGACCTTCTGTATGTACGACAGCATGTACCATGTCCACTTCTTTATCCCCTGTTCAGACTGTGTCCTGTGTGTGTGTGTGTGTGTGTGTGTGTGTGTGTGTGTGTGTGTGTGTGTGTGTTTGTGTGTGTGTGGTGACTACAGCTCCATGAGGGGCTGTAAGGACGGCCCTGGCTCCACTGTCCCTGAATTATTAATAGTCCTGCAGACAGAACTGCACCTCTCCAAGTACCAGACGGACAGACGGAGCAGTTTAACCCACGTACATGCCGATATCAGACCTTTCTTGTAAATCACAGTTGGTGTCACCGAAAGGTCAGACAGCAAACTGGTCTTTGTTGTCCCCTGGATTCCCTCCGTCTGTCTGAATAGTAAATCGAGGGACCGCTGACATGAATTGACTGCAGTGTTACTTCCTGTCATTATGTGGTTTGCTGAGAGGATAATGACGGCTAGGTTGGTACAAATCAATGAGAGGGGGAGAGATGGAGGGAGAGAAAGGGAGTACACATCTCGTATTGCGTCCCTCAGACCGGTCCATAGCACAGACTAAAATTACCTCCTTGCAGTGGTATGTCTCCGTGAACCCGTCAAGTTGCACCATCAGTGTCTGTGATAACATGGATGCTTCACATACATTTCCCCTGAGCAGCACAGAAGAGCAACACAATCAACAAGGTGGACATCCAAGATTAGAGTCACCAATTATCTGTCCAAATGTCTCTGCTTTTGATCCTGAGATTAATGGCCAGAAAAGTCTTTTTTTTTTTTTCCAACAGTGAAGTTGCCCTTTGACCTTTTGAAAATAAAATGCCATCACTTCCTCATTTTATCATATTAGACATTTGTGAGAAATGTTGTCATAATTAGTGCATACGTTTCTGAGTTATGTGAGGTCATAGTAAACTTGGCCTTGTGAAACTCTATTAGGAGCTTCACCTTGTCAGAATAAATCCAAACCTATATGACTGGACCATGTGTGACTTTGAAAGGACAGACACAGGAAGTGTCCACGCTCAGCAGTCAGACAGGAGTCAGGTTAATTTCCAGGGCTGGTACCTGCGGTTATTCCACAGGCTAGTTAATAACATGTCGGGCAGGAAATCCAAAGTGTGGGATCATTTTGAGAAGGTGAAGGACGAACCCAAGGTGATATGTAAACTCCTCTTCATTGGTCGACTACAAACATGACGTATCATCTGAAACATGGAAGTAGCTACATGCCCATTAGCTAGAGACTAGTCGACTAACGTATTTAAATGATGACTATTGGTCAACAAGGAAAATTCTTAGTCTTCGTCCAAATTCCAATCAGTTCGTCCTTGACTTAAAATGGACATTTGTGCCGAATTTAAAGAAATTCCCTCGAAGTGTGTTCTTTAAATATTCTGTTTACCAGAATGAGATGGATGCAAGGTCACAGTGACCTTGACCTTTGACCACTACAATCTAATCAGTTCATCCTTGAATCCAAGTGGATGTTTGGGCTACATTTGAAAAAAAAAATTAAAATAAATCCCAGCGTTCTTGAGATATCACATTCACAAGAATGTGACAGACCAGGTCACTGTGACCTTGTCCTTTGTCCTGTTACCACCAAAATCTAATCACTTCATCTTTAAGTCAAAGTGGACAGTTGTGCCAAAGTTGAACAGATTCCCTCAAGGTGTTCCTGAGATATTGTGTTCACAAGAATGGGACAGACAGACAACTTGAAAACATATTGCCTCCAGTCACAGCTGTCACCGGCGCTGAGACATAAAAACATCATCTGCAGTTTATTATTTGACCCAACAACATGCTTGTGTGTGTTTTGCTGATGCTCACTCAGAATAAAGTTAAAGACACACAAAGACTAACGTTGATCTTTGCCCCAGTTCACAGTCAAAAAGGAATAATGTTAGCTCCACTGGAAGCTGTCTGTTTGTACGTGTTTACAGGTTTATCAGATCGTACGCCAGGGTTTCATGTCACCGGCAGGATTTGAGATTCTCCGCTGAGAGACGCTTGTGGAATATCAACAAAGCTGCGTCTTATTAAAAGCATCGGTCGTGCTGAAAATTGATCCACGTGGGGGCCGTCCTTGTGCATAACTGCCTCTGTGCCTTCGCTGTGGATACAAAATTACCAACATCACTCTGCTGAGGTGTGTAAGTGTCATCGCGGATCTGTCTTTCAAGCGAGACGAGGTAGGTGAATGTGCAAATGGTTAAAGTTGAATAAGGCGATCTGTTAATGTGAGAATCTGAACATCCCATCATACTGAACCACAAAGTGTGGCTGCAATAAGATACGCTCTCATTTAATCTGCATCTGGGAACACTAGAAATGTTTCCCGAGCTTACAGTATAATAGAGAAGAGTGACAGAGTATCCAATATTAGATCTGCTCAACTTGCCCAAATGAAATTTTAGCGTCTGGCAGGATATTACAATACATGACAATTAAAAACGTGTACACTAAAAGCCCTCCGCCCAGAGAAAATGGACCACAAAGCATTTTCAGAGAGGAATTTTCCACCACTCCCACCACACAGACTCTAAATTTAGATGTGAGGAGCTCACTGTTTACCGTAAATACCTAAAAGGAACCTTTTTTCTGGCCCTGACAACACGGCAACAAGTGATCATTAGTAAAGCTGATTGGGGCGTGTGCGGTAAATCAGTGTGTGAGAAGCACTTACATCCATTATTAATGTAACCAACATGTTTTTGGACTGTGGGAGGAAACTGTCTCATGTTAAATGTGGCTTAAGTTTCAAATAATGAGGTAAACTTATGAAACACATTCCCTGTGAGCAGAGACCTCAGGCTGCAGACCTTCAGACTTTAACATGCTCATGTCAAATCGTGGCGGATTTCTTCATATGGTCATCTGCACAAGGCACACAGTACATGCAGTACTATGCTACATGTAGCTATGTGCTAACATCGGGGTAACACGTATACTTGCTTTCCAATGTCAAATTTCTCGCTGATTTCCGATCATATTCCTGCTGGAGCATGTTTAGAAGCTGTTACTGGTGACGTTAAACAGTAAACAGTGCTGCTGATCTCTGTTACAGTCATTCCCCTGCTGAGATGATGGTGCAGAAACACTTGCTGGGTCTCAAATTTTGTACTTCTGTACTTACACTTAATATTATTTTGAGCGCATAAGTGCGTCCACACTGAGCAGAATGGAAAAATGCAGTGCATTATGAGTACCAGGATGGTGCACTCAAAACGGTCAAGAAGTTGAGTGTGGAACTATGGACACTTCTTGCCCTCAATGGTCGCCATCTTGGCTACGAAGCGGAAGCGGAGGGGCCACTTTTCAAACAGGAAATGGCGGCCGAGGACTGTGCGACCGTGAGCGTCGCTGCATTGTACAAATGTAATTTATACATGTGTTTTTTGCACTAAGCACCACTATACTGTTGTCAGGTATAAGCCAGCAGTGTGTTTAACAGTCTTAATGATTTGGTACCACGAATGATAACATGAATGCTAATGCTAGTTTGCTAACTAGCTAATTTGTGGTCGTCATTTCCGGTGAGTGCACAACGGCTGTGTTTGGTTTGAGACAACACTACCCTGTCGAAATTCACGCACTACACCAATAAGTACATAGTGCACATAGTATACTACATGGAAGCATGTGATTTGAGACACAGCACTGAGATGCAGAAGATCCAGAAATGCTGACCAATCAGAGCAGACTGGGTGTTTCTGGGAGGACGGCTTGAGGTCCTGACTCACCAAGTCGACAAACAGCTGTTGGTCAGTGTTGGACCATTGTTAAGTGTCTGTTGCTGTAGTCTTTGTGATGTGTCCCACACCACTGGCCCTTGTCAGCTTTCTTTTAGCCCGCCCAACATACTGAATCGGCGTCACAGACAGCGGAGCCCGTCAGTGAATTAAATTACTCTGAACTGCAGTTTCTTCACTGCTTTACCTTAATGTCAGGCAGGACTCCAGTCTGCTTCTCCAATCTGCCAACATGCCAACTTACATCTACTGTATGTAACATACCATCTATAGGTACCTGAAAAACATACTTCTAATTTCTAAATTCTAATCCAATACTCTTTTTGACACAGTCAGTGAATGTCTCCTCACGATCAGCTTACTGTTGTTCTGTGTATTTGTAAATGGGACACAAACAAAGTGGCTTGGAAGAAGCAAAACAGCACCATCGTGTTGATGAGAGGATGACAGATGTTGATGAGAGGTGACAGATGTATAAAGACAGAGGCAGAGGGAGCGAGAGGAACGGTGCAGTGAAACTGAGCTTCTGAGGAACACCGACAGGAGGGTTGGATTTGTTGGGTGCTGAGTGCAAATATCAACAATCTTTTATTTGCTGATTCCACCTTTAAGTGAAGCTCCTGAGTAAATGTTCTTCACTGTCTGTGTGTGTGTGTGTGTGTGTGTGTGTGTGTGTGTGTGTGTGTGTGTGTGTACTCACCAATGTCCCAGGAGCCAGGACTTTCGATCTCCTTGCGGCCTATGAAGTACCAGACACACGCCATCCAGTGGGCCAGCAGGGCGAACATGGACATCAGCAGAGTGAGAACCACAGCGCTGTACTGGGAGTATCGCTCCAGCTTCTGCAGCAGCCGCAGCAACCGCAGCAGCCGCACCGTCTTCAACAGGTGGACCCCAAAGTACTGCACAGATACAAACCACGTCATTATAATACTCAAGGAACTAAATTACTGAATACATTTTTATCCCTTCATCATGTGCTGTCCATAATTTGTTAGTGTAGTTGGATCTTTAATTTATTCTTCATATGAAATGAAACATTTTTCGACTCTAAATCAAAATTTAAAAACGTATTTTGCATACATGTGTAGTAATTTAGCTGCACTTTGAGTCATGTTTCAGGATTCTGAGCATGGAAACACAAATTAATGAGACCTGCAGCGCGTGAGCACCAACACCAGATTGGCTCGGTGCCATTTGTTTGTCTGATCAGCATCAGTTTGGATGAACTGTTCATCTAATAAACTCACGAGGGAGCCAACCACATTATGCATTCATTCTCTCTTTCTCCTAATTTGGCTTATTGCCATGGGTGTGTTGGTGTGGATAATGAATGCAGGACACAGTGTGTGTCCACGAGAGCTTTTCTTTCCTACCAAAAAAAAAAAAAGTTGATTAGTCACATACTTTGTTGATGCAAACACACACAGAGAGACTCACCACGCTGACGTTGAAAGCGTACAGCAGGTCGAAGGGCAGGGCAGCGATGAGGTCGACGAAGAGCCATGTGGTGACGTAGTGGACGCAGATGGAGCGGGCGTCGTACACGACCTGACCCGACGTGCTCACAAAAGTGGTTCGAAAGTTCAGCAATATGTCTGCAGAGGTCGACGGCAACAGGAGACGCAGGTGTCAGTGACAAATGAGTGTTACAGGATTATGAATAAATTACAGAGCGATGGTTATGCAGTGAATCAAATTAAGTCTGAAAACAACAGAAAGAAAGTCAGAAGTTCATTAAACAGCTTCGAACTGATCGAATGTGTTACTACTGACATTTACTAATGTACAAAAAGAAATACTTCACCCACAAAATGAGCATTTGTGTATACATTTCAACAGAAAACTTCAATTCTTCAACTTCAAGTTTACTTCTGCACTTGCTCGAGACAGTTAAAATTTTCTTGCCTGAATGTTTAAGGTTTCGAAGTTGTAAGGCAGGACAGTTTTTTAAACTCTTCCAGTTGCTGTATTCAAAGATACTGTCATCTGAAACTTCAGAGTCCTACTGAAATCTTTCTAATTTAAGAAACTAAATTTTGAAGATGACCTTTTCTCTGACCTCCATGTTTAATCACTGGTTGTTTTCAAGGTTTAGTTGTCTGGAAGACGAGATGTAAGGTTTGTTACATGCAATTTGGCTTCAACATGACAAAACCACATGCATACCTCTTAAGACAACCTGCTATTCCATGTCTCAGGAGTTAGTAAGAATCTCTGGGGTGTAAATAATTGATGCAAAGCAGCTTATGAACAGAAATGAACACATCTGAGGGCTGGTGTCACATAAGACTCCACTGTAGCTCTCTGAGTGAACGTATTAACAAACACGCTGCCCTATTAGTCCTAACAAACAGGATATCCTTTAACTGTGGGTGGCTCGTATAATTTCATTGCAGAAGTTTGCTGATGGAGGCCTCGTGTTCACTCTTTTCCATTAAGGCAAATTGTCCATCGAAGAGCGCTCCTATAACGCTCCTACAGCTAGATGGACAACAGTGGGGACAGAGAGGCCCGTTGTTTTCTAGGAAATGAGTTAGCAATGAGACGTAATGGTCTTTGGCGAATGGCTCATATCCTTTCACTGCTGTGTGTGCATCATTAAAAACTTCAACTAAACTTTCATCGTGACTGATGAGCCTCTCAGAGACAGGCTGTTTTATTGACTTCCCATCAGAGGCGGTTAATACTTCGATGAACAATCACCGAGTCTTGTTAATTACTGAAGCGAGCGCTGATGTTTGATAAAAGACGGTGTGTCCTCTGTGAGACGATTTGGGAACTAATTTGACTCGGCACTTAAAACATGTCGTGGCACACATGTTGGTGGAACGAGTACCTAACTTTTGTTTACCTGCTCAGCGTTCCACATTTTTGAGCTCAGCACCTGCATAGTTTTGTTCGTGGATGTGTGTGCTTTTTGCTGCTTTGTCGTACCTTGCAGAGTAAACCTTGTTAAAGGAATACCTTACACAAAAACATGACTATTTGTTTATCTATAACTCGCCCTGTGTTAGGTTGAATTTATTAAGAAAAGTTTGTTTTTTCACATGCCTCTGTGGTGAACGAAGAATCCAAAACAGCAAACATTCTTGATGAGCTGTAGAAAAGGGGTCTGCGTTAACAGCAAAACCTATAATCCAAGTCTCACTTCTCAGCTTGTGTGCTCAGTCCTTCCTGAACACATGCATTATCACAAACACCTTACAATTTAAAACACTTCCACACAAACAGACAAATAGTGCGACCAGGCACGCGCATGCAGTTGAACTCTACTCGACTGAATATGTGAGCAAAGTTTAAATGCAGGGATGTTTTCATGATAGTCATGTTTGTGTGAAAATTTATGAGTTGGGGAGGTAATGATCATGACTGGACAAATGAGACTTGGATTACAGGAAGCGGGATGGCGTCATCATTCACAGCGAGTCAGCCATTTTGGAAGGATTTAAAGGAATTAAAGGCCTGTCTCATATACAAGCCTGTTGAGTTGAATTATGGTATGTAGTATACAGTCAGACACAAAGGTAGGCTAACGTTGTATGTTTCATTTTTCAAGATATGGGTACATCTATAATCCATGACTAGCCAGCATTGTTAGCAATTAGTTAGCATAACAATAGCTAGCTTATCTTTGTCTGAATAATTGTGTAGTTGTGTATCTGGCTTGTAGATCTGGAGGTCCTGAAACTTTACCCACCTCTGTAGATTTAAAGTTTTTGAACTGCTGACAGGTGCAGGCACTAAGGTCAAACACCAAATCTCCAGACATCAGGGACTGTAACGCTAATAGGTAATAAGCTGCCACAGTCTGTAAGGATTGATATTATTAACTACCTTCAGTTTTGTAATATTTCACTCCTTTGCCTCTGTTGAGAGCTTTTCTTTATACGGCCGTTTGTCTTTTGGGTGTACTTATATGTTTCTGATGAACGACTGCCTGATGATGCCAGATGCTCTGCGAGTCCCGACACTGCTGGAGTTGTGCAACAGTTTGGAAAGTGATGTTATTATATTGTTTTGCTGTCGTTAATCGAGCCCCCACTTTCTCCAGTTCATCCAGAATTTTCTCTACTTTTGGATTCTTCGTTCACCGTGGAGGCAGGCGAGTAAAAAAACAAAGTTTTCTCCATGAATTCAACGTGACACAGTGTGAGTGACTATAAACAAATGATTATTTTGGGGGTGACAGATTCTTTTAACAAACGCAGCACGTTCTCTCACCTAAAATAAACAGAATCTCTACGAGGATGTCACTGACGCTGGGCGGGCTCCGTGGGGCCGTGCTGCTCCCTTCATCCCGCCCTCCCACCACTGTGAAACACACGTTATAGGGAACAGTGACGGCCACATAGAAGGTCGCCAGCAGGATCAACCAATCCCAGCCGGCCTTGAAGGTTCCATAGTGAAGCAGATGAAGCGAGACTTCTGGATGGCTGCTACCTTGTACTCCGGGATCGGAGGCTTCTCCCCGAACATGTTCTGGATTGGACGACAGAGGTTAACGTCATTTTCCCTTCCATTACTTTTCACATTTTTTTACTCCTGCACATGAAAACCTGTCCTTACACACACTCTCAGTAAACCTCTTCAAGCTTATATTGTGCATTGAGACCCACACAAGTGTAACAGAAACTCCAGTCAAGGTCTCCAACAATGCCGAGTACTGAACTGTATGTCACACAGAATTAGAGTGTGTATAAATACTATATAAAATGATTCACAGGACACTTTGAGTTTTCCACTTGATCTCACAGCGCAGCCATAGAAACAGCACCTCACTCACTTTAACTGTGTTAAACTGCAGAGATTTGATTCAGCGTTGAAAAAAAAAAAAGACAGAAAAATCATGTGTTATACTGTGGGAAATGTTTTTCATTACTTAAGGAAACAATGAAGGAGAAAATTGGGAACATTAGCTTCAAATAAATGGATAATTAGCTTGCACATACACAGTATTGTCACTGAGATGTGCTGAGAGGTTTAATCTTATTTTTACTCCGATTTTATTTCCTCATTAATCATAAAGTTTCTGTGTTTCCAGCTTGAAGACAATGCTTACTGTAAACAGGGTAATACTGCAACCATCACCTCAAAGAAAAGCTTCTGTGAACACAAAGGGAAAAACAAATGAGCTGCTAATTTAAAAAAGGTCTAAAACTTAAACTTCAAAATGTTTGTGCAACATATTATAACTTTAAAATGTGATTTGCACCGGATGTTAGTGTCACTGATCTATTAACACACATTTTCACTCATTTTAATAT
Organism: Epinephelus cyanopodus; assembly: GCA_026686955.1. Classification (NCBI taxonomy): domain Eukaryota; kingdom Metazoa; phylum Chordata; class Actinopteri; order Perciformes; family Serranidae; genus Epinephelus; species Epinephelus cyanopodus. The sequence goes on along the minus strand of CM048927.1, from coordinate 38,434,878 downwards.
ACAAACCTAGAACTACGTCTTCGTGGTTCGTCAATCAGTCAAGTTGCACGTACAGTTTACGTCTATGTCTGTGAAAACATGGATGCTTCATACACATCTTCAACCTGACAGCACAGAAGATTTGCAGCAGCACAGTGTGAAGGTGGACACCCAAAATTAGTGTCACAGATTCAGTATCTGACCAAATGTCTCCCCTTCTGTTCCTGAGATATGACACTGAATAACGGCCAGTAAAGTGTTATGAACATTATGATGTCACAGCGATGTTGACCTTTTGGATATATGTCATCACTTCATAATTTTTCATATTAGACATTTGTATGCAATTTTGTCATATTTAGAATATAAATTCTTGAGTTGGGACCTCACACAACATGTTTTGCGTGGTCACAGTGACCTTGACCTTTGACCATTGACCACCAAATTCTAATCAGTTCAACGTTGACTCCAAGTGGATGTTTGTCCCAAATTTGGTGAAACTCCCTCAAGGCCTTCTTGAGATATTGCATTCACGAGACCGACACAGGTGCAAGGTCACAGTGACCTTGACATTTGACAACCACAATCTAATTGGTTTATTGCGGAGTTGAAGGGGACGCCAAATTTGAAGGATTTCCCTCAAGGTGCTGAGATACTAAAACATACGCGTCAGCAGCCCTTCATAAACAACAATAATGGCATAACAGGCAATAACATCAGCCATCTCTATTCCATGGTGCCTGATCTCGTCCTCTGCTCAGAGGGTAAGGAGCTCCTGGACCCCATTGGTTTCCCAATTTGCAGACATTTTTGGCTGCTGTTCTTCTTCTTTGAGTTAGCTGCTAACTGCTCAACTCTCCCACAGTGGGTGGCACACATAACACGTTTTCAAAACATCACACTCATGCTACCCATTAACTCTTCCTGCTGGCTGTCCGATTTATAAAGACACCATTTCAGCGCTTTTACTACCTCCGTTCCCGGCTCACAGGTGAGACAACTCCGCCCCTCATTCCATGATTGTACCTTATGTACAGAATAGTGAGGTGGCATAACAGCGCAATATTCCGGCTTTGAACAGGCAGTATAAAAAGGGCTAATGCCTCTGGCCACTGCTACCGCTGGCGTAGAGGCATAATAGAGACAGCAAAATAAAAACCTCAAATTATGATCTCTAAAAACTAGGGATGGGATTGACAATTGCTTCCAGTTGAGAACAGCTTTCGAATCCAACCTTATCACTTCCTTTTATAAATGCATGCAAACATGTTTTTCTGACGTTTGTACGTGGCAAAACGATGACCTTGAACGAGAAGGAGTCATGTCGGAGAGGAAGAACGAAGCTCTATCTCACAGATAAAGATGACTGCGGTGCTGCTGTCTGTAAAATGATCACTTAAGGTGAAGGTGAAAACACCAGCAGTATGCTGAAACATCTCTACACAACACTGGCTTCAATTCCAGGAATGCCATGTATTTGAAGCTGTACACACGAGTGCCCCTGCTTCTAAACCGAGCAGCATGTCCGTTACAGAGATAAGAGATACATGCAGAGATGAGAGATTCATGCATGCCTTTTTCTACTCTGATTGTGCAGTGTGTTCAGAGGTGATAAAACTGCGCTGACACTGAAAACCTGAGAAAGTCTACTTTTATTTCAAGTAGAAAATAGATCAGGAATCATGAAGGGAATCAATAAAAAAATCAGACTGATGAGAAGAATCCAGACTGTCATTGGTAATAATAAAAATAAAAATTACTATCCTGACTGAGAACAAGTGATGCCCCCTGAGTAGGCGTCACACGTTCAGGATGCAAACTGCACAGATCTGCATGTTTGTTTTATCACTGACTTCAGCGAAATGCAGAACTCTTTTATCTCAAAGTCAAACATTAGTGAGCAGACTCCAGATGACCTTCACACCATCTGTCAGGATGTGTGTGTGTGTGTGTGTGTGCTGCCCACTGTAGCTGCTGCAGCAGGTCTGCACCACAACGCTGGGCCTCTTTTTTTTTGTTAAAGAAACAACTTGGGAAACAATTAAAACCGACTTCTTTCATTATAAAGCAGCAACTAACTTTTATTCCATCAGGATAAAAGAGTCTTTGAAGAATCTGGAAATGTCTTCAGAACAGATTGTTTGTTGTTGAACAACCTGTAGGGGTTTTTAAAGCTTGGCTAGTTCTATATTTAGCCATACCTCTGTGACTTCATCACTGCAAAAGTCTCAAAGTAAAAATAATGATTACAAGTGAGGCTGTGCGGTGCTAGTCTGGCATGCAATACATCGTCTGGCAACCACACGTTATTACTCCAAAAATATGAACCTGTGTCGGCACAAAGTTCGTCCAGTCTTTGGGGGAAGTAGATTAAACCCCTTTGTGCAGATGTAGCAGTGCAGACAGCTGCAGAGACACTTACATTGTTGATCTTGAGCTTGCTCTTGTCTTGTTTCTGCAGGTGTCCCGACAGGTGATAGAGAACAGCTCTGCTGCGGCGCCGGTTGGCATTGAAGCCTGGAGGGCGAGTTACCTGATGCACCTCCAGACCCGTCTCTTCATCTGTGGAGGAGATGGAAACATGCTGAGCCACAATCCAATATGCGCCACAGGGTGAGAGTTTAAACCAAGCTGTGTGGACTGAAACACTCACAGCACAGAGATGGTGCTTTATCAGCTACCTTTTATTAGTCAGAGGCAGTGAAAACATCACCTGGACCACGTCTTAAACCTTCTCACCTTATTAAACCAGCCAATGCTGCCTCAGCGAAGCAGCATACAGTCTCACAACTGTCTTTGTCAACATGTTTTAGGGTGGATGCTCATAACTCCTCTGTGCCGGGCCTATACTCAGATGTACACATGCTGCTCGAGAGTTTGCGTAAATATTTGATGTGATATTGACCTTCTGTCTGCCTCTGTGGCTCTTTATCGACTAAACAAGTGTTCTTTAGGTAGACTCTGATGCTCTGGGCTGAGATCCAGATCTGTTTTCTTACCTGTCATTCGTCTGTGTTGTGTGTTTTTTATGCCACTGTCAAAGACAAATTTCCATTTTATGTAAAGTTTGATGGACATTAAAGAGGTCTAAGTCATTCACTAAATAAAGGAAGGATAAGATCAGAGAAAGTAAAGAAGGAAAGAATATGAAGAAATGCAGCAGGTAGATTAAGAGAGTTATTTTCTGTTAAACCATCGTGGAAATGGAGAATCCTCTTGTTGTCTCCATTTCCACTTTACATTTCCGATTATGATTGCTCCTCTGTGTCCATAATATGATGCCATGCTTAACAACCCCTGTAACCAAATCATTTTCATATTCAGCCACTAGATTTAATTTGTTCATGGTATCCAGGATGGATTTCAGATGGTGAAGAACTAAACACAGATACTGAGATTCTTTCTCTCTCCCTGAATGTACTGTGCTGTTGCGACTTAGACTCAGACATCTTCCTATCTTCAACAGCTGTTTTGACAGATGTACACATGAGGTTGTGTTGTAGTGTGAATCTGTAGGGTTGGAGACAACGTTCCTCTGGGAAGCTTTAAACAGGATAAACTAGACACAGTGCTGGTGAAGATGACAGTTTGTCTGCTGAACTGCGTTGAAGCAAGGGATTCCTGCTACTTTAAAAGATGAAATCCAGATTTTTGCCAGTATTATCAAATTAAACTGCAAATATTCTCCATTCTCTGTGCATTACTGCATCTTGAACCTTTCTATAACGGCTTTATACCCCAACAGAGTGTGAACATCATCAGAACACCTCTAGACACTTTTGTCTTTAGACATGGTCGTAGCTGGTTTCAACACCTTAAGAGGAATAGTTAGACATTTTGAAAAATACGCTTCTTTGCTTTCGTTCTGGGACTTTGACGAAAAGGTCGACACACTCTCTACAGACTCCAGGAAACTACTAGTCCTATCCAAGAAATAGTCTGGCCCATAACCCCTGCAAAACATCACATTTTACTTTTGTCCCTCTGGTCAATTTATTGATTGTTTGGTCGATATGCTCATGTCTGACATTGGCTGAACTGTCACTAGAGTTCCTTTATGCGGCTGAGTGTCCACCAAAGTGTTTTATTTCCAGCTAAGATGCTACAGAACAGCCACAGAAGTTAAAATGTCGGCACAAGGTGCAGTACTCGTTCTGGTCCTTGTTCTGAATGAAAGGAAGGCTGAAGCATGTAGGGAGAGCGGATGAACCCACTGGTCTAACAGTATTGATTTCTTCTTCACTGTTATTGTTGTCGATCAGTACTTGGTATTTGTTCTGCTCTTCTTCCACTGTGATTGGATGGATTTGCAACTCTCAGCGAACAGAAAAACAATATCAAACTGCTCAGCGCCTCATCACACTGCTGGCGTCTGTAGCAGAGTGTAAATATGCAATAATTTAAAAAGGACACGCAACTTTAATAGGAAACAGTTCTGTGAACACACAGCGCTACAAGGTCGTGCAGGTACAGTGGCTGAATCAAATAATGCAGAGATAACGTGCAGATTTCCCCCCCATCACCAATCAATTGGTTTAAGAGCAGGTAGAATTTCAGTCAACCATGATTTGAACACGATTGACCAAACAAGATTCAGCATGTTGATAAATTAATCTGCTGACAGGTTAATTTTGTTACCTTAAAGGTGGAGTGTTTAGGATTTAGGGGAATATATTGGCAGAAATGGAATACAATATGTTTTCTTTCGTGTATAATCACCTGAAAATAAGAATCATTGTGTTTTCCATACCTTGAGAATCAGACATTTATGTTAGTGATGGGCAAAGCAGTTCTTTAGATAATACTGAATCACTAGAATCAGTTCATTAAAAAGATTTGTTCACCGAATCGTTCAGTGCTTGGCAGGAGGAGTCCTGACTGTGTACTGCGTAGTCTGACTCACTGAACTCATTGAACACACCCCCATTCACTCAGTCTCTCCATTGCTGCTGCTGTGTCTGCCCTGCACCGTGAGTCTCATTACTGGTCAGCCTAACGTTTTAAGTTTGTTTATCTGGAAACTAAATCTGTTCAAACAATGGGGAGGTGTGTGATTGTGTTCATGTGGCTTGACTCCTGGCTACATTAGCCATTAGCTTGGAGAAAATGCTCCCTATGAAAGTGTATCGCTGAGAAGAAATTATTTGAATCACTCAGGGATCGGGGTTACGTCGTTCACCGAGTGATTCGTTCATCAAGTGATTCGTCACATGGCTGGCAGTCCCTCCCTGCACCCTGGCTGTCTCGCGAGTGATTCATCGTTCGCACGGACCGAATCGACAGTTCCACTCCCGGCCTGCGCGCTCACTGCTGAGCTCAACTGAACTGAGAAATGAACAAATCAGTTCCAGAAGTGATTCAGTTCGGTACGTACACTCAACAGATTCATTCTTTTGAACGATTTGTTCGCAAAAGACACAGCACTAGTTTATGTCTACACAGGGAGCAGGACCTCATTTACAAAGATCTCCACGTTCACCCAAAGAGTAGCTTTGAAAAAAATACTGATTTGTAACATGACACTGCTTTATTCAGTGTTTTTACCATTTTAAATTACTTAATCTGTTTGTTTTGGAGAGGAAGAGACCTCTGTGGATAATCGACTCTTGGTACAAACCTCCTGAACGATGTATTCTAACCAGGAGAAGTTTCAGCTGGTTGCAATGTGCAATCCTCACCACTAGATGCCACTAAATCCCCCTGAATCTTAAACACTGGACCTTTAACACAGAGCCAGGCTGGCTGTTCACCCCTGCTAAAAGTCTTTGTGCTAAGCTATGCTAACCAGCTACTAGCTACAGCCGCATATTCAGCACACAGAGTGGTATTGATTATCATCTCACTCACGTTTTATATCGTTCCGAGATGTCAAACCGTTGTTCTATGGGAGGCATAAATACACTGGGCTGAGACGCACTGAGATAACAGCACCCCCCCACCTGGCACTATAGGTGTTCAATCACATTCACATATAGAGACAGGTGCTGTCTGTTTTTACCTGCGACTGCTCTCCATACATTTGCTGCTGGCAGGTGAGGAATGTAAAGAAGGAGACGGTATTTACACGCCTCAGGGCAGATTCTTCTTACTATGCTGTGATTACTGATACGGCTGCTTTACAGAATATACAGTGTGTTCTCTGGGGGAGTGTGTGTGTGTGCTGGTGGGGAAAATGGGCTGGCCACACATTTTAAATTATTAATACAGCCAATTAACAGTGTGTATATGTGTGTGTGTGTGAGAACATGTTGTAGCGTACACCAGTGTGTTTTTAATGGCACTTTTTGTGAGACACATTTAGGTCTCTCTCTCTTTGATATTTTTCCATCCTAAATGTGTTCCATGTCTTTTCCTGTCCTTGTCAGTCCCCTTCTATCTCACGAACTGATTGTGTGTTTTGAAAAGCCACACCACGCTGCGTTAAGTGCCAAAAGTGAGCTGTTCATCCAGTCAGCAGACCCCCGCTGAGCAGGAGCACAAGCAGGTAAACGCGCTTGTTTGTGTCAACTCATCACATCAGAAATGTCAAAGTCTTTTCTTTCTTTCATTTTCTACTTGTTACTTTTTCCTCTCTTTCGTTTCGCTCTCACATCCAAAGGCTCCTAATTTAGCAGAGAGCTGAGTGTTATGTTAACGGTCACAGTCGTGTCTGGTCATGAATCAGAAATAGAAGCAATTTAAGGTCTCTTTTGTCTCTCGCTCGCCTTCCCTTTCCGTCTACTTTGTTGTTTGTCCTCTGTCCCCTGTGGTGCGTACCGCACACCAAATCTGGCAGCTTGAATCTGACATGTCATAAGTCATGTGTTGCGTGAAACACAGCCAGAGAATATGAAAGCGGGCTTCAATCATTTGGGCTGTAAGGCGATGAGATATTCAGCCAAACGAGAGGGCCTGTGCAAGTGGGGTAAAATTGGCTAAGTGATTTCAAGCAGGTGCTCTTCCCCACCAGGAAGCACCGCAGACAGCAGCTCTGAATGCTAATCTAAAAAAACTAAAATTTTAAACACTCCACTTCATCTTGAGAGTCTTGATTACTCCGCTTCTCTCGCCGTCTCTCTACAGGGTTGCTATTCAACTCTCACATTCTCTGCAGTGATCGCAGCAGGCAACAGGATTCGAAGGTTTAAAAGTTAGATTTGAATGTTTGTAATAACTGTGTATTCAGTGTTTGCCGTATGAAGTCTGCAGGATTGCAAAATATTGAATGCAGAGTTTTTGAACGCAGTGTCATCCCATCAGACTCATACCACACCTCTGAAATCTGCTCTTACAGCTTTGCATGCTGGGACTTCTCACTCTGTTTTCACAGGAGTACCAAATACAGTTTGAACCCCCCCCAAAGAACTCTGGGCTGATGGAGGGTCAATCGATAGTGTGTGCTCTGACTGAAATACAACCAAGCAATCATATATGTTTTTATTGGGCAGGTGGGGCAACTGAGTTTCAGCACACAGGCCAAAAAAACCCTCATAAAGTAAGCGAATCAACTGGCTCTGGGCTCACTTCATAATGTGCAGTATACTGGCAAACTGCAGGTTGAAGGTTGGCTTTCAAGGCGTAGAGAATTTATTTTAACAAAGTGAGACAAAAAAGGAATAGACTGAGATCAGAAGGCCTCCAAATTAGAAGACAAAATACCCTGCTTGCTAGAAAGACTTCTGATGTGACCCCTAATCGACAGGACTTCATTTGTCTGTACCTCCAAAACATGTTGGTTAATTAATGTTTTTTTGTTTGCTTGTTTGTTTTTGCAGCAATGACAACTTGGTAAGGGTTAGGGAAAATCACGGTTTGGTTTAAAGGCTCTGTATGCAACATTCAGAGCATTAATATGGCAGCAAACCTGGTGTGTTAGGCCCACTGGCTAGTTAATCTCCAATGTTACTGCTGATATCGGGACTGACGTGGTCACAGAAGCATAGCGCCCATCTTCCGACTCCGCCACCTTCATGTTGAGAACCATGCGCACAATCATAAGTTGGGTTTCTATCCAGAATGAGAAGGAAATTTTTACTGAGTTTCTAGAAAATCGGCAGAATGGAAATGTGAATGTATGTGCTTTTCTATCCACTACGGTTCTGCAAATATTGGGAGTTGGTTAACTGAAATACGCAGCAGGTGGCGCTAATTCTCCAGAAGAAGAGGGCGCAACAAGACGACATAACTAAAGACAAACTTCAAACAAAGCTATATAATAACAAAATAACACAAGGCATATAATAACGGAGAGCACACATAGAAAGTCTGGTAACAGCTCTGTGCGCGTACATCAACAGAAAGCTTGCAGTGTCATGACTATATGTCATTTATTCACCGCATCTGTTTCCACTGTGCTACGTCACACTGACTTCTTATCAATGCACCGGGAGTGGGTCGTCCACTAATGGGAAGATTGGCAGTCCAATTGCCGGCTCCTCCAGTCTGCATGTCAAAGCATCCTTCAGCAAGAAACTGCTCCTGATGGTGCTTCCATCGGTGTGCACGAGCGTGTGAATGGTACTGAGTAGCAGGTGGCACCCTGCATGGTAGCCTCGGCCACCAGTGTGTGAACATGTAAATGTGACGTAGTGTAAAAGCACTTTGAGTGGTCGGACACTAGAAAGGAGCTATACAAGTGCAAATTAATTTACCTAACGTTTCCACCTCCCCTAAACTTGATGTTTCCACTCAAGGGTTTTCATGCATTGACTGAAAATGCACATAAAAAGAGATGGATGGAAACACACCTATGGATACGCTCTAAATTTTGCACGCAGCTCCTTTAAAACAAGTTTTTTGTCATCGTGGTTTCAATTATACGGAAAGGGGAGTGGTCCCGCAACGAGAGTGATAACTGTTGCTTGGGAAAAGGAAACAAACAGCTGTCCCCTGCATTCGCTCCAAGGTTTTGACCTGTATAAAAGATGAATGTGGCTACAGTGACGTCACCCGTCTGTTTGTGGAATATTCACTCTAGTGAGAACTGCTCACTTAGCACACAAGCCAAAAAAAGTTTTTCAGCCTCTAGGTTTACTTTTGTGGTATGCAGCCAACTGAATATGTGCAGTAGTGCTGGCTCTGTCCTCAAGTTCCTACTCGACTGGGCTGGACTTTAAATTTTAATCATGTCACAGAACTTTTAAATTGATTTTCTCGGCTTGAGGAAAGTTTACAGAAATAAAACCTCCATGGATCAAAAAGAATCAATCAGAATTGACCTTGTTTGCAGTTCAAGGTGTCCTGTAACAGATTTACAGTCAGTATATGTTTTTTACATCTTTTTTATAATGGTGGTCTATGGGGAAAATGTCTATGGGGAACCAAGAGGGTCCAACTGTAGACATCCAACTTGTGACCCTACTGTCTTCTCATTATCTGGAGTCCCTAGACGTGGAGCTCACAGCTGGACCCTTCCCCTCCGATATCCTTCTTGTGTGGATTTTGTTGCGTCACTTAACGTCACTGCCAAAGGTGTTTGTCACGTAAACGTATGTTGTTTTGGGAGGACAGTGTCACTAACATTGAGGAATAGTTTGAATCTCAAATATAAGAATATTAAAGATTACCAGACGCAGTTTTAATTCATAAAGTCTTAATGTCAGTCACTGTAAACAGAAAAGACGTCAGTGCAGTTTGCATATTCCCCGCCAGCAATTAATTCCGGACTGCCTCCAATTCCAATTAACTCACAAATACCACCTGCTAATTTCAATTGCAACCAAATATCTGCATTATCACAAGCTGTGTGTCATCCCTGACAGAATGTTTATGGCTCACCACATTCATTTTATTAGAAGCAGTCGTTAATATTAATGCAACAATATTCAAATTGACAGACGCAGTTATTTAATCAGGGTTGGATTTACACTGGGGAGAAGACGCAGGACAAAAGAAGGGATGAAAATTACTAATCAGAGCTTAATTGTTGTTTGCTTGGAGGTACAGTAATTGCAGTGGCACTTAACAGCTGAAAGGAAAACCATTCTGCATGATGAGATTACATTACGTTATAAATACCAGCTTTACGGGAGATAAACAGGACAGAACTGTAAGCAGGTGTAACTCATATAAACTCACCTGTGTCGGGTCCTTGCTCTGGATCCTGGTCCTTCTTCTTGTCCGTGATGTCTTTGTGGGACACGAGGAACAGAACCACCTCGCCCTTCTCATTCTTAATGGGTACAATGTCCAGAAGACACCAGAACTGTGTACCTGGAGACACAACACAGATACACTCAGTCAATGCATCTTATCCAGCATGTACTGTTCTTACATGGTAAAGTAAGGCATGGCAGGTCTATTACTCCCCACAGTCAACATGGTGCAGGCGTGTGCATCAATTGCACCGTGTGAATAAAGTGTCAGGAAGGTAAATAAGCTCACTGGCAAAGTGTGTTTGTGTCTGTAATGTCACCGACTGTACTGGAGCTTCACTCGGTCTTCTCCTTTAGTCAAGATAAAGTGAATATGTATCAGCAGGCCGAGTCAACATAATTAAACACCCACCTGGATGATCAGTAATTTGGTGTGATTCATTTCAAGTGGAATACACAGGTCAACACCAGAGTGAGTCTATCATTACATATTTTCTGTGTCTGTGACAGAGATCAGATCATTGTAAGCCGAGGAGGAGGAAGTACTCAGCAGCTCCTTCATGATGAGCTCATCAGGAAACACTCATTTGTTTTATGTGAAACTGTTTTATTCAGTGTTTTTACTGGTTTTAATCATCAGGTCAGTTTAGGAGAGGAAGTGGCCTCTGCAGATGATTCAGCATGTGGTAAAAACCTCCTGAACAAAGAACACAAAAGGAATTCTGACCAGAGCCTTCAGCTGGATGCAATCTGCAGTCCCCCTAAATATTACACACTGAACCTTCTAACGTGTTCATAATGTTGCAGCTGTTAAATACAAGGCTAATTTTAACTACTACTGCCAAAATAAATGTTAGCTTTGTCTGTTTCTGCAAACTAAGGATGTTTTACACTTGTACCTTATTATGTGGCTGATTCATTGATCAGAATATTGTCGGAAATGCAGTGATGTCTCTGTAAAAAAAACCAACTGCTTTGCTGGTACTATTCCAGCTGGAAACACAGCAACAGGTGTTACAAAACATTTGGTGGCTAAAAAGTTGCTTAAATTCACAGTGACGTCTGGCTATAAAACAACCAGTCTTGTTGTTGGGCTCAAACAGCGGACTGTGGTCTGCAGCTTGACTGGCGTCTCATGTGGGTGACACGCCATCCACAGTCTTGTCCACCTCCTGATCAAAGTCAGCTCATATACTACATCGCTTCAGAAACGAAATCGATATGACACAAATGAAACAGGCAAATGTAACATACCCTGGGTTGTTTTTTTTGGATTTCCCCCAAGAGCTCAAAAAAGTTTAATCTTAATCTGTATTACATCATAATTGATTATATTTTGTATTATTAATCTGGATCTGCAAACTAAATAGCAACTAATGTTATTAAAACAATGTAGTGCTGTAAAAAGTCAAATGTTTTCCTCCTAAATGTAGAAGTAACAGGGTTTTTCCTGGCTCAAGATGAGGTGGCGGTGGTACCATCCTGATCATGTGCACACATTTGCACCATAGAGATCACCATGTTCTATGACCAGGTTTCTACAGGAGCCCAAAACAGACAAGCCAAACACTGCCTCCACACAGGGCAATTTGCGTTTTTGCGTCGGCCGCCGTAGTAAGAAGCCCACTGCAATAAACGGTGATGGAGTTACACTGATTTGTGAAACTGTGCCTCTAGCAGTTTAAATCACCTGGTCTGCATTTGGAGAGGAAGAGACCTTTGCAGATAATTCAGCTTCTGGTGTAAACCTCCTGAATGTCTGGATATTAAATTATCAGAGGAAAAAGGTGACCACACATGAGCATGTGTTGAATTAGCTGCACCAGCGCATGCCAAACTGCACTGGAAATACATGGATTTGTAACATGAAAGGAAGAGATTCTTTGGATAATTCTGCTCCCGTTTGACTCACGGAAAAAGTCACCTGAACGCCTGGATAAGAAAAAGGTGAGCACACAATAGTATGTTGTGGACGTACCATGACACTGCTTTAACACTGTTTTTAACACTTTAAAATCACCTGGTCTGCTTGTTTTGGAGAGGAGGAGGCCTCTGTGGATAATTCGGCTTGTGATAAAAACCTCCTGAAGAAATTCTAACCAGGAAAAGTTTCAGCTGGTTGTCATCTGAAGTCCTCACCACTAGATGCCACTAAGTCCCCCTAAAACTTACACTGGGGACTGACTGGGTCCTGGAGCCAGCTTCAAGTGGCCACTGGGGGTTGCTGCTTGGCTGGTACCCACTTTGCTGCGGGCCAGCCAAAAACAGATGGCTCTTTTCTTCCTTTTAAGAAATTTTGGCAACACTTTTCCCAGTGCACTGTGCTGATTTTGATACAGTGCCATCACATCTGCAGTTATGAAACGCCACAGCTGCAGTTACGAAACCACAGAAATCTACAAAGTGCAACGCCCGTCAGAGAAATGTTTTCCATGAAGGCATTTGTCAGAGTTTTGTTGAGAGCTGGGGGCAGGATGGAAGTTGACAATAGTGTCCGCCTCATTATTGGCTATATAGGAAAAACCCTGAAGCAGAAGTATAAAGTAGAAGATACACTCAAAATTGTACTGTACGTGAGTCAGTGAGGAAAGCGGGCTGAGCTCTTATGTTAAAATCTTTGTGATTGGCTGCATGTTGCGTGAAATACATACTGGGCCAACTTACTGAGCTGAACATACACAGACTTCAAATGAGGGGCTCAGAGAATAGAGTGAAGGCCCACAGTCACTCTCTATCCTCCTCACTATCACACGTCCATCACACATGAAGGACAGTTGAGACGGTATTATATTCCAAGAACTTTTCCATGTGTGACCATTCATTCACATTTGGGGGCTCCTGCAGCTATAATGAGACTGTGTTCACAGAGCCCCTTCAGCCTGGATGAAACGCTGCTTTTTTCTGTGCTATCTATACCCTCAGAATTCACCACATCCCCCATGTGAGTAGGTGCAGTGTGCAGAGGGAGGCTGCAGGAAGTATAGATTCACTTTAAAGCTTCGCAAGTCCGTGCTTCAACTGTAAACTAGAATACAGCAGACGACACATCAGCCATCTCTGCACGAGACTCTTCCGACTGCTTTGCAAATGGAGCGATCACATTCGTTACAGCTGCAGAACGTGTCTCATTTCGACCATCTGATTTTGTGGTGTTGAGTCTGGCAGATGTTTAGATTCTGAATGAAATCAGTGTTTGTATTTTTACGCAGTTTTGTTTCATAAGTCAGTAAAAAGATAAGATGCAAAATGATTGTGATCTTCAAAGATCTGTGAAATCCACAGACTTCGAGAGGCTGAGAGCAGCGTTTCACTGCCCTCTCTGGTTAAAAGCAGGGCTGTAAAGTAACTAAAGGCTCATTTCCATCAATCATTTGGGTTCAGTTCAGTTCAGTCAGGAAATACAGCGAGTGCTGGACGGAGCAGTGAGTGACAACAACCCCGCCCACATTTAAGAGACTGTCTGAACACACCGAGGGTCTAGGTACCATGTCTGAAGGCTCACTGCTGGTTCCAAAGGTGCTGGACTGAAAGGGTTTGGAAACAGGACTTAAGTACCTTCACTCAAGTACTGAACTTAAAGGGAAACTTTGCCGATTTTCAACCGGATAAACAGTGTTTGATGGGTGTATATAAACAGCTAGCAGTAATCTCACGGTGCTGCAGTCCGCCTGAACATCACTGCAGTGAGGCGAGCAGTTAAACCACTGGAGGTTAATCTGCTTTTCAAGCTTTACAAACTTGGATCCACATTCTGTATAATAAAAGGAAAAAACATTATATACACGTGAAGCATATAATTGAAAGCACTGCACCAGCCTGGTGTTATATAAGAGACAATTATAGAATTACACCAGCCGGATCCTTTAAAAAGAAATTCCATTATAACACAATGTATGAGTTGGTTGGTGAGTAGGTTCAGACATTCCCTCACTGTGTCTCTGTGACTCTGTCCATTCACTCCTTATGAAGATGTTAATCTAAAAAATCTGGTCACAGTTTAATTATGATTTCTAGCAAACCTCACATGTTGCACGTGCTGCAGACTAATTGCAGCCACAGATGAACACATTTAGGACAATGTATGAAACACTGTGGCTCACTGATGTGTTTTTAATAGTTCTGGAGAACAGTGGAGCTCTGTGGCACAGAGGCTCTACACACACACACGCACACACACGCACACACACGCACACACACACACACACACACACACACACGTGATTTGTTGACACTATAAAACGGTGAATATCACCAGCCTTTAAATAATGCTGTCAGGTGAGAAAAGGGACCCCCTGCTGGCTGCTACATAAATGCATGAAATCAGGCTAAAACAAGCTGTTTTTGGTTTTCTGTTTCCCACCTGTAATCTCTGACTCGTGACTCTGTGGGCTGCATGTGGCACACTGCATACTGTTTCCTCCAACTCCGAGACTAAATCCCAACAGGGGATCATGCGTGTAAATAATGCAGTTAAGCAAGCGGGAGGATTGCCTCAATAAAAACATCAGCCATATCAAGGCTGGATTTGTCCCTGTTTGACTGGAACACCATGGTACACAATAGCAGGACTGAAACAACACACACTGTCGTCTCTTCTGCCGCTCAATGCAACTATAAGCATGGTATAAAGATAAAGAATGAATAAATATTGATTATGTTTTACTTGATTAGAGCACAGCTTTATTACTGACAGGTTATAACAGGTTTATTCTTTGTCATTCCCCAGTTGTTCATCACTTCTTGCTTTTTATTTTTCATTTTAATAAACAAGTCAGCATTATCACTGACGTCTTTCCTTCCATACACCTTACCTACAAATTTTAGAGACATTATTTACTCTCTTGCTCACTTAGTGCCACTTCTGTGCACCTGCAGAGCAGCCACCTCCCACTTTATCAGCCCACATTAGGCTCATTTTCCACCTCTAAGTACCACATTATCATATATTTCATCACCAGGAGTCCACACGGTCAGAGAAATAAAAAGTCCTGGTCACAATTCAGGGATAAAACCCTGGCAAACTACAGACAGCCTCTCCTCCTGGATTCAACTGATTGACAGGTGGCGATAATGAGCCAAGAAAAGCAACAAAGGCAGAACAAAGAAGACTACAAGCTAGTAAACATGGATGTACACAATGCAATAAATGTAAGTCCAAAAAAGCAGGAAGGTTCCTGGTTTGAACCCAAAGTGTGAATGGTTGTCTGTCTCTATGTGTCAGCCCTGTGACCCCTAACAGGATAAGCAGTTACAGAACAGACAGCATCTTTTCCTAAATATATCATGATGAAAATAATGTGGGTTGCACAGGGTAGTGGCCACAGTAAAATCAGACTATCAGTGTTTACATATAGGTTACTTAGTGACTTTGTAATAAGCTTCTGCCACCGGTGCTGAAATTTCACGGAAAAAATCTGCTACAAGTAAAGGCCAATTGTGTTTAACATCATTTTGTGTTTGTTCCCTTAAAAAATTAACCAGTTAGTTCCCAGTTGATGGGTGTCGGGCTACCGAAAGCAGAATGAACCAATACTGATATCTCTAACTTATACGCTACTAAATAACAAAATAAAAAACCCAGGTCAGTCAGCCCGATGGATGTGAGAGGACACTGATCACTGGCAAATCTTCACAAAGGTGGCAACAAATGCGGTCGCTAAAAAAAGTACCACTTCGCCCGTCGGCGGACCATTGAGGGAATGAACTTGGCGAGCACAATTAAAAACAAACAGATTTTGTTTGTTTACAAGTAAACTCCACAGGGTACAGCCTTGGTACTGTAGCAACCTGACTTTTTATCTACAGCCATCATCAGGTCATTTACTTATTTTCTTTTATTCACACTTTTATTTATTGGCCTGTAAATCATGTTTATATTAATATAATATGAGTACGTACTTCTCGGTGAATACAATTTTAAAACTGTGCCCGAGGCGTTGGTGATCTGAGAGAGCGAACTGGATATAAATGTGTTTATTCTTCTGCTTGCTCCCCCGGGGAACAGCTAATATGCTAATGTGAGCTCATGGAGAGCTGATAAAAGCATGAAACACTTCTAATTTGTCATTTGTGTGTGTTTGTGAGACGCAGGCTTTTATAACCCCGTGTTGCTCTTTGTTACGGCCTTATATCTCAGAGGAGCAGATGTGTCCACGACTTCCTGTGTCTCTCCTCCATCTATACGTGACTCCCATTCCTCTCTTTGTGTATTTGCGGACTGGGTCTTTGCTTCTTTACGCCCTCGCTCATCTGTCTCCTTTTTATTAATAATTAATAAAGGGTGGATGAATGAGCAGGAATTTTTCTCCTGCTGTTCTTCTTCACGGCTCTCTTCTCTTCTCAAGACTTTTCACTTTCCTGTTTTGTTGTCTCACAAACTTTCTCTCATCAGCTCACTCAAAGGCTTCGACAAACCACACCGAGAGTTCAGACGTTCATCATCTGATGGCATTCATGTGAACTTTTATGTGTTTTCTACCTTTTAAAATCACTCCGCTGACTGACTGCTGGAACAGTTGATAGTTGTGGATTCTCTTATGGTGAAACATGTGAGGCAGCCACTGCTCGATGAAAGCTCTTCAGACTTTGCACATAAAAAGGCGATGGTTCCCTTTAATATATGCATGGCTCAGTAATTCATACGTTCATTCCCTCAGTCAGCTCAGCTGCACAAATGAAATCTGGCATAGCACTGAATGTAAGGGATGTAGAGTGTTTGTGTCAGCAGGATTTCTTTAAGAATTCATACAGGATTGTCAGAATGGTGTGTTTTATATCCATTTTATTCATCCAGGGAAATTTTGCTTAAATGTGTGAACTATGCAGGAATGACTGGTGACTGTTTTTAAACAATATCACCTGGCAAAGTGAAAGTCAGCTCTCAAGTTGGAACAAGCTTTGTCCACTTGGCTTTTGGCACCGTGTCTGCAAGTTTTGTAGCTTCCCCTTTGATGCCTGCTGCTTACAGTCTGGCTCCTGGTCCCTACCTTTTTATAAAGTCCTGACCAAACCTGCACGTTGTTCCCAGAAACGCCCCAGTTACCCTTTAATTGATTAACCACCAAGAACATTTTTGACGGGTTTCGCAGGTTGGTTTATAGCTTAATTTTGCTACTCATCAGTTTACTGCACTGCGCATCATCTGGATCTATTACCATCGTAACATTGTCGTGACTTAACAGTGTTGCTGTGGAAACATTGCTCCCACCCTCTGGTCTCCTCCCAGCTCGCCCCTGTCAGTAAGTGGCTTACTTTTGAGCAGGAAAACCCCTTTAGCATTGTTGACCATGTTATCATTGTTAGCTCTGTTACCACCGTTAGCAGTGTCGGCACCGCTGGTGGCGCTAACATGGTCAACGACGCTGAGAGGGTTTTGCGATTCAAAATGAAGTTGCTTGCTCATCAGGGTGAGCTGGGAGGAGAACAGAGAACGGGCACAATGTTTCCTTCCAACACAGTCTCACCCCAAAGTTGTTGTCAAAATCCAGCGCTTGGTCAGTGACTTCCGGCATCAGACACTGACGAAAAAGCCGTCCTTTCATGTCGGCACAAAACCAGGCAAACGCAGCGAGACAGCAATGTGAGTTAAGCGGGTGGAAGTCCGAGGAAGGCGGTTGGGAGGGATTCCTGTAAAATTGTATAGTCAAACCCTTTCCTTTCTTTCCTAAACCCAAGAAACTGTATGCAAACTGCACATTTCCTGTGAAAACAGAAGTGTATTTTAAAAACAGACAATGCATGTACAGTAACAGGCTGAAGTTGACGCGGCGTCCAAGAACGTCAACCACCAACACACCCAGGGTACCTTGGACGCCATATGTGGACGTGGAAAGTCCATGACCAAACGTGGACATGTGACAAGGTCGGACTGAGGATGTGTTGGTGTTTTGCCACCAGAACGGCATTAACAACTGTAACCACAGAACGAGCAGCACAACTAGCTAGCTAACATTAGCTCCGTCCTGACCAGGGTGGTGTGCAGTGCAGAATGGCTGAGAAACCAGTGGAGACGAAGGGTAGGCAGTGTTTCCACACTTTGGCTGTCAGTTAGCAAATCCATCAGAAAATAAAATAAACGGCAGAACAGTTAGGCCTACATCACATAACATGAACATTTCACCACCTCTAAATAGACGGTGCTTTGAAACTCATCCTCAGCAGTGATTCACATTCACCATGAAGCTTTCTGGGTCTGTCAGAAAAACATTATGAGATGCAAATCCTCCGTTAGCGTCCCAATTAAACAACCGGAGGGTTCATCTCTAGTTTAGATCTAATCACTGCCACAGTTTTCAAAGAACGTTGCAGCGGTTACGGTCCACATGGTACACTGTATGTAGGAATGTGCTTTCAACTGATTTAAAATCCTCCCCATCCTCGACCTTGCACACATCTGCCCCAGAGTGACATCACATATGTGCGACCTCACTCAGTAATGAATAGAGTACATGCATTCACACATGATGGAGGTCGTTCCAAAACACTGCGTATGTGCAATCATGGAAGCAACACAAGAATTAAACAGCCAAGGACCCTTACAGCGGGGAGATTTATGTTCTGGACTCTGAACTGATTTTCTAAGGTTTTTAAAGCTTTTATATTTACACTGTTACGAGTCTGGAGACGAGAGCAAGAGGGGAGAGGGAGAGGGGATGACATGCAGCAAAGGGATGCCGGTCGGACTTGATTCCAGACTGTTCCTCAGTGGTCGGCATCCACTGGACATATGCAGTATGCAAAAACTGACACAAATGTTTTCATTCCTTTCATCAAAATTGCTGCAAATTGTTCATTGGTAGGTCTAGGTTACAGGCAGGAAGCCGCCTTGTACCGCACTTCACATTCTTTTTTCACTTGTCTCAACAAGAATTATTTGAAAAATACACTTGCGGCTTTAATAAATCGATTTTTTAGATTGAGTTGAATCAGATGACCTCCTGCAAAATTAAGGTGCTACTTCTGCCGGTCTTAAAGAGCTCATCTGCAGCTCTTCAGCCCCCACATACGAAACTGTAAATTCATTTCTGCACTGAGGTTAAGTGGCTGGTGAAGAATTTCTGAGAGATTATTTGGTTTTACACTGTATGAATATTTAAGCCTCGTTGATCTTCACAAAGGAAACGCAAAACAAGAGTAAAAGCACACACACACATTCTTGGTCCAGTCTCACCTTCCTTTTTGTAGAAGACCAGCTCGGTCTTGAACTCCCTCCTCTCATCCAGGGCTCCTTGGATCTGAGCCGTCAACCGGTCACTTGTTTCCGGGCCGTACAGGAAGTGACAGGCGCAGCTCTTCTGCATGAGCTCGGCGCGGGCATAACCGGTGAGCTCGCAGAAACCGTCGGAGCAGTAGACGATGGGATAGAGAGACTGCACCTGGGCGTTTCCCAGCACAAAGTTGCTGTCTGTAAGGAGAAGAAGAAAAGAGCGATCAATAGAGAATTCAGGTCTGTAAAGTCTGATTCGTGAATTGCTCTGCGAGTAGACATCCAGCGCCAACTCTGACATGTTTAATATGAAGCTATGGTTCTTATACACAACACTTCATCACAATGCTTGTTGAAATACAGCTATTGTTGCATCATTCCTATTTCTAGTTGAAGTATCTTGGATTTTCATTGAAAATTCCATTTAACCAGGGTTTGAATGTTACAGAGACTTTCACAGTCCTGCAGAGAGTAAATTACTCTGAACTCTGAAGAAGAAATTTTCAGTTTAAGTGGTTAGGTGAGAGCTGAATCCAAAAACTATCCAATCTCAATCTTTAAAAACTCATGGGTGAATTCTCAAAGAATGGGCACCATCAATTGTGCATCACTTCCAACCGCTGTCTGCCCATCTCAAGGTCTGATCATAGACTGTTTAGAATAATAATAATACCACAACTCGCAGACAGCCGTCACTCAAGCAGCCCTGCTCTGAACCTGCCGTGACTTCAAGCCTTAATAAAATGTAAACAGGTAAGTTATATAAAAACTTGCCCACTGTGCAGTTGTCATGAATGTTGAAATTAGCAACAGAAACCAAATCTGTTTCCTGTACCAGGCTGTAAACATGTTTATTTCTGCTGTAAAGTTGCGCATTTTTACACAGGGATCAATGGGGCCTGACTATCTTCTGGAGCCAGCCTCAAGTGGCCGCTCAAAGAACTGCAGTTTGTGGCACTTTTGCGTTAGCTTTATTTTTCAGCCCTGAAAGCCGCCACATGGGTCCGATTCACAAGACATATTGATGAAGATATTACAGTGCAAACGCTGAAGTTGTGCAGTGCAATCTGTCCTTCTTTGCGTCGGATTGCAATTATTCATGTGGCAAAGTATAAATGCTGCCTTTGCGGTAGGAACACAGCAAGATGATTAACAGCAGTGAAGAGGTGCAGATGCATTGCTCAAACCAGTAATTAATTAATTAATTAATTGATTAATTTGTGGTTATTAGTGCTGTTTTTGCAGCGCGGCTAATTTGCACAGAAAGGGGCCAATTTTGCACCAAATGCAATCCAGTCAACAGAAAAATATTGGCATTGTACGTTTCTGCAAACCACGGATATGTTAGAGTTGCATGGTATTATGTGGTGGACACATTCGAACAAAGCTGTGGTTAACATCTTGTTAGGTTTTGGGCACAAAGCCACTTGGTTATAGTTTAAAAAAGATCATGGTTTGAAATACCCATTTTTGGTGGCACAATCTTCATTTGAAACGTAGCGACGTCTCAGTAAAAAACAACTGCTTTTCAAGGCACTATCCCCGCTATATAACAGGAAGTGGTTACTAAAAACACCTGCGTTTAGAGGCTGAAAAGCCACAGGAAACACAGCGATGTCACACTATAAAAACAACCATTATTGTTGTTTGTTGGTCTTCACAGTAATGTGTAGCTTTGCAGGTGTCTCGGCTGGGTGTCAGCAACAGGTTGCTAAAAAACACCACATGTGGGGGCTAAAAAGCTGCTGGAAAAACAGCTCCGGTGATGAAAAATGACCCCACATGATGCGTAAGAAACATACACATGTAAAGTAATTATGGTGTGCAGAAATGTCCAATGCCAGCATTTTCTTCTGGCGAGTTGGCTGCCAAATATACGAATATTACCTGACATTGAATAAAAGCTGCTATTTGCTTGGCAGCACAGTTACATTTCACCCTCTGCAGGTGCTTTGAGTATCACACAGTTTCTTTCTGTCTTATTTGTGCAGGTTTACTGGCTGCAAAAGCCCTGCGATCTTTCCGTGAATTCCCCCGTCACATTAAGACTTTCACCATATTTGTGTCCTGCATCTCTCACTGAAACACTGTTAATTCCTCTCAGAATATTCAAACAAGAAGGCAGCCTCGCTGTGAGAGAGGAGACAGACTGCTGGAAGCACAGCTGCTGGTGTCCAGAGCACGAACACCCGGCGGATCAGTAACAAGAATCGATCGGGTGAAGTAAACACTGTCAAGAGTCATCACAAAACCTTATGAGGTTTCATTCACGGCCAACAGCACATCCGCCCTCCCTCCAGTAACAACGTTGTGTACGAGCAGGAACATGCCCGGCGTGATCCTCTCTTTACTCGCTTTACAAACACAGCTACGCTCTCGGGCTGTTGATCGGTGATCAGCAGAAGATGGATGTGTGTGTGTGTGTAAATACCAAGTGGAAAATTTTGCCAGTGCACATTCAGCTAATGGCCCCGGGCATGTAGATGGGTGAACTCTCTAAAATGGACTATTTATTACTTTGTGCTCAGGCGTCTGCATTGATCCATCAATTCTGAAGGCCCTCAAGACCCCCTTATTAAATATTTTATGGCTGATGTGTGAGGTGTGTGTGTGTGTGTGTGCCATTGCCTGTGCTGCTTTGAGCTCATTTGACAGCTTAAAATGAACCATTGAGACGAGCAACTTTTAAAATCTGAGAGGAAGAAACGTCAGGAGGGAGGGATACATGTTTCTGAGAAGAGAGAAAGGTGGATGTATACATCTGAGTGCATCTGTCAGTGCAGGAGTTTGCCCAAGTTGCACATTGTCATTTCTCACACTGGCAGCAACAATCCATCTCCTGAGCTAATTACTCCCATGACTGACACTTGCACACTTCCTCTGTTTCCTGCTCTTTGCTTTTCTTTCTAATCTCTCTGGGGGGACGGCAGCGGTATCCGGTGATGCCAACGAAAACACCAGATAAACAGAAGTGAAGACCACCTTCCATTAGAATCCCTGCTGGCCCTCATGCTTCCCGTCTCTATCCGTCCTGTGGGAACCAACCCTGATGTCATCCAGCGCATCCTGTGGTTGGATATGCAACCAGGCATGAGACACGAGGCTCAGAGGCCAACGCTCGACTCTCAGTAATTATCACTACAACAGAGGGAATATGCTGTTTACCCAAGATAATTAACACACATATGATACTGTATATGATATTGTGTCCAGTGATTCTGCCTCTGGAAGTCGTTACATTTACAGTATTTCAAAAGATTTGTGACAGTTTTTATTCAGACTAATGTCAATTAAAACTGGCAGTATTCTTTTTTTTCCTGTGAAAAAATCCCCTGAAAAGTCTAAACTCAACAACACATAATACTGTCTGATTTTCCACCACTCAGCCACAAACTGCTCCTTTCCTACGGATGATGTAAATCTTGCGCCACCGACAATACTGGATGAACTTCACCCAGTAGTTACCCACAAAACAATGGGACAGTTTTGACCCAGTGTCAGTGTTTATTCTCTACACTGCTACTGAAACATAGTATGGTTGTTAACTTTAACAATCTACTGCAGCTCTTTTACAACTCAGGGTTCCACATTAACCACGACGGCCCGCAACCACAAAAAGTTTCTCTGTGGCCAACAAATAGCACCTGTGTGTGGCCCACTGTGGCCATTACCTTTTATCAAGTCTCTTGAGAATGAGACTGCATGTCTAAATGAGATTACCTGTCTATATAAATGTTTAATAAATGTAAAAAAAAAAATCCTATACTGCTTGATTTAGTTTAGCAGCTGACACACAGCAAATGACAAACTAAAGTAAACGATACATGCTGTAAAAGAACTAACAGCTAACGGAGATAAATACAGAAGGACTGAGAGTTAAACAGTTAACTGAAGTTTAATGTGATTGCACAAGTCTAAGGTAAATAAATACATGTAACACTACTAAAGTACTTTAGCTGAAAACCTGGAGCGACATCACTTTTCTTGTGCTGCTTTCAGACGCTTTTCACAAGTATTCAAAGCTCTGAACTTCAAACACATTAGCGCAATTTCTTTCAAACATCACAGGGGAAAAAGGCAATGAGCAACTTGGCAGGAAATGTCCCACAAAATGCAAATAAATTAATAGATTTAGACGATTATTTTTAAAAAAGCTAGGGACTTTATTTTCTGACTTTTCTTTTTTCCTTTCCTTCTTGTTTTTTTTTTTTTTTTAACTAATTTTCTTGTTTTAAATTTTCTCTTTCACTTACTGCTAGCTAATTTTTGGCTAATTTTTTCTTTTGTTGCTCATTGCCTTCTTCACATTTTTAAAACAAACCACGCCGATTTATTCAGGTTTCAAAGGGTTAAGTTTGAACGCATTTGTTGGGTTTTATTTTCAGCTTCAGATTAATGCACAGTTAGTATTTACACCAGCAGGAAGGTGAATGTGGTATAGAATCAAAATAAACTACAGTGCCAATGTCCACTGTTATAATGACCATGTCACCCAGGGCAACAGTGGCGACATGGCTTTAATAGTTTTTGGACAGCAATGACCTTTATGGCACGGAGGGGGAAAGAGGAAAGAGGCCTGGACCATACATACGAGACATTTACCTCGCTGAACTGCTGCGTCTTGCATGCTTACAGTGCTCACACAGACAGTGTTGCTGCTGCAGAGATGCATGCTGCTGTATCTACTGTATTTTCACAATAAAAAGCAGAAACTTCACCCATGTAACTGTGTTAAGACGCCGCAACGTCAACAACATGGTCACGCAAACATTTCACAATAAAAGCCTCATGTTGACAAATGTAGAAACGTGTCGCAGCGCTCTTATTTTGAGACGAAAACAGGAACAGTTGAGTAAAACAGAAGTATTTATATTTCCTCCTGTCTGTGAGTAATCTAGACATTGAAACTGAAACAAGTTAGAGGTGGTATAACAAGGTTAGCAAAAGAAGAATCTCTCGATGTGCAGCCCGAGACATCAGGGTTTGGATGCACAGGTTTGGTCTGTTCATGGGATTGATGACAGTATAAAAAGTAAAAGAAATACAAGCATTTCCTGTAGAATGAGATTATTATTTGGGGTAAATCAAGTGTTACAAGAAGAGACGGACCAAAGAAGAAGGTTCAGCTAGGTAAGTAGAAAAACAATAAATCAAAGTCAGAGAGTTTTAGACAGATGATGGCACTTTGACATAAACTATGATGGCATGAACAAACACGATCTAACTCAGGTTTCTGAAATGATCAAGCAGTCACCGTTAGCTCCTTTCAGTCTTTTCAGTCTTATTTTCTGTTGCCAGGATACAGTTTTCATGTTCATCTCCTCTTAATGACTGCCCTGATACATGTCCATGTCTCTGTCTCCACCGTACTGTCAGTGTCATTCCCCATCTCTCTCTGTCTCCCTCTGTAACCGCTGCATTTGTTAAATAGAGGTTCAACTCCATCTTCCATGATCGTTCGTGTCAGTTTCCGCTCGGTCCCACTCTGCTGCCTTCGTCTCGTTTCATTCCCGCCTCAATTCTAAATTCAGAGTTGGTTTTAATGAATGTCTCGCGGTCTGTCTTTTGCAGTTATGTCACTTTCTGTGGGGTCAAGCGGGGCCGTGTGCTTCAAATACAAACGAGAGGTGCTGGATCTGACCTTGTGTGCAAGAATAGATACTGTGCGTGTGTGTGTTGCACTCATTGTACTCCTGTCCCCGTGTGATTAACAGATTGATTAGTTGACCTGTGTGCATGTACAGATGAAACGTTCCTTTGTTTTGTTTCTCTTCTGCTGTATGTGTGATACTTCACCCTTGTTGTAACTGGAGTCATTATTATCTGTTTGTTTGTCATTATAAAAGGTTAATATCTCGTCTACTGTAGGAGGTGTGGGGATTATTAATGGTATATGGACATGGCTGTAGGCTGAACGCTGTGCTGTCTAAATAGCTCCTGGTCATATTTACACAAACTATGATGCCACAGCAACAAACACCTAATCTAAACATCGCAGACAAAGGCTGATTTTTAGTCGGCCTCCAGCTCTCTTGCTGCAGGAGCCGGGGATTCGTTTGTGAGGTTTTCATTTCTTCAAGGGCTTATTTTTGCTTTCGACTCCGGATGTGTGGGCTCAATAAGTCAGAGTTGGAGTGGCTTTTAAGGAGGATTACAGTGAGGTATGAGAGGACAGTCAAGCACAGGACATACTCAAAAAGTTGAGAACATTTGCTCCTGTTCACGTTCGTCTCCTGAGCAGCTACAAGGGCAGGAAACTCTATAGAGTCACGACTAAAGCTGTGTGCACACCCAGAGACAGAAATATGAATTATTTTTGATTCCTTAAGTCGCACGTACGCCTGATTCTAATTTATAAATGTCAATAATTGTGGAGCTGAGCCTCATTCCTACTCCTACAGGTGTCCATAAATAGATGTAGAAATGCTCTCAAGCATCTGTTTGTGTATTAATACCTGTGCCTGCATCTCCACTCATTAGACCTGTCAATGAAAGACACGGCAAGGAAGTGCAACGTCACAGACTGTGTGAGGTCGATAAGAACAGAACAGCTGTGATTATGCACGGCTGTGGATATTTGTGGTGTCCGTACCACTTATCCATCATGTTTCTACAAACTATCATCGCAGTAAAATCTCCATCATCATTATTATCAAATGTCAGAGTGATGACCAACTAGAATTACTGCCTCACAGTTGCCTCCGTGCTAAATTTAAGTTGCACTTACGGTTTCCATCCATGTCTGTGAAAACCTGGATGCATGTGCCAAATTTGAGGGAACTCCTTCAAGGCCTTCTTGAGATATCGCATCACGATAATGAGATGGTAGCAAGGGAACAGTGATCTTGACTTTTGACTATCAAAATCAAATCAGATCATCGTTTAGTCCAACTTGACATTTGTGCCATATTTGAAGACATTCCTCCAAAGCCTTCCTGAGACATCACGTTCACGAGAATGTGATGGCCACAGCTGTCACCGGCACAGATGAACAATATGAATACTGAGCAAAATGGATGTTTTTGCGCTTGTGCGTTTTTTTCTATATATTGTGCAAAATATGTGCACTGTAATATAATCACTACTCAGACATAAAGCTGCATGTACCGACTGTGAAACGCAGCCTGCGGCACCACCTAACCCAGACAAATGACAACACTGCAGCCATGACTGGACATTAAGTGAGCCTCTCCAATCCCATCAACTTGTCAGCAGAGTCGTCCAACGTCTTTGTCAGGGAGACATCTGACAGGCTACCTGAACAAAAATCATAATCATGTCGAAACATGTCTGCTGTGAGGCCTATTGTCCAACCTTCTGTCCAGCCTGGATCCAAAACAGCCACCTGTGGAGAGATCTGCTGTGTGTGTTGTCCTGTTGTTTGTCTTTTGTACAGCAGAGCAGCAGAGGAAATCAGTGAATTAAATTCCTAATATGTTTTTTCCTCCTGAAGTTGTTGCATGCTGATGTGCATATTTTTCAGCTAAGATGCACACGCTGTTTAAAGATTTCTATATTTCCTTTTTTGTTTCATAGAAGAATGTTTTAGTTTGAAAACACATGAAAGGAGCTGGAGGAAACATCCTGAGCTGGACATTGTAAACATTCAGGGCTCAGCCAAAACCTAAGGGGGCCCTGGACACGCTCCATTTACATCAGCTATACGCACCATTTTTCAATGGAATACTTAAAAACATGTGCAAAATTTAGGTAAAAACAACTGTCACCAACTGTCCTCTTCATTCTGAAACCACTTCTCCTCCGTCAGAAGTATCCAGCCATGAGGAAGGATAGTTACTTTACTGCACCAATGCAAACGTATTTCCTGTTCAAAATGTTCTGCACTGCGTGTTCTGACATACTGTACTGTGTCCTCACAAATTACATGCAAATTACTGCTCTTGTCTTCTGACTTTTACGCAGTAAGTGCTATTTCTTGTAAATCCGTCGTGTTAATGTGCACACCATTTAAATCCAGCACAGGAGCGGTGGCCTCTGACCATATAAAAACTACTACATAGCGCAGTATCTAATGAATGTTAATAGACTTAATGGCTAGAGCAGAATAAATGCCAGACATTAATAATATAGGAACTGAGTTTTGAAGATGTTTATTTCAAATAACACGGACCAATGCCACAGCGTTTATGGCCAAAGCTGACAATAAAATGTTATGTACCATATATGACGACATCATACTTTACTATCAGGTAATAATTAAAATACAACACAGAAGCCTTTAGCACACATACAACAAATCATAACTCAACTGGGATCAATTGAATCAGAGAGGTTACACGCTGAGGTTAGTTTAAAGGTATGGATTTACAATCGCGACCTTAGAGTTTCTGAGTTAAAGCCACAATGGAGTCAAGGGGCAATACTATACATGCACCTTGATATCATATTTTATTTATATATTTTATCTTGTGTGTATGTGTGTGTGTATGTGTGTGTGAGAGGGAGTGTGATGGGATTAAAAGTTCGCCCCGAAGCAAGAGTTTAACCGTGCAGCTCTTCTACCACATCACAAACTGCCCTGTGGCACTCACACACACGATTATAATGAAGTGCTTTGAGAAACTGGTTCTCCAGCACATCAAAGACCACACACCAGCCAGCCAGTCTGGACCCCCACCAGCTTGCATCCCCTGCCAACAGATCCACGGAGGTTGCCATCTCCCCTGCCCTCCGCTCAGCCCTCACACACCTTGGAAATAACAAAACCCACATCAGGATGGAGTTTGATGATTTCTGCTCAGAATTCCAATTATCCGCCGGAAAATAGGTTGGCAAGCTCAGCACTCTGGGCGTGAGCACAACTCTGCAAATGGATATGCGTCACCAACAGACCCCGGGACCAGCAGAGGCAACACATGACTTTCCTTGTGCACCCTCGGGATCTGTGTTAAGCATCCTCTCCTTCAGCCTCTACACCCATGACTGCACCTAAACCTGGGGAGAATTCACTTTAAGTTTTTTAGATGACAACATACCATCACCAGCTGGTTCGCAAACATCAGAGAGACTTTGTATCAGGAGGAAACCATACAGCTAACAGGGTGGTGTACAGTGAACAACCAGTTGCAAAACATCAGCAAAAGTAAGGAACTGATAGTCAAGATGAGGCGCCCTGTGAGACACATCAATACACTTTGATGTGTAAAATCTGCAAAGTTAAAAACATGACCGTTAATTGCAGATGGGTGAGAGGAGAAAAACTCTCCACACTCTTACTTTCTACCACAACCAACCCAATCACCAGAATAAAAGCTGGCAGTGTAGGTTTCTGAAAACCATGGATACATTCCTCGCAGAAAATGCAGCGACGATTTAGTACAAAGAAAACTAACATACAAAGTAAAAATAAACCCACTTTAGGTGGCACAGTCTCCGTGGGAAATGCAGCGATGGCTTAAAATAAAAATTGCTTTTTGTGGCACAATCCCTGCAGGAAATGTAGTGATGTCTTAGTTAAAAAAAACAATGGCTTTAGGTGGCAAAACCCCTGCAGGAAATGCAGCAATATCTCCGTAAAAAAACAACTACTTGATAAAAAACAGCAGCCCTGTGTGGCACAATCCCAGTCGTTAATGCAGCAATGTCTCGGTAAAAAACAATCGCTTTTAATGGTATGATATCTGCAGGAAATGCAGCTATGTCTTGGTGCCAAAAAAAAAAAAAAAAAAAAAAAAAGCTTTAGGTAGCATTATCACCTTGAAATGCAGCCTGATAGGTGGCGAATGTCAGCAAGAGATGGAACAATATCTTGGTAAAAAGCAACTGCTTAAGGTAGCACAGTTGTGGTGAAAGACACGGCAATGTCTCTACAAAAAACAACTTCTTTTCAAGGCACGATTCCTGCAGGAAATGCAGCGATGTCTTAGGACAAAGAAATCTAACATACAAACAAACAAAAAAATCCGCTTTAGGTGGCACAGTCTCTGTGGCAAATGCAGTGATGGTTTGGAAAAAACAAAACAAAAACGCTTTTTGTGGCACAATCCCCGCAGGAAATGCAGCAATATCTCTGTAAAAAAACAATTGCTTTTAGTGGTATGATTACTGCAGGAAATGCAGCTATGTCTTGGTACAAAAAAACAAAACAAAAAATGCTTTAGGTACCATAATCGCCAAAACAACCTCTTTTCAAGGCACGATTCCTGCAGGAAATGCAGCGATGTCTTAGTACAAAGAAAACCAATATCCAAACATTCGCTTTAGGTAGCACAATCTCTGTGGGAAATGCCACAAAGGCTTGAAAAAAACATTACTTTTTGTGGCCAACCACTTCAGTTGGCACAATCCCTGCAGGAAACACAGTTATATCTTGGTAAAAACCAGCTGCTTTTGGTGGCACAATGCTGGCAGGAAATGAAGCGATATCTTGGTGAACAAACAAACAGACATATCAACCAACACAGTAACAAACTTCCTGCAGGGATACAGGGGTGTAAAAAGCCTAGAGAGCAGCTGTGCCTCTTAAAGGAGCTCAAGACTTCACAATTCCCACACCGGCTCCTTGTTCTTCTTTAGAGTAGCAGCAGAAAGTAACCTGGCTGGTCTACATCACAAGCTGGCTGATGCAAAGCAGAGAATCAAACAGGTGCGATCAGAGCCAAAATCTGAACACCACTGGTACCACCTGGCATCAGTAATATTGATGAGCTGTTTGTGTTGAGCCTACAGAATAATAAAGGAAAGTAGTCGCCCAAGTCACAACCTGTTCACCCTGCTGCCAAATGTGCTACAGTATCAGCAGACTACACGACAGCCTCCACCTTTTGTTCCTCACACCACCATAAATAAAATACTCTCACCTCCTTCTACAGCAGATACATGTTATATACTGTACTGTCAGCTGGTAAATCTCTGTTGTTCTTTCTCCCACGTTATAGGAGCTCAGCGTTCCACAGATGGAAACAACTGGAAGACGGTTTAAGGGCCAGTACGTACAATCTACATTACATCTGGTCCATTAGCAATAAAAATCCAGTTTAAGTAGTTAGCTGCTAGAGTCTATTATTACCTGCACAGTTTTTAAGCTTTCCTTTCCTCTTCTCCTCCTTAGCAGCACGTCAGTGGCCATTACTGTGCTCCCCTTACACTGTCAATCAAAGCTCCTACAGCTTTCCTACCTTCGTTTACCTGCCATGTAGCATCTATTAATTTCAGACTTTACCACTGTTCTGCTCTCCAGACATTTCTCTGCAAAGTGCTGAGACAAAATAAGAAAACTGTTGTTGTGGCATTTAGAAACGCTAACATAACAGATTTCATTTCCTTACGTGTTATTGGTCAATGTTAACAACTGTTGCTGCACAACTACAACCAGTGACAAATGAACGTCACTCGAAATAACCGTCCCCAAAGTCAAGCAGGGTATCTCAAGAGATGACAGCCAAATCTTTCTATGAGATACCATCACATAAAAGCGTCTCTGCTAGTTGCTCAGTTCGTTCACTGACGGTATGAACTGTCAGAGTAAATGATGGGAGAAATATTCTTTCAGCTGTTCCTCTGTCTCTTTTCTTATTCAGTTGTCGAGAGCTTTCAACTGTAGTGCAGCCGCAGCAAAGCTTTTGTTCATCACCCTGCTACATATTCTACACCAGCTTACTGCTAAGTATTTTCTTGCTTGAAAATCTGGCCTTCAGATTCCAAGTGTCACAATAGTGTCTCAGAGACCAGGCTGAAGCGCTACCAGTTTGGAGAGTTTCCCCGCAATACAGCACTTCTTTCATACTTTCAAACTTGGTATTCACGAAGGCAAATAGCTTTTAGCCTCAAGTCCACACACCTCACAACACGATGCCGGCTCAACGCTGCAGTAAACATGGACAGAGTCCAATAAGCGATATAAATTCAACAAAGTACATTTTAGTTTGTCTTGTCCTTGGTCAAAAAGCTTTCAGCATGGTATTTTGATAAAGTAACAGCTTCTCCTGTGAGAGCAAGTCTACAACACGATGTATTTTTAGATACTCACATTTCTTGTGGATCAGCAGAACAAACACTGAACAGAACACAGTTACTGTGCAATGGCAGTGTCCTCACTCTTGACCCCAGGACATGATCTGAATCTTTTGTAATTACTTAACGAATATAAAGTCTTATGATGGAAACGCCAAAATTCAAATTAAAATCCCCTGATTCGCACAAACTAAAATACACTCGCTTTAGCCGGGTTTTGGTTGATTCAAAAAATGTTGATTCGCAAAATGGTGGATGGAAACAGTTATGTTTGACGACAGGCTTGAGACGCAGCCTTGTTGAGGACTTGACTCAGGTTAATCTGATCCTGTTTGATTCAGCTGTGGGAGCGTCCTCCAGGATTCGAGCCCTGGACCTTCTGCATGGAAGACGAGTGCTTTAACCACTACACTAGGGAGGCTCCTTAAAAGATGTCACAACATACAATTAGTAATGAAGCATTGAGGTGCTACAGAGATGCATCCGGCTACAAATTGTTTTCCAGATGTAGCCAAAGGGAACATGCAAAAATAAAAAGATAAAAAAACACAAAATGATGTGAAATACAAGAGGTGCTATCATTTAAGTCGCTGCTCCATTGACTCACTGAGCTTTTGCATAGCATTTTGAAGACCAATCCAATTGGAGGTGGTAAAATCTTAATGCTTCGTGTTCTACACGTCTTTCCTTTTACTTTATTTTTTGTAAGCTGTGCTGAGAGACATGTATCTGTGTTAACGTGCACCGGTTAGCTAGCAGCTCAGCACCGATAGCTGTGCTGATGGTGCTAACAGAGCTAACAGTGATTACATAATTAACGATGATAAATTAGTTATTAGATAAAAAGATACTCTATAACAAAAGATAATGAATTACAAGCCACACCAAAGGTATTAATACTCAACATTAACATCTGATTCAAAACAATACAACACTTTAAACAGAACAAACATAATGTGTAATATCTGTGATTATATCTAATATCTGATATCAACCCAGTATCAGTTGAGTAATGTTCTCTCTTCTTTCTCTAAAAACAGCCAAAGAAAAGAAACACAAGTTTCATTTTGGTATTGCTTTGGTACATTTCGTTCAGGTTTCACTCAAATATCTATTTTCATTTCTATGTGTGCGGTTGGGCGTCGGCAGCGCTGCTGTGAAACCAGAGCAACAGTTGAGCACCAAATGAGAAAAGAGATTGTGTGTTGCCTGATCTCATGAGAGAGGGAGACGTGCCTCAAACA
This sequence comes from Epinephelus cyanopodus, assembly GCA_026686955.1. Taxonomy (NCBI): domain Eukaryota; kingdom Metazoa; phylum Chordata; class Actinopteri; order Perciformes; family Serranidae; genus Epinephelus; species Epinephelus cyanopodus. The sequence goes on along the minus strand of CM048927.1, from coordinate 38,402,404 downwards.
AAATTAATTTTCACCTTATTTGTCTTTCTGAAAAATACTATTTTAGTGTGATATGTGATGTAGAGCTATGTGGCTTGTGAAAATCGGGTCCAATATTTACTTTGATAACTGGTCATAATCTGCACTCACATTCACTTTTGTCAATTGGCTGAACAGACTCAGGAAGGCTACTGATCTCCTAAAGCGGCGAGGCCGTGGTGAGACCCACGTGACACAGATACCAGATGTTTCTGGCAATACAGAGCGGTGGCGACCAATTAACCCGTGTAGCATGAATACCTCATAGCTTTACTGAGAGTTGCCTACAGCAAAATAAACCTATAGACTGACCATCAAAGGATTCTTGGCTGCTAATGGATATACACTTTACCATTGACATCCCGCTTGGCTATTTAAAAATCTGACTTGAGATGACAGCAGCAGCGTTATAAAGCAAACTTTCAGCCACTTCCAGCTTCCTCTGAGTGGAAGCACTTTAGCCATGTTTTCAGGAGGTTGACAATCTGTCAGTCGTACCTTGCATTTTCAAAGAGCTCCTGCTCCATTTTGGAGAGTATCTGTAAAGCCACCGTTCCCCTGGTTGTAAAATGGATGTGGGTTTAAAATGGGAAGGAGGAAAAACACTGTTTAAAATGTATCTAAGTTTGGGTATGAAGTGGGACAAACTGCTCTATATTTATCTTTTTGCTTCCCAGGGCATTTAGCAGAGGAACACAGCCTCCGTGAGTTGTGTACATTATAAACAGTTAATTATTAATTAGCTAATTATTTATTACCACAGGGTATTTGCTGTGTGACGGATGGATGGTGTGTGTTTGTGCTGGAGCGCAGGGAGAGATGGACAGGCTGAGGGATCTATCCTGCAAACATGCCTGAAGGCACAGCAGCTGTACAGCCTTGATGAATAATCTAACACGCTGGCCTGGCAACAACTTGAGATGATTGCAGCCTTGGACACTGTGTGTGTGTGTGTGTGTGTGTGTGTGTGTGTGTGTGTGTGTGTGTTTATGTGAATGAGAGACAGACAGAGATGTGAGGTTGCTTATGCTGCTTGCACTGATTTTTGAAAAATTTGTTATTGGATTATCAGAGTTTGCTGACGAAGTTGTGACTGAATCATTCTTCCACGACCCTAACTTGTGATTGGATTATGAAGCATCTGGGCGGCTTGAGGTGAGACATAAAGTGCGTATGTAAAGAACACACACTGACACAGGTTATACGCTCACAGACTCAGATGTGTACAAGTAGGGATGTCCCAAGCCAATTGATATCTGGGGAGGCGCAGTCAGCTTTGAAATAACCTCGAATCCATTTCCAATTATCTTACATTTGGACCGTTTTCGGGTACACCAGCTGTCAAAACACCCCATTAAAACACTGCAATCGTCTCCTGTGTGAAGAGAGTGAACCAACAACTGAATGGTAGCCAGCGGTTCAGGTAACAGTATGACAGCATGTGTCAAAGAGCAGCTTTAAGGTTTTAGGCACAACCTTTGCAGGGACCCCTGGTGTGAACATTATGAGCCAGCAATCAAAATAATGAGCTGGAAGTGCTTGAAAGATGCATTAGATGCACAGTTGGTATAATAATCTCCGTGGGATTAGCCGTACTGGCACGCCGGAGTGTTTATGTGGAAAATACAGACATCTTAATGGAGGAAGTCTCTACACCTCCTGCTATAAATTCCCCTCTTTGGTTATTCCTGTCAGCATCTGAGGAAAAAAACCTTTGTGTGCTCTCAGAAGAGAAATCCCTTCCTATCAAAGGTTGTGTATGTGTGTGGAATAGCAGAATTATACAGCGCTGAGTGGTTTGTGATGTATGCAGGCAACAAGGCTTGAGATAGACATCCTGTCAAGGCAGGCAAAGATGGATTGACAGCAAGAGGAAGAGGCAGAGAAGAAACGCACAGATGAAGAGAGAATAAAACTGGTGACAATAAATGACACCAGATAAAACAGGAAGCTGAGTGAAATAAGATGCTGTATAATGACTGCCAGCTAGAACCTCATGTTTACCAGCTGTAGCTAATATTGATTATTAAGATAACCTTTGCTCCATGTGTAAGCGGGAAAAAAAATCCAGTTACACTGTCACAATACTGAACTCCCTAACTTTAATACATTATCTTGAAAAATATTGATAAGCCATAACATTTTCGAAACCACGAGGACATAAGAGCATAAAACGAGACTATTACATGACAACAAAAGCGTTTCTATTCTTGGTTAGTGATGGAAAACAGCAACGACTGTAGTAAACACAAACAATATTGATACTGCAGAAAAACCACTTCAAATATTCAGAATTGATATGCATCACTAAATCATAATATTTAACAACAGTACTTTCCAGCTGACTCGTTTTAAAACAAGAACTCAGCTAACTTCTGGTTTATCGCTCCCTTAACTTGAGAAATCCGATCGTGCAGCTCTTCTCGACTTTCTCTCATTATCAGACCAACTGGATTCAATCCTGATAATGAAATGAGTTCACAGGGCGTGTGACGCTCAAAAAAATGTATCCACTGATTTACAGACATCTCTTGCAATGTAGCTCAATGGGACAAAGTCTTCTTAGGCCGCAGTGCATCATGTGACGGACCCCGGAAGGTGTAATTCCACTGTTTGGCCACTACGAAAAATGGCTTCAAAGCGCAGCACACTGGGTGCCTGCGGTCATTACACTGATGACGTGCATTTCTCCACGCTGGTCGACAAGCGGTTCTGCTCCCAGCTGTCGTCTCTGTCACCCGGCTTGACACATTCGCTCGCAGCTCGCGCAGAAAATAGACCAGACGCCGGAACAATCGCTGCAGGGCGCAAGCTGTTAACGGAGCTGCGTGGCACAGTGCAGCTGGTGTGGATGACACAATCGGTTAACATGGGCACCGAAAGGAAACTGGCTTCGCTTCGAGGTGCTTCGAGGCTATTTGCAGCTATTCGCAGCGCTTCTGCGGGCGGTGCGGCCTGACGGGTCAGAGAGGGAGGGCGAGCGAGAGGTCTGCGGTCGTTTATAACATAATGTTATAGTTAATTGTTTTATGTGTTTTAATGTGTAGGTATGTAAATGTTTTCAAAGACATTTATGTTGAAATAAAAATACCTACAAGTAGTTATGTTTCCTTGTATTAGTTTGCCCTCTTGTGGACATAATGCAAAAAAAAAAAAAAAAAATTTGAATGGTTCGAATCTATGAGTTATTTTTAGAAGGAATATTCGAACGTCATTTTTGAGCAATTTTGACAGCCCTAGTTCCAGTATCCATACTATCATACAATATGTTGTGCCAGAAAAAGATTTTGTATGTCCCAATGCAGCACGTCAGAAGTACCAGGATGTTCTACTACATCCATACTGTTTTGCAGTCTGTAAGCCAGCAAGCTTTTCTGCCAACTGTGACCCAGGAAGATTCTTCACATTGAATGACATCTTAACAGCTCATTGACAGCTCATTGACGGCTGTCAGAAGCCGCAGTGATGGATGACAGCACATTCAAGTAACTGATGACCAGTCCATTAGTAAAAATGACCTTCGCCAAGGAGGTTATGTTTTCGCCGGCGTTGGTCTGTTTGTTTGCAAAATAACTCAAAAAGTTCTTAACAGATTTTGATGAAACTGATTGTTGATAATGGGACAAGGACCAGATAAAACTTTGGTGGTGATCGGTTGAAGCGAAGTGGATAAAATAATAAAATGGCAGGAAATCCGAGCTGCGGCTGTAAACCAGAACAAAATAATCAGACACATTACACACAACAAAAGTGCATAACTATAAAAATAAAAATGACAGAGAACAGCAGATGTAATTTTCATTGTCACAAATATAATCTCTGTCAAATTTAATACATCACAAAGTAACAATGGCAGATCTGTCCGGGTTGACCTCTATCTCTGGTGAATTCGTGAGGGGCGTTTGTTTATCTCCAAGGTTACAGTTATGAAAGCAAGAGGTTCAAAGTTCAGGGTGTGATGTGATGAAAAAGTAGTTTGTCCTGATTGTGTGCATACTGCATGCAACAGTACATACTTTGTGAGGGCAGCTGCAGAACATACTAAAGGTAAAAAGGCCTCTGCTCATATAATCAGCATATCTTAAACAACTAAACGTAGCTCTGGTAACTTATGATGTGTTGTGAAATATTTTGTTTATATTTCTATCTTTTGGAACAAACGGTTTATTTTGTAGAATCTGATGAAAGATCTGATGTCAGATTTTGTTTTCTGACACAACGGTTTTATCAATGATTATGTTTTACTGACTTAGATAGCCTTTTAGCTTTGGTTGTACAGATTTTATGGATATGAAACATCTGGAGATACTCCAAGAAATGACGCCAGCACAGGCAAGAATACAAATGTAGGCACTGGTGGACTGTTTCTATGCAGAGTTAAAACGCTCCATCATGCAGACTGTGAGATACAAGAAATCATCTGTATGTAGAAACACACAGATTCACATTCAGACTTGCATAAAAAAAATAGTTTTTGATTTCATGTGAGTCTGTGGTGAGTTGTGCAGACGTGTGTGTTGGCACGACTGTAGCTGGATGCTAGTTATAGGCTGTCTGGTAATCAGGGTCCCTTCAAAGTGCCTTTGAAGGGACCCTGGGCAGCAGCTTTGAAAGGTGGAAATGGTGGGGGTTGTTTGTGTGTGTGCATGTGCGTGTGGACTTTTTCATCCTCTGATGCCCTTTAGGGACTGGGGTACTGTATAATTCCTGGGCACCTTCGTTTACTGCTGGAGCAGATTAGGAAAACATAAAGAAGAGCATCTTGTGTGTAAATGTGGTGTGTGGTAAGAAGACATTATACAGAGGGGGGTTAATAACGGTGCTGGCTCTTTAGGTAACATGCAGCTGTGACTCGTGGTGGCACCTGAATCAACAGAGAGAATATCAGCCCTCAGGTGGGATCAATGCTGGATTAAGAACACATGGGTCCTGAAGTTTTTCAAGAAAAGAAAGAGAGAGTTCATGCTCTGCAAAAGATGAGACTGGAAGCAGCGATATTAGAGGCAACACAACACAGAAGTGTAGAAGATGGCAGAGGAGGCAAAGAAACCCCAGAGACAAGGGAGACAGATGCCGTGTGGAAAAAGAATTGAAAAGCAAAAGAGGATACTCTCATCCACAGACACAAATCACTTCCCTGGACCTCATTGATTTGTTTTTTTCCTTCAAGCCAGACTCTTCTCCGCAGAGCCGCAGCAGCTCGTCACCACTCATCAGAGTTCTCAGATAAAAGGGAACAGAAGTTTGGGATGGAACAACAACCTGGCTGTGGCATTGAGGGTGCTTGAAGTTACTGAGGGAGACATATTGTTGTGTTGTTGCTGTCCTCTCTCCTCTACGATCACTACAATGACTGCAACACAACTCAGTTCTAGAAAAAAAACTAAAAATATCAAGAAGAATCTGGTTTACAGCCGCAAATTAAAAAAAGTAGAGTTGTATCGATAATGCCTAAAATGCGGCATTGGGAATCGGCAAGTACAGCTTATGACCAATCCGATACCACGTAATGCCTCGTGTCATTACATATACGAACATTACAGGCAAACAAAACGGAAACTGAGCGGAGTTTAGAAAGCATCCTACTGTAGCCTTTAAAATGTCTTTTTTACCAAATTGTGTGGCTGCACTTTAACCTGTGTCTTGATCTGTGTCAACACTGGATAATAATATTTAAAAAAAAAAAAAAACGTTTCATGGCATTCATTCTACTATTATGTATTTATTTCTTAATATTTTACATAGAGTTTTAGGGGTTGAGACATACAACAATTCATATCCCATTTTTATTTTACGTGTTGGTATTGGATCGGTACTCGGTATCAGCAGATACCTAAGGTTCAGGGATCAGAATCGGTATCGGGAAGGAAAAAGTGGTATCGGTACATCTCTACAAAAAAGTTGGGACGCTGTGTGACACATGCTGGCTTTGAACTGGCAACGATCTGGATGGTCCTCTTACTCTTTAGCCCGGACGACACAACGTCCATGACTGACTCGCCCAATTCAGAATATTTGTATATTTATGATTATTTATATTTATTAGTGCATAGATTAAGATTCACTTTCATTTCAGCTCCCCGTTGGAAAGGGCTGTATGTTTAGGAAGTACTGAGCGTACTGTATGACTGGATAAATGAGATGTGGATTATATTGCAAGAGTTGTGTGAGAGTTTGTAAACCGATGTTATGATGATAACGTTTTACTGTTCTTTTTCTTTGTTTCTGGATTCTTGGCTCATTGTGGAGGCATGCGAGAAAACTAGGGCAGTACATGACTAAGTTTTGAAGTTTGAACGGGGCTCAAAGTGACAACAGCATTCGTGTAACAGCAAAAAAAGCTAACTGCGCTAATGATGGATCAGAAATGTGCGACATTTTTGCTGACAATAGATATCAAACAAAAGTCAGAGACTGTGACATGTTAAGTATCAGTGAGCTGTAAACTTAGAAGTGGAAAGTTTTCACCTTGTTTGTGCCATTGCATTGTGTCTACGGCTGTCTGTTCCAAAGAGTATGGTAAGAATCAAGAGTGCTCGCTGTGCAGCAAAATGTCCCCAGAAGCCCACAACAACAACAGACTGAGGGGTATCTGACTGACGATCCGTATCTCTTACTCTCAGCGGGCAGTCCTAAAGAAAACCAAAGTTTTCTTCACAAATTCAACATAACACAGGGTGAATAACTGATTTACAGATTGTCACTTAGGGGGTGAAGAATTTCTTTGAGGCACCAGGATGCAAACGTATATTTGAATTCTACCACGTGCAATGACATGGCTTGACAGTGGAGCTCTACGGCGCCGAACACGATATTAACTTCAGGAGCAATACTGATTTAGCTGGTTTTGGCCTGTTCATGGGATTGATTGAAAATAAGAGCTAAATAAAAGCAGAGACTAATATGTGGTGTGAGAAACATAAAGGATCTCTGCAGTCTCAGATGGTTTTCATACTGCTGCACATGATAGATTGACAATAAGTGAATCACAGCGGTGTCTGAGAGTCATTGTGCCGTTTCACCTTGTTAAAGCTCATTCATACATTATGTGTCATCTCTCTGGCCTGTGCTTTATCCTAACCTATAATTAATGCATGAACAATCAAGTAGGACACAGTGTCTATGTATACACTGCTCTGAATGACTGATTACAGGCAGCATGTTAGAAAACGCTCACTTTCCTGATGTGATTATTAATCTATGCTTCATATAGTGGGAATAAAGTTAAAATGACAGACATTTTTAAAACTCTTTTAATCCCCTCACTCTAATTTTACTCTAACAGCCTGACATAAAATATCTTGTTTGGACCCTCCGGGGGGCTTTCCAGACTTTATAATACAAATCATTTATTTCATTGCTCCATGCTTACAGATGCACCAGTTATTAATGGTGCTGTCTGCCAGCAGAGGATCAGTGCTTCCACCTGCAATGAATCCTTTTCCTGCTGCCGCGCCTGATGAACAGTAAATATTGGATATGTATGTGAAGGCTGCAGCCAATTTAAAAAATTAAAGCAATAAAAACAAGACAAATACGACCCTCTAAATAGAAAATCTACCAAACTCTGAATTCTCCGGAGTAATTGAGTAAATGTTCACGCACACATGCACAAAGCTATTATTTCAGCATCATCAGGCTGAGCTCCAAAGTGAATGGTGGAGCTGTTAACAGGCCTCTAGCTAGTATTGTTCCACTGGTATCCTTTCATCTGACTGATAGATGATCTAATTGGGAGAAATAATCTGTTTCACACACGCAATCCTCTCTGCCACGTGCGCTGTCCGCAGTAATTTAAGTATACACGCTGTGCTCCCTCGCAGCTTCGCACTTTTATCATTTCTCCAAACAAATCAGTCTGCGATCAAGGCCCTCTGTTTGTCTTTGAACAGAGACAAGTCCTGGAAATAAGGTTGATATCTAAGTGCATATGCATTTGTATACAGATGTTCCACATTAAAAGTCTTCTAGCAGCTCAAAGAACATCATCTCTACTTTATTCCTGGTGTTTAGTATCAAAGATCTGAGCACTCAGATAGAAAACTCCACCACAGCAGAAGTGATATGAATGAATCAGTGAGTGAAAACAGCAGGTTTGTGAGTATGACATAACTGCTGTGGAAAAGTCAGCCCAGTCTCCAGGAGAAAGTGTTTGCATTGTATGTTACTGTAAACCACGGATACAGTTGGATGTTACATATTGATCATATCAAGGTTTCATATGAGCTGACGTTATCATAGGGAGGTCGAGGGGACAGAGGGTAGCGTCACACCTAGGAGAGACTCCTGCCATGAACAACGAAGCCGGTTGTGATTTAGGGAGTCACTGCTGTGTTTTCAGCATCTTTTCAGCCCCCAAGCGTGCATGTTTTTTCAGGACCAATCACTGTTTCCAGCTATTTTCAGCCCCCAAACATGGGAATGTTTTAGGGACCCGTCTCTACTTTACCAGCTGCTTTCAGCCCCCAAACGTGGGAGTTTTTTTAAACAATCTGTGACAGTTTTCAGCGTCTTTTCAGCCCCAAACTATGGGCATGTTTTAGGAATCTGTGTCTGTTTTACCAGCTGCTTTTCAACCTGCAAATGTGGGTGTTTTTAAGGACCCATCACTGTGTTTCCAGCAGTTTCTGAGCCCCCAAATGTGGGAGGGTTTTTTTAGCAACCTGTTTCATGACCAATCGCTGTTTCCAGCTGTTTTAGTCCCCAAACATGGGAATGTTTTAGGGACCCATCTCTGCTTTACCAGCTGCTTTTCAGCCCCCAAACGTGAGAGTTTTTTTTAACCAATCTGTGACTGTTTTCAGTGTCTTTTCAGCCTCAAAATTCGGGAATTCTTAGGAACCACTCCCTGCATTTCCAGCAGCTTTTCAGCCCTGAACTATGAGTATGTTTTAGGAATCTGTGTCTGTTTTAGCAGCTGCTTTTTAACCTGCAAACGTGGGTGCTTTTAGGGACCCATCACTGTGTTTCCAGCAGCTTCTCAGCCTCAAATGTGGGAGGTTTTTTTAGCAACCTGTTGCTGTGTTTCCAGCAGTTTTTTCAGTACCCAAACACGGGTATGTTTTAGGAAACTGCCTCTGTTTTACCTGTTGTTATTCAGCCCAGAATTTGTGGAGTTTTTTAAGCAGCATGTGGCTGTGTTTCCAGCTGCTTTTCAGCCCTAGAGACAGGTATGTTTTTGGGACCTGTCTCTGTTTTACAAGCAGCTTTTCAGCCCCCAAACATAGGCATATTTTGGAGACCCTTTATTTTTTCTAGCAACTTTTCAGCCCACACATGTGAGTGTTTCTTAGTGTCCAATTTCTGTTATTCCAGCAGGGATAGATCCATTAAAAAAGTGTTTGTTCTGCACTAAGAAATTGCTGTTTCAAGTGGAGATGTGCCCCCAAAAGCCAGCATTTTAAGCCAAGCCATGATCTTTTTCAGCAATAACCAAGTGGTTTCTGTGCCTAAACCTAATCACATGTGAACCACAATGTTCTTGAAACATTAAGTTTAAAGGTATCTGCTAGATAATAACATGCAAATGTGACGTGATGTGTTTTTATTAGTGGCCAGCCTTTATTCATGGATACCAAGACATCTCTGTCAGAATACCAGCTTTTATTTAAGACTTTAATGTATCTGAAAATCTTTTTTCAGAAAGAGAAAGAGTGTAAGACGATAAGGTGTGAATAATAAAAGTCAAATCGATCAATCATCTGCTCTGCTGCAGGTTCACCCAGCCATGTGATAGGGCTCCACATATCAGGCTTTTGCCTCTGTTAGTGTGTGTGAGTGAAAATGGGAGGATTTGTGGGTGATGGTGTTGTTGTGTCTCTGGGGACAGATGGAGTGGCTGATACCCAGCTGAAGTCTTTGACCTCGAGCTGAACCCTTCCTAAAGCTCATGGTCCACTGCTTTGGTTAGTACTGGCTGTGTGTGCACAGATAAATCACATGTGCCCATAATATACCTGTATGCTAATACATTTAAACCTTTCTTTGTCTACCTTAGGTTAGGCTTATTTTCTGCTGTTAGCATCAGTCATTTTACTTCAAAGACCACTTCACAGGGAGCATGATGAAAGTTTAGACATAAACATCGCAATAAAAATGATCTGAACGATACAAATGTCAAACTAAACACATATTTTGCCGTTCCTCGTGCAGGTGCTTCCTCTTAAGATGCTCTTAGCATCCTATTAGTGGGTAGGAGGTACTCGTGAATCTATGATCATACCTAAGAGCATTTCAAAGGGATAGTTCAGATTTTTTTGAAGTGGTGTTGTTTGTGGTACTTATTCATATTCAGTGTATTGCATACAGTAAATGTCAACAGGCAAACCCCCAGTCTGTAGCAGGCTGGAGTCTGACATGGAAGCAAAGCAATCTGCTGCTGTCGATGGGGCTCAGCAGCAAAATGTATTTTAGCCACCTAAAAGAAATCAATATCAGTTTAAGTCTACGCTATATTGAGTATTTTCACTGCTTCATCTTGCCTTCAGACAGCCTATTTCAACGGGGAGGCCGTTAACAGCTTCATTTCCCCGTCTGTGCTCTCGTCAAAGCCAGACTCCATTGAGAGAAACAGTAATTTAAGCTCACAGGAGCTGCTGGTCAACTGCTGCCTCAATTAGTGGGTTAGTTTGTGTTTTTGTGTGACTCTGGTGAATCTGATGAAACCATTTTACAGGCAAAAGTCACATAATAAAACCAACTAACTGATGGAGGCAGCAGTCGACCAGCAGCTCCTGTGTTCAGCAATGTTAAATCACTGTTTTTCTCAATGGAGTCTGGCTATGTGAAAATATTCTAAATAAAGTGTACGTTCAAACTGACTTTTTTAGGTGGCTAAATTGTGTTTTGTTGCTGAACCTCCACAGCAGCACATAGCTTAGCTTCCATGTCAGACTCCAGCCTGCCTCTCGATGCTTCTGTAAACCCTCTTCAGGTTATTTTTTGATCATACTGACTTTAAGATTCTTTTGGGCAACAGCGCCCTGGTTATTTATGTAGACTCCCATATACATATTGTCCATACATACAGACACACACCTACATAAGGATAACACATTATCCAATCAGCCTCCATCCCATCATCCTCCTCCTCCAGTAGGAGTGTGTGACGGGGCGAAAATAGAAAACTAAATATGTTGCTGTCACAGCCGTCTCATAGCCGAGTACTGTGTGTGCATGTGGATGTGTGTGTGCTGACAGAGGCTAATCTGGCTGCTTAAAACCCAGTTACCTAAACCAGTACCAGCTGGTTCACCGCCCCAATTAGTCGCTCTGATGTGAAATGTTCTGAATCGGACATAAACCTCAGTTCAGTCACTGACCAGTTTGCTGAGCGGTGACATTTGCTCTGTCAGTAACACGAGACTTTCAAGAATAATTGTCCATTCACTGAGCAGCCTAACCTTTAGGGCCTAATTGCTGCAGCATTAGCAGCCACTCTCTGCTAATGATAACATTAAAACTTAAAATCATCATCTGGGGCTGATGTGTCGTACGAGGACAGCCTGGAGGTAGAGAATTAAGTCGCTATTATGATTTACACGGTTTCCTTTTATTCAGGTTTTAACCTTGTCATGTAGACCAGAAGAAAACAAAGGTTGGTTAAGAATCTGATCCACAACACAATGACAGTCTGACCAGATGTCGACCGTGGACAAAAGCCTGCTAATGGCCAACTATTTTGCCCAGCATTCTCAGGCCCCCATTCCCTCTCCCATGATCACGAGTTGGGCTTTGTTATTTTAGTTTGTTGTTTAGTTTGGGTTGGAGGTTTTTGGTAGTTTAGTTTAGGCAGTTTAGGGGGATGAGCTGAATCGCCCAGTGACTCCCCATCTTTTGCTCTTCTTGGTCAGGATCTCCACCGCCCTCGCAGGAGCATCATGCCTGATATTGATCAGGTTTTTACAAAGCCAGTGGGAATCATCTGCAAGATCTTTCAACTGCACCTCAATAAGATCCTTTTTGCTCCAGGGGTCAGATCTCAGACCTTCTTGACTCCCTGCTGCATCAGGAAACTTTCTGTGAAGTGATGAAATGGCTCAACTCTGTTGTCAAAACCATGACAAAGCTGTTGTCAAAGCTGCCCAGGATGATTATGATTTGGTTTAGAGATACGAAAACAAGCCAGAGTGTTTTTCCCCAACAGCAGAGAGGTAATATGGTGAATCCAAATCTTTCTACAGCGCTGACACAGCACTGTGGAGACAGGTCGGGCTGCATGAAACTCTTCAGCACATAACTCCAAATGGGTTTGAATGCAACATGTTATAGTGGAACTTTTTTTCTATCCTCTATTTCATGCTCTCAGCAAAAGCCCATCTGTCTCTGTCATGATCTGATCTTCTCCTGAGCAGCTCCACTGGAGCTGTCGGGGGTTGAGTGTGTTACTGTTGGGCGCCTCAGCAGTGGAGGTAACAGGGGAGGTAAAAGTTCTGCTGCAGTATTAGAAAAACCTCAACCAGATTCACCCAGGGATCCAACCTGCAACTTTCACTACAGGAGTGCTGCAGTACAAACTGCCTTATTCACACCTCCTCAGGCGTACTGTAAATCTGTAAATACTACATTTTAAAATTCCATTTTTCTGTAAAAGTTTTATGACTGAATGTAAAATATAAGTGTTACAAATAAAGCTACGCTCTATGAGGAAAAAAACTGAAAAGCAACTGAAGGATAAAAAATCCATTGAAATGACTGATCTTGGCTGAAGCAACAATCACTCAGTTGTTACACACCTGCCTCTCTTTGTGGTAAAAATAACTCAAATAAAAGTGAGATTCTTCGACTAGTTGCATTTTTTTGAATATCATAAATAAGTGAGTGTACACAGTATGATAACCATCAATTTTCATATCACAGTATTCCACTGCACCCTTACTAATCAAATTACACTTTATTTTATTAAGTCATTTCCGAGCTCCACACAGCTCGCTGTCACATTTCTGTCCTGTGATATGTTGTGTCATGATACAGAGCTCCAGTCCTGACAGACTGTGGGAGAAGCCTCGTGTTTCACGGCGCTTTATCTCTCCGTACAGTGCGTACAGTACACGCTGGATCCCCCTGATGAATGCATCGGCTGAAACACACGGTCAAACTCGAGCGCAGCTGAAAAGGCTGCGCAAAGAAATGTGAAACAAACCACCTCTGTGACAGCTGACAAAGTGTGTGTGTGTGTGCGTCTATTCTCTGCCAGCAGCTCTGTGTCCCAAAGATACCGGGCAATGTTGCCAGGCGACAGGTACCAATTGTGTTGCGTTTCCGTGGAGACAGTAGGGAGGGTGGGGCTTTGAAGAGAAGAACACAGTGTTTCTGACTCCCTCACATGTTCACGCTCTCTCCCTCTCCCACTCTCTCTCACACACACACACACACACACAGAGATCTGAATGACCTCCTCTGTCACCGGTACAGCCACTGATATAACACACTCTGAGGGTTCACCATCTTTGATACAAAGACAGAGCAAAACAAAAAGATTTGCTTAAAGACCTCATTTGGCACTGAGTCCAACAGACGACTCTTGGAGAGCAGAAGAGCTAATGTGAATCAATAACAGGCTGGCTATAGAGACCCAAAGAAAAATCCTGTTTAGTTTAACTGAGCTGCTCTTTTTCTTTTTACATAATCAGAATCTTATTTAACCTCCGGTCATGATTACAGCAATGACTCTTGTGACGCCCCTCCCAATGTCTGTGAGAGTGTTTCAGCCAGTCTCATCAGGCAGTTGGCTGACATGGGAGGGTCGTTACCTTGATTAGGCTCACCTGGGCTTCCAAGCTATAAAAGCTGCCTAATCTGTTGACTTGGTCTCTCCCTTCCTTTCAGCTGACATCCACTGAGCATCTTTGGTTTTGGTTTGCACCTTCAACACCCCCACAGAACACCTGACACTCACCCATGCATGGCTTTCATGACTGACCTTGCTGATCTACACACTCCATTGATTATTTAAGTTAATTTTAGTTTAATAAATTTGGCTTGTTTTAAGTAAATCTTTTGTGTGGACTCCTTCTTGTCACATACTATGAGCCAGTTTGTGACAAATGGGGGCTCGTCCGATCCGTCTGGTAAGGCTGAATCTTGCCTTAGTGTTACACAGGAAGCTTGGTTTGTTGTGTATGGTCAATCTGGTTTGTGACTTGTGGTTTGATGGTGCTAAATTGAGGTTTGCACTTACACTTTAAAGTGTCTTTGGTATTAGCATTGTGATTGAGTTTTTTGGGAGTATCACAAGGATTTTTGTTTTAGTTCTTTGTGGTTCGTTTTTGTGGATGTTGGAAGGGAGCAGCGTTTGTTTCCCCCTTTCTTTGATTGCAAACCCTTGTGTTTGGAAAATTGAAAAACAAAAGTACTGGTGCATGTAACTGGTGAATACAGCCACATTAGTTTGAAGAGCCATGCATCCCCTCTGTAGGCTGAAGTGGTTGATCTCAACAGGAGATCAACCAGTTTGTTGTTTTCACATGTGGCAGAGAATGTGGTTGAAGACATTGTCTTGGGAGCATTTCCCTGGTTTCCTGAAGGTCGCCAGTTTCTGGTTGCCTTTTGGGTTCCGGTGGAACCAGTGCATAAGTACCCACCACCAGTATCTGTCCGAAGACTAGGTTTGAGATTAATTAGCTGTGTGACCAGTTAGAGCTGGGGAGCCTGAGCTCTGTGGTTATTTGATTTCACCATTGCACATGTTCCTGTACACTTGTTTTTGTGGGTTTGTAATCTTAAATTGTGGCCAGCGTTGCTGAATAAATGTCCTGTCTAGTATTGGTATTGATGAGTTGCACTATCAACTATTTGAGCTGGGCATGCTGCTAGGCATGTGGTAGAATTTGGTTGGTAAACAGTGGCAGTGAGTAAATGGTTGACTAAATTTGTTGTTTGTATCTGCAAATTGGTAGCTTGGCCTGCTAATTTTGGTGATAAGTGCTACAGTTCATGCTTTGTTTGGTTTTGCGTGTGAGCTTTGTTGTAGCTTGGTTTTCTCTTTGTGTGCGTCTTGGGACGACTTGGTTGGCTAGTGAGCCTTTTGTTTAGAGGAAACTTTGGGTATGCTACTCTGGTTTAGCACTTATGTAATACCAGTTCAGTGTGCTTTGAGAAGCTGTAATTCTGAAAATAGGCAGAGCATCCTGACCTGTGCTTCGTGTGGCTGCGGGCCACCTTGTAAGAATGTGATGAGCTTTGGTGCTCATTCTGAGCAACATTTTGATGTGTACTTTGGGTTGGGGGTTTAGCCATCTTCTGCTGACTCTACCTCACTGCTTTGTACCCACGTTACTGAATTCCTGCAAGATACAAATCTGCATTCTGAGGTGGGTATTGTTCCAAATCGAGTCCTACGAGTTTTCAATAAGTCTTTGAAACTAGCCATTAGTTCTGTTGTGACCATTTATTTTCCCATGCACTAGCTTCTGATACCAGTAGATTTCTCATTCTTAAATTGCTCCTCTGGATCCGAGGTTGCTGGGTGAGGGATTGGATCTGGTAAGACTGGTGGTGGGTGGAGATTTAGGTCACTGTTCACACAGAAGTAAGTTTTGTATGATGGCTAGTCCAATGTAAAGGGGGACACTTGGTAAACTATAAGGAAAAGTGGGAATGTTATTTCTAATGTCAAATTCTTTCAAACTTTGTTTTGTGTTCCAGATGTCAAGGTGGAACCTTGATCTTAAGAGGGGGGTGTGACGCCCCTCCCAATGTCTTTAGAGTGTTTCAGCCAGTCTCATCAGGCAGTTGGTTGACATGGGAGGGTCGTTACCTTGATTAGGCTCACCTGGGCTTCCAAGCTATAAAAGCTGCCTAATCTGTTGACTTGGTCTCTCCCTTCCTTTCAGCTGACATCCACTGAGCATCTTTGGTTTTAGTTTGCACCTTCAACACCCCCACAGAACACCTGACACTCACCCATGCATGGCTTTCATGACTGACCTTGCTGATCTACACACGCCATTGATTATTTAAGTTAATTTTAGTTTAATAAATTTGGCTTGTTTTAAGTAAATCTTTTGTGTGGACTCCTTCTTGTCACATACTATGAGCCAGTTTGTGACACTCTGTCTGCATTCAGCTCTGCTCTTAAACCACTCTCCAGTGTCGGTGTCATTGGTTTCTATCTGCTGGAGTTCAGTTGACCCATCGTCACAGTGTCTCTGTAGATGAAAATAAATGTATTAATTTGGTGAGGCCATCCAGAAAAGCCAAAATGGGCTCGACTACTGACACATTTATTTCCGTTTAAAGATGCACAGGAGTTATGATTTCTGCTCTGTAATAACTTTGTCACTATTTAAAGTTATAGCGATGTGACATTTTATGGTCGACACCAAAGCATTAACGTTCTGCATCTCTATTTTCCGCTGACAGTGACAGTGGAGGATTCACAGGAAACTGCAGCATGTAATCCAGTGTAACTGTTGGTAATCTGTTGCCTCATTGTTCACTTTGCTACAGCTGTATCAGAGCTGTAATAAGTTACTGCTAATGCAAACTGAAGCTGCTAGTTTGGATTCGAAGCACTAAACTAGCGTGACACAAGATGGCTTTTACTGTGAAGCACTCACAGGACACGACATGTATTCCTCACCAAGTTAGTGCCGACTCATTTAGCTGATCAGGTGGATCAGTTTAAAGGTCCAGTGTGTAGGATTTAGGGCTTAAATATATAAGTATGTTTTCTTAAGTGTATTATCACCTGAGAAAAAATATGTTGTGTTTTCGTTACCTTGGAAAGAGCCATAATATCTGCAGAGATCATTGTGTTGCACCGCCATGTTTCTACAACAGCCCAAAACCAACTCAGTCTCACTCCAAAGTCATCGAAATCTGGCGCTTGGTCAGTGACTTATGTTGTCAGACACAGACAAGAAAAGTTGTCCTTTCTAGTGGGCATGATATGTGGCCGGTCGCTGTTATTGTTCAGTGGCGCCCAGCGGAGTCAAGAAGAAATGCAAAGGAACAAAAATGAAAGTTAAGGTGGCAGGGGTCAGAGGAGGGCAGCCAGGAGACATGCCAGAACGTCAACAACCTTAGTGCGTTGGACATCGTATCTCAACATGGAAAGTCCATGACCAAACGTCGATATGTGACGAGGTCGGAGTTTGAACGTGTGCCAAGACAGACAAACCAAACACTGACTCTAAATACGGCCTTTCGCATTTTGTGTCGACCACGTAAATAAGCAGACGCTCCATGATGTGAGGTTTGGAAAAACACCATTTTTTTTTAATGTGAAACTCTTTTATTCTGTGTTTTTACCAGCCTGTTTGTTTTGAGGAGGAAGAGACCTCTGTGGATAATTCAGCACCCAGTGAAAACCTCTTGAACGTCTGGATCTTAAGTTATCAGAAAAAAAAAAGGTGTGGAGGCAGGTGCTGGGCTAACGGCCCATCTCCAACGTGCCAAACAGCGTAAGAGAACAACTGATTTGCAACATGAAACTGCTTTGCTCAGCATTTTTGACATTTGTCTGGAGAGGAAGAGACCTGTGCGTATCATTCGGCTCCAGTAAAAAAAAACGTTCAGGTGTGGTGCATCGTGCAATCCTTACCTCTAGCTGCCACTAAATCCCCTTAAATCTTAAACACTGTTCCTTTTAATCCTGCAGCAAGTGAGGAGTTGATGCATGTGTCATGATAGAAAACAGGCTGATTATTGACTGACTTCTTTATCAAAGCTACGTGAGGAGGGCTGCAACTCATGATTGTTTAATTTAGCGATTAATATTCCAATTATTTTTCAGTTAATTGAATTATCCTTTTATCTATAAATTCATTAGGAACCGGTTGCCAGAGCCCGAGGAGACATCTTCAAATTGCTTATTTTACAGTCGAAAACACTCCTGAAAATGACATGAAACAGAGAAAAGCTGCAAAACTTCACATCTGAGAAGCTGAAGCCAGAAATCAGGAAATCCATCAATCAGCTGATCGGTTAATAGTTGAAGCACCACTTGATCTTTTCTTGTATCTCTGACAAAGCAGCTGAGCAGTTACTTTTTTCATAGTTAACGCAATGTGCTGTTGCTACGGTAACCTTGGGCATTGCCAAATCTTGGGGACTATAACTCAAAGGAGTTTAAAAATTAATTTTCACTCAATCATTCATTAAAGTTACTAAATATTAGCACTGAAACATAAACTTTGACATTAGACAGCACTAATGACGTCCACCTTTATTCTGACACATGAGGCTGTGTTTGTTGTGTGGACATGGAGGAGTTAATTGACACACACTCATTAGCAGCAGAGGAGGAGTCGAACCTGGAAGATTTAATTGCACTGACTGCCACTGTCAAATTGTCATTTTGTGCTTTTCTCCCAGAGTTCATTACAGCGAGTAATTGTCTGGGCCGTTTAAATGATAAGGAAGTAATCGTGGTGATATTAATTGTGACTTCTTTTTTTTTAATTAAAGAATTACAAAAGAGCACAAAGGACCGTAAAAAGAATCTCAAGCTAGTCAAGCATAGAGACACAGAGCAGGGACTGAGGGTCATGTGGTTCAGGTCTTGTTGGTTTCAGACAAACTAACAGCCATGGATGAAGAAACATGTTGGTAATAATTACAGACTGGAACAATCTGCTTCCGTCTTTAACTCCCTCCTTCATTTCCAGAGCCTGTGAAACATACAGCACAACCTCACAAAGCTGCTGCATTCCTCCTCCATTAATCTTTGAAGCTGAGCTCCTGATGCAGATCTGACCATCACCGAAATGCTGTTTCACTGTTTATAATGCCACTGGACAGCGTCAATTAGAAATGCTGCTTGTCACAATTTAATATAAAGAGCTGGGGTGGGCTGAAGGGGAGCTGGATGGGTCAAACATACCCCGGACTTCCACACTGAAGCCAGTTGTTCGCCTTCCTGTGTGAATGTGGAAATGTCCCACACTCTTGCAACAGACCAGAGTGACACAACCGCCGCCTGACGGAGCACAAGGCACAGCCCGTCACATTTATACTGCACACTAGAGGTGCACAATCCATCAAATATTAATCCGAATCACAACTTTGGCTTCTCACAATTAAATGAACATGACTGGTTGTGATATTGCCGTTTAAAATGTTTGCTTCGCACACAGAAATCTTCGCCACATATACAGTCCATCACTTCCTAAACAAACAGCCAGCCTTCACTTTTGAAGAGCCGTCCACGATGTGCACACTCTGCAGAAGCACCTGTAAAAAACTCTCCTCAACGGGCAAAGCAAAAACCATCCGTCATCAACCATCGTCATCCATTTTTTGGACACAGGAGAGAACAAATCACACGCAAAGAGTGCATCAAACTTGTGTCGTGCCACAAAACAACACATCCAACTTGTTAAACTGCCTGAAAATACTCAGCAACCTGCAGTATGAATGCATGATGGCCAAAAAGAATAATGTTGCTAATGTTAACATTTAATTGCCGTTAATCACCGTCCTTGCGTCAACTCAGACATTCATAACAGCGTCTCTGCTGCACATCACAGAACTGTGACCACTGTAGAAATTACATAAATATATACAGCAGAGGATACATGTCCACAGCAGATGCGATGGATTCATGTGAGAAAGGACTTTATTTTAAGTCTTATTTAGACGTAAATGTCACTGTGAAATAAAAACATTTTGTCTCTAAAAACAATAAATAATTGTGCCCTCAATATTGATCTAAATAATCGTGAGCATCATTTTAGCCATAATCGTGAAGCCTTACTGCACATTGTGTTGAATTTAAATTCAGATAGATCATTACAGATTCAATATTGGTGGACAAACAGTGACAGCCTGAGCTGGTAGAGACATTTCAGCCTCGCTGAGAGTCGGTCGCAGCTTCACTAACCATATGACACCTTTTGAAAGAAAAAAATCTAGCCCCAATCACCCCCTGTCTCTCGGTCTCTACCTCTCCTGCTCTCCTGGGTGAGGGAATAGGGATGAGCGACAATTAGTAGAAGGAGACCCGCGGTGAAGTTGCAATAATATTTTGTGTCAGTGAATATATTACCAAATACTGTTAATGAGTTCAGTCTGGCGCTGAAATCTCGCAGCAAACAGAGATTCTAGTTCACCTCAAAAGACCCCCGGCAGCATGGAGAAAGGCACCAAATCTGATTACAGGGAAACGGTAAGAGGAGAGAGAACACACACTGTCACACAGCCACACACACATGCACACACACACACATGCACACAAACACGTACACACTAATCAGAAAGTCTTGCCAAACTTCTTTAATCATGAATCTTGGAATAGAACTAATAATCAAGCTCTCTTTCCTCAGAGGCTCGAGACACTGGCTATTACCGACTGTGTGTTTACCGTGTGTGTATCTGCGAGCGCATGGGTCAGTGTGTGTGTGTGTGTGTGTGTGTGTGTGTGTGAGACACATGCTAGCTCAAATACATGGCAATAGGAGCACGAGGAAAAAATGAGAGCGTGAGTCAGTGGCAGAGCAAACACTTTCCCCATGCGCTATCTTCTCCGCATACCTTGGCCCTGACCCAATCACGGCGTTAATGGCTCATTAGGAAGTAGTCGAGCCGTAAAAGGAAGTTGATCATTAACCCTCCCCCAAGTGCTGCGTTCTGCCGTTGCCATAGTAACCGGGCTACAGGGGCCGAGTGGTGGCGAAGGTCAAGCTCCCGCCTGGCCGATGCATAGGATGAGGGACTGACACTGTCCAGCGTATCTGATTGCCTTAAATTAAATGTTGCATTTTCAATGGGAGGCCATAAATCATACTTTCATTCACATACTTTTCATATGCTTAATCACACTCATACATTATCATCTGGGTCACAAATCATAATTACCTTACACATTACTATACTCTGTCATCTTCACACACACACATCATCATGCTTTTCACTGAACCTGAAGCAAATCTGTGCACAGTGGAGAGAAGCAAGGCGGCACGGATACACACAGATTCACTCTCGGCGGTGTGAACTAAAATTTATGCATATCCCAGGGCTCTATGGCTTTATACTGTAAACGTACAGACACAAGAAGAACAGGAGGGAAACAGCCGAAACTTAAGCTCTTGGTGGGCTCTGAGATCAGCCAAAGACTGAGCGACCAAAAACACTCGCACATAAACTGTCGGTGCGGATATATAAGCTGTAACTGTACACTGACAGCTTGAGGCAAATAAAATAGATGCAACAAATAAATCAAGCAGCACAGCCTCAGAATATAGGATCTCATGATGGATTGTAAACTGTCCGACAGAGTTATGATTTTGGGCTACAGGTACGTAAATAAGTCTGACTTGCTTTATAACCAAAATACTCTCTGTACTAGTCTTCAGATTTACATTAGTTATACCTCCAACAGCAGACAAACGTCAGTGTATGTGAGAGAATATAGTTTTGTGTGCAGTAGCAATTTGAATCCTCAGTGCTGTTTTTGATCCAGTGAATCTGACACTGTTTTAAAGGCAGCTGCAGAATATATAATGTTGTTAAAGAGTCCGATAGCCTCATTAGGTCGCTCCCTGTTGGCCAGTTTTTAAATTGCCTAGTCACAATTTGACGGGCCAGAATATACGTGTCTGAAACTGCTCTCCTTCTGGATATGGCTGTTAATGCCATCATCGCCTCATGTAGACTATTACCCTCTTCAGAATATACTCTGATGAGGGAGCTTAAAAGAATATAGTTCTGTAGTGACTATAATGGAGGAGAGAGAGGGACATTATGCTGGTGGGTATGATTGTGCATATTAGAGTGTATGGGAGTGTATGTGTGGGAGTTGGGGCGGTAACGGTTCGTGCATTTGTCCCCGACTGTCACAGTCTGAGGGGGGTCATGGTGCGGTGCAAGCAGGTGCACACAGCAGGGTTTCCCATCTATTTATTTGTGATATCGATATCAGTATTTGCTGCCACATGTTGTATTTCTGGAGCTGGACTGTTCATTATTAGCTCTGTCAGAATATATATTTAAGTTATTCAGAGCACCACACTCTCCGAGCTCAGACTATACTCAGGGTACGGAGGGAGCAGCAGAACATCAGGCACACTGAAAGTGAAACTCATTGCACTGGGTCTAAAAGTTTGCATTCACTCCTCTTACCATCCATCTGATCTAATCTGCTCTGATGGGATCGGCTGATCAGTTATCTACCCTGCAACTCAAACTCCAAAACTGCTGCTACAGAAACAACGACCTCATAAAAAGTTCTGCCTGTGTCGCATTCATGAACCCCCAAAACCTCCTACTTTAGAGAGAAGACACAGACTGATACAAAAGGAGACACACACACAAAATATAGATTAGAATAGAATCTAATTTTGTGGGAAACACTGAGTTCTGATCGTTCTGACCACAAACCAAACAAATCTGTTGTGTACGAAATCTATTGCACGTCCGTCCGTCCTGAAGAGGGATCCCTCCTCACTTGCTCTTCCTGAGCTTTCTACCATTTTTCCGATGTCGTATGCTGTAAAGCCCTCTGAGGCAAACTGTGATTTTTGATATTGGGCTTTATAAATAAAATTGATTGATTGATTGAAACCAACTGACTGACCAATTCTTCATCCTGCGACTCAAACTCACACATATAAATCCCAATTCTGTGGGAGACACTGCACAGAATACACAGTATGCAAGTTTACACGCACAAACTTTTAGGAATACGCTGTTAGCAACATGTGCTGAGGTTAGCTCATCAGCATGTGAGTCAGTCCCACGGCCACAGATAAAGTTTTCAATCAGTCATCACTCGAGCCAACGTTGGTGCCCAAGTGTAAGAGTGTTGTTTGGAAGTTCATCCATTCATTCATCCATTTTCAACCACTTATTCGAAGCCGGGTCACAAGGGCAGCAGGCTGAGCAAAGTCTTCCAGACGTCCCTCTCCCCAGCAACACTTTCCAGCACCTCCTGGAGGATCTCAAGGTGTTCCCAGGCCAGATGAGATAGATGATATAATCCTTCTAGCGTGTTCTGGGTCTGCCTCGGGGCCTCCTACCAGTTAGAGGTGCCGGTAACATCTCTAATAGAAGTCATCCTTGTTGTCTAAAGGTATTTCAAATTTAAAAAAACTTTAACTTGCATATTATAGCTTATCTCTACAGTTTGTGCAGCACAGGAAGGAAGGCTAACCCATTTTTAGCCTGGGTGAAACCTATTCTTACCGTCATTACCTAGAATTCTTATACTAGAATAATTTAGTTTGAATACTTGAATATGGAAATTATTTAAACTGTCCATCCTTAATTGAAACACTCCTCCTGCTGCACAAGTTTTATTTTCATAATGACAACAGTTTACCAGAAGGTCAAATGTTACCTCAGTCTCCAGCAGGAGGATTTTGTCTGTCTGACACTTGCACCACCGTCGGCTCAAAATAAATGGAAAGAAATGTATTCTTATGCATTTGTTTTTCTTTTGTACTGAACTCGCACTGAACCATGACTCCTAAGCCGAAGTATCAACCAAACTGAGACCTTTGTGTTGTGTTACACCCCTAGCAGGAGTGTATAGTGTGTGTGTGTCAGGAGAAACTATTATTTCATTTTTCTGTACTGCCTCTCACAGTTTCCAGCTCCTGCATCAAAGAACCTGAGCCTCTTAAATCGACCAGCTTTAATATTTGCCCACAACACCAGTCCTGGATTAATAATAAATGCATCTAAGGTTTATTGTTTTCCCAGTTGCTGTTGTATTGTCTGGGCCGGACTTTGTTAGAAACGATGTGGTGAGATCGCCTGCAGTGTCAACTCATGATCCCGACAGACTGTGCATCCTTCACCCACTGAGACAAAAGCCGGAGAAAGCCCGAAAGCAGAGGCACAAAGACACATCAGGGTTTGTCTGAGATCGACGGGAGGTAAAATGAAAAGTATCAAGAGGAAGGAAAGAGAGAGGCAGAGCGCCACGTAACAACATCGTTGCTATTTACCTCAGAAAGCACGTCAGAATAAAACCGACAGACATCAAAGTTACTGTGCAGATTCTCTCCAGATTCATCTCTACTAAAATATTGATAGTGTTGAGTGCCTCTGCATCGAGCAGTGCTTACTGATAGGCCTATCAAAGACATCAGATGATAGCTCATGCCTCAACCTTATCAGCCACTTCCCTCCAGCAAGATACAGTAGCTGAAGCAATAAGCAGCGCAGCACTGTGGGCTAGTTTTGGGGCACTCAGCTGTGACAGATTCATTGAGCACTGCATGGTGTTTTCCTGCTGTAATTCTCTGATGAAAAACACAATTAGGAAAATCGCTGGTGGGGCACCGCAGAGAGGAACTCAGAGGAGGCAATAAAACTGAGAGAAGGAATACAAAAGAGCGACAGAGGCTTTCTGTGTGCCAGCGTGTGTTTGTTAGGGAATTGAATTGAAATGTGATCAGTGCAGCGGCACAAACAGAGCGTCTGAAAAGCAGGAGGGTCAGTGTGGGCTCATGGGGGTTGTGTGTGTGTGTGTGTGTGTGTGTGTGTGTGTGTGTGTGTGTGTGTGTGTGTGTGTTACATTTGTGTGAAAGTGGAGGGGATGCCCACATACAGTGTGGCATCTGTCTCTCAGCAATCAGAGCTGATCTCCAGCCAAGACAAAGCTCATCAGACCTAATTAGCAACAAAACTCCCACCAGATACTAAAAAATAAAGTGGTTCACGTCACCTGCACGCTAAGTACTATCAAATCATATTCTTTAAACTTCCATGGGGCATGATCAGAATACAGACTAACAAAAAACTACTGTGACAAATACAGGAAACATGAAGGACGGCAGATCTAGATTGTTTTGGTGTGACTTGCTGAGTGTTGAATATATCGGCTCGATGTCACTCAGCTTGTGTCGCTCAAAGTGCCAAAATATATACTTCTGAAAAACTCAACATCAATGTCTCTTTCCAGAAATCATGACACAGTTACTCAAGATAATCCACAGACCTTGTTGTGAGAAGTTTCATGTAGGAACTATTTTCTGTCTACCAAACTACAGTTGCCAAGGGTATCATCGCACAGAAGGAAGAGTGCATCTACTCATGGACAACAGGCTCATAACAGTGTACAACGTAAACATTAATGGTGAGCTAATGGCAGATGTGAGCATTCGCTGCTTGTCTTTTATAAATCATTATAAATGTGATATATTTGGGTTTTGCTGCAAACAAAACAAGATGTTTTAAAGCAACCCAGAGTTTTATACGTGGAGTTTTATCTTCCTGCCATTCTGCCGAATCTGTGTTTACATGTTTGTTTGTTTTTTTTAACCCACACTATCCAGAATGTGTTGTCCGTGTGCCTGATTCCATATAAATGCAGAATGAGGCTGAGTCCTCCCTGCAGTAGCCAGAGTTCAAGTCCAGCCAGAGGCGCCTCTCCCCTTTCATATCACTTTCACTATCAATAAAAAGCATGAAAAATGCCCAGAAAATTCTTAAAAACAAATAAACAAACAAAAAATCACCTTGAGTTCTTTTTTCACAATTTTCAAACAATTTATGGACAAAGTAATTGATTATTTTCTTGATTAATTGGCAGACAAATCGATGATGAATAATCTATAGTTTAGGGGCAAGGAGACGTGAGTGATACAGTTAAAAAACAAATATATATATATATATATATATATATATATATATATATATATATATAGTTAGCCAAGAGAGAAAGAAAAAGAGACTTCAGAATTTTTCATTGGCACCTGCCTGAGGATCTGACTGGGACAGAAGATGTGAGGAATGTGTTAAAATCACCCACTGTTACCTTTTTGCTGGTGCTAAGCAATCAGACTGCCTGCCTCGAGCGTCTAGCCTCGTTCTGGCAGCAGAGACGGGCCTTTTTATAAATCATCGGGAACCTTTTTGGACGTTAAAAGGACGTGTGCTCTCGGCTCTTCTGTGTCATTTATTGGGTGCAAACAGGGCTCAGCCTGCTCAGAGAGGTTGCAACAGAGAGAGCGGACGGAGACGTCACTATAATAGAAATGTGCACTCAAATAAACCACAATTTTTTTCTTTAATTTAAAAGCCTGTGATGAATGAACTCGGCAAGCATCAAACACTAAGAAACCTGGAGAGTCTCTTTGTGTTGCATGGAGAGATTTCAACCTCTGGAACCAAAGTTATTTTTGCCTCTCATCCACTTATTACACATCTCAGTCTGACCTGTCTTAAACTGGAAGTCCCTGGAAAAGATGCCCGTGAGTGACCCTTTGAACAAAATCATTTATTACTACCACTACTACTACTACTACTACTTGCAACCAGTTGAATCTTCTCCCAGTTAGAATTCGTTCAGTGTTTATCATTCAGGAGGTTTTTACCTGGAGCTGAATTACCCACAGAGGTCTCCTCCTCTCCAAAACGAACAGACTAGGTGATTAAAGGCCTTTAAACTTTCATCTGTAATTGCGGCACGTCCAAAAAATAAATATGACCTCACATTATGTCAATCACATTTACACACTGAGCGCAAAACCTAAGTCCGTCATTAAATTTTCTGGAACAGGTTCGATTTTCTGCATCCGTCAGACTCTTTAGAGACATTTGACCAAGAATTAGGTAAGAAAATGTGGCAGCGGGACACAGCTGAGACAAGACAGAGGACAGGACACACAGAATCACTTCATGACTCAGATAGCTACATTCAACAGGTCAGATAATAATATTCAGGTGGATGATGATGAAGAGGAGGAGGGTGTCTCTTCATTTTATCAAGTATTGCGATTTTTCATAATGAATAGAACAATAAAACACATCGGACTCAGTGTGCAAGGTTCCTGTGCGTAACCATTTTTTGCGGATGACGGATTAAAAGAACGTGTCTGCAAATAAACAGATTCAGTGTGAGAGTTTCTCCGACACTAGCATGCCTGCGCAGCACCTGTGAACATGTGCTCAGCTTTTTTTTTGAGAAATCATGATCCAGACTGTCAGGAGGTTTTTACTGGGAGCCGAAGTATCTGCAGAGGTCTCTTCCTCTCTGAAACAAACAGACCAGGTGATTTAAACAGGTGAAAAAAAACAATTTGTTGGTTTCAAGCTGGTTTCTTTCTTCTCGGAGGGGCTGCTAACTCCGATGACCAACGTGAAAATGCACAAGGCCTTATCTAGAGACTGTTTGGTTTGTCCACTCTGAGCTACTGTAGAAACATGGCGGTGATCTCTGCAGACGAGGACCTGCTCCCTATGTTGATATAAACGTCACAGTATAAGGTAACAAAAACACAAAGAGTTTTATTTTCAGGTGATTATACACTAAAGAAAACATACTTATTATATTATATGCTATTTCTGCCAATGTATCCCCCTTAATCCGACACACTGGACCTTTAATTACGTCAACATGTTTTCAGAGATCTACCCCACCACACAGCAGCACGAGAGCTTTAAAATCTATTTACTTTGGACACGTCTTCCCAAAGCTCCTTTTTCAGTGATCTAAAACACCTGTTCAGTGGAATGAGATGGTTTCTTTGCAGGATGTGGTATCAGTCGCTCATGCTTGAGAGGAAACTGTAGTTTCGTTACATCAGTGACAGCAGATCACACCTCAGTCCAGTCTCTTGACTGTATATTTACTGAACCAACCCTGCTTGACTGTGTCCTCTTTCTGAAATCTCGAGGTGGATCTGTGCAGACATTCAATTCCCAGTCGGTTTGTACCAACTTTGAACTTATTTTGTGGTACACTGACTGAAGCGAGGTGTGTTAAGATGGAGAACCTTAAAGCCTTTAGCTGTGTTGGTGGATGTTCAAAGAAAGGTCACACTATGGCAGAGGAAAAAAAACCCTCTGACCTTTGCATCAATGTCTGTGGATGATTGTGGTCCGCTGAGGGAGAGATAGATAAAATAGCCGCCTGCTCCTACAGACACACTATTACAGAGTGCAGCCTGTGGATGGACTTTGAGATCTATAATAAAAGGGCATGACGATAATCTCTTGTCGGTGTCAGTGAGAGAGGAGTTTTAGAGACTGGTGGCGACTGGGAGGAAGAGTCTCCTGTGGGAGCCTGGTGGTATTATTGTTGAAGGTGTTCGGGTGCTTATAGCACTTACAGTGTGACATTATCAGAGTAAAGATGGTCAGTTTGCACAATCAAAATCGATGTTGCAGAGCAAGAGATACTGTCCTTCCTCGTCAAAACCTGGTGCGTACATCACCCACAACTTGACTGCTGATAGTTTAGTTAGGGATTCTGGTGTGTTACACTGGTTGTGTCCGGACCCTCAGGCCTAAAGCAGAGATGGGGAGTGGGCCACGGAGGTCTGGACCTCTTTCTAACTCCACACCTCCAGATTTGTTTGATTTTCAAACGTGCGGTCTTCAGCCCTGATCGATGCTCACTCAAGTCAAATCGCTTGAAGCAATTTATCAAAATTTCACAGCTTTCTCTGGAGGAACAAAACACTTTATAGAGTGCTCCAGGGGTGACGTTTTTATATCTGCCGACACAGAAGTTAGTGTTGCCCTGGTTCCCTTGTCAAACACTCAATAGGATTTTCCCATTGGATTTTGGCTTATTGCAGATTTTAAACCCTGTGGCAAAAAAATGTTGATGATACTGACACGTTTTCTTCACAAATTAACACCACTTTCATGAGGTTTTGAAGTTTAAATGCAATTAAAATGCAAGTAAAAAGCTATTGTTAGGCTATAAAAAAAACTACAACCATGCTACAACGAGGCTGTAAAGTGTTTGGCATGATGTTGTTCTGTAGTCTCATTCAGACACTTGTTAGCACCCCCCTTTTTTAAGACACACAAAAGCTTCAGAATTCACAGTGGGGTATTTACAGATGTATTTTATGTCATAGGACAAAAGGTAAAAATCTCTTAAACTTGTGTTACCACAAACCTTATTTCGGGCATTTAACCAAGAACTCTTTAAAAAAAAACACTGACTTCAAGATGAGGGAACTGGATCCGCTAAAATGCTAACTTATATTTGGGTATTATGATTCTTTCCTGCAGCTCTCTCGTAGGTAGGGGGATTTTAAGAAACTTCCATGTTGTAGTACTCACAAGAAAAAGAATTTGAACAAGCAGGCTTCAATTTGCCCATTAAATCATAACATAAAACAAAAAATCAACAACTATCACACAGCCGTTACATAAGTTGGACACAGCACTTAAGTATCGTCTCTAGAGCCTGGAGTGTCATTTTAGGTAGTTCTTATCATGCTGCTGTTTGTTCAAGTGTTCGTGTTCAAGTGTGTCTGATAAACGTGGTTTCAAATAGCTACTTGATACTATAAAAATGAGGTTTGATGTCATGATTGACAGCTGTGTGAGCCAATCGATGTGCTCCGTGATCAATGGCGCTGCTGTGATTGGGTTGGACGGGTGTTTGGGCATGAAACTGACACTGCGGTAATCACTACCGCACAGACTCTGGCTCCAAATGTTGTCAACATGGCAAGATGGCAGCTGCTGTATCCGGGATATTGGCTTCATTTTTGCACAATGGCATACGCGGAGGCAAGTCATCCATCTTTATATACAGTCAATGGTGTAAATGATGGAGTGAAAGGCGCTGAGTGGCTAAATACACTGCATGCAGCTCCACAATGAAACAAGATTTTACACATTTTAAATTTTAAAAAAATTAAATATAAGTCATGTTCACATGTGGGAGGTTAGGTAATAACTAATACTGACTTTGAAATCAAGTACTCATGCTCATCCCTACACAACTTTGTTCACATTTACACGCTTGCAAGATATAACAGATAGTGTTCATGATGCTCAGCTCGAGCGGCATCCCTCTCCTTGACACCTCCACCAGAGGTCTGACCCAGGATGGAGTTTTCCTGATGCACCCTGCTGGTGAATCGCTGCTTGTTGCCTCAGCTCACCATGATACAGGACAAAACTCTGAACCGCACCGCATGATGGAACATCCGCAGCATGATGATGCCAACACTGAACAACTCGTCTTTAAACTAAAATGTCTTACTTGTGTTGAGCTGTATATAACTTCTTGGCAGCTGACACAAATCTTCCACAAACATCTTCAGGTGGCAGTAAAGCTCACTACATGCTTCCTTCCAACGGTGTCTTCGACTTTCGAGTGTCCTCTGTTAGTTTACCTTCTTCACTGCTCATGTCATTATGCCTTTCTGTGTCACCGTGCTCCCCTGTGACTCTACGCTACCTTCACTGACCTCACACAATAATCCCTGCTCATCTACTCCGGCCAAGTGGATAAAAGAACGAGGAAGGTTAAAGTACATGTGACGGTTAACGCCGCATGTTGGACTGTTCATTTCCAAATCAGCAGAGACATTTTTGTCTTCCTCCATTTTCACGCAGAAGTCAAATGTCACACTGAGCTAATAAAATAATTACTCAGATCCACTTTTAAACACAAGGACGTCGCACCGGATGGGACTCACATTACAGGACGAGCAGCGAGTTCACAGACAAACAGGAGGTAATTGCAGCTGTAATCATTACTGAGGTGGGAATGAAAAATTTTCCATTTAAATGCTTAAAATTACTGACCAGCGTAGGTACTGTTAAAATCACCCCACTTCCTTTAGAGAAATAAATCCGGTCTAAATGGAGCTGTAGATCACGACAGGTCTCCTCTGTGAATAGAATCATAATTGCATCCTTACAGGTCCAAACAAAGGCTCACCGTAATGCCTATAATTAGAGATGCTCTGAAACCATTTTCCCTTTAAGTAAATCACAATATCTTTAAAAACAAAACAAAACTTAAGAGCAGCCACAATTGAGCAAGAAGCAACACTAGTGCCCCTCCAAACTAAAGCCTTACACACTTTGCACACTTTTTACTGCTGGGACATTTCAGTGTGAAGTTGCTGGCATTACACAACATGAAACCAATTCTTCTTTGCTGCTCTACAACAGCAGTTGCTGGTGGCTGTACAGCACAACTTGCTGTGCTGGCTGCTGTTTTAGAGCAGCAAAGAAGAAGAACTGATTTCCAGGAAAACTTTTATTTCATCTGGTTGTGAAAGCACTTTAAAGTTGAGATGAAATGATGAATGTCTTTAAACCTGTTCAGATCACATTCACAGACATTCTGTGCACCTATTTAACAATATATGCCAAGAAACCTGTGTATTCTTATATCAAAATCCAATCATGTCTTGCTTTTTCAATGATAATTTCACGACATTTCCCATCAATCAATCAGCAACTTTTAGCTGCACAGAGGTACCTAGCTAGCTAGCAACAGCATGCTATGTCAGTTTGTTTTCATATCCCCAAAATGCCAACGTTACGAGCCGCGAGCTTGAATTAATTCTCTTGCAGAAAGGGTTCTGTGACAGCGTCATGTTATGCACGAGGTACGATGTGCTTTATCTCGCTTTCCCTGACGGATACTAATAATACTCACTGTTACGACTCGTCCACTTTTCAGCAATCAAATGTTCATTCTCATTTTTCAAAACAACAGTGTAGCCGAGGTCTAATTCATTAATTCATTCATCTAATTCATTGATTCACCCAACTCTCCCTTGTCTTCCTCTACTGCTGAGAGAGGTGTGTGTGGAGCCAGCAGTTAAATGTGAAGGATTTGATTTAAACCCTCTTCCAACTGTACAACTATCAAATATTCTGTTTCTCTGGGTAACACGTCACAGAGCAGAAGCTAAGACAACATCATCCTCACTGTGACCTCGTCACATGTCCACGTTTGCTCATGGACTTTCCACGTCCACATATGGCGTCCAAGGTACCCTGGGTGTGTTGGTTGTTGACGTTCTGGGACGCTGTGTCAGCTTCAGCCTGTTACATGCATTGTCTGTTTTCAAAATACACACAAATGTACAGTTTGAATATAGTCTCTTTCAAAATAAAAGCACTACGTCAGTACAACACCGTGAATTGAATTTTCCTTAAAAAACACATGCATGTGGTTGGGTTTAGGAAAAGAAACAGGGTTTGACCTCTTGGGTGAATGTTGGTGATTGCTGATCCATCCACCACCCCTCCCACCTGCCCTACAAGGACTTCTGCTTGTTCAGAGTGCTTCAGAGTGAGACCAGATTGGCTATGACGCTCTAACTTCCATTTCACTGGGACTTTAAATCTTATTAATAAATTATGTGGTATCTAATCGGTGCATTGACTTGTGTCATTGAGAAAGTTTGTGATGCGGCTGCCATGTTGAAAAGAGTTGAGCCAAAATGAAGCATCAACCACAGCTAAATAGCACCAAAAAATATGTTTCTGAAAACATTTGAGGTGCGAAATACACAATGCAGTTACAGATTCTTGATTCATATTTTATTAGCGCTGCCGAGTCTGACTGCAGTTCAGGGGCAGTGATTGACAGCTGTGTTAGCGAGGCTCCTTTCTTTAATTGGTTGTTTTCATTCAGATGAGATAGATGCCATTAAAATCACTAAGAGGAGGAACATGATTTCTTTCCCAGATTATCTGTCTGATAAACTACTGTGCAGTTATCGTGACAATTTCAGAAAATATGACAGAAAGTTATTTTTATAAGAGTTACCAGCTGCAGCTTTAGCACCAGTTCCACCTCAGAGTGACTGCCTTTGTGTACATAAAATAAAAGTTTAACCAAGTACAGTGCTGCTCAACAGTCCTATTCTCCTCTCCTATTGAAAGTGCCACCTTTTGTTACCTGAAGCTGACATTCTTCACCGCCGACTTATCTTTACAAATGGAGAGAAAAACAGACCTTATCATTCCCCTACGGACACACAGAGCCGCTCCGTCAGAATCAAGGTACAACATGAAAAGAACAAATCTTTTTAAATGCCACTGGACAGAGTTATGCATGTACGCGTGTTTATGAGAGACAGAAAAAAAGAGAAACCAAGTCGAGAGGTCTCCCGACACTCAGAGGTAAATGGACCACATGAACACTTTATAGATGGTCCATTTTTCAAGCGGAGAGGACAAAGCTCTTTAAAAAGCCTCTCGTTCACCCACGCACACTCTCACAGAGCTGCCATGCAAAGCATCGGCCTGATCATTAGGAACAATTTGGGGTTTCAGTCACAGCCATGAGAACACACGGTTGAGCAGGTCGAGAACAACAACTCTCTGGTGTAATTCAGTTTGTTTTTTTTTACTTTGAATACAAAGAATCTGCTGCTTCTAACAGGTTGGAAAAACTCTGGTAGATCCATGAGAGGAGAGAAGAATGAGATATTAAATAAGAAGGAGTCTCATTTATCTCCACTGCACCAAGAGAAGAGATCAGACTCTATTTAAGGGTGAATTGAATTCTTGACCCGCCAGCTGATAATACGTCTCTCACATTATGAGGTGAATGCTTCATATGACCAGTCGATCCCTGCTCACTCCCACCTCTCATAAAACAGTCACATCATCATATCATTTCACATCACGAGCCATCTCTCATGCAGTAATTGCAGCAGCTAAATATTAACAGAGGAGCTTGTTGTGTGTGCAGAATAATTAACTTCTTTCCTCCCCCGAGACATTTGTGCTCAAGTTGCTTTTACAAAAACTGCCTTTCTGCAGCCAGGTGTTTGAGTCAGGAGGTTCATTCAGTCCAATACTCATCTCACACTGAGCATGTTCATACTGAAACATATGTTATATTTAGGTCATATATTGTCGAGGATACACAACTCAAATGACTTAATTACTGTTTTTCTGACGTGCAGCCTCTTGGAAACCATTATCCTCAACACTGAAATAACTTGTCCTTGGCTCTGTCTTCCACAGAGACAAATTTAGAACAAACTAAGTAACAAACTGCTGTGATTATTACCACACATGATGAAATGTTTAATACTTTTAGATGAATTTACCCTGTCGTGCACGTGTGTCAGAAATCTCCTTGCCCAAAGTTTAAGGGAGAGAGTCTCTATACTTTCTGTGATGTTGCTAAATTGGCCAAAATGTGGATGCAATTTCTTAAAAGTTAGAGTTTTCCCAGCCATCATCAGTGCTTTTTCACAGCACCTTAACCGAATGAACAAGACAACCCCCTGCTGCTGTGTTCTGGTGTCATTTACAGGTACACTGCATCCGTCCTCTGCTCTCTGCGCTGGTGTTTCACCAAGGTGTTTCTGCTCCTCCACACACACCAGGTGTAAAAAGTTACATCAGGGCGATAAACACAATCAGCCAGCTGATCAGGACTGTCTGCTCTCTGCTCCGAGACTTGGCTCTGCTCTGTCAGTGCCTGTCTCTAACTTTAACATCGTATGGTTTGATGGCGGAGATGCAAGTGACAGCTAACGGTAACTCGATTGTAGTCTGTTTCTCTGTCAGCTGAGCTGGATCAAATCCTGCCCTCCTCTACTTCTCTTCCAAGTCGTGAGAAGCAGCGTCTGATGTTTCTGCAGCAAGCTAGCCGTTACTCCAATCTCTGTGGTCAAACCACATGAAATGCATTGAAACAGTCCAGGATACACATGCGACTACAACCACTTTTCAAAATAACTATAGCTTCTTTTACACTGCATCTTCAAGGCGGGAATGTCATGCCATTACTCCTCCTCGCCGTGCTGTGCAAAAGGTACAATCATGGAATGGGGGGGACAGAGTTGTCTGGCCTTTAAGCCAACACTGGGGGTAGTTACAGGTCCAAAATAAGGTGTGTATAAACAGGACAGCCTGCAGGACAGGATCATGGGCAGCAATGGTGTGACATTTCGACGACACGTAATGCAGGCAACCCACCACTGGGTAGTAGCTGATAGCAGTTAGCAGCTAACTAAAAATGTCTGCAAATTGGGGAAACAATGAGGCACGCAAACTCCTTACCCTTCAGACAGAAGATGAGATCAGTCGTCATTTAACAGGGACGGTAAATGACTGATTGATATACCGTTATCATGTCATACCGTTCTCATTGATCATAAAGTGCTGCATACTTATATGATATATGTCCCACGTGTTGTATTTCACGTCCGCCCTCTTATGATTCCACAAAGCCAGCATGCTGTCTCAAATCACACCTGGAGCGCCAGGGTGTCTGTGTTGTTTGGTACTGTCTAAAAATGCAAAGAAGGTACGAAGAAGGGACTTCGTAACATCCCTGGTGGAAAACGGTGGTCTCCTGGGTGAAAGTCATGTTTGTTTGACCCCTCGTGAGGGAAAATCCATTTATTGAGCCAAGTATGTGCGACTCCTCTACGATAGCTGGAGATATGCCTCCTTTCAGCTTGTTAGTATTGGACCTTTTTCCTGTTGACCTATTGCGTCACAGACCAAACAATGGACGAACAAGTTAGCTACGGTTAGCTAGCTGCTAACTGCTAACATGGTGGACAACTTTACAGCTCTGTACATTTGGTCCGTCCAAAAAGTCACGGCTCTGGATGTAGATTTCTCCATGTTGTTACCGGCTTCTTCTGCTGTTACGCATAAAATGACTTCCGGATCAAAGCCCGCGGCTGAAACTGTGGAGCATGCTCAGAGCGCCTCGGCCAGTTTGGGATCTATTCGACTGTACACATGCAGGAGGAATTTGACTCACAGGAGGCATTTTCTCTGATGTCATGAGAACTGTCAGGATACAAAGACTCGTCTGAAAACCTGTGTGAATATGCCGCCATATTACAAATCACTGCTAATCATCTAATGCATCAATGAGACACTGATGCCGAAGCATGAATGCAACGCTGACAACAAAAAACACTGATGTAAGCATGTCTTTAGTGCTATAACTGCACTAATGCTTCATTAACTGTGTTTGAATATGATGCAGATGCTGAAATGAAATCCCACAGACAGGCAGAGGGAGACAGAAGTCACACTGAGGTCAGTTAAGACATAGTATGTAGAAAATATAACAACACAGAGCAGCGTGCCGCATGTACAGCATTCACAGTTTTTCAAAATCAATCTGCTTCATTTTCTCTCTGCTAATTTGGTGCTGGGTTGTCAGGTTGCCCTGCTGATTTGCACAGTAAGATAAAATGTCATGCCACTGAAATGTACTAAAAGCATTGTGGCCATGAGGACATTTATGCGAGCTCTTTGTCTCCGCTCCTCACTCAGACTACATCCACACTTAAACAGCTCATTTTCAAAATGCAGTTCTGTGTGAAAGAGACGTGCGCCCACATTTCAGGTTGAAAACAGCTAAATTTCTCATTCTTCCTCCTCTTTTGGTTGGGACACACAAAAAGACATCAGAGCCAACATCTGGTCAGGGGTGGGCCAGACAGTCTGTTTTCAAAACAGCATAAATCACAATTTAGTTCTTCTCATTTACATGTCTTTCAGTTGTTGTTTCCAGACAACTGAGCCAAAAATACTGACACAGCCAGTTTCAAGACTGATCTACTCCAGAGCGTCGTTTTAAAAGTATGTGGTGTGAAAAATACCAGCTTGATGTGAACATGAGGTCAAAACAGGAAAAAAAGATTCTGCTCTTACTCACAGTCACTCACAGGAAGAGAAAATATATCAGACAGAATCAAAAGTAAAAGGAGAGGAATGATATGTGAGTGAAAACTAAGACGAGTACAGTGGAGTAACTGAGCTCCAAAAGGCAGATGGGGAGCGAGGGATAAAGAAAGTGAAGGGTTTAGGGTTTCATGCTGCTGTGCATGGATCAGCATGATCCATGCACGATGGGTAATTCAATTACAGGGAGGGAGAGTTAGAAGAGGGGGAATTCAGAGAAGAAAGAAATGGTAGGAAAGAAGGACAGGATGAAAGATGGAGAAGCAAGGGGAGGAAGCATCAGAGGAGATTAGAGGAAGAGAGAAAGAGATGATGAAACATGGAAGAATCACTTTGAAAACCTCTAAGAGTGAAACAGAGAAGGAAAGAGGCCGAGTTGGGTTTTGAATAAAGGAACTGAGAAACTGAAGCAACGAGCAATCCCTTGAAAATAAGGTCATACTGCAGCAGAGAAATGCCCCTTTCCTCTTTTGTTAGTCTCTCGCTCGTCTCTCTTTCGCTCCTATTTTCACTCTCTGTCCGCCTCTTGCCGTCTCTCACCCATCTCTGCCTGTGCCAGCGTTAATTTGCCCTGGCATTGTGTGGCTCAGCGTCTACCTCTGGGGAAAAGCTCGCTCTGAACAGGTGGTGGTTTCTAATATCACACACACACACACAAATAAACACACGGCACATCTTGCCAGTTCATAAATGTACAAACACAGGGCTCACCGACATATGGTGCACAATGCACTCAATTGTGGTAAGAGGGACGAGCTGTGTGTGTTTATGGTTATTGGATTTGGATGGACAGTCAGGTCTTTAATAAGTATTTCTAGGACTGTGCATGAAGCTATGAGGACAACTAGTATTACCACCTCACGGCTGTTTGCATCTGTGAACCAACCAAGTTGCAATTACAGATGCTGCTGCAGAGAAACTACAAATTCCAAGAGGGGATGCTTTAAGGGCTGCACACGTGGCTCGTTATTTGCACCCTCAAATACATTATTTAGATAGATTAGATAAATACAGTTCAAGTTTTGTAACGCAGCAGCGTGCACTGCATGCCATGTGATTAGGAACAACCAATCACAGTCGACAGATATCTTTCCTAATAACAGTCTGTGATAAATGTGATGAGGGTGATCAAGTTAGTGCAGGGCTACCCAGAGCTGTACATCTGTCCCACAGACAATATTTTTGGCCTAATACACACTTACAAAACAGTTCTGGAAGAGGATCAGCTCTGCACTCAGGATTTCTGGTAAGTAGGCTATGATCCGGTGCTGGTTATGGTCGCTTAGCAACCTCAGATGCAACCTGCCTCTGCGCCCTTGAAAAGTGGCACAGAGTCGGCACAAAGTAGTGCCCAGCACCTGAACTCACATTTTCAAGGTAGTTAAAGACGCAGCATTCGCACGGCACCTGACACACATCTTCAACGCAGCAGGACAGAAGACAGTTTTACAGTGGACACCCATAACTAGTGTTTCCAATAGAGTTCTGCAGACTGATGCAGAAGTTGCATCGCCTTTGTTCCCTTGTTAAAAAGCCAGGATGATTCATTTATTGGGGCTTTGATGTGACAGAACAAAACTCTGCAGCAAACAAATGATTATGATACTTATGTTTTATTCAAGATAATCTTCACAGATGAACAACACTTTTAAGTGCAATCACCAGAAGTAAGACACTGATGATAGTCGATAAACAAACCACACCACGGTCAGCATAACATAACATCAGTACCACAACAAACCCGTAAAGTCCTCTTCAGCATGATGACGTTATGTGATCTCACTTAGCTACTTGTTAGCAACTGCCTTTCTTAAGACACCTAAAAGCTTCAAAACTCAAGAGTGAGGTCTCTACTGACATGTCAGGGGACAAAGTGTGAAAATGTCTCACGCTTGTGTTGCCCACAGACCTTATTTCAGGCATATTGATTCATCTAATGAAAAGGTATTAAAAAAGGATTCATTCTTGAGGCACTGTATTTAGTTTCCACACTAACGTCTCCCCTTCTGCTCCTGAGTATGACGTTGAATAATGGCTGGAAAAGTGTTTTTGCAGAACATCATGATGTTACACTGAAGCTGACCTTTGACCTTTTGGCCTTAAAAACATTTAAAAATAATTTTATCCTGTTAGATATTTGTATAAATTGTTGTTTTATTTTACTTGTGAATCCTTGAGTGATGGCAAGACAACATGTTTTCTGATCACAGTGACCACAAAAATCTGATCGCTTCAACGTTGAGTCCAACTGAACATTTGTGCCAAATTTGAAAAAATCTCCTCAAGGCCTTTTTGAGATAATGTGCATGTAAGGTAACAATCAACCTTTGGCCACCAAATTCAAATCAGTTTGTCACTGAGATCAAATGGACATTTCTGCCAAGTGAGGAACAATGTTCTTGAAATATTGTGTTCATGAGCGTGACATTCTTGAGATATACCATTTATGAGAAAAGCATGTGCATGTGAAAGCATGAAAATCCTAAACTGTGCTCTATTTCAAATCACTGCACCTGCATTTAGGTATTTTCTTTTTAATCTACAAGCAAATAGGAACCAATGAGCCATGAAGCATCATCTGGTAATGGAACGCCTCCCATTCCAGCCTGTCAACCTATGTGTACGTCCAGGTGATAAAGCACCCTGCGGGACATTATGGAAATCCCCCTAATCATCATTCATAGAGGATTCATCATGGTGTTGCCTCGTGGAGGCCGGGCTCTGCTGATATACGGCTGTTATTCCACAGTCTGTCCATGAATCCTGCTTTATACTCCCTGCTTTGACTGCAGAGGTCCCGTGGACTGGCTCCACACAACTTATATATTCATCTATTTCCTGGTGCCGTTATTTACAAACTGCGCCTGTAATTGCTGAGATTGAAATGACTCAATAACAGCCTGCTGTGCCGTCAACAAAGCGCTCTCAATGCCCATGTGGGAAATGGCCATTGAGCATTTTGTCTTTATCACTAATCCTCCTTTAGCTTTCTTTTTCTCCCCTGGGAAGATCAGATTGAAGATGAAACCATTTCAAATCAAAGTTTCATTTGACTTTAGATGATCAGTCAGCCCTTAAGGTCCATATTTCTGTTTAACTGGCAGTTATTTGTGACAACATGTCAGCAGTGAAAGATGTTTTACTTCAAATGTTTAAATATCTGTGGAAATCACAGGTTTAACTTGATGCATATGCCAGTATTATCCAGTACACTGCAATGAGTTTAAGTTGAAGAAGAAATCAACACCACAACGAGACGTGTGGATATTATCACCACAGCAACTGCTGATCTCCTGCAGCCTTTACTGTCTCATTCTTGACCTGAGAACTCTTGACCTGATTCCCAGAGAACTGTTGTAACGTGACACTAGTACACTGTGTCCAGTTCAGGGCAGCTTTAACATTAGTTGCTCTAAAACAGACGTGAGCAGGCAGCTGCTGGTGGAGGGGATGGTGGATGGTGGATGGTGTGACCTCTAGGCAAGACACCTGCCAAGCTGCGGAGCACTGTTCAAGACCAACAAACAACAAAACGGGTTGTGGTTCTGCGAGTCATTTCTTTCTTTCCAACGGCTTTTTAGGCACAAAAACCAATTACTTTTAACTAAAACATTGCTGCTTTTCCCATCAAAAATATTGGCCCAAAAAGACGTTGCTTTTTACCGAGAAATTGCCGCTCCTCCTTCGGGTGATCGTGGCCAGGAAAGTGTTATCACAGAGGTTGTGCTCCCTAATCGGGTATTTTAAGCCAAAACATGATCTTTTCTGAACCACAACCAAGTGGTTTTGTGCCTAAACCTGACCACACGTTAACCTCATATCTGCTTCGAGGAAGAGGAAGAAGAAGAAGAAGAAAAGTCAAGCCCTATGGCCTGGGCTGCTGCCGCCCCAAATAAGTTGCGAACATAACAAATGTAACATATCCTTGGTTTGCAGAAACAATGGCAACATTTTTTGTGGTTAAGTTGAAGCAGGAATGCCAGATATTGCAATATGATTTCCCTTTCTGGTGGGAATAGTATATTAAAGCATGCTTTTTCCTGGGGTCTGTACCAAACGGGAGCATATTCCCTAATGTCTGCAATATGATTTGTAGGCTGGTCCATCTCTGTAGCACCATGAGTTATTGCACACATTTACCTTTATCAAAAAACTGCAGCTCTTGCAGTCTGGATATTGCACTAAGCCAATTTGTGTATTTCAATAATACTTCAATTAATGTTACAGCCCTAATTGACAGGTAATTTACCATCTACATTTCACTGCTGTCTGGTTGTATGTTTCAAGTCTGTTAAACTTCCGAGCCTGGAGAACACGTCTACATCCCTCCAGAGTAAAGGGGTAAACCCTTGGTGGTCACAAAAACAAGATTCCCTGAGGGCGTTCAGTGACTCACCTAAGGTGTCAACAAACTAATAGCACACTGATGATGATCTTGCAGATTACATCTTGATCTGAACTCAAAAGGCATCAATAAGAAATGATAGCTACATTATAAAGTACAGTTTTCTACTCAAACTGTTGTGGTTTGTATCTGGACACTTTTATTTTGATAAGTTTTTCCGGTTGTGTGTGTGTGGACATGGGTAACTTAACTTTTGTTCTTCCGGAGGCACCCTTCTCACCTGCTGCGTCGAGGAGTGATTGGACTCACCTGTTCCTGCTTTGCCAATCAAGCCTACTACTTGAAGCCTGCTGAGACACTCCTCGACGCCAGAGTATACAAAGAACCTCCGTGGTATCAGCTTGGCTCTCGTTTGGTGAATTGTGAATTTCTTCTTGTGAATTTTGGTGTGTGTGTTAATCGTGTCTCTCCTCCGTCTTTTCAGTGCCTCCCGTGCCCTCACAGCCCAGCACTCTCCGGACATCTTTTGTGTTTTTTGTTGAAGGACTATTTTTGATTAATTGTGGACTGACTCGCTCCTGTGCAACATTAAATCATTGTTTCACCTGCTCCGCTTCCGCGCCTGGTTCCCTCTTTGCATCACACGTCACAGAATACTCTGGCCCTCATGGACCCAGCGGAATCGGATCCCATCAAGGCTGCCCTCGCTCGACAAGGACTTCGGCTCGGACAACATGAGAATATGTTCCAGGGAATCATGGAAACTCTCCAGAATCTCAGCGCTCAAGTCACTAACCTCACTGAACAGCTTCGCCTCTCGGACCACCGCGCCACCCCGGAACCCCCCTCTGTGAGTACTGCACCCTCCCCTCGCCAGCCCCAGTTTCACTGCACCCAGCCCTCTCAAAGAGCCCTATGTCCCTGCCCCCGAACCTTACGCCGGTGAGATTGGGGGGGCCAGTGGTTTTGTGTTACGTTGTTCTCTTGTGTTTGATCAGCAGCCCTTTAGTTACCCCACAGATAGAGCTAAAATCGCTTACACTTTAATTTACTCCGGGGTAGAGCAGCTCAGTGGGTTACCGCGTTATGGGAACAGGAATCCCCCATCCTTTCCTCTTATGATAATTTCACCTGTGAACTTTGTAGGATTTTTGATCACCCCCGGCAGGGACAGGAAGCAGCTAGCGGTTGTTTTCGCTTGCTCAGGGTGCCAGATCAGTGGCTGATTTTTCCATTGATTTCCGGATCGCAGCCTCAGAGAGTGGTGGGGGGAGCTAGAATTGAAGGGGGTTTTCCTACGTGGGCTTTCAGCGAGCTTAAGGATGAATTAGCTTCCCGAGATGAGCCTGACTCCTTAGAGTCCTTGATTTCCCTAGCCATCAAGATTGATAACAGACTCAGGGAGAGGCGTCAGGAGAAGAGACTGTCCAGTTCCACCAGAGGCAGAGAATTAGCGCCCCCTGCAGTTCATTCAGCTTCCTATACAGCCCTCCCTCTCCACCTCGAGCTCATGCCACTCCCTCCAACTCCCCTGTCGAGCCCATGCAGCTGGGCAGACCGGCTACACCCCAGCGAACGTCAGCGGCGAGTCAACCTGCGACTGTGCATCTACTGTGGCCAGGCTGGTCACTTCCTGGCTTCCTGTCCCCAGACGCCAAAAGAGCAGACTCACCAGTGAACGAGAGCGCACTGGTGAGTCAGTCTTCCCCTACCCCTAGCTCTCCTGCTCGCATCACTGTCCCTTCCTGTCTGCTCTGGGGGCGGGAGTCACTGCCATTAAAGGTACTGATCGACTCTGGGGCCGACGAGTTTCATCCAGGACGAAATTGGCCACCCAGCTCAACCTGCCCCTAGAGCCCTTAACCACCCCTAGAAATGTCACCGCCCTTGATGGTAGGTTAATAGCTCGGTTAAGCTCCGCACTGCTCCGGTCACCCTCATCATCTCTGGGAACCACCGTGAGGACATTCAGTTGCTGGTCATTCCTTCCCCCCATGTTCCCCTGGTCCTGGGTCTCCCTTGGTTGCTGCTTCACAATCCCCAAATCGACTGGAAGCCGCCGAATCACTAATTGGAGTCCTCATTGCCATTCCCATTGCCTACCTCTGCCAATCCTTCTCCTCTCGGCCCCCGGTGACTCCCTCACCTCCTCCGGACCTCACCTCTGTGCCCCCAGAGTATCACGACCTTGCCCCCGTGTTCAATAAGGAGTTGGCTCTCTCCCTTCCCCCTCACCGGCCCTACGACTGCTCCATCGACCTCCTCCCTGGCGCTCCCCTTCCCTCAGTCGACTATACAACCTGTCACGCCCTGAGAGGAGGCTATGGAGGCATACATCAAGGACTCGTTGGTTTCTGGACTCATTCGGCCCTCCTCCTCTCCTTTGGGGGCGGGGTTTTTCTTCGTCAAGAAGAAGGATTCCACTCTACGCCCCTGCATTGTTTCCGTGGCCTCAATGACATCACCGTCAAGATAAGTACTCTCTCCCTCTCATTGACCCCTCCTTTGAGCCCT
Source organism: Epinephelus cyanopodus (assembly GCA_026686955.1). Lineage (NCBI taxonomy): Eukaryota > Metazoa > Chordata > Actinopteri > Perciformes > Serranidae > Epinephelus > Epinephelus cyanopodus. The sequence continues at coordinate 38,359,185 of CM048927.1, read as the reverse complement.
TTGTTCCGCCACCCTCTTTACCAAGTTGGATCTGCGGAACGCCTACCACCTCATCAGGATCAAGGAGGGAGATGAGTGGAAAACCGCCTTCAACACTCCTCTCGGACACTATGAGTACCAGGTCATGCCTTTTGGTTTAACCAACGCCCCTGCTGTTTTCCAGGCCCTGATTAATGACGTGTTGCGAGACATGCTGAACCGCTTCGTTTTTGTCTACCTCGACGACATTCTGATTTTTTCCCGCACCCTCGAGGAGCACCGACAGCATGTTTCGTCTCGTCCTTCAGAGGCTTCTGGAGAACAAGCTCTTTGTTAAACCTGAAAAATGTGAGTTTCACTCTGCCTCAGTGGGTTTCCTCGGCTACATCATTGCCAGGGGCCAGCTACAACCCGACCCGGCCAAGATCCAAGCTGTTACCGACTGGCCAACTCCCTCAACCCGCAAGGAGCTCCAGAGATTCCTCGGGTTCGCCAACTTCTATAGGAGGTTCATTCGGGACTACAGCAAGGTGGCCATTCCCCTGACCAGACTCACATCCCTGAGCTCCCCTTTCCGGTGGTCCCCTGAGGCCCAGCAGGCTTTCACCAACCTCAAGAGGCTCTTCACATCCGCCCCTGTCCTAAAACACCCTGACCCCTCCTTACAGTTCGTGGTCGAGGTGGACGCTTCGGACTCTGGAGCTGGAGCGGTGCTCTCCCAGAGAGACCCCCCAACCAACAAGCTGCACCCCTGCGCCTTTTTTTCTCGCCGCCTGTCCCCCGCTGAACGTAACTACGACGTGGGAAATAGAGAGTTGCTGGCTGTGGTTTGGGCTCTACAAGAGTGGAGGCACTGGCTGGAGGGCACGACAGTTCCGTTTTTGATTTGGACCGACCACAAGAACCTCGCTTATCTACGCTCCGCCAAGAGGCTGAACCCCCGCCAGGCCCGGTGGGCTCTGTTTTTGAGTCGTTTCAACTTTTCCCTCTCCTATCGCCCTGGTTCCCGCAACACAAAGCCGGACGCCCTGTCACGTCTCCACTCTCCTTCCCCGGACTCAGAGAGCACGGACCCCATCCTCCCTCCCTCCTGCTTCGTGGGAATGGCCTCCTGGGAGATTGAGTCCATCATCGCTGAGGCTCAAGAGCGGCAGCCCGACCCTGGTACCGGCCCCCCTGACCGGAGATTTGTGCCCGACTCGGTCCGTTCCCAGGTTCTCCAGTGGGCCCACTCGTCAAAGCTTACGTGTCACCCTGGTTTTCACCGCACTCTCAAGTTCCTCCGTCAAAGCTTCTGGTGGCCCAGCATGTACCGGGACACACGTGAGTTTATTGCTGCCTGCTCTGTCTGTGCCCGAGGAAAGACCTCTCATCAACCCGCCGCTGGTCTGTTACGTCCTCTCCCCATCCCTAGTCGTCCCTGGTCCCACATCGCTCTGGACTTCATCACGGGGTTGCCCCCGTCAGAAGGTAACACCGTGATATTGACTATTGTGGATCGTTTCTCTAAGTCTGTTCACTATGTGCCACTCCCTAAACTGCCTTCTGCCCTCGAGACTGCCCGTCTTCTAGTTAATCATGTCTTCAGGCTTCACGGGATTCCTCTCGACGTGGTGTCGGACCGGGGACCCCAGTTTGCTTCACAAGTTTGGAGGGAGTTCTGCAGAGCTATTGGAGCCACGGCCAGTCTGTCATCAGGCTATCACCCCCAGACCAACGGCCAGACAGAGCGGGCCAACCAGAACCTTGAGTCGGCCCTTCGCTGCGTCGCTGCCCATCACCCCGTCACTTGGAGCTCCCAGCTCCCTGGATTGAGTACGCCCATAACTCCCTCACCAGTTCGGCCACAGGTATGTCCCCGTTCATGTGCTGCCTGGGCTACCAACCCCCCCTCTTCCCAGAACAGGAGCTTGCTGTGGCGGTCCCGTCGGTCCAGGAACATCTCCGGAGGGTGAGAGAGGTGTGGCGGGTCGCCAGGTCAGCACTCACCCGCTCCGCGGAGAGGAACAAGCGCCTTGCTGACGCCCACCGCTCCTCCGCTCCTGCCTATCGTCCCGGCCAGATGGTGTGGTTGTCGTCACGCGACCTCCCCCTGGATGTCGAGTCACGTAAGCTCTCCCCTCGCTTTGTTGGCCCCTTTGAGATTTTGAAAGTCATTAACCCCTCTGTTGTCAAGCTCAGACTGCCGGACTCCATGAAGGTCCATCCTTCGTTTCATGTCTCCCTGCTGAAGCCTGTCAGCTCCAGTGAGCTCAGCCCTCCAACCGTCGCCCCACCTCCCCCCCGGCTCATTGACGGCCATCCCGCCTTCACTGTCTCCCGGATCCTGGATGTTCGCCCGCGGGGACGGGGGTTCCAGTTTCTGGTGGACTGGGAGGGGTACGGTCCGGAGGAGCGATCTTGGCTCTCACGGGGCCTTATTCTGGACAATTCCCTTCTCCGGGAGTTCTATGCGGCCCATCCGGACAAGCCTGGGAGACCGCCAGGAGGCGTTCGTTGAGGGGGGGGTACTGTTGTGGTTTGTATCTGGACACTTTTATTTTGATAAGTTTTTCCGGTTGTGTGTGTGTGGACATGGGTAACTTAACTTTTGTTCTTCCGGAGGCACCCTTCTCACCTGCTGCGTCGAGGAGTGATTGGACTCACCTGTTCCTGCTTTGCCAATCAAGCCTACTACTTGAAGCCTGCTGAGACACTCCTCGACGCCAGAGTATACAAAGAACCTCCGTGGTATCAGCTTGGCTCTCGTTTGGTGAATTGTGAATTTCTTCTTGTGAATTTTGGTGTGTGTGTTAATCGTGTCTCTCCTCCGTCTTTTTCAGTGCCTCCCGTGCCCTCACAGCCCAGCACTCTCCGGACATCTTTTGTGTTTTTTGTTGAAGGACTCTATTTTTGATTAATTGTGGACTGACTCGCTCCTGTGCAACATTAAATCATTGTTTCACCTGCTCCGCTTCCGCGCCTGGGTTCCCTCTTTGCATCACACGTCACACAAACTCTTTCAACTAACTATAAAAAATCCCTGACGACAATACTCACAGTCTTACACAGTGGTTTTCAAAGTTGACATAACGATGATGATAAAGTACAATATATTTCGTAGCCCTATTTGAATTAAGGAGATGCACCGAGTGAAACCAGAGATGTGGAGGATCTATGAGATTATTACCATTTCAAGTCGCATTAAAACTGCAATTAGAGTCTTTATCCTTTTAAACATGTTTTTCTGAGTGAAACTAACTATGTGAGTGAAGTAATGAGAAGGATTTGGTCCAGTTCTCCAGATTTGATTGGATCACTCAACTTTCTGTATCTCGGAGAATAAAAAACAAGACAGAGCCGCAGAGGACTGGAGAGACTGTTTTCTACAACTGAAATCCCACATACACCACCTACTAAATATTCCTCTGTGAGCTACTACGACCCAGGAGCTCACAGTCAAGTGTTTTGTAGGGGTGGTGGTTTGTTGAGCAGATCTCTTTGGATAAGAAACATTTATGTGTGGATACAGATTTGACTATGTTCACGATAAGTCACCAAAAATCCATTTTATAGGAAGAAGAAAGACAGTGATGTTGATACAGAAACACACAAAAAATGCAGTATGTTCAGCATGTATCTAAAGATCAGGAGTGGGGGGATAATAATTGATTCTTGGAGGCATCACAATGCAGATGTGGACGATTTGGCATTGATTCACAAATGTCAATAACTGAGTGTCTAAATGTTTATTAATAACATGATGTGGGTGGAACTAAAGAGGCAGAACTCAAACGCGAGCTCAGTGCAGCACCCAGACAATCTACAACGCGGAGGCGCTAGAGTTAACTTGTAATTCATTTCCACAAAAGGCAGCAGTTGCAAATTTGTTTTAATTAATTCTCAACATATTTACATTTGAGAGACGAACGTGAATTATATCGTGAACACTTTCTACGGCATCACCCAGAGACGAACGTTAGTTGGGCAGAGCAGCGATCAGACAGTAACATAAACAAACAAAACCTGACCAACACACACTGCAGCATTAAACAACTTCAACCAACTGTGTGGTGAAGAAAATAACTCTGCAGTCTGTTTCACACCACAAACCCTGCGTCCAGTCCTCTTGGCGTCTTGGATTTTCCGGAGCTGAAGGTGCAGCAGAGAGGCTGCTCTCCACTAGGGCTGGGCGATATGACCGAAATCTCATAACACAATATAATTCATTTTATATCCAGATAACGATACACATCACGATATAGCACATTTTAATCCAGTGAATAAAAAGTCATGCTCTCTGCAGGGCTGAGGCTTCAGTGTGTGCAGCGCAGCAGAGACAGACAGCAGAGTTATATAAACTCCAAATGACGAAAAATACTGTCGTACAAAGTGTAATTTGCGTCACAACGATATAAACCGTAGAGCAAAATATGCATCTATAGACATTGTCCCTCGTATCACACAGCCCTACTCTCCACTGATGGAGACGTTAAAACACCACAGCAGATCATATTGTTATCCCCATACAGGCAGTATGACTGTGACATGCTTTAAATTCTGTTAATTAAAATGCAGTTAACTTGTTTTTTTGAAAGCCAAAGAAAGGGGGTGGCATGTAGTGGGGGCTGCAGGCTTGAACTGAACCCGCAGCTGCTGTGGCAAGGACAATGCCTTCGTATGGGACACCTGCGCTACCCACTAAGCCATCGGGCAACCCATTATCATTTAGAGTTAGCTGTAGTCCCATGCGGTTAACTTTTTAACATGAAAAGCCTGCTATAGTGTTTAGCTATATTTACGCAATGAGGCTGAGGGGAAAAGGGATCTGTATCAAAGCCACATTGTGTTCAAGTAAAATTATCTCTTTATTTGATTATGAATCACTACAAAACAGTGTGCTACGTTTTAAAAGTAGTTTAAGTTGTTTTGTAAATCATGTTGAGAAATAAAAATAAAATGGATGTATTGGTAACTTTTATCATCGAATTGTTGCCCTCTGAATCGTAACTGACTGACGTAACTCCAGTGAGGTGTCTGTAGATTGTTACAGGGATCCAGGACTGGAACTTGTAAATCTATTTTTTTTATTAGCATTTTTCTCTTTGTGTTGCAGCCTCTGCCACCACACACTTGCCACCAAAATTATCTAAGATTCTCGTTAATTACCCAGGTTCATATCATTGTCACAGACGTCTCTAAAGTCGAGCTGATGTTGCGAGTTCATGTTTGGTTTAGTAGTGCCGTCTCTTTGAGCCGCTGCACTCACATAACAAACACAAAGTAACAGAGACTTGGCAACGCTGACTCTCAACATGACGACCACAGTAAACTCAGCTCATCTGTCGACATAATTGATCAAATATTATCATTTCTTGTAGCTCTCAGGCTCAAGGACTTAAAGCCTGGAGACAACTAATTAAAATTTTGCAAGGAAGTGTCAGCGAGATCAACTGCCGAAAATGTTTTTCATTTCAAAACTGGCATCCGAATTCCTCGAGCTCATGCACCTTTAACATCCTGAGAAACTATCAGACAAACACAACAACATAAAAGAAGATTTCCTGGTTTTGTTGCTCATGAAATATTTTAAATTTAACTTTCTGAAAATAATTTGATGACAGTGTGATTACTTCCACATTCTCTGTTTGAACTGCTCTGATCTGAGATTGAAGCTAGAGATCACGTTTCCTGGATTAAATGAAATTGAGGATGATACTAAGTGGGGTAGAAATTGAAAATTGCACTTGAATAGATCCCTGCTGTGGTCACAGTCGCTCGATAAAAAGTGCATTATGTGTGATGTAAGACGTGTTACGCCACATCTGTTTGGATGGATTCAACCTCCTCTGAAAAGGTCCAGTCTCTCCCAAAGGGAACGAAAATGATCAATATATCCATGTCCAGTGGCAGTGAGTGCAGAGGTTCAATAACCAGGAGGCTGAAGAGGCAACTGAAATGACTCTGTCTCCACACTCGGCAAAGGCTCAGACAAAATCACTTTTTTTTTTCACAAGACTGAAAGCTTGTGGCTCATAACTGTAATTAATGATGCAATTTGCCAGTTTCTCTTTGATATTTAATCATTTGTCCTAACATGAAAAATTAGTGCGACTAGAAATTACAATTTCAGAAAACTTGTCAATAACACCAGCATCTCTACATCGAGGAAACAGAATGTAAGTGAGCCAGTGAACGGAGCATGACCACAATCTGTAGCTCATCATCAGGCCGACCTCGGATACACACAGCAAGAAACTGATAGAGAACCTGCGGCAGTGGAAGGCATCAGATTATCCAGAGATGTTCACCTGATTCTGGCTGTTCATTTAGGGCAGGCTGGGGGGAAGCAGAGGACAGATATGGAGGGAGACTGCTGGGCTGGATGATGATGATATCAATGTTTACATGTTTTCTGTAAAGCTGTTTACATTGCTAATGAACATTTCCTATTACATGCAGCCATGCATACACTGATTAATGTGTCCTACGGAAAATTAAATTAATTTTCCGTTCGGTGACAGACTTGTTGAAATGCGCAAAAACACCTTTCGTCTTTCATTCCTTCAACAAACTTGTCCTATTTCTAGCCTTGCCGCCCCTGGACTTAAATGCATTTACCCCCCACTTGGTCTCTGCTTAAACACACCAGCTCCCATAGCAGCTCCCGTTCTCTGCTCCTGTGGCAGCTCGACTCCTCTCCTCACCATGAATATATAAACTCTGCAGCTGTTGCCGTGTCTCGTGTGTGACAAAGAAAAGATGAGGAGAGACTCGTTGAGGTCGAGAAATATCCCGAGCTAAATGACGCACAATCTTGTCATTATAAAGACAATGGTCTAAGAGATACTTCCTGTTGAGTCCCAGCTCTGGAGATCGGCTCTTCAGGAGATAAATCAGATTTAATTAGGGGCTGTCCGAACATGATTTTAAGCTAATGCAGAGGTGGAGGAAGTACAGATCTGTCAGTAAAAGTAGTAATAACTTTGCGTGGTTGTCTGTTTATGAGCTGCAGCTCAACGCGTCCAGTGGGTGCTAGGAGCGATACTTGATGGGCAACACATGACGGCACCGTTGTGTTTTTAGCTTATGTCTTTTACAGTGGTGCTATTTTACTATAATGCTGTCCTTTCATCCTTGCCCAGGAGATTTAACAGCTTAATCTCTAAAAAAGCTGTCGTTCACAAATGGCCTCATGTGACTCTAACGACTCCAACGACCACCACTGCAGCAGGAGTTTCTACGACCGTCGTTGACACACCTTTGGAGCACTAATGAACCAATGACATCATTGGCCTTGTAGTCTCTAAATACAGACTCTACATTCAGTGAGAGTCCCCGGAGATCTTGCCTCCGGAAGAAGAGCGGAAGAGCCCTGGTTTCCGGTTGTAGGCTGTTTATAGTCTGCTTGATATTGACCAATCACGTTTGAGCCGGCTGCAGTTGTTGCCAGGTTAAACGGTCCGTGCGGTGAACTAACGAGGCAGAACATAATTGGTGTCACTGCAAACTCTGAATCCATCGCAATAGTTCAGCATATTTACCCATATAAAAATAAACGGAAGTCGGAAATGGAAATTTGCCTCCTCCACCCAAATCAGACTGGAATGCCAAAAATCGGGGTCTAAATGTAGCCAGTGTGTCTTTGCCCCTCTGGAAATAGCAGCTTGACATCAGAGTAGAGGAGCTGAATGGTTTTTTTTGACAATGACGTGGTCTGTGTGTCGAGTAAAGAAGACTAAAGTACATCATCCTCCAGCTGGGCTACAGGGCTACATAACTGAACAAATGCAGCGTGCCTTCTTCTCCCAGGGGATCGGGAAAGATGAGGAACGGGTGTTCACAGTCAAACAGCCAGGAGTCCAAAGATCAGCTGTTCCTTATTTAAGGGAAAATAAATGTCAGTAGGCTCCAGTGCAATCAGTTTTACTCCGGGCTGCCTCTTATCTTAAGCCGGAGAGTTCCACAGCCGACGCCAGTTTTGTTTTGCTTGTAGCGCACATACTCTCACAAGTGGGAATGCACTACTAGGAGATCAACTGGGAGACCTGCGAAGCCCCGTTATTTAGCAGCAAGGTGTGTAGCTGGTCTCCAGCTGACTTAAATATAAGCAGAGTGCGTGTAAGGAACAAGATGTCAAAGTCCAGTAAAATCCAAAACAGAGCTTTGAAACAATCTTTAACCACCACGTAAATGCAGGTGCTGCACGGCTCCATAGTCTGATCCACATCTATATGCTTCTTTCTTCTCAGGCTGAAGCACAAGAGGCAAACCCACACACGTGCACAACATCTCTGTTCATCGATCCATGCAGATCTTAATATTTGGCCCCATTTGCAACTTACATCCTCAGCAATAATTGGTGAGGTGGGTGCACAGTCTTGATGGACGTGATGATGAATATTGATGAACGACCCCAGGATGAATGCCTGAAACTGCAGGCTGCTAATAGGAATTTAACAAAGAAGGTGGCACCAGCTGCCTGCCTTCCAAGAAGCATGACAGAGAGAGACAGAGAGGCAAAGAAACAGAGCCGGTGACAGACAAAGAAAGCCAGTAAATTAACTCGGGTGAATCACTGGAGGCAGTCATTGGAAGTGAAGAGGCAGAGGAGAGGGTGAAAGAAGGCAAGGGTGAGGAGAGGGAAGGACAGACCAAATGTAGATAAGACAAAAGAGAAAGGCGAGGGATGGGAGGAGGGGAATTAGGCCAATTTTCTTTGGGGATTTACAGATTATAGTTGGGTCAGAGGGACAGATGGAGAGCAGAGAGTGAAATCTGTATGACATGGAGAGAATTCTTGAAATGAACACACACACATATATTTACAGAGCCAACACACAAGCACTGGATGGAGCTATAGCGTCTAGACTGGGCTCTCGATCCTCACTGTCTCCACCAGGAGAGATGCTGCAGCTGTGCCAGCAGAGATGGGTTGGAGGGAGGGAGGGGGGCAGAATCTGGATGAAAGAAGAAATTAAGGGGTCGAGGTGAGTGAGAGCAACCAGAGAGGAGAGAGACAGATTAAATCAAAATGAGGATGGAGGTGGAAAAATGGAGGCGCCACAGAAAAGAGCAGGCAGAGATGTGAGATGTTGAAAAGCCAAATGGAAGAAGGGTAAAAAGACAGAGCAGGGTTTTGCTCCTCTAAATGATACATATTGAGGTATTGTGGGGACACATTAAATTCTGCTGAGTGAGCAGAAGTGCGTTCGTCCCACCAGAGACGATGAAGTGTGGCCGAGCAGTTGTGGCTCATCAAAGCCCAATAACATGAGCACAAGTGGGACAATACAAAAGCCAGGTTCATTAGAGAGATGGGTGGGTGGGATGAGTGACAGAGGAAGTGGGTGGCGAAGAGGGCAGTGTGAGAGGAGAGGAGTGAGACTGAGGACCAGCTCGCACCAGCTGTTATGGCAGGAATATTCTGCTGTTTAATTCAGCTGGAATGTAATTGTCACATATCAGTCTATGAAAACCCAGCGTGTGATAATGTAGCTGCTTCCGATACTGAACCGTCTATTCACTGGTCACTTCCTGCTGCTCTGAGAGCTGAAAGCACGCCACCCACCATCACTGCCTTTGTTCCTTTAACATGCAGTGTCATGCAATTCAACAAACGCACCATTTTCTAAAGCTTGTAATTTCTGTTTTGTTGTGATTGCATCAGGTTAAACTCTATGATTATTTTAGAGTCTGTGGTTAAATGGAAATGTATTGAATAGCCCTTCCTGTGTCCCGCCTTTTTCGCTCTACTCTCCAATAAGAGTTGAGCAAGCTTCAGCAGAACTTCAGACAACTTTCCCCTTCCTGTTATACTAAAGCCCCCAGTAACAGCAACAGGTTTTGAAGCCAATTTCACATAGTGGCCGAACATGGAATTACGAATTTCAGGTCTGTCATGCGACGCCACTGGGCCCAAAAAAGACTTCCTATAGACTTACACTGGGAAAGAAACATTTGTAAATGATTTATTTCTCGACTAGGATTTGATCTGTTCAGTCCGATAATGTTTCAAAAGTCTAAAGACCAGTTCTGACCAAAGATTCGTGATGAGAAAAGTTGCAGGAGTGTGAACTGGCTGGTCTGAGCGCAACTCAATCTGGCTGATAATGATGATGAACGTAAAGTTGTCACCTGTTTCAACATGCAAACACGCTCCGTCTCCACAGAGTCCTGTTTCCTCCTTTTAGCACGTTACAGAACGGCACATTGCAAGTAGTCGTTTCAACCCGTCTCATCGTGAATCTTTGGTCGACCTAGGCCTAAAAGAGCCAATCAATCTTTTTCGATTCAAGTTAGTGGAGCACTAAACAGGAAGTAAGCTGACTGGCTGGCAAAGTGTTGAGTGTGCTTGCTCTATGAGCCCAATGATGCGGAAGATTTGGGTAATTTTACACCCGGAAAGTCGAACTTTTGTAGACGCGCATGCGCAGTCACGTACTGCTGAGGGTGAAAATCCCTGATCGTTAGCTCACACGCAGCTTGTTCAAGCTGTTCTCTGTGTTGTTGAAATTAAACAAAATAACATGGAACGTATCTGCTTATTATGCTACTGATTTTAATTGGGATATTTTTTTGATTAACTGAATGACATTTAACAAAGTGTTGCACCCCGTCTCGAAGGCTGGGCTCATAGGAGACCACCACACTCTCTCCCAGGGGAGGAGAGAGGCGGATGTCAAGGCTCCGTCCAGCATGGACCAAAACACAGCACTGACGGTTCAGAAGCAATTCGGAATGATTTAAAAGCAATTAATGAACAGACAACGTGGTGTTTAAAACTGCATATATTGCGAGCAGATCTATTTTCTGGCCTAAAGTGCGGCCATGACTAGTTCTGAATGTGGGCTTTAGCAGGCAGACACTCTCTCCTCTTCCTCGTCACCCCCTCGCTCTGAATGTAGGCATGGACTGTAACGCTATATGGCGTATACTGCCCCCATCAGTTCCGGAAAGGCTAACGTTACTTTGTTTATTTTATCTCTGTACGGCTATGTGCCGGCATAGTGTACTTTGGGTGTTATTTATTTGGACATACACAGCGTGACTGTGAATATATCCTTCCATCGCATACTGTAGTCCTTGCTGTCCGCTTCTTGGGGGTTTATAACCTGACGCACAAAAATGAAGGGCCACAGTGTCTATTATAATTATACACATTGGGGCTCCCAGCTAAATGAAACCAGTGTCGCCATGTCTCTCTTTGCCGAGCTTGTTCAACCTAGCAGCAGTAACAAAGGGGGACTTTGGATTGCTTGATTGCAAATATACTGTGTGATAGCAAAATAACAAGAACCTGAGAAGACTGAATCTTAACAGGTGTCTCCAATCTCAGCGCAGAATTCATTAACCAGTAAGACAGAGCTGCAGACTCAGCAACCAGCTAGATGAAGCAGAGTGGCGTGGCCCCTGGTAAATCTTAAACAGCGGCATCAGACTTCCCCCGATCTCATTAGACAACCCTGCTGTGAATAAGATTATGCTTATGGTGGAAATATCTATTAATACCCACTGGTTTTTCAGGTTATGTCACCGACTGTGGTGCCCGGAAAATAGAGCATTTTCACCATCTTACTTCTCACATCCTTAAAAGCTGAGCCTTTCCCTGGTAGTTCTTGGCTCTCGTCTCTGTGTAACTGGTGTAGTTGCCTTATAAATAATTCTCTGTCAGTCTGCACCGGAGTCAGCCAGTTTATTCTGTGGCACAGCTCATCACTAGTTCTCCAGAGAGAGGCCTTGAGAGAGCTCCTGCTGCACGGTGGATGTTGGCTCGACGAGAAGTTAGAATTTGTTTTGCAGCTGTAGTGGACAGAGACGACACAGTCTTTGTTTGGACTCCATGATTCTGTGCATACCACTGCAAGAGTGAAGCAGCAGACAATTTACATAGTGGTCAGTGCGAGCGGCTCAGCCTCGTTTCTCAAACACTGTGTGGCTGTAATATGAGCTGGAGAGCCACGGCAAACAAAGCTCCTCTAAAACTCTAAAGATGCAAATAAAACACAATTATAACGCCAGGCTTGGAGGTAGGCAGAGCACAGCAGCTCTCTGCTTTGCACACAGAGCACACTGCAGCGGACGTTTTCAACCTAATGGGACAAAATGAGACTGTGTCTTCTTATTTAGCCAAAGAAATAAAACACAAGAGATAATTACAGGCCTTAATTGCTTCATCAAACTGAATAAAAGAACCCACTTCTTTCTGTGGCTCCTCTGTAGAAGTGTTGACATCCTGTCCAGACATGTGGATACATCTGGTGTCTGGAGAGCAGGGGGTTAATCTCTTAAACTCTGGGTTGATTCTGTCAGATAATGTGGACAAAACCTTTGAACGCTGCTATAGATCTTTCACTTGACTTTCAGGTAAAGCTGAAATCCATGAGGGACTGAAAGCAAAGATGGCAGCGGTGTAAGTGTGAGAAAAAACTGCAGACACCTGCCTTCAATATAAGCCACTGTAAAACTAAAGGATGCAACTGACAGTATAGTATGAAAGCTTATGTATAACTTTGAGTTCTTGAAAATACGAACCATGCATATGGAAAACAGTGTGGAATTACGGTATTTGCACCACAAAGCCCAAACACTCAATGACACATGAGAAACAGCAGAAACAAAAAAAATCAACCCACAGTTGGAGGGTTTATAATCCACTTCCACTCCTCACTAGCTGGTTGGGAACGCCGCTTAATGTGGCGGACACACGCCTGAACACAGGAACAGAGTGGAGGTGGATAGCTGTAGGATGTAGGGGGCAGTTTGGGAAAGGGCCATAAATAAAGCAGTTTCAAACCAGTTTTTCCCCTGTGCTGTTTGGCATGTTGGGGACAGCCACTAGCCCTGCACCTGCTGCAATGTGTTCACCTTCTTTCTGACCCAGGCGTTCAGGAGGTTTTTATATGGAGCCGAATTATCCACAGATGTCTCTTCCTCTCCAAAACAAAACTGGTAAAAAAAAAAAACACTGAATAAAACAGTTTCACGGTACAAATCAGTTTCTCTGACACTGCGCATCACAGATGGCTCCGTCTACAGTTTGGTTTCTGTTCTGGGCTGCTGTAGAAACATGAAACACTTCAGACAAGGACTGACTGTCTATGTAGATATAAACGGCTCATTCCTTGGTAATGAAAAAGCAAAGATTGTTACTTTAAGGTAATTATATACTTAAGAAAACCTACTCACTATATCATAATCAATTACTGCTAATACGGCCCACTAAATCCTACACACTGGATCTTTAAAGATGAAACTCATGATCTGTGTTGGTAATAATATTAGTTTACCCAGTAATAAGTAATCTCAGTAATATTTTTACAATAATATTAACTTGTTACAACTTCTCTTGTTGTCAGAGAACGACAGGTTTGAAATCAAACAATCAATAACATACTGGATTCATTACTGTAATCGTCATGCATGCACATGCACTTGGAAGATGGAGTTACATCCAACAGCTGGAAATATTCCCATTACTTTGATGTTGTCAGGAGGAAAGATGACAAGATGATGTCCTGAAACACCTGCGACTACCGACGGCACAACAACGTGAAGCTCCAGGAAATACACCCCACCAAAGGTGAGCTCTCTGGCAGAGGAGGATGGCTGTAGCCTCACTCTGGCTAATTTAATCGCGGACAGCCGCAGGCTACGAGCAACAAGGGACTAATGAAGCTTGTGGCTGGATATGTGACGTACAAAATGTTATCTTCATGATCGACTCTCCGTCTTTCAGACAGATCCTTGGGGGAACATGCCGCTCACAGGCAAAAGCAGACCCTCAGGTAAAATATCATCTGCAAGCAATCTAGCTTTAGCTGCACTTCTCGGAGATTACCCTGACACACACACACACACACACACAGGTGTACATGCAAAAAGGGTGTAACTGAAAAGTAATATAAAGAGTTGCCTAATGAATTACTGCTGGCGGGGAGGAAAATGTAATATTACTTTTAAGAAGAGCAATGAGTGATGAATCTTTGTACCAGCCCAACACTGTCTGTGATGTAGTTTAGTTAAAGCAGCAGAATAATATATGTGCATTTATCATCTTAAATGAAGTTTTTAATGTCATCTGCGCGGTCAAGCAGTCTGTGTTTGAAATCACGCCTTGGTTGTGGTGGGTGGACGGGGCGATGGGGAGATGGAGAGGTGTGGGTGTGCAGGTGAGACAGAGGATGAAGGAGAGAGCAGAGGATGTTTCAAAAGTGTAACAGCGCATTTTCTTGCCCTTTTATCACCTCCTGGTTCTGTCAGCCACCACAGAGGCTTACAAATCAATGAGAAACCCTGCTGCCTTCACCGGACGCACGCAGCACACACAATGAATCCAAATCCTGTATGTGTGTGTGTGTGCGCTGAGTTATACATTTGCGACTATGCAAGAGAGTACACGCTGCTCTTTGTGGCCCGAACTCGTGGCCTGCTCCCACACCTTCAGAAAGCAGTGGCAGATCAATAGTAATTTCTTTTACCCCCAACCTTTCCCAGTATGACCCACAGCTCCTAGAACGCCCTTGAGGAAATGAAGTGTATTGTTGCGTGGAGAGACACCTTTTGCACTCGTGACAGGAGTTCAGAGAGGAGCTCTGATCCCTCTTGGTTTACACTACAGGGGGTGGAGGAAGAAGAGGAGCTAAAATGGAAATTATGTAAGAAACCATTAGCCTTGTAACATGCCCTGACTCACACACACATACACACACTCACATGTGCCATGGTGTACAGGCACCATCAACCGCACAGATTCACACAGAATAACGATCACTCGCTTCTTCACAGGGAAGGTGAAGAGGAGAAACACCACACTGTGAAAACACAGCTGAACACTTCCTGGTTTCAGCAGCCGCATGTTGTGTAGGTGCAGCAGATTGAGGTGATGAATGTAGCTGTGCTGTAACGTGGATCAAATAAGGTGGAAACTGTGCATGTATCACAAGCTTTAATTATACTGGGCCATGTTGCATTACACCTGGACCAGATGAACTGGATTAGGGTTGGGCGATATGGCTGAATTTACCATGTGACAGTAAAAATGTGTCCAGTGGTAGAGAACCAGGAACCCTCTTGCTGTGAGGTGACAATGCTAATCGCTGCGCCGCCGTGCCGCACAGTAAACTTTACTCCAAATGTTAATTATATTACTATAATGCTCCAGGTCTGCAGACACGGATCAGAGCTTGCAGAGTGGAGGAGTGATAGCCGACAGCTCCTTGGACTGCTGGCTAATTTGTTTGTCAAAAAAGCATGCTCCATACCTTCGACTACCACACCCTGCTTTCAGAGCAGTGAACTCAAAGTGCCTGGAGCTGCTGCTGGTGCTGCAAGTGACAAATTAACGCCTTAGGCTGCACGTCAATTACTCCATCTCAAAACACACAGTAGCCTACAATTCAAAACTCGCCCAGCATTATTCAAACATATCAGATTCAAACTCTACTCAAACATGGTTCCAGCCAGGTGGCATACATGGAGGGAGAGATGGGACATTTTAAATTACTGTTCTCAGGAACTTTAAACTTTTTAACTAACATATAACGTGATAGAGAACTTTGCCCATAAACCTGCTCACTGACTTTCTTGGATTTGATGATCTGTTCATACTGTAAAGCTACAGTTAGCTTAGCTTAGCATGAAGACCAGAAGCAGAGGAAAACAGCTAGCCGGGCTCTGACCACCTCTAAAGGTGCTTTCACACTTAAGCTGTTTGATCCGGTTAAAACAAACTCAAGTGCGTTTGGGCTGGTGTGAGAGCTGTCAGTCGAACCCTGGTGTGGACCAAACGATCAAACCAAGACCGCTTGAAAAAGTGGGTCTCAGTCCGCCTACAAACGGACTCTGGTGCGACTTGTTTGTGGTGTGAAAGGAAACGAACCGACGATTTTACCAACAGCTACACCCAAATTAAATCATTGAATGTGTCCGTCATCTCATAACTGATCCTGATAAAGGCTACGAATACCCCATAATCTATTTATGCTAATGCATACATGTAACCACGGTAACACATTTGCACGTCAGTGTGGGTATTTTCCCTGATTAAAAAGCTGTTAAAACTGCCATGATTGCATCTGACGCCGTGTACTTTTGTTCATTATAAAGTGTGACAGTGATCCCACAGTATTAAGCCCCGAATCATTACTGTACAAGACGCCTTCTTTTCATCCTGTCTCCATGTTACTCTATTGATTTGCAGTCTATTTATAGCCCACTAATAATGCTTACAATCTGTTATTTCTCTATGAGCTCTGCCACCAAAGAACATAAACATAAAGACTGTGGAGGGATTAAAGTGCTGCTGCGTAAACTCCTGTCAGTCACCACAATTTAATTTCCCTGCGCAGGTCCTGATGATGCAGGATGACAAACACAAAAACTGTCCAATCGATGATTTACCGGTCAGCTGGTAAAACTTCATGTTTACTCCTCTTGGTTTGTTTGCGAAAAGTCAGCGTGAACAGGAACCAAAACCAAAATGCAACGATGGATCATTTCCCCAGACTACAGCATGCAGACATGAGCCGTGATGGCGTTTTTGCAGCCATCTTGGTCGTTCTCCAAAATACATCAGTGGTGCTCTTCTTTACTAAGATAGGTTCATGCTTCCCGTAGTGTCCCCTGTGCAAGGTTGGATAAGCCAAACATGACATCATCACATACTCTGTGTGAAGCACAAAGGCTCCCCAAGTCATCAATCCTCATCTCTCATATTAGATAAATGGCTGTGATTGGCCGGGGCCATCTGAGGTTTGCTGGAAATCTGAACGGTAGCGGGAGCAGACACATGATCTGCCACAGCAAATAAAACCTGAGCTTGCAGATTGGTCTGGTTACCTGGCTAAAATTAGACAGTAAATCGAAGAAATTGACAGATTGAACCCCAGTGACTGCGCCCGGGCTTATTGAGCTGCAGGCAGTGTCACATGTGTCCACTTTAATCACCTTTAAGATGCTGTGATCTGAGTCTCAGTAGACTGGAAACAATATAATGGTCGATACCTAAGCCTGTAAATTCAGAGGGTAAAGTGGCAATATTGCTTGTTGCAAAACACTGAGGAGCGTGTACATATGTAACACATACAGTACATAACATGGCTGCTGAAGTGAAATCAATCTGTGCAGAATCAATACCTGAGAGCACAGAAGGAGAGAGATAAGTGAGCAGCTCTTACTCAAGTCAGAAGATGCTTGCAAACAATTATTGGTCAGTATCATTCAAAGGACGTGTCACCTGTCAGGGTCACATCTGTTACAGTGATGGTCGTGATGTATTGAGGGAGCCAGTGGATCACTTTGTGAAGAATCCAGATGTTTCTCAAGGAGCGTATGTATGTCAGGACTCTTAGTTTCTAGTTTCATGCCGGAGATGCCACCTGCAAAGCAGCCCTGCTGTTTGCTCAAACGAGGCGACACAAGTTTCACAGAGACGACTGTGTACTTGAATACTTTCAAATCTTGTAATACACTCACGAACCCTCTCCTCTCCTCTCACTGTGTCTCAATCCTGCTCTGCTTACTTGTTGCTGTGGAAACGTAATTTTTGGGTTAAGATCCTCGTGTTAAAGGTGTCAACCACTTATCCACCAATTCAGCTGTCATGGAGAGACACGGAAAGAGCCAGACAGAGGAATAAATGTTCAATCTCTTTCTCCATCACACGCACACGATGAGCCAAAGGGGAAACTGAATCATTCTGGGGGTTTCAGGGTGGAACAACAAGACCTGCGAGTGATGATAACAAAAGAGGGAAGCTTCAAAACAATGAAAGTGATTCAGTGTGTCTGCCTCCTGGGCGATGCCTACAGCCACAGGTACAACCCAGGAAGAACAGGACACACACACACACACACAGACACACAGTGTTCTACAAGCTCTCTGATGTATCTCATTCATTATGTTTGTCACATACTTTGAGTCAAAGTCCTGCACCAGGTTGGGAAACCTGCATAAAGCTGTGGAACAGGTAAAAATGTGTGTATATATTTAAATTCATGGATACGGATAAAAATGAACTGCATGCCGCCGGGTTATATTTGTTATTTTTCAAATTGAACCAAAGTAAAAAAGATGTGCAGTATATGTGTAATATTCTAACATCTAAATCACTATTATCAAGCAGCAGTTCCTTTTATTCTGAATGTCAGTGACACAAGTGTAACCTTTGACCCCGTGGTCACATTGGTCACCGATGTGGAGGACTGCAGCCATGAAACCTTGCAGCCCGAGGATGAGGTGGCAGCTTACATGGAGGTCAAGACACCCAAAGAGGATCCTTTGGAGGTTTGATGGTGGTGGAAAGAGCATGCTGACATGTTTCCTAACCTGGCAGTGACTGAATGTTTTCATCATCCAGTCAAAGAGACGTCCAATTCAAGAGCGGAGAACCAGCTTCATGTGAGGGACTGGAGCCTGGGAGGGTTTGATCGTGGGTGCGGGTCAGGTCATGGGACTTTTTTTCATGGGTGAAGCTTTGACTTAGACATAATGGCTGCTGCAGAGCGGCCAAGGCTAAAGTTAGCTAACCAGTGGAGGCTGTTTGGTGGGTTGTGAGCACTATGTTTCCAAAGCTAACAGAAGATAAAAGACATTTACATCACAAAACGTCAAAATTTCCCCAACTCCAAACAGAATGTGCTTTGAAATTCAGTGCTAAAGTTCACTGAGTCAGTGCCCTAAAAAGAAAGACCTCTTGTTTTTCACGTCATTTTGCATTTTCTCTTAAAATTATACTGGTTAGCTGACAGTGGAAGTTTGGCTATCAAAAGCAAAATTAACTGCGACTGACGTCCCCACATGTGCCTCCTTGCCGGCTACTCATATGTAAAACAAACAATTTAAGAAATACTTCACAGCAACACAGTTAACTTCCTCTCCTCCTGCACAACATTGTCCCGTTCCCGTCTTTCATAAGTGTCTCAAAGGTCCAGCTGTGAAACAGGCTCTACTTCAGCCAAGACATCAGTCAAAATGCTTCAAAGCAATTCCTCCTCTTCCCCGTCCTGTCAAATCTCAATCCCTAAAGAAGTGAGGCGAATGAAAGTGCTTTGGAAATATTCAGATGACAGTCAGTAGTTATTTTGACTTTAGAAGGGTCCACTGTGGAGTGTGTCACTTTTACACTGAATTAAAGTCAGTTCATACATTTAAAGACTGATATAAAGTATGTGTTAAAACTTAAAGTTATTTTCAAAGAAAAATCATCAATATTACTTTTTCCTAATTCTTGAGTCACAAAATTAATCTTAAGAGGTTTAAAGTTAAACTGGCCAATCAGAGCTGCTGCTGCTGGACTGTGTGTTGGACTCCATTAAAGATCCAGTGTGTCAGAGTTCAGTGTTCATTGCTCAGGAGGTTTTTACCAGGAGCTGAATCATCATCAGAGGTCTCTTCTTCTCCAAAACAAACAGATCAGGTGATTAAAACCAGTAAAATCAGAATAAATTTGTTTGACAGTACAAATCAGTGTTTCTCTGATGCTGTTTGACATGATGGAGACAGCCTGCCAGCCAAACACCTGCTAGTCCTTTCTCCCCTTTCTCCTCTGGGAACTTCAGATTGAGTTAGGAGAGAGCTACTGCTTCAAGTGAGGGAGCTCAAGTATCTCGGGTCTTGTTCTCGAGTGAGGGTAAAATGGAGCACGAGATGGATCGGCAGTTTGGCGACCATCGTGGTGAAGAGGGAGCTGAGCCAGAAGGTAAAGCTTTTGATTTACTGGTCCGCCTCCGTCCCAACCCTCACCTATGGTCGTGAGCTCTGGGTAGTGACTGAAGGAATGAGGTCGCGGATACAAGAAATGAATGAGTTTCCTCTTTGGGGTGTCTGGGCTCAGCCTTAGACACAGGGTGAGGAGTCGGACATCTGGAGGAAGCTCAGATTAGAGCTGCTGCTCCTTCCTGCATCAAAAGGGGTCAGTTGAGGTGTTTGGGTACGTCCCACTGGTAGGAGGCCCCGGGGCAGACCCAGAACACACTGGAGGGATTATATATCTCATCTGGCCGAATACCTCAAGGTCCCCCAGGAGGAGCTGGGAAGTGTTGCTAGGGAGAGGGACGTCCAAGATACTTTGCTCAGACTGCTGCCCCCATGACTCATCCTCCATAAACGGATGAAAGTGGATGGACTTCAGATCCAAATGTTCAGTAGGTTTTTACTGGGAGCTGAATTATCCGCAGGTCTCTTCCTCTCCAGAACAAAAAACTGAATGAGGCAGTTTCCAGTTAAAAAAACACTCTCATCGTGGAGAGTCTTTTAACTACAATGGCCGATGTGAAAACATGAATGGCTGTATTGTATACACAACATATATTTATGCTGTGTATTTATTGGGGTTTCTTCTGTGTTGTGCTGACCTGAGCAGAATGAATTTCCCATGAGGACAATAAAGGGCAACAAATGGTTTTTCCATTATGGGCTACTGTAGAAACATAGTGGTACTACATTTCAATCCCTGTAGACGACACAATGCTGTCTACGTAGATATAAACGACTCATTCTAAGGTAACAATGAAAATGGAAAATCATAGTTAATAAAATTCTGATTCAATTATTGAAATGCAAAATTAATCTGTTTATAATAGCTTTTTTATAATTGATCAGTTTCTCAATTTTATTATGATTTAACATCAATATACAAAATTATAGCTGCTTTCAGCCAGATGAAATAATTGTATATATTTAACTGATTATTTCAGTTTTTCAAACAATAAAAAACCCCACTAGCACAACTTTGTATTGTTTGTTGATGAAAAAACAAACAGGGGCTTGCCAAGTATCCTTAACCAATCCAACACAAAGCTCACACCAGGGATGTGTGTGTGTTATTGACCAGGTTACGTCATTAATCTGCCCCCAGAGGAGATCGTCTCCATACCGATCCATACAAACCCTCCAGAAGCTTTGGAAAAATACAGACACACACACAAACACACACACACACACACGTACGCGCACACACAGACAAATGTATGCCTGTTTGATAATGCTTTGCTCTCACACCATGCAACACCATCCACCCACAGCAATCTGTAACAGAACAGAGACAGAGCAGGCTGAGCAGAGCAGAGAGGATCAGGTAGAATCAGGCTGAGGAGCTCCATATGTCTCATTACATTCAAATCTTATTCCAACTCAATGACACACACGGATTGGTTCAAAACGCTGCACAGAGTGTGTTATAACCAGTGCTGATCATCTCTCACGGGGCTGGGAAAAATGAAGTCTGAGATGCATCGCAATTCTCTTAAGACAGATCATTGTCTCAGTGCAGAAAAGCTAATAATCAGAAATTTAAAATCTAATTCTGTGCATTATGATCACCTGTAATTATTCTGTACGACAGAGCTGTATGTTGTGTGAGGCTGAACTAACTGGATGGTGATTGGATGTAAATATGTGCGTCACGTTTACATTCTAAACTAGGACACTTGTTTAGTTTTGGTGGCATCACCCACATATGCTGAGATGAGGAAAAAACAAAACGGAGGCGAGCTCCTTATCAGTGCTGATTTCAAGCAGATGTAGGACGCAAAAGCAAAATGCAATACGTTATAGGTATATGAATGGAAACACAGTGAACATGCTAACACACAGTACAGCATCACCCAGAGTGCCGACCTGCACCCTTATTTAATGTGATCTGTAATGACATGTCGAGACACAATGATCTTCAGGAGATGTGTTCTTTCTGGTGGCGCACTGACAGAAGCGGAGCAATGTGGATTATTGCGGCTAGATGAGTAAAACAAACAGTTTATCAAGTGGTAAATCACTACGTGACATTTGTCTAGCTTGTCAGTGTGCTGTGGTAGTGTAGCTGCAGAGTGAGCGCTCTTGACTTTCACGCTATTTTTTTGGTTACAGTCAGCTGCAGATGTGACGCAGCGGCCCTGAGATAGAAAGACTCTGCGCCATAAGGCTCTGAAATAACATGATCTTCTCTCTTCTGCTGAGAAGGGTCAATTTACAGCTCACAGATAATTCATGCGACACAATCTCCAACAAATGTTGCACATTTCTGATCCATCGTTAGCACTTGTTTACTATATTATGTGAATGCACCTGTTAGAGCTGTTTCATAGTCGACGCACGCAACGTGAGCAAGTGACACAAGTGACGCCAGCAACACACTTCCTTTCATAGTCCACACATTTGACACTTGAAATGCAATACATCACTCGCGCAGAAGGTGGTAGCAGAGTCACAGGCACATTCTCGCTAGCTAGTATTGCTATTTTATTAGAGTACAGGGCGCTAGAACTGTCGTAAGTGGGTGTGTGCCCGTACGAGTTAGCAAAGTTTTTCCTCCTCGCCTGCCATATTTCATCCCTGCTTATTCTGTGAATAACAAAAAGTGGTTAATTTCAAGTACGTCGCCTGCATTATCACCCCCGCTGGCAATGCATGGTATTACACGAATCACTGCGTCGCGTATCAAAAAAATGGACAATTTGAGATGCAAGCACGCATCATGGAGGCCAATGCGTCTTGATACGCTGCCTCTACGTGCCTTTGGGCCCTGACAGTGAATGCCCCTCGGAGCCCTGTCCAAAATTTAAAACTTTATATGACAACAAACAAAAAAGAAGTCATTGAATATTCGTATTCAACAGCCAAATCTGATTTGACTGATAAGTCGGGTGCAGCCCTACAAAATTTTGATCCATCAAGATGCACTGATAATCGTTTTACAATCGCCCTCTGAACTGAAATCACTTTGTGAGGTGCCTAGAAATGTCCAACCCTTGCTTACAGACACTAAGAGTTCGTCACACTTGACAAATACATACAGGCTTTATGGATCTGTCAACTGTATCTTAGCATACAATGAAGCCAACTTTACCCACCATCGTTGGCCAGAGTTCCACCAAACCACCAAATACAAAATACAACACTCCGACATTCCCACACTAAATAAATCATTTTAAACCTCAGTGTGATGCAGACGCTTGACTTCCCTTTTGTTTTGAAAATGTGTCGCCGTTTCTTACCCGAAGAGCCGAGGGAAAGTGTAGAGATAAAAGAGAGAGACAAGGCAGCACCAAAAGAGACCACGGAGAAGCTAAACAGGGACAACACAAAGGCAGGACACACATGTAGGTGAGAATACCTCTAAAGCCTGTGTTGTGCCAGGTTTACATGTTTTGAGACCTGTGGCATTGTTTGTGTGCGGTGACGAGTGTGACTCTCGCAGCTGCCACAAACAACAAGCGTCATGGTGGAAATCTGCTGCTGCACAGCGGGACGTCTTTATCTGTGGCTGAGATGAAGCAGCGTACCCTGACACCAACAAAGACAAAGAGATACTGAGAGAGAGACAATAATACACTGAGGAGGAAGAGAGGAGATGTGAGAGTTTGCATCTTCACAGAGACAATCTTTTTACATCCTCTGTCAGGAGATAAATGCTCAGTGTTGGTTATTTGTGGACCGTCCTGTGAGAGTTATCAGCTGAATCTGCAGCTCAGTGTCACAGAGCTTTATAGTGAGATCCAGCTCATTGTTTATCTGTCCAGACCACATCTTCACTGCTCTGGTTCATTCTCAACACTCTTCAAATGTTTTCAGAGGAAAAGCTGTAAAAAGCGTCCGAACACCACCTGCACACACACAGTTAGCCTACATCTAAACATGTTTCAGTTTTAAATCAACCCATTCTCACTGTGACCTTGTTGGTCATGGACTTTCCACATACACATCGACGTCCAAGGTACCCTGGGTGTGTTGGTTGTTGACGTTCTGGGACGTCGTGTCAACTTCAGCCTGTTACATGCATTGACTGTTTTCAAAATACACTTCTGTTTTCACAGGAAATGTACAGTTTGCATACAGTCTCTTTCAAAATAAAAGGACTATGTGGTTCTGTTTAGCCAACACACACACACATGGTTGGGTTTAGGAAAAAAGATCAGGGTTTGGCTTTACAATCTTACAGGAAGTGAACACCGGCTTCCTGGGTGAAAGTCGTTGGTTGTTGGACCACCATCCCTCCCTCTCGCCCACCACCTTAACTTTTGTTGTTATCACACAGTGTCTCCCCCTGACGTCACAGAGTGTTAAACAATAATGGCAACCGGTTTCATTTCATGCTGACGTGAAAGAATGGCTTTATTTGTCAGTGTCTGATGCCGAAAGTCACTGACCAAGCGCCAGATTTCGACGACTTTGGAGGAAAACTGGGTTGTTTGGAGTTTGGAGGATGAGCGGTTTCGCACCATTTCAGAAATAATCTCCATCCGTACTAACAGCTGGAAACACATATCGCATGACCATTCTAGTGTTAAGAGGAAGCAGATTGTCTGCTCTGTGTTACAGAAAATATTGCGAGCTCGGATCAACATGGCTACATGTAGAAGCTATGTGATGATTGTGAACAGAGAGAGACACAGCTTATATAGGATGGTGGCATGTATACTATCACCTAAAATGGCGCCTTGACACATTTAACTTGACCTTGGGCCAACTAAAATTAGTCTAACTTGTCCATTCATCAGTAAGTCTGGCACTTCTGGCGCCATGACGTCTGTCATAACGGAACTTGATCCCCAGGGGTCTTGACCAAGTATCCACTGGTCGGTGGAGATGGAAAAATACATACTGACAGTAACACATAAGTATAAGGTGATCAAGACGGCAGGAAACAAATTAGGAAGTGCTGCAACAAAAAACAGCCGCATGTCAGAGCAGTAATGCTGCTGGGATCATTATCCATTGCGAAAGGTAGCCATGGAGATGGGAAATTATGAGGTTTGAAATCTGTTGGGGTTTCATTTTTCTGAATTCCATGTTTTACAACTGAAGTCCATTTTATCATCTGTAATATTGTCTAATCATGTGGTGGATGAATAATATTTCAACACCTCTGCTGCCTTGACTTTAGCTGTTGTCTGGCTGTGTTTCTCCCTGATGCCAGCGGGCGCCATTAAACAATAACAACAACCAGCTGCGTATTATGCCAACATCTGTGTCCGACGCCGGAAGTCACTGACCAAGCGCCGGATTTCAATGACTTCGGACTGAGGCCAGGTTGGAGAAGCGCAGGAGGACATGATTTGATATGCTAATATTCAGTGAGAAGCATTTAGCAGCTGAGGACACAGATATTTCCCTGAGGAGCTGGTGTAGACCAAACACAGAGCTAAAAGACTCACATTCATCATGTGGAAACAAACACAAAGACTTGTAATGAATCATCATGTAGCTGTGTAACTGCTGAATGTGTAAGTGTGTGTCATGTCAACTTGAAGGCGATGACATGTCAGTGTTGTGTTCACATGTTGCTTCAACTTCCCCCAAGAAGCCAAAAAAGATCAGTCTTTGCAGGTTCACCCAACAGCTCGAGTCAATATACTTCTGAACTCAGCATCAATTTTGGATCAATTCAGCCACTGTAGTGCTGCTGGTGTTTTGTTACTGGTTGCAGTGCCGCTGGCTGGTGTCATCTCCATAGCAATGGGGTGTTAAACGAGGCAATTGAAAAAAAAAAACGACCATTTCTCAGACATAAAGTTTAAATATGTATAACCAAACTGTAGCTGAAAACATAAGCCTGTGATATTGGCCAATTTTACCAACTAAGTCATCATCAAATATTAAACTATCATTAGTGAGTATTATGGTCTGTGCGAGCCACAACACATAAAATATCCAGTGCTCCCTACATCTGCTGCTGGCTCGACCCCATGCAGACCCTTATTACAGGGGACTCAGTGAAGCATAAGCTCTGGTCCATTATGCCATTGTGATGTCGTGCAAAGTTAAATTCAAATTGAGTGTATTCAATTGACACATTTAACCTGAGCAGTGGGAATTTAAATGGGTTTTTACAATTTTAGCAGTAGTGGCGCAATAAATGGTCCGTATGTTGTGTGTTGGAGCTGGTGTCAAATCTGGAGAACGAGATACATCCTCCTCCTGCAGCTGTCTCCTCTCTGTCCTAAGCGCCTCCCGCCAGATGACCATGGGCACATGCTTCATACCGTAACCCAGTATTTTACGTTCATTGATTTGTTTAATTTTATTTAATTGCAGAGCGCTCTTTGTTTATCAGACCACAAATAAGCCTCCTCACGGTCTATCCGCCTCGCTCCCTGTCGCCTGACTGCTTCCCTGTGAGGACAGCTGGCAGCAGCTCTGGATATGGACCTTCTGCCAGTAACTTAAATTCAGCTAGAACTGCACCATGATGTCTTTCCTAATGTACATAATCCATAGTGCAGGTGGTTAAGATGTGCCAGGTGAGAAATGGCGTACCAATGCACTATGTCTCCAAAATATGAGTACACATGGGTCTGAGTTTCTCTAAGGCTGCTTTCACACCTGCCCTGTTTGGTTCGGTTCAATCAAACTCAAGTTCGTTTGCCCCCTCAGTGCGGTTCCTTTGGGCAGGTGTGAACACAGCAATCACACTCAGGTGTGCACCAAAACAACCAGACCGAGACCTTCTTGAAGAGATGATCTCGGTCATTGTTTGGGTTAAACATGAGCATGTTACAGTCCTGGAGGATTATTAATGTGCACCTCCTCCTGTACTGCCTTAATATGCACATTCAGCACATCCAATGCATCAAAACATTGTTTTCTAGTTGGAGCCGCGCCTTGTTTTCAAACTGTATGGTTTGACTAAAATGAACAATGACAGCAATATAGTCCACGATGAGCAGCGCTAACATCAACCTGCGTAGTTGTCCCTCCATTGTGACATTAGAAAGTGTCACATTTATCTTGCAAGTGTTCTCTTCTTCAACGTTTGCTTTGCTTCCTGGATTTTTCCCACATGGAAATTCTGACCAATCAAGAGCAGCTTTCTCACACAAGGCATTTGATCTGGTCCTCTTGTAAATGCTGCCGTGAGAACATGAACCAACTCTAGGCAATTATACAACTTTGGAACAACATGAGTCCCTGATTCAGACCAAAGGAGACACTCTATGTCTGAGAGCAGCCTAAATATATGCACATTTCATCATCAAATGTTTCTTTATAAATCCCAATTTATGCCTAGAAAGTGGTGTGCACTGGTTATAAATGAGGCCCCAGAGGTCACAGTGCTATTGTACTCTTTTAAATGATACACAGTGCTGTAAAACCCTGGCACAGATGTAATAATATAATCAGTGTGGGCTTCAAGCCAACTAGTATTTGTTTTTAATTTGTGTATAATTCACAGATTCTTTCCGATTGCATCACCATTTGAAATATTTATTCCCATCACGCCTGGGGCAAAATTTGTTTCTAGTGTCAGAGATATATATTATTAGAATGTGAGTGTAAAAGCAGCACAGACTCATTTCGATCCAATTAACCCATGTAAGACCACTTTAATCTGCCATGTACGCTTTAATATGTTGTCTGTGTGCGTAACCACATATATGTAGGCGATAACCTTCAGAAGTTGCTCTCTGTTTTATTTTAGGCCTCGTGTCGTGACTCACAGTTTTCCAAATGTACAAAGACCCCTGAGTGTCTCATGGTTTCTGTCAAACACTTTTTGTCTTCATCTTTCCCTGATTTCAGCTGCTCAGTGTCACGCAGGATCTGGGACCATTGTAGGACTTCTTCTTCCCTTGTTACATCACAGGAGGAACAAATAGCTCCAATTACTATCATTACCACCTGTTGATCTGTGGTTACACACACACACACACACACACACACACACACACACACACACACATCACAGTGTGCTCATCCCTTTAGTGGTTTGTTCCCATGGAGACACTATTGTTGCTCTGCCCCTCCTCCTGTGCTGACTGTCACACACTGGTCTCCAGTCTGTGGTACAGTGGTATGTGTTGGTGGAGAAAGCAGCACCAGTCAGGGCAGAGCCAGCTGGAAGAGACAGGAGAGGCAGAGCTAAACAAACATTTGGATTTTGTTTTGGTGGCACGATCCTAATTATATTTCATTGTACATTCATTTCAGATACCCTACACACATACACCTGAACACCTGCAGCAACCAAACCTTCCAAACAGCATCTTCCTTTGTCTGTTACCTTTGTCTCCTAAATCGCCAAATTATTATTTCTTCTTTTATTAGAGCAATTACCCAAATAGGAATTTCCGGAGTGACCTATTTTACCGGTTCCATTACTTTCTATTCCAGTATGTGTATCCCATTATGGTTTGGCTACTGACAAATGGCTGTTTACGTTGTTTTCATGGGGGGAAATTTGGTCTTTTTATTTTGCAAATTTAATTGCTTGCTTTCAAAGAAGCAGTAAGAGCTGCTGCTCAGCAGAGAGCAGGGAAGAACAGTGTCGAGATGTAGCATATATCTACACTTTCCTCAGTGAATCCAGGGTTTATTTCAATCAAACCAGAGTTGGTGATTATTGGAAGAGGGGAGAGACAAATCAAGACATTTTTGGTGAGTTTTACTTTGGAGTATACTTTTACTTTCTTTACTTGGAGGCCTGCATTCACTTCCTGCGCGATTGTAAAGTAACCTGTGAAAATGGAAGTGTATTTTGAAAACAGACAGTGCATGTAACTGTCAGAGTTTGCCACAACGTCAACAGCTAACGTGTCCAGGGTACCGTGCTCGTCATATCTCGATGTGGAAAGTCCATTAGCCAAACGTTGTTATGTGACGAGGTCAGAGTGAGAATGTTTTGTTCTGTCAGGTTTCAATGTGTTGAATTTAAGAAACTTGAATATAGAAGGTGTGTGGTTGTATTTTCAAGGCATAAGGGTGTACAAATATTTTTTACCTTGACTTTTGTGAGTTTATTTATATATTTATTAGAATAAAAAGCTAAGAGAGCCTGTGGAATGTAGCGAACTCTCCACTTGAACCAGCCAAGTCGTCAGAAAAAAAATGTTGGCACTGTATGTTTCTGCAAACCACGTATACACTACATTTGCACATTTAATATTTTTCATATCAAAGTTTCTAAAGTGATGAAGTACGTTAACCTCCTGGTGTCTTTGTCATCAGGCGGTAGAGTAGATGGTGGATGGTGCGACACCAAGGCAAGACGCCTGCCAAGCTGCAGACCACCGTTCAAGACGAACAAACAATCAAACGGTTTGTATTTTAGTGAGACGTTGCTGTGTTTCAAGCAGCTTTTCAGCCCCCATATGTGGGTGTTTTTTACGACGAGTGGCTGGGATAGTGTCACTGAAGCAAGACTTCTCTGCTTTTTACAGCTGGGATTGTGCCCCAAAACCTGGTATTTTCAGTCCAAAAATTATCTTTCCTAACCATAACCAAGTGGTGTTTGTGCCTAAACCTAAGTTTTCTGATGAGTGGGTTGCTGTAGGTTGGTATTTAATTGCTGGACACTTACAGCATGTGACACAATGTCTCCTCCATCTACAAACTGCTTTGTCAGCTGAATTTTGCATTTATTTTATCTACTGGACTTCATGGTAAAGCAGATGCATCTTATGCTGCAGACGCTGTTAGAAGAAGCGGGTCTATAACTTTTGAGGCCATTAGCCTACGTTGCACCATCTGATATGTCAACTTCTCAATATTTTAAAACAGGTGTAAGGACACACACAAGCACACAGCACGATTCATGGGTGTTCCTGCTGTGTTTGTCCCTTGAGAGCTCAGAGAAACACCACTGCTGTTACATCACCACCTCCAAACAAAGGAACGGAGAGGAGGGGTAGAGGGCAGAACGAGGAGCAGAAGGCTAAAAGGGGCTAATAATGGAGAGGAGGAGGAGGAGGAGGAGAAAGAAAGGAGGGAAGGATATGTGGGTGCACAACAGATGAAGGAGAAGAGAGGGAAGGAACGAACGGAGAGCCCCAACTGTTACATTCCCATTATGTGTGGGCGACACGCAGCACGGCAGTAGAAGCCTCTCGGTTGCCGGGTGGTGGGAATGTCATCTCTGTTCTACAACACACAATCCTCTTCCCCTCTTCACTTTGGATCAGCTTCAAAGCTCTTCCACCCCCAACTAGCTTGGCTTGTGTGCAGTGCATGAGGCACATGTGCACACTCCTCCTGTTGCTCCAAGGTACATGCATCATATTTAACATTTATGTCTTTCTCCTTCATCCTTACATCATGCCCTCTTCTCTCAGAGTATTATCCCATTTACAGTGACATGCGTTTATCTCCACGTCCCCATCCGTCCACTGGGATTAAAATTAAAGCTGTACCTGCTATTTCAACGCTGCAGGCACTGTGGTGGAGTCACGGGCTTCAGAGTGAGAGCAGTCGAGTGACATCAAACTTACAAAAATTATCTGCAAAAACACTGATTGGATTTGTACAAAACTTGGGGGAATGTACTCCACTTTTGATTTCTTTAATCTCAACCTCAAGATAAACAAAGATAATTATAGCTCCTGCGCAGCAATGGTCAGGGCCAGGCAACTTTAGGCAAAATTAGGCAATTCTGAGCAACACACACACTAAAACAAAGCATATCACAACATAAAAGTTACATCATATAATTATGGCATGTCCTTCAAATTGTGGATGAGTGGCTGAAGTGATCAGACTCATAATATACAAAGGAAAGAAAAAACTCAAGAACAAGAAAGTAAGAATAACATTAAGTGCTAGCAATTATGAACAAACTGGCCTGATCTAGCTTAAAGCTAAACATTATTCATGGTGACTAAGATGAAAACATTTTTTAAAGTGTAAAAGTAGCTATTAGATAGACTCTGCATATTGACTGATAGCTAAGCCAGATAAACAGGAAAAAAAGAGACAAGGGATAACAGGGAAAAGTGTTGATAAAGAGTGTTTGTCTCTCCGCAAAACTGCCTGGATCATAATTATTATAGTCTTTAATCCACATAGCATGATGTCTGAACACAGGACTTTCACATTAGAATGTCCGTTCTGCCTTAGCTGAGGCCTGAACTCACAACTTCTGAGACTGAGGTCCGTCTTCTGTCTCACTGAGCTAATTGGCAGGTGACAGTCCATGTGTGGCTTCACAGATTGACTAAGCCAAGCATCAGGGTGCCAGACAGAAGCCATCCATGCCATGGAAAAGCAAATTTCAAAGTGAAAGTTCCAAAGCTGTAGCACATATGGTTGATTTGTTATGAATTTTCAAAGTTTTGAAATCTAGAGGCCTGCTGTAGCGCCACCATCAGGACTATTGCCTTGTGTTTCCAGGTGAGAACATCTGGCATGAGACTGGACCTTTATGAAAAGTTTGGATAGATTTCTCATATAGAAATGTTGCACGAGCTGAGGCTTGAACTCACAATCTTCAACACCAAGAACCAGCCTCTATCTCACTGAGCTAACTGGCAAAGAGAAACGTCACATGTGGCTTCACAAACTGACTAAGCCAGTCACCTGTGTGCAAGACAGCAGCTGTTAGTGTGTGAAGGCAGATTTCAAATGGCTGTCAAAAATTCAGTTATTAAGACAAAAAATTCGAAAATACACACATTGCATCTAGACAGCATGGAGATGTTGGTAATCTGTTTTTAACAATGATTTATTGGCTCCATAAGTGAAAAACTGATGTTTAAAAATGCCATTTTTACATTGACTCCAACTGTTCGCATGAGAGCGAAATTCAAAATGCTGTAAAAAATTCCAAACATCATCTACCATGACTCCAAAATTTTGTCATTTTCTTTAATGAACACTGAAAATGTATTTAGCAAGAATTTGCAAGTATATGTTTCCAATACTGTTTACAGTCAAACATTTTAATGCACCATGGGCTCAAATTTCGATAAATCAAAAATCTGTGTGGATCGTTTGTGTAGGACAGTCTGAAGATGCTCTGTAGCAAGTTTAGTGTCGAATGAGCAAAAATTGTTGGAGGAGATTGGTTTAAGAAGTTTTACAGTTTTTGAAAAAAACAGAGTGATGGACTTCATAATTTGCAACAGGTTTAAATGTACAAAAGTTTCTTCAGTATTGGAGCTACAGTTTGATGAAAGTTGCAAATCTGTAGCACATATGGTTGATTTGTTTTGAATTTTCAAATTTTGAACTTTAGAGGCTTGCTGTAGCACCACCATCAGGACTATTGGCCTGTTTTTGCAGCTGAGGAAATCTGTCATGGGACTGAACCTTTGTGCAAAGTTTGGTGATTTATCGCGCATGAGAAGTATGATTTCCTCGGAAAGACGAAATCCCTGGAGCCACATCAGTTGTTCCTCTATCTGCGGCCTTCCCACGAAATTTCATTAAAATCTGTCAAAAACTATTTTTTAATAACTAAAATTAACATCAAAGAAATAACCTCAGTCGACTGTTTACATCACCCCGCGGGATGTCTACATGTGCAGTGCAGATTTTTCTGATTAATCAAAGGGTGCTTTTGTTTCCGGAGGACTTAATCAGTACAAAATGGTTTGATTAGATGCTTTTGTCTTGTAGCCGCCATGAGTTGTTCCCTAATAATGTGAGCTCCATTTTGCATTATCTTCACTTATGAGAAAGCCTGAGATTTCCTACATTCCTCTAAGTTGATTTGCATAATGTAAAGATAACGACATTTTGTTTTGTGTATTTGGGATTGACTGGAGTGAGTCAGGAATCTATTTTAAGCATAAAGTCTTAAGTCTTCCCAGGAAATGTAAAAATATATATCTATATTTATATATATAAATATATGAAACACAATTGTGCTGCCAGTCTCTTGTCACAGTGACAGACACTTGGTCCAAATTTAGTAATTCCGCTCAACCTAAAAATAGAAAAGTCCCCACAGGAAGTTTGATGCTGCCAGTGCAAGAATTTACACAAATTCAACCAACCCCTGCACCGAGAAACAAAACCTGAGCCATGTTTTTGTAAATATGTAAAAGCTGACGGGGCTTTTCTTCTTTTAAAATCAGCTCTCACAAGGGCTGCAGAAGTATGAGATTTAACAGTACAATACCCACCTCTGTAAATATCACAGTTTCAGTTTCACTGTTTTATTATCATCCGTTACAACAACGCTTTAAGAAGTGAAAGTGAGGGTTTATTTGGTAGAACAAAACTTTATTTTTCAATTTATTTTAAAGGAAGTATGTGGAAAGACATTGACAGGGAGTCAAGGAGGAAAGAAGATGTATAGGTGATCAGCAGATGCACGCTCAACAATAACCTTCAATATTCACACCATGCTGTATGATTTCAAGGTATATCAAAGCAACCTTATCTCCTTATCTCTGTGATAAAAATCAAACTCCGCACCATTCAGTTCTTATCAAATCATGTACCTAAACTGAACTGTGTGTAAAATAACACCTAAAACTAATGGAGGGTGGTGGGAGTGCTGTTCATGGCTGGGCAGGAAGCATCACCTGACTGGATTTAGGGGAGAAAGTCTCTCAAAAACACTTATACAGCAATCAGCTGTTGACTAAAGACAGAATTATACTCGTGCTTCAGCTCCACGCCGTGGTCTACGCCTTTTTGGGCATTCACACTTGTGCAGTGGTGTGTCTGTGTCACTCTGCAGTTACACCTTCAAAACACTATTCAGAGATGGGGTTTCTGTTTCTAGTTGATTCAAAACACACCGAAAACACACATTAAACACACATTAAACATTACTTAATAGCAACAATTTCAAACACACGTACACAAATCAGCTTCACTACAACTCACATGATTCCCAGACAAAACATTTGCCTTCTGTTGGTATTTTTCCAGCAAATACAACATGCTAACGTTTTTGGCACAAGCCTATGTTATTTTACATTGTATAAATTAGCCTAATGGCTGGCGGAGATTTCCTCTGCTCATATGAAGCCAGGATAAATCACACACAGGACTTACAATGCTGTTTTGCGGAGGCTTTATTGTCTTCACAATTCATAGTTTATCATCTGTAAAAAAAAAAAACAAGTAAATAAAGTTTAGTTTCCATTGAGGGAAATGGGTTCAGCTTACAAAATAGACAGGAGGTCTTATTGCCACAGTGTGTAGTTACAATGCGAGGGAGGTGCTACAGCATAGGTTACGATAGTACAGTGTTGATTCGATGCAGAAAATCCCGTGTAACAGCAACACTCATGCTATGAGTAAGGCACTCTTTAAGGCTGCATTAAGATTTTTCTTTGGTCTGTATGAAAAAATAGTCATGCTTTAAACATGTATAAAGATATTATGGTGAACTTGTTAGCATCAGTTCACATCACATCTAACATGAGCTTTCATTTGAATTCACGGTTCTGGACACCTCCAAGTCCAATAATTACTCTCAGCTCTGTTTCAGTCTCCATCATCTTCTGAGGGACTGCGCCATAATTTTCATCAGCTGCAAAACCGCTGCAGCTGTTGCAGGTGAAAATGTCACCTGTCCCTGTCAATATAGGCTGACATTCCTTATTTTAAACCCACTGTTCCACCACTGTGCACGTGTGTGCTGGCTGATAAATTTAGACTTGGTGTTGCAGTGTGGGCACGTGCACATCTGTTGTGTAGAGTGTGTGCTGTGCTCTTTATAGGTGCAATCCTGTTGAAATGTACAGGGCAGGTGTGTGAGAGAGAAAGAGAGAGAATATAGAAGGGGCGGCCTTTGAAAGCTGCTTGAAATTTAAGTATGTGTAAACCTCTCGTCTCCTCTCTCCTCCTAAACCCTTAAAGTTCCCTCCAGGCCTCTCCTTTGTTAACCTCTGCCCTCCTCCTCTCCCTCCTCTCCCTCCGTCTCTCTTGACACTAGTAGCCAGGAAGCTTCCCGCCTCATTAATATCACAGTGAGTATTGACACTGGGTCTTTAATTAGGCCGGCCTTGCCTCTCCTGGAGGAATTAACTTCACATTTGTTCTTTAGGCTACGAACAACACTGGGTTTAATGGCTGGATAAACAACTCATCCCACAACAGCTCCTCCAGCCAGTGTTGTAACAACAGGAGGTGCTTAGTGCTGATCCTGCTGCATCTCATCTTATTGTCACTGGAGTTACTACAGAAACACTTCACTCATTAATTACATGGCCTTTACTGTGTGATGTAGCACCAGTGCTCTGACGCTGAAGCTTGTTGGGGTGGGACTGTCCCGTGTACTTATTCATAGACAGTATATTAAATACAGTAGATGTCAGTCAGCACGGACCCAGTTTGGAGAAGCAGACAGGAGCACAGACACAGCAGCAGCAAAACTTATTTTAGCCACCGAAAAAACGTCTGCAACACTTTAAGTTTACACAGTATTCAGAATATTTTCACTACTTTGCCTTTTCATCAGAGAACCTGTTCCAACTGGGCATTTGTGTTAACACTTTCAGTTCCTATCTCTGCTCTCATCACAGCCACCAGATTCCATTGAGAAAAACAGTAATTTTGCATCGATCAGTGT
This sequence comes from Epinephelus cyanopodus, assembly GCA_026686955.1. Lineage (NCBI taxonomy): Eukaryota > Metazoa > Chordata > Actinopteri > Perciformes > Serranidae > Epinephelus > Epinephelus cyanopodus. The sequence goes on along the minus strand of CM048927.1, from coordinate 38,323,988 downwards.
CATCACTCCATTAAATGGCCGATTGCCAGGGTCCTGCTACGCTGACCAGATGGTTGAGAATGTCAACATCAGCTCTTGGCATCAGGAGCAGTGGCGCTGGGTTGCACTTTTGTTCGGTACAATGTGGTAAGTTTAAAGAAAACATCATGGTTTGGCTTAAAATGAGTATGTTTGTTACTCGTGTAACGTTAGGTGTTGTCAGTTGGGCTGTCAACGAATATTCAAAATTCGAATTTAAATTTGAAAAAAAAATGGACCTTCGAATGTGAAAATTGATATTCGATTGTGGGGAAAAAAAACACCACCGCAGCTGTCCTCTTGGCGAGTGGCGAGAGGTCCGCAGTCGTTTATAACGTAATGTTATAGTTAATTGTTTTATGTGTTTTAATGTGTAAGTATGTAAATGTTTTCAAAGACGTTTATGTTGAAATAAAAATACCTACAAGTAGTTATGTTTTCTTGTATTAGTTTGCCAACTTGTGGACATAATGGAAAAAAAATAATACATAATAATGTACTTGGACGTTCTCGCTCTTTATACAGAGGTTACATCATCTGACTTCCTCCCTGGCTGCATAAACAGTAAACACAACATTGCAATATGCTGATAACTGTGTTCTGAGCCTTCTAGTCAGTGTAGCAGGACTGTTTTAACCCGTTTCCATGAGGCTGATAACCACTAACACAACCCATTTAATCAACTTCAGTCTGAGTGTGTTCAGTCACATGTCTCACCCGTCCTCATATTAGAACATGTAGCACAATCCTTGCTGTGTTAATGACACTGATGTGTAACTACACTGGTTCACATCATTAGCAAGCTCTGCAACATCTCAAGGGTTTCCATGTCACTTCCACAAAGTGTCACAGTTACTTTATCACCACGTGATCCCACAGTTGGGAGCCGCGACTTGTTTCCTGAGGAACCTGCAGATGATGTGAAACATATGCAGTGATTTCCTCGCAGCTGTCTGAAGCATTTTAATACCCTTCTCTGCCCTCACTTTGTCTCTGTCATCGCATCCGTTTTGACGTGACGCAGCTGCTCTGGTGAAGTCGATGAAATCAATCAAAATCCCAAATCTCATTGTGTGTCATCTTAATTAAGCTTCCTGCCGTCAGCGGTCCACAGCCTCCATCCAGCGGGCCAGGAGGTGAAAATGGGCAGCAATCTGAATCCATTTCACACAGGCTTTCCCTCCATTACAGAGCAAAGCTTGTATGTAGCAGAACACGCATTTCACCTCTGCAGCCTGAGCCTCCATTTAATTTTCTCCTGCTATTATCCTCCATTCTTTCCCTGACAATGTCTGCTCCATTTGCCCTCTTTACACCTTGGTTTGTTCCGTTTCTTCTCATATGCTGAGCCACAAGGTGTCATTTTGCACCTGATAATAGACATGAGCCCCTAATTTGTGTCATTTCAAACATCACACCTTTGTCGATCTGCAACAACAGGTAGCTGATAATTTGTTTCTTACAGTGAGGAGGGAGACCTGCCTGCCCTGCTCCTTTGACATCACTGCATCGTCGTCGTGACTCTAAATATCTGTTTACACACCTTAGAAATTGGCTTCAAATTCTAAGTATTTCTCTATTACATTAGATTCCAGATAAAAGAATCCTCAGTTTGATCGGCTTCACTGCCACCTGACTCGTAGATGATGTTGCTTAAAGTAAAAAAGCTGATTAGGAAAACAGAGTGTCTGCTGACATCCAAACTCTGTCTGAAAAACCTGATAAAGACTGTGGCCCCGACACACTTTCCCTATCAACTTCCATTCAGTTTCCATATACACACGGAGGGTCATTAAGTGCAATCCCAAACCAACTAGCAAGGAGTGGAAGTTGGTTATAAAACCCTCCTACAGTGAGCATCAATGTCTTACTGACCATGTAAAATGCAGGCAGCTGTCGCTCGATAGGTAGAGCAGGTCGTCTACTAATTGGAAGATCAGTGGTTCAATCCTTATTCAGCCTGTATGTCGAAGTATCCTTAAGCTCCCAATGGATGTTCCATCGGTGTGTGTGTGTGTGTGTGTGTGTGTGTGTGTGTGTGTGTGTGTGTGTGTGTTAAAGCTGAGCAACAGGCGGCCCCTTGTACGGTAGCCTCGGCCACCAGTGTGTGAATGTGTGTGTGAATGGGTGAACGTGACTCGTAGTGTAGAAAGCGCTTTGAGTGCTCGGGGGACATGAAAGACTCTGTACAAGACCAGGTCCATTTACCAATTGTGCTCGTCAGTTTAAATAACTACCCTAACAAACTTAAACTGCTCAAGCTAAGACAGACATTGATACAAACCTTAACATCTTGAAGCTGACTTGTATTTAGGATAAAATTTAGGATACCCTTCTCTAGTCTCTGGAAAACTTTGATTGTAAATTGTTGAATATTTACGAGAACTGTCGGAGCCATTTCTATGAAGCCCTTATAATTTCCTTTATTTTTAAGTTACTTTAATGCGTCACCTGACCTGTTATCATTCTGATTAAAGGCAGGTGTGCTGAATTAAAGCCCCTACAAGGAACTTCCATTTTGAGTTGATTTTGGCGACCCTGTGGACAAAAGCGGTAGTGTTTTGCCGGAACCAAGAAACGAGAGACTTTTGCATATCCAGGTAAAAGTTCCTTGTAGCGGCTTTAAGTGTGGAATACGTTGTGTTTGGTTTTGTCTTAGTTTGATGAATTTGTTTATTACCACATTAATTTGAAATTTGTTTTTTGGGAGGATTTTTGGGGGAATTTCTTAATTTGCTTTGATGCAGCAGTAAGAAGAAAATACGTTTATAGCTTCACCCAGCAACTCTACATACATTCGTCAAACCAATAAAGTCTTAAACCGCCCAAAGCACCTGGATCGTCAAACAGTGAATTGATCATGCTGGTTATTTTGAACTTATTCAGAAGCCACAATAGGGACTGTTGCAAAAAAATAAAAATAAAAAAGCAGCTTATAAACATCAGAGTGAAGTGGTTTAGATATAAACATCTCAGTTTGGCTACACATTCATATTAGGGCTGGGCGATATGACTAACATCTCATATCACAATATAGGTCATTTCATATCCAGATAACGATACATATTACAATATAGCACATTTTAATCCAATGAATAAAAAGTTGCCGTCTTGCTGAGTCTCTGCGGGGCTGAGCCCTCAGTGTGTGCAGCGCAGCAGAGACAGACAGCAGAGTTATATAAACTTGTTATGTTACTGTAAGTGCCGTAAAAGCTTTGCGAATTAAAAAGCCAAGAAGAGTAGTTTATCAATGAGATCCGTGCAAAAGATGGACAGACTCCAAATGACGAAAAATATTTCCGTAATTTGCATCACACCGATATAAATGACAGAGCAAAAATATGAAACGATAGACGTTTTTCTCTCGTCACACGATATATATCGTCATATCGCACAGCCCTAATTCATATAGGAAGCAAACAGCAGGCTCCTGGGTGAAAGTCCTGTCGTGTTTGTTGGATCCATCCACCATCCCTCCCACCTGCTCTTTAGAGACTTTCCAGCTACTTATGATGCTGTACAACAGAAAGAACTGCTTCTCTGGCGGCGTCCGACATGGAAAACACTGACCAAGTGGCAGTATTCAACAACTTGAGAATGAGAACAGACTGTGTAAGCAGCATTTTCTGTTTGGATAGTCCTAATAAATACTTTTTACAAAAGTGGCATTTTCCAATAAGTTATGTGGGATAAGTCACAATTACTCAGGTTTAAAGGAGCAATCTTTGGGCATGTACGTAGCACGTTTGGACTTTGGACATTTACTCGGGTTTTTACCGCAGTTTGCAACACACAATGTCTTGACTGTTCACACTCCGCTCTGTGCTTGTACACAAACCAGCTTGCCAGCAGTTTGCAAGGCAAAGAAAACACCTCTTTTCTGGTCAGAAGGAGAAACATACTTTTAAACATTATTAAAAAAATGGATAAACAGGTTTTTGAGTATGCATGATTATCACAATGCCAACTTTTTCAAGAAGGTGGCCGAAGGCATGACAGAGGGAGGCTGTGTTTGCATGGTTGAACCAGTCTGTTACCAGTGGAAAACTGGTGAAATAATCATTATGTGATGCAAAGAAACAAAATGGCACAAGCAGCTGCAGGCGTTTAACTTCTCCATTCACGTTAATCACGGCTGCATGTAAACAGGAATATTAATGAAATATTCACGTCCTTTAGCCATGTAAACAGCTCAGTGGGAATATTTTCATTTTTTGGAATACGGGCAAAAACCAGTTTCTCTCCGACGCTCTCTCTTTCTATAGGAGGTGAAAAAATGTGTGTGTCTCTTTCTTTTTCTGTGTGTGTGTTGATGGTTTTGTAATACTGCCTTATCGACCCTAGATGTGTATTGTAGTATTGACCCTGCGGATCATTAGATGTCTGTGAGGCCTATTCATTACTCTGACCATTGATCTAGAAAATTCCTATATCCAGCTTCTGCTTCCAACACTGAGAGGCAGGCAGCTTTTCAATAGTGGTCCTCTCAGGCCTTACTAATTCATGAAGGTGTGTATGTGTGAGTGTGTTGTATGGCTTTTGGGTTACGGTTGAATTGCGTGCGTGCTGAAGAGGGCACAGTGTAATGGTCGGGTCAAGAGTGCATGTGTGTCATTGCCAACACATTATCCACCGTTTAGACATATGATCACATTGAGCTGCTGCTCTGCGGCTGCTGTTTGTGTAGAAACCACGCTTTAACAGAATCAGAAGGCAGCACCATGTTCACTGCTCGTCTCTGCTGACTCAGGTGTGTACGCACAAAACACACACATACTGTTACACTCACACACACACCGGCTGCAAAGAAGCTGCGTGTCAAACCTCACCTCTGTTTAAGGTGGAATTTAACAGTGTTTATGAGTCAGAGTATCGGAAACTGTCAAGGTTATATTTCCATTGTCAGATGTTGCCTGATCACGTTTCACTACATTTAGTGAGTAAATGAGTGTAATGCTCACACACGCAAACAAAAACAAAGCTTTCGGAACAATATTCAACCTCTCAAGGTTAGAATAATTTCTGTTTCTTCAACCACACACACTTCACAAACACACACACTTCACAAAGTCAGTCTTTAACACAAAAGCTTACATAAACACACACACACACACACACACACACACACACACACACATGCTGCTATTATACCTGCAGATGATGTCGTATTTACACTTTTTCCTTTATTTTGTAGGAGCCTTTCTGTCCCTTCTTATTTGTATTTAATGTTATTCTGTTTCTCTTGCCTTGAGTTTTAGTCTTTGTCTGCAATGTTTCAATACATCTTCATGGACAAAATTTCAAACTTTTCCACAACAGTTCACATCATGAAAATATCTTTTTTTTTCTTTGTCCTATTTGCCCAGCATTTTCAGACACATCAGATTCAAGCTCTACTCAAACATAATTTCAGGTAGCTGGCATACATGAAGAGAGATACGTGCGTAATGATCAACCCGGTCTCACTCCAAAGTCGTCAAAATGCGGTGCTTGGTCAGTGACTTCCTGCATCAGACATCAACAAAAAAAGGTGTCCTTTAACGCTGGCATGATACCTGGCTGGTCGCCGTTTTTGTTTAATGATGTCAGCAGGAAACGCAGAGAACTACGCTGTTATGTTGCATAATGTAGAAGCTTATCTATGGACAATTACTGTATCTGTTTCACTACACACAACAAAATTCCAAGACTTTTCCATGATTTTTACAAATTCCATGACTTTTCCAGGCCTGGAAAAATACTAGCGTGGAATTCCATGACTTTTCCAGGTTTTCCATGACCCTGGGAACCCTGTGTATGAGCTTTAAGCCTCCCGCCTCTCCTGCACAACCTCTTATTTGCCTTGAATTCATGTTTATCTGAGATGTAACTGTCACTGTGTGCATAACATATATTTTATAAAGGCTGCAAATAAATAAAGTAGAAAAATAATCTGAATTAAATCTGAAATGAAGTTGAGACACTCCACACAAACCCAGAGCTCACACTAAAGCCTACAGTGAAACAGACGCTCACAGTCAAACTGCAGGGAGGCTTCATTTGAGCCCCTCTCACACATGCCCTGCAACCCTGAACTGATCTCAACATTACCCAGAGGGGCTGTATGTGAGAACACAAATGTCTGAATCAGTTAGACCAGACATGAACTGGACTTCACATGAAGATGGCAACGAAAATGCCTAAGTGGAGAGCAGGGCTGCCCCCCTTGAAAGTCAGAGAGTAGTAGTAGTTAGTGAGTACATGACTAGACCTACAACTAACCATTTTTTTCACGATTAATCAATTAATTGTTTAGTATATAAAGTCAAAAAAGTGAAAAATGCTCATCACAATTTCCCAGAGCCCAAAGTGACGTCTTCAAGTTGCTTATTTTGTCCAACCTCTTCATTTACTAACATAAATGTCTACGTTAAGCAGTAAATTCTCACAATGAAGAAGCAGAAACCAGAAAATGTTTGACTTTTTTGCTTAACAATAACTAGAAAAAACTCAAAATAGTTGACGATTAAGTCAAATAGTTTAACGATTAAAGAATTTAATGTTTGTCAATGGAGATTTACTCCAGCTTTATAGGACCAAGACAAAAACTGGCTTAGAGCATTTAAGAGCAAAGAGGTGAGGTGGTGACAAGTTAGCATGTGCTGGTAGAAATGTATAAACTGAATTGATCCACTCCATGAGACGGACCAGTGACGGATGTATAAAATGCTCCAGAAATGCTTATAAATGTTGGACTGCCCTTCAGGCAGGATGATGCAGGATGAGGTGAGAACACATGCAGCTGATCCACAGGCAGACAGCAGACATGCAGAGGAGACGTTACCAGAGAGAAACAGACACTGAAAGTTAGAGCGCCGCACTGAAGCAACAGAGGAAGGCTGGAGAGAACAGATTGAGAAACTTGAACAAAACAGAAAAAACAACAACAGGCTGGTAACACTAACTGATGGAACAAGCTGTTGTGTTGTTGTTGTTCTGAATCAAGATGGGGAGCAAACCATCATTTCAAAACAGCTCACACAGCCAAAGTAATGTCTGTGATTATTTTTCACTTCTTGTTCCTGGTTCTCGGGAACATTACTCAGACATGCACCATCATTTTAACACTGTCTATACATCGCCAAGAACAGTGAGACCTGCACTCTATTCAAGGACCCACAAAAACCTCCAACTTCAGAGACGGGACGCAGACCCTCTAACACAAACTCAAGCTCAACCTCTGACTCAAAGCCTTCTCCTGAAACTTTTATGAGCGCAGCATGTGCCTTTGACTCTTCTGAATGAACCTGTTTTTTAGTTTGTTTTTCCAGCACAGTTAGTGAGATGTTTGATTTGACCTGGTCACGTTCAAGCACTTTCAAGAGGAGCTGGAAGTGTGATGATGAGTTTGTTGTGCTAGTTTGGAGGGAAAACACTTGACTAACATGTCAGGAGTTGAGCAGCATTTTTTATTTTTTTTTTTTCTTTCAATTTCAAATGAACCTATTCAAATGATGTGTGCAATATGTTTCTTGATGACCCTGATGAAGGCCACAAGCCGAAACACGTCGGTCAATAAAGTTTCTTTCCATACCACAAGTGTTGCTGGAGCTCTTTTGACATTTTTCAGTGTTTCCTCACTCTCCATGCACCTTGTGAATTGGTGAAGTTGTGCCAGAAACCACTTTCTATCTCAAGGAGTTGAGCAGCACGACAGAGAAAGTGGATTAAAAGATTCTTAAAAAGATATTTCCCCCCTTAAATAAACTGCTTGTAGTGCAAATGATAATAATAAAATGTAACACAACTTTGTGGCCACTTTTAAGGGAAGTGGATGAAAATGTGGTGCATTTTTTCTGTAGATTACATTTCTTAAAATCACCTCAAGGAGCTGAAGCTTTGATCAATATGACTGCAGTTCATCTGAATTTTACCTTCGGCAAGATGTGACACTACAATCAAGCTCTGCAGGGAGGGAGCTTTGCATTTCCAAAACATTTTCCGAAGAGCCAGCAATATCTATGTGGCGTCTCCAAGCCAAGAAGAACAGTCTATTATGCTCACCAAGAAGAGGATGGGCTCACAACAGCTGAACCAAACTGGCACCATCAGCAATCTAACCCAACACAAACAGGGAAACAGTTCAAATGGCGCTCAACCCTGACAATCCTTCTGATGTTGAGTCAAACAGTTTGTTTTTTAACTGATGCTTCATGATGCAGAAAATGCCTACATTTTATTCTGCGTCTATAGGTGGGATGATCATGACGTACGGTGGCTTGTGGACGTGACCACAAGAAGGGAGAAAAGTGGCTATATTGATAGCATCAGTTGTCGTGCCCTGGTTCTTTGTATCTCTCAAACTACATATACGAAGACATAAATAGTCTGAATTACAGTGTTGTACACAGCACTCCAAGTAAACCACCATTCTTGTGACGTCACCAACAAGCTTGTTGAAAGAAGAGAAAAGAGAAACGGACACTACATAGAAAGTAAGTACATGATAACTCGATAATCAGCCATATGGATACAAGAGGTGCCTGGAAACGTCCTGATTCACAGAGTGCAGCCACAGTGATTACCGCCGAGCAATCAAAGCGATACGAGTGTACGACTGACAGCCAGATATAATAATTGGACAGAGACAGACAGATGGAAAGACAGGTGGATAAACAGAGCGACGGTTTGGATGGACGGACTGGCAGATGAATAGATAAACAGATGGACAGACAGAAAGGCAGAGGGGACTTTAATACTGCTCATAAAGGGAGAGAGAAGTGGACAGACAGACTTATAAATAGACCAGTGGAGACACACACACACACACACACACACACTCCGATCTGAATGTTATTCTTCCGCTCGATGTGGATGTGTGTGTGCATGTGTGTGTGTGTCAGTGCCATTCAGAACTGGAGAGATTGCTATTTGACGCTCATTTCAGACCTGATAAATCGTTGCCTGAGTTTCAACAGCCTGGAGCTACAGTACCTGCACACACACACACACACACACACACACACACACACACAGACAGGTGCCACCAGCCTTCGTCACACATCGACCATATTTACACGCGCACAGGAAACCAGGTGGAGGCAGGAAATCAGAGAATGTAAGGTCTTATCTACACGCTGCCATCTAACATAACACAGGCCGACATATTTCGGGTGCATTAGTGATCTCTGACGCTGCTGCTTGCAGAGTCTGTACTGACTGTACAGACAGTTTTCTTACTAAGCACATTCTGTTCAGTTGCAAAAATCCATTTTCTCTGTCTGATTCTGATCTGTGTCGATTTAAATATTCTGGATTACTTTGCTGAAGAAAGCAAACAGAGACTTGGCTAACTACCACCCTGCTGCCACATGGTTGTCATTCTCTGATTGATTGGACGATCAATGTCAAGACGGCGTCTCTGGTTGGATTTCAGCTCTCAGATAAAAATGAGTCTCTCTAAAAAGGATCAGATCGATCATCAATCCAGTCTTGGTTTTGATCAAACCATCAGTATGTGTTGTTTAGAACTTTTTAATGGGATTGGGATACCTCTGATCCAAATAATCAGCATTACCTGATCCCAGCAGAAGGACGGATTCAGGGTGGATTTCAGGTCCAAAGTGTAAGTCAACTTCAGCCTGTTACATGCATTGTCTGTTTTCAAAATAAACTTCTGTTTTCACAGGAAATATACAGTTTGCATACAGTCTCTTTCAAAATAAACTACACCGGTACAACGCCTCAAATTGATGTTTTTTCCTTCAACAAATGCACTTGGTTGGGTTTAGGAAAAAAGAACAGGGTTTGGTTTTACAATCTTACAGGAAGTGAACATCAGCCTCCTGGGTGATCAGTGGTTGTTGGACCCATGCACCACCCCTCCTGCCCACCCACTTGGACTTTCGTTGTTGTTCCGCCGCCTTTCTCCCTAACGCTGCCAGGCGCTGTTACACAATAACAGGGGCCGGCCGTGTATCATGCCAACGTGAAAGAAAGTGAGGCTGTAAAGCTGTGCCAGCGTCATGATGTTATGTAGTCTCATTTACCAACTTGTTAGCAACCACCTTTTTTAAGACACATAAAAGCTTCAAAATGAAAGAGTGGAGTATTTACTGATGTATGTCATTTTATAGAACAAAATGTGAAAGTCTCTTAAGTTTGTGTTTACCACAGACCTTATTTCAGGCGTAAAAAAAAGAAACTTAAAAAAAACCCACTGAATTCAAACTCTAACTCATTTCTGGGTTTCAGGGCTCATTCCTGGGGCACTCTGACACTGCGACATGTAATCCCATTTAGAGCACTGGTTATCCAGGACTGGCAATCTTGGAAAATTAGTACCATGATCAGGGTAATCCAATCCAATGTTGGTTCAAAAAATCTCACAAAGTAAGATGAGGAAATGACCCTGGACAGCACAACATGGCATTTCCAAATCTGGATCAGGTAAAATTTTTTGAACAACACAAAGGAAACACCAACGCAAGACAGTTGCTGTTCTACAGAGTATTACTGAAACCACAATGGACGGTGAATGATCCTTGAAGTATTTTCTGCATTTACACAGTAACCTAAATGGACTGAAACTAGTTCCCTACACCCAGCAGACAATGCAGGAGAAACTCAACGGGGTTCAGAGAGGACCCACCTCCTTTAGCCTTCTACCGCTCCTCCACTGAGAGTGGACTGGCATCCTGCATCTCAGTGAGGTACACCTGCTGCTCAGCAGCACACAGGGGAGCTCTTAAGAGGGTCATCAGCACCACGGAGAACATCATCAGCTGCCCTCTGCCCTGCCTGGAAGACATCTCCAGCTCCTGCTGACTCTGCAGAGCCAAAAACACTCGAAAGGATTTTTTCATCCTGGACACCACCTGTTGACCTGCTGCCCTCTGGCAAACACTGCAAGACCGTTACAATACAGACAACAGACTTTAGTAAAGTGAAAGGGAATTTAGAGCGTCTTTAGCTTCTGCGCTGTGATGCATCTCCCAGGTTAACAGAATATTGAGTAAAGTAGCAATAGAGATTTAAATTAAATCCTTAACATTTATTTGGACCACCAAAGTGGGGGCGGGCTGAACACACTGTTGGCTCGACAAACACTTCCTCGGGGCACATTATATCTGAAAGCAAAGTTGCTTCTGTTTCCAGGTTGCATGAGATGTTTCTGTGAATCAGTGTGTGAACAGGCTTTAAAGTGCGTTTGTCTGGTTGTTGTCAGCTCAGTAAAGGCAATAAAGGCTTTCTATTCTATTCTATTCTATGATATATACACTCAGGCGTCACGCTGAGGCAGGTAAGTGTGTGTAATTCCCATAGACGTGACAATAAATCATTTCTATGGTGGACCTGTTCCTTTGTGGAGTTTCTGACAATATGAGCAGGTCTTTGCAAATGTTTGATGAAGACATAAAATGCATTTCATGTGTTTATCAGGTCTGAGGCAGAAACACAATGCATTCTGATGCGAAACACTAAATGGGAACAAAACTATGTTTGTTTACAAGAAAGCTCCACAGGGGTAAGTGCATGTGAAAGCACTGAAAAGTCTTGTGTCTATAGTTTAACCACAGTGTTTTTGTTACTATAGAAACCAAAACCTAAGACAAATTTTTTTTTTTTTTTTCATGAGAGAAGCAGCCACACATGAAATGCTGAGGTTTTTAGGAACAGGGCGAGATTTCATGTTTTGCTGTGAGGAAGACGGAAGACGAGTTTTACTGGCACGTCCCTTCAATCAACAAGACAATCTGATACTCAGATGACCCTCGAAATGTCTGTAATCATTTCAAAAGGCTGATGTGTGTTGCATTTTTACTCCAAATGTGTTGGCTCTTGTCAAATTGCTTTGCTTGGAACCTGCAATCCATCAAATGCTTTCACTGGAGTATTAAGAGTATATTAAGCCTGAATGTGTTTTAAACTCCAGCAACAAAGAAGCAGACCACTCTGTCTGCACAACTGTGTAAGTGTATTCACCAGAATCTGTGTCCAAGATTCATTTAAAGGTCAAGTGTGTAAGATTAAGGGAAATTTAGTGGCGTCTAGATTTGAGAATCCCAGATTCAAACCACATTAAATCTCTCCTAGTTGGAATTCCTTCAGTGATCATTGTTTAGGAGGTTTTTACCAGGAGCTGAATTATCTGCAGAGGTCTCTTCCTCTTCAAAAATCAAAACCGACCCGGTGATTTAAAACAGTAAAAACACTGAATAAAGCAGTTTCATGGTGTTCCTCCCATGCTGTTTGGCACGATGCAGACGTGCCGCTCGCTCAGCACATGCTATGTGTGCTCACCTTGTTTCACATCCAGACGTTCAGGAGGTTTTTGCCATGAGCCTGATATAAACGGCTCATTCTAAGGTAACAAAAACAGTGATCCTTATCTTCAGGTGATTATACACTAAATAAAACATGTATATTATATTATACTAGTCCATAGCCACTGAGTGCACAGTTGCCCACGTACAGTTTCACATGGTGTGTGTTTGGGATACAGGTCATAGGAAATTGCAGATTAACCCATTAAGAAGAGCAATGTATTCAGACAGAGTGTTTGTGAATTTGATAGTTCACCCAGTTTCATGCAGATCGCTCAAACTTCCTAGGAAGAGATCCGTTTGAAGTGTTTTCCAAAAAATTCAAAATGGCGGAAAATCTATATAAGCGGAAGTTATGGGTTCTTGCGGCAAATGTGTTCCTCATGAGGAGAGACATCTCTGTGCAAAGTTTCATGTCTCTACCACATACGGGGCATGAGATATGCCCATTCAAAGTTTGACATTTCAATGGGTTGCTATAGCGCCCCCCTTTGGCCAATTGATGTAATATTGCTTCATTGGCATCCTCCCATGACCCTCTACCACTGTGCCAAATTTCACATGGATTGACCAAGTCAGTGAGGAGAAAAATGTGGAACAGAGACACACACACACACACACACACACACACACACACACACACAGTTTCAGACAGAGTTTTCGTCATTTATAGTAAGATAGTAAGATATAGTAAGATTCCTGCTGGACTTTTAAAGGATTAACATTTCAAATGCATTCGGCAATCAATCAACAACAATCAACTGACGTGAGATACAGGCCCAGAGGCAGGCAACACAACGTCATGCTGTGTCTCCATGATGTTTCTGTTTAGCAGTGGCAGGTCTGGACCCTTTCAGGAGGTCAATTTACCAAAGACGAGAGAAGAGACAAGGGCAAATAACTTCCACGCCTCAACTGTCACAAGAGATTCACACACACACACGTGCACGAAGACAAAGCTACATCATGATTAAATAAACCCTTCTTTCTGATGCTGTCAGTCCTGCAGGTGGCTGTTCCTTCCCTGTAAAGACTGAACTCTATCACTCACAGCTCATCAAACATGGTGACACTAAACATCAACGTCACTGGTCCTTTATGCCTGCCAGTGTTCCTCATCTGTCCACACATATTAAACAAATCATGGCTGATCACTCAGGCATCGCTTAGGCATCGGTTAGTTCACATGGAGCATGATATGGACACTGGCATTGGTCCTCTGTCTCACACAATGGAGGCACTAAAGGGAAGAAACCGACCAAGGATCATGACTGAACTGAGAACTGAGACCATTCTTCAAGAGTTTGTCACCAACATTCATCAAAACGTAATGGCCAACACTCTTGACAGGTGACTTATGAGGCCAGCATGTGGAGGAAACTAATGTTCTAGTGACGGACGACAGCAGTGACACTGAATGCAACACAAACAAATACTCCACATCTTAAACATAAGAGCTAAAGATAGATATTCGTTCAGGAACACAGGAAGTGATCTCAGGAATCAAACACATGGAGTGTAATAACATGGACATGAATGACCCGTTCATGATCATACTCAGGATGTTTTGTTCACATGAACACAGAGAAATCAGGTTATTCATATTCCCTGGATACCTCCTATTTTCTTTCAGAGTACTCCAGCTGGAGCATGGAGAGAGTTTCAATGAAGCACAGATATTAGATTCTTTCGGACTCTCCACATTGTATCCAGAGTGAACCCCAGGCATAGAGGCATGTACTGGAGAAATTATGGAGAGAGAATTGCAAACCTTATGTTCTGGGGTTGTTTTTCTTTCCCCCTGGACCATTTCTCCTCTAATCATCAGGCTGTAACCTGTGACAGGATGTTACGATACCACAACTATCGCACATTCACATATATGGAGTTCTATGTCAAGCTGTGAGCGTCACGTAGGTGTCCATCACCAAAGGTTTATGACAAAAATCACCTGATGACACGGCAAGAGAGGAGAGAGGAGAGATGTTGTGCTGCTGCCAGAGGAGCCGCTGACTGAGTTCCCTCCGAGCGGTAAGTCACTAAAAGAAGTAAGACATTCAGGACGCCACACTACTGAAGCTGCTCCTCTTTTTGGAACCACCACCGAGTCGTTAAGGATTTCACTTTCAGCCATGCTTGTTGCAAAATATCAGAGCATCATGTTGTGAATTTTTCATATCATATTAAAAACCCAAAAAGTCGAGTGCCAGAAACGCCAAAGAAAACTGGTGAGTCAGAGCTACAACAAGTCTGGCAAATCATCTGAAAACTTTAACGGCCTATTTCCACCAGATGCGTGTTGGTTGCGTCTCCGCTCTGGCACAGCAGCGGAGCCGATAGGATTCAATTCTAGTCAATGTGTGTGTTTCCACCGGCTGCGGCAGTGCTGCGTTCCGGCTCCGTCACAGCTGCGGCACTCTGGAGCCCTCGCAACAGATACGCAGGACTTTTTTTGCCGGAAACTGGAGCACAACGCAGCAATATCAGCTCAGAGCAGATCATGCGGGGCAGGAGGTTGTGCACAGAAACACGATAAAACATCCGGTTAATTTTCAAAATAAAATATACAGCGACAGCGTTCACGGCGGATCATATTTCCCTGCACTACACCTTGAAAACTACATAATGGGCAGAGGCAGGCCTGAAGTCAACAGGTCAGAGGTTTTCAGACGTCATTTCACCCCGTTGACACCGTGGACGAGGAGATATTCATCATGGCAGTGCACCGAGATGTCTTCCAGCGGAGCTGCACCGCTCCGCACAGCAAACGCAGCCGGTGGGCGTTGACGGACGGCGGAGCACGCAGCGGATAACCAGCGCTGCCGTTCTGCAACGGACACGCATCCAGTTGAAATCCGGCGTAAGCCTGAGCTCCACTGCATTGCAAAGTTGTTTTTTAGTTACTATGGCAGAGATTACTGTGACCTGCATACTAACAAGGTGGCTAACGGTCACATTATGTTTGGATGCAATGGCTGAAAACTGATGTTTCCAAAAATGTCTCTCATCCCACTGAAGCTTCGATTAATCTGAATATGCCTTAATGAAGAGTGAGAGTGGATGTAAATGTGGGATGTGACCCAAAACTGTTGGTACCAAATAAACAAAAAGCTGCCAAAAAAATAAAAAATATGAATGCAAATGAAAACAGTAGAGACCGTCTCGGTTTGACAGAGAACACTACCCACTGCACCCTCCTTCATTTACTGCTGCTAAATATTTCATGCTCCCATCCAGACCTATCCGTCAACTCTGCATACACTGGTTCTGCCTGGGCCATCTGTCTGCTCTGCAAAGACTCGCCATGTCTGCTTCATCCATCTCTCCCTGTGTTCACTTTCTCTGCTTGTGTTTGTCTTTATATTGACGCCATCTCACACTCTTTTGATTAGAAAGCAGCCAAGAAAAGTTGCTAGAACTCACAAAATAATGTCAATTTGCATTTACATGTGATTGAGCAATGATGAAATGTGGCGACACTGCATACCGATTTCTCTTTCTATCATTTTTATTCCTCTTCTGATAGCTCCACAACAAAGAGTATGCAACATTAGTGTGCGCTCTGTAGATTAGTCATGTCTGAGGCACCTTTACCATCCATCCATTTACTGGTTTTGCTTTGAAATATGTTTTTCTTCAGTGTATTGATTGTCTCGAGTGCTGAATTCAGTTAATCAACGAAGCTGTTATGTGTGAAGTGGCCATTTACAGTGCTGCACTACAGGGTTTCTTATTTCATACAAAAATAAAGTCATCAAGAATAAAGAAAAAGACTTAATAATCAAAGTTTCAGAGGACTCGCAGTTTTTCAAAGAAGGCTTCACTTCAGTTTAGTTTTACTGTGGTGTACTGCAGCATGGCTCTGCTTATATGAAGGTTTAGTGATCACTCTGGGGTAATGCTCGCTGGTGGGAAGCTCTGAAGACAAAACAACAACTCAAGATCATATTTGAACACTTCTCTCTGATTTATTACATTGTTCTATGACATTGTGTTTGCACCTCAGGGCCACAACAGTTTTTGAGCTCCTGCTACTTAAAGCCCCGAGTGGGAATGTGTAAATATATTTTACAAAAGGTTGACTATCGAATTAAAAAAAAAACATGTGTGTGTGTTTTTCATCTGAGTATGATTAAAAACAAAGGCCTATGTTTACAGACATTACAAATGTAAACAGACATCTGATGATATCAGAAACCATCGGAGTGAAAGTAACAGCAGGTTCATCGTGTGTCTCATTTTGTTTGCAGATGGATCACAGATTGTGCCTTTAACAGAGCATTTACCAGGTTTATGAGGTTAGATAATCAAACCTACTGTCCAAGCTGACGACAGCAACTGGATATTGTGATATTTCATTATTTAGCAGTTCTACTGTGGATCTTTGTAAAAATTACAATCTGTATGTGAACGAACTCAGGTTTCCAATAATTTGTCTTAAAAAAATCAATGAGTGGCAGGTGTAAATGACGGATCACCCAGACACTGTGGCTGGTGACCAAAAAGTAAATTTTCCACCCTGATGCACAAACACAAAGACTTGTATTATGCCCTTTAGGCTCAATCACACACACACAAAACCTCTGCATGTACACATTCACACAAAAGCCAAATACAATACTCAATGTGTGACGAATGTGTATAATGTAAGTCTGAAACAATTCCTCAGAAACCAAGTAACTGCATTACTGAATATAATTTGCACTGAAGCTTCGTTTAACTACACAGCACGCTGTGTTTCACAGGGATGATTATTACTGTGGCACAAGGCGCTAAGGCTTTGGACAGGTGATGTGATTTGACAGGGCGGACTGTGAAATGGAGGAAGAGACAATATAGCGAGAGAAGAGAAGAGACAGGCCAGAGAAGATGACAGAAAGTGTCCAAAGTCTGAGGTCATTTCGAGCTGAAACTAAACCAAAACTCTGAACAGTTTATCTACAACACATTCTCACTCCGACCTCGTCACATATCAGATTTTTTATATCGAGATATGACGTCCAAGGTATCCTGGGTGTGTTGATGCTCTGGGACGCCGTGTCAACTTCAGCCTGTTAATGCATTGTCTTCTTTCAAAATACACTTCTGTTTTCACAGGAAATGTACAGTTTGATACAGCACTACATCGGTACAACACCGCTAATTGTTTTCCTTCAACTACAAAAGCATGTGGTTACGTTTAGCCAACATGCACGCGTGGTTGGGTTGGGAAAAAAGAACAGGGCTTGACTTCATAATCTTAAGAGATGTGAACACCTCCCGGGTGAAAGTCAATGGTTGTTGGACCCATCCACCACCCCACCGTACTCGGACTGCTGACGCCTTAACTTCCATTGTTGTCCTGCCACGTGCCCCCTGATGCCACTGGGCGCCATTAAACAATAACGGTGAATGGCTGCAAATCATGTCAACATGAAAAAAAGTGCCTGATTTGACTTCAGAGTGAGACCAGGTTGGCATCGACTGTAAAACGAAACTAGCTGACCCCAATGGCGCGTCAATGCTTCAGCATATCAACAGAGAGCATCCAGTCTGTGGAGCCGACCTGACACAAGGTAACATTAACAGCATTAACATATGCATCACAAAGAAATTATGATTTTCAACCAGCTCTGTGTCATTGCAATAAGGGCAGTAACATAAAATATTAGGGAATGCACCAATTGTGAAATTCTGGGCCAATATCGATTCTGAAATTTAAAATTACTATTTGGCCAATAGCAGATACCATCACATAGTCTATCTGCCAAACAGTCTGTAACTATTTGTCTTGTACCTGCTGATTAATTTAAGTTTGTGAACATAATCTTCGAGCCCTGCCTTCAAGCATGCAAAAACTGATGTGTGTGGAAAATATCAGTGAATTTCATCTTGCCAATAGGCCAACGGCAGTCAACAGGGCATATATGGGCTAATAAATAAGTCTCTATTAAATGCAAATAAACAATGCTCAGCCTCTCTTTGGGCTGCCAGCACC
This sequence comes from Epinephelus cyanopodus, assembly GCA_026686955.1. Lineage (NCBI taxonomy): Eukaryota > Metazoa > Chordata > Actinopteri > Perciformes > Serranidae > Epinephelus > Epinephelus cyanopodus. The sequence continues at coordinate 38,305,688 of CM048927.1, read as the reverse complement.
TGGAGCTAATCCAACAGCTAAAGTTTACAAGATGACACGAAACCCAGGGACTCCGACAGCAGATGAGTGGGAAAGCTCCTGGCCGCATGGAGGGAAGCCTAACACTGTTCATCTGCACAAACGGCACACAATGCAGTGACACGGAGCTGTGTGAAAATCGGCAAAGTGTGCCTTTAAGAACGTCAATCAATATGGCGGCTCGTCAGACTCTCACATTTTGACTGAAGCTTTACTTCTCCTGTTTATTTTCTTGTGAAAAACAGCATAAAATGCTGTAGTCAATTCATGGCAGCCCGAGCTTCATTCATGCTATTATTATGATAGTCACACACACACACACACACACACACACACACACACACACACACACACCTACACCTCACAGTGATGCATAAAATCCTCCAAAAAACAAATTATCAGGTGATGTGAGTAGCAATTAGGGCCTGATTACTGTCTGCAATTTGAGCAATAAAAATGCTGATTTTTCTAAAAGGAAACCAATTAGTCGTTCATTAAGAGACCCGTCTTATTTTCTCTTTCGCATATTTACTACCGCTCTTTGACAAAGCAAAAGTATTTCTTATCTGATCATTCAATTAACTGATGGATTTCTAAAAATAGCTGACAGCTGCAGCTCTAATATAATGCAAATTCATATGCAGCACCTCCTCATACGTCATGGTCTGAGCATTGTTTCCTTCATTCTGTGTCACGAAAGCACAAACTAATTACGCTGCTTCCCGTTCAGTAAGTGAAAACACACAAACACACACACGCTCACCATGATAAAAAGCAATTTCTGGAGGTTCTTCTGTGTATAATGTCTACAGCCTGATGAGAGTTAAATGGGAGGGGAGCACTCTGTGGAACAGAGACGATTGAAAGATTGGCTCGAGATTACAATTTGCTGTCTGTGCTCTGAATTCTTGATGAGTTAGCGGAGAAGCAGGGGAACGTTTGAGAGAAGGTCGTCTTGTTACAACACCAACACGACAGTAAAACACAGACAGTAAAATGTAAAACATTCAGGAGCACGTTCATGGCGTTGTCTCGAAAAGGTCTTGAACCACTTTGTTTGATAAATAAGTAAAAAAAAACACAGAGGCTCATATTCCTGCTCCACAAGAGTCACACAGCCTCATTTCACACTTAAGAAACTGAGCCTGATTGGTTTTTCCTGTCCTTTGGTTTTAACAGTTCACATGGATTTTGATCCCTTCACATGTTCACCCAACGTCAAATACTGACCGTGTTCGTCTCCGCATGTGAGAAAGATACACATCGTGACAGGAAATAATAATACTGAACATCACAGATACATTTAAAGGATCTAACATATGAATGTCTTGTCACTTTTTTTATTAAGACTTAATAACTATCAGCTTACATCTCACATTATTTGCAGGGTGCTATCTGGAGCCAAAACCCAGAAGGAGTCGTGATTGCAGCAGCATCAAAACTCAGAGCTCCAATTTATCTGCTCTTTTCAGAGATGGTGTGTGTCACAGTCACCTGCACCGACACAAACTGCTGTAAGTGAGAATTAATGTGCAGACTTCTAAAGGCATAAAAAAACAAATATAAGAGTGGTGTGCTCATCATTAGATTTCTTACAGAAGCCGACAGTCAAGTGGCTCGAGTCCTTTTTCCAGCCTGTCTCTGATTAATACATGCATTTGTATTCTGGTACTTTTCATTCCTCCTCACTCTTATTGTCGACCTACGGACAGACATGGTTGTGACATCCATGGTTTTTGTATATTTATTCTAAATATATACGAGACCTCAATTAAAATGAGCAGTTTTCTGAGAATGGATGTCTCAACCTAGATAACGAGAGCTCTTACATCCCAACATCCAGCTGTTCTTGCAGCGTGGACGTTCACCCAGAAGCTGACCCTGACTGAGCCTGGCTAGCTCAGGCGTACAGAAATAAACTTGAAAGCTTGTTCAGGACACCTCACAGTGTTTAACAACCGTGTGCATGCATGGAACACTTTCTGTAAATCTCAGATGTGTGACCTAACATCAGGTATAAAGTACATGTCATTCTATTTGTGGCTTGGAGTGAAGTTAGTGATGATTACATAGTTATATACTTTGTAGAGCTGTAGAATCATGTCAGTCGAATCAGATTTGGCTATTTGACTTTTTTCTCCTTTTATTTGAGAGTTTGAACAGAGTTCTGCAGGATGTCCAGGGTGACAACAATGTTTAAGTAACATAACAAGCAAGTCAAGTTAGCCTCGATGTAGTCTTTCCATACAGACTCTACATTCGGTGACTGTAGGGTCTGTAGACAAACCCCGGAGATTTTGCCTCCGGAAGAAGATCTGAAGAGCCCTGGTTTCCGGTTGTAGGCTGTTTGTAGTCCACGTGACATTGACCGTTTGAGTCAGCTGCAGTTGTTGCCAGGTTAAACGGTCCGTGCGGTGAGCTAACGAGGCAGAACATAATCAGCGTCACTGCAAACTCTGAATCCATCGCAATGGTTCAGCATATTTACTTATATATAAATGGAAGTCGGAAACGGAAATTTGCCTCCTCCACCCAAATCAACCGGCACACCAAAAAATTGGGGGTCTGCTCCCAGAGGCTGTATCGCCGTCTGCCGGAAGTCAGACGCAGAATACAGCTGATGGGTTCCGAGAATGGCCTCGATGAAGCCTCGTCACCCACTGCTGCATCTTTGCTGTCTTCATGACAAGAACAACAACAGGAATGAATCTTGTATGTAAACTGAACACAGCCACATCAAAAAAATACTCAAACTCTTTGTGCCGTGTTAAATCTGGTGATTTAAGAAGAGATAGATTCATACTTACAGTAAACATAGCTGGGTTTTTCCCCTCTGGGTTCTCCCCAGGAAATAAAAGAAACACTCTGCTTCACATGCTGGTCGTCAATTTGAGGTCAAGTCAATTTCATTTATTCAAAAAGTTTAACCACAGGCGTTCATGGTAGTGACCACAGCCTGTAGAATATCCAATCAATTATCATTTTCTCCCTTTTCCTTCAGAGTTGTCGGCTCGATCGGAACGAGAACCACAAGACAGTCTGTTAATATACTGTTAGAGGAGCTGTACATTCAGTGTCTTCAGTCTCTCGTCAAATCAGGTGATTCCCAAACTAATGGTGCAGTTGAACCAGGATTAGTCAGGCAAAATCTAGTCTATACAACGCAGGCAGAGTTTTAAGATGTATTATTTCCCCAAAGCAAAACTTTGTCAACATCTTTTTACCTTATAAGATAAAGTTTTCAGTCTGAACTGTGGGCAGATCTAACACCCTAGTGAGGCCAGATTAATCACATGAGCGAAACATTTCACATGCAGGTATCCCGCTGACACCTTCCAACACCCATGTATTTCCAGAGTATTTTATTCTCATATGACACTGCTTGCAAATCACGTGTCATATCAAAGTTCTTCTTTCCTTCAGTGTTCAGAAATCCAAAATAAGTCCAGACGTTTGATATAAACACCGACTGCGCTTTTCTGATTTATTTCTCTGTGCCTCCATCTTTGTTTTGATGAACTTCCTGCCAAATGCCACCAAGAAGGAATTGATTTTATTGTTCTCATACCAAAAGTTGTACTGAAATATGTATTTGCAAAAATTAATAATGTATGTAAAAGATCGATACTTGGCGTCCGTGTAGCGATAAAATATTGCAATACGATGCTGTATCAAGTTTACCCCCACCCCTAGATGATGAACCAAGATCCCACAACAGTGAAACATTCCTCACACACCACTGTATTTGTTATTTTAATAATTATCATGCTGTAATCAAACTGCCTGCACAATGCCTGCGGCACTCCAACAGTTGGGTTGAGGGAAAATCATGCGTAAAAAGTCTCCCCCATCAATTTGACACAGTGCCATAATTGCATAATCTTATGACTCCGGCAGGCTATATTAAGAAAGGTGGTAATAATGCAAACGGCTTGAAGCCACAAATTCAATGCATGAAAACTCTCACACACACACACACACACAAACACACACACTCACTGTACCCAAACGTGGGTGCATTCACACATACAGCCAATTAGTTTGACAGAGGAGAGCAGTGGAGTTAAGAGTAGCAGTCAGTCACTGTTGCTTCTCCACACAGCTGACAGAATAAGTGGAGAATGAGAGGGAATAAAATAATACCTGCTGAGGTTAAGACTCACACTGCACCATGCATACTAATTTACATAGATTTACATATCCTTTTTGGATAAAGGCAAATATTGTCAAACACATACACCTGAATAAAGCCCTGTCATCTTTTATAATAGTGACTGATATGACTAACGCTGTGTTCCCTCCAAATGCATGTCTTCTGTGAGGTGGGCTGCCTGTCAGAGCCCAACAAATCTGAGGGATTAATAGCATCTGGAGTGTATTTGACCGGAGCAGCTCTGTTTATTAGCTAACATCTCTATCGACACGCTAATCCCTCTTGAAACATATGTCTTCAAAGATACGGGGACATATGCAACTGAACAAAGCCTCTCTGTTGCCGTCTCAGCAAATATTCTCTCCAGTCGAGCAAAATGTGAACATGTGGTGCTGCATGAGCTCCTGAAAAACAGGCCGCTCAGTCGGAGATAAAGAGGCTGAGGAACACAACAACAACGGTTTGATTTTGTTGCTCGGACCTCGTAAAGCCAACTCAAGCCAGTCTGTCTTGTCCAGTAACAGGTGCATGTGATGTTTTTTTGCAGCAGACTCTCACTGACCAGCTGCCACTCCCAGAGCTGTGCCATGGAAAACAGCACTGGGTGTCTTTATTGGAACATTGCTTAGTCACCGTCCTTTTGATGCTGCAGCAGAGACTGGCCCGGCCGTCGCCTTCTCTAAAGTCAATATTTACTACGAATACACAAAAGCAGGAAGAGATGGCGAACTGGAGAGTAGTGGCCGAGCTAATGATGCAATATAATGGTCATCTACCAATCCAAAAACAAACAAATGGACACGAACACGTTTTATACAATATGACCATTTACACACAGACATAAAAAGGTGCTTTGAGGCAGAAAGAAGAAGTGCCTCCATAGAGAATCTCTGAAAAGGCTGTTCAGCATGTCGGCCCTCCTCAGTGAGCAGGTGGGAGGTAGAGAGTGACAGTCCCCAGGCACTCGCTGCCAAGTCCTGTTTGGGTCACTTGGCTCTGACACAGTGTCTGTTTGACTGACTGTCTGGCCGACTGACTGAAGAGAATCCAACTGCCCCACGCCACCTTTAACTCTCCTCCCAGCCATATGCCACAATCTATTTTTTCTCTGGGCGAGGGAGTCGAAGTCAATCACCCTGCCCCGTAGATTCATTTCAATCAGATGGGTTAAAGTTCAGAACACTCAGTATGTTTATGTCTGTCCAGTGTTGGACTGTTACTGGAAGATCACCAAACGTTAAGAATAACAACAAACATTTACTGGTTCTAGCTTCTTAAATGTGTGATTTCACTGCTTTTCTTTGTCATTTCTGACAGTAAATGAAGAATATTTGGGTTTTGGACTGTTGGGTTGGACAAAAGAAGCAATTTGAAGACATCACTTTGGGCTCTGGGGAACTGTGATGAGCATAATGCTAATGTTTTGTATCTAAACTATTCATACCCTCAACGATGCAAATTTGCGACAGCTGCGGCAATTTCTGAAATAAAAGGTTTAAATAAAAGGTTTTGTTGCGATTAGTTTCAGCAGCAGCGATGCCAATTTGAGACACTACAGGTATCGTATTAACCCGAGTCAGTGTCCATCAGTCTGTCTGAGGTCAGTTGTTCTATAGCAGCAGCTACTGTAAGCTTTTTTATTGAGTTTCTTTTTAGCAAAACGCTCTGAGTGAATTTGAGCTCCCTGTTTATGTCTGACGCTTTTACTGTGGAAGGTAAGAACAGAAGGCGTTGATCTGGTATGCTATGCATTTGTCAAGGTCTTAGTTCAGACTATGGAGCCTTTATAAGTGCAACAAGAGGTTAATTGCCTTTATTTGCTGTGTGAAAGCACTCAGGACAAAAACAGCAGCTCTAAAAGTATTTGGCGTGCACACGACCTAAGACAAGTATTTCCCCACTGCACAGATGATAAATTTCTGCACGGCACAAAGACAAAAATACTTTTTAAATTGGTGCAACACAGAGAAGGACTGGGGCATTTGCTTTGGCTAACTACCAGAGTGCACTGCACCAAATCGGACCAATAAACTCTAGGTAGGTGTAGGTTACATAATGTGAAATCATACCTTTGAAACAATGGCCGCCGGCTAGTAACAAACAACCTTAGAATTAAAGTAAAACGTTGAGCTAAAACAATAGGCGACTCTTGATTTACTGGTTTATTAATCCATTTAATCTAGTTTTTTTCGAGCCTCCATTTTTACTGTCAAGGAAACAGTATGGCGCCCATTTCCTGTTCACAAACCCTTGCTGTTAGGGCCATGCAGGGCGCTAAAATATGTTTCTGAAAATATTTTGGGCGAGAAATAGACGGCAGTAAGAAAATCTCGATTTATATTCGACTCGCACAGCCTCATCTGTCATTTGTGTGATCAGCTGTAAATTTTCTTCACTGCCTTTTAAGTGTATTTGTGCTTTGGCAACACATATTAATTGTCATGTCAATAAAACCTGTTGAATTGAATTAAGAGAGAGGGGTGTGTCTGTCTGATCTGATCCACATCCACATCCAAACTTTGTGTGTCTGCGGTGGCGGGCAGTAGATAAATGCGTAAGTATAGCCTGTAGTTCAAATAACAGCCTTGAGAGCCAGCAAAACTCAGTCGTACTATGCAGCTTGTGTTATCTGGTTCACCACAGTACATGCACACACACACTACCCACACTGTCACGACACAAAGCTGGTTGAAAATCAGCAAAGTATCCCTTTTAAACATCTATACTTGTAGCTCTTTGTGTCTGTACTCGGGCATGTTGGTACTTTGAGCTAAATGCTAATGTCGATATGCTAACAAACTGATATTTAGCAGGTGTAATGTTTACACTGGTCACCATTGTATTTTAGTGTGTCAGCATGCTAACATTTGATAGTTAGCACTAAAGTCTGAGTGAGCTAAGACTGATGAGAATGATATTATCTTTGCAGATAATTGGTCATGCGAGATGAAAAATGAGGAATCTTTATAATTAATTCTGAGGGCAACAGGAATATTTATTCCAAATTTCCAATCAATCCATACAAAAGTTGTTGAGACATTTCAGTCTAGTCTGGAGCAGACACTGCCATCACTACAGCCATGCTGCCAGCACACCTAAAAATACATCAAATAATAAGTAAATACCAAGTGTGTTTACGAGTGCTGCAGCCAGTCAAAGGTATTTCATATTGTTAATGAACAAAAGCTCACATTTGTTGAAAAGGTAGCAGGCACAACAGCCAAGCTAGTCAATGTTTTCAACTCTCCAAGAGTAATGGTCTTTAATCGATCCATCACATGATTGGCACAATGACAAACACAAAAGCAGTGAAACCATTTCAGCTGATTGCCAGTTTACAGCGCCGTGTGATCATCTTGTGGTCAACTTTGTTGCTGCTGCAGTTTTAATGTCCTGGGCACTGCTGGTGAGGCAACAAACAAAGCTGAAGCGAATAAAGTCATTTGTTGGCGATGACATGTTTGATTGTGGCTCCAACCATAAATCCATGTTGGCAGGTTTCAGATAACTGGGATGTAGAACCACTGATTTACTGCGAAACATTTTATTAATGATGCTAGTTTTAATTGAGACATCTGTTCTCTGTCTTTAATGAAGTGCACAGAAACAAAACGACTGATCATCGAACTCCAATGATTTCTGTTTCTCAGAAGTTGTGATTAGCCATTTCATCAACACTGTGCTACACTGGACGTTGTTACTGGACAGATATTTCTTACTGGGCAGCTTCTCTGATTCTGCTTCTTCACGTACAGATCTCACCATTACTCTGTGTCCTCTTCACGTCCTTGTTGATGCATTTATTTGCATCTTTGACAGAATGATATCCTATGGCTATACAAGGGCTGTGTATCCATATGTACTGCGTGTTTGCCTGCATGACCCAAGAGACAGAAGGATGCCCTTGGGAACGTTACGCTCCATCTGGTGACTTCAAAGTGCTGTACATCCCACTGCATCTCTTATGGCTGCGACCACACATGAACTTTGGTGTACTGATGTCGAATGATCCCATAAAGGCCAATGCAGCAAAAACAAAGAGTTCACTGATTTGTAAAATGTTTTTTTCACCGTTTCCAAATCCAAAAGTGGTCTCTGTCTGAAAAGAGTGTCTGGTATAATCAGTGCCATTTCACCCTACACAACTGCGTCACAGACTGTACGCCAGTGTTTCCACGTCAGCAGGACAACATATGAAAACGCCCTCTGATCTGTGCAGGTTGGTGGCACAGTGACTCACACATCATACGGCGTTTGGCATCTACTTCAAAGCAGGCAGCTGTAACTGCTCCTGCGTTTCTAGTATGGCCACTATGACTCAGAAGTTAACCGCATATGAATGTACAGAAAGCTGGAAATCAAGTCGTTACAGTGTGGATGTGAGCCAGGGTTTAAGGCTCCGCAGAATGGGTTAATGGAGGGATGTGTCACTGAGGCTTACTGTTTGCCATCAGGTTTACTAGTTTGCATAGCCTGAGGCAGAAATTCTCTGGTTGTAAGAATGTGTAAGGTGTGATGTAGCTTTACATGTGGCTATTTGCAGCTTTTAAAAGATGTAGAGAGGTAAGACTGACACTACATGGCAAAACACACCCAGGCATCTCATAACTGTAACACCCTCCACTCGTCTGCCAAGGCTTCCACAAGATTTTGGAACCTGGCTGCAGAGATTTGCTCCTACTGAACCAAAGGAGCATTGATGAAGTCTGGCTCACAGTCGATGTTCCAGTTCATCCCAAAAACGCTGGATGGGCTTGAGGTCAGGGCTGCAGACCAGATAAGCTCCCCCACACCAAACTGGAGAAATGAATTTCTTTATGGAGCTGGCTTTGCCCAGGCGGGTACCGACAAACAGGAAAAGATCTGTTTTGCCACAGCGTTGGAGGAACAGCACGGTCTGAAATATTACTGCATCATTGTAAGACTTCACCTTCTTTGAACAAAGTGTTAAAGGTCCAGTGTGTAGGATTTAGAGGGATATATTGTGTTTTCATTACCTTAGAATGAGACATTTATATGGACATAGGGAGCGGGTCCTTGTCCACGGAAATCGCCGTGTTTCACCACTATGTTTCTACAGTAGCCAGAACAGACAAACCAATCACTGGCTCTAGATAGTGACATTCACATTTTCACATTGGTCAGCAGCCGTGTCGGAAAAACACAGATTTTTTTTTTTTAATGTGAAACTGCTTTATTCAGTGTTTTTCCCAGTTTAAATCACCAGTTAAACATGCGTGCTTGCATCTCAAAATGTGTTGTCCATTTTTTTGACACATGACGCAGCGACACATGAAATACAATGCGATGCCAGCGGGTGTGATGATGCAAGCGACGTACTTGAAATTAACCACTTTTTGTTATTCACAGAAGAAGCAGGTATGAAATATGGCAGGCGAGGAGGAAAAACTTAACTAACTCGTACGGGCACACCCCCATTTATATGACAGTTCTAGCGCCCTGTACTCTAATAAAATAGCAGCACTAGCTAGCTACAGCAGTACTAGTTAGCTGGAATGTACCGGTGACTCTGCAACCCTGTATTGTGCAAGCGATGTATTGCATTTCAAGTGTCGCCTGCGTCGCTTGCATTCAATGTGTTGACTATGAAAGGAGTTGCATTGCTCGCGTCCCTTGCGTTGACTATGAAGCGGCCCTAACCCTATTATTGGCCATCTGGATAACTGGGATCACGAAGCTGGTTATCAACTAGCTCAGTCAACTCTGGGTTTTCCTATCCAGCCACAAGCATGTTCATACAAAAGGGTCGGGGTTGTTTCTTATGAGCGGAACATTGAAGAAGGCTCGCACACTGCAGGGCTCCTATTAAGTGAATTTATTTCACCTTGTGATGATGACGTTTCGAGCCTCTGCTCTTCATCAAATCAATCATCAGTGTCTTATGAGGGACATCATTAGAACCAGTCAGTACGTTTACACAACATCACAGAAAACATAGTCTGACCAAAACTGGACTGGATACACGTAAATATGTTAGTCCAACTAAAATCGCACTTAATCGAATTTCTCAAAGGCAGATACACACACACCTAGATAATGCGATTAAAAGTTGAATTCCTCCTGCATGTATACAGTCAATCAGACCCAAACTGGCCGAGGTGCTCTGAGCATGCTCAAGTTTCTGCCCCCGGCTTTGACCCGGAAGACGAGTAGCATTAAATGCGTAACAGAAGAAGAAGCTGGTAACAACATGGTGAAATCTTCATCTTGAGCTGTGCATTTTTGGACGGACAAGACACAGTTCACAGCCCATGTGCAGCTATTATTATGACTTAAAGACAGAGTGAGGTTTTTTTGCTATTTAGTTGGATGAAGAATCTATTTTGAATATGTCACACACAAACTTCAAAATAGCCTAATGCCAGACTGTTAGTTCAGTAATGAGTGGAAAAAGTAAAATAACTGATGAGGTCAGTCTGACCCAAATGTTGTATTTATAATCACGGGGGCTAATTACCAGTGTGTGGATTATTTCCCTTTAGTTTTTATTTCCAGTCATTATAACACAGGTGTCTCGCTGCACTGATTGAACCAAAGGGGAAAAATCAGCCACACTCTCAGCTATCACAGCAGGGACAAAATAAACTTTGCACAATTAAAAAGCAGTTAATTTCATCATTAAGTGTTTAGTGTATCAAACGATCTCTGTGTTTGTTAGAAGCTCTGTTTTACAACCAAAGTAGAAATAGAAAGCCTGGAACAACAGAATGAGTCTATTGATCTATAGAAATATATTTTTACCTGCCACCCCAGACTTCCGTCTAATTTTAGACACTTTGGTGTCTGATAGGTCAGTGGTCGGGAGTTGACACGGTGATTCATGCCAGTACAAAGTGAACCAGCTTTGTAGTACTGAATACAGAGTTAACCCTAAAGTTAGCAGCAATTTGTGACCCGCAGGGTGGATAAGTTCTTCCAGCTGTTCAGCAAGTGCAAACCTAAGACCCAGCAGAATGATCGGTTAAGTTTCACTTTCAAAGCGCCTGACGTTCTGCTGCACAGTCTCTACCCGGAGTGCGCCCTGTGCTCTGACAGCGTGGTGCCATAAATAAATGAACGTGTATATATTCCAATAGTGCTCTTACTGAATGGTCCAGCTCCTAAAATAGAAAATCAATTTGTGGTGCCACAAATAAACCGAGAGCTATACTAACTACAACAACAAAAGATAAGCATCTCGGCCTTGTTGCATGTGAGTCTCTTCTCGCGCAAGATGTGAGACAATGAACAGCCGCATCTGTCAATGTCATCTTATTTGCTGATGGGTCAATGGCAGTCAACAAAGCAAATACTGCTCCATAAACTGGTGCATCCCAGTGGTAAACTTCTGACAGCAGTAATGCTGGAGGCCACGTTGGTTTCACACTCTCCTCTGTGCAGTCAGTGACCTCTGACATGGCTCCAGGTGCTCCCTCTGCCCTCTTTACTACTGCTGGTTCACTAACTCTGCAATACACTCACTCACACACATCCTCACCTGCAGGAAGCCACCCGAGACTCACACACCACACTGCACCGCCTGTATAATTAATCTCACCAAGTTATACAAGGCCCGCTCTATTAGTCATGTGGACTTTGATTGGGATGTAAAATTAATAAAACCATCAATTAGGTTCTCTCCTCAGCTCATTTATAATAAAGAGAGCTCTGGATAAAGTGAGCTCACTTCATTATTCCTGAATTTAACAATCTCCTCTTTGCACTTGAGCAGTGCCCGCAGTCAGATTATGAAGTTGATAATCAATGATGAGAGAACTCTGCTCACTTACTGAATTAGGTCTTTAACAGATGGATAATTTCCACTCTTCAGACACAGAAAGGCTCCCAGAGCTGGAATCTGAGGGCCTACAGGGCGAGCTCTCTTTTGCTTAGAAACATACACTCTCTCTCTCTCTGACACACACACACTCACACACACAGAGTCTTTCTGGCTACAGTAGATTGCATTTCTGAAGGCAGTGGGTGAGTTCTAATCAATAGCTACCCAAACAGTCATATATTATTTACAATGGCAGTCTGTTTAAAATAATCAATATGGAGGCTTTCACCACCCACCTGTTAGTGACTCAGTTTACTGAGGTTGCAGCTCAGACCATGACACAGTGATTTCTGAAAGCAGCATATGTACTGGTTTAACAGGACTCCCAGTTACAGAGGGCCAGGCCTATTTACTGGTTTGCTTTCGATCTCTCCAACTTTGTTCCTAGTATTTATTTATTTAATTAACAAATAAATTCCTTACTGCACCAAACTTTGTAAAATACTTACATACAAATTTATGTGTAGCCATTTCTGGGACATGTTTTCCTGATGACAGTTTAAATTTTGTATGTAACATATGAATTAAAATCACTGGTGCATGTTATGTCTTTGCAACTTATGCAGGTTTATATGGACTCACGTGAGCAGAAAGTGTTTTGACAGAAAATTTTACAGCAGGAAAATGCTTCCGTACATACTTCAGTTGACCAGAAAAATCCTTCATGAATTTAGGGTTAACATTCTAGGTATAACTTTTGTCATTTGGATTGTCTAGTCTATCGTGTAATTTTATTATGTTGGCCTCTTCTGTACCATTACATGTGTTGCATGTTTGTCCACTAAGAGGGAGGGATGCTCCTCTGCTGCTCTTCCAGAGTTTTCTGAATATTTAAAGCAGCTTTAAAGATGCAAATATGTTTGTGCATGTTGTTAATTATAGTTAGACAGAAAGAAAATCAGAATCAGCAAAAAAATCTGAAATCAGTCAAGAAAATTACAATCAGTGCGTCTCTGAGAATCAATACTGAGGATGATTTAAGTGGCTTTAGGGTTGTCAGTGCCTGTACATTTTGTATGTATCTTCATTTCATAATGTACACAGAAACTGTATCCTCCCTTATGATTCTGTGAGTGGCATCTGTCTGTCTCTTGTCAGCGTTACCTTTCAGTACCTGTTTCTACAAATAGAGTACATGAAGTAAAAGTGCATTTTGAAATGACTGACAGCGCCTATCAAAGAGCAGCAGGGAGGGAGCTTATGATACTGAATAACATGTCTGCTGCCAATCAAAAGACCTTATAACAGGGCTGAGTATCCAGGCGCTGCTATAGGCGCTCTCAAAATGAGCCGGAGGAAACGGGTGTCAAAATGTCAAGTTGAATTTTGTCATCTTTTCTCCACACGGAATCATTCAAGTTTTGGTGCAGTTGCTTATTATAGACCTGCAGACCTGTGTTAGACCCTCCGTGCTTCTTACTCCAGCATTGTCAAAAGAATAATTGGAGCAATTTTTCAGTTGTAGCGAGGCACAGAATGCGCCACGGCCAGGTGAACTGACAGGTCAGCAGGGGGAGGCAGAAAGAGACAGAGACAGGTAGAAGGAGCACAGACAGGCAGAGACGCAGACAGCTCGAAATAGACTCTAAACCAGGTGGTCAGTGAGGATGTCACCATGTGCGTAAGAAATGAGGGAGGCAAAAGACATGAGCGTGCAGCATGAGAGGGACTGAGCCCAGGACTATAATAGCAGTAAATGAAAGTGATGAAGCCAAAGCGACAGGGGCTACGTTAGACTGCTCTGCAGTAATATGCTACAATTGGAAGCAGATGAATTTGGGCTCCAGGTTTATTAGCCCCTGGACCCTCCGCAGCGTCATGGAGAGAGCAGATAGAGCCCCTATTAGCTTGTTTTTCCTCCCAAATTTCCTAAAACCTACTTTTTAAATTTTGCCTTGTTTAGCCAGATTTCAGTGGAAGATCAATTAGGTGTTCTGAACCAGTGGTTCCCAACTGGTCCAGTCAAGAGTTCAAGGTCCACACAGTTTAACACATTCAGCGTCATACGTCATACGTTTGGCCATGTCCTCGAGCTACTTCACCGCCTCTGTTCACTAGCTGTCCCTTAGTCACTCTCTTCAAATAAAAGCACTGTGCCGGAAATTCGCTGAACTTCAAAATTTCGTTACTGGTGTGTCACATTCGACCTCTCGGACAGGCTGAAAAAGAGGTTAGTAAACAGCAGAAAGCAGAACAGAGGCCAGTGAAAACGTTACAGTGGTTACTTCTTTTTACATCTTACTTATTCAGTCTCCCAAACTCAGTGCTGACTACATTGAGGACTCTGTTCGAGCACTGCTTGGACAGAGTCAGATGGTATTTTGTGTTTACTTGTAATGTTACTCAACGCATGAGTCGACAACGTGAATCCATCAGCAGACCTTAAATTTCACTGTGACAACTTGGCCTTTTTAGTAATGAGTGGATCTTTAAGCATTAAAAAATATATATTAATTTCAACCTTTTTATGTGAACTGCATATATTCTAATCTTCACTTGGTGAAAACACAAGCATTGCAGACTTCCATCTGTGTCACCGCTGATGAGGAAATACAGCGAGTGCTGGACGGAGCAGTGAGTGACAACAACCCCGCCCACATTTAGAGGACTGTCTGAACACACCGAGGGTCTAGGTACCATGTCTGAAGGCACACTGCTGGTTCCAAAGGTGCTGGACTGAAAGGGTTTGGTGGAAACGGGGCTTTATCACAACCAGGCCTGCTGTGATACTCTTTGCATGAGGATCTCTAATAATCTCTTGTAATTATCATGTCAGTTTCACCTCCTATAATTTGGATATTGTATGTTATTAACATGCTCCTACCTATAATTATTACTACTACTATCATCTGGGATACATTTCAGCTTAAACCCTGATCTGTCCATCCGTCTCTCCTCCTCTCTGCCTTCAATCTTCCTCCTGTTTTGCATTTTATTATATCTGCCAGTTCCTTGAACAAACCACACAGCTTCATCACTTTCCTTTAGCTCCTCATTACCCGCCTATCCTTATTTATTCCTCTCTTTCTTTCCCACTCTAACATCCATCTCTCCCCCACCTCTCTCTCTCGCTCGCTCCCCCTTTTTTGCCCAGTGGTGATAACGAGAGGCAGATTGTGACCTGCAGGCTGAGCTACTGTACAAACACAGCCACACTACATTAGGTACCAATATAAGCTGTAGTAATTCATGCTCTGAGTCGACCTTTTTTTCACTGTGTATAATGTAGATCCAAATCTAAAAAACGTATCTCGTGTATTCTCCCATTTTTAAAGCACTCTGGTTTGCGCTGTGATTACGGTTTTGACATTTCCTTTCAGCAGTCGGCTCATTAATGCTGTCGGTGGAACTATATTTAGATAAGCGACCACATGTGACCACTGTGATCGTTATCATTCGTCTCATTCACTGTACTCACCTCAGCTGGTTTCCATTCACTTGTACACCAACATCATACATCATCTGTGCAAACCAGACCTGCGTTATAACCAGGGTCAGTGTGGTCATCTCAATCTGCCACTAAAGCCTTTATCATCATCACTGTCATTGTAACGATCAATAGCCTCTGGCATTAATGACGTTATGTACTCACTGCACAACATTATGAAACAGGCCGTTCAAATGTTACTGCGGTCATCTTGAATAATTTGCAAACATGAAATAGTGTCTCTCAGACAGCGATGCTGATACAGCGAGCAGCTTCTTGACAAAATGCCACTGAGGATCTATGGGAGTTGGCCTCTGGACTTACTTAAATGAGCTTTATGTCACAGCAGTGCTAACAGCTTGGCACTAAATATCACATCCATTTTGCCCGGAGCTTATTATGACCCTGAATCATAGTCAATAAAGTAGCACCACATCAAAGCTTATAAACTGTGCTCTATTGATGTTTTTTCCTTTTCTAAAAATCTACCTTGTTTTTTAGGGGCACTTGTGTCAGCGTGTCGATCGGTCCACCACTTTGCTCCAGGCTGAAATATCTCAACAAATATCTAATGGATCGCCATGAAGTCTTGTACAGAGAGTTATAGTCTCCAGAGGAGGAAACCTAACGACTCTTGTGCCACCATTAGGTTGACATTTTCAGTAAGGTTGCAACACTATCAAGGTATACCATGATGTAAAAGTTGACAGTTATCATAGTGTGTATATTTGCTTATCTGCGATATTGAAAAAATGCAACTGGGCGTTGAATCTACCCTTCATTTCAGTTATTTTCTAGGGAAGACTTTTTACACTAACGTCCATCAAGAAAATGGATTCAAGTTTCATTTAAAGTAATTAACGTTTGTTCAACCAACAATCTCATGCTGTTGCAACCCTACTTTTCAGATCAGTGGGAAACGTCTCACCAACTATAGAATGATTCTGCACGACATTTGGTTAAAATATCTCCGCATGTAGGCCCCACTGGATGAACTGACACAGTTTTATAAACACATTCATGGTTCACAGACAATGTTTGGTGATATCCTGACATTTTTAGGGCCATAATCCAGTTATTTAAATCTAAAAATACTTTGATTTATGACTAAATACCTACAAAACTAATGACATTCCCATTCAGGATGCAACAATCGAAGTTCTCTCTCTCCCGATACAGCGACTCAGGGTATCTGACAACACCATGTATCAATGTAATAATGCTTCATTGTGAACATGTTGCCATGCCAACATCACCATTCAGTTCAATGAGCTACTGTCCTATAGTACAACCCATAGGGTGTACGTTAAGATGGACGTCGTGTCTCTGCTTCCTCCCATTGTACAAACATGAAGCCAAAATATCCTGATACAGCTTTTGCCATTTTGCTCTGATGACATCTTACATACACCTTCTATACATCCATCCGACAAATCACGAGCAGTTCTATCGACCACAAGCACACCGATTGGCTCACGCAGCTGTCAATCATGACGCCAGATCCCCTTTTTATAGTATCAAATACCAAATACCAAACTTATAAGAAAAATTACATTTGAACAAACATCAGTGTGATAAAAATGGCCTAAAATGACAGAAACCTCTTTTAGGAAAATTTATTCGACATGCACTTTGACATTTTTAGTTTGGCCCACAATCCATCTGCTACCATGGAGAGGGCGGGGTTTATGACCTATACTGCAGCCAGCCACCAGGGGGCGATTGAGATGTTTTGGCTTCACTTTTGGGGAGCTGTCATGTCGTCCATCTTTATTTTAGAGACTATTGTACAGCCTCACAGAGCTGCCAGCATGACTGAGTCTTACGGCGTTTTCATTTTAGGCACAACTGATTTGTACTATGCCCAAGTACGACTGCACTTCCCTCCACTCTTCACTCCCTATAATATCAACCTATGTGACATTTCTGCGTTGACATTATGTTTATGTTGCCGATACAGTGTAGAAAAGAGCTCCATTGAAAGATCCCAAGCCCATACATAGAGTCAACTTTCTCATTGTGCCTACGAAGGGTTATATTTCGGAGACAAAGTCAACAACGACCCTCTTGCCTGCCCTCCTACTTTATCACCTATGGCCATGCAGTTCAGAGGATAAGATTAAGATCAGCCAGTGCTGGGCACATATGCAGATTCTGGAGGAGAAACTTTACTTGCCAACACGTTAAATAGCACCACTTCAGTGTTTTGGTACTAATCAAACCAAATGGACTTTGTGAGCAAGCATACTCTGATCTGGGCTGATCCCTGATGTGAAAGCCTCCTTCTCCATTTTTTATCTGGTGTAAAATATGATGAGTGTAGCTTGCCCAACCACAAAGTGACAGAGCCTCACCTCACCACTATTAGGCCTATCATTACATCTGTTCCTGCCTGACGTGCAGCCAGGAGGGGGTTTAAGCACAAAGCGCCACGGGGGAAACACACACCTGAGACAGGGCAATGCTTCACCGCTAATCTGTGCTGTCAAACATACACAGGCGCAGATGCACACACAGATACACAAACACAGGCACGGGGAAGTGGTGACAGGCTTTTTCCCCACAGCCCCAGAGCCTTGTACACTCATTGCTCACTCACACACATGCACGTAGACATGCATGCACAAAATCAAGTGGATAACAAGAGGAGAGGGTGGGAGGCAACTAATGAACGACTAAAGGAGAACAGCAGGGAGGGATGAGGGGTGTGAGATCATTTTGAGTTCTCTCAGCTGTTACAGAGACAGAATGTAATATACCTTATACTTCTCTGTGGCAAAGTGTGTAGCGCATGTGATAAGGCTGGAGATGAAGGAGGAAGATCTTTAAAGTCAAGATATGGCGCAATACTCCATCAATACTATCAGTCTTTCATATTCAAAGATTTTCTACTAATTCACTTGCTGCAACTTTGAGATCTTTTAATAAATCCCTGACATTTGTGCAGAACTGGCGACATAAGACATAAAGACAGCAGCTTCCCTGCAGATTTAATTGTCTTCTATTCTTAAATCAGTGTAGGTGTGATAGAGTAACCAGGGAGAGACAGTCTGACACCGGGCTGAGGCTTGGATAAATAAGGGGTTCATGTGCAGGCAATTTGGACACAAATAAAATGGAAACATGTAAGATTTGTCGTTTGTTAACAGCTGGATCTCCCTGTTCGAGAATTTTCTTCGTCAGTAAAGTTTTTAACGTAAAACGAGACACCTCAGGTGAAAAAGTTCTTCATGCACTGGTCAATTTTTTAGATTTTGGGCTATTTTGCTCCTTAACATGTCTTCTTTCAGACTGGTGGAAAGGAAACGTCCAAAATACACATTTAGGTTCATTTTAGTTCAGATTTCTGATCTAAGAATGTATGAAAATAAGCACATATTTAATTAGATGTCTTATTTGCAGATTTACACAGACTTTTTTAGAAAACTTACCACAAAAATAATTGTCTTAATGTGTGAAATTAACCGGGGATGTTTAAGTTTAGTTACAATTCTTACCCTAGTTGCCTGAAAATGTATGAAATTTTACAATGTATGACTGTTTTCTCAAAATTGGTTTTATCTCACACTCCGAGTCAGAAATCTAAACTTCAGTCACACGCACAGACACCAAACTTTCCATTTAATTCCTATCTATTTTCTGAAGGTTTTACAGCAGGGTTTGTTCATATATCATTCATACTATGACTTATTTACCATTTTATTCATAAAAAATATGGTGAAAAAAGATTTCTTTTGTTGCAGCTGTTGTCAGTATTTTGTTATTTATGGAGTGATAAAAAATAGATATGCAAAACCCCCTCTGTAAAAACTTTCACTGTGATATGTTCACAAAATGACAAGAATTTTGAGAGGAAAACTTGCATAAATAATGTCTTAATGTCAGTAGACAACTGGGGAAGTTTACTGGTGATATCTATTAGTTGTTTTTTTTACCCTGGTTGTCTATAAATGTATGTTAAGGCTGTTTCTCACACTCTGAGCCAAAATCTCTACTTCAGTAATATCTAAACTTTCCAGCTTCAGTCCCACCTATATCCTGAAGGGTTTTACAAATGGGGTTTGTTCATATATCATTCATGGCCTCATTTATAGATAGTTTTATCCCAAAAAACAAGGTGAAAACATTTTTTTTTTATAGCAGTTGTCAGTATTTTCTGATTTAGAAAGCGATAAAACAAGATGTGCAGTAAAAACCTTTGACTTTAATATGCCAACAAAATGAAACAAGACTCTTGAATCTGGCTTCAGTTTTTTTACATCTGGAAATGTATGCAAATCAGCTCATATTTAACTAGATGCTGTCTCGTTTGCATATTTTAACATAAAATGCCAGAAAACTTGCAATATAATCTTAATTTTCTAACAATAAGTAATAAACAGGGGACGTTCCATGGTGATACAAATAAAGAGAAGGAGCGGGTGCTCGCAGGCGAGTGGCAGGTCCAGACATCCACGTGACGAGCAGGGCTCTGGCTCTAACCTGATTAGGACCAAGTCAAGACCCACTCAATTAATAGGACCACTTGACTCATCCAATCCCACACAGCTGTTGTCCTTTCTAGGAAGTGCAGCACCAAATGAACATTGAATGAGCTTTGCATGAGGTATATATATGGTTGTGTCTAAGGAGGACTTATTCTTTCCTCGGTTTCCTCCAGACTGTAATTACCACATATCAACAAATTCAAAATTATGATTCTAATGAGACCTCTGCATGAATCCGCTGATTGCAGAAGGAAAAGAAATAAACATAAATTTGCACGGTGCTTCATCAATTAACAAATTCTCTATTTACAAGGTGTGTATGCGCGAGTGTGTATGTTCTATGTGTTCTTTTGCTCAGGCTGTTCTGAGAGGTGTCGGCTACAACGTTCGTCATGAGAGGGGTCTATAAATAATAACCTTTCTCCGAGTGTGTGATTCAGAAGCTGTGAGGTAAAACTGCAGTGTGATGCAGCACTTCATGTCCATATTAAGGCGTGTGAATCTACGTTTGCCCCTGTGAATAATCATGCACACATCTTTCATGATCACTCTCAGGTCAAGTCGGAAAAAATCCAAACCGCAAACTTGCTACTTGTTACTTGTAGTCTTGGTGATCTTCTGATCCATGTGTCGTAAGCAGCTTTAGATACAATCATTTTAGAGTCAAATGCACAGGAATTGCCTCGATGATACAAATTCCTGCTGTAATCTCATTCTAACAGTGTAATACTACAAGTCTGACATGTGACATGAATCTCTTTCAGCACATTGAACTGATTAGATTGTGTGCATTCACTGGGGCACTGATGTGTGGAAGCTTTCAGGTAGGGCTGCATCGATGTGAAACACTATCCGTGCAGATAAGGGCTGCAGCAAACACTTCGTTTAATTATAAATTCCTCCGTTGATTACTTTTTCCAAATTAATCAATGACTCATTAAGACTGCAAAAGGTCAGAAAATGGACATCAGTTTTCCACAACCTAAAGGTGGCATCTTCAAGTTGCATTTTCTGTCCACGAACCTTAAAATCAACTGTCTGCTTTGACTTGATCCATCGACATTAAATAGTTTCTTGGTTCATGAAATTATAAAAATGTGTTGTATCCACCATCGGTAATTTCATTCAGTCCCTGGTCTCATGCTGTCTTCCAAATAAATGAGTCAATAGGGTATACAGATTTTAGATTTGGGAAAAAGAAGCACTCCTATCAATTTGGTACTCGGTATCAGCAGGAGACGAAAAGTTCGATCGGTGCAATCTCTACTTTCAGGTTTAAAAGGAACTGCTAACAGTGAAAGGCACAAGCCTCGGAGCATTTATCCAAACTGACTAGTGCTTCAGTGTATTAGCAAGGTCTCCATCAGGCGATCGAACACCTTGCTGGAGTTGTAAAATTCACTGTGCAGTCTGATTCCATCCTGCATCTGAAGCCAACAAGAGTTCGACGTGAACACTTTTACTCAATCTTTATTTATGTGTTGTGTTTGAGCCACAGCCAGTGCACAAAGCAGTGCAGAAAGTTGTTAGAGCCCAGTGGACATGCATCACACATGACTGATGCTATAGTGGATTAGTGATGGGCAAAAAGGAAAGAACAAATCTTTTTTAACCTCTTTTATTGTTTACGTTTTTTAGTGTTTGGTATGTAACGGGTCAGCCTGTCGAACGTCAGAGTGCAGTCATGACTTCTTTTCCCACATGCTGTTATCATAGGATACTGTTGCCGGCTAGGATGAGTGAACGAGAGGCAACTGAATCTGACTCGACTTGACCCCCAATGGTGCATTCATGGTCTTTATGTTGTAAAGTGAAAGCAACATGGAGGCTACAAAGTAAATGTGTTGTATTTTATTGCCCAGAGTGCTCAAACAAGATGTTAATAATGAAGAAAAAAAGTTGAGCCATGAAATATGATCGGAAACCCATTTTTCAGATTATTCTGACACCACATGAATGCAGCATGAGGATGCAGAGGTAACTGCAACTTGCCCCTCAAAGAACAATAGATGGTTGGACAGTGTACATAGCCTACCTACATAAAAGTGGAGCACTAAATAAGTGCATTAAAATTAATATCTTATCTTCATTAATGTAAACATATACATGATGTCAGAGACACCATACCTTGCAAAGGAAAGGTTGGTATATTTACATGTATCAACTCAAAGGAGCCGATACTGTAAAGACAATCAGTGCAGTCAGAGATCCTTGCTTCAAACAATTCAAATTGGCTGTCCACTGAGAAATTAACAGGTGAGACAAAATGTGGGCCGGTATGTGCAGCTTGTGACTGTAGTGAAGCACTTGCTTTGCATCTAGTAAAGCGGCCTGACCTACGGCACAGAAACACTGCTTGCAATAGTCCACGTTCCCACTTTTCTTCACTCTCCCTCTAAAGTCAGTTCAGGTTGGGTTGATCTTGTTGTGAAATATCAAAGCTTCAAACATTCACAGGTAATATCACTGAGGCTTCAAAGCCACGAAATGATATTCCAGATCCAGACAGCCCTGGTCAACGGCTCCACATCAGAGGGTGTGTGGAAAGGAAAGCTGACAGAGGGCTCTTGGCTGTGTACATAGACCCTGTTGACCTCCCACTCTCCCTCTGGTTCTCTGGCAAAGGAGCAGACCACAGCAGGGGTCAGTGGGGCTTGCTTGAGGCTACTACAGCGGACCAGAAGCAGAAGAAAGGCGGGAGGTCTGCAGGGTCCGTGCCCACGTCTGAGTGCCTGCTGTCAGCTGTCCTACAGTGTCCACACACGCCTGGATGTGGAGTGTCCATCAGGCTCTGCTCATACCTGCCACGACTGCATCTCCAAACCTGTTAAAGCCTCCAGATGTTTACAAATTAAACATATATGACAGGTATATAAAGTGATGTTTTGTGATCAGTCAAATTTTAACAATCTTAAATTTTCATAGCTGTGAACAAATTCAACACTTTTAAATTGCTTCACGTGAGCATGGACAACTGATGGAAGACCAGCCAACAGAGCACAGCAGAGCATCCCTCCCCCGTCCAGCCGCCTTTAGCATCAACCACCCCACACACACACACACACACACACACACACACACACACACACACACACACACAGCTGTGAGTCCCATTTGATGGAGGCATGAAACTGGTCTTTTCTGCTCTAAACTTGGAGCTTAAGGGCCCCAGAGATTTCCAAGAGCGGTGCCAACGCTGCCAGCTAATATTCTTCAACAGGAGAGAATGAACAGCTTCCAGGTACAGGATCTGGCAGAGATGAGTGGCTTTTTAAACTAATCATGATTGCCTTTGATTCATAATCACAACAAAGGCCTTTCTGCACACACACTGAGACACAAAGCCTGCATCTCCTCCACAGACAGACACATAACTGGCCCTCTCCTTCATTCTCTCTCAAGTGTCTGATTTAATGAGGAACTAATGTCACCATTTAAAAACACATAGCTGCATGTTTGTCACAGCGAGACCCGTAATGGATTTATATTTAGACATCCAAATATCCCTCCCTCCTCCCCTCGGAGCAGCTACACACATTCTCCCATCACACGCCCGCCCTCCCCACCCCCACAACCTCTCATTTCACCCCCACCCTTCTCCTCCACCTCCTCTGACAAGCAGAAAGGCCACGATGAATTCTTGACATCCATGCGAGTTAATTACAATGACTGCACATGTACTGCTGGAGATGTGTAATTATCGGCACCTCGGCAAACGGAAGGTCTGTGTTTTAGCCACTCAAAGAAAAATAGCACGGCCACTTCTAGACGTGGTGAGAGGTAATCTGCAGAACATGATCGTTTCCACTGTTTGGTTTGTGTGTCAGCATGTGTGAGGGCAGTGTGTGGGGGTGAATGTACATGTGTGTGCATGTCTTCATCTGAATAATGCAGAGTAAATAATTATAGTGTTTGAGACATTAAGTGTTTGTAGACTCTTTGTCATATGGCACATAACAGTGGGGACATGAGTGTGATGATGAAGGACAACGCAGCACAGAGGAGCTATTTGTTTTTTTTGTCCGTTCCTCAGTTGCACTAACAACCCACTTTGCCTTTCAAAGTCGGAGCATTTAAATGTCCTGTCGACGAAAGCAAGAGGCACTATTACTGTGTTTTTGTCAGGAGAGGAGAGGACTTGGAAAAACCTTGAGTGAGATCGGGATCTGCCTGTAAGCGACTTGCTCCCTGCATGGTCGAATAATCTCCTCTATCATGCTGTCACACATAACTGGTTTGGGGAGGGGGGGCTCGCCCCACTCGCAGACTCACACAAACTCCTGTCGTCCTGAATATTCAATGCAGAAGGAGAGACGAGTGGCCCAAACGCGATATAAGCATCTCTCACCCGCCCACCTACCCAGCATGGGCCCAAACACACACGGGCTGCTCATCGCATCTGTTCACAAGACACCCTCGCCAAAGGAAGAAAAAAAAAAAACGCTCTGTGTATCCTACCTCTCTCTCCCCAGCAGCATTGCTTAAAGAGTGTTGTGATGGAGATCAGGATAAAACAGGCTCAGTTGGGACGCGAGGCACAAAAGCTCTGAGTTTGGTGCGTAAGAGACGAGTGCAGCCTGGACATGTGCGCAAAGGAGACACAATGGCCACAGTGGTGCACAAAGGAAGTGAGGGAAGCCTCGGTCACACAACTACAACAGCTGGCAAAATCTCATGCAACCTCCAGCTGCAGCAAACATTTAGTATCCATCACTACACTACCATCACGAGAAAACCAGACTACTGCTCATGATGCATGTGCAGAACTTAATTATTTGAAATGTGCTTTGTTTGTAGCCCATCACGTAAAAGCATGGTTTGACCTCTTCTTGTGCAGACAGGTGCACATTATATCATCCAATAAAATACTACCTTTTCCTTTTGTAGACTGACACACTGACAGGCGATCCCTTTAATTTATTAGGCAGAGTGAAAATCCTTTAAACTTTCAAAGTTGTATTTTTCTGTAACATTCCTAAATGTGCATACAGGCTCAATTTGCATGCAAAATATTGCATTTTTTTCTTTCATGCACGTTAGAGGGAAAGAAATATATGAAGTAAACAATATCTCAGCTGTGCGTAGAGGGATCATCATCGTTTGTTACTCACGGGTGCCATCGAAGCGGGTGGCGATGGTGTCCAGGAAGGTGTTTTGCGGGGCCAGCAGCCCTCTCATCACCGGCATCCTGCTCCGGGTCGACTGGGTCCTCCTTCCTCGGCGCCCTGGGGCCGCGCTTGAGTCCTGCTCAGACCCGAAACTAGGCAGGAAGCGAGAGGTGCCCGGTGCGCATCCCAGCCCCTGGAGAAGCGCACCGATCCGAGATACGCGGGGTGACTCCACCTTGGCACCGCGGGGGTTGTGACCATAATCAACTAAGCACAGAGCGAGTATGAACCGCGGGATGCACCTGTGCACCTTCCAACGGAGGAGGAGAGAAAGGAAACTAAATAAAACGCCAGTGGGTTGAGTGCGCCGGAGAGAGATGAGGATGGATGGAGAGGCTGCAAGTTTGAGATGCTGATGGCGCGTGGAGTGAATCTTATCGCTGCAAGCTCCTCCTCAACTCTCCCCCTCGCTCCCTCTCTCCCTCGTTGCGTGGTTATCTTGCCACAACTGAGAGCAGATGCAGAGTCACATGACGCCTTTCAGGTCTTGCCAAGCCGTGGTCCTGTTTGAAAGTGGAGGTGGGAGACAACAAAGAGATGCTGCTCTGGAAGCCAGTGGCCTTTTCCCCTGATGTGGACCGCTCTGCGTAAAAGGAAAGAGACCCAGTAGGCGGTGTGCGGATCGATAAGAGTCTTCTTCATCTGCGGTGTGCAGGAAGGAAAGACTGGTTTAAAAAAAAAAAACACGTTGTATATTCAACTAAAATCCCACCTTATTATGCTACTGTCCTTAGTTTAATTCCCAGAGTTATGAATGAACGTGGAATTATCTGAGAATTTTTAATTGATCTAGATTTTATGAGATGAGCATTAAATATGTGAAGCGAGATGATGACTCTTCATCACTGCTTCTCGCCTCTCCTCAGGACCACATGGCCTCATGCAAGTGGAGATACCAAGAAGCGCTTCAGTCCTCGTTACGCAGTGAGATTCCGCCATCTTCTGGTGACGCAGCGCAATTTCAACGCACCGTGTGCATTTTTCATACGCACAAGACATACAGCACGAGCCATGATGTAAAACTTTGATGGATACAAATAGAATGAATCACATAAAGAAGAGGACATATAGTTCATATTAAAACGGCGGTTAAAAAACGCTAAAAATGTGTATATAGTTGCAAAAGTGCAAAAACCTGAATGTAATTATTTAGGTGTACAGTAGGGGTGCAGATTGTAAGCATTTTCCTTTATCCATTATTGGCAAAATGAACAATCATTTGATTTTCAAAACAAACATAACACTTTGCTTACACCAAACAATACCAAATGCATTTTTCCTCAATCAAAGCTCACAGCACCACATTGCATATACTCTCAAAGCACTGCATAGCCTATTGATTGATCAATTAAAATTCATGTTTAATGTCGACTGATTAATCGATCAGCAATTAATCATTATCATCCCTTCTCTACAGTTATGACATTAAAGGGACTGGACCCTTTTTGTTCTGTTATGTTCTGATTTGGTTTACCAATAAAAAAAATCTTCATATTTTGGGGGCCAATGATTTAAAACATTTGGGTGGAAGTTACTGATTACATATAACTTCTAGCTCAGTAACTCAGTCCATAAGGACTTGGGTTGGAAACCAGAAAGTCACCTGTTCAAGTCCCAGTTCAGGCCAAGTATGAAGTGAGGACTGGTAGCTGCTTGGGGCACCTGTCCGTGGGCTGCCCCCTGGCCCAGGCATCTCTCCATTTAATCCATTTATAGGTCCTGTGTGTGTGTGTGTGTGTGTGTGTGTGTGTGTATTCGGGGCCTGTGTGTATACGACAATAAGTGAAATAATAGAATTTTCAATATGTTCCTTTTTTTTGCCGTGTTTTCTACTCATCACTTAGTCACTTCTTTCCTTCTTTCTTTTGCTTCAGACTTTTGAGCTGCTGTAACTTGTGAATTTCCTCAGTCTGGTATTAATAATTTATATTTAATTTCAGGACTGCACATTCACTGGTCTTGTGATATTCATCTTGCACCATTTCAAAGGCACACCTTTTACACGATTTTGTAAAAATAATACCATGATATTTGCGATAATGTTTTACTCATATTACAGCTAATATGAATGCTGTAAATATTTTTTTTTGTAGATGGTAAATAAATACAGAAAGCTCATGTGCTTTACAGGAGAGAGGTCACTCTCCCAGCAACGGTTATAACTCTCTTCAGGACTGTTAAAGTCACAACGTGTCCTGACTTAAAGAGGAACAAGTGAAAGTTTCCCCTCAAGAAAACACAGTGGATGATCTTCTGTGTGTTGGCAGGTCGAAGATTTGGAGATCAGGTATGTGTGAATTCTTACAAGAATACTCCAGGGCATTTTTAAGCACGTGAGTGTGTGTACATGAGTGTTTTCAGCAGGTAAAAACTGGAAAAACTGCTTTTTTAGAATTACAACAATGTAGACCTTTGATTTTACTGGGAGGCATCAAAGCAAGGTTAGATTACCAACTTACTGAGCAACTAAACCAACAGGTCCCCAGGCCGCTATTAGCTCACCCTTTAGTCCAGTAAACTTACATTTAATCAAATTGCCATGTACTAACTGACACACCACAAATCAGGAGCCAGGTAAAAGAGCTCTGCTTAGTCTGTGGGCGTGTCATGAAGCTGCCATGTCTAGCCTGCCGTCAGCAGCACACTAATGGGAACATGGAGGTGACAGCACACAGTGCACAGAGTGCAGTAGGTGGACAGCCTTGTAATCAGATTGACATTTCTTATTTACTCACAATAGAGCACGCATCAACTGAGTTTAGAAACAGACAGCTGTGCAAAAGACAATTCATAGCATAGCAGCAACCTCTAAAGCAGCACAATGTGACATGTAGGTCATCAATACTGGTAAAAACAGAGTTAATGCTTTTTAGATTTTAAATACTATCTCATGTAAAAACTTTTAAAACATGCAAAAAAGATTTCAAATCCAGGTGGCATTAAGACAACAACAGATTTGTGCTCACCAGGCACATGAACAGACAGACCCCAGGCGGTGTTCAAGCACCTGCTCTTTTGCCCTCTGACACGATATGTGGCCTGCGCCAAACACCTATTAGTATGTGACTATTCAATTAAATCACAGCGGTTTTCTTGTATACACAAACTTTACTGTTCCCATCCTTTGAGCAGTGGATTGAGATTTAAAAAAGAGGAATGTAATTTTATTTCTGAACCAACGGGAAACAAAGAATTCAGCTAAGTGGTCTGATGGGAAAGTATAAACAAGAGAAAATATAAAATAGGCCTTACACTGAAGGCGTGAAGACAAGAAGCATGTTTGTAGGAAGCTGAATTTGATGTAAATGAACCAAACTACCCCCCAAAAGACTCCTCTCTCTTCAGCAATCTGTTAACTTAATACTGGAATACTTTGAGGCAGAAATCCTCCTCAGTGTGTCGAGGCAGACCCAGAACACACTTGAGGGATTACATATCTCAACATCTCGGGGTCCCACAGGAAGAGCTGGGAAGCGTAGCTGGGAATAGGGATGTTTGAAATATTTTGCTCAGCCTGCTGCCCCTGTGACCGGCTTCAGATAAGAGGTTGACAGTGGATGGAGTATGAGAGAGGTGTCCCCTCTTATTTGAGCATCTGCCTCAAAATGTCCGTGGACTGATGTTCACATCAAAACAAACTGGGACTTTTGCATGTCCCTCGTCTATTTATTCAGTCCTCTTTCTGAAGCCTTAGAGGCTGAATGGAAGAGTTTGGAGACCAAGAACAGCTGCATCAAACACACACAACTCCTATCTAACGTTATAGGACACAACAATAGCACAGAGTATTTCTTATCAATGTACCAACTCAAAGCACAACTAGAACCAAACTAAGAACCAAATAAATCCAGCAACACAGAGCATGATGACAGACCTCAGCAGATCATAAGCTGCCCCTGGCTGTAGCCTAACAGAAAACACATTCAGGCTAAACCCATTGCAAGCATATGACCACGATACAGCACAGAGCAGAGACAGATGTGTCTGACTCACCTGTGTGGTGAAGCTCGTCATGGTGGCAAAGTGTCTAAAAACCACATCACACAGTGTAGTTTCCCATATTTTGGCTGCCTGGTCCAGTTTCTCCACCTCCATCCATCCAGATAAGCTCAATCTCTACGCCAGCAGCTGCTTTCCAACCAAATCTCCATGAACCCACCGTCCACTGCTGCCAGCTTCACTTTGTAAACACAAGAAAACACGCAGTAGCATCGTTAGCAAACATGCTAACTCTCGGTTGTTTAAGCTAATTTGAAAAACGTTGCTAACGTTGTATCCGTTATTTAAAAAAAAAAAAAAAAAGGGGGGAAGTCCGTTTATGTTTCGTATTTCACGAGTAGTGACCGTTAGTTTTGTTGTTGTTTGTATAAAGTTAATGGTCAACAGACATCAACTTCACCTGCTTCCCTCTGACGTCACTCCCTCCGCAGCTCGTCACAGCCGCGCACAGCTTGCATTTTAAACATGGCGTCCATTTTGTTTTGTTGTTGGTCCGTTTCCGGTTTTGTCTTTTAATTTCCGGTCGCTCTATTTAGTCCACTATATAGTGATCTCGCCATTTTGTAGTGCAGTCCGAATATATATATTATACTTCAAGTAAGTAAAGACTTGAAGGGATAGTGCACCCAAAAATGAAAATTCAGCCATTATCTACTCACCCATATGCTGAGTCCTGACAACACTTGTGGAGATCCATGGGGAGAGGAGGTAGCAACACAACTCCACCTAATGGATGCTGACGGCGCCCCAGATTCAAACGTCCAAAAACACATAATTGAAACCACAAAATATCTCCATACTGCACGTCCGTAGTGATCCAAGTGTCCTGAAGCCCCGATATAAAAAGTTGTTTGGAAAAACATCATTTGAACTCTGTTTTTAGCCTCACTGTAGCCCGTAACTCTGACTGCCTCTCTTTGCACTGCTCTCACGTGTGCACGCTTGCACACAAGACCAGCGAAAGCACGTGAACACACATGAAGGCGGTGCCCATGTCTCGCGGTCTTGCTAAAAACAACGTTTTTCCAAACAGCTTTTTATGTCGGGGCTTCAGGACACTTGGATCTCTGAAAGTGATGTGAGGACTCTAAAACTTCACCTGAGCCTCCCTCGGCATATTTGTGAGTAGATAATGGCTGGATTTTCATTTTTGGGTGAACTATTCCTTTAAAGTATCCCACAGTGCACCACGAAAAGTAGTCACCAAGCAATATATCCCACCATGCATTGCGGCAAAGGAATGGTCAAACTATCTAGCCGTTTCTCATCTGCGTTCTTGCCTGTTTGTGTTCTTGCAGACTTGTGAAACGTCATCAGTTGCAGCTCCAGTACTCTTCCGATTCAAAGTCCACATCCAGACAAGTACAGTCCAAATACCCAGATGTGAACTTGCTCTGCCCGTTCAACCGGGGCTGCATCAGGAGGTGACTGGTGTGGACCTTTGACAGCCAGGTATCCCAGAGTGCATTTCTCACAGACCAGCAGCAATGGCAGCCATCTCTGGGAGTCTGTATTCCCGAGTCGAACTTGCCAAGTCCGACCTCCCAAGCGCTCAAGTCCGAACTTGGCATAGCTACTTGGTATTGAGAAGCGCCTGATGTGGGACGGACACCAAGACGGACAAAAGAAGAGAGAGTAGCTGGATTACGACCTGGTGAACATGTTTAACTTATAACTACATGTTGAAGTTTGTTTCTTTGCCATGTAATAAACTGTCAATTCAATGTAAAGTCATTGGTCCCCGAAGAGATAAAATAGACTCGTGCTTAACAGTTACTGTACAGAGCAGGGCTAAGTAAGCACGATGATGCAGGTTGTTACTGATAACTGAAGGTATAAATATAATTTGCAGATGCCACAAAAGTCTTTAAACCTGCTAATTGTTGCTTTGTTGGTCTGGAAGCTGATTTACAGCCTGAATATGAATAAAACAGAACTGTTCACCTGGCATTACCTCAGGCCGCAGAGCCTTGGCTTTGGAACTGGAGATTCGGCAGTTCAAGTTTCATACAAAGCAAGTACAGGGTGTGGACCGGCAGCTAGAGAGGTGCCAATTCACCTCCTGGCCACTGCCGAAGTGCCCTTGATCAAGGCACCTAACCTCCAAACTGCTCCAGTGCAGACTGATACATAACAAAGCAAATACTACAACCTAAATACTGATGTCTTTTTCTTTTTATCTCTGTATAACAGCCCCATTACACTATAGTCTTACTCTTAACGATTCAACTGTCTTATAAAACAGGACAATCAAGGTTTTACATCTTGGGCTCTTTATATAATCACAGCCAGTCACCAAACATGTTGTTGCATTGCTACTACAAACGTGCCCCACATGAAGTAAACATTTTGACTGGTCTGACGTAACTAGTAGGCAAAGTGAGCCAAGTGGGTTGATTTTCTTGTTTTGGTAATAGGAGTGCTGCAGCTAAAACAATAAGAGCATAACAGCAAAGATGGTTGTAGCATGCTGCATTTTATTGTATTGAATGCTTGGTTTATAATCAAAATATTGTCACGTTACACTTTAGATTTTACAGGAAAGGGTTTTGAGTGAGTACTTTTTTTACGGTACATTTTTCCTGAAGTGAAACCAGCATGCTTTTAGGCTACCAGGTGCTACTGTGTGCCACCCTGTCACATGACTGACATCTGAAGTATTTTTGTCACTTAAAAAACTGATGCAGTTAATCCATGTCAGCCACAAGAGGCCAGAATTAGCAATCAGTGTAACACACACACACACACACACATCTACGAACAAACCAACAAAGGTCCAAAGCTTCTAATTTAAGAGAGCTGTTACTACAATAGATATGATGGTAGTGAAAAGTTAGGTGGATGACGGCAGGTATCAATGTGAGGTGATTAAATTAAAGTGTAAGAGCAGTGCAGGAGTAATGAATACTTTGCTATGGATGATATGAATGAAACTGAAAATAAATGTATGTACAGATACCAATGCACATACAGATTTTATTTATTAATTTATTTATTTATTTAAAAGCACACGCCCTGTGCACAGCGCTGTCAGTCCTTACTGATATACCGCACACTAGAGGGCTGAATTGCTTCTTCAAATTAATTTAGTCTTAATGTAGTCTGTTTGTAACGTTTCAAATGAAGATACAGTTAAAAAAGAAGCACTTCAGCCCTCTTGTGTGCAGTGTTTCTGCTTATCTATTTATTATTTATTTATTTATAGTATAGGGTGCTTAAAAGTGAAATGTAAAGACTTTGTTAAATAAGGAATAATGAATGCTGGAAAATATGAAACAAAAGGCACAGAAGGTTAAATATGAAATGCTGACGGTTATAATTGATAATTATATGGTAATAAATAAGTTTCATTTAAATACACCATTAAATAAAGTGTTTTGCAATAGTGAGAAAGGGAAGACATAACATAACAATAATTTATAAATGAGAATCGCTGATTTAATCAATATAATAATGTTATTTAAAATCAGTTTAAGATGCGGAAGCGCTCGTCTTATCTTGACCAATCAGCGCGCCACGTTTACAGACCCGCCCAGCCAAGTCACGCCCCCTCCAGTTGTGTGGGCATCTCTGATTGGCGGCTACGTTCGGCTCTGTTCTCTGATTGGCCAGTGCCTTGTCAGTGAGGACGGGGACGTGGAAGCCGGTTACCTGCAGCTGCTCGCTCATCCTGCGCCTCTTTCAGTCCAGCTCCCTGCAGTCCGGGATCACACCGCCTCCTCATCTGCCTCTCGCTGTGTCGCGGACCTTTAAACTAACCAAGGTAGGTCTTTGTTGCGTGTTACGACATTGTTCCTATTGAATAACCGAGTAGTAGCTATGTCACAGCCATGTTACAAGGAAGTGTGTTCCTGACACTCAGCGTAGCCACAGCAGGCTAGAAACAGCTGGACGCAAAAATGTAGCTAATAAGGTTTATTATCCGTGTTTTCAGTGAACTGGGTTCAACCAAATGCCACTTCTGGGGCGGTTTTAGTGAACTGAAGTCGGCTGCCTGGCTCTCAGATGGTGTGTGAGGCCTGTCTCAGCATCTCCTTCGTGTTTCCTCCTGCTGTTTATTAGTTAGATTAACGTTTAATACCCAAACTGTGCGGTTAACGCGGTGTTAACGGTCTGCATTCCTGGTGTGGCCTGCACACAGTGTCCCTCTGGCTGTCTCTGCAGTCTCCTCCCCATCATGCGATCATCAGCCTGTCAGCCTTATGTAACTTGTATTTTTTAAAACACACAGAAATCCACCTTTTGGACAGCAATCTTATTTAATGATCAAGTGACCACACACACACACACACACACACACACACACACACACACAGGAAGCTACATCATATCACACACACCTTCATGAACATGTTAATTATGAGCAAAAAGCTGGAGACACAATGCAGCCTGGATTAAGTTTGGTTAACCATATGCTGCAGGGTTTTGTTGCTCACTTTGACACACTTAAGAGGATTATGGAGTTGGTAAATCCACGGGTGTATAAAGAGTAAATCAGGTGGAGCAGATAAATGCTGAGTCATGGCCTGGCTACGTCTGCTTTATGCTTTGAATGGATTCATTCATTCAGAAAACTGTAGTGTCAAATGGAGAGGAGCTTTTCTCGTCTGTGGTGTCGGTGTCAGACATTTAAATGACTGGTTCATCTGTAACTAGGTTTTTTGTTAAATCTCTGAACAAGTTAATATATAATTACACTTTATTCTCACAAGCACCTCTTGAATGTGTACACTTACTCAACATGCAGTGCACATAACTACATATTTCCTGTTTATCCTATTCTTGTTTTTTTCTATTGTAGTGAGCATTGCAGCACAAAACATGTTTTAAATTTCTGATGTAATTACACATATTTGTACACACTTGCACAGTGAACATATTTTATTCTTAATATCTAAAGCACTAGTGTTAAACACTGTGTCATAAGCACATTTCATTTTATTTTATAACTTCTATTTTTAACTTTTTTCAAAAGTAAAAGTAAGTCACACAGTCCGAAATATGCACCTTAATTTGGTGACTCTAAATTGTCCGAGTGTGAATGGTTGTCTGTCTCTATGTGTCAGCCCTGTGATAGTCTGGTGACCTGTCCAGGGTGAACCCCGCCTGTCCACAGTGTCAGCTGGGATAGACTCCAGCATCGCCGCAACCCCAAACAGCAAATCTTAATCAGCAAATTTATGTGTCTAGCCAGATAAAATACTGCTACAGTCTCTGACTTTGTCCTTATTCCATCTCTCTTTTTAAGAAGAGTATAATCCTTTATTAGTCCCACAGTGGGGAAATCTGCGTCATTACAGCGGCAAGGGGGGGCAGTGCAAACAAGAGGCATCAGTAAAATAACCAGCAAAGCAATATAATAATTACACATCAGTAAAAAAACACACAGATCAGTCTGTTTGCTTTAAGGTCATTGTCTCAAATGTTTGTGTGTTTGTCCCCCTTGTCCACCACCAGGCTCAAAGATGTCTCAGAAGATCAAAGCCGGCTCTGTGGTGGAGATGCAGGGAGATGAGATGACTCGAGTCATCTGGGACCTCATTAAGGAGAAACTCATCCTCCCGTATCTGGAGCTCGACCTGCACAGGTGAAGTATGATGACGGCAGGGTGCACGATGGCGCTATAGATCAACTTCCTGCTTTTCATGTTTCTGATTCATGGAAAAGGCAGGGCTTTTGTCACCAGTACACCTGGGTTTATTAAATGTCTGTTCATGGGTTTGCATTTTGGCTTTGAATACGCTCCTTTTTATATGATAGCAGTGACAACTAGGTGAGAGTGAGAAGAAGATTATCAGGTGGCAGCTCCTGCTGTGCTGGGATTTCTAGTTTGGCTTGTTTATCCTGCCCTCGCACCCCCACCTGAGCACCACCGCTACAATGAAGAGTGAGATCAGGAGTATGTGATTAGCGCCCAGTGAAAAGGTGCTCGGGTTTGTAATAAATCAGGACCCACCCTGAGCCTTGTCCTTAACAAAAGGTCTCCTCAGACAGTTTTATTATCTCACCCACAAAGCAGTAGTTGCTGTACAGTGTGTAATGCCTTGTAATTGTAGCACATGTAGTTCTGTCTACAGATGCTTCAAATACTGCGAACTGATTTTTTTGTTTTTCCTAAACATTTTTACATTATGTTAAGTTACTAGGTGACGTAACAATCTGTTTCCTAAAGTGTGGCACCAGAGATCTCAGATAAGATCCTTTTCCAGTAAATAGCAGTCGCTTACAGTCAGTACCCCAAACGAGGGGAGCATCCATTTCTTCATCTGACCCCACTCCTCCTCTTATCTCCTGCATGGACTTTGTTCTGAGTTATATCTTGATTTCCATGACCTTTTTATGTTAAGTTCAAATCCCTGATGTTCCCATCCCTCATAATGTCTTCGTACTGTGCAGTGCGGACAGATAGAAGTTAATGATTTATTGTGCAACAGGCATGGGAAGCACAAGTATGATTCAATATGGTGTAATAATTATTCTGTTGTAATAATTATTTCTCAATAAGCAGGCCTGTCAGTGATCAGGCCACTGGAGAAACCAATAACCCACTGGCACTGAGACCTGCTCAGTGGTGTCACATATTTCTCACGTGACACTTTCAGAACACTTAAAGTAAACTTTGATAGTAATTGCAGATGTAAAACAGACAGTATGGCCCTGTTTACACCTGGTATGAACATCGTCCTGGGTGATCAGAGGTGGACAGCATGACTGCACTCAATGCGTTCTTAATAGCCTTTTTTACACAGAGATCGCTCAGCAGGGCCGCTACTAAGTCCAGTCAGCAGCAGTTTATGAATAATAACAATCATTCATCATCCCTGTTATATGGCGGCTGATCTCATCCTCTGCTCGGAGGGTAAGGAGCAGTTTGGGGACATTTTTGGCCTTCTTAGAGTTAGCTGCTAACTGCTTCTAGCTGCTTTTTAAAACTCATGGGAGTGGATTGCACACATTAAAATGTCCTCAAAATGTCACACCAGTCCCGTGCACGGTCCTGTCCTGCCCACTGTCCCTTTTACACAGATGCTGATTCAGCTCTGTTACCACCCTCATTAGTAGCTTCTAAGTGAGACAACTCCGTCTCCATGCTTATACAACTCCCCGCTGGATAACAGAACTTAGCAGTGATAAGCCACCGTCTCCAAAACGGCCAGTTCAACGTCTGCTTGGTAAGCACGAGCTAACACAGCAGCAGATTTAAACGGTCTCACCAACCTCACGCCGACACTGAAAAGGCTCCACTTTTTCGTTTAACCCGTAACGTAATGTTAGCCATGTGATGATACAGTAACAGTAAGCCCTGTGGGCGGACTCTCACCAACTGTCCCTGCAAACACAGTACATATAAAGTGGTGACGTGAAATCCGATCAAAGTGGTCATTCGAGACACATTCGGAGACGCATTGTAACGCCAGGTGTGAACAGACAGACAATTAAATCATCCGTGATTTAATACCAGATATAAAGAGGCTCATTATGTGCATATCGATTAAAGCTTGTTCAGGGTCTCTGGATAAGAGAGTCTTCATCCACTTTGTTCCAGGTTAAACAGGCACACACCAAAACAAACAAACAAACATATAATAACAAACAGGGGCAACACTCTTGTTAAACCTGAATCTGTTTGTGTACAGCTTTCTGTCTCTGTGCTCAGACGTATGTATCCATGAGTTGTTGCGGCTTGGCGTTGGCCTCTCGGGGGAAGGGGAAGAGAGAAGTGGGTGAAAGGTCGTGGCTGCTTTCAAACAATGCTATTGGGTTCAGAGGAACGCACATTCAGTGCTGCATGCTATACTTCCAAGGAACGACAAGCACGTTGACCTTAATCTAGTTTTCACGCGAAGTATGATTCCTTCTGTCAGTAGTTTGTGAGTTTCCTCCTGCACAAGTGCAACAAGTGGAGCAACATTTCTAGTTACCTTGGCAGAGGGCCAGTCGTCATTGCACAATTGATTCCTTGTTTCCTTTGTCTCTGTGCTGCTGGCTGGTTGTGCACATCACTTGGGCAAATAACAGGCGTCAAAAGAAGAACAGAGTGAGCGCAGTTGCAGTGCTGAGAAGGAAGTGTGGAAGGAGGTTAATGACTATTCTTGATGTTGTCACTGGGCCGGGTCTTGCAAGAAATATAAATATCCGAGATGTTGAGGGAATAAAGAGCCTGGCAGAAATTTGAGTTGTTCCTCAAGCTGGATGCGAGCTCACAGTCTCTCTTTCACTACTTCTTAATGTCGTCCCTGTCCTTTGACACAGTGATAATGTTTCTCATCACAGCTGTAACGTTCACAGACCAGCTTGGAGCCAACTAAAACACTGGCATACGTTCACTTTTAGTGCTTTGTTGTGCTCCAGGGTGTCTGTGCAATTGAAGCGTAAATAATCACTGCCTTTCTTGAAACAGAGTGCTCTTGTTTATGGCGTCTCATGCCTCTGCTGTGGAGATTATCAACGGTCTCCATGTCTGTTTGGTCCATTTCTTCGCCTTGATTGTAGAAGACAAGTGTCGCACACTCTGGCTATATGCATTTCTTTAATTTTGGGCCTTCATCAAGATCAACAAACAATACAATTTCTTTGTCTTTACATCTCTGCTTACTCTAATTATTAGAAGCACAAAATATAAAACTTTTTTAAGCACTGACCGAAATATGTTTGCAGTATTGAGCATCTAAAAGTGGCAAGTAAAAGGAGGCAGATTCATAAGCTTATTTATTTACCCTGAGATCATGCATTTCCAGATCTAAAGCAGGACAACTTTTATAATGTTTGACATCATCTTACATTGGCAAAGTTGCTTAGTAATACTGATACATCCTGTGGTTTGGTAGGTTTTGTTAAAAAGATTAAAATGTGTTTAAATGGCTGAAACTGCTGAAAAAAGTTTTGTTTTTCTAGAACTTGTATCGCACAGGTGTAGAAAATTTCAACACATTTCCAGGATGCTATAGATTCTTTTTCTCTGGTTCTGCTAATTCAAACTCTGTTCTCTTTATCTCTCCCCTGCACAGCTATGACCTCGGTATGGAGAACAGAGATGCAACAGACGACAAGGTCACGGTTGAGGCGGCGGAGGCAGTCCGCCGTTATAACGTGGGCGTCAAGTGTGCCACCATCACGCCAGACGAGAAGCGCATGGAGGAGTTCAAGCTGAAGCAGATGTGGCGTTCGCCCAACGGCACCATCCGTAACATCCTGGGAGGCACAGTGTTCAGAGGGCCCATCCTGTGCAAGAACATCCCTCGCCTGGTGCCTGGCTGGACCAACCCATCATCATTGGCAGGCACGCCCATGGAGATCAGGTACTCTATTGGTCAGTTGGAGTGTGCTCTGCTGATGTCTGAAGAGTGTTTACTGTTTTAAAATTGCATGTTGAAGTGAGCTCAAGCTTCCGAACATGAGGAAGAGTTTAATAACTCTTTATCTTCAACTGAGCAACTGTAACTGTGAAGCAATCATGTGAGAGTCTTTATCTAAGTGCAAAGAAACTTCTACAAACTCCCTTATTGTCAGTGACAAAAGTGCGACTGTTACTGAAGCATAATTTTTTCCTGTGACAAAGTGAGTTGAGGTTGCAGGGTTATCAGAGGAGACTCAGTCAATAATTATATTTCATCAGCTGCCCTTTGGACCATAATGTACAAACGTCTACAGCCTGAACAAGTTGCAGCAAGGCCACAGAACTAAATCACAAGTTCAACCGTGAGGCTCTGTGCCAAAGTCGACAGAGCTCTCCTGAGTCATGCAGGTGAAATGTCAAATAGCTGCGAGTTACATAATATCCCATACATGTCAGAGGTATACGTATACTGCTGACACCACTACAGGTACAAGCCTAGTGGTGCGGAGGTGTTTATGTTGATGATCTGACACCAGGGTTGATTTCTAGTTTTGCCAGTCTGGTGTTGGAGTGCAAACCAGTTTGATTTGATTCAAACTGGCTAAACTGGTATTGGTCAATCTGACACGTTCTGGCACATTAAAAAGTAACCTACATCGGTAAGCTGTGGCGGCAGCATCACGGCTCTAAATCCAACTTATATTGCATTAGTAAAGAGCAATGTGGCAACTCGATGAAACTATATTGTTTGTTTATGAACAAACTAACAGAGCCACAAGTGTCTGACAGGCTGTGTACAACTTAATGCCAAACCGAGGCTGACAACATGAAGGAGATCAAAGTTCAGTAAAGGTGGAGGTGAAGGGGGGGAAGTTGCGTAAGATGCACATTGTGTTTGTCTACTAGAAAGAACACGTGTTTTTTGGGGTGACGAGATTCAAAATGGCCTATTGCATACTGCCCACAAACGCAGTATACAGTTCAGTTGATTTATGTTGCAGAATTGGGCGACTGTGCCGCAGGAGGTAGAGCAGGTGGGTCGATCTCCGCCACCTCCAGTCTGCATGTCAAAGTATCCTTGAGCAAGATACTGAACCCAAATTGCTCCCAAAATGTGGCACCTTGCATGGCAGCCTCAGCCACCAGCGTGTGAATGGTTGAATGTGACTTGTAGTGTAAAAAGCACTTTACACTACAGTGGAAGATTAGAAAGGTGCTCTGCAGGTGCAGGTCCATTTACCATTTACCAATCCTTATCCAGGCTTAGCTGATTTCTGGTTTTGCAAAGCAATGGTAAAGAATAGCACGGCTAATCTCTGTAAACAGATACCTGCGTATGTATGCAGACTCTGTAGTCAACGGCACAAGATATTGGTATTGGAAAAGTTCTAATTCCCCATACTACAGAGATAGAGATTAGCTAAAAAGACTGGGGCAAAGAAGAGGCCATATATCTGCATGTTACACCAGATCTCTTTAAGTATTGGCTGTTGCCAACAGAGGCTTATCATCATCAGAGTAATAGCCAGTGGGTTCTGAGATTGTAGCATGGCTAATGTTGATAGCAAACCACTGCTACTAAAAAGCAGCGATTCAGCAGCAGTTTGCCAGCAGATAACTGCCCCTGTGTCCTGTCCTTTCCCTAATGACAAAAAATATTGATATCGTGTTGTTTTCACACTGGCAGCTCACTAAAGTTATTGTTGCCGTCTGCCTGATATCAAAGGTCAGCCGGCAGGCTTAACTTAAACATTGGGAGTAGGCTTCAGCATAGTCGCAACTGTTATTTGTTCTCCTTACTCAAGATTAAATTAGTAAAAACTGTTCATTGTTGTGTCTGTTTCAATGCTTTGCATTGTGGGATACAGTAAGCGACAAACTGGTCTGATGCATACTGGAGATTTTTTCAGAATCAGTACGACGCCTTGGTATTTTGGGTGAACTGTACATGCTGCCTTTGTCTGTATAGTACATGCTACATTTAAGCCAAATCAGTACATACTGCTAGAGTATTAGGGAGCTGTGAATACAGTCTCAAAGAAAACTTAATTGTGAAGAAGGAGATTTAAGTTGAATTGTCAGCAAACCAGCTCAGAGGTGCATTACCGCCACCAAGTGGACTGAAGTGGGCTCTTACAGTCTCATTATGTTCCACTGGAGAGCAGCTGCTGAGTCAAGTGTGACACCTAGCGGTCCACTCTGGTGTTTAGCTTAAAGGGAAATTTTGGTTTATTTCAACCTGTCTCATATCGTCCTAAATTTGTTTCAAGTGACTAGTGACATAAAAATAATAGTTAGCATGTTAGCCGTTAGCCTAGATACAGCCGGGGCGCATAGTAGCGTCAGACCTGTTAAAACATAAGAGAACGGGCACACTTCAAGTGCAAAGTTAGTCCACTAAACAAGCTTTTTTTTCACGAAGACCGCCTCATATCATTAGGGTAAATGTCAGAGAACATATAGAAAACGACATGTAAACGTGTTGTCTTACCTTACCGTGTGCTGCCATGTTTGTTTACCATTTACCTCTGTCATTTTTTACACTGGCGCAGCCCGATCTGACACCATTTTATAGGACACGGTTCACACCTCACAAAAGCTGTCTCAGTCCCACGTTTGCGGTATGTCAAACAGCAGTGTTCTAAAAATATTAATCGTGTCTCTCTCAATGTGCTCCCCACAGTACAAAGCCACAGACTTTGTGGTGCCTGGGCCCGGGAAAGTGGAGATGACCTACACACCCACAAACGGAGAGCCAGTTAAATATGTCATCCATGAGTTCAAGGGTAAGACCACAGACAGCACGATGCACCATCCTGCCTCCATCTCTCACAAATGAAAAAGGTTCAGACAGGATAGCCAACAATCCTAACGTGTACTTTCAGTATCATAGATCATGTGTCTCAGGTGTGTAGACGTACCTCCATCTGTCTATAATGAAAAACATGTCAAATATTATAATGTGAGTGGGTGATAGTGTGTCAGTCTATATAACTACGCAGGACTGGCACCAGAGGAAAAGCTTTTACAGACACATTTGCCATTGTGTTCACAGTGTAAATGGGGAAATATAAGATATGGCTTATCTGTTTGTTTCAGTTTCTTTGTAACTGTTCACCTGTCGTGGTTTTATCACTCAACACCAAACACTGAGCTGACTGAAACAGATTAGAGAGTTTGAAAGACGTGTGCTGCTGTATACATGTATGTGAGAACATTAGTGAGGATACTGCACACGTATGTAATGAACTATATTTGTGTGTGTGCAGGCACAGGTGGTGTGGCCATGGGCATGTACAATACAGACAGCTCCATCAGGGACTTTGCCCACAGCTCCTTCCAGATGGCTCTGACTAAAGCCTGGCCTCTCTACCTCAGCACCAAGAACACCATCCTCAAGAAGTACGACGGCCGCTTCAAAGACATCTTCCAGGAGATCTACGAGAAGTAAGGGCTTAAAAATACACGCAAACACATGCAAACGCACTCTTTCTTAATCGCACACACTTTTATACCAGATATAGGTCATAATTAATGTCCTTCTTCTTGTGTTTCCAGGGAATACCGTGCTCAGTTTGAGGCCAAAGGCATCTGGTATGAGCACCGTCTGATCGATGACATGGTCGCCCAGGCCATGAAGTCTGAGGGAGGTTTCATTTGGGCCTGCAAGAACTACGACGGAGATGTACAGTCTGACTCTGTGGCACAAGGTTGGTAGAAAACTGTCCTTATAATCTGACCGCTGCAAAACTGTACTGCAATACAAACAGAGATTGCTGATTTTGCCATTTCTGGTACAAAGATGTTCTGTTGGTAATGTGGTTTGTGTGATTCTGTTTCAGGCTACGGCTCTCTGGGTATGATGACCAGTGTGCTCATCTGTCCTGATGGACGCACAGTGGAGTCTGAGGCCGCCCACGGCACAGTGACTCGCCACTACAGACTACACCAGCAGGGAAAAGAGACCTCCACCAATCCCATCGGTAAAACATGATGCATAGACTACTACTCAAACATAACCCCAAAAACAAAAGTTCTACTAGTGTGATTTTTATTTTTTTTGCATGCCTTGTGTATAATACACTGTATATAAATTGATTTACTAAATCCGCCCCTACACTGGGTGTTTGTTTGCTGCAGCCTCATCTTTGCGTGGACGCAGGGCCTGCTCCACCGGGCGAAGCTGGACAACAACACAGAGCTGCGAGTGTTCGCTGAGGCTCTCGAGGCCGTTTGTGTGGAGACCATCGAGGCTGGTTTCATGACCAAGGATTTGGCCATCTGCATCAAAGGCCTCCCAAAGTTAGTCTCCTCATTATCTAACACTCAGTTTAAGTGTCTGCGTCAGGTGCTTCAGTGTCCAGCTGTAGATGTCTGAGGCTTAAGACTTGATACAATATCAGGCAGTCCAATATGTGAAATAGTCCATATGAGGGATTGGTTCCTAAAGTCTGGTATTAAATGGGCCCCGGGGCCAAATTATTTAAGGCCGTACTATTGATAAAGATTCGATAAGCTCACTGAGGATGCTTTCACACCTGCCCTGTTTGGTTCAGTTCAATCAACTCAAGTTCGTTTGCGATGTGAAGCAACTGCAGTCACATGACACATTGTTTGGGTTAAACATGAGCATGTTACAGTCCTGGAGGATTATTAATGTGCACCTCTTCCTGTACTGCCTTAATATGCACATTCAGCACATCCAATGTTCTAGTTGGAGCCGCGCCTCGTTTTCAAACTGTATGGTTTGACTAAAATGAACAATGACAGCAATATAGTCCACGATGAGCAGCGCTAAAATCAACCTGCGTAGTTGTCCCTCCATTGTGACATTAGAAAGTGTCACATTTATCTTGCAAGTGTTCTCTTCTTCAACGTTTGCTTTACTTCCTGGATTTTTCCCACATGGAATTCTGACCAATCAAGAGCAGCTTTCTCACACAAGGCATTTGATCTGGTCCTCTTGTAAATGCTGCCGTGAGAACACGAACCAACTCTAGGCAATTATACAACTTTGGAACAACATTGATTACTTGAAAACTTGAAGTCACAAACACTTCACCATCTTCACATCTTGTCCTTTGTCCCCAACATTCTTTAATACTGCTATATATGCAAATGAAACCCAGCAGTCACACTCAGTGCCTGCCTGTGTTACTCAATCCTGTCTCCTCTCTTCTTGTTTGCAGTGTGACACGTGCCGACTACTTGAACACCTTTGAGTTCTTGGACAAGCTGGCGGAGAACCTGAAGAGTAAACTGGCCAACCAGCCCAAACTGTGATCTCACCTCGCAGCCTCAGCAGCACACACACACACACACACACACACACACACACACACACACACACACACACACACACACACACACAGACATCTACACAGCCACTGGAGTCAACACTGGAGCAGAGAGGAGTGTCTTCGTGACTCCAGGAGCTCTACTGACTGAAACCAAGTCATTCCCTAACCAGGGTCTGATCGAGCAGGGTGCCTTGTCCTGAATGAGTGTCGGCCGTCAGTCCTGTTCATGCATCACTGGAAGCCAGTGGAAACATTAACAGCCTCCAGGACTGACACTGGGAGAATGACCTGATGGCTCAGTGACCTTGTTTACCCTAAATGCACTAGGTCCCCAGATGTGAGTGTGTGTTGTCAGTATTTGTTGGTGATCTGTGCAGCAGACGGGGACAGAATCTGTGTGAAGGAGCCCCTGGACCCTCACTGCCTTATTCGTTTCGTGTCAAAGTCATCGGTTGATTCTTGTAGTGTTTAAACAATACCTCAGCCAACATTTGATGTTTCAGTGCCACGCTCAGAAACACAGCAGGAGCGTGGCCTGCTTTTAACTAATGAAACCCCTCAGCATGGCGACAGAGAGGCCGTGCGTACTAAAAGTTTTACTGTAATTAAACACAAAACGTGTTATGTCGACTGATTAGTTTTAAATGTGGTAATTTCTAGCATTTGGAACGGTTATTCTTCTTACACATTTTATAAACACAGTACATTGCTTTTAAATTTTATACTTGTATTCATTTCACTAATCAGTTGTTTCAGAGGTGTATTTATTTGTCCTTCCTTTGTCTGTGTGTTGTGTCCATTACATCCTGCCATTCAACTGTTGGTTTGTAATCACTATTATGCGTGTTAAGTCTTGACATAACTCACATTAAATGAGTTTTTGGAGAAATATGTGCGTCATTTTTGTGCGTCCAGATAGCTTGTTTGTCCG
The DNA here is from genome assembly GCA_026686955.1 of Epinephelus cyanopodus. NCBI lineage: Eukaryota > Metazoa > Chordata > Actinopteri > Perciformes > Serranidae > Epinephelus > Epinephelus cyanopodus. The sequence continues at coordinate 38,261,028 of CM048927.1, read as the reverse complement.
ACCAAATTCAGGTTATAGTTGTATTATTAAAGGGGAACTATGGCCATTTTCTAAACTCATTCAATGCTAAACTTTCTTTTTTTAGTGTCACTGTTTAATTGTAGTCACATTTAAAGTTGACACCAGAGGTCTTGTTAGACACATCTGATGCTAAATCAGCACCATTTAAACTGAAATATGGTCACATACAGTCCAACAGTTGGTGTAATCCCTAGTGTTAGACTTACTTCACTTGCTGATACACATCTTCATTCTCTTATCACTGCCAGACACATGCTCATGAAACTCCTCCCAAAAGTTGTACTCTCTGATCCTGAGAGATTATTATTTTATTTTTTTTTTCACAAACCTGACAGACACTGTAAAGATGAGCAACTGGGGAGACAAGGAATTGCGCGCCCTCCTTGTCCTTGTCCTCGGGCCGACTTACAAGAGAATTGCCGAAGGACTGACCAGCTGCGGCTTCCCTCCCACGTCACTGTTTACGTCACACACTGAGCTACACGTTTTGTTACTTTCTCACGCCCCCCATTGCCCCAAAAAAGGCACATTATGTATAAACAAAAGTAGGTAGGCGGCATTTTGCTGCACTCCCTGATTTTGTTTTTACACTGCCAATGCTGAAAAAAGACTTATTGGGCTTTCCTGCAAAATTGCGCAACTCCTGTTTCAAAAGGGCTGCTGTTATGGTTCTTACACACGTTGGGCTTAATTCTACAGTAAATGACATAGTGACAATATCCATTCCCATTTTTCTGTGGGCCCCCAAATCTCCCCAAAGGACCCCGGGGGGTCCCCTGACCCCTGGTTGAAACCACTGTTCTGTCTCATTTTTGTGGATGGCAGTAAAAAAAAGTAGTAAAAAAAAAAAGTCCCTGTTTGGACCAAGTCTGGAGCGTGGACTGGTAGCTGGAGAGGTGCCAGTTCGCCTGTGATCACACATGTGTGAGGCACTTCTTCTAGCTTCTGTTTTTCTGTTGTGAGATGTCTGTATGCATGTTCTTATGGGACTGAATGCTTTCTGTGGCTGCAGCATGGGTGAATAAGCCCAGGACAAATTTCCCACTAGTGTGACAATAAAGTTCATCTTATCATCTTATCTCATCCTGTGCCCCTGAGCAAGGCACTGAACCCCCAACTGCTCAGGGCTCCTACCTAAGCAGCCCCCTCGCTCTGATGTCTCTCCATTAATGCAAGTGTAGGTCCTGTTTGTACATGTGTGTGTATGACAACAGGGGGTTTAATACAGTATATCTTCTTCTTCTTCTTCTTCTTAAATGACAGATTAGACCTTTAATAATTAACGCAACATCTGCTGTCTCTCCAGCAGATGGCGCTGTTGCATTAAAGCCCTCCCACTCTGCTCAGTAAATAAACAGCTGATCATCACCGCACTAAGAATAGAACAAGACTCTTACAGTTACAGCTCAACTTGTGTCAGTCCGTCATCACCTCTGAGCCCGTCAGTGTGACAATAATGGATCCTTATCACAACCAGAGAGACACCAGGCACCAGCTCAACTCCAGCAGGGACTCAGAGAAACTCAGAGACACATCAGCTGCACCTGGAGGTGCTTCCACACCTGAGGAGCCCCGCAGAGAGACACCTGACAGCCGGGATCCACAGGCGACACCCCGGCAGCCTCAGTAGTGAGTAACACTTAAAGTTTTATTAAAATAAGAAAAGACTGACATGATGTTTGGGCACAGACATGTCGTGTTACTGTATAATGACACACTAAACACAGCACAGGATATTACCTGCCCAAAGCTTAATAGTTCATGTATTATTTCATTAGTATAAACCGCAGAAATGTCTGTGGTAAAAACATATATTTGTTTATTATTTCAATTTACAGCAGATAACTTTCACTTTCGTTTCATGCCATTCGAGAGGGAAACGGTGCGTTCACTGTTTCCCGGAAATCCCAGGAACGTCTGAGTTTATAAGTTAATTTCACAGTTTTCAAGCCAAAGAAACAAATGGGGCCATTTCCTGTCATTAAGAATTGAATCTGGTGCTGCGCCTGCCTATAATGTGTGTTGTATTGGGCAAATAATTGCTGTATTTTTGTTATTGTACCTCTTATTACTACACTTTAGTAAAACAGCAGCAAAGATTACCTGAGTGGCCAGTGTTAACCACTGACTGATACCAATCTAATGTTAAACACAATAAGTCAGTTCAGTTCCAGACTCTGGAATGGTAAATAAGGACTGGTATGACAATATGAATATAAATATGAGGTGCTGTCCTGTTCCTGCTCGCCCTGCGCTACAAGGAGAATAAACACCCTGGATTCAGAGGTGATTGCAGAGCAGCGCTGCCTGTGTACAGGAGGAGCGACCATGCGGCTGTCGTGCTGAGGTTGACATATGTAAAGATACTTCAACACATCCCCCCGTGATGTGAGAGATGGAGCCAGTCAGAGCACAGACGACGTTCCAGGACACCTCCATCAATGTCACCAGTGAATTCACAGTCTGTGGTGGATTTGATTTGTGAAACAACAGAAGCAACTGCACCCAAAACTACAGTTAAATCATTCCACAACCAAAGACCATGGATTGACAGATGCAGCATTATACTTGGATTATTTTTGATCCATGAAAGAAGCATTTTAATGTTTTGGCTGCACAAGGTGTTGATTTTATCAGCTTTGTATACGGACAGGTGTATAAATTCTTAATCTTGAAAGAAACACGTCATAACCGTGACCAGAGCAGGAAAAAACCCTGCCGTCAGGAACCAAAAAGATGTTGCCTTAAAGGAACAGTGTGTAAGATTTAGGGAGCTTTGGTGGCATCTAGTGGTGAGAACTGCAGTCTGCAACCAGCTGAAACTTCTCCGGTTAGAATTCCTTCAGTATTTGGCCATTTGAATAAAAGAGTTTCACATTCAATAAGTGTTTTTCTGACCTCTCATCGCAGAGAGGCTGCTAACTTCAGTGGCCGATGCAAAAAAACTTGAATGTCTCTGTAGAGTCAGTGTTTGGTTTGTCCATTCTGGGCTACTGTAGCAACATGGCAGTGCAACATGGCGATCTCTGTAGACGAGGACCTGCCTGCTCCAAATAAATATCTGATTAAGAAATACAAGACAACAAATATAATCCAGGCATTTTGTCTTAACTTTTGGCAGTTTTGATACTCATATGAAGTAGTTTACTTCACTCTGTTAAATCACTAACAAGCACTTTCTGTCTCCGTCCTCAGCTCCAGTGGATTCCACATGATCCCACCAAACGAAGCTCGCCGACAGGAGACTCAAATGAGTAGGCTGACTACACTGCTTTGGAATATGCTACCTGTATTGTTATATTATTTAGGTTTTGCTGAACTTTATTTCCCAAGTAATGAATGTTTGTGTTGCTGCAGTTGCTCAGAAAGATGAGACGATTTTTCAGAAATGGAAAGAGGCGAACAGACCCACCGCCGTGCACCTGACACCAGAGACGCTGGGTAAGCCAACACACCACAGTCACAGCAGTGTTGGCAGCCAGAATTGGCCAGGACATTTTTGATAACGGCGCAGTGATGGCAGTGTCAGCAGCTGGAAACCGGGTCAGTTTATTTGGTCTGATTCTGGGACGTCATTTATCCTGAGTTTTAGTCGAGTCAGGTATACGGACACGGCCTGACTGATTTATTCCAGTGGGTTTTCCAACACGGCCCAGTGACGGCAGTTGGAGTTTATTTGGCCTGATTTTGGGGCCTCATTCATCCCAAGTCACACCCGAGATGGGCAACTGGATGTGACTCGACTTATTTCATCCAGCATGTTGTTTTGGACCAAGTCCTTTTTTAAGGCGGACAAGTGATGGCTGTTGGCAGCCGGAATTGGGATTCTGGGGCGTCATTTATTCTTAATCGAGTTGGGCGACCAGATGTGACCCAACTTATTTCATCCAGCATGCTGACTTTGGGCCAGTGCTGGGCCAGGTCATTTTTGATAATGGCCCAGTGGCAGCTGGAATAGGGCTGGTTCATTTAGCCTAATTCTAGGGCATCATTTATCCAAAGTCTTAGTCAAACTGGGCGTACGGGCACAACCTGGCTTATTTCTTCCAGCGCATTGGTTTTGGCTGACAGTGGGCCATGACATTTTTTAAGGCCGTGCAGTAATAGCCGTGTTGGAGCCAGAATCGAGCCAGTTTATCTGGGGACAAAACATCCTTACTACCACATTCACCTCTGAGCACCCAATGCAGATTATTGTCAGCTGTTTGTGTCACATTATTTCTGCTTTGTTGTGCTTACACACTTACTGACTGATACGGTGTCATATGCTGTTTTATTAATCAAGGTGGGAATGTCACAGAGGCTGAAGCCCGGGCGAGGCAGTTTGCAGATTTACGCTGCTCCAAAATCCAGAAGAAGGTACTAAATCACACATTTACTGTTGCAATCACACATCATGTTCAACCATTTATGCACCTTTAGATATATTTTAATGCAATAATTACGTGTCACCGTGTGCTTTTCCTTTCTGTGATGGCTGAATCACAAATAAACATTTAATGTGACCTGTTGTTTCTAGCTGAAAAAGATGGAGTTGGACAAAAAGAGGAGACAAGAAGAGGAGGAGGAGGACCAGAAGAAGAAAGATAAACAGAGGGAGATGGTGAGACCAAGATTAAAATGACAAGAATATGTACTACTTGTGTAATTTAGCATTAAAACTGCCATATATCACTCACTACCCCTTTTATTTTTATTTCAATTACAGATGAAATTATTACGATCAGAGGAAAATCAGCCCTTATATACATTATATATATATTAAGCACGCTTTGGGGAGTTACTTTCAAATGAAGCTTCAGCTCTGATCTGTTCATAATTCAGTCAGCACAGTGATTTCCTTATTTCCCAGAGTGCTTTTTGGAGTTTATTGTCAGGAATGTACTTCACTCAGCCATGGTGTGGAAGTGTAGGTGGAAAGAGCAATACAAGTTGTAATGGTTGGTGTTTTTCCAGGAGAAAAGTTGCACCGCTAGCTCAGAATATAGCACATCTCGTGGCTTCGTTATGGTCAGTGAGTTCATTAGAAAACGTCGTATCTCTGCCTCCTCTCTGTGATGAGTATTTGTGATTGTTGTTTAAACAGACTCCAAAAAATGCACCTGCCAATCAAAGCAGGGTGCAGACATGCAAATTACAAGCAAGTCTGATCTCTAGTATCACTGTGATGAGTCTGAGTCAACAAGCTTGCCAAAGTGGAGAGTAAAATTAACAAAGACGATCAGGTCCAGCTCTCTGACACTGTCTACAGGTGCACCTGACGAAGTTAATGCCTTCAGGATAATGCAGGCGTTTTTGCCTGATTTTACAGCAGCTTTCCTTTTTTTCAATTGATAGTTTTTTCATTTGATTGCACAAACTAAACAAATCACACATAAACATGTATATTATAAGAGAGAAAAATGTAGGAAAAAGTTGCAGTACTTTGATGAAAGGTTGCTCAGAATTCACAGACTAGTTTAATTTGCATTAAAGGTCCAGTGTGTAAGATTTAGAGGGATGTACATTAGGGGCTAAAGATGAAACTTCTCCCTCATAGGATTCCTTCAGTGTTCACTGTTCAGGAGGTTTTTAACAGGAGCCAAATTGTCCACAGAGGTCTCTTCCTCTCCAAAACAAAAGGACCAGGTGATTTAAACCAGGAGAAACATTGAATAAAGTAGTTTCACGTCACAAATCGGTGATTTCCCGATGCTGCTTGGCGCGCCAGAGACCGGCTGCTCGCCCACCACATGCTAATGTGTGCTCATCTTTTTTCTCTGACAACTTAAGATCCAGTCGTTCAGGAGGTTTTTACAGGAGCTGAATTGCCCACAGATGTCTCTTCCTGTCTGAAACAAACAGACCAGATGATTTAAGAAAACTTTCTTATTGTATTATATTCCATTTCTGCCAATATATCCCCCAAAAGACTACACACTGGACCTTTAATACACCCCATCACCTGTTTGTAATAATTAGAGCAGTATAAGCCCAAATTATAATGTTTAAGGTTTATTTTGCTGCATAGCAACACTTTGATTTGTTGGTTTTCTTGACAAAAAAACAAGCTATTGGCATGTAAATACTAATCATACCAAGAAATATAAAGGAAATATACTCATTTTATTCCATTTCTGCCAATATTTCCCCCTAAATCCTACACACTGGAGCTTTAATTGTTGTGACTGCAACATTACAACATCCTGGAGGGACTTTAAAGCGGACACTGAGTGTATACATAGACTGTGACTTAAGAAATAATATGCATATAGAGGAAATAGTCAAATGATAAAACATCATCATCTATTTGACAATAATTATGTAGAATAAGAAATGTACTGCAAATATAGAAATTACACACTGCAAATACAGATAACAGTGACTGGTTATTTTGGTATAGTGTTAAGCAGGTGTGAAACTTTATTTTTTAATTTGTTCTGCTCATGTCCATGCGCAGCACTCAAAGTCACGATCAAAACAACTCTAATACATATTCATGACCAAAAATGAGCAGGAAGAAAGCACTTTAATTTGCCTGCCCCTCTCTCAAAACACAAAAGATCAGAAGAAATAAATAGTCAGTTACAATTAATAAGCAACACTTACAGTAACTTCAGAAAGAAAAATAAATAAACAAACCCCTACACAAGGGAACAGCTTCCACACGACAGCATCATGTAGTCGAGTTGTTCTTTCTTTAGACATTTTCTTGAACTGAAAAACATCTAGACAGCCTTTTAAACCATTGTGTAGATAATTCCACAGTTTAACGTCCACCACTGAAGAACACATCTGCTTTAATGTGCTCTGTGCACTGTGGGGCGTCTCCCATCCACTGCACGGCACTTGTCCTCCGTCAGTGAGAGACAATATCATGTCTGGCCTCTAGATGTCAGTAGAGACAAGCATCCACCTGTGTGTGTCAGAGCGAGTCCTCCCTCACACACCCGCCATTAAAGCCATGACAACCACCTGATTAATGGTCTCATGGGCTTCCAGCAAACCAAAGACAGCTCCTCACTCTGCTCTCAGACATGTCTGGCCCTACTTATGGTCTAATAGCGGTTAATGGACTGCTGCAGTTATGTGGACGGGTGATTAATGCTGAGGGCCAGCGTGGTGGTTCCACAGACCTTTTCCTGTTGCGCCATGACCTCTATGAGGCCATAGGAATGTACTGGTAATCCAGCAAATAAACACATGCATGCGAGGCAGCCTCTTCTTAGTCTATAGACGTGACCTAACAAGACGCTGGCAAAAACACGCCTCTGGGTCATGAGTTAGGGATGCAGAGGCAGATGAATGCCGGGTGGAAAATTATTAAGTGTTCAAAACCACAAAAACGGAGTACACTACAGCTCATCCCGGCTCCCGGACTCAGCAAGTCTCCTTTGTTTTGCTTTACAGTAAATACATACTGTAACAGCCCACATCATCGGGCTGCTCACGTCAGCGGAGCCAGAATGTAATCTTAAAATGAAAATACAGCAAATGCACTGAAATTACAGGGGCCTTAAAGGGATTTCCATCTCTTTGTAGGACAATGGAATTAAGAAAATGGGATGTATAATCTTTCAAAATATCAAATATACCATAAAATAAAATAGATGACGAATGGGAATGAAATTGTAAATATAAATATTGTAAAAAAAACCACATCGTCTGACATATTTCCTGTGGACATTTTTTTGATTTATTAAATTTGATGCGGCCTTATCTTGGAAATGACTGATGGTTTTATGGTTTACTGTAATGCTTCCTGTAGGTTAAAAACACATTCTTAAAGGTCCAGATTAAGGTAGATTAAGTGGCGTCTAGCGGTGAGGAGTGCAGATTGCAACCAGCTGAAACCTCTCCTGATTAGAATTCCTTGGAGCTGCATTATCCACAGAAGTCTCTTTGTCTCCAAAACAAACAGACCTGGTTATTTAAACCTTTAAAAACACTGAATAAAACAGTTTCATGTTGAAAAATAAGTGTCAGTGTTTGGTTTCTGCCAATATCTCCCCATGAATTCTTACACACTGGACTTTAAGTTACTTTTATTTTTATAATATCATGAACTTGAACTATATATTTTACATCACATTGCCAAAGGTGGCTCTTCAAGTAATGTTCATGTAGCATATGCCAATATCTGATATATTTTTTAAAAAGCCTCATGTGAACAGGTGTTGCAAATTAGCATGTGGCTACAAACACTCCACACAAGCATCTGTTTTCTTGCACATTAACGTGATGTTACAATTCTAATGCATTGTGATTTCCATGTCACCACCTCTCAGATTTCTGCTTGTATATCATGTTGCATGTATGTTGAAAAAGCTTGTATGGGGTCTGCGTGCCTTGCATCCGGTTGCGTGCTGTGGTGTGACTGCTGCCTGTGATGCATTGCAGGCTGAGCGCGGGGAGGAGAGGAGGCGACAGGAGGATCAGAGGAGGAGGGAGCAGTTCGAGCAGGATCAAGTCAGGTCAGCCCTGGATCAGGTTAACTCGGGTCTCATAACTGTCACCGTGCGGTTACGGTATTGTGTTGTTTTGTGTGCCGTGTTGTGTTCTCTCTTGCTCTGCAATGCATCTTAGTCACTGATGTGGCATCGGATGACACAATCTCCAGAACCTTACAAAGGAAGCGCCCAGTGTCTGATCCTCTGCTGACCTAAAGTTGTCGCTGGAGTTTTAGTGAGCTGCGTTTTCTGTTGGCAGGAAAATGAAAAGCGGAGCTTATCAGTCGTAGGTATCAGGGGAAGCATGGAGACAGGTGACACGAGGCTCACCTCTGGGTGCCCCCGTTTACCTTTTCAATCTCGTAGGCATCTTTAGTGCCTGTTTTATACTGATGTAACAAAAGGATTTCCTGGAAGACATCATCATTAATCACTGACGGGGCCTGTGCACCTCCGTGAAGCTGGGTGATGTGCAAGAGGCAGAATAAGCAAGACATATTGTGCATCCCCACATGACCACACTATTTAATCTGCCAGATAGATTTAGTTTGTCCCAGTACAGTGTGTCAAATGCAGTTTGTAGAAGTACCAGGATGCTCTACTGCGTGCAGCTGCATTTTGCAGTATGCATGCCAGCATGCTGTACTGGCTATACTGACCCACAATCCTCTGCAAGACATGTCACATCAGCTGAGCCACAAACAGATAACAGCTTGCTGACAGCTGTCAGAAGCCACAGTGATGAATGACAGCACATTAAAATGATTGATTACCAGCTGAACAATAGGTGCACTAATTGTTTAAATGAACGAACAACAAAATGACGTAACTATGAAAATAACAATGACAGATGTCATTTTAATGTTGTTAATATAATACTGCATGTTACAATGTAGGTGTTACTTAACAATCAAACTCCATACATACATGCAAAATATCAGCAGCAGAGCTCTCTGGGTTGACCTGCGTCTCTGGTGAGCTTGGCAAAATTTTCTTTCATCTCCAAGGTGCTGTGTGCATACAGCATGCAATAGTATGTACTTAAAGTCAAAAGAAAAAGTATGCAATGCAACATAAGAGTCCTACAGTCATGCTAGCTGCTGTGCAAGGATGTGCTTTGAGCTAAATGCTAATATCAGCAGGCTAACATGCTCACAAGAACAATGCTAATGTGCTGATGTGTGTTAGGCATGCTGACTGTATTAATTATGGGAATGCATGATATTGGATTTTTTCCGATATTCGATATGTAACAACTTACTTGACTGACTATATCCTGATTTCGATATATCCACTTTTTCCCACCTACTTCGAGTGATCATCAAGTCTCTTCTGTAGTGGAATTAACATCATATAATACATGCATACTCTAACCATGACGGCCCACCAGCAGATGGAGACATGAAACAGAATGCTCTCAGTGTCTGTGATATTCAAAATAAGAAAAAGCATGTTGGCCAATTCTGGTATTTCATTTTAAAGCAGATACTGGCTGATACTGATGATGTGCCGATATTATCGTGCATCCCTAGTTAATTAGGACTAAATGGTAAACGGGCTGCACTTTTATAGTGCGTTTTTCATCTAAGCGATGAATTATGAATTATGTATGTAGACTGCAAGGACCAGGGACTTAACCACTGACCTTCTGACTGCTAGACAAGTGCTCTCTGAGCCACAGTCGCTACACACAAAGTACAGTTGTGGGAACATGAAGGCATGAACCAAAGGTCATAGCGATCCTTCCAGAAAGACATTTCACTCAAAGCTACGTGCTGACCTGCTGGTGAGAGCAGAGGAAAAGTCAGTCGGACGAATGACCGCCTGGGTTTATTTATGAGAAATCCTAAAGGCCCTGACAAACCAAGCAGACGTTTGGCCTTTGGTCCATATCGGGTGGAAAGAGCGTCCCTATTTGTTTGGCTGCTTTTTGAACGATTCTGCTGAGCCCACTGGCGAGAGGAATCCCTCTGATTGGCAGTTCAGAGAAATGAAAGTGAGGACAGCAACAACTTCAGTTAAGAGGGTGTGAGATCGAAACAAACTTGTTAAACCAGTAAGAATATTCCTTTAGCCATTGAGCTGTTTAGCAGAAACAGTTTGTAGCCATCATCAGGTTGCACTTGAATCCATCCTGTCGGTGTTGCGGTTTCCGTTTTTGAATACAGACTCGAGCTGCACAGGTGCAGAACGTACGTGTGAGTTGGTCTTTGCGGTGTGTTCAAGTGCAAATTTCTGGCCAAGAACAGGAAGCATGAGGTGACACACGTTTGGGATACGTGACTGATGTTTTACAAAGCTCCTCCAGAGTCACGGAGGACATGATCAGCACTTGTGACGAGTGAATTGACTCTGACTTGTAAATTCAGTGGACTGCTCCTTTAAAGAGGCCGCAGGGTTTTGGATAATGTGTTGGATGTATATACAATAATGATTTAGAGTGTCTTCTGTCTGCACAAGCTTTCCATGCCGTATTCTCCAACAGAGCATCAGACTCTTTAAATCAATTACCCTGACAGTCAAGATGTTATTGGAATATTATACACAGTTGGTTCGGGGGGAAATGGCTTGTCAAGTAGCATCTCTGGCCTCCGTACAAGAGAAACAAAAACAGGAGACGGCAGACCAATGTGTGAACCCGGAGAAACAATGAAGAGATTTAGAAACGGGGCTACGGAGATGGAGCGGGACAAGAGATCAGAGGCTTGTGAACGAGGAGAGGAGAGTGGCGTCAGGGAGGGACAAACAAACTTGGTCAACCTTGTGGGCCTGCCAGCACCCCGGGCCTGCGGAGTAAACGAAAACCCCTTCATACCTTATTATTAGTCTGTGTTTCCGTGTTTGTGTTTTTGAAATCCGGACGATGTAATGTTTGTATTTATTACAGGAAGAATGAGAAGTTACTGCAGAGGCTTGAGAGATCGGGTCCGCCGGCATCCAGCAGCGCCACACACACGTCATCGAGGGTAAGCCAGCAACCGCACAATGTGTGTGTTTGCACTTGTATGTGCTTTCATGTGTTTTGTTTGTACACACGGCATCAGTGTGGGTCAGGGCCTGAATGCACACACGCCTGCTCTATAGGTCCCAGGGTTCAGTGTCGAGCCTCATATCTGTGGCTGTGGGGTCGGAGACTGAAGCTCTGTGGTGATTCACACCAATAGATCTGCCTTTGTAAGCTGTTTTCTGAATAAATACTCTTGGGTGCGGAGGTTTCATCGTCCGGGGCAGCGCGGGTATTAAGCGGTATCCCCAGTTGGCCGGGCGGGGTGAGGAGCCAGATCCCCCTGCAATTATGTCCTGGTCAGAGCCGGGGCACACAGCGGTACGGCGAGCTCACGCTCGAGTAAAAGGAAGTGTAAATACACAGAGGAATAGGCCACTGATTTTCCCTCTCCGTGTTGTCTGTCTGCTCCTTTCACTCTTTTGTTTTCTCTGCTTCCTTTTCTCTTTTCTCAGCCCCTCTTCCTCTCCGCCTGTTAGTTTTCCTGGGAGGGAATGAGCGGAGGGCGGAGTTCAAGGGACTTCCCAGAGTTCACACTGAGCAGAGACAGAGACACAACATGACAAGACTGTGAGGGGAGTCTGCACAAGACAGAATAGGGTGGAATAACCTGCGCTGGTAAAAGTACCTGGAGTAATCCCAAACTCCTCACCAGCCAATCAGTGGAAAGGGGCAACCTCTCGCCCTCACCGTGAATAACTTTCCTCTTAATCAGCTATTCTTTTTAATTTGGTAATTGCTGCCATAAATCTTAAAATCAATAAATGTGAGGAGGTCACAGCTATTCTTAGCTCAGAAAACACTTATTGGAGAGTGTTGACAGCTTCTGTCAGAGAGTCAGACACGGTGCTAATAGTGTCTGTGTTCCTCCACCCAGCCCCGGCTCTCACTGATGTTGTACCACAGAAGAAGAAGAAGAAGCAGAGAGTGTGCAGGAAGCGGCCCGAGGGCACGCTGTATTCCGCACTGCGCTCTGCTGTGAGCGGATTATGTGGTGACTGACAGCACCGTTAAAAGTGCACACGCAGCTCCCTCGGTGGACGCAGGAAATGTTTTCTTTCTGGGCTTTTCTCATTGTTGTGCATTTCTTTTCTCTCACTCCGTCTTTTTCTCACACAGACCTGACGCAAATCTTTCAGCGGGTGAGACAGAGAGGAGAGGAGAGAGAGCTCGGGTCAAACGCTGGTGTCGAGAGAAACAGAAAGCAGTCAGTTACAGTAATAAAGAAGTCTCTGTGTTATGATGGGACACACACACACACACACACAGAGTTCACCGGATGATACCAGGGTTACAGACAGCAACAAAGACTCATCTCTTCCCGCCTCCTCATTTCACTCCTCGCTTTGTTTCCTCACCTCTTACGTCTTCTCCTCCTCCTCATCTCCTGTCCCCTCGTCTCCCCTTGTTTTTTTTGGTCTCATCTCCTCTCCTGTCTCATCTTGCCTCTTTTTCTTCTCTCCTGTCCTTTTCCCTCCTTTCTTTTCCTTTTCATGTCTGCATTCATCTCCTGTTTTCAGTTATTCCTTCCTTCTCATTCATTTACTCCTCTCCTCATGTTCTCACCTCTCTTTTCCTGTCCTCCTCTTCCCACCGTTCTTTTCCTTTCCTCTCCTGTCCTCTTATTTCCTTTCCTTCATTCTCATCTCATCCCCCCTTATTTTGTCCCGTCTTCTCTCCTTTCGTTTCCTTTTCTTGCCAACATTCTTTTCATTTCCACTTCTTTTTTCAGACGTTTCCTGTCCCCTTATTTCCTTTCTTTAAATCTCCTCTATTATTTTTCTGTCCCGTCTTCTCGTCTCCTCTCCTGTCCTGTCTCATCGTGCCTCTTTTTCTCCTCTCCTTTTCCCTCCTTTCCTTTCCTTTGGATGTATTCCTCTCCTCTTCTCAGCTTCTTTTCCTTGTCATTAATTTCTGTTTTTCCTTTCCTCTCCTGTCCTTTCCTGTCCTCTCATTTCTTTTCCTCTCCCCTTGTTTTCTCCTACCTCATCTCCTGTCCTTTTCTCTCCCTTATTTTTTTTTAATTTTCCTTTCCTCTTCTCTTCTTACCTTTCCTTTTCATTCCTTCCCTGTCCTCTCATTTCCTTTCCTTCGCTCTCCTCTTGTTCGCCCTATCTCGTCTCTTCTTGCCTTTTATTTTTATTCATTCTTCCTTCTCCTCTTTTCTTAATTTTTTATCCCATTGTCTCTTTCTCTCCAATCCTTTTCTCCTGTCCTTTCCTTTTCTCCTCTCACCTTTTCCTTTCATTCCCTTTCTGTCCTCTTGTGTCCTTTAACTCTCGTCTTCTCCCCTGTTGTTTTGTCCTTTTTCGTGGCCTGTCCTTTTCTCTGCTTTCATTTACTTTCCACTTCTCTTTTTGCCTTTTTTTATTCCCCTCCTCTCCTCTCCTCTCCTCTCCTCTCCTCTGCAGACTCTCCCAGGCTGCAGCTCCCTCAGATAGACGTCACAGATTAGCAGATGAAAGCTTGCGGCCGCGGAGCAGCAAAAGTCAAACTTCTTGATGTGGTTCTCGCTGGGACCCTGGGATCTGTTGTTCTTTCTACAATGGCTCCATAAGACAGATTGATCTCCCCTTCATATCCTCTATTTGTGGGCGTGTGTGTGCGGTGTGTATACATGTGTGATGTGTGTGCGTGTGTGTGCGTGGGAGATTTTAAGCTAAGCTTTGATGGGAGCTCACACAGGTGGGCTGTGTGTTCCTTCTTCCCCCCGTGCCATCCTAAATAACCACTTCCCTCAGCCATTAGCTCCCCTCGGACAGGAAAACAGAGACTGAAACGGAGGGAGGTGTGTTGTGTGTGTATGTGTGTGTGTGTGTGTGTGTGTGTGTGTGTGTGTGAGTGTGTGAGAGAGAGATGGTATGTACCGGATGTATATTTAAAAGAAAAAGAAAACAGACTTTTTTCAGTATGAAATCACGGCCAACAGAGAGCTGCAGGGATGGTGTTTATTTGTAGGCCAACCAGATAGTTAAAGGGACAGTCCGCCAAGTTTCAACCAGCTCTGTATCATAGCAATGTGGGCAGTATGTGTAAATCAACTGCCCTCAGGCTAACCAGTGCCTAGATATCCCTGCTCATATCTTCCTGCTCCCAGCCTAGTTTTATGAAACCATCTCTCCAGCGGTGAAACATCGTCCTGCTTCCATCAACACAAAGCTTACGGGATTTTCCCCACTGGATTATTTCAGATAAGCTTTGTGGAAAACAAACGTTTAAGATACTTATATGTTTTGCTCAGCAAGATAATCCTCACAAATGATCACCTTTAAAACTGATGCAATCATTTTCAGAATTTCCATGCTGCTTTTTTCCTTTATTTTATTTATTTATTTATTTTTACAGCTGTGTCGATGCAGCTTATAGGCAAACAACAAAAAGTTAACATTTTGAGAAAAGGTATAAATTGGGAAAAAGGAATGTTGGACAAAAAAGACTAGAAAAAAAGTTATGGAGGTGTGTGTGTGTGTGTGTGTGTGTGTGTGTGTGTGTGTGTGTGTGTGTACAGTGTCATGAGTGTATGTATATGCATGAAGAGGTGACTCAGGCAGGGGAGATAAACATATAAACAGTAAGATACGTAGGTTGATTTCGATCACCTCACTATGTTAGTATGGCAGGGCACCATCTTTTCATAAATATTGAGTGTGGAGGGAAGTGCGTTATCTGTTCCCTCTGATTACATGAACACTTTCTGAAGCACAAATTCAATCACCACTACAGTCACATGACCGTAACGTCGCCACCACCAAGTGCTGCCGTGATGACGATCTGTAGCCCCATTTAGCCTCTTGTTAGAAAGACATGTAAAAGCTTCAAAACTCACAGTGAGGTGTTTACTGACCTACTTTATGTCATAGAACAAAACGTGACGGTCTCTTAAGCTTGTGTTAACCACAGACCTCATTTCAGGCGTCTAACCAAAAACCTGTTCAAAAGAAAACTGACTTTGAGACGAGGGAACAAGAAGAGTAAAAATGCTAACCCAGGACTTCTTTCTGCTCCACTCTACTAGATTTGCATTGCGCAATATTGACTATAAACTATAAACTTCTTAGAAAGCTGCTTTGTGCCAGCAACAACTAACAGTACACATTATACAGAACTGGTTTTTGCGCAAGACAGGAAACAAACTCATTGAACTCCTGCCTCCTGTGCTTGATTCTGGCACTCATCTCTGTATGTCTTCAGATTTGGCACATTTTTCAGCTGCCTGAGCTGCAGCTCTGTTGCCAGAATCCTTCATGCAGTCATCCTCTTGACAGTTCCCTCGTATATGTTTTACTCAGCATGTGCTGTCATTCTGCTATGTTCATATTTAGTGCATGTGTTCACTCTGCTGTGTATTACTACATGCTGTTGCTATGTTTTAATTTCCACACCTTGGTTAGAGAGGGATTGTGTCACATTTAAATCCAGTGGATCCCTGCGGTAAAATCGACTTACACTTGTGTGTAGCGCCTTTCTAGTCTTATGACCACTCAAAGCGCTTTTACACTACAAATCACATTCAACCATTTACTCACACATTCAAACACTGGTGGCTGAGGCTACCATACCAGGAGCCACCTGCTCATCAGTTAACACACACACACACAGATGATGTTGCGATATTTCAGTCCGGACCAAAGTTGAGTGAGGAAACAAACTTTAATCAGTTTATTCCTAAGTGGATGTTTGTGCCAAAATTTGAGGAAACTCGCTATCTTGAAATATTGCATTCACAAGAATGAGATGGATGTAAGGTTGAAGTCGAACCTGCAACCACTGCAGCAAGGCATCGCCTCTGTACATGGGGCGCCGGCACTATCCACTACGATACCGACGCCCCCTTGTCCCGCCATGTTTACCCCTGACGCCACCGTATAACGGCCATCAGCCACGTACCATGCCAACAACAGACACTGCAAGTCACTGCCCAAGCGCCAGATTTCAGATTTCGGGCTCATAAAATCTAATCAGCTCATCATTGAATCCAAGTGCATGTTTGTGCCAAATTTAAAAAAAACTCCCTCAAGGCGTTCTTTGGAATGGGATGGACAACATGGCCACAATTATCACTGATGCAGAGGCATAAAAATCTATTTAATGTAATGTAAACAGTCATATTACTCTAAGCATAACCATAAATTTGACCACAAATATGTTGGGAACTAAATGACAGCCACATTTACAGATCAAGACCCAACTGTCAAAGATCACAGAGACTACAGTACACGCCCTGTCTGCTACACTGAAGGCTGCACTTTCCATTTAAAACCACAGCTCTAATAGTTTCTTTATCAGTAATGCGTTTACTACAGGTTATCTTCTGATAAAAACCTTTACAAGTCATACTGATAAGAAATTATTTGTCTTTCTCAGTTTCTAGGGGCGTATTATCTTGTAAGTAATGTTTTCCTTAAACTCTGAATAATGTTTTTTGTCAGAGTGAGGCCATGGAGACTCAACAGAGACAGAGGGAGTCGAAAAGTGTGAGAGACCAACAGCTGGAGCACCGGAGGTATGTAAATGTATAAATTGTTTTATGCAGAAATCAAAGTGATGAAGGACTCTCTGCTCGATGGAAATAAAGAAACATTAAAGCTGCATACACACTACGCAGGAAAAATCGACTCAACAAGATTAATCGTTTGTTTTGTTCATCCTCTTGGAATTAGCCTGGCCGCGTCGCCGAATGTTAAGAGGCAGTTTACTGACCTCACTATATTTTAGTGGGTATAGAAGTTTAAAAGCTGTCAGACACATCCCACTCACTGCCCGTTACAGCCTGCCAACATGTAAAGTTATAAAGTACAGCGTTAGTTACTTTTATGTGAACCATTTTTTTTGATTCATTATATTTTGACAGGGTGAACTTGGCCTTCCTGGACAGGCTCGAGGGTCAAGGCAGAGGCAGCGAGAGAGAGACACAGGAGGGAGGTATTCGGGGAGAAGAGAATCCAGTTTTGGCACCTGAAGACTTTAGACACCAGCCGTCCAATCAAACTGGACAACAACCCCCCCTGGCTCACCTGACCCCAGACCCAGAACAGAGCTACTCGGGCTGGACCGAAGAATCTGGTGAGCTGAGCGGAGAGTCTTTCTACAGTTTCTCACGCCTTTTTTTAGTCTGGCTCAACACTGGTTAACCAAACCTAAAATCAGACATGTGACAAGAGTTGCCCACCTCATCCTTTCTTAGAAGGACTGTGATTGTCTGTTTAGTCTGCGTTAAATCAAAGGCTTTACGTGCTTCAAGTATGTAGGCAGGAAGTTATGCGTGGTACGTAGTGATACTGTAGCTCCTGGCATTCAAATCCTGCTGATACTTGTAGTTTGTGGGAAACGTGTGTGTGTGTGTGTCTTTAAGTGTGAGTAAGAAAGTATTTTCCCTTCTTTCTGGGCACAAACATTTACTTACTATGGACTGAGCAATATATCAAACACATGTACGTGTGTTGTGTGCAGACGGGACAAAGAGAACACGGGCATGAAAGCCTGACACAAGCACACACTGTATGTCATTAGGCTTCTGTCAATCAGACAGGAAAATTCTCCGGGAGCGCTGAACCCAGGCCAGACTGACAGACTCTCGGCCCGCAGCCAAACGAGCGCAGTCCCGCCCTCGTTTAATTGGTCTGGATTGGCATGCTGACTTTGATACCTGACTGGTTGCCATACACCAATGAATAGCTGCCACTCACAACAGGACAAAGAACACAAACAGAACGTCATGTTCAATATCTGCTGCGCTTAAGCATTTACTGCTGCTACACATGTGCAGACTATGAAATGAAACTCATCCTCTCTGTTATTTATTGCCAGCGATGGGTCGCAGCATGTTACATTTACTCTCTTACATGTAGTTGAGTATTCTTTAACATAAATTGGACTTTCAAAAGTAGACTGTACATGACTTCTTAGATACTTTTACTCTTGTTTGAGTACACCCATTAATTATCTGTAACTGCTCATCCTTCACAGGGTTGCGGGGGAGCTGGCGCTGATCCCAGCTGACGTTTGGTCAGAGGCGCGGTACACCAGACTATCACAGGGCTGAGACATTAGCTCCATTTACACTGCCTGCTCAAGGCGGGAATTTTGCACTGATTTTCCGCTTCACTGCTCTGTATAAAAGGTACAGTCGCAAAATGTGGAAACAGAGTTGTCTCACCTCTGAGCCGGGAACAGAGGTAGTAACAGACAGCAGGGACAGCCAGCAAACGGGATTATAGGCGGCATGGGTGCAACGTTTTGACAACGTGTCATGTGTGTGATCTGCTGCGGGAGATTTAAAAAGTACCTTGTAGCAGTTAGCAGTTAGCAGCTAACTCAAAGAAGAATAGCAGCCGAAAATGTCTGCAAAGTGTTAAAGAAATGATGTCTGGGAGCTCTTTACCCTTGGAGCAGAGGGCGAGATCAGCTGCTATAGAACAGAGATGGTAGATGATTGTTACTTTCATGTTATGCTTTTTTTTTTATAAAGCACTGCCAATGTGTGTGTTATATGTCACACTAGTGGCTGATGCTGTTGTGTTAAATGTCACAACCGTCAAACCTTTCTGCGATGCCGGTATGCTGTCTAAAATCACACACGGCAGCGACATGATGCCGCCGTCATTTGTTTGTGTGTTAAAATGCAAAGGTGGCATAAAGAAGTGACTTTGTAGCGGCCCTATAGCACGATCTTTGTGTCAGAATGGCTACAGAGACAGACAATCATTCGTGCCACATTCACACCTTTCTACCTACAAGGCAAGTCCATGTCTTTGGACTGTGGGGAAGTTGGAGAAAATCCACGCTAACAAAGGGCTCTGGTTCGAACCCGCAACCTCCTTCCTGTTAGCAATACTAACCACTGCACCTCCATGCTTCCCCTGCTTAAGTAAATATAATAATATAATTAATAATTAAATAATTCATTAATAATTAAATTCATGCATGTATCTTGCACTACAGAGACAGACTTGGGTAAAGGGCACAAAATGTCAAGTTGTGCCTGGATGAGCTGATACTGGGTTACCACAGACTGCCGGACATACAGCAGCACAGCTGTCCTCTACTGACGGGTCAAAGAGGTCAAATAGTGCAGTTTATGGGCCTCTCTCTGTCTGGTAGTAAATCTTTGTCCCATCTAACTAACCATCCAAACAGCAGCCACAGCAGGGCGATTTCACAGTCCGAGGTTAAGGCTAAAATACCCCCAAAAATCTCAGACCTTCAGTCCTGGCACTGCCGCTGCGGGCACAATCGGAATCCCACAACATCCTCAATCCATGTCAGGCTGCATCCGCCTGCCCCGGTCTATATTTTACCAACGTGCTGATCAGGTCTTTCCGTTCTGTCACTACCTGCCCGAGCCAATCTCCTGCCTGGTTGTGTGACGGCCCTTTCGTCTGCCCCTCACTGCTGCCCAGGCCTGCATTTCTGATCATCTGGCCTTAAAGCGGGACCAGCCTGTGGCAGGGAGAACCACGAGTCCGGTCCCGGACGGTGTGGGTAGTTGTAGGAAAGAGATGCCAAAGTGGTCAGACAGAAGAACTTTTAGAAGACTAAAATTCCTTATTTCTCTCTCCTGTAGCTGAGGAGAGAGCCTGTCGGGGAATGCCTCGTAGGTCATGTGTGAACATTTTCAACAAAACAGCTCCTCCACAAAAAGACTGAGAGAAAGTGCGCTGTACTTTATGTCAGGATAATCAAAGAACTCTCTTTCAACAGGAGCCTCGCGGGAACAGTAATGAATAAACTGGGCTTATGAGGATTATTTCTTTCCTGTGTTTCCTGTGTGCTTTCCAGACTCTGACTTTGACTGGGCCCTGATGAAACTGATGAACAGCTTCTCATACTGCGACAAAGACTTCCTAGAAGGCATCCTCGAACAATGCGATGGTGATTACGAGCAGGCCTACGCACTACTCAACTGCAATTAAAATTTATGTTTCTTTTAAGTGAGGGCTGTCTGTCACTGGATATTGTGTGTGAAGCTTAAGGAGTTGGGCCAAGTAGTGTTCAGATGATAAAGAAGAGCTAGACGTAAGATACCTTGGTGTTTGATGCTTGTAAATACTGCCTACACTACACAGCTGCATTAATATATACCTATAAAGCAGTATGTGCTTCCTGTAATCTGTTTTTGATTATGACATTAATCACTGAGCTTTTGGTGCCTTGTATCTGTCTGCATGCACTTGTGAGTCATGTTGGGTTTTCGCCCTGACAAGGAGTTGAATTGATGTTCGTTTTCACCAGTTTAGTTGAAGGTCATCGCCATGACTCATAATCTTCAGATCATATTTGGGGCTCTTAATTAAATCAGTGTGTGCAGATGGAAGAAAAGCTCTACCCAAATGCATGATGCTTTTTTGTTTGTCTTATAATCAGAGTCGCATGTGGTGTATCTATAGCCGGATCCGACGGGATAAAAAAAGATGCAAATCCACGCAGGATTTTCTCCAAAGGTTTCACATCAAAGGCACAATAAAGCAGCTCTTTGTGAACTCTCGCAGTCTGTGTGTCATAGCCGTGTCAAACCTTTCTCTTTCATCAGCGTGTTATATCCAGCAGTGGGAGGGTTGGGTTTCCAGGTGGGCAGAGGGCACAGAGCTGCCGCTGAGCCGGACAGCAGAGATGGTTATCACCTGACCGAGGCAACAAAGAACAAAGGGTGGTGCTCTCAACATGGGGGACTGAAAATCCCCTTCTACTTCGGCATGAAGTCATACAGGGAGCGTTTTACTGCTGATGTCATCCAGAAAATGTCTTTCCTCTAGAGATCAGCGAGAACCTCAGCATCACTCTGGCAGCTTTGCACTCATGAAGAAGAACATTTAACTATCAAATATTTCAATGCTTTATTTTATAGGCCTGTTTTCCCAATAATTCCCTGATACATTTCTAGGAAATATCCTGGAAAGAATGCAGTATGGTTCTGATTAAAAACTGATTGATCAAACTGCTCTGTTTAAACCCAAGTAAGTATCATTTCATTATTCATTTATCCTTGTTTAAACTTTGTTTGTCATCAAATTTCTCATTTATTCATGTGCAGCTGCTGCTGTGACTGAAAAACTCTGGGTTAGGCCGATAAATAATTGATTTTTTTTTTTCTTATAGTTGACCACTTTCTTTATTCCCCTTATAATAAGAGAGTTCTTTCCAAGAAACTTTAGGAGAAATGATTAGGAAAATTGTTAGAAAACAGACCCTTACAATAAAACATTACCACAATTTTTTATTTATGGAGGGTGTATAGCAAAGCATTGATTTATCAGGTGCATTGCTAAGAAGGAACTTGTCCCCAGTGAAGGAGTTCAAGTATCTCAGGGTCTTGGAGCGTGTGATGGATAGGCGGTTTGGCACAGCATATGCAGTGATGCAGGTGCTGCGACGGACTTTCAAGGTGAAAAGAAAGTAGAGCCAGAGGGCAAAGCTTTTGATTTATTGGTCCATTTATGTCCCAACCCTCACCTGTGGTTATGAGCGTTGAGTAATGACTGAAAGAATGAGATCATGGATACAAGCAACCGAAATGCATTTTCTCTGAAGGGTGGTTGGACTCAGCCTTCGAGACAGGGTGAGGAGCTATGACATCTGGCGAGAGCTCAGAGTAGAGCCACTGTCCTTCGTGTCAAAAGGGGCCACATGGCATTTTTTTGCCCCAGTTGTTCCCAGTGAGAAGAGAGCGCATGGCCTTTGAGAGACAAAGTGCGCTTCTAGTTGGAAATCTCTGAACTTTTCAGAAAGGTGCTGATGATGTCACTGCCACTCCGGTACTGTCTATCCTACGTCAGTCAGAAATGATCACAACAAAGACAGAAAAGCCCGTCTGTGGGAGCAGATTGGCCGCAGGGTCATCCCTGTGTTTCCAGGTTGTTTCCCGGGTTCTACGTTCCCCACTTAACCCTGCAAAAAAGCTTCTATGTTCCTCGCTTACACAAAAAAGCTTCTATGTTTCCCACTTGGTTGAGCGGGTGACATAAAACTCGGGAAACACAGAAGCTTTTTTGTGTAAGCGGGGACCATAGAAGCTTTTTTGCAGGGTTAAGTGGGGAACATAGAAGCCGGGAAAGAGCTACCTAGGTAACGTTAACATCAAGATTTTGTGGTCACAGAAACAAAACCCACATGTGGCGGGGGTGAAGCGTTGGGATGAAGCGCTCCCTGGCGCCCTGCCTTCATTTTCCTGCCAAAAAAAAAAATCGCTACGTGGATTTATGGCCTAAGTTTTAACATACAATGTATTTGCTAAGTCAAGAAGCAAATGTAGAATACAGTACAAGAGTATTTCAAAAAATACTGCAAGAAATATGTTCAATGTACCTGCTGTAAAGTGACATGGCTGTAGATGTTTGCAAAATATCACAGTATTGAATTATAGAGAATATGTGCAAAGTACAGAGATGATAATTCAAAAGATGAACATTAATGCAACGCATCTATCTATACTGTTATATTGTCTATCTGTACCATTTGGGTTTTTTACATTACAGGTGCTAAAACGATACTTTTAAAAATACTAGTGCCTAAATGGTGCCTGAACCCTTTTTTAATTTTTTATTTTGAAAGAAAGCACATTACAACGGTTTGATCATACCTAGTACTCGTGGTGCAGACACAAGAAATAGGCAGGATTTCTATTTTTGCTGGACGCTGGAGCACAACGCAGCACTTCAGCACGGAGCAGATCGTGCGGGACAGGAAGTCGTGCACAGAAACAAAATAAAACATCCAGTTAATTTTCAAAATAAAATACACAGTGTTCACGGTGGATCATATTTCCCTGCAATACACCTTGAAAATGTCATAATGGGCAGAGGCAGGCCTGAAGTCAACAGGTCAGAGGTTTTCAGACGTCATTTCACCCCATTGACACCATGGACGAGGAGACGTTAATCATGGCGGTGCACCGAGATGTCTTCCAGCGGAGCTGCACTGCTCCGCACAGCAAACGCAGCCGGTGGGTGTTGACGGACGGCGTAGCACGCAGCGGATAACCAGCGTCAGAAAACAGATAATATTTCAATGTGAAACGGCTTTATGGACTGTTTTTACCAGTTCTGATAATTCTCAATCATGGTCTGTTTGTTTTGGAGACAAAGAGACTGCTGCGGATAATTCAGCTCCCAGTAAAAACCTCCTGGATCAGAAACGAGGTGAGAACACAGTGCAGTCAGAGAAAATAGGTAACAAATGAACAGTGAAGGAATTCCGTCACAAAATCCTCCTGAATCTCACATACTGGTCCTTTAAGTGTGGAGCTTTAAGCAGGAGGTGATCAGAGAAAAGACGGGAAAACCCCACAATCTGATGAAGGAATAAATCTCACATAACATCAAATAATTACATTATATATTGTTAATGTATCATGATAACGTCACTTTCGCTCGTGAAACCCAGAGGGAATATGACAGCTTAATAGTATTTGCGTTATTAGATAATATTATTGCATCATAAGAACCATATGTTGCACAGTATAAGTTGTGACTAATGGGATGTTATCATATTATGCAGCAGTTTGTGTTATGGCAGCTTTATTTGGGTTCCTAAAGTCAAAACAAAAAGTTTGATTAAGTTACGCTAAGGCTTCGGGCTGGGTGGGGAATCATGGGATGAGGTCATCGTATGTAGCGGTACAGCGTGTTTTGCAAAACGTGGGCGCCTTCGCGTGTATCACTATCAAGCAAAGAGGAAAAACCTTGACATGAACTGGCCGTGCGTACGTGTGTGTGGGTAGAGGTGGGGACACACCACTTCTCCGTCGCCTAATCAATACAGATCAGTTCATGTCTGCGCGCTGATGAGGCACTGGTGTGGGAAGGTATCGCGTGATGTCTCCTCAGGCGCTGTGGATCTCTTACAGGACAGTTCAATCAGCTCGAATGGAAACAGCTCTGGGATCCAGTACAGCAGATCTGTTCCAAGAAGCAGGTTCAATGAGTTATCTGGATAAAAACATGAAATCCCCTCAAATTTGTTACAAAGAGTGATGTAGAGAGAGCTGTATGAAGTATTCCAGATAAGTCAGTCAACATGCTTCTTGGAAACGTGTGTGTGTGTGTGTGTGTGTGTGTGTGTGTGTGTGTGTGTAAGTTTCGGGGTTGTGCAGGTTGTATATAGTATTTCTAAGAAGAGCATTAAGGAGTCACATTCTTCTCTGTGCGTCTGCTACAGTGAATTTAAGACTCCTGCGTTAGTCATCAGCTCAGACAGCTGAAAACAACTACGTCTACGTTCCGTGCCAGAAGCAGAAGGTAGCGTGATTATCATATTGGGGAGGGGGCTAGCATGAACAGACACACGGATGGGCAGATATGGGCATGCAAAGTGCGTGACTTCAGCTCCAAAAACACACTATGTTTGTTCACACTTCACAACAATATCTTAGGAAACACCTCATCAGACCAGCAAGTTAATTAGGGAGAAAATTTGACTCAGCTGTTCTGTCGTCCGACTTGCTGAAACCTATCACTGTTTATATCGAGCACACGTTTGCTCTCGTTCACATGTAACTGGGGCGGCACAGCCGCCAGGAGGAAATGTTGGCATTGTATGTTTTTATGCAATCCACGAGCTGAGTTTCTCACTGGGGGGTGGAGCAGATGGTGGACGGTGATGGTGTGACACCTCGGCGAGACGCCTGCCAAGCTGCGGACCACTGCTCCAAGACCAACAAACAACAGCGAGACAACGGCAGCATTCTTGGACGTGATTGTGCCACCAAAACTGGGTATTTTAAGCCCAAACATGATCTTTACCCAACCATAACCAAGTTTTATTGTGCCCAAAAGGTCCAGTGGGTAGGATTTAGAGGGATATATTGGCAGAAATGGAATATAATATGAATGTTTTCTTTAGTTTATAATCATCTGAATAAGAATCGTTGTGTTGTCGTTACCTCAGAAAGAGTCGTTTATATCTACACAGGGAGCAGGTCCCCGTCTACGGGCAACGCCATGATCCACTACCATGTTTTTCTTCAAAATTCCCATTTTTGTGTCACCTGCTGTAGAAGCTTCTCTGCCATGAGAGCGTTGGAAAAACAAAGATTTTTTTTGTGTGAAACTGCTTTGGTCAGTGTTGCAGCGCCATTTTTCTTCAGTAATGGAGACAGTAATTGACCTATGGCTACGTCCCGCTCTCAAACACGATGAGCCAATCACAGTGCGTATAGCCGTCCCCACACACTGGGACATTCTCTGCCTGGACGTCCATTGAAATGCATCACAGAAAGTCAGTTTGTTTTATGAGCTTTTTCTGAGATTTGCAGTTTAAAAATGGTCAAACGGTGAGCATGAGGTACATGCAGCTCTGACACGACCAGCTGTATTTTTACACTTTAAACCACATCTCAAGCCAGAAAAGTGTCTCCTTTGGATAAAGTTGTGTGGTAACGTTAGACCACAACATCAACTCAACGTGAATAAGATTAACAATGATGTCTACATCTGTTCTAAGGTAAGTCAACATTGTGTTTGAGGCAACATATTGTCACTTTGCTGGAAAGAAATATAAAGTTATCTTTAGCATCTCTGAGCCAAAAACCTTAACTTCAGTGGCACTTTAACTTGTTGTCTTTGATGGTGACGGCAACCAGATGCGCTTCACAAGCGTAACACTGTGACCTGTAAATTTTGGCTTGTAATTTAAGCTTTTCATCGACCTTCTCAACAATAAAATGATGAATATATCCCTCCAATGCGTAGTTTAGGCCCTTTTGGTTACTTCTCAATGACATCTGATCGTTATGTCTCCAAAAATCATCGACTGCCTCCTGTGAAATGTCGTGTACTGTGACACCTGCCATAGCGCCGCTCACTGAATGTTGATAGTTTGTGCGAGTGTTTTTACCGGTTTAAATCGCCTGCATTCATCAATCATCCAGCATTTAGACTTTTGTGGATAATACGGCTTCTGGTAAAAAACTCCTGGACATCTGGATCAGATATAAGACGAACACACGTTAGCAGGTGCTGGGTGAGCAGCCTGTCTGCAACATGCCAAACAGCATCTAAGAAACACTGTTGTGTAACATGAAACAACTTTATTCAGTGTTTAATGGTTTAAATAACCATGTCCATTTGTTTTGGGGAGGAAGAGACCTCTGCAAAAGATTTGGCTCCTGGTAAAAAAAGTTGTCAAAGGAAAAAAGTTAGCACACATTAGCAGGTGCTAGGCTTGCACCCTTTTGCGACATTCTGCAAACACTGATTTGTCATGTGAAAATGCTTTATTCAGTGTTTTTACTGGTTTAAATCACCTGGTCTGTTTGTTTTGGAGAGGAAGAGACCCTCCTGAACAATGAACATTGAAGGAATTATCACCAGAAGAAGTTTAAGCTGCAGTCCTCACCTCTAGACGCTCCTAAATCCCCCCAAATCTTACACACGGTTCCTCAAACATAACCAGCCATTAACCACAGTGTTGTTGAAATGTAAAGTTTCAACACATCAGCTACACAATAATGTACTAATGTTACATATCTGTGGTTTCCAGAAATCTACAATGCCAACATTTATTCTGGCGATTCAGTTGACTGTGGTCAGCCTTTAGCCGTGACACACTGTAACCTAGATATCTGCCAGTCATACAACAAACAGCAGACAGACGTTATTAGCGAACAGCAGGTTAAGAAATCAAACATCTAGTGGAGGTCTTAAGTCTAAAGATCAAAATATTCTTCTCAGGCGTATGTGGAGACCAAAAGAAGAGTAGATACTGCTGAGATGGTGGAAGCTGATTATCTTCAGCTGGAAACTGACAGATGGAAACAAACATTTTTATTTGATTAATGTTTAAAAACACCAACACAGTCAGCTACTTGTTCATACAAAACCCACCCTGTGCGTGCCGTATGTCTTTGTCCTGAAGGGATTAAACCTACATTTCCATGTTCTTGCTCATGTTCTTCACTCGGGTATTTCCCCATCAGGGCTGACTAATGCCAACAACCAGAGAGACAAAGATCAGACAGAAGGAGTCCACAGTAAATTAATAAACCTGTAAAAACAAGAAAAACAAAACGAAACTCTCCAAAGAGACAAAAAGTCCCACAATAGAGTCAGACATTGTGTTTGTTATCATAATGCAGATTAATATGGTTAGTCAGTGTTCTCATCTGAACTCCATAACTAACTGTCCTCTGGATGAGAGATGACATATTTAAAAAGCAGGGTTGCTGACTGAGAGGTCAAGGCATCTGCCTGATTTCTACACAGCGGTAAAAAAGACTGCCGTGTGGGATGGACGTGCTGCACGTTAAGAGATGCTCAAGCAAAAAAGGGAAAGAAGTGAAACGTGAAAGTGTCAGATTCTGAAAGACTGTCAGTCTTTTCTTCTTATTAATTAATTATGAACAGATCCAAGCCGTGTGCTGCACCGGGGAGACAATGGAAGAAGGAAGATGAAGAAAAGAAAGCAAAACACAAAGTTATGTACAATGCTGCTATTATTATGGGGGATGCAACATTGGTATTGGCCAATATTTGCCTTCTTGACTGTCATCTGCAAATCGACAAATAAGATGACATTCACAGATGGCAGTGGCTGATGTTTTTCTCTTGTGTCACATCAGTTTTGCGCAGGCTAAAAAGCAGAGCTCGAGACTAATAGAGTCTGTTTCTCACAGGGACGATAGAAAAGGTGTTTGGGACGAACAGAGATCTTCTCTGGGACATCGTCTAGACAAAAGGACACAGTAAACTCGCAATCAACACATCAAGGGATGGACCCAACAACAAATCCATCTTGGCGCAGGCAAAGGGAGAGCTAGTTAATGTTAGCTGTTAGCAGCCAGAACTAACTGCTGATGGAGGTTACCCTGAGTTCACTTATGATGTATTCAAGCTCTATTCAGAAAAAAAATAGATTGCATTAAAGTAAATTATAATAATCTCATGATGGGTTCAAATGTTACCTTATAAAATGTAGTTTTTGCCAAGAAACTTGAATAAATACAGCTGCTTGAAGGAGAAATTTGTTTAGGTTTTTATACCAATATTAAATAGATATTAGAGAGAAATTATGATTTATTAAGTACAGTAAAAAGACTTTAAAAGACATTATTTAAAAAATGTTTTTCATGTGAATGAAGGTAATTTTAAAGGTTGTTTCCTATGTGTGATTGAATTGTGTAATGAAGAACCGGATGATTTTAAAAAAAGTTCAGTTTTTTTTTTTTAAAGTGTAGATTTCTTTGTTTCACTGACGCAAGAAGGGAAAACAGGTACAACGAAAACAAAATAAACAACACAGATTTCACCTAAGGCATCAAAAAAATGCTTGAACCAGCTCTGCAAGAACGCCTCTCTCTTTATAACCTGCCATCTCTCTCCAACCCCCAGGATGACTTCCTTTCTGGATCCAGACCTTTAACCATTTGAATTGATATTGACTTTTACATGTTTATTCTTCCCACCAGTTTGTCTCATTATGTGCTGATGTGATTATTAAAAGCACAGAGCATCTAAAATCTGAACTGACAGTACAGAAAATATTTTACATGGCAGTGAATCATGGATGAATCACTCACATTGGACATTAGAGAGGGATGGTGGGGGTCCGTCCCTCCTGATAAAAACTCACAAATCACATACTGTCCATAACAACTTACAATGTAATACATCAATGTTGGGTCCAAAAAAAAAAAGTTCCTTTGTGTAACTTAAACCTCGTAGTTTTAGTGTAACCAAACCACGACCACAGCTATGGCAGATTAAAAAAATATGTCATGAGTCATTTTGGAAGGTCCTGGCAGATGACCCACTTTGGCCCGTAGGTATGAGAACATGTTTCTGATCCCAACACAATATTTCTGCACAACAGAAGGAGGGAATCAGGAGGAGGAAAAAGCCTCTCGGCTGGTGGAGCGAAGAAGAAGAAGAGGAAGAAGGAGAGGAAGGGGGCAGGTGCAGGAGGAGACTGATTCTTTCCCACAGCTTCAAAGTTGGGAGACCTTTGACTGCGTAACACCCAAACTGCACAAAACAAACACGTGGATGACACCGACACATGTGGAGGTAAACACAAAACACCCACATCACTCCCGCCGGGGCGAGGAACACCGATCCCTTCCTGTCCGGTCACCAGTGTTGGTATACTGTTGATGTTGAATGGAGATGAATCAGTGAACAGGAAGAGCTGCCTTTTCACTCTCATGCTAATACCCTCCGTGCAGGTCTTCCGTTTCCTCCTGATAGCCACTAGGTGGGTGCGTGTGTGTGTGTGTGAGCATTTGCGTGTGATAAATGGACTCCAGTGAGATCAAATAAAAGTCGAATTTATTTGAATAAACTCAGAGGTTTGAACTTGCATTCATTACATTACTGTCAGGCCTCACAGCTGCGAAAACCATCACAGCTGAGCTTCCCCCGGCGCACTGAGGATAAACATTTAGCCTGTTTAATTCATCAGACCTCAAACTAATTCCTTAAACTCTTACAGCAGCAGCTCTGAGGCAGCTTCAGCCTTTGTTTCTTCCCACTTGTTGTACCTTTTCTTCAGGCAGTTGTCGCTGTTTAAGTCACTGGACCACCCAGTGGCTGTTTCTGAGGATGAGCTGTCCCCATGAGGACAACCATTACCTCAGCATATGGCACGGCTACACAGACCAACACACACACATGTATGAATGCAGAGGCCTACAAACAGTTGTGAGTTGGGGGATTCCCAGAGGGCGGTTCACAGTCAGAATGAGGTCACCTCATACCGTAGTGTTACACACACACACCCCAAAACTTCTGGGTGAAAAATACAATAAAATATGTCCACTTCAGATACACCCCGGCAGTCGCACACAGCCATAAAGCTCTGGAGAATATTAAATATTGGTTTGAAGAGCACAAAGCATCTTCATGTGTCGGAAATCACCTCCATTTGTTTTTACAGCTCTGAGATTGGTTATTTGAAAAGCTATTCTGCATCAAGTTACAGAGTGAGCTCACGCGTGACCAGCAATGCAACAGTTTTAGGTCACTTTTTGTTCCTCAGCCCGAGAGACTCTGCTGTGTGCACGCCAGGGAAGGTGGACCGGCAATTTTGCAGCAAAGCTCTGATGACGATAACAGCTAAGCATGGCTGATCCCAGCAGAGATAACTGTAAACAAGCGATTCTCATGCACCATCCGAGATGTGTGGGCTCATCAGCCTGAGAGATCTGTTCAACCTAAACCAACTACCATGCGTGAGATAGACTGAAAGCTGAGATAAGATAGATAGATAGATGGAAACAAGAGGTGAGAGGATGCAGAATCAGAGCAGTCACAATTTACACGAAGCACAAATCAAACCAACACAAAGACGTAGATAAGAAAACACGACAAACATAAATACATGTCATGGAGGTGAATAGCTCTCCTGTGCACGCCTGACCTGTGTGGGCTGCTGCGACTGGCCCCTGGTTGCAAAAATGGCCCTGGGTCAAAGCAAGTTGAGTGTCCCTGGTCTACAATGCTAGCAGCTCTGTGAGGCTGGGATTAGGAGGTCATTCCTATGTTCCCAGAGTTTTGATTCTCTGCCCAAGCCCCGGTCAGTCTGTCATTTTTCGTTATTCACCCGGGTGTGAATCGGGTCGGGCTCTTGCCACTTAAACTGGCAGCTCTCCTGGGTATATGGCAGCAGTTTTAATGGACTGAATTTAATGGACTGAATCAAGAGGCACTTAATCATTTTATCCACATTACTGGTGATTATTCATCAAAAATCATTGCGTTAACATTTTATGAAAGCACCGATAGGCAACCCTGAAATACTGTTGAAATATCAGCAGAGGCATTTGGTCATACTTTTTTTTTTCTTCCAAATTTACTTTTACAGACTGTATATTTTCTTTTATTAATAACAAGGTGCTTCATGGGAATTGTATAAATGAATATTGGGAACAACTAAACAGTAATCTAAAACGTACACACAGTTATCTACAGGTAAGATACATGAATGTTTTTGCAGATAAGAATTTGTAGGTATACGACAAAGATAAAGAATAAAACACTGGACTTCAATAATGAAAGTAACCTAACAGTGAATTTCTGGTCATTGTTTTATTATTCAAAGGTGCAGGCAGACATTACAGAATAAAGAGAGATAATTAGGTAATATAATAGCGTCATGTACTTGGCAGTTTGTCCTGGTAATGGGCCTGATGCTTCACCTCCCTCTGCACACAGGAGACTCATTGTTGTACAGTGTGATGGCAGCTGGCAGGAACCACTTCCTGCAGCGTAGTGATGCATTTAATTTCAGATTATGTGCCAAGGTTGTTAAGGTATCAGCCTCTTTAACTTCTGCACACGACCACAGTGCAATAGATGTGAATAGTTTCATTTCACAGAAGTGAGTTTTGTGAAAATCTGCAGCAGCGTGTCTTCTCAGAAACAATGATCTGGTTGCACTGGGCAATCCACAGACCTCACTGGGCAGCTTGCACTGGGACTATTTCCTCAGTAGAACGTAGGTCCAATGAAAACTGTTCACCATGAGGTCTGTGGATTATCCAACCGAGACATTCTTTCTAGAAATAGATGTTCCTGTACAAGTTTTTCAATTGTAATTTTTCAACACGTTGAACACCACAAGCAGAATTCCAGTCACCTCCATTGTACTGGCGGTGTTGAAGGAAATGTCACAGAGGGATATTTCAAAACTTCAGCACATAAAACCAAAACTATCTGCATGGTTAGCTACCGCTAGCAGTAAGTGAGGAAATGTGTTTATTTTGTGATTCAATATATAGACCCTTTAAGTTATTTCCAACCTTCCAGTTGTAGTTGGCTGACTTTGGCCGAACATGCGTACGGCATAAGACGTTTCCTCCTTCAGGAGACAAAGTCTGTGCTGTCTGGGTGCGTTTTGGTTTTGATAGCACCCTGCATGCTCCTCTTAGACTTTACATATGGGGCGTAGTGGTGTGATGTCTGTACCGACTGTCATAAAACGTTTCCTACTGTGAGGAGGGAGAGGTATATTTCAGGACACCGGTAAACCTCAGAGTGACCTGAGAAAATCAGGCCTGGAACTCCATCGTGTGATCACCAAAAAAAAAAGTTCAACGCGCACCAATGGATATACACAAGAATGTGAGCATGTAACGTGCACTCACAGACACTCTTGCTCTTTTTTTGTAATTTTGTAGCCCGCTTTCTCACACACACATGCACTCACAAACAATGTCAAACCACAACTGAGTCACTTTGCTTCCTGAGGGAAAATTGGCTCCACGAGGAGGGCAGTGAAGGCACTCCTTGACTGTTGGCCGATAGCGCTGACAGCAGTACTTTACACACACATGTCCTGCGCGCCCCCACACATTCTGCTCACACTCATCTGCTGGCATGCAATCATACACTCCCCACTCTCCACTGCGCCCCCCGAAAAATCCATAAATCATTAGTGTAAGCAAACAAAAGCACACAAAAGACCCGATAAATTAAAAAAACTGAAATTAACTACAAACACGCACAAAACTAAAATTATCACCTTGAGGTTGTATGTTTCCACAAAAGCAGTTACGGTTTATATTCATGTCTGTGAAAACATGAACATGAACACTTCATGCACCCTCGACAGAAGATCTATACAATCAGCACAGTTTCAAGGTGGGCCCCCGAAATGAATGTCACCACTTTAGTATTAGTATGACCTTTGGGATAAAAAATGTCATCACTTCATCATTTCATCAAAGCCAACATTTATGTGAATTTTTGTCATAATTAGCGTATGCGTTCTTGAATTATGGTCAAAAGCATGTTTTATGAAGTCACAGTGACCTTTGACCACTAAATTCTAAATTGTTTATTCTAGTCCAAGTAGATGTTCGTGCCAAATCTGAAGAAATTCCCTCAAGGCATTCTTAAAATATAGTGTTCACAAGAATGACACAGCTGCAAGGTCACAGTGACCTTGACCTTCGACCAACAAAATCTTATCAGTCCAGTCCAGTTAACTGTTGAGTCTAAGTGGACATTTGTGCCATATTTAAAAGAGCTCCCTCAAGGCCTTCTTAAAGATAGTGTTCACAAGAATGAGACACACGGGGTCACAGTGACCTTGACCTTTGAAATTCCTATCAGTTCACTCTTCAGTCTAAGTTGCCATTTGTGCCGAAACTGCAAAAAACTCCCTCAAGGCATTGTTAAGATATCACGTTCACAGGAATGAGAAAGACGGGGCCACAGTGACCTTCACTTTTGACCAACCAATCTTATCACTTCATCAATAAGTCCAAGTGGATGTTTGTGCCAAATCTGAAAAAATTCCCTCAAGGCTTCTTAAGATATCATGTTCATGAGGATAAGACAAACGGGGTCACAGTGACCTTGACCTTTGACCAACAAATTCACAAGAATGAGACAGATGAGGTCACAGTGAATTTGACCTTTGACCTATGACTACCAAATCTTATCAGTTCATCTCTGAGTCCAAGTGGAGGTTTGTGCCAAATTTAAAGTAATTTCCTCATGGCATTCTTGAGATATTGCAGTCATGAGAATGAGACAGACGTACAGACAGACAGACGGCCAGTCCTTAAACATAACGCCTCCAGCGATGGCTATCATCGGCGTAAAGGCATATATAGACGAGGCAGTCTGTTTGGAGCTGAGAGAAGAACGAGGGATCCTGAAGCAAAGGTATGCAGAGTTTTTGGCTCCTCGTCCTCAGTAGTTTCCTGTGTGGTCCCCATTTTGCGTCTAGTGTTACAGACTTCTTGTTTCATCCAGCATCTATTACACAGACAAAGCCGGGGTCAGAGCACAGATATTACCCTGTAATGATGATTTATGGCCCAATTCATAACTCTGTGACATCCTAGAAAATGCAGAGCAGTAAGATAATATACACCCGTCTGTTTTAGCTGAACCTCTTGGCTTTTGGATGCGACTCGATCCAAGTCCATGACACAGTTTTCCAGCTCGACTGCATTTCACTTGCACTACAAATCCATAGGAAATAAAAAGAGACCAAAGGAAATAAAACGAGAATCTCTGCCCTAATTGCAATGTAATCAAAGCCATAGAAATATCGGTCAGAGTTACCAAAAAGCCCACAAACAGTAGATGACGGCTGTGTGTGGATCAAGAATAACACAGGCTGTGACGGGGGAGTCGGTCTGTCAACTGGTGTTTTTTAATCATCAATGCCCTGACCTCAGACTGATCTGTACATCCATTTAGTTCTAATGAACATGACTCACTGTGTTTGTAATGGCACACTGCAGTCTAATCTTCAGCATTACGGCAGGTTACAAGTTCAGCTGCTTTAAAGATGCAGATACTGGGGTGAAGCTGAGGTGAAAGGCTGCTGGGTTCAGAGTAAACACCAGGGTGATAAACACACACACAGACAGACATGCTGTGACAAAGCTCCAAACACACACAAGTCAAAAAGTGCAGCTGTTTTTGGAGTAAAGAACTTTGCACACCACAACGAAACTCTGCATGTTTAGAAATAAAAACGACCTCACCTGTCAATCAGGTTTACACAGACTCTGAAACTTTCATTTCAAAGTTGTTGGTACAGGTTTGAGTTTCTTTTTTTTTCCTCGCTTTCATCAAGCCCTTAGAGAGTCGTCGGACCAAGAAGCAGTGATGAAATTTTGGCATGACACAAACATTTGCAACGAGAGATAGGAACAGGGCAGAAGTGGACAAAAAAACACGTGGAAATATATGGAAGCAATATCCTACTTGAAATCTGACGCGACAAAGAAAAGGTAATGTTAGCCTATCCAGAAATGCAAAACAGCAACGATGATGCTTCCAGCAGAGTGTAATTTAAGCCATGCAGTATCATTTTATCCTTCAGGTAGCCGCAGTGCCAAATTCAAGATGCAGGCAGAGAGTGGTGACAGCCGGGGAGGTAACTCCAGTGGAGAGGAGCAGGGGAGCAGATGTGTCCTCCCATTTTGTCTTGTACTGTGAATTTAATAACAACTGAGTAATAAAAAACATTTGAAACAGTGTGCAAGGTTTCTGTGCATCAGGATTTTTATCAAATAGAGTGTGTATTGTGGCGCCCTGCAGATCTTCTGGTAGAGAAGATGCCCCATGTTATAAAGGTTGCTTCACACCTGCCCTGTTTGGTTCGGTTCAATCAAACTCAAGTTAGTTTGCCCCCGCAGTGCGGTTCGTTCGGGCAGGTGTGAACACAGCAATCACACTCAGGTGTGCACCAGACCATGACTTTCTTGAAGAGATGGTCTCAGTCTGGTTACAAAGGGATGGATGTGAAGCAACTGCGGTCACATGACACATTGTTTGGGTTAAACATGAGCATGTTACAGTCCTGGAGGATTATTAATGTGCACCTCCTCCTGTACTGCCTTAATATGCACATTCAGCACATCCAATGCATCAAAACATTGTTTTCTAGTTGGAGCCGCGCCTCGTTTTCAAACTGTATGGTTTGACTAAAATGAACAATGACAGCAATATAGTCCACGATGAGCAGCGCTAAAATCAACCTGCGTAGTTGTCCCTCCATTGTGACATTAGAAAGTGTCACATTTATCTTGCAAGTGTTCTCTTCTTCAACGTTTGCTTTACTTCCTGGATTTTTCCCACATGGAAATTCTGACCAATCAAGAGCAGCAGGTCATGGTTAGGGTTAGAACCAGCCAATCTTAGATATTCTCTAAGATGTGTGGTAAATTTCAGAAAGTCAGGTTACTTAGTACACAGAGCGACACAGTCCATGGAAAAAGTAAGATTAGTGAATGGGTAAAGCACAGGACTTTCACACAGGAGATTGTAGTTGGTGTGAGTCCATGTTGCCTATTATTTTTAGACTTACTACTTTCAGTTTTTAGGCCGTGTAACAGTGCTGAATGCACACTGCGTACGTAAAATTTAGCAGAACAACTGAAGAGACCTGTTTGTGTTAACGTTGCTAGGACTAAAGTTAGGTACTGAACTTGGTACTTCTAAGACTACCGACCAGCTCCCGTCAGTACTACCTTATACTGATTTACATGAAATCAATAAGTGCTAAATTTGGATATCTAAGAGCTAACTGGGTGAGCATGCCGAGTTTGGACAGAATGTGGAAGCACTGTAAAATGACCCTTGTCAGGAAAGTCGCCTGCAAAACTCTGTGGCTAGCATATCGGTTTCAGTGTGCCGTCAGCTTCCCAGAGAGCCAAAACCATCGCTGCAGTGCCGATAGTTTGGGTCTATATGGTCTGTTTTCTTGTCTACTTTATTTTACAAATCGACTAGTACCGCTGCTGCTTGTTGATTGATTGATTCATTCACTTTCCATAATCGCTTATCCTGTTAGGTGTAGCAGGCGGGCTGGAGCCTATCCCGGCTGACACTGGGCGAGAGGCAGGGTTCACCCTGGACAGGTCAGCAGACTATCACAGGGCTGACACATAGAGACACACAACCATTCACACTCACACTGCTACTTGTGATTACACATATTTGTAAGCTGTGACTAAACAGAGAGCAAGAAAGACGAGTACACTCACACACATACACACAGAAGCAACCAGATAGACAGACAGACCCCTGGGTGCTAATAACATCTGCCATTAAAAAAAAAAAACACATATGAAAAATATGGAGTTGGTGTGCGAAGGCCTTAACACGTGTTCTGGTAATTTACCCCTCATGCAAAAAGCCAAAATAACAGCTTTCCAGCTCAGCAACTGTCAACAGAGCGACCAAAGGCAATGTCATCATCGGACTGATTCTAAGTTTCCTCCACCCACAGATGGTCTGCCCGGTGCCCCGTTTCTATTTTACTGCTTATACTCAGGCACAAACAAACACACACTAACTAACACACATGCAGTGGGATGAAAATGACTGAAACCACTAATCATTTCAGGGCCACTGTGTCGATTCCCACTCCTCTTTAAACCCAGGAAGACAGAGAGAAAAAAAGGAGGGAGAGAGTTGTTTGTTCTGTTCAAGCAGGTTTCAGCTGCGTATCCTGAGCCCCCAACCCAAACACTGAAATATTCCTCTTTACATACGTCGCTTCCGCAGCGATGTCACCGCTCGTTGAGGGAGGTGTTAATCTGTGTTGTGGCTGGTTCTATATGCTATTCTGAGTGGAGCTTTGGGAATTGAGAGAGACAGGCGGAGAGCAAGATGACAATGTTTAGCAAACTGCCTGTGGATGCAGACCTACAGTGCAGTGTGGCTGGTTAGCGCAGCGTACAGTATGTGGTCCAGTGGGAGTCGACTGGGAGTATAATTAGAGGCTTGTTTCAAGTGGAACAGACCTTACAGTAACAAGGCTGTGACGGTGACAGATTGATGGCGTGTAATGGGAGGTTAGGACAACACTGGAGGTCCCTCTCATGAATGGACGGGCATTTTACCTTCTGCGATGCTGCATGTGATGCACAAGAGCTGTCCCCGAGTCTGGGAAAGAAGTTGGGGAAAATCCCACGGGGCTACAAATGTGCACATAAAGCATACAGCTGGTCGTTGCACTGACACATCGTATATTTATAGAGACAACACAGCTCGCTGTTTGTTATTCTAAATTATAAAATGCAATTTAAATATTAATAGAAAATGTAAGAGGCAAATGACAAATAAGTCTCCTGTCATCGTCAATAAATTTCCCCCTGTGTAACAGCGGTGTCGCTCTGTAGAAACATTCCATATCAAGCTACGCATTACGAAGGATTAATGGAATATGAAAAACCTCTGTGGGAAAACAATTTGCCCAGTCTCTGTGGTAAAACAGAAATGATTCAGAAAGATTTAGAACCGTACAAATATTCTTGTACAGAAGCCCCTGATAACATTTCCAAAGATCCAAATTGCTCACGCTGAAATCAAAATGATTTGCGAGATCGCAGCAGTCCAGCTCGATTCAGGAGCAACAGAAAGAATAACACAAACAACTTACAGTACAATGAACCCAAAAAACACGGGTCAGCTCCTTTCCCTAAAAACATTCCCTGAAACAAACTCAGTGACTTAATATAGCCGTTCCCTGCGGACCCTGCCCTGACCCAAGCTTGACCATGTCCTGACCAAACCTGTGGTCGCTCGCTGTCTCACTAGGATCCTCACTGATGACTCTGAACTCTCAGCAACGCTTTGGCTCAGTGGACCCACTTCATCAAGTCAGGAGATTGCAGAACACAAAACACACACACACACACACACACACAGAAGAGGGGCGCAGTCTCGCATGCATGTACAGAAACCGGGAATACACACACTTTTACACACTATAATGCTTTCTCAGCATACTGTAGCAGGCTGCATTTGCGCAAGGGCCAATTCAAAGCAATTATGGTCTTCCTACCAAAACAGGTCTCCTAAGACTCCGTCTGTCCAACTGCTCCGCACAAAGAGCTTTATTTCACTGGACCCATCTCATACAATAAATCATAGACGCTACAGCGTAATTGTGATGTATATTTTCTTGTGGTCGCAGCTCACCATACTGGATTGGATACATTATGCAAATACTTTCTGTCAAGAATTTTGATGAGCTTTGAGATTGTGTTCACTGTCTGCCCTCCCCTCTGTCTCTTTGTTGTGTTTACGCTGTGGTTATTGTCTTTCTAAATCAGATATTTAGGGCAACAGACCGTGTGTGTGTGTGTGTGTATGTGTGTGTGTGTGTGTGTGTGAGGGGAAAAAAGGAGACACCCGTGCAGATTTTCAGCGTATGGACACACAACGTTTTCCATAATCCTTCAAACAAACTCGTCCCCAGGGAGCAGTTTCTGGTTTTTAAGAGCGTCGCTCGCACAGTCCCTTTCGGTTACTTCAATGTTACTTTGACATAGTTTGACAATGTTTGTGTGGGGTGGAGTGTTTGAATGTTCTTTCCCGGGCTGTGAAAACATTATTGTTGAATATCCTGAAACAGCGTACAATAATCTGTTCCATAAGGAACATTACATAATTTGAGCCGTAGAGAACGTCCTCAGAGACTTCTAAGAATTTCAGTCGTAATGTTCTACCTCTGTTAAGATAACACCGCAGAGGAGAAGAAGAGGAGAAGAAGAGGAGAGAAGAGGAGGGTATTTCACTTGTGGGAACGTGTGTTTTTATGGCCCACTTTCATAGCGTCCACAAAAGAAGGTTTGAAAGAATACGATATGTCCTGCAAGAAGTTGTATTTTCTAAATTGGCCCATGTGCCCGGACCATTTGTTTAAACACGGGAAGTTCCTTCTAGTAGTCGTAGCTGTTCATCAAGCAAGTTGAAATAAATTTTGTGTAAACATTTTTGCTACACAAGAACACAGGGAAAGCCCTCTGCAAGTCCCTTTGTGCATCACTCACGCAGTGTTTATAACAAGCCTCAAGTTGGTTTTGCAGTCGAGGGATAACTTCTGTTGTTCGTCTTTCTTTATACAACTGTGTCAAACCCTGTTGAAGGGTTTTCTGGGGGGAGTTTTTGCTTATACGCTGTGAGGACAGAGGGATGATATATGCTTTAAAGCCCTCTGAGGCAAACTGTGATTTGTGATATTGGGCTTTATAAATAAAATTGAATTGAAACCTTTCCGTATTCAACTGTTTTGTCAGTTATCTCATTTGTTCATCGTGTTCAGGTCGGATTTTATTTCTAACGCTGATGAGAGAACAGTCTCCTGCATTTCTCTCTGTGACCTTGCTGTGGAAAAAGACACAAACTATTTTGCACAATATTTGTAAATTTTGGGATTCAAAATTAAAATTCAGGCTACAGAGCATGCTGAGTAAAGAACATATACGTGTGCAGGGAACTACTGCATTAAAGCTAGAGTTGAAAACATTTATAAATTTATCTTAAAACTGTCACTACATCCACACAGTATCACATGAAACCATGTCCCTGCTTCTAATGTTTCTAATGACTTTTGGTAGAGAAACAGCATCACTGGATTATAATATTGCTGTTTTAAAACTGACTATTTGGGTTTGCATTTTATTTAATTTTATGACAATAAAACTGCTATTTTATAATAATTCTTAGCATCTTTTAAAAATGAATCTTGTACAATTGCACTTGAAGCCACGTATATTTATCTTTGTTTTGACACAAAGATACTCAGTTTAAGGGAAACCAGGGTTAAGGGTGGGTTTAAACTGAACTTTTGTTCCCCACTTGGGCAGGTCACACTAGAATCCACCGCCACCAAAGGAAAACAACCAATCAGAGACGAGATTCAACAAGATTCAAGATTCTGTTACTGCTTTGTCGCTTTCTCACCTCAAACATTTTCAGAAACATATTTTAGTGACTGTTTAGCTTTAAAATGAGAAAGTTTGTGACCTGGCTGGTGGGCGGTGCTTAATTTTGGCTCAACTGTTTATAAAATGGCGGCTAGGTCGAACACCTTTCTCATTTCACAGCTAAACAGTCCACTAAAATATGTTTCTGAGAACATTTGAGGTGAGACATTGGCAATACAGTAACAGAATCTTGACTCATATTTAATCAGCGTTGCCTCATGTGTCAGTTCAGCTGCAGTTAAAGAGAGACTGCTCGGCCCTGACTGGTTGTCTTTGTTCACAAGCGCTGGATTTTTTTTTAAATACCATGAGAAGCACTACAAGGTGGAGGAGAAGGAGGGACATTATTCTTCAGAGGAGACAATTCGGCTCATGTTAAAAACCTGCTGAATGTCTGGATCAGAAATAAGAAAAAAGGGGAACAAATGTAGCAGGCGCTGGGCGAGCGGCTCGTCTGCAATGTGTTAAACATCATCATAGAAACACCAATTTGTCACATGAAACTACTTTATTCAGTGTTTTTTACAGGCTTTAATCAGCTGGTCATTGTGTTTTGGAGAGGAAGAGACCTCTGTGAATAATCTGGCTCCTGCTAAAAACCTGAACAATGAACACTGAAAGAATTTTTATCGGGAGAAGTTTCAGTATTGTATCTGAAAAAGTAAAGTAGTTGAAAATGGCGGCTGGGTCTCAAACTCTCATTTTACAGCTAACCAGTCACTAAAATATATTTCTGAAAACATCAGCAACAGAGTCTTGACTCATATTTGATCAGCGTTGCCTCGTGTGTCGGCTCAACCGCAGTTCATGAGCAGCGCCTGATGAGAGACAGCTCGGCTCTGATTGGTTGTTTTTGTTCAAGCGCTGGATTCTTGTAAATGCGAAGGAGCAGGAGGAGAAAAATGATTCCCTCACAGATTATCTGTCTCATGTAATACTGTGTGCACGTGTGACAGTTTCAGCAAATATGACGAGAAAGTTATTTTTATAAAAGTTACCAACTGCAGCTCTATGTGTGTCCCAAGAAACATTATTTCACAACTGAGTTCACTAACTAACCAACTGCAAGACAAGAAACACACTCTCCCCTCCACTCTTTCAAACCTCTGGATGAAATGTAACCTTACTTAACCCTTCCTCCGTCAAAACACTTTCTCCTCAAGTTTTCCGGTTTGCTCTGGAAAGGACTGTGGGTTCCCCGTGTGCAGGTATTTCTTTATCACTTTTAAAGCTTTCATTACGTCACTGCATCCCACACAAATTACACATATGCATGCTAAACAAGCTAAACAAACAAAGATGACAGTGTGAAGGTGAGCCACATTTTCAGGTCTGTGAAATGAAAACAAAAACCGCCCATACCAGGTCGGTGCCCACTTTGGGTGGGGAGAGTTTAAGAAAGTCTGATTAAGAGGTTCGTTAATGTAACCACGGCATCATGTGTACATGCTATCTGTCATGATTTGCTTAAATGTCAGTGTGGTTGATGAATCAGAGATGCTGAGGTGCTCTACAGGCCCCACCTTGGAAAAGTACAGCTGAGGAATTTACAGTAGATGCTCTTACTCTCTCTGAATATCCTCCTCACGTGGACACCAGAAACACACACACATATAACACTGTATACATCTGCAACTGTAACACAAAGGAAAAATTAATGACACTCCTTAAAGGTGGTTAATGCCCAGTGTTCAGTGCTCAGAAAAGAGATCTATACCGCAACCACGCTGCCAAACCCTCCAGCACACACACAGACAAATGACGAGTGTATGAGCGAGTGTTTCCTGGCCTTTTGCTCCTCACTAAAGGAGTCTTACCAGAAACGTGTCTATCCAAGATCCACCAAATCTGTCTGAGGTCGGAGACGCAACACCTCGCACGACTCCGCCGTCATTTCCTACAGTAAAAACCTCGTCCTCCCCCAACTCCGTCTGCAGCTCCGCGAAAAAACCAGCCATGACCAGAATGGGTGGACAGGCTTAACTAATGCTGTGTAATTGTTGCAATTATTGGGAAGACAAATCAAATCATAAGGACTCAGCTGGTCTTGAAAAGCCAGATATGTGGGTACCAGTCAGCTGCCTGCTGACATGTAGAGCTGTGACAGCCACTTGCGCAAGGCTCGTCAGGGCCTCAGTTGAGAAATAGGTTTTGACTCAGCGGGTTGATTTGCAATTGGGGTTTTTGGGGTCATTATCCAGTTGCTTGTGCCGAGTTTGTGAGAGCAGAGAAATGAAACATGGTGCTTGGACGAGGGATCGGTGGAAAGACAGATTTCAAAACCGTTTCTGTTTGAAAAGTGTCTCACACACTTTCTCCTAATTGTCACTCTTTATCATAAAGGAAAATCAACCCTTTGGATGCCCTTTAAATGTGAGATACAATCATGCTGTGATGTTGTAGAAATTCCAGGAAATATTAAGTTGTCAAGTCTTTTCAATTCGTTCTTTTGGTGTGACCGTTTTCACGTCTCCACTTCTTCTACAGTCGATGATTTCCTGTGTTTCCAAGAGCGACTTTCAACAACTTCGAGACAACAGATGGAAAGTTGTAACATTCAGAAAGTGGAGTGCTGGTGATGACAGCTACGTGAGAGGGTCGGACTCTTGATTTCAAATGCTTTGTGGTTGTGTTGCATTCTGGTCTGCTGAGGCAACTGTCAGTAAAAGATTAGCCTCTTTGCCTATTTTAAAATCAATTTCTCCTTGTGTGGTTATTGCTTTCACATAATGGTGGCAGTGAGCAGCAAAACCACATCTGCTATTTTGCTATTGTTTTCTGCAAATAATCTCCTTTTTTTTCCTCAAAATGACATCACTTTGTGTATCTTAAAGCTCCAGTGTGCAGGGTTTAGGGGATATAGTGACAGAAATTGAATATAATGTAGTAAGTGTTTTCTTTTGTGTATAATCACCTGAAAATAAGAATCATTGTGTTTTCATTACCTTAGGATGAGCCATTAATATCTACATAGGGAGCTCGTCTATGGAGATCACCACATTGCAGCACCATGTACAGTAGCTGAGGACGGACAAACAAAACTGTCCACCATAATTAGCAGCCCATCTGTGACAAGCAGTGTTGGAAACAAAGATTCATAGCAAGAAACTGCTTTATTCAGTGTTTTTACTGGTTTAAATCACCAGATCCCTTTGTTTTGGCGAGGACACCTCTGTGGATAATCTGTCACCCTGTAAAAACCTCCTGAACATCTGGATCTTCAGTTATCAGAGAAAAAATGTGAGCACACATTAGCAGGTGCTACCAGGTCTGCTATGTGCCAAACAGTAGCCATTTTTGCACAGAGATCGCACTCTCAGGTTCTCCTTTACACAGAACATAACCACTTTGAGTTTGAACGATGCTGCGCTTTAGCCAATCACAATGGAGGGGGCGTGGCCGAGACGTGCAGGTGTCCCCAGGAAATGTGTACCTACAGAAACAGCAAGCTCCGCGTCCATAGCGACCGCTCCACCCAAAACACCGTCTCGTCAACGTGATTTTTTTATTTTTTTTCCAGCGGATGTCTGAGTTACAACATTAATGAGCTAACTGGAGTAGTTTCATGTCGTATCCAACAACGGGAGGCTTTTAACAGATGACGTCCTGATGTTAGCTTTGCTAACTGTCCCTGTCAGCTGCAGCCACTGATGCTTTCTAGACATCGTGATTTCCCATAACTGAATAAATACCACACATCGCAACACAAAACTGCTTTGCTAGCTCAATCATGTTGTAACTAAGATACTAAGATAAGATA
The DNA here is from genome assembly GCA_026686955.1 of Epinephelus cyanopodus. NCBI lineage: Eukaryota > Metazoa > Chordata > Actinopteri > Perciformes > Serranidae > Epinephelus > Epinephelus cyanopodus. Next base: position 38,216,641 of record CM048927.1, on the reverse strand, counting down.
ACTAAGATATCTGCTTGAAAAAATATTTTATTCACGGACCGTTTATTGAGTTATTACGTTATTTTTACACGGTCTATGGTTATTACAGACACCACTAACAGCTAACAGTTAGATCAGTCTACATGGTGATATAGTGATGTGAAAATGTGAAAAGCTAGTATTTGTATTTGTAAACAACATGGCGATTCCCTGGAGGCACCGCCGGAAGTGAAGGGCGTGAGCGATCGCCGAGGCCCCTGCATGTAGTTGAAAAACTCCGGGCTGTGCCTCCAGAGGAAGGAAGAGACAAAAAAAGTTTTGTTTTTTATAACCGATGGATTTCCAGATTGTATGGTGGCTGAATTCGTCCTCTGCTGGGTGGGTAAGGAGCTCCTGCACCTCATTGTTTTCCCAGTCTGCGGACATCTTTGGCCACTGTTTGTCTTTGAGTTAGCCGCATGTCACACCTGTGCCACCAATGATCCCGTCCTGCCAGCTGTTTATACAGACATTGTTTCTGCGCCATTACCACCTCTGATGCCGGCTTAGAGTTGAGACAACTCTGTCCCCCATTCCGTGATTGTACCTTTTAAACAGTATAGCGAGGCGGCATAACGCGTAGAATTATAACCTCAAAGAGGCCATGTAAAAGGGGCCATGATTTGTAACGTGAAACTGCTTTTTTCTGTATTTTTAAAGACCTCTGTGGACAAATTCGGCCAATGGTAAAAACCTCCTGAACATCTGGATCAAAAAACAAAAACAAAAAACTGAACAATCACCACTGAATGGACCAGCTGTAGAAGTTTCAGCTGGTTGCGATCTACAATCCTCACAGCTAGACGTCGCTAAATCTTCCTAAATCCTCCACACTGTTCCTTTAATCAAAGTATCTCAATAAAAAAATGGCAGATTTTACTTTATTGAGCGGCCGACCTTATGCTCATGACCAAAATAGTAGATAAGAGAAAATAAAAAACAGATTTTTGATCAATCCTCAAAGACACAGCGTTCTGTTTAAATGTGGCTACAGATGCTAACATTAGCTCGTGCCACATGATGCATTGCGTGGTGGATTTCCATTTTTAGGTCACTGAAATTCACAGTAACTCTATGCCCCTGGAAATTCACGGTAACTCTCGCCTCGTTTGTATTGAGCGCAAAAACCACATCTTGGGGCCACATCTGACACAGGAAGTTGGAGAGGAAATGCTAGGACACTACTTGGTTACCTGTAGGCGGTTTCAGCTTCGTGACCTTTCTAAACAAAAGCTGCAGATGCCTGGTTTCACTTTCAAACTCAGCTATTCAGTTATCTCTGACACAGATTTTTATCACCACCTTGTAAGCTGCAGAAGCACCAAACATCAACAGCTCTGCAATCCTGAGTAAGAGCGCTTCATCTCGGGTCTTACGGCGTTGGCACGGCCGGCTTTGCTCTGACAAACTGCCTCCACCACAATGAGATTAAAGACAATCAATCTGAGGGCCTGTGGAGTCTGCGCTGCGTGAACCTTTTCTTGGTGCAGAGCGAGGTGAAGTCACCCTGGACTGCAGTGACGTCTGCAGCTGCATTCCAGCTCGAGTGTTGCTCTCTTACGAGCGGGGTAACTGAGAATCCTCATGTCGGTTTGTTTGATTGAACGCAGCCTTTCACTTGACTTTGTGGCGAATAATAAAACTAATGCACCCGGCTCTGTGGGAAATGTCAAGCCCGCAAACGATGTTCAATAAACATCCAGCCGATCTGGATCGATGTCTGGTCAGCGTCAACGGGCCGAGACACGGAGGCTTAGCAATGGCAGCGACGCGCGGCCCAGCCAGGGCATCTGAACTTTTCCCCTCCTGGCAGTATTAATCTGCACGTTGTTTAAACTAATTGAGATCGAGATAAATCTGTCAGTTTGCCGGCCTGCGGTCAGCGGAGCGAGGTAGGAGTGTTAATGTCGCTGGAACATGCCGCCTGAGGATTCCCTTAAATTTACAGTTAAGAGGAATAACAGTTGTGTGGTGTAAGGGTGTGTGTGAGGTTTCAATATGGCTCTCTCTGTGTGTGTGTGTGTGTGTGTGTGTGTGTGTGTGTGTGTGTGTTGGCTGGAGGGCCTAGAGTGACTCTGAAACCAAAGAGAGCCCAGCCCACTCCCACAGTGGAAAGTATGATGTGTTATTCTGTAAATGACACTATTGACCAAAAAGATGCTTGTCTGAGGTGAGACACTGGGCATTGTGTGTGTGTGTGTGTGTGTGTGTGTGTGTGTGTGTGTGTGTAGGAGAGACACAGCAGTTGAATGCATGTGTGACTCACCTTGCGTGCAGCAGTTAGCTATCAAAATATTTTTTTATATTCCTCAGCCATGTGTGTTTTTGTGTGTGATCATGAATTAGTGCTCCTGCACATCATGCTGCTGGACACCATCAGCGTGGCCTCCTGTGGAGTGTTTGGTCAGTAAATCCACCATCGTCTGTTGTGGTTGCAGTGTGTGTGTGTGCACTGAGGGGGTTGTTGGACTCTCTCAGGGTGCTTTTCTAATCACGTCGGCCGCAGAGGAAGTTGTTTATGGTGTGTAGGTGTGCGTCCATGTGAGAAGCCGGTGGGTCCGTATCGTGAGATTGCAGGTGCGGACGCAAGCCATGTTTTGGTTTATGAGTGTGTAAGAGAGTGAGTAAGTATAGTGTGTGAGAGTGCCTGAGCGAGTGTTTTGCGTGAGAGTCTATCTCCCTTCATGTGGTCACTGAATCTTGCCACAGTTAGCATAATTGTGTTTACAGTAAAGCTACTGCCTACTTCTGACTGGCTGTGGAACAAACACTTACTGGATCAGAATCAAACCAGAGGCCAAGTGTTGGAGTGTGGGATTTAAACACGGTGCTTTCGGGTATCAAGGAAACACAAAAGACCGATTCAGCATTATTCACATTGTCAAATTAATATCTTAATGTGTCTGTATGATATGAGTAAATGCTTTTCTCACTGCATCAAGTCTCAGTGAGTGTCAGGATATTACCTGGTAATGCATCTGAGCCCACACCACACGTGGTTCTGAGCATTCAGCATTCAGTGAGGGGCTACTGGCAGCCATTGGTGTGATTGAGGTGTGTGTGATGACCTGATGTTCGAAAAATGGCGTCTCCTAAAGAGGTTAGTGTATCAGAACTGAAGAGCTTTTTCAATTGAAAGAAGAGAAAAGAACGGCGGTGACGACTTTTTAATCGAGCGAAAAGTTGTTCTTCACTCCTCTCCTGTCTGGCTCATGATAGACGATAGACGATGTTAAATACCGGAGCTTAAGAAGTGACTCCCGGCATCAGACACTGACGAAAAAAGTCGTCCTTTCATGTTGGTATGATAAATGGCCGTTTGACATTATAGTTGACCAGCGTCTGGCTGTGTCAAGGGGAAACACGGCCGGGCAACAACGTAAATCAAGGTGGCAGAAGTCCAAGTAATGCAGACATGACAGGATGGTGAATGGGTCCAACAACCACCGACTCTCATCCAGAAGGCCGGTGTTTGCTTCTCATATGATTGTAATGCCAAACCCTTTTTGTTCCTCCTAAACCCAACCACATGTGTGTTGGCTAAACGTAACCATGTGTGTTTGTGACATCTACAAATGTATGGTCACAATTAATAAGTTGTTTTACATATTTGTTTGAAGAAACGCCACATGTGAACATGTTTGTGCGATGGTTTTTAAGAAGCTACTTTCAAGGCACAGTTGCTTGATTGTGACACCAGGGGGAGTATCCACCCAGATGCTGGTTGTAGTGGGTCTGCAGGAGGCTTCTGTTCCCACGACACACTGAGCAAACACAACTAACGTCTCCTGTCTCTGCTGTTCCTGTGTAAAACAGGACATCACACCCGTTACAGGCAACACAAGGCATGAGGCTTGTAACATGTTTGTTGTTGAAGGAAAAAAACATCAGTTTGTGGTGTTGTACCAACATAGTGCTTTTATTTTGAAAGCGACTGTATGCAAACTGTACATTTCCTGTGAAAACAGGAGTGTATTTTGAAAACAGACAATGCATGTAACAGGCTGAAGTTGACACGGCGTCCCAGAACGTCAACAACCAACACACCCAGGGTACCTTGGACGCCATATGTGGACGTGGAGAGTCCATGACCAAACGCTGATATGTGACGAGGTCACAGTGAGGATGTGTCAGATAGACAGTTACAGACATCCAGTCACCTGCCAAGTATCTGCCCTTTTCTGGACAGCTTTAAACAAGGCTCTCAGATTGTTCTGGTGCATCACATTGGTCTAGACATGCCACACTAATGCCCAGAAAAATGAAATGCCACATTTTTGGCAGGCTATCTACACCAAGCATTCATTTGGATATTTTCAAAAATGCTTCATAAAGTTACATTTGAAAATGTGCTTAATTGATATAAGGATACTTCTTGCTCCTGACCGGGTCCCAGTTGACCAACCAAGCTTCTAATTCCTCTCCCAGTGACAGCTTACCAGCTCCGAAGCATAGTTGGCAACATACTGGCTTAGCATGAAAGCGAGGCGCTCCAGTAATGTTTACCAGCAATGGCTTTATGGCAGTCCTCACCACAAAACAATAAACATGGCCGTCCCATGAGGTTAAAGAGTAGCCCTGAGCTTATCTAGATAATTAGCAGTATTAATAAATACTGCTGACTATCATCACTGTTTGGCACACGCAGTCTTCACCATGACACACCCCCAGAGAGCTGCTTACACACCACCGCACAAAGAAGCACACGTCACACACTCACAGGTTCCCCACAAGGCCACTGCCCTAAAATGTCTTTCAGAAACCCTGCTGCTGCTGCCCGTGAGCGAGTCAGGTTGCAGTCACGGTTTACGTCCATGTCTGTCTTACACAGTCTTATGTAGCCATGACAGCTGACTTCAAAAAGGCAACTGAATTACAATTTCTAAAACATGGATGCTTCACACACACAAGATCTAGCCAATCAGCACAGTTTCAAGATTAGAGTCACCAATTCAGTATCTGACCAAATGTCTCTCCTTCTGTTCCTGAGATAGGACATTGAATAATGGCCAGAAAATATTATGATGTCACAGTGAAGCTGACCTTTGACCTTGTGGATATTACATAATTTTTTTTTTTTGACATTTATGTGAAATTCTGTCACAAGTAGTGTATGAACTATTGAGTTATGACTCAGAAAATGTTTAACAAAGTCAAAGTGACCTATAACCACCAAAAGCTTATTGGTAATCAGTTTTGTTGAGTCCAAGTGGACGTTTGTGTCAAATTTAAAGAAGTTCCCTTAAGGCGTACCTGAGATATTGAGTACAAAAGAATGGGATGAACTTAAGGTCTCAGTGACCTTTGTCCACCAAAATCTAATCAGTTATTCGTTGAGTTTACGTGAACGTTTGTGCCAAATTTGAGGAAATTCCCTTAAGGCGTACCTGAGATATTGAGTACAAAAGAATGGGATGAACTTAAGGTCTCAGTGACCTTTGTCCACCAAAATCTAATCAGTTATTCGTTGAGTCTACGTGAACATTTGTGCCAAAGTCGAGGAAGTTCCCTTAAGGCGTACCTGAGATATTGAGTACAAAAGAATGGGATACACTTAAGGTCACAGTGACCTCTGTCCACCAAAATCTAATCAGTTATTTGTTGAGTTTACATGAATGTTTGTGCCAAATTTGAGGAAGTTCCCTTAAGGCGTACCTGAGATATTGAGTACAAAAGAATGGGATGAACTTAAGGTCTCAGTGACCTTTGTCCACCAAAATCTAATCAGTTATTCGTTGAGTTTACGTGAACGTTTGTGCCAAATTTGAGGAAATTACCTGAGATATTAAGTACAAAAGAATGGGATGAACTTAAAGTCACAGTGACCTCTGTCCACCAAAATCTAATCAGTTATTCGTTGAGTCTACGTGAACATTTGTGCCAAAGTCGAGGAAGTTCCCTTAAGGCGTACCTGAGATATTGAGTACAAAAGAATGGGATACACTTAAGGTCACAGTGACCTCTGTCCACCAAAATCTAATCAGTTATTTGTTGAGTTTACATGAATGTTTGTGCCAAATTTGAGGAAGTTCCCTTAAGGCGTACCTGAGATATTGAGTACAAAAGAATGGGCTGAACTTAAAGTCACAGTGACCTTTAACCACGAAATCTAATCAGTTATTTGTTGAGTCTACGTGAACGTTTGTGCCAAAGATGAGGAAAATCCCTTGAGGCTTCTTAAGATTTTGTGTTCATGAGATTGGGACGGACGGACAACTTCGAAAATATAATGCCTTCAGCCCTGACTGTTGTTCGCACAGAGGCATATAAAGAGCAAGTGATGACAGATAATGAGCACACTACTTTGCGTGTCTGACCTTGCACGCCAAAATCGGTCAGCTGTGATCAAACATTCTCACTAAAGTGTTGAAGGTCTTCCTCACTTATGACTTACAGCTCATACTTCTCTACAGTTCCTTCCCAAATCAAACACTGTGCGTCTGTGCAGTCTGCTCCATTCTTGGTGAAGTTTCTCGGTCAACAACCTGTCTCACTGTTTTAAGCATTGTAAATGTGACTTGCTCTGACAGGTCTTCAATCTTAATCTTCCCAGTCTAAACATACCCTCCTTCAGCCTGATGTTTCACTTGACCACTGGACAGAAACTGGGTTGACCGATGTCAGCTTTGCTGCCAGATGTGTCTACGTGAAGCGTCCCGCAGGTTCCTCCACCATCCTAACCGAAGAAACGCGATGTCAGTCCATCCAATACAAAGACAGGCGATCAGAGCGCCAAAGCAGTAAGTGTTGAGTTTGAGCAAACTTTTACATTCAGGGATGTCGGAAGGTCTGGCGGTTGATGGAACACTGATTGAGATTGATTGATACCTCAAACCGCGTTCCCTGCTGAGACTTAATTTTCCTGTAAGCTGCCCTCATTTTGTTGGTTTTGCAACTTGAAGACTACCCCTCGAGCGGATTTGGGGAAACAGATACCTGTTGGGTAGATTATGGTCTTAGCAGCACGCCAGCAGCCCACACTCCACATGCAGACATCAAAGAGAGATTACAAGAAATCTATGAATATTATGAGTTTTCCCACGTCCTCATCTGCCTTTGAATGTTGCATGAGTCGCAGCGCTGTCACTGAGTTCATCACCCTGGCGATGTAATTCTAAACAGCTGTTTGTGTGTGGATGTGCTTGTGTGTCTATGCGCATAATCCTCTGTATACCAATGTGTATATGACTGCGTACATGTGTGTGTGTGTGATCTTCTCCCAGACTGATGTTAACCCCAGCATGCCACACCACACAGACAGACGCTTGTTGATTCCTGGATTCCTCTCTCTAATCTGCTACCGCTGCTGTGGTTTACAGCAGACAAACTGACGGTCCGCTGCAGGGAAATAGCTCTACGTGACATGTTTGTTTCCAATCAGTGACGGGATTAACTAAAAATAAATAGGGTCTTGCTTCTCAGGTGATGCATCTCCGGCAATATACACACATCGCCTCCAACTCATAAATGTGGTCTTGCTGCTGGTTAATCCAACAGTAAGTACGGTATTTGAGTTTGATCCCGTCCCAAGGTCGACTGGATTCTGGTAAAAGGATGTTTGGCAGAGGTGCTCAATCTCATGTCAATAACCCTGTGGGTGGAAGTTTTTACTAGCTCTCTGTGTGTGTCCTGTTGTATGAGTGTGTGTGCGCACACATGTTTGCGTTTCCTTTCCTTTGAACGTCTCGCTCCTTTGTACAAATGTCAGTCGTGACTGCTTTCGCTGGAGAGTTCGGGCCATTTCTTTGTCTGCAAGGTTTCACAAACACTTAAGTCATCAAGAGTTATAGTCGGACAGTGTGTTAAGAGGCAGTGACGAAATGCAGATTGGTAGGAGAAACAAAGCAAATGGAGAGAATGATAGCAAAGCCCGGTTCAAGTTCAGTTTTCATCAAGTTCAGGTCTAATCAATCCTCGTTGTTCAACACCCACGTCAAGCAGATCTTGTTTTTTCCACTTAAAAAAATATGAGTAAACTGAGATTGTGCCTTTATCTCATCTCGCATTGACTCACATTGCCAATCCAGGTTTGCCATGTACAGATATAAGTGCAGGTGTGCCTTGAGATTTTGACTCGCCCGTTGGTGTGCTGTGTTTGAAAACCACTGGACTACTGTAACCAACTTTTCTACCCACTTAGTGTGTCTGCTCTTAATCGTCTGCAGGCAGTCCAGAATGCTGATTCAAGAATCCTTCTTACAGGGTCAAACAGGCAGTCCCTCTAGGATTTAATGCGCCATTTTTGGGATTGTTGTGGCCTAAAATTTCCTAAAAATTGCGATGCATGTTGCAATGTTTATTGACATTTTGTTTAAAATTGTGGGGGCAAGTGAAAACTGCAAACTAGTTGTGATGCTGTCACAGATTCAAAGCTTATTATCACGTGCATTCAGCGTCTTAAAAAGAATTAGATTCTATATGTGATGTTGGGGGTCGAGGGCATCAGCAGCTGACTGCCAACGATCAGCTGTTGTTGCTGTTGGATGCAGCGCTGAATGACTGTCTCCGTCACCTGCTCTCGGCCTGCTATCACGAGCAAACACAGCACAATATGATCTCATCACTGCGTGACAAAGCATTTGATGACCCGGGAATAAGAACGGGTTGGGAAATGATACACAATTTCCTCTAGTAGCTTTGGTTTGGACTGGCAGGTTTTCAGAACGTTGCAGACTGGCGCATTGCAAATACTTGCAAGTTTTGACTTGTCTCGCAGTGAATCTCTGATCTGAACTGGGCTTAAGTCTTTAAATGAGAAGAGAAACACAATCATAAAGAATTAAGGAATTTAAAGAGCACTCAGAGAGCACAGACCGCCACCAAGGCCAAATGCTTTATCTCATAGTATTCAATAAAAAACACTTTGTGTAGCCGCCTTGTTATTTTGATCTGCTCCAAAATGTGATGGGTTATTCTTTGACCCATGCTACACCCTTCCACCAAGTTTCATGAAAATCAGGCCTGTAGTTTTTCTGTAATCCTGCTGACAAAAAGACAAAACGAACTGAAAACATAAACTCCTTGGCGGAGGTCATAATGATGAAGGACTTAAGAGCACTCAGAGAAAATCATACCGCTGTGATCAGAGTGACAAGCCACAAATGTCTTAACTGCTGCACCTAATCACCTGCAATCAACTACAGGCTCACTTATAAATCTGAAAAATGCAGTGCGTGACAGTGGATGAAATCAGATAACTCTGATTCAGGGGAAAAAGGGAAACATGCAGTAATAAAAAATGACAGTCTCCATTCTGTCAACTCAGTGAGGACAATGGATATACAATCGTTTCTCAGAGGGCAGAGCGTTATTCCATTGTTTATGACATATTGGAATAATCTGCCGCTCAGGGACAAGTGTGGGTTGCGAGGCTGGCTCCTGCAAATGGATGACAGGCGCTCTGCGACAGGATGTTTCTCATGTCACAGGAAGTGAACGGGGTCGTCTGAGCCAATTGGGTTTCCCCCAAATGAACATGTCAGCTTCATCCAAATCTGACAATCACTCTACATCAGGAGAAACATATGATCACCATTTTCAACCTGGGTACATATCTACCCCTCATCTTTTGGTGAGAGGTTCATGTGATTAAATAACATGTAAGTCCTGTTTTCATTCCAGTTAACATTAACAAAAGCAGCATTAAAGCTGGGGAATGCAGGAATCTGGAAATACACCCTCGTCCTGCGCTTCTCCCCTCGCTGTCCTAAACCCCTCCCACCAGATGACTTCATACGCTAGTGTTTCCCATACATTGATTTATTTAGCCTTATTTTATTGAAGAGTTGCATGCTGCACATTCATCCAGCCCCTCATTGCCTTGTTCTCTCTTCTGTGTTTATTAGACCAACATTCAAACAAGAACTAGCTGCTAGCCACCTCACAGTTCCTCCGCCTCACTGCCCACCACTGTGGACGGCTCCTCCGGGAGGAGAGCAGGAAGCAGCAGTGTGGGAGACAGACATTTTAGTGGATATCGCGGTTCAAATTCAGCCACTACAAACCTCCCAGCGCTGGGTGTCACAGCAGTGTAACAGCAGCAACAGAAAGTTTGCTGATCCAGCAGGGAGTCAGGGCTGTCCGTTCCTCCGAAGCTGGAGTTTGCGCCGGCTGGATTTGTGTTGCTGTGGCCGCTGACTAGGGGTCAGTTTCAGGAGCTGCTGCCTGCTCTTCTCCCAGTGAGGTGGTCTGTAGTGGTGGTGAGTAAGGTGACGGACCAACACATTCTCTTTCCGAATTTGTCACATATTTGGTCATGGACTTTCTACGTCTACATGTGACGTGCAAGGTACACTGTGTCAACTTCAGCCTTACATGTATTGTCCATTTTAAAGATACACACACTTCAACACCAGCCTCCCGGGTGAAAGTTGTGGTTGTTGGACTCATCCACCACCCTTCCCATCCACCCTACTCGCATTTCGCCCCCTTAACTTACATTGTTGCCCCGCCATGTTTGACCCAGGTTGCCTATCATGCCGACGTGAAAGAACTGCTTTTGTCATCAGTATCTGACGCTGGAAGTCGACTTTGCAGTGACACCAGGTCGGGAGGACACACTGTGATTTCAGGCTCTAGCTAATGTTCGCTACATAAACGTGGATTTGATGCCGCAGCTGTGAGCAGACACTTTAGCAGAAGACTAAACTACTAGCAACATTTTCTCTCCATCCCTAAAAACGCTTCGCTGATGTAGTGATGTAGTGATGATGTAGTGTTTTGCTTCGTCAGAATCTCTTTCAGACTCTTTTTGGTTTTAGGTCCTTTTTTGGGTTCCTTTGCAGAATTCTCTGCCACTGAATCATCAGGCTTTCACCTTCTGAAGGGACGCACACCTGCATTTGTAGAGCATGCAAAAGGAACGCTCTGTCTCTGAAATGACCTGTGATTGGCCAAAGTCTCCTGTCGCAGAGTAGATTTACTAAAGCCTGAAACCTGCACCGAGAAGTGGTGCAGAAGTACAGTTTGATATACAATATGTTCAAAGTTTATTGTGGGAATTTTGCCCAATGATGCCAATAAAAAACTGCCTCCCCCAACTTTAAGTCTACAAAACCATCAGTTATGTTGACCTAAAGCCTCTCGTAAAAATTTAAAGTTTAAACATATGAACAAGTTTTCTAACAAACAAGTATGTTAGAAAGAAACAACAGTGTGCTCATCTGCTGTTATGTAAACTGCTATTGTTAGCATTTGATAATACAAAAAGTCTACATGCTACGTAGTTAGACACGATAGAACGTAAAAAAAAGTCTGATCCTGTTTTCATCATGAGGACTAACCAGCTCTACACTGCAACACAACAGTGCTGTTTCCTTAATACCACGTCTTCTCCATGGATCATGAACTGCTGAGGTTGACTTTTCGTCTGGGACGTGCAGCTTTAGCCTCGGTCTATAAGCATGACTTCATTTGTTGGGCACCAAGTGCATATTTAAGATCCCTTGGCTGCAGTCCAACATAAGTTACATAGTTTCCTTTAAAGTCGCCCAGTATAGACTTGTCTGTCACTGACATCTCTTAAAAATGATAAAACTTCACAACATGTCACTCAGCTGGTATGCATGACATGAAATCATCTTCATCTTAGTGCCGTCTTCTCTTCTGTGCAAAAGAGATTCTGGTTAAGCACGTCTTCTGACTTCCAAGCATTTGTTTTAAGCATTATTTTTATGACTTTTTAAAGGAGGCCACAAACCCACAGCGTTGTATTTACAAGCAGCCCAGAAGTTGACCTTTAAGAGGATCTTGCCTCTTTTATAGTCTGTGCAGGAAACTGAGCATTGCATTGTTTTTCCATGTATCTGAGGAGACAAAGGGACTGAGGAGCAACACACATGGGTTGTGTGCAGCTGCAGAGGTACGATCCAAGCTGCTTTGAGTTTCCCGGTTGTGATTTTACTGCTGCAGATTCAGGGCAACGGTGAATATGAGACGGTGGGTATGTTTACGTGCACAAAATATGCCCTTGTTTGCCCTTATTCTGAAGAAGACAATATTCCTACCAAGCTGTTTACATGGCTAATGAAAGTAATATTCCACTTATATTCCTGTTTACATGCAGTGTGCATACTTTGCTTAACGTGCCCATTTTACTTATTTCCTACACCTGAGTTGTGATATTTGTGCATATCCAAAAACCTTTTGGCTTTGAAGTCTTTCTTTATGTTTAAAATAGGTGTGTTTCTCCTTCAGAACGGAAATGTGAGCTTTAGGGAATGCATCTCTACCCTGGCCTTCAAAGTCTTGGCAAGTTGGTTTGTGTACAACGCACGGAGCTGACCTCAAACAAGCAAGAGGCCGTGTGTCGCAAACTGTGGTAAACACCCAGTTGAGATGCATATTCCAAATGCACCATGTACGGGTTCAAACTGTCCAAACTGCTGGCGAGTTGGTTTGGGTGCAACACATTCACTACAATGTAAAAAGCTGACCGCAAACAGAGAAGAGGCCGTGGGTAACAAATTATTAGATGCATATTCCAAACGTCCAAATAATTCTAATAAAACCCAAATAATGTCTTAAATCGGAAAATGCAGGATTTGGAAAAAGACCTATTTTGGCAAATGCAAATGGAATATGCAGTTAATATGGTCGAATCAAATTCAGAATATTGTCTCATTCAGAATAACAGTGGAATATTAGCGTGCATATTAACGCACCCAGGGACACGTACACAGATTTAGCTAACTGCAAGTCAGTATGATGAATAGCTACATCGAAGCAGTCAATAAAAACTAGCAGACTCACCGACAACAGAAGTGGGTGAAACCAAATCACTAGTTTTGGAGAAAGATTTGTCCACTTGGCATTTTGCCTCGCTGTATTTGCTGTGCTCTTGGCTGCGTGCTGACGATCTAACCTGGTCTATACATGTGACAATATGAAAACGCAGACATGCAATTTAATAATAAAAATGCAATCAGATGTAAAACGTGGGATTTGCCAAAAATGTGAATGCAAGTTATAAAAATCATGATTTTACTGTTCATCATAGGCTTAAATATTTTTTCACAGTGTCTCGGCCAAATGAACAGAAAAAAACTCTCTGCCATGTACAGGCGCTCTGCGTCTGTCCTGAGTTTCAGCGAGGACGCGACTCTGCTCCTCCACAGACACCAGCAGGGCCGCTGACACCGCGGGGACGCCGGTCGCCACCAAGACTTCTCTCTGACCTTCCTGTGTCTGTCTCCAACTTCACTGTTAGCATGTTTGATCATGAAGACAAGTGACAGCTAGCCCAACCGCAATCTTTTTCTCGATCAGCCAAGCGAGGTCACATCCTGAGCCTCTCAGGTCGTCAAGAGGCAGCTGCTTATGATTCTGCGTCAAGCTAGCAATCACTCACATCTCTGTGGTAAAACCGGCAGCCAGGCACATTAATTGGATTGTATTCACGGGAAGTCTAAAACATATCACCTGTGTCCCAAATAAATAAAGGGAAGGGAAATTATAGGATTGATGAAAATAGTGCAAAATTTATTCCATTTCAATTGTTAAACACAAAATTCAGAAAAGATAAAATGGAAAACACTGAATTTGGGAAGAAACAAAATGTAATCTGGAAAAAATGACGATGGATTTCACAGAGCTCTACCTACACGCTGTTATTGGCGGGGGCGTCACACCTTATGCCCAAAGGTCGACGCCCAGAAACGTCCCAAACACAGAAAAATTGAGAAGAAAAGACAAAACACAGGAAAAGGTCACTGCAGATAAACACACCGCCACATTTTTCATGGAATGAATGAGAGGAATTATTCTCATATGACTCCATACATTGTTTCTAAGGAAAATTCTACTCATTCCGCCTTTAAACCGACCGCAGAAGTAAATATCATCTGTGTATAATCAAATGGTTTCAGTTTACAAAAAGCCTGAGTGTTTTTCCAGGAACATGACCTGAACTAAGGACATCGCAATGTTGAAAACGATGTCTGCCTCGGCTCCCCTTTAAGATGCAGGCTTCAAAACTGATGAGAAAAATACCTGAACTCAAGTGACCTCCAGTCTTTTGAACATTTGCATGGTTTATCCTGTCTGCAGCAGCTCACGTAGACAGCACATGTTTCATATGTGTGTTATTGTGATTTCATGCTATGTTTGTGTTGGTGTCGGCGCATATTAGAATCACTTTGAAGTTTTTGTTTCTTTATTGATTGAATCAAAGCCTTTTTCTTAACGTCTATATTTCTTTTAATGTGGTGAGCTGCTGTCAGAGACTCAGACAGGTTTTCAATCACACCCACAGCAAAATCCTTTTTTAACCACGTATGTTTTATATGTTGTTTTGGTTTGTTGCTTGTGCAAATAAATAAAGACAGAAACAATCATTACTGCAGCGGGACAAAATAATTATTTAAGAGGATACGGTAGAACAACTCGCCGTGCCAAGACAAGCATTGCATTAGTGAATACAATGGACCTTGGCCCGTTCAGTTGGAGTTTGTGTAACAGTACTTCAACCTCCAAATGTTTCCTGATGGCTCATCGTTGCTGATCTCGTTCCAAGTCCATTTTCAACCGCAGCTTTCTCTTTATAAACCCGATTAACCTGTTCTGTTCCCTGCACTTTCAGGAGAACTTTATTCCATGCCAAAGGTGCCAACTCACATACAAGCTTTAAGTGTCAGGCTCAGATTGCTGTCTTATAGTAACATGACTTAACATAAATGTCCTGTCAAGCTGTTACTGTAAATTCCTCCAACATCACATGGTTATTTGTAAGGAGAGGCGACCACGCCACAGACAGATCTTTGGCCGACTGTCCCTCCTCATTGTCCGCAGCGTAACACGAGAATTCATCTCCTGATGTGCCCAAACAGCCGTCAGTCCAAATATTCGCTGACAGGCTTTAAGTTCACATTGCTGCACAGGGGGAAAACCAGCGGGAGCAGTTTCAATGAAATGAGATTATAGATATAAAGCCATGAGGATCTGACAGATAGGCTGAGGGCCTTCTTGCTAGTGCTTAGTGTCGGCGGTTAGGATGTGCTGTGTGGTCGTATCAAGGCCAGCCCGATGGAAAACTGCTGCTCTAATCAGAATACGTGTGTTCTAGCGCTGAGATAAAGATAAAGATCTAATCTGATGCTGCTCGTTGCATCTCACATCAGCCGCGTTCGACAAAGACTCAGACAGATCGCCGACCGTGATATTAATTTCCATTTGAGTGCAAAGGGGAAGTTTTGTCATCTGAGTTGTGGAAAGTAAAACATGCTGGTAAGTTGCCTGTGGCCTGTGGTCACAATTTAATATGCCGTCTTTCAACTGCAGTGACTTGTTTGGCTCCTCGATGTAGACTGAGATAAAAGATTACCCTCCTCTTCACTGTTTGGCCCCAGGCAGCCGTTTATTCTCCTAAATACAATCCCAAAGAGAGCATGAAATATGCAACTACTACAACCTACATCATGACCCACAATTTTATTGTCTCCATAATTTGTTACACAATGCAAGGATTGTCGGGATTATAATATTTAGAATATACACAAACAGCCAGCTGGGAGACAGCCATCACTGTTTCACCACAACCCACCGGCCAATCAAACAATCAGCAGACCAGTCAGACAAACAACCAGCCAGAGGACCAGCCAATGAGATGACAGGTCAGTAGGTTTGCTAATGAGCCCATTATCAACCAACCAATCAAACGACTGGCTGACAGATGACTCACGAGCCAAACGACACGACCCAAACAATTACTATCAGGCATGGTTACATCATGGGGCCGACTGTTGCACCAAAAGCTGAGTTTCTATTCGTTTTTTAACTGCAGGAGTTAAAGAAACACAAAGAAAATGAAGCAAAAAGAAAGTATTATACTATATTTATAGTTTATTCGTAATATTGTATGTTCTGTTCTGTTCTGTCGGCAAAACGTCAAAAACGTCCTTCTTGCAAAGGAAAGACTCGAGCGCCGTCTTCTGTTCCTCTTTTAGAGAAAAAGCCAAGTCTACCTCGTTCATTGTAGCGGCCAAAGCCGTTTCAAACAACCGGTGTTCATCCGTAGCCATCTTGCAATGTTTCCTGAATGATTCTGGACTTTGTCATCACAGCGCTGTCGTCATCTGTTTAGCTCGCCTCTGGCCCGCCTATATCAGATACACTGATGTGATTGGTGCAGCTCGGCTCCAACAGCATGCGTAATGAGCATCATTACTGATTGCCAGAGTGACTCACTGAGCAAATTCAAATTGTGCTCTTGCAGGGTACAAAGAGCCTGCATCTACGAGCTCACCTTGCACTACGCAGCTAGCTATGATTACTGCTCAGCCCCCATTAATGTTTACATCTCATGCCGTCACAAGCACAATCCTCTCGCCAATGAGTGGGTGTAGAGCAGCAGAGTGTGGGCTGGTGTAGAGAAAATAGTTCCCACCTTTACGTAAACTAGCGACATCTAGTTCCATTATACTGGAGCGAAAGCAGACATCTCACACCAAAACTGATTGTGAGAGGAAAATATGCTGCTGCAAAGTTCAACTCGACTCACTTTCGGTATCAGATCCTTTTCTATATTTGGTTTTCCACTGCAGATAGTAACCCCCTCAGTGTAGGTGGGATTCTCAACTGATTGCTGTATCCACGTCATGTGAAATTGCCATGACATCATCTTCAATGCAACACTCACTGAATCCTTTCATCAGCGCTCAAATGAAGGAACGTCTGCACTTTCTCAATTGTACGATGGAGTGTACGCCCAATTTTTGCAGGCTGACAATTTTTAAAATCTGAATGAGTGAATGAAAACATTGCCGTGACTGTTGATAGTTGTCCTGTGTTGTACAAGTGATGATAGTGACAGTTCTCAGGCCATGGCCTGCAGTGTTTTAACTCCACCTTCTAGTACTGGCCATGGGAAACTGCTTCGTAAGCTATGGAACCTCAACTGAGGTGGTACCAAAAAAAATACTAGGTATTATCCACAACTTTCACTAACAGAAAACAAAAAAGAGCGAGTCAGGTCGAGTAAAATTGTGTGGTAACATGCAGCAGAAATAGGGCACAGTCACAGCTGCCTTCAGTGACTCAAATCTACCAGCAGTTTACCAGTCTGTGGCAATGAGCTTGCACCTCAGTTGTTCATGTTTAGTTAACATATCTTTTATTTTTTGCAGCTGATAGATTCAATGTTGATGTAATGAATGAATAAATAATGTGAAAAATGTTCCCCAGAGCCCAGTGAGACATCCTCACTTCACTTATTTTGTCCATGCAACAGTCACAAACCCAAACATATGCAATTTACAGCAGTAGGAAACAAAGAAAAGCGAAACTGGCGGCAATTTATTTTCTGTCAATCACTTGAGTCACTGTTTCCAGCTCTAATGTCAGTGGAACACGCCGTCACAATGTTTGTGACATAACATGATACCAGCAGAGCAGCAGTAACATACGAGTACACGTAAATATAATGCAGCAATGCACAGCTGGACTGGGATAATATTTCAGGCCCAGAATCTTAACCTCAGCCCAAACCTCGACATATATATCACAGCAAACCTCATACTCTGTCTCTTTTGTTGCTGAAATATGTTCCTGCTGTTTATACCAGCAGAGTTTTCTTTTTTTGAAAATGGATTCAAAAACATCCCAAGTAGTTAAAAAGAGCTTTCACTTCCATCATTAAGGCTGACGTGAATAAATATTTAGATGAATGTTTGTGCATGTTTGGAGTGTTTGTTTAGTACCTGACATTTCCTCAGAACTGACTGGACTCGTGTTGATCATCGTGAGTAACTGGAGGCTCCTCCACCTGAGAGAGAAAAGAGCACACAGCTCTTTATTGTCAATATTATATCCATGCATACACATCCTGCTCTCCTACAGAGGGATACTTGAATCATAATAATGTGAGTAGCATGTGTAAATGAATGTGGTAAACTTTACCAGCACACATGTATCTCTGCTCATCTCTCAGCTCAAATCTGTGTTGCTTGAACTACACAGTGTACTTCTGCATTTTCAGACGCCTGCCAATACGGACACAAAGAGCAGAAACACAAACTCAGATCAAACGGTAAAACAAGGGAGCTCTGATAAAATAAAAACAAGATACTGTTACTGTGTTGCCCATTTCTTGCATAAACCTCCCCAGAAATGTTAGTGCACTGTTTGGCTGTGATACAACAGAAGAAGCAGGTGTCACACTGATCGTGAAACTGAAAAAACAAGCAGTGCTTTTAATATATAACAAAGATTCTGATACTGTGTTGCCTAATCTCACCTTAAATATTTTCAGAAACATATCTTTGCTCACCATTTGACTGTAACTTGGGTGTGTTTGTTACCAGCCAGCTGCCATTTTGTTTCCTGTCCAAAGACTGCCCTGCTCACATTTTGTCACTCACCAGCAGGAGCATTTATTGGTCCAGAGTGGAGCAGTGCATTCTGGTAGTTGTAGGTTTTCTACCTCTTGAGCAAAAGCAAATGCAACAGTCCTTTTCTGTGTTTTCTGTGGTCATGAAGCACCAAATTCTACTGCATGGACAGTCGAGTTTTATGAAAAGACTTGGTGGTGAAATACTTTTTAAGTGTTTATTCAGTTTTTTAAAACACAGAATCAAGTGGAGAAGAGCAACTGTGACGTGCTGAGAGTCCTGTAACCCTGCAACACTAATCGTGTGTCTTTCTCATAACCATACCTGTCATTTAGCAGCTTCTCCACTTTCTCCTTCCCTTCACCTGCGCTGTCCTCTTAACTGAGAACCGCGCCCTGTCTGAATGTTGTGACAATGTTCGTGTGCGACCAATCACGCGAGAGGACAGGTAGACATCATACCATCAGGTGAAAAGAAAGTGGGGGCTGATGGTCTCCGTATGGCCAGTAGCTTGGCCTGCAGCAGTTCATGAAGGCTTGAGCAATCGTGAATAAACACCAGTGGTGGAGGAAGCACACGGACCTTTTACTTAGGTAAAAGTAGCAAAACTAAAGTGTAAAATAAAAGTCCTGCGTCTAAAATAGCACTGTGGAGTTATGAATTAATGAGTCTACACCTGGTGCCTAGTCATAGTTGTGTTTAAGCTAGTTTACTGTAAATCATAACATAATAAGTAAATAGAAGGCTGGATTTTAGAGAGACCTCACATTTAATCTTAGGTTCAAAATCACTCTTATCCAGTTGCCTCAAGTGTCACAGTAATCTGTAGATTACAGCTGCAGCTCGACAACCAACAAGACAGCCAATCAGCACTGATTTGTCAAAGGGTCAACAGCGCTGACCTCATGACAAGCCAGCCAACCAGCAACATGAGCTCCAGTCATTCAACTAATCTTTGGGTCAACAACTCAGCCAACCAAACAAGCGAGCAGCCAATCCATCTCCTCGCCATGGGACGGAAAAAATCCGGGAGGAAGGGAGCGAGGGGTGAAATCAGGACCATATGAATGACATTCCAGCTAGTCTCAAATCTGGGTGTGTTGCTTGTTGTTGCTGGTGGTTTGGGAAGTCTGGGAGCCTCTGCTGATTTAGGTCTCAGAAGTTGACATTGTCCTGGCACAACCCCTTTTGTCTGAGTCATCCCTCTGCCGTCACTGCATTACAGATCAGACCCGCTGACGGAAAGGACACGTTCAAATGTTAATAAGACACTTAATGACACTTAAAGGAATCGCTGCGTCCCGCTTTTATAGTCTGTTAATACTGAGGGCTTTGAGTTGATCGTACTGAGGGCAGTGAGTTGCAGGTGTCCTCGTGAGGATTACTGTGTTACTCAGCGTTACTTATGACTCCGTCCAGGTGTCACCACATCTTAATGGAAGCTACCTGATCCATCTGAGACATTTTATCCAGGGATTACACTGAGTTATGGCTGCTGCATCACAGATGGGGATTCCCTCCGTACGTGCGTGTGTGTGTCCGTGTGTATGTGTGTGCACGGGGTGAGTGCGCACATACTTGAGTGTGGTTGCATGCATGCATTTGTGTGTGTGTGTGTGTGTGTCTGCTTGTAATGTCTGTGTCCATTAGTGTTAGTTCGACCACAGTCTTTCCTGTTTTTAACTTTATTAACATTCCCTCTTCCTCTGGGTGTAATCTGACGGCCCATCATTATATCTGCGGGTTAACCAGTGATTAGAGCCCCAAATACTGAAGGATTTTAGTCAAAGCAATGGAAACTTGTAGCCATACAATCAAAATACAAAGGGAAACATTGCATTAGATAAAATGTCAATGATCCCTTTAAGGGAAGTTTGGAAAAACAGAATGAGTTTGTTACTTTATAAACACAAATACAGAGAGAAATGACCCAAATATACAGAGATGATTTTGCTTTTTTGTGTGTCTCTACATACCGTAAATGACCACATGTGCCACACAGCTAAGTGTTGGGGCTTTTATAAAATGCAGCAAAATATACTTTTCCAGGGAGACAAAGGTAAAGGCCTGAACTTGTTCCCATCTTTGTTGCATGTGTTTTTACAAGCTGTTTTTTAAACCTAATTCCTGTGAATCCATGTGTAGCACATCCAGTGTAAACAATGACGCAGCAGCTCTTTTTATGTTATACTGCAAAACAACGCAGGAATGCTTGGACAATGTGAAGTGGAAAAAAAAACTTTTTTTTTAAAAATTGTGTTGATTACTTTTGAGAGCATAACGGGAATACAAACACAAAAGAAAAGATGAACACAAACGGGCACAGCAAATCCTGCATAATAACAAAAACCACAGTCGTGACTGAATGAAAATACAAAGCATTTTTTTCATAAAAAGAACAAAAGTGTACACAAGGTGAAACTAGAATTACTGCTTCACAAGTCAAGTTGCAGCTGCAGTTTACATCCATGTCTGTCCAGACTCATGTGTAGCCATGAGCGGTGACAATGCTTCATGACCCAGCTCACAAGCCACGACAAAAAACGGGAGAGACAAGATATTAACCTTGTAGGTGCACAAATATTTTACGCAACAAAAGATAATTTTGGAAACATGGTAAAGTCATGAGGTTTGTAAATCTGTGTTTCAGTGTGGCAGCAGATGCACGAGGGACTGGGTGATGTATGAAGTGTTGTATGGTGTGGAACTCAAACTAGACACCAGACTGAAGCCAACTAAACCTGAACATGGTGCAGGATGAAGGGAGAGCACAAGCTGACTGAACAGCCAGGTCTTAAATACGCTGCCCCTGGGAGACTGGTCAGGTGCTCACAGTTGCACTAGCTCCGCCCACCAGGACCCGCAAGACAACAGAAAAATGGCAGAGCAGGGACTAGTCTCACACTGCAAAGATTCTTAAAACTTTACACACATTTTCAGGGCAAGTCCACGCGGAGATGATATTAGGTGTATCCACAAAGGTTTTTTATCGTATAGACCTTTCGTAAACACGGAACCAGTGTTTTAGGAGCCCAAATACGGCAAAAAATCTGAGGGCGCCACCTTCGCGTTTCCGTATTTATGACACAGTACGCCTCTTTTCTGAAACGATGACGCCATGACCTCACCTCTCCCTTAACCCGCATGTGCAAGTCAACATGCAGTTTTGTAGTTTTGTAATCAAGTGTGACGCTAAGTAGCAGCTCTACCTCTTCGTCAGTCCATACAAAGTGCGCCATCTTCTTCTTCGTGTTTGTTTACATCGCATGAGTTTTATGTGCATGCTCCGTTTCTTATTCTCTGTTTTTGGTGTACGTTGTGGCAGCGTTGCAGCGCCACTTACAGGCCTTGTATACATACTACAGCGTAAATGTTAACTAAATATGAAAAATTATAGTTCAATAGTTGCATCCTGGGAATAAGTTCTGTCTGGACCTTTTTATACAGATTCGTTTGGTGGTTTGCAGCATTTCTTCTAATATTACTGCTGGAAAAAATACTTGCAAGCTTGCACAAATAACCATTGGTCGATTAGTTCAGTCAGGAACACTTTTGTCAAAGAAAACTTTATTTCCATTTGCAGTATTATATTTGGCAGCATGGCTCTGTTCTGGGCCTCTCTGCCTTTCGTAGTCCTATGCAGAAAGCCTAAGGTAGAGTGAGCACACCTGTCTGCCCTTCCACGTGCAAATGAGGAAAGTCTGAGGCAGAGAGAGCACATGTCTCTGCCCTTCCATGCGCCTACATGGAGAGCAGCAGCAAAGACCCTCAGCAACAGAACAGAGCTGCAGCAAAGACAAACAGAAATGACCCTGATAAGTCAGACACAGCATGAAAAGGAGGAGCTGGGGTGGAGGCAGGTTGCAAAGCAGCTTGCAGAGGAAGCAGCAGCAGTAGGCAGGCCAGAGCAGTTTAAACAGGGCGCCCTGAGTGAGATCTGCCAATTGGTTGCATAGAAAGGAATCATGTGATCTATCAGCTGACTCTCTTCCATCCATCACTCAGCTGCTCCATCAGTTGACTGGGCTGCTTGAGATCAGCTGATGTAGCTGGGACGTGAGCTGAGCTTGACATCGTGTCCTGCCTGAACTAACGCTGTGCTCAGTTTTTGGTCGTTACACATTCACATTTCAATCGATGTTTGTTTTCATATGACAGAAAATGTTTGACAGTCTCTGGCTTTAGTGTGAATACAATGAGCAGTGACTGAATTCATCAACATCCTGTGAAGCTCATCACATATTTGTGTATTTTCTTTAAAGTGTTGCAATGAATTTCCTTTAAATATTCCCAAATCTCTCTGAAATCAGAGCTCAGATTTATTTTGGTTTCCAGCGCTGATGGCCAGCTGTTGGCTCAATACTTGTGAGACTCTGCTGGCTTGCCGGTTTCTCTCGTGTGCCAACAGCAGAGCGACTGACTACTGGGTATTTCTTCACATAATGATGAATTTGTTTATGACAAGCTGTATAATGATATGCCCCCATCTGTGCTCAGGGTTGATAGATGTTAGCTGCTAATGGTGGCTCGTATGAAGACACACTCATATTATAACTGACCACAGCCACAAACACACACATACAGACATTATAGGCCCAGTCACACACACATTCACACCTGGAAGCAGCCCAGTATAACCACAGTCTGATCTGTTGGCCACTGAGCAGCTCCACTGCAGCAGTTGGAGGTTAAGGTGGTAACATGCTTGTTCCATGCTTGTTCCAGTCCACATAACCCCAGCAAAAATGTAAGCGCACCACTGGGTATTGTTGGAATCGTTAGTGTAGCTTAATCATAATCAGAAAAATGTGGTTTCTTGTGTCATTACTGGGGATATTTTTGCTTCTTAAATCAACATGTAACATTCATTATTAGCAGTTTTCCTGAACACTTTAAGGCAGCGCTTTTTAAAGGAACAGTTCACCCCAAAATCAACAATACATATTTTTTCCTCTCACCTGTGGTGTCATTTATCAGTCTAGATAGTTTTGGTGTGAGTTGCTGAGTGTTGGAGATATCGGCCGTAGAGATGTCTGACTTCTCTCCAGTAAGCATGCATCTACTGCTGGCTCAGCTGAGGAGGGCGCCGTCAATGTTGTTTGATGTTTACATCCCACGCTGTCACGAGCACAAGCCTCTCGTCCATGAGTAGATGCACGCTTCCTTCTGAGAAATGATACAGTTGGCAGATGTAGTTTAACAAAAAAAAAATATTCCCCCACACACCCTCTCACGAGTGCACAGATTAACAGATGATTTGTGCTGATTAAGATTTAACAGACGTCTTTGGACACCAGAGGGAGATATTTTGTTATCGAGGGACATCTGAGCAGCAGCAGGATAAATCCCCCCGTGGAGCCCAGACATTAGTGGTGGAGGTGGCTGATGACTCTGAAGCTGCTGACTGCTGATGCAGATGAGGCTGATGAATCTGTAAAGACTAGGTGTCGATGGGGAGGTGGAGGGCACACATGGCTAAAGGACCATTTCTAAAATGAGGAGCAGTAAGATGATAGGCTGACAGAGAAGGTGTGTCGCTGTGCTATTGGTTGATTATTTTAGAGAAATATCAGTCTGGTTTTAGGATGAACCGAGACGGCCCTTTTAAAGATTTTAAATGATATCAGGTTTAATGTAGATTCACAAGAACTCACAGTCTTGGTACAACTGGATTTGATACAGTAGATCACCACATTTTATTAAACAGACTCAGAAACCAGGTGGGCCTGCCGGAGAGCATCAGGACTGCAGAGACTGTTGATGTTTTTAAAAGGAGGCTCAAGACTCACCTTTT
Source organism: Epinephelus cyanopodus (assembly GCA_026686955.1). NCBI lineage: Eukaryota > Metazoa > Chordata > Actinopteri > Perciformes > Serranidae > Epinephelus > Epinephelus cyanopodus. Next base: position 38,192,506 of record CM048927.1, on the reverse strand, counting down.
AACTGATTTATTTTACTCTTTTAATTATTCTATTATATGTTATTTTCATTTCTAATGCTTTTAAATGATTTATTTCTAAATCTTTATGCATTTTATTGTTATTACATTTCTAAATCTTCATTTATTTATTATTAATATTAATTTAATCTTTAAATCTTTAATTTTTTCTAAATCCTTAAAATTGTATGCATTTTATCATTATTTTATCTCATACTTGTTTTATCTTATCATATTGCCTTTTAGTCTTTTAATTTTTAGCTCCAGTGTTTCCTGATGGGGGGCCTCCACACTGAGAGGTGTGTCCAGTCTGCCCACGGGGACGTCGTCCTGGAGATCCCTCAGGTGAATGACAGAGTGAGGAAGAAACTTACAGCCTGAGCATGAAAAGGATTGTCTTCCTGACTGAACTTTGACTCGAGCTTCATTAACATATATATTACCCAGCAAAAAATACTGAGAAATTATTTCTGTAACACGGGCCCAAGTGCAACCGCACTGCCTGCACTGTATATTTACGCCCCTGTGTCTAACCACCTTATTGTACTTTAAGTAAGTTTGAAATGTGAGTTCACTTCTTATTTTTTTATTATGTAAACTTATTATTTGTCTTTGACTACTGTTGGGTGACCAGCATATATGTTTGGTGTCTGCTAATTTTTATTTATTTAGTTGGTTTTTTTAAATTCATTTCCATTTATTATTTATTATTATATTTATTATAGGGGTGTAAGTGAACGTTTTCTTTTTGCTGAACTACGCGCTCCAACTGTTTCACTGCACAGAAGCAAGTGTGCATCTGCTCATGGACGAGAGGCTCATGCTTGTGACAGTGCGAGATGTAAACATCAAACAAGTAACAGTGTTACTGGTGCCAGGTGAGCTAGCAGTAGACGCACGCTTCCTTCTGCACGGCAATAGGGTTGGCGTTAGAAAGAAAAGTTTGGTAGAAAGAAAGTAGTTCCTTCATCAAACTGCTCACAACAAGCTCTGTGGATTATCTTGAGCAACCATGTCATGATTTCTGGAGAGAGACACTGATGATGAGTTTTTTTTTTAAATTATTTTTTTGGGGCGCTGTGAGCTCCACAAGCCGAGTGCCATCTAGTTCCATTATATTGGAGAGAAGGCAGACATCTCCAACACACAGCAGCTCACATCAAAGTTATCTACACTGATAAACAGCTCTACAGGTAAGAGGAGAAATGTGTGGATTTTGGTTTTGGGGTGAACTGTCCCTTTAAGGCACTGACGGTCAGATTTTAAATGTGCTATCCATGGTGCTGAAGCCAGGTCAAGAGGGACAAGTGCGAAGTCAGAGGGTTTATTGACTTTCAACGTGGGATGACGTCATTATCAAGATATTTATATACATTTGCTTCATGTGGTTTGATGGAGAAAAGACGGGAGGGACCAAATGACCCATCAGGATGCCCTCTCTATTAGTAATGAATTTTCCGATGGGCGTGTCCTTTGATTAAACACCTCTGGATGGCCGAGGACCTCCACATTTCCACGCAGACGTAGACAGTCTGGCGCACACGCTCTTTGCTGACAGCTCATGCAGGAGATGACAGGGCCTGGTTACAGTAATAACCCTCCTGCTATCTCACGCCCATGCGTCTGCAGCCGAGCCTGTAAATCTCACTCTGTTATTGTTTTAATAACACTAATGTTAGCATTAGCCAAGTGGTAAAAACGTCAGACATCAAAAGCCGGAGACATCTGAGCTATATTGGGGTGAAGACAAAGGGCGAGGGCCCAGCTTGTGAAAATAGCTGGCCGTGCTGACTCAGCAGAGGAGTGTGTGTGTGTGTGTGTGTGTGTGTGCGTGTGTTAGCATTAACGTGTGTTTGTTTGTGTGTGGGCACAGATTGATAGTGTGTTGATATTTAGATGTGTGTAAGCGTGCGAAACACTAAGCAACCTGACTGCACATAACAAAGCCCTCCAGCTGCTCGGTAAAAAACCGACTCCTCAGAGCTCCATTTCCTCCAAACCACAAAGCCTCATAAAGCTAAGCACCCATAGTTAGCTAATGGCATTCACTGCTATATTGATGCCTCTGGTGCTGCTTATTGGGGGAAAACACCCTGATATATTTTCCAACACATGACTTTGTTTTTCTGAATCAACAGCTCCACCTCTGAGCTGAGCGAGAAGACTGTGAAATAATGTCTGATGGTGATGAAGCATCATAAAACTGTAGAAGACATGAATAAAGTCTCCCATGTGTTCCACTGCAGCTCGTCTGCAACGGACCGTCATGGAATATCTGAAGATCTGGAGGCAGGAGCAAAAACACAAGTCAGCAATCCATTTTATGCCTCGTAGTAGTTAAAATCCATACACTCTGACATGGACTGGCCTGTTGCATCTCAGAGCCAAAGCCCTTTGTGTTTTTACATATGTAAGTAATAAAAGAAGCCGGTAAGTTCTGCATTTCTGCCAAATGAGCCTATTTTATGAATCGCTGTGTGCAGCAAGCAAGTGAAACTCCTTTGTCTGTGTGTGTGTGTGTGTGTGTGTGTGTGTGTGTGTGTGTATGTGAGTATATGTGTCGGGTGAGAGTATGTGTGTGGGGGTGGGGGTCCAGTGGACGCCAAGCTTTCCATAATGTTTACTGACACAACACATTTTAATGGTTTCTGTCCAGCGCCAAAAAAGAATTGAGAAATCAGGTCACTTCAAACGGGTGGCACACAGCGGAAGTCCACTGTTTACACGTATGGCTTCAGCTATTTAAATCTGAAACTGAGTCGCCCTATGGACACCACAGCTGAACTGTTTGTGTGGTTGCGCAACTCTGTCGAAGTGTTGTTGTGTAAAATAGTTCTCTGAAAGACAGCATTCTTCTGAACAATCACCCTAAAAAATATATTTCATTAAGGTGATTTAAAGGGGACCTAATATGCTTTTCCTTATTTTCTGTCATATATATTTAAAGCTACATGTTCATATGTAGTTTCAAATAGGTAAACTAAGTTTGACGATCTCCCAAAAACCTTGATTTTGTCAATCCCAGAGTGTATTCTGCTTAATAACAGATAGGTCACTACCAGGAGTAGGACAACCGTGAATGGCAACTTGTCGGTGAAGATTCTCAGTCATCCAGGTCGTGTTAATCGTAGGTGCTAATATCGTAGGCAACGGGACTTGCTTGCTTCTTGGATGAGAGGCGAAATGTCTTCAAGAAACGCAAGCAAGCAAGCCAAGTGGGCCGAGCACGGAAAAGAAAAAGAGGCCACCGACATGGTTGGATTTGCTTAAAACTCAGCCTGAAGACTGTTCTGGACGCTCTGTTTCCAAATTGCTGATGTCAGCTCATGACAAATTTCTTAAAATGGACACGTTACTGCAACCATTTACAGTAAATACACTGCTACATGTAGCTACATGCTAATGTCAGAAATCAAATCTTGGTTAATTTCTGCATGATTTGGGACCATGATCCTGTTGGTACATTTGCAGTGTGAAGATTTTACCTGTTCCGCCAAGTCCCTCCCTCTCATGTTGTGATTGGCTAGTACTAACCCTGACCATGACCGTCGTTCAACAGATACGTTACATATGTTGATACTTTAGGTCCCTCAACACACTGTGGTTAACGTGTGGTTCGTTTTACGCACAAAACCCACTTCATTAAGGGAAGGTAAAGATCATATTTTGGCTTTAAACACTCATGTTTGGAGGCACAAAAGCTGCATGAAAACACAGCGATGACTCGGTGAAAACCAGGTTGGGTGCCTCAGATGCTGCTGGAACACGCCGCTGGAAAATGTTGGGATACATCTGTAAAACACTTCCAGGTGCAGTGCCACAAATGCAGCTAGGAAACACAACACAGGGTCACCAGGAGACAGCTGCTGTTGTTGTTTGTTGGTCTGCAACCAGGCAGGCGTCTCTCCTACGTGACATGGCGTTCACCAGCCACTTCACTTCCTGATGACAAAGTCAACTTGTACAGTCACTTAAGGAACGTTGATATGATACTTACAAAATGTACAATGTCACATGTTCGTTGTTTGCAGAAACGTACACTGCCAACATTTTCTACATTTTTCTCTTTTTTTCTAGCGTATGACTTCCTGGTCCTGTGAGACGCTCAGATCGGCGCCAATATGTGTGTGACATCAAACTATTGCTGCCTCAAAAAAAACGTTTTAAACTTCAGAAACAAATTTTGCTAAACCTTTTCTAATATAAGAGAAAGTTTCCGAATGAGCCGCCATGTTGGTCCAGTTTGGCCACGTGCCACGTCCATCAACCCTTCACACCCCTGTGTACACACACCATAACCATCTCCAACCTGTCTATGTCATGAGTACAAGCCAACCAAGTCACAGTAGGGAGGGAGGGGCTATGCAAAACACCCTTGGGAGAAAAAAAATGTGGTAGACGCTGAGATACCTGGAAGACCTGGAAACGCTGGCTAATCAGAGCAGACTATTATATACCTACTGTTTCTGGCAATAGATGCTCCTAAATTATACATACTGAACTTTTAAAGCTGTAAACATGTCTTAGTAGAAACCCAAATACAAGAATGAACCTGTAAATGCATATAATAGGTCCCCTTTAAATTTTAAATTTGCACTCAGTCAGTGAAAGAAAATACGGCAGTGAAAATCATGTCAGAAGTAATCAGCTCCTGCTGCACCTCAGCCAAGTGTTTCTCTTCAAACCCCAGATTTTATTTCAAACACTCTGTGCCGTTTGAACAATGAGCTGAGAGCCGTGTGAGGTCCCGGCGTACAGCACAGACGTGTGAACCCCAGCCATTCTCTGGCCATATGCTGGTGAACGCCCAAGTGCAGACAATAGAGGAATTGTTTGGCTTCGGGTCCAACATTAAATCTCTCTCGCACACGCCGTGGGGCTTCATGGGAGACCCATCGCCACGATGATCAAAACGGTTTACACACATCGCAGCCGAGTAATGAAATTCTCATCATTATTCCCATCCCATGCAGTCTGTTTCTTGTTTATTCTGCAGGTCGCTCTGCGCTGTGGTCCAAACGTCTGCTGTGAGTTAGCAGCGCGGCAGCAGCAGTGGGCGGTTTTTCTATACAACCTATCTCTGTAATGAGCTGGTGGGCCGCTCTGACCGGGGTAAAGGAACAGCGTGACTTCACTCTTTGGCCGTAGTGGTGTTGAATTTTCCAAAGATTGTGGAGATTATCAAATTGCACATCACAATAATATTACAGTCAGGGTGGCCTGTCGGTCAGGTTACAGTGCAAGGTGGCTGCCATCTAATCCTGTGAAGTTTAATCCGCTTCACCGCAAACACCAGCAGCAGCCTGAGTCAGGTAATGTCAACACACATCAAACACTCTTTACAAAAGTAGTTTTTTTATTAAAACATACATAAACATAAATAAAAAAAAAACACTGAATGGAAAAACTATCAGATGGAATCAGATGAAGATCTTACAGGTTTGCTACAATCTTGTAGAAGAAACAATATATCCATATTGCTTTTGGCTAGGCAAGTGCACACAGAATTGTCAAAATCAAGATACATAAATATGAAATTTAAAATGAAGCCCCTGTGTTTTAATAACAAAAAGCGTGTCTACTATTTCCTCTAAGTGCTGCATAATGAATGTCACACAGACATAAAATATACATGATTTTAACAGCCGAAAGGTCACTGTAACAATGACCTGTCTCTGTACTTCTATAGCTAATAAATAAATATTTAGTGCATATTCCCATTTACCTCACTGACGAGCCAAATGAAAAACAAAATTTAAGTTAAAGATGAACCAAACTCAATTTGGTTCCTCTAGTTAAAGAAGACAAAGAGTCCATTCGTGTCACTTATGGTCAGACAGTCCAGCTATCTGCATCGCTTGTTGATCGTCATAAACATGACAAACAGATGTCATTTCCTCCTCAGTCCAGAATGACATTGTCGTGTGATCGCCTTCCGTGAAGCAGGCCACTCATTAGATTTCATCAAGACAGAAAACTGGATAACAAATGAGTCTTTGGAGCACACACACATGACCTTCTTTTCCAACTGTTGCTTTAAAAAAACAAAGTCAAAGCGAATCTTTCATAGCATTTTAAGTTCAAACGGTGCCTTAGAGATTCTGAGGCTGATATAACTCACCATCTAAACGCCTATTTTTAATAATACCGTTGAGTTACTTACTGTGAGGACGCCTCATTGCCTGCCTTGTTAACACTTACAAAACCTTTCAGGAAAACATTTGTGCATTCGCTGCCGTGGGTCAGAGGCATTATTTTTATCCTGTGATAATCTGCTAAGTGCAAGCAGATGCCCGATCAGCGGCAGTGTTCTTTTTGGTCATTTTTCCCCAACAGTCAACACTGATAAATCCTTTCTCGCTGCACTCCTTGCCAACAAACTTACTTCCTCAGTTGCTCCCCTATGGTTTGTTTAATTAGTGCATAAACACATGTCTGTGCTTAAGTCTGAATGTTGTAAGCTGAACTGAAATGTATTGAAATTTCACAACACCAACCACAATACTTTAAAAAAACGTCTTAAAAAAAAAAAAGAGTCCAGTGCTAGTTTGGATGAAGTCGAGAGCTGTGGGTCTCATATCGTTGGAGGGGAGGGCAAGATGATTTTTTAAGAGATGACTACCCTTTCCAAATTTCTCGTAAAGGACTCCAAGGCTGTTTGGTGAAGAGCAATGTAAAAAAAAAAATGACACATGAACAATAAAAAAACACACTTTTTTTGAAAAATCAACATCATAAATCACTAACAGTGGTTCTTTGGCATATCAAATGTTCAGTAGCATGTCCGCTCCCCACGTGTTTATCTTTCAGTTACCCAACTTTATGGCACCAAAATACGTCCCTCCTCCCTCCAGGTCCAGCATCCAAGCGTTGGACACGTTGACGTACAAGGCGTCTCCCTCGTCCAGCCGGACCCCTCGGCCCTGCTGGGCGCAGTACATGTTATAGCTCGTGTCGTTCCATCGCATGGTGCTGCCCGTCTTCATCAGCATCACAGACTTGCTGTTCTGTTTGATGCTCTCGTGGTAGACGTACTGGATGAGCTGGGTGTTGCTAACATCCACGGGCGGGACCTCGGTGTGACTGCTTTCCACCGGTCCGTCCTTGTAGTAGCGGAAGCAGGTTTTGGCGTAAATATAGTAGAAGCCCGACTCCATCACCAGTAGTTTCCCCTTATGGTAGCCCATTTTGTGGCGGTATCCGTGCTCCTCCTCCCAGTCGATAGTGATGGCGTTCGGCTTCCCCTCTAAACAGCAACAAGGGCAGCACAGGTTTGGTTAATCTATGCATTTCTTTTTGTTTGTTCATCACAAGTAAAGAAATAGGTTCGTAACTTGCTAGTTTCAAAGACTGGACTCCTTCAACTGAGTGTCTACCTAATAGTGACACCAATCCCTACGCTACGACACATTATTATGGATCCCACTGTGTGCTGTGATTGGATACTACTCATCACGTTGACGCATTGAGGTTGGAGGCAGTTAGGATTAGGGCAAAGAGGTCATCTGTCGCTGTGTTTCCTGCAGCGTTTTAGGCCCCAAACATGGACATTTATTAGCGACCCCTTGCTACTTTTCTAGCAGGGATGACGCCACAGAAACTTAGTGACGCATCGCTGTGTTTCCAGCAGGGATTGTGCCCCAAAACAGACATTTTAAGCCGAAACATGATCTTTTTTGTGCCTAAACCTAACCAAACATTAACCACAGCGTTGTTGAAACATTAAGTTTCAATGTATCTGCTATATATTAACATGCAAGTGAAACATGGCTTCCAGAAACTAACGATGCCAACATTTTTCTGGTGATCACGCTGGGCAGTTACTAGCTGTTAATATTTAGAAACAACTAAACTGCAAAGTTTGTGTGATGCAACTAGTTTGATTAAATGATACTCAAGTCCCCAACTATGTTAATAACCCATCCAGTTAAATCAGATACAGCTAAAGGCTGTTAATTTAACTGCACTCACTCTTGGAGTACTCCTGGGGCCTTTTGATTGGTAGATGAGCTGACGGCAGGCTCTCTTTCGGAGTTTTGCACCGTCTGTTTTTCCTCGTGTCCCTCAGAGCGTTCAGCACCGGCTCCGTCTGCACTTCCTGTGGAGAACAGGGAAAAAACATTGAGCAAACGCTGACTGACAGAGAGAGAAGGTCAAAACATCACTTGTATCTTTCTGTGTGTGTTATCCGTCTCTGAAAAGATGCCCAATTTGAAACTTACACCCACATCAGTAAAGAGACATCAACGATTAACCCGCACCCACAGACGGCTTTTTCTTTAAAGGCAACAATATGGTTTTGACATGTCCCACCGCAGCTTTGTTCAGTTGTCTCTTCGAATAACTGTCTCCTCGTATGGAATGGTGTGTGTGTCTGAAGAAAGTAAGTGGATGAGCATACACGGACTGCATGTCTGTGTGTATTATCCATCCTCTTTGGCCAGCCTGCTAACGTCTTATTACACTCGTGGTTGTACTCGGGGCCGGAGGCTGCGACAGGGAGGCCTCCTGGTGAGTGTAACATTTCAGATAGATTGCGCTTCTCACGGATTTGGCACAAATAGTATCTGGACTGTATTCAGCCCCCTGAGTGCTCATTCTATTCAAGGCCGATGACGCCGCCACGCAGAGTCTGAGCCGGGCTGTCCTCCTCAGGCAAGACGGAGCATATACACTCAAGGAAAACATGGTTTCCAAGCAAGTAAACAGTCGCTGCACCGGAGCTGCCAACTCTCTTACACATCTGGCATGAGATTAAAATATCAGGCGTGAGTGTTTTGCTTTCAGCCTCTACCAACCATCTAACACACACACACACACACACACACACACACACACAAGAGAGCTAAATGAAGCAGCCTCTTTGAAGTTGTAAAACTTTGTTAGCTGCTTTGAAAAAAGCTTTGCAGCGCTGAAAGTGAGCCACACTTTTGGATGCAACTGTTAAAATAGTACATCTATATTTAGGTGTGCATGTGTGTGCAACGGATACAATTAAATGTTGTAATTTAGAGATGTCAGTCAAGTGTCAGCGGAAGAATTATTTACACTCAACTGATTGAGGTTTGATTACATCCTCAAAGTGTTTTATGGTTTCAGTAATTTCCTCTGATCCAGTAATCTCAGGTATCCTTGCAATATAATCTCACCCTGACTCTGAGCCAAGACCCCACCCCCTCTAACAAAAAAAAAAAAAAAAAAAAAAAGACGAGGGAATGGAGAGTGTCAGTTTGGACAGGAGCACACCGATTTAAAACACAGCACCTCTGAGCACAAACACTGCCACACACTCCAAATAAACTCAGCTCCAGAGCCAGTCCAACCAGCTCCATTAACGTGGTTTTGCAATACTGCACCTGTGCTGTGCTAATATTACTGTCAAGTATTTATTCACAGCCCAAGTCCAGACAAATTTGCACGGCGCTCGAACTAAGATTAGCACCGTCTGTCCTCCAAAAACAATTTGCTGCACAAACATGTTTATGGCGCAGCGTCTTGGAATGAGACAGGGGTAAACAACGTCTTGCCAGGGCTACAAAGTAATTGTGAACTCGCTCCCAATTGGCCCTACAGTGTGGGATCTATCTTGATTTGTGGTGAGACCGCGTCATACCTCTTTAACCAGGGAGGAGAGATTATTTAAACAAAGCAGCTGCAGCTTGGCAGCTTCCTGATCTACAGTGTGATCTAGAATTAAAGCGCTGCATGGTGACAACTGCTCCGCGGCAGACAGAGCTGCTCCATGAAGGAGAAGCGTCTGCTGTGATATGTACATGCAGCTACAGCTGATTTGATTTCTCATGCTTGTTCCTGGAATACCACAGTGCATGCAGGCCTCAGTGCAGCCCTTTAACTACACACCACATACATCACTCAGCGTCTCCATTACGCTGATGAGTGGTTTCTGAGACGCTTCACGAGAACAAAAGTCCTCTCACTCAAAGCTTGGCCACCAAAGCAGATTGTCTCTTTGTGTTTCATACTGCATCAGTCAGATCCCCTCCTCACACAGTTGTGCAGACCTCCACAGACTGTAAACATTCACATCACGGTGTCTGATTCATGATCCTGTGTTCTCACCACTCCCGAGATCTCGCTGACCACAGCCCCGGCCCGCTGCAGGCCCCGGCCTGAACATCCTGTCTCACATCAAAGCTGGACTGCAGAGCTGACAGCTGTCCACTGAGGCCTGCTCTCTAACAAATCCCCTCAACTGTCAGTGGACAGCACCGGCGGTCTCAGGGCTGACCCTAACACAACACAGCGTGGGCCAAGTGGACCTGTCACCCTGACACCTCATAAAGCTCCCAGCACGCCTCTCTGCGCTCCATGGGAAACAGCCGAGGGCTAACGACACAATGAGCTGCTCAGTCCAAGACAGGCTGGGTGGTTTGTGTGAGTACTCCACCAGGGATACCCAGGGCAAACACAAATACATAATTTCAAAGGAAATTAAAGCATCATGGGAAACCAAACACTACTGAGGCAAAGCTTTTTAGTCAGTGTTGTTTTACTTCCTGGTTCCATGGTTTTTTGCTTTCACTCGGCAAAAACCTGAGCCAGAAAATGGGCGGCGACCTCTGAAAAGGGATTAGAAAAAAATATATGACTTCAACAATTAAGAATTTTATAACTCCCTCACGCTACTGCTGATCACAGAAGGAAAACTCTGCAACCACTGACGCCAATGAGTGACTCACTAATAGCCGATGCAGTAAACTACTTTGTGTGCACGGTGTCAGCAAGCATTAAGGGAGAAGCTATCTGACCCTATATCAAGAGGCAGAGAGGTGTTTTTCCTGCTGTGGTCTGACCTCTTCTGAGCCTGTGTGACCACCTACAGTTTGCATTACAGGAGCTGTGGTATGCACTGAAAACACACCCATGGGAAAATCATGAAACTGTCAGTGCAAACTTGCAGATGATTATCGTATTTCTCTTGAGCTGCTTAAACTCTTTTAAAAACACCACCTCATTATTGCACGCACTGTACTTCCCCCTGTGACAGTGACAGCAGGAAATACCTGGTGTGCTGCAAAACATTCTTGAAGCAGATCGCTGTTGGCCTCTCAGACATTATTTTTGGCTCCGTGCAGACTCTAAAGCCCCTGAGGCAATTTGTGATATCTGGCTACACAAATAAAACCTGACGAACTTTGTTTCACCACTTTCCTCTCAGTGGCACGTCAAAGATCAATCAATTAACCACTGACATTAAAGGGATAGCTCAGATTTTTTAAGTGGGGTTGTATAACGTACAGTAGATAACAGCGGACACGCCCTCAGTCTGGAGAAACAGGCAGGAGTCTGACACTGAAGCTAAGCAATGTGCTGCTGTGGAGGGGCCAGCGACAAAATTAATTTTAGCCACTGAAAAAAATCAATATCAGTTTAAGTGTTTGCCATATTGAGAGTATTTTCACCAGACTCCATTGAGAAAACCGGTCATTTTAGCAAAATGAACACAGGAGCTGCTGGTCTACTGCTGCTTCCATCACTTGGTTAGTTTGTCTTATTGCATGACTTGACATGAATGAAATAACTGATGGAGGCAGCAGTCGACCAGCAGCTCCTGTGTTCAGCAATCTTAAATCACTGTTTTTCTCAAAGGAGTCTGGCTTTGAAGAGAGCGATATAACAGCTTCATTTTCCAGCAGTAAATCACTGTCTGGATTTAAGGTAAAGCACTGAAAATAATCTCAATAGAGTGTACAGTGAAACTGATATTGATTTTTTTATGTGTTGCTGATCCCTCCACAGCAGGACACTGCTTTGCTTCCATGTCAGACTCCAGCCTGCTTCTCCAGACTGACATCTACTGTGTGTAACTGTCTATTTAGGTCTGTCAAAGTAGAAATTTTAATAGCAGCAATAAGTCAAGATGTTTTGCACAGCAGGAGTGTTGCTATTAATATCAAAGACCTCAGGTGTGTGCGTGTGTCGTAGCAGGAAGGAAATCAGTTAAAATGCAATCTGTCTGAGTGGACTGTGCTCCAGTCACAGGGTGTGTGTGCTGCTGGGGTTAACCAGGGGTCAAACTCACCTCTATTGGCCGATGTGGAGCTGTGGACAAGTCTACCTGCAGACAGAAACACAGGAGCCGAGGTCAGAGAGGTCATTGTGAGAATAAAAATCTCTAACAAGCTTGATTTGTTGTGAGAATGTTTCCCTGACAGGTGTGGGTGGGAGGAATATTTTACAAAACTTACGGAAAGACAAGCTGCAATTGGATGTTTGTGTGTGTGTGTGTGTGTGTGTGTGTGTGTGTGTGTGTGTGTGTGTGGGAGGTTAAGTTATTTTCCACATGTCACTCTGCATTCCCCCGCAGTAGGCAGAAGTCAAAGTGATTTAGAAAACTGAGCATTGGTTCTCATTTGCGGGGCTGTTGTCTCCGAGCAGTTTACAGGCTATTACATTATAAAGTGATCACAGGGCTTTCATGCGTGCACACAGCCGGGTGCACGACAACAAAAACACAAACTTTAGCCCGTGCTGTAATCAGAGCAGTGTTTTTAAACCTCCTCCGATCAGCACATTCCTGTACGCAGACACGGCACTGAGCAGATTCCAGCTCTCCTCACCATCTCCAGGAAGTTGTACAGGTGTTGGGGGCAGACGATGGTCCGGTGCCAAACTTCTTTCCGCGCACAACCAACTGACTCATGCTCAAAGTGCTACCATATGCAGCTGACATCGAATACAGAGGAGAGTTGGCGTGTTAATCCAAAGCGCAGCTGACCAACCAAAAGGAATCTCATGCTGCTGGGTATTCGAGGAACGCGTCTATCACTCCCAAAGATCTGGAGCCGCATCCCTATCATCACACCATCAGTCCCACATGAAAGTCTTATTACACAAATAAGATCAAACGTCTCTTCGTGTTTGTCTCCTCTTCTCTCTGGGTTTTTTTTTTTTTTTTACTCCTTTGCCTCCTTCCCTTTTATTTGGTTTTCTACCATGGCTCACATCCAGTGCATAACTAGCTACTACCACACTGCAATGTGTTTATGCCAAAGACAAGCCAAAGAAATTTAACACACAAACACTGAGGAAGAGACAGAGGCGAGCAGAGAAGCAGAGGGACGGACAGAGATGCTCCCCAGGTGAACTCCCAGCATCCTGACAGAGCGGAGATGCGGTCTGCTCTCTTGGCTTGTTGAAACATGACAATTATTCAACTCCAAAACCGCCATAAAGTTACAAAAACAACTGCGGCAGAGCTGTAAATGTTATTTTTCAGGGTCACAGACACGCAGCCTGCACGATGGCAGAGACAGAAAGCAACGGGCCATGCAGGGACACATGTATCCTGACTGTATGACTCTGCAGCGAGTTCGAACATCCAGTCCTCCCTGAGCTGTGCCAAACTTTTCTCCTTGAGAAACTGCTCTGCTTGTGCTCAAACGTTTACAACTTATGACACATATAAATTACAAATAAAATCCCCTGATGGCTTGTAAACATGCGCAAGAGGAGCTGCAGCCTTGGAGCCTCAAGTGAAAACATCTGTATTTTGCAAACAAGACATCTTGCAGGAGATGTTATCACTTCAAAATCGCGATGCTTTTGAATGGAGCTGCAGCCCCTAGAAAATATCCTGCTGAAATAACTAATCCGCGGAGATGTTATCTACAAGTAGAGGTGTTTTTTTTTTCACAGCAAAGGGAAGACGTGTTTTAACTGCGTGCCGCCGGAGCGCAGCGCCTTCAAAGAGACGCCGAGAGTGCACGATATGTTGGCGCACAGAAGTGCAGAGCTGGCTCCATGTCGAGGCTTTCTTCTTTTCCTTTTTTCTCACTTGTGTAGATTACACCTACTTTACTTCTAAGAACACACACCGCCAACTTTATACAGAGCTGGGAACTTATCGGGCACTTTATGGCATTATAAAATTGCGCAAATGTTGCTGGGCTGTGTTAACCCGCCTGAAGCCCAGCAGAGAGCTGTTGACTGTGTATTTAGATAAATATTTACGCACAGAATCCAAGGCTGAGTAAATACACGCTGACGACAGTGGGTGACTTTGCAAAGTGTGTCATTGCGCACTGGAAATCAAAGCCCGACGCGGACCACACAGTGTCACATTGAGCTTACCTCTTGCAGATAACCCGTCAGGTGTAATAAGATCGCCACGCTGGAAGCCACCTGAAGCAATCCCATAACAGCGAGGGTCCCGAATAGGAGCGGCCGGTAAGTGGGCTCCGAGCTGTGCGCCGGGTGGAAGCGGTGCTGCGCCGCCTCGATGTCGACGGTGTTCCGCAGGTAGCCTCTGTACTCGCTGTGGGTAGCTGCCATGATGCGCGCTCTGTGTGTGCCGTACAGCCCCAGGCCAGGTCCCAGACTCAATGCAAGGAAGGAAAGAGAGTGTGCAAGAGTCCCTATAATGAGCGGTGGGTGGGCTGAAGGAGCTCGTCTCTCTGCAGCCAATCAGAGGGATCCTGCAGGGCTCGGATGGACCGACGGGAAACTCTGAAACTAGACTGGCAACCAGTTCGACCTGAGCTCACGACAGGTAAAGCGAGCCCTTTATGGCTCCACGGGCCCTTTACAGGAACGCATTAACACGTGATCCACCCCCTCTGCGCGTCCACACCCCCGGTGACACACTCATGCGCTGAGGCTGAGTGCTCTCTACAGCAGGGATGCAGTGGTGAATAAATCAAGTGATAAGAATCAAGTTATTAACATCAGTTTGCAGCCTGTAGACACCAAAACTGATCATTTAGGTCAAACTCAAAAACAAAAGTCATTAAGTGTTGCAAGAAAATACATAGAAACAAAAGTTATGATGAAACCATCATTGATGAAGCAGAGTTTTAAAGGTCCAGTGTGCAGGATTTACGGAGAACTGTTGGCAGAAATTATATAATAAGTATGTTTTATTTAGTGCAAAATTACCTGAAAATAAAGGTTGTAGTGTTTTCTTTATCTTAGAACGAGATGTTTACTACTACATAGGGAGCAGGTCCTTGTCCAGGGAGATCGCCATGTTTCTACAGGAGAACAGATACACCAAACACTGGCTCCAAACACAGCCATTTAGAGCCATGAAAATACTTTATTACCGTGTTCAAATCACTGTGCCGGTTTTAAGAGGAGACCTCTGCAGATAGTTTGACTCCCCATAAAAACCGCCTGAACTTCTCTCTGAAGAATTAAGATTTAAAGGAACAGTGTGCAAGATTTGGGGGGATTTAGTGGCATCTGGTGGTGAGGATTGCACGCTGCAACCAGCTGAAACATCTCCTGGTTAGAATTCCCTCAGTGTTCATTGCTCGAGAGGTTTTTACCGGGAGCTGAGGTCTCTTCCTCTCCAAATAAAACAGACCACATGATTTAAACCAGTTAAAAGACTGAATAAAAGTGTCATGTTACAAATCAGTGTCCCCAATGCTGCTTGGCATGTCGGAGACGTCCGCTAGCCTGGCACCTGCTAATCTGTGCGCACGTTTTTACCGGGAGCCAAATAATCCACAGAGGTCTCTTCCTCTCCAAAACAAGTGGACCCAGTTATATAAAACAGTAAAAACACTGAATAAAGCAGTTAAAGTTTTAAAAATTAGTTTTTTCTGATGCTGTTTAAAACGCAAATGGTCCTCTCCAGAGCCAGAGTTTGCTTTGTCTGTTCTGGGCTAATGTAGAAACATGGTGGTGCAACATGGTGATCTCTGGTGATCATGCACTAAAGAAAACATACTTATTATGTAATATTCCATTTCTGCCAATATGTCCCCCTAAATCCTCCACGCTGGACCTTTAAGCTGAGCACACAGAGTCTTTCCAACTTCAGCAGATGAATTTTAAAATAACCTTCTCGTAAAGTGAAGCTCAAACATCCAAGTTTGTGATGTAACTTCATGCGTCTCAGAATTATATTATTATATAATAAACCTAGATTGATTTGATTACTCTGGCAGTTTGTCACATAATTCTCGTTGTTAGCTCCATTTGTTTAAACACTCACTAAGTGATAACTCATCTGTGCGGATGGTGTGGCAGCTCAATGGTGCTTTGTGTCCTGTTCAGCTCTCAATCATATCACACAAAACCAGATTTCTGCAGAGAGACAGTGCAAATTCATTAATAATCAGCCCATTTGAGCCATTGACCTTATTGTTGTCATGTCAGTGTGGAGAAGCATGGAGCTGTTGTGACGGCGTGGTTGATGTGGTCTAATACTGAAACACTCTATCCACTAAGTACCTGGAAAGAGTTATTCATGCATTTTTCACATCCTTTTGTAATGCTCTCTGTAAACTGGAATTGGCAAAAAAAAAAGTCCCTGGCAGGCGTCCAGCTCATTTAGAGAGCAGCACAAATGAGAGCTTATCACTCCACTCCTCTCACCCTCCCTCACACTTCTTGGAAATTTTGGCATAGTTGTCATTTTTTTCTGTTGTTTTGCATGTTGTCACAGCAGGCTCTGTTTTCTAACTCCCGATAAGCCCGTTTGCCACCATCCAAACATGATGCACAGCTGGCTGTTGCTAAGAAAACGGATGATAAGTCATGTTTAACTGCAGATCCTGATTTTTCTTAGAATTTTTCAGGCGGCTCAAAAGGCCACGCATGTAGGTGCAGTCATTACCACATGTTGACCTTTGAGGGCTCTTTGTGGTGCATTTTAGAGGAATAGTTCAATGTTTTCCTGTGAAGATCAACACCACTTTAGTCACGGTGAAGTCCCTGAAGTACACCTACACACCAGATGAGATGCACATAACTGTACATAACTTCATCAGGGCCCGAGCATGAAAGTGTCAGGGCCCAGCGGTCCCTGGCACTAAAAGTGTGAGGAATCTATTTTTGTTTTGTTAATATCTTTTTTTTTCTTATCTTTTGCGCAATTGCATTTTTGATGGGCCTAAGATGTTCGTAAACTCATGAATATTGGCATCAGAACTGGCAACAATTGCAAAGTTCTGCAGCGACTGGGCTCAGGCTTGAGCTCCATAGCGCCCCCAAACACACACCAGGGTTGGGATAAATATTTTCACTCCACATCTTGGATTTCGCGCACTGACTTTTACTAGGGCGCCCGAATCTCTTTGCACACATGTTCAAACTAGTAATTACCTCGATCTGGTGGTGTAATTGGACCCTGTAAAGCCCCCAACCCACTTTTTTGACGCCCCTGTGATACTCGGAATCTCACAAAACTTTAGGCACACATGGAAACCTGTAAACTTTAGGTGAATGTACAGCGATTGGCATCAGTGTGTTTTGCTAGAAAAGGTTGCTGATTGGATACAGCTGCTCCGAAAGTAACGAAATGTGCTCCACACATTTCTAATCATTTCAGACATATTTGAGTTTCATTAACTTTTAAAACTTTTGAGTGTTTTGTGCAAACTTTTTGATCCCATCCTAGTGGGTTCATCGGATACGTTTTCAGTTTTCAGCGGTATGACCTTCCGACTAATGTGGCGTTAAATTGAGAAGAAATAGTTGATACCTTGGACGATGATGTCATAGGTTACCGAAGATGCTATTTTAAGTACTGTGCAGGTATGAGACTTTGCAAAGCTCCACCCAAAGGATTCAGCATGTGCATTTCAAGTTAGTGCAGCAGAATCTCAAGACCTTCACGATGCTAAACTGCAAAGCTTTTGTGTTTTTGTGCAATACATTGCCTACGTGGCGGCGAATTTCAACGTTTCAACATGACACAGGAAGCTGTTGTAACTTTACCTGGGCCAAATTTCACATGCTGGAGTCAAAACCCGAAGACATCAACATGTTCATATTGACTAAAAGTCATAGCACCACCTACTGACAACAGAGAGAAAGTCAAGTGTGATAATTAGATTTACATGAGGTATGGTGTTCACATGATATGCAGCAGCACAGCATATTATTATGTGTTCATTAGCACCACATAGTGGAGACAGGAAGGTGTGCACAAATTGCAAGAGGTCATTTTCAGCGCTCACCCCAAACAGGAAATCCCTTCTAATTTCAGTGTCCGACTTTCAGGGAAATGCACCTGTGTCCTGCTGGTTACCCTGATGTGCACGTTCATCGCTGATTGCAGTTTTAATTTCATTTGTTGTCCATTGTTATTATTCTTTTTTTCTCCTTTTTTGTTTGCCGACTGTTCTTTGTAGGTCTTTTTTTTTTTTTTTTTTTTTAAGGAATAGTTTGCCATATTGAATAGTCAGTAAACATGAAGCTGCAGACAGTTAGCTTCACTTTGCACACAGACTAGAAATGGGAAAACACGAGCCTGGCTCTGACGAGAAGTGACAAAATCTGCCTACCATCACCTCTAAAACTCACTCACTTGTGCATTACGCCTTGTTTGTTTAATACGTACAAAAATTAAAGACTAAGAAGACAAGATGTGATTCCAGGAAGTCTCTGCGACAAGTCCCTCTGGACAAAGCCAGCCAGGCTAGCTGTTTCCACTCCTTATGCTAAGCTAAGCTAACCAGCTGCTGGTTCTATAGCATCATATTCCACACTAACTCCACAAGAGGAAAGTAGGCAATTTTCCCAAAATGTTGAACTATTCCTTTTATATCTCCTTTATAATTTAAATTCATGTCCATCGAGAATGTTTTTTGCTCTTTATATTCTACTTTTAAAATCTAGAGTATAATTATATTTGTCTTGATTTCCTGTGTTTATTCAAGCAGAAGTTCTGTTATGAAAGGATACGTTGACAATTTTTCAAGTCTGCCTGAAAACAACAGTCAGAAGACGAAGAAGAAGAAGATACACTTTATTAAGTTGGTGCCCAAATGAATACTGATACTTTTTTTTTTTGGTAACCATCCCTTCCTGTCATGGTGACCATAACAAGATTCCTTCCTAATATGATGGTAAGTGGGGACAAAGTTCACAGTGCTTGTTCTGCGGAAAAATCAATTCAAACTTTATCTGACACCTCCTCACACGTCATGCAGCCCGTTCACACGAGATAAGCAAAGTCTGTCTTTTACTCATATTATCTGACACTTTCCCCCGGACGTGATGCACACAGTCAAACACAACACAGCAACACCAGCAGACATGAACAGTGTTAACCTCCTTTTTTCTTTTAAATGTGAGTTAAACAAACAAGATAGATTCTGTCGCACAGTCACACGCCACCCATCTCATCATCTCCTCAAGATTTTGCTTTTCTGATGGATTTGAGCTCAAAACTTTATTTATATTTGCCAAAGAAGAAGAAAAAAAGAGGTGCAGAGAAAACAGAAAACCTAAATAAAAGTACAAGTCACTGAGATGCTGATTCACACAGGACTCATATCATCATGACCTTTGTGTCTGGTGAAATAAGGTTAGTAATTTGTGGTTGAGGCTGATTTTTGGGACAACAATACAATATTTGCTGATATCACAAAGTCTGCCACGACACCATTTCAATTCGATTGTGATCAATACCAGATGATATCAGTAAATATCCTGATGTGTCTTTCCTGGCTGCTCGCCATTGTCTGTCTGACGCCAGGCCGCCAGTGCTGTTTGAATGTTTAGGAAGGTGGTGCGCTTTGAAGGAAATGGTGAACCAGATGTGCCATGAGAATTTCAAAATAAAGGTGTATTCTAAAGGTGACGATATGTATTGATGTTTTCACTGAGCATCAATGATACTGGATCGTTGATCGCTGAATTGATATATTGATACAGACTGATGTGTTGTCACACGCCTTTCACAGACATGGCAGATTTGCATGGAAATAAGCTCACAGACGACCTCCGAGGTCCACAGGTAATACTGGCCTTGCACAAATAGGGTTTCAGCTAACACGAGTCTTTACGCTAAACTATTAAAATGAAGTGCCAAAACTCAATAGACTGTAAAACTAAAACATGTTGTGAACATGAATTATGAGCCTTTCCTTTACAGAAATACTCCACCTGCAAAATGACAAATTCTATATCAATAAATCACCACGTGTTGTGTTGAATTCATGAAGAAAACTTTGTTTTTCTCACACGCCTCCACAGTGAGTGAAGAATCCAAAAAGGCAAACATTCGTCACGGGGGTCCACGTTTAAAACATCTGTTTACAAACTCACACAACTCGTGCACTATAATTCAAGTGTCATTTATCCAGTCGTGTGCTCAGTACCTCCCAAACTTGTGCGTTTTAAAACGTCAGTACAAACAGTCTCATGCATGGCTGAG
Organism: Epinephelus cyanopodus; assembly: GCA_026686955.1. Classification (NCBI taxonomy): domain Eukaryota; kingdom Metazoa; phylum Chordata; class Actinopteri; order Perciformes; family Serranidae; genus Epinephelus; species Epinephelus cyanopodus. The sequence continues at coordinate 38,172,372 of CM048927.1, read as the reverse complement.
TATCACGCCTGCTCATGCACAGCTCATACGCATGCATATGCTCAGGCACACTCTGGGCACGCTACTTGTTTTCTATTGTAATGTTTCCCCCCCAAAAATGCAAGTATTTGGGAAGTACTGATCATACGACTGAATAAATGAGTATATATATATACTATACATAAATGCAGTATACTGCACGAGCTGTGTGAGAGTTTGTAAATGAATACTTTGATATAGTTTTACTGCTGTTAAATGTCAATTCATGAAGAATGTTTGCCTTTTTTCGGATTCTCCGTTCACTGCGGAGGCAATTCAACAGAACACGTGGTGACAGACTGATAAACGTGGTCATTTTGCAGTTGGAGTATTTTAATGAAGCTAATGAAGCTCAGCTGACTTTAGGTGTTCCCTCTCCTGGTTAGCTAATCAAACTTTGCAATGATCTCCTTCAGCCATTCATGTTGCTGCTGCCAAACTTTCACTCTCGGGGCCAGGGCGACTGTGGCTCCAAGATAAAGCGGGTCGTCCATTAATCGGAAGATTGGCGGTCCCATCCCAGACTCCTCCAAACTGAATGTTGAAGTATCCTTGGGCAAGATGCTGAACCCAGTTGCTCCCAGTGGCTCTTCATTGGTGTGTGTGAATGGTACTGAATAGCAGGCGGCTTTTCACATTTCTCATTTTATGTGCACGTGTCAATAAATATTCTTCTCTCTCAGAATGAGTCTCTCCTGATTGAATTTACCGTTCTTGAGATAACGAACTGAAAACAACTCAAGTAAAAATCTAACGTCAAACTCTTTAGGTCTGCTGCACTTGTTTACACACAGTCACCATGACAGGGCCAATCTAACACTGTCAGTAAAGAGGGAAATCACCTCTCCCAGTGACTGACACACAATACAGAAGAGACTCAGGACAGTCTCCTCCTTACGTTGCCAAAACAATTACAACATTTACCTACAAAATCCATGAAGCAGTGACTGCTTTAATCTACAACAGCTGTAATTACTTATCTTCTGATTTCCTGCAGACTACACAGAGATGACAACTAACCTGGATTTCCACTATTGCAACAAGTGAGACTTGTGTATACCGAATCTGAAAGAACAGGGTCAATGTGAGTCATGTACTGTAGTGTGCGTGTGTGTGTGTCTGGCCACAAATTCGAGGCCTTTCTATGAACACAAAGATGTCATTTCCTCTCACCTTATGTACGTATTCATTCATGAGCTGGAGCTGCGTCTAACCACAGTCTGATGGATGGAATTACTTTAAATATCAGCCCATTGTTTGGTGAGGTTACACCACGTTACACATTTGACACAGCGTTGAACAGTAAACAAAAACTTTCTTCTGTCACCGTGATGACAAGTTTCAGTGTTGTAATGAAGATCGTGATTTATGACTGCTGTTTGTTTGATGACGTAAATCGATCAGCGTGTTATTGTTGCTGTAAATGAAAAGTTGCAACAGTGGACGTGCACATTTGCTTTTGACTGATGGAGTGATGCTGAACAAGACCCACACACCAGGGCCCCCTGTATGTAACTGTATGTCCTTCTCCTTTATTAGTAATGTTTTAATCACATTATTTTTGCACACCGTTATTTCTCTGTCAGTCTTTTCTTCTTCTTCACAGAAATGATTTAACACTTATTGGCCTTCTTGCCGAGACTGAGCATGAAGCTACAGCCAGTTAGCTTAGCTTAGCATAAAGACAGGGAACACTGGGAAACAGCAAGCGTGGTTCTGTCCAGATATGAGCAGGGTTCATTCTTGACAGGCGCAGTGACTAATGGGTGACCAGCGGAGCCTCCAGGAAGTGTCTGTGGCCCATCCTGGTAGAGTTCAGTCACTTTAACAGTTCTTTCCTCGAAAACAGCTGCAGCTGGAAAGAATTATCCAGAACAGTAAAGTTGTGCCGATAATGAGTTGAACGATGAAAAAGCTCTGTTGAGCTGAGAGGAGCTGATCATTCTCTGACACTTACACACAGTCATTTGAGCCATGGTCATGTAAAATATTAATGATTGCACTTTAAATTAACTGAGCACAAATTCTTGGTCATTTGTGGCAAATAACTGAAACTTAATGTCACAGCTTCGGCCACGTACCTAAAAATAGACTGCAACTTTGCAAACTGCAGTAGAATACAACTTTTAAGGGGACCTATTGTGCTTTTCTGCAATTTCTAAGTCTTTATTTGAGTTGTTAGTGTTGGATGTCCATATTAAACATATTCAGAGTCTTAAGTTTCTAAGGTCAAAGTAGCCTGATCCCTGTAAGCAAAAAACCTCGGGTTTCCTAACGATCTGAAACCAACATTTTTCTACTCTTGCTACAGTATGTCCAGGGGCGGGGCTAGGGGGCGGCTGCTTAGGCTCAAGCCCCGGATTTTTTCTGAAAAGCTGCAAATGTGAATTTTGCTTTGGGGAAAAAAAAAAAAAGTCTCGTGAGTAGCTAACGTGCAGTACTGGAGTCCAACAGAGAGGCAGCAGCTGCGGGAGAGAGGCCTGCATACTGCGTAAAAGAAGTGTTTCCTTGTTTATTATTCTCCAGGGTAACATTTTTTTTCCATGACTGTGGGTGAAAGCAGAGCACTTCTGATTGTCAGTGAATGGCTGGTGGTCACGGTGAGTGCCCGGATGCTGAAGAAGAAAAAAGACGAAAGAAGGAAGGCTATTTTCTCCAGTCCCTTTTTTCCGCGTTAAGGTGGCGGTAATTTTAAGGTTGTGGTGTTGCAGCGAAAAACAAAAGCACCAATAAAGTGCACGCATTTCATTCACCATCTGGACTAAGCCCCGGATGTCCTACACTCCTAAATCCGCCTCTGAGTATGTCACAGTGTGCCACATTTCTTTATATGGTCATCTGCTCTCGGCACGCTTCTGCGAGTGTTTACATTACGTACTATAGCCATCATTGCTACATGTAGCTACATGCTAATGTCAGGTAAACATGTACTCTTAGTTGCTGATGTCAATTTCTCCCTGATTTTGGACCATATTTTTGCTGGTTGTGTTTCGACGCTTTAATTGGTTTTTTGGGATTAAATTACCCAGATGATCCGGGAATGATCGTCACTACTTATACATTGTGCAGCTCATAGAGCAAGAGCACTAGAGACATGTTGACTTCAGGCGAAAAACTTCAGGCGAAAAACTTCCGGTTGCACGCTCTGCTAACTCCATTTGGGTATAAAATAATCCATTGTGCTGCTCTTCTGGACTTTCAAAATGTTTTTAAACTGACTGGATCAAATCTTGATTGTGACAGACTTTTGTCATGGAAGTCAATGGGAAAAGTGTTTTTGCGCCACAGGGCATCATCATCATCATCATCATCATCAGCCACTATGAAAATTGGCTTCAAAGCCCGTCTCACTTACTGGGAGCCTGGGCTGCAGGTACAGTGCTAATGTGCATGTAGCTACATGCTAACATCAGGGAAACATGTAATCATTTATTTTATCATTTACCATTTACTCTGGGTTGGGAGAGAGTTGCTGCCCTTAGCGAGGAGGCTCAAGTAACTCAAGGTCTTGTTTACGAGTGAGGGTAAAATGAAGCGTGAGATGGATTGGCGGTTTGGCGCAGAGTCTGCAGTGATGCGGGCGCAACTGCTGTTCACTTGACAGATAATAACTTTGAACTTAATCTTGGTTGCTGATGTTGTTAGTTTCTTCCCGAATCGGGATCATATTCCTGCTGGAACATACTGAGTCATATTTGTGAAGCTTTTATTGGGGATTTTTTTTACATTAGAAAGTGCTGCTGTTGTTTCAGTCATTCCTGGCTGCAAGTACAACATACATGAAGCTGCATGCTAACATCAGGGCAACATGTAATTATGGCTGCTGATGTTGTTAATTTCTCCCCGATTTTGTATCATATTCCTGCAGGAAATAATTCATTTTGATGGTAAAATGTGCTATAATTCTCCGTTAGGCCTAAAGTAGTTCCTCGGCTGCAATGACCACGCAGAGATATAGAAGACCTGGAAATACTGAAATGATGTAATTCACCTTCTTGCCGTGAATTAGATGAAAAGATTGATGCCACTCTCACATCTGTATACTCAGTATGAAGCTACAGCCAGCAGCCAGTTAGCTTAGCTTAGCATGAGGACTTTGAACAGTGGGAAACAACTAGCGTGTTTCTGTCCAGCAGTGAGCTGGATGAATTCTTGACCGGCACAGTGAGTAACTGGCGACCAGCGGAGCCTCCAGGAAGTCTCTGTGGCCCAGCCTGGTATTGTACAGTCATTTCATCAGAGCTTTTTCCACCAAAAAACAGCTGCAGCTGGAAAGACTGGTGAGAGCGAACCAGAGGAGTAAAGCTGCGCCAACACAATGAGTTGGAAGATGTTAAAGCGCTTTGTGGTGCTGAGAGGAACTGATCATTCTCTCAGGGCTTGTTCAGGAAGAGCGACACCTTTTGCATTACACGCAATCGTTCTTGTACGGCTAACAACTTGAACTCTGTGTCACAGCTTCGGCTGCACACCTAAAAAAAGTTTTAAAAAACAAACAAACACAACATGATGCTATTAATTCCTTGACATCTCCCATTATAATCTGCTTACACACACATTCTCCAAAAAAACGTGCACAATAAGGTATTGTCACATGGCACCGCCTCGCTCAGGCCGAGTGTCCACAGACGGTCCAGCGGTCACACATCGTGGCTGTTGCAGCATCTAAACATGGCAGTGGCTCCTGTTAGCCCAGAGAGTGACCTCCCTAACCTCTCCTGTTTTCCCACTGCCAGCAGAACAACAGTGTAGTATTTGAAAACCCAGCAGAAAACGAGCCTCCTTTAGGAGCACGAGTTATTTTAGGCCGGAGCAGTGACAATGGAAAGGAGGGGTGGTTGTAGTAGGTTGGGTGAGTTTGCGAAATCCAAGCAAATTTCTGGGTGCCAGAGGAGTTCATGGGAGAAAGCTGGCTTTTTATATGTGCCCCCACACCCCCTACCCCCACCCCCTAAAACCATCAAACCTCATGGCGCTACAATCATTTAATACTCCATCATTATGGGCATTCTAACTTCATAAAACCACACACATGATTTCGGTTATGTTGTAGTACAACCACATTCCCCCCTTACTATTACTCTCGCTTTTACCACGCTTGTATAGAACTGCCTCTGTTGATGTTTTGCTTCTCAGATGTAGCACACGGACTGGAGTCTGAGCTCAGCCAGAAGTCTCTCCTGACGATGTCTCAGAGCCGCTATCCTTCCCAGGAGACCTTCTGAACTCGTGTCAAGGCTCCAGCAACCTCCTGCACTTGGCTGGCCGTGGCGTGGTCTTGGCATCGGCTCTGGATGTGGTACTATGCGGTGCTCGTCTCTCGGTCAGGGGTCGTTAATACACCATGAGAAACTGTGTTTAGCTGCGGGTTTCCTGTGCCCTCAGCAATTTCCTCAAGGAGTCAGGAGCCTGGTGCTGCGGCAGGGAAGAGCGAAGGCCAGGTTTGGGCGATATTCACGTTTTTAACATGTTTGTTTGGGTTGAATCACACATTTATTCATGTTGGGCCGACCCTCGAGTGTGCGTGTACGCGCATAGGTATGAGACTGTGAGAGAAAGAGTGTTTGGCCGGTCTCCATGCCCCTGTGTTTTGCTATGTTCAGCCTGCCAGGGAGTGGAACCTGATGCTCTTTTGGATGATGACACGCAGCCAAAAGCCCTGTAGCTGCAGAGAGAGGGAAAAAGAGATGAAGCATGAATGGGAGAGCAGGCGAGGAGAGGTAAAGTAGAAGGCAGAGAGGGAGAGAAATATAAAAGTGCCCACATAACTGCATGCAAAGATACAACTTGAGACAGGGTGTTTACCTTTGCCACTGGCCAACTCTTGCATTGTTATGAGCATTTGATTATCTCTGGTTTTTAAGAGCATTCTTTGGTAACCATGCCCTCGTGCTCACCTCAACGCTAAACCCAGCAACCTCACAGTCATCCATGAACTCTGACGTCAGCGGTTTACGCCGCCCGAGGTATCCGGGTCAAGGGTGAAGGATCAGGGTTCACAGACAGACTGTGGAGTCACTGTGAGCCGGATCCGGTCAGTCTGGTTCTGCCCATGGCTATTTCAGCTTCAAAGCAACCAGCATGATTCCACTGGATTCAGCCCGTTTTGAAACCAGAAGGGTAGCGATGCATACATCTGAGAAGCCAAATATGAGGAAATGGTCGAGCTGCTGCCTGGCACAAATGTGTGATGGCACGGACTCTGGGCACAGCTGCTGTATTAGTGTTTGATTAACTGTGCACTTTGAAGAAGAAAAAAAAAGGAAAACATTCCTTCTTAAGATTCCTCCCGCATGAGGAGGTCATCGTACACCGAAGGTATAACAAGCCCAGATTTTTCCACTGTTTATTATTGCTCTCTTTTATCTGATTGAGAGGCTGCTTTGAAAACTCACGGCATGAAGAGCAGAGAATTGTCTCTCCTCACTCCCACATCCGCTGTGGTAAGAAGGTCACTCAGAGTCTGCCATAAAACACACACACACACACACACACACACACACACACACACACACACACACACTGCTTTTTTGACTGTCTTGCTTCTCACTCGAAACTTCCTACACTGCCACCTCCATAGCAACCCCAATGTTTACGCCCCGCTCCCCTCCTCCTCCTCCACCTCTCCTGTCACATCACACCGGCCTGCGGTTTTATCAAAACTACGCATTTGAAAAGAAAATTGGAGTGATGATCAGCCCAAACAGGGATATTCCAGACCATTAGGCAGATCCCATTTCAGTTGATGTGTGTGGGTTGGAGAGTGTGGGAGAGTCAGGGTGAACACTGAGCAGACTATCAAAGCAGTCTCCTCTGGGCTGTGTGGAGGGAAACGCAGTAAAACGACAAGTGACACCGCCGAGAGTTGGCCGCAGAGCCGCCTTCGTTGCAGTTCTTATTTATCTTTAAGTAATTATCAGTCTGTTATGGTGTTAATGCTGCTGCTAGGATTTCCTCTGGAGCCACGGCACGTGGGAACAAGCTGTGGGAGGGGTCACGTGACCACGCCTGCAGAGAGAGGAAGAGGATGCCCTCAGAGCAGCAGCTGCAGCCCAGTTTATTGAATGTAGACTGAGGCTCCTGATTCCTGAGAAAATTTATTTATATAAAATAATTAATGCGATGAGGTGGTTTAAAGGAAGTAATGCGGAGAAAAAAATAAAAATGTAGAATTAGATTCAAACCCTACGGCGGTTAAAAATCTGATTACACATTAAAAAAATGTTTTAGAATTTTCAAAGTGATTCATATAAAAATGAATTTAAAGAAAATAAGAAAGCCGCCATGCAAGCAGCCCTGTGAGGCTTCAGTTGAGCAACGTATCCTCACAGAATAGTTCGTGCACTATCTTACAAATTACTGCCCCATGAATGACGTTAAGTCCTTAGCGTACAGTTATGGAGGTTACAGTAGGTTTAGACAAGTAAAGTTACTGTGATTAAGTTGAGGAAAAGACGCATGGTCAGGACCTGCCTCGTTAGCGCTCGGGACTTCTTCCTTGTTCATTCCCGTCAGTGCACGGGTCAGCCTTTTAAAATACGTGGGATACACAGAAATTTGGGTGCATTACTTGTCGTACAGGCTGTTTTGAGCTAAATGCTAACGTCAATGACGATAGTTGGGGTTTCATCCAAATGTAACAAAAATCTTAAATTTTTGGAAAATCTGCAAAAGGAAAATGCAAATTTTTGCGTTCAGAAAAAGTTGGTTCATCGAGGTGGTGCTGTTTCTCCAGTCAGGTGCCACTGCAGCACAAGATGACACAATTAAAAGAGCTTCAGTCAAACCTCAAATGAAGGAAAACAATGTATGTATAATAACAGCGAGCACACTGGACACTGGAAATAGAGAGTAGGACAACTGATATTACAGCTATGAGCTCTTGGAGGCATTCTGGTAACAGCTCCATGTGCATAGATAAAAATGTTAAAAGCCTCCGGAGGTGACAGAGAGAGCTTACGCAAAAAGCTTAAAAAGACTTTTGTGATATTTTGAGATATGTCTGAATTTATGGCGTCTCCAATTGAGTCCATTTCCTTATGCCCAAATTGAAAATGCACATTAAAAAGAGGTGGATGAAAATGATGCTGATCAAACGTGCTGATGATTAGCAGGTAACATGTTCACCATCTTAGTTTTTCCACTTATTGGACATATTGAATTTTGACCAGGGCCCAGCTGCTCAAGAAGTTTAATCTGGATCAGAGTGATCTGGATTTGGAAATCCTGTGTTTTGCTGTCCAAGAGCAGCTAATCCATCTTACTTTTGTGCCAGTTTTTCAAAGCAAAATTGGACTGGATCACTCGGATTCAGATACCAAATCCAGAAAACCAGTGCTCTAAATGGGACCACATATCACAGTCTAAGCTACCTGATCAGTGAAAGACAAGGATGCAACAGTTACACTATAGACGGTGTCACTGTAGTTCATAAAAAGTGATAAATGAAGATTAAGATAAAACATTTTCTGTTTGATATTGACAGCTGTTTGGGGGATTTAAGGGATTCATCTACCTTATTATTCTATCAATTATCGAATCAGGTGCAAAATATAATTAAAAGTATATTTATGACCAATTTAAATGCTTTTTTGCACTTTGTTTCTGTATTCCATCTTGAATCCAGCCTCCTGCTGGCATCAGGATTATCCTAAATTTCTTTTATCAAATGTTTCCCCAACCCAATCACTAGAGAAAATGTTGGCATTGTATGTGAATTTCTGCAAACCACAGATACATTTCATTTGCATGTTATTATGTTAAAACTTAACATTTCAATAAAGCTGTGGTTAATGTGTGGTCAGGTTTAGGCACAAAACCACTTGGTTGTGGTTAGGAAAAGATCATGTTTTGGCTTAAAGTTCCCGGGTTGGAGGCACTATCTCTGTTGGAAGAGTAGCGATGTCTTGGTAATAAAAACAACTGCTTTTTGTGTTTAAAAAGCTGCAGGACCACAGCAATGTTGTTTGTTGGTCTCAAACAAAATGGTCTGCACCTTGGCAGGCATCTTGCCCAGGTGTCACATCATCCACTATCGCCTCCACCTGCAGGTGACAAATTCAGCTCATATACTGCGTCACTTTAAAAAAGGTTGATGATACATATGAAACATGCAAATGCAAAATATCCCTGAACACATACTGAAGGTTTGATTCAGATCAAAACTGGAGTATGTGATATAATCTGATTTCATGATCCTTTTCTTTTATACAACCAATTTTGAATAACTGGGCCCATGATGGCACCGGATGAAATGCTGAGGAGTTACAGAAGTTATTACAAACCATCCTGAGGGGAACATGACCGACTGTGTCAAAATTCATGTCAATAGTTTCACACAAAACATCATGGTGGCGCCAGGAGAAGATTCAGGGGAACACCAAAGTCACAGGGCCTGAGAACAATAAATATGTTTACCAAATTTCATGGCAATCCTCCCCATAGTTGTCGAGCTGTCTCAGTCTGGACCAAAGTGATGGACCGACCGACTGAGGAAACCGACATTGCCATCCCTAGAGCTATGCCACTAGCATGGCTAAAAATATGCAGATAAAGACTCTGTGGGCCATGTGGGCACACACAGCTGCAAAAAAAATAGAAGGACTTTTGCTCAGTCAGTGGGAGCCAAGCTTTCCTTGTTTAAAATGCGTGTGAACACATATGTCACTCCCCCACACTCGCCAGACGTTAAACACTCTCAGCACTCCTCCGGCGCTCCTGCATCCTCTCACCCTCTGCTCCTTCCTCTTTGCTCCTCTTCTTCCTCTCATCTCTCCATCATGCATCACATGGCAGTTCTCTGGACAAACAGGACCTTACATGTCACCCTAACAGCTGGGAGAGTGTCCAGTGACGCAGCAAAGCAGCTATAGAAATCCTGCAATCACAAGGCCCTATATGACACCCGCACACTTGCACCTATTAGTGCACCAATGTGTGTGAGTCTTAAAATGAGGTGTGGTCGGGCGCATTGTTGGCATGTTGCTATTTTGAGGCATCAGAAAGCAACTGAGCCATCGACCAACAAAAACCTGGTCTAAGCTCAGAGTGGCAAGTACTTTCCTGTTATTTACGAGCCAGCGCACCAAACAGACTTCAAAGAACTAGAGGCGATGAAGGCCAACTGTTGTGTCGCCTCACGTCGCCTGTGTGTCGGCCAGAAAGGTTGCAACTGAACACACCGTAAGACTACAGCTAACAGCACAACTGGGACGTACATTCTGCACATAGACTGACAAATTAAAGGACGTAGTGATTGTGACGTCACCCATTGGTCTGTGGACTCTTTTTTGAGCTAGATGTGAGCATGTTTGGGCGAGAGGGTGGAGCTGTGGAGGAGTAAGGGATGGATCTGACTGAGAAGCCAAGGACACTACTTGCAGACAGCCTGTCACTTAAGCAGTCCTGCCATTAAATATGCAGAACTTTAAGTCTTAATAACATTTAAATGGGTGAGTAATATACAAATTCAGCCCTGTACAGTTGTCATTAATGTTGAAATTAGCTACAGCGACCAAACCAGGCTGTAAACATGTTTATTTTTGCTGTAAAGTTGGACATGTTAACATGGAGCCAGCTTCAAGTGGCGGTTTGAAGATGTGCAGTTTTTGGCATTGAATTCATTTCATTTTCATTTCATTTTTTAGCCCCAGAGTTTGCCGCTTGGTTCTGCACCTGCGTGAGAGGAAACAACTCTCCGTAGCAGTACTGACAGGTTGGATTTAAGACGCTAGTTTGCCAGTTAGCACATTAACAACACCACACATTGTTGAAGAGCAATGATTTTTCCTCAGGCCAGTGAACAACAACACAAACAATTACAAACTGCTAAAATGCTCAATGTCTAAAACAGTTTTTAACCTACTGAAACAAGTTTGTTTTTATCTCACTACCTCTGGACATTAGCTGTTTGTTTACTTTCCTCACTTCCATTTCCCCCCACGTGCGTTGAGCTGTACTGCTATTTCATGTGATTTCATTCATCGATGGGCTCCTGTCTCTAACATCAATTGAAAATGCTGAATTGGCTGAAAAAAAAGTCAACTAGAGCTCGCTGACAGCCCAACATTGACCAGCGGCGGAACATTGGCTCGGTGTGTCAGGACCTTACACAATCAGGGACACATGCAGGGGCTGCACATGGGGGAAATAATAACAAATTGTTGATGAGGAAAGTATTAATGAAGTTCTGTAAAATGTGAGCAGAGAGCAGAGCTGCAGAGCTGCTGTCCGACTCCCCACAAAGAGAGATGGTGTCCACATTAACTCACAAGGAGCAGCATAACTTTATTGAGTATTTCAAAAGCTAAAAGTTTTGTTTTTTTTTCATCTGTCAAGTTTGTAACTACAGTTTATAGTTTTGCTCACTTCTCCAATTTGCCAAATCTGCCATGTAAGTAACAGTGCACCAGCTCCAGGTGTACCTGGAGGGAATGAGAGATGCCACTCTGATTGGCTGAATTTATTCAAAACACACATATCAATAATTAAGGACCTAAAACGACCACTTTTCCCCTTGAGCTTTACTCTACGCCTGGGTCATGCACTCTTTAAAAAGCAAAAGTGGAGCTGGACACACCCTAAATGTACTCGCGCCCTACACTTTCGACCATGTGCTATAGATCGTTTAAATGGGGCCCTGCTTGTGTGAGGCATGGTGACCTGGAATGGGGTCGACCACACTCTTGAACATGGAAGCCTTAAAGAGGAGGGTGTGTTTTTGGCCTGCGAGGTGCACGTGAGCAGATCAGCGAAGCATGCTGTGTAAATTCGACGTCTTGGACGACCTCTTGTGCTTCGTTCATCTCCAAACCACATTTCTCTTGTGAAGCATTCATTCCTACAATAGGAAATCCATTGCCAGGTTGGCTGCCATCAGACCGGGCTGGGAAGAGGAGGAGGAGGGCGAGAGGGGGGAGGAGGAGGATGGGGATAGAGGAGGAGGAAAAGGAAAAACACCAGGGCAGAACCGACCATGACATCAGCAGGAGATGTCTCTTGTTCAGTTAGCCATGTCAGGATCTCCCAGACTTGACCTCCGCTTCCTCTCTGTGGTGACATCAAAGTGGTCCGGCCCCGGCCTGAAGACACAGACCACACTGTCATCGCCAAGGTGGGCGTGAGTGCTGAGGAAGCGCCCTGAGGTCATCGAGAAACATGATTTGTCAAGATGTTTCCTCATTCGTGTGCTGTCTGTTAAACCCAAACTTACGCACGCACCTGAGTCAATAGAGGGTTGGGTGGAAGCAGACAAAAGATGAGCAGAGACACAACAGTGGATGAAGTAACTCCTCTCGGATGAAACAGTGAAAGCCTGCCTCTGCTGTTGGCTATATCCCTCCAGGGTGGGAGCAGTGGTGTGCAGTGTGCACCAGCTGAGGGGATGCTTGTTGTTTTTGTGACTCAGACAGGCTCACTACTCATGTTCGCAGATAATACCTAATATTATTCACCACGTTACCAGGTCCACGCCAAGCTCCATCTGCTGTTTCCAATCACCAGAGAGTCAAAACAGAGCCGTCAGTTTGGGAAACACCAGCAGCCCCTCTTGACCATGATATTTCCCCTCCGCCCACACTCCTCTCTTTCTGCTCCCTACCAATCATTTTCAGATAAACACTCGTGATTTCAACATGATTCAGCTGTTCCCTCCGACATGAGCTCTTATCTGCTGCTCTCTTTCACCGCTGTCTCCGTCTCTTCGCTCCCACGCCGATGGTTTTCATTGTGCCAAGGTCTGAGCTGCCCTGGGAGTTGAAACGTCTGAGTTATTGTCCGTGCCTGGCTTTCACACACACACACACACACACACACACACACACACACACACACACACACACACACACACAAAGTTACAGCATCACTGTGTGGTCACTCCTGGAAACAAGCAGACAATAGCAGGGAAATGTCACGGGTCATGCTCAGCTCACTTTTTCAAAGATTAGTGTTTCCAGCTCCCCAGCGATGACTCCGTGGGATCTTTCATTAGCCGCAGCCTCACTCATAAAATAAACAGGATTAAGGAAGTCCACAACAACTTGTGTTACCATGACATCAGCAAAAAACATCACAGGATTCCCAGCACGGAGAACTCGCCCAGGTAGGACGTACCTGGTAAGATTAACTCGTTTGAAACTAAAATAGAAATTAAAAGTGAACTACACCCATTTTCAGACTTCATACATGTTACTCCTCTGGTCTAAGACACTCTCCCACATCCAAAGCAGTGCTAAAACTCAAACTTGTGATGTCATAAACTGGGAAAAATGTTCAAGATCAGTGGGTCCCAACTGGTCCATGCACAGGGTCCAGATTTCTCCTTAGGTATTAGTTCAAGGTTCAAACAGTTGAATACATTCAGCCTCATGTTTGTGTTTGGCTGTGACCTCGAGCAATTTTTTTGTCTCTGTCAAGTAGCTGCCTGTTTGTTATTCTTTCACTCTACAGCAGGAAACGGCACTTCAAAATGAAAACTCTGTGCCGGAAATTCACTGTGCTTCAAAATAAAGTGTGTTTTTTTACTAACTTGACGTATTTGTGAGTCACTTGCAGTCCCCTCAGGATGGATCCGCCACCCACCATTTGGGAACCACTGTTCTCGATGACACTGAGAGCACCCTGGGGAACGTTCTGCGTAAATGGGTACATTTTCGGTTTCTGCGCTGAGAACACTACAATAGAATAAAGCTCATTTGGGTTTGAAAAAGAAAACAAACATTCTGTGGGTTCCCAAAATCAGGCTCCCATTCACTGTCTGTGAGAGCAGCTCCAGACTTTAAACCCAGTGACATCACGAGTTTGAGACGTCTCTGGTTTCTGGCTTTGACAGAGAGTAGCTCAGACATTTACAAATACTGACTGAACTTTCCGAAGCAGTGGAAATAACATATTGGAATTCTCAGTTAGTTCTTAAATCTAATCTGGTGCTCCACACTTTGAACGAAAGCGCAACTGTTCAAAGATACAGATTTAGTTCAATCAGGAGAGACAGAAGAACGAAGATAATAATTAACACAGAATGTGAGTGAACAGATTGACAGAAGTTTTTAGCGATTGTACATCATAGGGAGATATTTTGTGATGGAGGGACATCTGAGCAGCAGCAAAGACACAGTAAATCCATAGAGTCCAGACACTGTTGGTGGAGGTGGTGGCTGATGACTCTGAGGCTGATGACTGCTGATGCAGATGATGAATCTGTTAAGCCTAGGTGGTGATGGGGAGGTGGAGGGCGAGCACGACTGCAACAAGAAAAAACTACAGCAGAGGAAGAACCAAAATGAGGAGGAAGAAGATGACAGGCTGACAGAGAAGGTGTGTCGTTGTGCCACTGGTTGATTGTGAATCAGCTGATGAGTCAATTGACAGATCCAGACACTGACACCTAGAGACGGTGTGTGAGTATATGTGCAAGGTGTGAATGGCAGGGTGAGAGAGAAACCTTCAGCTTCTGTTTCAGAAGTAAGAAAACTTTATTGAACAGGGTTGAAGAGAGTGTTGGTGAATTTTTAAGGGTCTGTACTGTATGCAAAATTCAGAGCGTTATGAGTTGTCTGCACACAGTTCTCAACATGGAGGTGGCTGAGCTGATGGTGCTAACTCCGTAAACAGCGCTAAACAATGGCAGCAGTAGGCTACTGGAGGGTGGCCGCAACAGTTCTGCGATTACGGCGTCTCAGTATCAGCAGTGCCCGTCCTATGAGCGCAGTGCAAAGCAGCAGCTTAACAGGATAAACCACAGAAGAGCTCAGATCACAACAAACACAGAGAAAGCGTGACTTCATTCTCTGCTCAAGATACTCCATTATAACTTTACATAGTAAACTGAAATACAAATAGTGGAACTAACCAAGCTGCTGTGGTTGTCATTCATTCTGTGCTCACAAAGTGATCGTTGTGAAGGTTGTGATTCTTGTCAGAGCCACTGCTGTAGTGATGCCACTTTACCTCAGAATATGGAAGCAAACTCCAGGAACACAAAAACAAGGGGAAGAGGTTTACTTAGGTTGGACTTGTACTTTGCCTTGTGATCACTAAGTCAAGGCTCATTGCTTTGCAAAGATTAAAAAAACTTTAATAAATGAGCTTAGCGCCTGTATGTAACTCACAGTCTTCATCAGAACATGTAAAAACAAGTGGCAGCTCACAGGTATACCAGGGCTGGTGTCAGGTGGGCAGTTAGAGTAACACTGGATAATTATCTCAGGTGCAGTCAGTGAAGCAACAACAGGTCAGCTCCTACAAAGCACCAGTGGCTGCGGTTACATGATGGTTTCTCATTCAGAATGAAATAAATCTGAATGAAATCATTTGAAATTAAAGTGTTTCCAGGTAGTTTATATGAGAAATATTCATTCTGAATGAGGGTTTACATGGAGATCAGTTTAATCACCTGTATCTGGGTCTGTGCAAGGATTGGGGCAGGAAAGGTTTCTGATTGGATAGGGGGCGGGGCGGATGTTACGTGTACCAGAAGAAAACACTGTAGTCCTCGCTCTGCTCCCAGTATATACATGATTCTGCAGTATAGGCTGCGGTGTTTCACTGAAGTGTTACCTGTGATGAGGACAGAGATGACAGTCATCCATCTCCTCCACTTTAATACATGTCTATGTCCTCTATACCTGCTGCTACAGTCACATCCATGGTGCTCTTTATAATCCTTTACTTCCTGTGTTGATGCCATATTTGTGCTTGGCGATCCTGCTAGTTTAAGTTCAATCAGGAGAGACTTGTTTTTCATAGTAGAAAAAAATATTTATTACATGTGCTCATAAGGAGGGTGATGAATCCATAGTCGATTCCCGGGGTCTAGACGCTGGTGGTGGTCGAGGTGGTGAAGATGAGATGAGAGGAAGATGGAGAAGTGCCGATGATCTGGATGAGTGGAGGAATGAGCCTTCGTTGAGCTCGTCCAGGACTCTGGATACGATGGCTGGAGATGAACGCGGTGGAGGAGGGTGCAAATGATGGCTGACAGCAGGAGAGAGAAGATTTAAAATTTTGATCCTTATTGGCTGAGAGAGATCGTGGCAAAGTATGATTGGATAACTAGAAGAGTGAACAGCCACAGTCAGCTGATTAGAGGAAGCAGTGGAAGAGGATGGAGAGAGTTGTGAATGGATGAGCACAAAGAAAGTCTTCCTGATTGAACTTATGCTGAGCTTCACTTAATGAGTCCTTTCATAGCGTTGGTTGTCTTGCTGCCTACATCCTTAAAGTTGTTAGTTTGTCGCATGGTGTCAAAATAACTGCCACGCAAAGCCTTTCGAAGACCGTACGTGCAAAAAGGCAGTTGCTAACAAGTGGTTAAATGAGACTACAAAGCGTCATCATGCCAAACACGACTTTACAGCCTCGTTGTGGTGGAGACGTCGAAGTCAGAGGACTGTGAAGTAGTTGGAATATAGCCAAATGTTAGCTATTTACTTCTGGTGTTTGCATTTAGGCTTCAAAAATCACGACGGTGGTGTTTATTTGTGAATCTTGCTGCTCTAAATCTGCAAGTATCATAAACTTTTGTTCACTGCAGAGTGTATTTTCTGCAGTAATCCAAAATCCAGTGAAAAAAATCCCATTGGTGCTTTTTGCAAGGGAACCAGGATGACGCTAATTTTGGCGGCAGCGTAAAAATAAAAAAAATCATCCCTGCAGCACCACTATACTGTACTGGAGAGACGGCAGACATCTCTACAGCCAATATCTCCAGCGCTCGAGGATATCCAGATATGTATTTTGATTTTGCGGGGAATTGGCCCTTTAAATAACATGTATCTTAAAAGTAATTCAAATGGACACGTGGGAGCATGATGGGTGATGATACTGAAGTGCTTGCTGACCTCATGTGACAGGGCTGTGGGGTTATGTCAGACTAACAGGCTCAAAACATTGTCCTCGACATAACAGGATGGAGAAATAAGCAGCTGATGAAGTAGCTTGGCATAAACAAAGTCCTGAAGTATAGAAAAACATTTAAATTCCCTTACAAGGTGCAGATGGCGGAGTTACGAAATGTAAAATGACTTAAATACTCCCTTCTTTCATAAATCCAGTGGGAAAGTTGGACACTTAGTTAAAATAAATATAAAAAAACCTTTGCGAGATTAGATTTTCCACTCCATAAACTTGTTTCAGTTTTACAGTTGGATCGTGAAATTTCTGGACGGCAGCACCACCGAACCTCCGCCTGAAAACATCTATCACAAGCTCTGGGAGAAAATTAATTTGTGCATTAGCGTTTATGTCAAAACCTTTGGAAGTGCCTCATCGCTCCGCATGCTACAGCACAGTAGGTCATCCAGCCTGACCTCAGACCCACCTCCGTGAGTCAGCCCCTGGGCTCATTAACGCTCTCACCTATTAGCTCACGGTGACGAAACAAAGAGCAGATGCTGCAGGAAGAGAGGAACAAAAAACCCAAAACAAAGGATATGTTCTTCAGGCGGGAGTAAACAAAAGCTTCGCAGAGATGATGTAGCTGGTTTTCCCCTTTCCAACACAAAGCCCAGTACAGTATATCATGGATTCCATGAGGTTGACTCAAACAACCCCCCCCCCTCCCCTCATCCAGTGGACTCTCCCAACAACCCAGCCGTTTGTTGCTGTTGGGAGGGAAGTGATGTCAGTGAGTCACAGATCGACACGGAGAGGGGGGGAGGCGGCGGGGGGATGCACCACGCCAGGACCCAGCCTATCTGATGTCAGAGACAGCGTGTGTGTGTGCGTGCGTGCGTGTGTGTGTGTGTGTGTGTCAGAGACATCAGCCCACGCCACTGTGGAACAGACTGAGGGTGGTATGCTATTGGGCTCCTGTCTGTCTCTCTATATTGCTGACTGATGATTTTCTGCACAATAACTCCATCACACTGCTCGTCGCACTGACACTGTGTGTGTGTGTGTGTGTGTGTGTGTGTGTGTGTGTGTGTGGGACTGTGCCTGTCAGAACAGATTAATAAAAGCATCTGATTTCCTCGTAAACTGCTGTTGTGTCGGAGTAACATTCCTGCGGCTCCACTTCTGTGAAGCTGTTGCGATCTTTGATTAGGGTTTCTGTGGTCATGTTTCAGTATCCTGGATCCTGGAGACTCACCCTGCTGTGGCCGCCGTGAGCATCAACTGACGCACTCTAAGTAATGGTTGGTCTGTGTCACTCAACCGCTTGTCCAAAGTAATGTTTTCTCACAATATCCAGGACATGTACAGATAAGATATCTACTGAAACCACTGCCAGGAAGAGGAAGAGAGGGTTTTCTATGTGCTAATAATAACTATAAAGATATTTTGAGCCAATTGGATGAATTTTATGGCCGGAGTAAAAAGTCAGCGTTCAATGCAGAGGGCTGTATCAGCCCTTCATGACAGAAGGATTTGTCATGATGGATCCTGAGAATCTTTTAGCCCCTACTTAGAAAGACGTCACCACACTGGTCACCCCAAGTTTATGTAATACTGGGCTTTTGTTTTGTCAGATTAATGAAATCTCCATTAAATATTTGAGTTAGTGTAACAGTGTTCAACCAGAATAAACACTGGCAGCATTTCAGGTACGGGCAAACCATGGATATATTTTATTTAGAGCACTGTGTTATTACATGGTGTATAGATTGAAACTTTATGTTTTAGGGTGTGGTTATGTTTAGGCATAAAAACCACTTGGTTATGGTGAGGAAAGGATCATGTTTTGACACAGTCACAGCTGAAAATGCAGCCGATGTCTCACTAAAAAGCAGAGGGCTCTGATGAAGGGCAGGAGCCCGAAATGTTACATCTAAATACATTTTCAAGGAGCAGCTTCTGGTGTGCAGACTTTATCTTTTATTTCATACTTACCTTTTGGTCCAGCATCCAGCATTACACCATCTGCCATCCCTTCCTTATCCAGATGACAGTCAGCTCATGTAGCATATAACATGTAACCAGAGCTACGTCACTTTAGAAATGCTGATACGACACATATGAAAAATACAAAGCTAACACATGCAGAAACATATAATGCCAACATTTTTAAAGTATTAGAAAAGGTCAGTTGTTGGACTCAAGGGGGCCCCAACCTGTCAAAACCATCTCAAACCTCTTTTCCAGCCTGCAGCAAGAGGTTGGTCCGATGACTGATGCCTCTTGTAGCCAATAAAATTCCTGACCGGTAGATGTGCATTTTGGTCTCTCTTTTTTCCCCCAACATAGGCCGTTACAAGAATAAAAAGGTGGTTCATATGTTGTCTCAAGAGAAAAATCCAATCTTTCTTATTAATACAGATTTTTCTGAAGGTGTATTTATGTACAGTGAAGTCCTAAAAAGATCTCTGTCTTAACTGATTAGTGTTTTTTACTCACATTCACTCATTCATTACATTGTTTACTGTTTATTTTGAAAAGTACTCGAAGAAAACGTGTTTAATATGTTTATTTTCTGTGATATTGATATCCCAGTTCTAGTCATATGCAGCATCTGTCTTCAAGAAAATATTTGAAAACCATCTGTTGTAATGTGTTCATTCTCTATAACTCAATGACTAAAGCACCTCCAGTGATTCTGTCTGTCTGCTGGGGAAAAACGTCAGTGCGTCACCTTTCCAAGAGACCATTCATGTACATGTACTAAAAATGAAACAAAAGGAGCTTTTGGTTTACTTTGGGCTTTGCCTTGGATTTTAGGCTGATTTTTCAGGTATAGGAAGAGGTACTATTAGAAAAAGTTGGTGTTGGACTCACAGGGCATTGGCGTACATTTTGGAAGGGACGGTTAATATTTAGAACATGTGCATTCCCCCATTAAAAGCATGACAGCAGCAGAGACATGTCGACCTTACTGATGTACTGATTCCTCAGATTTCAGCTGAGGAGAAGAAGTTCCCAAGCACATGATAAAAAAAATATGTTCACTTGTAGAAACAGGTTTCAGGAGAGCCCTTGCAATGGAGATGCCTCCTTAAAAATAATATTAAACATTTGCCTCTTCAATAATGAACAAATGTGTTTATATATGGAGTTGGGGTTATGTTGGGTCTCAGTGAAACTAAACTATATAAAGCCTGCAGGTGTTAAGTGATCAATAATCAAACTAAACTCTTGCATGAAAATAGACGCAGGTGATCTAGCGTAAAGGGATTCTTTAATGTTCCTTAGGTTCTTCTTTAATGTTCCTTAGGTTTTTAAGATGCACAAAATCTCCCTCAAACAGCACTGAGTTCTCAAACAGGCCCAGAGACCAGTTTCTGTCTGACAGTGTCCGCTAACATCCGATCGACTGAGGAAGGCTCAGAATACCCTGAGTGTGCATTTCCTCAGCTCTCTTAAGCCTCAAGGAAGGACGTTGTCACACCCTGATTGGCCCAGAAGGGAAGTGCACCAAGCTGCTCTCTATTTTTAATTTGGAGTCAGTGCCCACACCCTGCACAACAGGTGACCTGAATTACCCTCCAATCAACTCCGGAGGACTGTGACATCCTGCTGAAATGAACTGAAAAGGGGAAATGACAAGAAGGGACTGTTACAACATGATGCATAAAAATCATTCATTCAAACCTTTATTTAGGAATCTGGATCAATCAGTTGAGGGAGACCCTCATTTTTATGATGCCAAGCATGAACATGGCATTAAAAACAATTACTAAGCAAACAAAGCTAAACAGCAAAACAACAACAGCAATAAATGTTCGCTAAAAGTAGAAATACAGTGTGCTGAACATGCTAAGGTAGATAGATGTATAGTTTAAAGCATTTACACTCAAGATCAATGCATTTAAACAGTCATAAAGGTGGCACAATGTCCACGTTTAAGGACTTTTGCAGATTATTCCATGAATAAGATGCACTGTAAGAGGGAGTATGAAGCAACAGCCTGTCCTGTGAACGATTACCAAGATTGTGTGAGGTCAGAGTTCACCAGAATGCAGGAAATTAAGAGTTAGATGCTCAGATTTCATGTGTGTGTGTGTGTGTGTGTGTCCTCATGTTGAAACAAAACCTATGGCACTGACCGGCCTGTAAAAATGAGCTTGTTGTGTTTCTCATTAAAATTATTCTTTTTTAATTTGTGAAAATGACTCAAAGCTCGTGTTTTGTCCAGATAATTTTTCCAAGACCAAGTCTGACCTTTGATGCCTCACTTTCATGCCAATGTGGACTAGTAATCCTAAAATGAAATCATATTTATAGCTCCTGGACTTGCATGTTAACAAAGCCATCTCCGTGACAGCTGGGAAAACTCCATCTGCTGATGAAGACAACCAGACGTTGGGAGCTGGGATTGTTATTTCCTCTTCGCAGGTCATAAAACATCTATATTTGTTGCACAGATACAGAGAGCAAAACACCGAGTTGTGTAAAAAAGAGATATATATTAGATATGTTCCTTCTGCAGCCTGACATCACTCAATAAACCCGTCACACCTGTCATGTTTTAATTTATATTTCAAAAAGTTTATTTTGTTCAATAACCAGTGAAAATGTACATGCTGGAGTGTTTTGTTGGTTTGTACCCACACCAGTTAGTAATGGGACTTTCCCAATTTATTTTTACTCTTTCTTTGCTGGGCTCAGTTGCGTGCTGCGTCCCTGGGCGCGGACACACGGACACCCTGATGATCCTGAATGTTTCCTCGTGTTGAGAATATGATAAATTAGCCAAATAACAGAATGAAATATCTGCATGTCATGAGCCCAGACACTACACTCATGTGGTTTTATAAGGGATATTAAAGATAACATTGCTGCTCTGGCTGCTGTTTAAACTCTGAGGAGGCCTTGTTGGCTTTGAACTTTGTGTCAGGAGTGAATGTTAAGAGTCTCAGGCTGCAGGATGAAGATTTGTCACTCAGCGCCACGGAGTAGGAAATGCCAATCTTGCCATTTTCACAGTGAGCCCACTCTTCTTCTCTTCACTGAGACAATTTGCAGAGATTTAGATCTCCGCACACCCCCACATCTGTTCATTTGAAGGCTTCTGGAAATGACGTCACTCGCTCAGGTCACCCACAAGCTGAGCCCACCATATCCCTGTATGGCCTCTTGTTGTCTGTCAGCCGCTCGGAAGATCAGAGCTGTGCTTGTCTGACACATTCCTCGCCTCCTGTATCACCATACAGCCTGCAATTAGGTATTCCCACCTTCCCTCCTCCCTCTCTCTTTCTTCTCTTCCCTCTCCCTTCATGTCAGACAGACCCCTCCATTCATCCTCTACACACAGAGCTGAACGCTGACAGGTACCCGCCATTGTAGCGAACATTACCTAATTATATATTTGTGCATGTGTGGTACGGTCTAATCACACAGCAACAAAGGCTGTTTTGTGCAGCTGTATCCAGGCATAGCCAAGAAGTGTAGCACTGTTGTTGAGACGGGCTTTAATAGACACACATCCCTTCTGTTTCCTTTGGCACCTGCAGCACAGGGAGCAGAGAGGAGGTGGAGCAGGCCTGGCTCGTAAAGTGACAGCCTTGTAATAGGTGTGGAGGAATCACTGTGGTTTAACTGCAGGCTGTTATCACGGAGAAACCCACCCTACGTAAGCGTTCTTCATGATGTTGGATTACAAGCAGAGAAGAGACAGAACTTTTTATCAAAGTGTTTAAGAGACTTTGATGTTTCTGATGCAGTGAATCACTGCTGCAGGTCGATAACCGGCGGCTGTACGGCTGCAAGTAATGATAAGTTTAATTTCTCACCAGACTCGTGGACTTGGGTCAGACTCCAGTCACAGTTTTGATGCCTTTAGACTCAACAAAATTAACACAGACCTGTAACTTCACTTAGACTTTAACATCTGTGACTTCACCTGATCCATCCATCCATTTTCAGGCCAAGCAAAGCACCCCAGACGCCCCTTCTGCAATGTTTTCCAGCTGCTCCTGGAGGACCCCAAGGTGTTCCCAGGCCAGACGAGATATATAATCCCTCCAGCTTGTTCTAGGTCTGCCCCGGGCCTCCTACCAGTGGGACAGGCGTGGAACACCTCTAACAGGAGGCGCCCAGGAGGATCCTGATAACATGCCAAAACAACCTCAACTGACCCCTTTCGATGCGAAGGAGCAGCGACTCTACTCCGAGATTCTTTTAATTGGACCCAAAGCAGCAAGAGAAAAACTGCACTCGGTGTTTGGCAGCCTCAGCAAAATATTACAAACTTGGGAGTGGTGTTAGGTTTAAATTTTACTTCTCATTTTAACAAGGTCATTAAAACATCCTTTTCTCATCTTAGGAATATGAAGTCCAAAGTCAGACCTTAAAGGTCACACATAGTGCACCCAAAAATGAAAATTCAGCCATTATCTACTCACCCATATGCCGAGGGAGGCTCAGGTGAAGTTTTAGAGTCCTCACATCACTTGCAGAGATCCAAGGGGAGAGGAGGTAGCAACACAACTCCACCTAATGGAGGCTGACGGCGCCCCAGATTCAAACGTTCAAAAACACATAATTGAAACCACAATTCACCCATTTTTGGGTGCACTATCCCTTTAAATGACCTTTCTCTTTTTCTATCATTTTATGTTCCTGCCAGATCACCAAGGTCCTCCACTGCTTTACTGTCAAGTGTTCCTCATGTGTCCCATAAAAGTACCAGTAAGAGTGCTTTTTTTTTTTTTACGCATCTCAAAGAACATGAGGTCGTCACAAGTGTTATAAAGTAAAATCAAAGTATATTTTTTCACTTACATCTTGGCACACAGTGGCATTTATACACAATCTGTTTCTCCCAATATTTTGTACATGTACTAAGCTCAAGCCTTAAAATAAAAGTCTGTTTCGTTAATAACCTCCACATTGGGCCGATGTTGGAGGATCAACTTGCACCCATTTGTGAGTTATGGTTTTCCTGCTACTTGCCAAAAGTATCTTTAACATACATTTCTCTTTGTGTGGGACCGTTTCAAATGTTTTTCCATGGTATAATGTAGTAAATGAGAAGTCAAACTCGATCCACAGCCCCCTGCCAATATGGTTTTATTTTTGGGCCCAGAAAACGTGATAATGATTGGCCAGTGAGGTTCTGCATTGTCTCCAGCAGAAGCCCCGGCTGTGTCGGCCTGTTGGTCTCGGAGTCGAGAAAGAGGTCCTTCCAGCCAAACTCCTTCAGGGACTCTGAGATTGCAGTAGTTGCCTGTGTCTCACATCTGTCCAGTCCTTCTGTTATTTGTGTACAGTACATCATTTTTCTATTATTTTTTATTTTGCAGAATGATTCGTTGGACTTTGTTGTTGGGTTCATTTGTTTAAGCCCCTAAACTGTGAAACTCACCTTCTCTGGATATTAGAATGGCAAACACTTGGTATTTTTAAAAGTAAATTCAAGATGCATCTTTATAAATCTGTCTTTTTAATTTGGAGTAACATTAAAAGTTAATTTTAAGTTTTAATCCTGTTTTTTTTTAAACTTTATTTTACCTCTGCTGTTTATTTATTCAATTCTATAAACTTTAAGTTATGTGTTTTTATATATACTTTGTTTTATTGTTGTAATTTTCTTGTTTTGCAGAACTTCATGTAAGTTATCCTTTAAATTATGAAAAAAACGTAACTTGCAAAACAAAAAGAGCAGAAAATCCTCACTTTAAAAGGAGCTAGAAGCAGAGAATGATCGGTATATTTGATTGATTAATTGTTGGTTCATTTCAGTGATTTTTAAATCAATAAATCAATCTTTTGACACCAATTACTAAATACGAAACATCAAATATTAGACAACCCTGCCAGGTTCTTTCATTGCATAAAGACTGAAGGAAAACTAAATTATTTTCCGTGTTTGTAAACTGATTGATTTTATCAGAAATGCCACACCTTTGCATAGTCAAACACAGGGATGTGATCTGGTCATTAAACACACACACACACAAAATAAGAGCACATGAAAAAGCTTTATTGTCACACCAAGCTTCAACATAAACAAATTTAGAGTTTCTGACTTCAAGCTTAGAATGTGTAAACTATTCAGCAATGCCACTAGGGAGAACAGGTAGTGAACTCACTGTTATATAACTTACATAATTTATTAAATATCTTCATTTGGCAGGATTTTACAAGGAAGCAGGAAAAAATACAGAAGTGAGTGGAGGTGAGGTACGTCTGTGGTCGGAGAGAGGCAGAAAGTAACACTGGGAACGACAGTAGCAAAACAGATTTACAGTCTCTGCTTCTAAATGGAGTCTTCGCAGGTACACATTCAGCGTTCACAAACACGACAATATATAGAGCTATAGGTCGTCTGGGATTCACAGGAATGTAAATAAAGAAAGGAAAGAGGAAAGAAAAGACAGGAGAAGTGTTACTTCAACAACTAAACATTCACACTGGGAGAGGATTTGTACACTGACACGCTCTCTTCATGTCATATCCATGACTCTTAATACATTCCTTTAATGTAAACCACTCCCTCACTTCTCAGGTTAATACTTCACTGTGTCTTCTTCTTCTCTACTATCACTTTAACAGTAGGTATAACTTGGGTTTCACTTTGGATTCTTATTTTAAAAAATAGTCGATTTCGTGATATATTCTTTTTTCTCATGTAAACAAATCATACAGGACAAACACCTTTAAGATTATATGACCATTTGGCAGCCTAGAGATTAAGCAGTGACACACAAGGCATCTGCAGAGGCCCGTAGCAAACTGTGAGGCAGTGTGGACACACACACGAATCACTGCGGCTCGATTAGTGGAGGCCATTACATTAAGAAGAAGAAGAATGTTGAGCTTTAAAAGCCAATGAAGGTTCAGCCATGCAGGTGAGCACCACCAACAACACTTAGTTTATAATAATAGATGCGAGGCTGTGGTATATTACAGTGTTTCAAACTCAAGAGGGAACGATCGGATGGAGATGTGAGGAACTCGCAGCGTCATGTCGTCGTCGGGTCCCTCGATAAAGAATAAATAAACAGCAAAACTAAAATATATCCCAATGGTTCTTCCTTGAGGAGGGTTTGTGCAGGGACGGTAAAAGGTTAGTTTGGATTTTTTTGACGTGGGGTTGTATGAGGTGCTTATCCACAGTCAGTGTGTTACATATGACGACAGTTGGCACGTCATCAGTTTGGAGAAGCAGACAGGAGTACCGACACAGACGCTAAGCAATGTACTATTGCTATGTATTTTAGCCACCTAAAGAAATCAGTTTAAATGTTCACTATATTTAATTTTCCTTCGGCACTTTATCTTCTCAACCACAGAACTTCTGTATTCGTAGGCACAAGCATCCCAGAAGCCAAAAAAACAACGGCCTTGTCTATTCTGACAAGACTGCAGCGTGTTGCACAGAGCAAATAAAGTTTTCCCGCTAATGTGCACTGTGTGTGAAAAATATTTACAATATAAACGTGAGAAAGAATGCGTTTTTAAAAACTAAAACACAGCCACAAATCCTTGATCCATGTCCTTCATTACTGGACTTCAACAGTATTAACTCTGTCTGAAGGCTACAGCACAACAGAGCAGGAAATAACAATCAACACGATTACAACAGACAAAAAAGGAAACCATTTAACTAGCCAGGCTGTTAACTTAGTTACTTATAGTGGTGGTACAAATATCAATGAAATATGCTCCACTGTTCCTGTGTGGTATGAAAGTGTGTGGCCAACCAAACAAAACTGTGTCGCAGACAAACACAGAAGGTGAAATTTCTCTTATAGTCAAGATGGCAGCAAAGATAACAAAAAATGGGGACTGATTCATCTCATATCGTGCCTAACTTTAGTGGATCACAACGTATATATGGAATTAATCTGCAGATGCTCCAGTCAGTGTTTGACCCAAGACGGAGGCCAAACTGTGACCTGCCATCTAGGGTAAGGCTCGGTGTTTCTGGGAAGCTCTCGGCCTCTTCTAGCTGGTTAAGAGGAATGAAGAGCCAGCAGTCGATGACGAACAAACCTTCAGGTTTTTCAACAGTAATGAATCACCGCAACCACAAGAGGTCCTTAAACATAGAGTCATAAATGTGCACAGAAAATATGAGGCTGATTGGTCCAGTAGTTTGCAAGAACGGCAGTAGACAGACTCGGATACGCGCACTCACACAACCAAAAGTAAGATTCCCTCAAGGCAGAGAGTAATAGAGTATAGAGAAGAACTTTTGCAGAGGGAGTTAAACTGATATAATTTTTTTTAGGTGGCTAAAATATCCTTTGCTGCTGTCCCCGTCCACAGCAGCAGAATGCATATCTTCCGTGGCGGTACTTCCCCTGCCTGTTTCTCCAAACTGGAGGCGTGCTGACTGACTTCTACTGTACGTAATACACTATCTATGGATAAGTACCTCATATGAACCCACTTCAAAAGATCTTTATCCCTTTAACTGTCTGCACAGCAGGCCGTCGATGCCGGGAGGAAATTCACAGCAGAGGCCGGGAGAGGTCTGAGGGCAGGGCTGGAAATGCCCAGCCTCTCCTCTGCTGTTTACAACAAAAAAAGTGCATCTCAGCAAGTCGCTGGTAGTGCTGCCGTGTGTGTGGACGCACACATGGGGGCTGGTGAGTAACAAGAGTGTGAGTTAGACGGATTGTGGAAGTTGTGGTCATCAGATTTCTTCATTCCACAAGGTGACTGAGGAGCGTGGGTGACATAATGTGTGAGTCCAGGCTTGAGCTATGCACATACTGTTAGTGTGTGGTTTCGGAGGTGAAGACCAGAAGGGTGTCTTTAATTACTAAGAGATCCACTATCTGCGTCACTGGATCTTCCCCTGCACTGGGCAACCGATGACCGAGAGGATCATGCACTTACTACTAACTGCAGGGGAGGAGAGTCCATTTGGCAACGTCGAGCCAACGTCATGGCTTCTTTCATAGCTTTGAGCAGCGTTTCATGTTTGATTAGACATACTCTACCTTCAAAAAATATACTCTTTTTAATACCAACCGCGCTAGTAAACATCATCCACTCTAAGTACTTTACTAAGTTTGACAACCAAAGGAGATTGAGGTGAGGCAAGCAGTGTTACAGTATTAGATAAAACAGGAATACTGGCAAGAGGCAACTTCATCAAGCGCTATCTATCATTCTGCTGCCAAACGAATGGCCCCTGTGATCATCAACGCAAAATGACAGCGTATCATAAAAGATATGGGTTTAAATTTTAATCTGTACGTATGGCAGCATTATCAGTCAAATGTGACGAGTCATCAGACCGATAATAAAACTCACTCAGAGCTCCGGAGAAAAACTTCACCGCAGCAGACTGAGAATGACGAGCACAGTGATTGTGAGGGGATTAATACAATAATGAAATACTACAGGGGAATCATGCTGGAGTGTCAGATTCCCTCTGATAATACAAGGGTGTGGTGTGTGTATGTGAGCGCACAGTTGGTCTCTTAACATGTGGAAACACCACAGAGGTGAGCCGTGGGTGTGATGACATCATCCGCCCAGCAGCTGTGGGGATTCCCTAACAAAAAACACATTCTCTTTCTCTCAACTCACTGCGTTTCTGTCTGGAGCAGATGGGATGGGTCTCTCTGTCTCTCCTCTTTCTGTAGCTCAAGCACAATGGCAGCGAGGTGTGAGGGCTTCAGAAGTGTAAGAGGGCGGGGAGGGACAGCTCACTAAATCAACATGTGATGTGTGCAGCCTGATCAATAAAGAAAAACTGCAACAACAAAACAGAAGGTGGAAACAAAAATAAAACACAACAGATGTACTCTTGGTCACAGCATGCAATGCAAAACACACGCCGCCCACATTCATCAGAGTAAGTTAGATCAGCTGATTTGTATGGCGCCCTCTAGGGGCTGTGGAGTTTGCAAAGCCCTGTTTGGAACTGAGGACAGGAGAGGAGAAAGGAGAAGAGAAGGAGGAGAAGGAGAAGGAGGAGAGGCCTTAGGCGTGCTCCAGGAGCCACTGGAAGAGGGGGATGCGGTGAGGTTCTCTGCCCGCCTGCAGTGCCTCCTCTCTGGCCTGGCTCTGACCGTGCGCCTGCCCCTCTTCACAGTAGCGCAGCAGCGTGTGCAGCAGCTCTCCCACCCTCCACTTCCTCTCCTGAAGCCTTTGGACCACCACTGGAAGCTGAAAGGGCAAAAAATCATCGTTCACGTGGCTTATCAATCGTAATTTAGAACTATTAGTGTGCTACACTGCCAAGTAAGTGTCTCATTAGTCATGTCAAGTCATGTCTCGTAAAGCAGAGACGTCAAACAGTTTGGCATGGAGCCGCCTTGTTCAACTGCCAGAGGAAATGCTGACCAAAAGGATCTTTAACTGGGACAAAGCTCACAGTTATCCTCTGACATGAGAGGTTTCTGATCTGTGTTTTATTTTCAGGAATAATTTTGTGGTGAAATATGAATATAGAGGAAGACTTCTGAAGAGCTAGAATGGAAGGAGGAGAGTGGAAAAAGACAAAACTCAGAAACTACCTCCTGATCAAAGACGTTTACAAAACAGAAGAGAATATAAAATTAAATTTACAGAGAGGGCAGAGTTCCTTTTGTGGTCAGTTAAGAACTGGCACCCTGCCACTGGCGTTTGACGAAGGCACAAGGTATTACTGAAGGTGAGGCCTTGTGATGTGTTCATTGCCCCTAACTGGCTTTCTGTCAGAAGATATAATAATATTTAAACATTAATTAGGAAATATATAGAAAATGCAGCAACTTAAGGCCAACGGTTGGTGAGCACCTGCTGCACTTGTTGCACCATTGCTGCGTCGTCAGCCTCTGTCAGCTATTTTTTTTTTGAGCCGATTCATCATGTTGAATCAGCGTCAGCAATGACTGAGCCTGTCAATGACTGAAATCACTGACTGGCAGTTCAGCTCAACGCACGAGAAGAGAGACGAAAGTGAGGAAAGTAAACAAAGAGCATTAGTCAAGAGGGAGTGAGATCAAAACAAAGTTGTTCCATGACGTCAGATTTTTTTCTTGAGCCACTGAGCCATCGGTTGAAGTCTTCACAGCGTGTTCATGTGCAACTTCATCACAAAAGGCCATTTTGCTCATGGAAATTTAATGTTTCGAAATGTTTTCTTTTTGACTTTGCAGAGCTGGATATTATGATTTTTTTATATCAGCACTGAAAAGTGTAGATATTACAGAAAAAAGTTTTTAGCAGGTTACTTTTTCCACTCCACTGAGCTCACTGATTCATCTGGCATCATGACAATAAACAGCAGTTTCTCAGTTGAAAAAGCAATCAATCCAACGAACACCGCGGGGTGACTAAACAATAAGTCAACCAGGCAGGACAAACACTATTGTCATGCTATTGCCAAGTTGTGTAATTGAACCAAGGAGGAGTAATAATGACAATGGCAACCATTATAGCCAAGATAGATGCTGATATCGAGACTGCATTGTTCTGTTTTTTACTTTGCTCACTCCACCCTTAAAACTCAGCCAAAACAAGTATGTTGGCATAGCTACCCATCAGTGTGGACTTACAATGATGGTAGATTCAGGTGGATACGGTCGTCTCTGGGAGCGTCATGAACAGGCGGCTCGCTCAGTGTGTGATGACCAAAATATACCATTTAATAATGTAATTAATATCATAAACATGTGGTGACTAGTTGACTAATGGCCCTAAGTGATGACTATTGGTTGGCTAGGAAAATTCTAAGTTGGGGGCAGCCCTAAAAACTAGTCAGCAAGTGTGCACAAAGGTCTACACAGACGTAATGGATAAGTGTAGAAAGGCAAACTTGACCGACAACCTGCTGTGTCTATGAAGGGTTACTTGAATTCATGTAGCAGGGCTTTGGGGTACGTAACATTAAAAAAAAGCCTGAGAGCCACTGCACTATGATATATTATATAACTTAATTCACTTAATTGTTACAGTAATTCGTGTAAGTCAGCTGTTTGTCTCCAGATGAAAGCTAACTGTAGTGGAAACCCGGATACCACTTTAAAAGATCGCAAACCAACCAACCAACATCAACAATCACAAAAAGAAAGACATCTTTCATTGCAGCACTCTGACTTGATAAAGAAAGTGCTGATGTTATAATAATAATAAATACCGCAGTAATGGCGGGTTATGGTGAACATGTTCAGAACAGACTGAGGGCAATCACCTGCTGCAGCTCTCTGTCAGGACTCAGCTGGATCAGGGGGATGTCGGCCATGGAGGCTGCCGCCCACTGCAGCATGCTTCTGAGCTGAGGGTCGAGGGTCACGTGCTGAGGGCCGCGCCCGGCTCCCTGACGTCAGAGTTCACAATGACCAGTGTGTTCCTGGGAGCCTGCACCTGAGTCCTGTCCACGCAGAGAGTCCCTGCAGCAAAGGCAAAGATGGTTAAGTCAATCATCGTGCATATTTTTATACGGCCAATTTCCATGTTTGTTTTTGCAGCCTGGCTCTTCTAAACACTGTGAATTAGTGTGTCTTCTCAAGTACATGTCAAAGACGGATACACTGATTGTAATATGTAGCAGTCCTCTGGTCCCCCAGCGCTGTTCTGTGTGGTGCCCGGTTCCCACGCTCCCACAGTACAACAGACCCAATAGGGAGCCCCCCCTGGCCCCCTTACTGAGGGCTGCCGTAGTTTGACACTCACATACACATAACACAGAATGACTGCCTGTGGAGGGAGTGGAGAGGTTGAATAAGCATTAGTGTGGCTGAATACGGGGGTGGTAAAATCCCCGGCTACGACACACTCAGACAGGCAGACAGACGTACGCAGCCAGCCGGAATCAAGACCAACTGTTCTGAATCTCAAGGAGTGGAAAGACCTCAAATTAGGAGAAGGGGCTGTTTTTTCCCCTACATATCCAAGCGATGTCCATAAGTGTGCGACGTTAAACTCTTTTAATTTTGAGCCAAACTCTGCAGTAAAGTCTTGTTCACAATGCTTTTATTGCATTAGAACACTCAACATTAGCACAGCTGACTCTGAAGGTGAAGCTGCAGGCAGTAATGTATCCTTACCGCTGGATTCCTCTTTGACCTCAGTCTCCTTGTCTTCTGTGTTGTCACTGTTGAGAAATGTCACACACACACAGGTTAGAGAGGAGGAAGACACGGCCTGGGGAGAGGACACTGCATGCAAGGAGGGACAATTGACACCAAGCATTCAGGCTAACTTTGGAATTTTTAAACCTGGACCATATTTTCCCATTTTTAAGTGACTAATGGGAACCACACATTTTTGAAATTAGTCTGGTGGTCGTGATACAGGCTGCACTGTGACAACTCAGGGTGCCTGTGTACCGTCAATGTACATCCACTGAAAGTGTTTGGCTCAAAATTTTTTATTCGGACGGGATTAGCTTAACGTGGAGACGTGGGGTAAAGTAATAATTACCAGGGATTTTAGTCCCCTCCAAACACAGCGTGTCTGTAATCACTACGGATAATGTCAGTAAAGATTACGGCAACTTTTGCCTTCTGTAAAACAGTCCGGAGAAAATACCTCAGGTAATATTAATCCTGTTAACATTTCTTGTCCCATGCGAATCGGACATTTATATTACAGACATCTTGTGGTAAACTGACATTGGTCCACATCCCTATGTAAAACTAATCCCCTCCGAATAGTACTTAAGTGTCTGACAATTTATGGAAAGGATCCCTACAGAGATAGACCTTTCTTTTTAAAGAGTAGGAGATAGGAGAGTTCCTATTGCCAAACCCACCAGACTCCATTTAAGCCTGGTGTTTTGGCTATAACAATTTCGGGGCTGGTTCTGGTGAAAGAAAAAGGATCTTACTCTTTAACCAAAAGGTCTATCTCTGTAGGAATCCATCCCATAATGCTGTCAGACACTTTGAAAGATAGTTAAAGTCTGTCAAGCAATTTTAGTGGATTTAAACTGACAGTGTACAGATGCCCTGAGTGGTTACATTGCAGACTGTTTCGCTCACTACTGGACCAATTTCAAAAATTGTTGTTACCATTAGTCATGACACAGAAACATGGGAAAATAGGGTCCAGGTTGAAAATTACCCAACTTACCCTTTAAGCTTTTAACAGCCTTTGATATAAGCATAGCATGAATTCAGAAGCCACACTTGCTGCGATCAAAGTAATCCTAATCAAAAGAAACCTTACACACACTGAGGGAACTATGCTGCATATTTCCCGTCAATGTTTCTTTGAAACTATGTTCCAGTAAATTTACTTTTCTGCTTCAGTGTCTTTTGTCGGTTAAGACACAATGACTAAGAGCACTTCTAGATCAGTGTGAAAGTGGAGTTTTCCATTCTGAAAATCTGCTCAATAACCCTTATGTCAATCGTGCAAATATTTGCTGTGTGATGTGCCAACAGGTAAACAGTCATTTCTCCACTTTATAAGATTGTTAATCACAGTGTTGTTGACACAGCCCACGGCTACAGACACTTAGACTCTGCTCAATATGATATAGGGATATTACTCGCCTTCCAGAAGGAGGAGGACGCCTACGAAGGCTTTTCACATTTACTGTTTTTATGAATAGGATCATGTCAAAGCAGAGGTGAGGACTAACAACTAAGACAGACAGAACCAACAAGTCATGCACTAAAGCCGCAGCTGGTAACGTTTCATAAATCTATCACTATATTCACGTTGTGCATGAAACAGATAAAAAATCATGCTCCTCCTCTTTGTAGTGCTTCTAATGGCATTTTCAAGGATCCACCGCACGTGAACGACAACAACCAATCAGAGCCGAGGAGTCTCTAACGCAGCTGTCAGTCAGTGCTTGGAAACTGTGGTCATACTGTCAATATAACAAATATGAATCAAGATTGTGTTACTACCTCAAACGTTCTCAGAAACATGTTTTACTGTCCTGTTTAGCTGCAAGATGAGAAAGTTTGTGACCAGCTGCAGGGGTTTGAAACAACAGAAAACAGGTGAGTAAGTAAATATGAGGAGCTGTCTCCTGTTACAGTTACACTTAGAATGTTTTTTTAAAATACAGTTACTACCTTTAACAATATATAACGTGGAGCGACTACTTAGCAAGTGTCAGTTTGATTGCATTATTTTCTATTTCTAACTGACGCAGCGCTGCCGTTTTGAGCTGAATTTTCACCAGACGCCCTGTTTCTATTTATACCCGTCACTGGCTTTCAAAGTTCTGAGGAACATCTGATTCATGAAGCTGAAATGAAGATTTATCTTCACAACACCTCCTCAATTAACTGGAAAAAGCTAAATGCAGTGGCAGCTGGCTGGAGTGAGATCACTGAATGTTTCTGGTAATGACTATCACTGATAAAAACCTTCTTACTGTTGGCTATGTTTAGTAATCTTTTGGGGAATACCTTTTTTCACTCCCTACAGTTTAAGGAGCAGTGACTGATGTAGCTGCATTGAGACTCGTCGAGATGTTTTTGTTAAGCCGCAGCGGATTCTGGCAAGGAATGTGATTTTACCAAAGATTGTCTGTCTCATTGTACTGTGTGGATATAGTGAAAATTTCATTGAATCTGACTTTTTTTAAGTTACAAAGTGTAGCTTTAAAAGGATAACACCAGTGTAAATTAGTTTTATCTAACATCCACGACTGTTAATGGCACTGTGAACACTGTACAAACCCACCAGTGTGTTTGCTGCGATTGACAACTGTTAAGAAATCTTTTTTTCTTTTAAAATCAAAGTTCAACAAAAACTAGCTCATGGTGACAAACCGGAGCCTTGACTAGCACAACCTGCTGTAGAGGAGACAGTTTTGGTTAATTTTTCTTTACGTACCTATCTCAGAAGTTTTACACTGTCATGTTTAGAAGTAACTAAACCACAAAAATGTGGGAAACCTGCCACCTAATGGCGACACTGAACTGCTATTTGCTGATCCTCAGTGCTGAATGATGTTATCTTTTGATGAAGAGTGGGTGACAAATTAAATTCCTCTGCAGAGAATGTGAAAGTACGTCACACTTTGTGGGATGGGGTGCCATCTTGTGAGGTATGCGATATATGTGTATCTCTATTACCAAAGTGTCAGAATTTATAATGCCCCAAATATGTGAGTGGCAGTAGTGCATTGGGGTCTGTGATCCAGCCCCGGGCTGTAAGGTCATATGGACCTATGTTTTCTTTTTTTTTTATCAGGACTAGTTTGTCCAAAAATTGTTGCTTGGCCACAGTCAAAACATTAAAACCACCACTGACAGCTGAAGTGAATAACATTGATCATCTTGTTACAATTCACTGCTCTGCTGGGAAACCTTTGGTTCTGGCATTCATGCAGATGCCATTTGACATGCTCGACTGACCCAAACACTGTTGCAGACCAAGCTGCCCCCCAATAGCAAGAGCACTCTCCAATGGCGGTGCCCCCCCCAGTGAGAAAATGTGCCATGCCAAAGAGTAAAACCTGCTCAGGAATGGCCCGAGGAGTGTAACAAAGAGGTGGCTCCAAATCCCCCACATCCTAATCCAATCGAGCATCTATGGGACGTGCTGCTACCCCAACTTACGACTCACAGGACTCAAAGGATTCACCGCCAATAGCCCAGTGCCAGACACCACAGGACACGCCCAGAGGTCCTGTGTCCACGCCACAAAAGGTCAGAGCCAAGTCCAATTCAAGGAGGCCCCACTGGGGATGGAAGGGGAACAGGAAAATCCTGCAGATGCTTGCTTGCCGATCGAGATCTGGGGAATTCTGAGGCGAGGCCGACGCCTTGAGCTCTTTGTCACATTCCTTGGGCTGTTCCTGAGCAGTTTGTCTTGTGTGGCACGGTGCATTGTCCTGCTGGGGAGTGCCACTGCCATGAGGGCGGGTATTTCGTCTGCAACAGTGTTTAGTTGTCTTAAGTGCTATTTCGAAGGCAACTGGACTTGCTTGAGTTTCTTGAAGACGTTTCACATCTGATCCAAGAGGATGACTCACATGTGACCTTAACAACTCTCAAAGGGTTCACGCCCACACAGGGTTTAAAGCCTGCGACTCTGCACCAGTCTGTTGGGACTGCAGAAGCCTCTTGGATCAGAGAAGAAACGTCTTCAAGAAACTCAAGCAAGCCGGTTGCCTACGATATAGCACTTAAAACTACCATGACCTGGATGACTGAGTATCTTCACCAGCAGTGTTTGGGTGGGTAGAGTGCATCAGGTGGCGTCTACATAAGTGTCAGGACCAAAGATTTCCCTGCATAACATTGCATTGTAACAAGATGATCACTTTTATTCACTTAACCTGTCAGTGGCTTTAATGTTTTGGTGGATCGGTGTAAGACATTTTGCTCATTGCAGTCTACAGATGGTATCAGCAGACGAGCAGTCCAGCAGGCTTCACATGAATGTGGATTTGTGTTTAGGTTACTCTATAATGTAGACTGCTTTTATTTTCTCCGTTTCTTTACAGTTACATTTTTCCAGTGCAAGTTTTAGCCTTTTCCAGGGTTAACAAATCTCTATGATTTGCAAGTCCTAGGGAGCCACTGGTTTCACCATCAACATGCATTAACTTGCTCGAGATCGGCTCATTACAGTACATGTTTTGTCAATTGTTTTGTCATGCAGTTGTAATTTACTGATTGCCTTGTTGGTGCACTCAGATGTCTGTGGGAAGCTCTGACATCTCAGCTGCCAAACAGAACTGAACTCATGTACCATGTTGATGGAAAATAAAACCCCCGAAAACATGGAAGTTGTTTAAAGGACAACATAAACGTGGCAGCGTTTAAAAGATCTCTGTTCAGTGGCGGACTCTCTCGACCTCAAATGATACTGGGGTTTCCTACAAGCGCATGTTGATTGATAGTTCTGCAGTGCCATGAGCTGAAACAAGCGGCTGCATGGATGGAAGCAAAAACACATTCGCCAGCCTGAGAAAACAACGCTATGTTTATAAATGGCTGGCAGTACGGATTACATTTGTCAGTGCTGCAGTATATCTCTCTGGGTATGTTGTTTTAAATGAATCAGAGCAACACCTGCAGGACTAACATCTGAAGCTATAGGTGGGTTTGAACTGTGAAACAACATTAATGCAATAATAATAACAATAATATAATATATAATAACACAACAAAATATCTTTTAAAGCAACAACATCACATGAAAGCCGTGCAGAAGCAGCCAAACTTGAGCAATACATCGCATGCAGACGTTAGCATCAACAAGCATATGCCATGTCAAGCCTATTTATATTTAGAACTTTGTGTGGTCATGCAAGGGCACGGTGGTTCCTAGTATGAGACAAAGCATAAATCAAAATACCATTGTCCAATCTTGTAAATTATTTTCATATGATGAAGCAATTCCCTGGTTCCAATTTTGTGCTGAGATTTTCCACTGACGGATCTGTTACACGCTTCCTTACTTACTTTTGGCTTCATAGTAAATCCAATTACTCAACTATGTCTTTGTCTCATTCTGGGTGAACCCCGCAAGTCTCACGGGGCATCTAAGGTCACTGTGTCAACCAGGCGCTGACCAACCTGTCAGAGGGAGAGAATGACATGCGCTCCTCACACGCCTCCCCCTCCAGGCCCAGACTGCTCCAGCTACTGCTGTTCCCATTGCTGCTGGAGAGAGAAGGCAAGTAACGCACCACTATAACACCATCAGGAAAAGATGAGGATATAATAAGCAGTATCATCCTATTTGCTACAGCGACCACATCTACTAGGATGAGTGAGTACACCATCATCTGCTATGTTTATTATTTCATAGAAAACCATTTCCATACAACACTCCAAGAATTGAACTATAGGTCGTTTTTTTTATCATTAGAGTGAGACTGAACGCAGGTACCCAAATGAGGATTTCTAGTCATCAGGAGTACAGATATTGACATGTTTTATTCGTGTAGTACTTGTATTTGTTCAAAGTATGTTAACTGTACCAGACACGCATTTTAATTTGAGTATTCAGCTCAACCCTAACATCTACCATGTACAGTGTTCCCACAAATTTTATCAATGAATTTCCAAAACTTTTCTATAATATTTTACCCCATTTCCGTGTTGGTAGTAGTTAAAAATGTGTAGGCCTATATAGTGATACAGCCAAACATTATTAAACACAAACTGTGCAAACTTCTAGCGTTGCTAAATTGAAAGAACAGTGTGTATAATTTTGTCTCCTGGTTAGAACTTCAGTGTTCGGAGGGTTTTACTGAGAGCCAAATAATCTGCAAAGGTCTCTTCTTCTCAAAAACGAACAAACCAGGTGATTTAAACCAGTAAAAACACTGAATAGGGAAGTTTCAGAGAGTGTTTCTCCAATGCTGTTTGGCATGTCGGAGACAGACAGCTCGTCCACAACATGCTATCATGTGCTCACCTTTTTTCTGATCTAGACGTTCAGGAGGTTTTAGCGAGAGCCAAATTATCCACAGAGGTCTCTTCCTCTCCACAAGTGGACACAGTGATTTAAAGCGTTAAAAATACTGAGTAAAGCAGTTTCACTTTACAAATCAGTGTTTTTTCAGATGCTGCTCATTGTGGAGGGGCTTCTAACTCAATGGCGGATGTGAAAACACAAATGGCCCTATCTAGAGCCAGTGTTTGGTTTGTCTGTTCTGGGCTACTGTAGAAACATGCCAGTGCAACATGGCGATCTCCGATGAGAACCTGCTTCCTATGTAGATATAAACTTCTCATTCTAGGTGAGGAAAGCATAACATTTCTTTTTTTCAGATGATTATAAACTAAAGAAAACATATTTATCTTATTATATTCAATTTCTGCCAATACATCTCTCTAAATCCTACACACTGGACCTTTAACTAGGTGCACATGTCAACAGACCAGATGGCACATACAGGCAGGTACTTTGCAAAATATCAAGGCCACGCCTCTTTTTTTGGGGGGATAGAAAACCTTAGGTCCTGTCGATGTCAATGCAATTTGACATGGCTTATGATTTTAACAAGTTTGTATGCATTTATTTCTTGTTAAACAAACGCTATTTGTTAACATAAATAAAATACTAGCATATTTTTTACAGACAGAAGCGTGGATCATGATCTTGGTTTCATTAGGCTAAGTGTTGTCTGTGAATAACCGACCAAATGTTAATAGCCAATTTCTGGTATCGTCCTGTTTCTCTTCTTATGTGACAGCACGCGGCCTTAGAGAGATGTGTATCATGCAATAATAGCAACGTTTTACTTAAGCAAACAATAACCAAACAATAGCCAAAACAATATATATTCAAAACTTTTCAAAGACATTCTGTTAATTCCAAATATTTCCAGGTTTTTCCAGGAATTCCATGCCCGTGGGAACCCTGTATGCAGCTTCAACAAACACTTGTCAGGATGATGACCATTTCTGGCATTTGGAATAATCCCTTAAATTACAGGTGAGGTTTACAGACAGGATTCTCTTAATGATGCAGATTTTTCCACAACACATCCCACTCTATCATCTGTCGTGTTGTTTCAGACAATTTGTTGCTAAAGGCTTCAAACGTGAGATCATTACATTCTTGTCCTCATATAATCCCACTAATCTTGTGGGTTCCACCAGGACAACCGGCTGGCAACAGAAGCACAACAACTCTCTCTGTAATTAGTCAATGATTAGCGTGCTGGCTGGAACCTGCACACTGTGGCGTGCAGTGCTCTCAGTGAGGTTGAAGGGAGGAACATTTCTGATATCTAAAAATACCTGTGTTAATCTGCATTACCTCAGCTAACAGCTTTCTCCCTGCGGTCTGAGAGAACGACACATGGTGAGAGCTCAGTCATTTAGTCAATCATCATGCTCGATGTCTTAATGAGGCGTCAGAGGTGGTTTTTCTCCCCCTTCCGTTATTTCATGTGCAGAGCGGATATGATTGCAGCGGGCTTTTGAAGAGTCTAATGAATTACACATGGTGGACTTTGTTCCTGTAGAAACACTGCCTGAAGTGAAGAGAGCACTCAAAGACACACCTTTAGAAAATATTATGATACATTAACTTGGCCCTCGTGGCTAAAATAACTAGCAGCTAACGCATTGTGTTTTTTCAGTATCTCAGGAAAGAATCTCAAATGTTGTCAGTTTTGCCTCCATAGAGATGAAAATCTTTGCCAGAAATGTCAACACCCGGATTCCCTGAGGCTGGAGATTCGTATGAGACCATGTCACCTCAAGGCCTGATACTCAGACTCACTCACTCTCCCACCCGCTCCTTCTTTTTCCACATACATTGTATGTAAATAGTGACAATGTCCATCCAAGAACAGAGGGCCAACTCTGTCACAACTACTACTTGGTGCTTATCCCTGTGGTGTATTTCACAAACTTTCTGAGAAGAAGTTGGCAGCAGAGACGGCTACATAAAATCTTAAACAATATATCCGTTAGAGGTCACGTATGATGCAACAGTTGCGCAAATCAAGAGAAAATTGCATTTTGGCGGTAAAGTCTGAATGAGATTCCCAAACAATATACTGTGCCCTGTGCTGACTTTGGGAAACCTCCCATCTAGATGTGACCACAGGAGAGTCCTGCTAGAAACTATCCAACAACATCTGCAACAAAAGAGTGTTTCTTCTCTGGGCCTGAGGAGATCGACAGCACAATCAATACGGGCAAATAAAACGTTTATTCTCATTCTTCAAGTCCTGAGTCCACGACTACAGAAAAATAAATTCTAGTCTCTCGCTAAAATACTGAACCCCCAGAAGATTCAACTGCTGCAACCCACTGCTTAGACCTCACCTGCGACCAGTTCTCAAGTTCTTATCTTAATATTACCTTACATTGTGTTATCTTTACAAACTATCTTTTACGACCCACAATTAGACTGTCTACATTTTAAGATCTAACACAGAAACACAGTAGGATTGGGTGGGGGACGTTACATCGCTGCATGCTGGGCAACTTGGGCTGCATTGACTCCAAATCAGGCATTGTAGCGTTGAGCCACAAGGTTGCTTGGTAGTGTGGGAGCGTCACTTAAGCTGCGTTTCCTCTTAACACATTCAATATAGTACCCTTAGAGCCAGAACGAAGTGTACGGACTAGAAACTACATCTGTTTAGCGTGTGGACTAGACTTAGGCGGTATCACTGAATTACAATATACCAGGGTATTGAAAAATCCTGATGGTATAATTTTCAATAACCTCATACTGGAGAGACTGTGCTGAGGATGTTTTGCATGTAGTGCACATCATGCACCTCCAGAGGTCAGTGTGGTGAGGCAGGCATCTGAGCTGACTGCGAGTGGTGGAGATAAACATAACAGGATCGATTGAAAATAGCCGGCCATGTCGTGCCCGCCATAGCAGAGAAGACAGAGAGACCGCAGGGAAAGCAGCTTATTTTCACATCTAACTCTGTGGATTAAGGGTTTATTTCCACCAAACCAGAGTTGGTGATTGTTGGAACAATAAAACTAACTAACTAAAGGACTAACAAGACTAACCAATACAGTTTTGGTGAGTTTTATTTTGTTTCTGTCGAGTTTGAATGAAAAGTGTTTCATTGTGAGTGAATTTAGGCTGGGGTTGTTCTGTGAAAGAGAGAAACTGGAGTCTAAAAAGTGAACAGTTGTATTTCTTTGTTAAATAAAGAAAACAGTTTAAGATTAAAAAAAAGATTGTTTTTTTGACTGTTGTGAGATTCTTCTGTGTATTTATTAAAGTCAGTGTTTCCCTTACTATTATATTAGGGGGGCGGCCCGTCTTGTAATCTGCAAACGTGTGTTCGTTATCACCACTAGAGTAGAGTGCTGACAGAAAAGAATACAGCAGCAGTGTGGTCTACGTGTAACTGGATACGGGGTGCTACGTATGAGAAAGCTAGTAATGTATACCTGTCACTGAGGTGGAGGAAGCTGCTGTTGTCGTCTGGGTGCTCGTCCTCGAAGCTCAGGTTAGACCAGCTGCCCAGACTGTCATCTCCGACACTCAGCTGCTGGGACACAGAGGACTCAGTGGCTTCCCGACCTGGAAAGCTAAATGCACAGAGAGATGCAAGGAGACAAAAAGGGGCTTTAAAAATCATACTAATATTTACACTCACAATTCATGATTACAATAATCACAATGTATTAAAATGGGAACATTAGATAAGAAATAAATATGAAATAGCTTTAAAGCAACATTTTTAGAAATATGTGTGCATGGCCCAACCATAGGAACATACGGACATGACAGCTACTAATGCAAATCTTTATGTGTACCTGACGTTGCCGGTCTGGCAGATGTTGGACAGGGCTGATGTCATGATCTCAGCTGTCAGGCTCTCAGCGTAGCTAGTTCCATCATGGCCGATGCCGCTGTCTGCATTAAGGCTAGTGTTGCTCAGCTCACGTTTCGCTGTCTCCATCGCCATGGACACCATCCCCTCTGCAAACACTGCCCTGTGGTCCAGGTCGATGTGGATCTTGGGAATCTCCAGGCTAGGGAGCCGCTCAGCCCGCGCCTGACATTCTGACCCCCTTTTCCTCCTCTGTAATACAGGCTGGTGGTGGTGCCTGCTAAGTTTGGTGCAGTATGGGCACTCCTGGACCTGACAGTAACGGCATGTCCTCTCCCCCAGGGCTTGGCCCAGTGATGGCCCCTCAGACAACCTCTGGGTGTGAGAGTGTCTGTCATGGCCTTGGTTCCTCTGGTGCTCCCGGGATGAATGTCCAACGGAAGCCAGGCTCATCTTCAGAGTGTCGTCAACTATCTTCCTGGCGTAATGCTCGATGACTTGCATCACCCTACTCCTGTAGCCTCCATCGTACAGGCTTCCTGTGCTGTGGTAATGCCTGCTCTTAGCCTCCTTGGACAACAGGGGGCAGGAGAAGGAGTTCCTGATGAGATTCTCTGCCATGTCTTCAAGCTTGGATTTCTTATAAAGACACGAGTCAGTGAGAGACTTGGGCAGTCGTGCGGAGGAAAGATGAAGCTTGCGTGTCACATCACAG
This sequence comes from Epinephelus cyanopodus, assembly GCA_026686955.1. Lineage (NCBI taxonomy): Eukaryota > Metazoa > Chordata > Actinopteri > Perciformes > Serranidae > Epinephelus > Epinephelus cyanopodus. Next base: position 38,129,620 of record CM048927.1, on the reverse strand, counting down.
GTGATGTTGTAGGCTAAAGACTCTGCGAAGTTGACCAGATCCATGTACTCCCTCTGACTCTGCTCATCAGAGTCCCTGCAGCAACACTGAGCGTCCTCGCCTGAGGGACCAACTACTGACTCTGCCTTGTCCTTGGGCAATGACGCCTCACTACCAGATGCTTTCCATTCATCTGGCAGTGACTTGGACGAGTGAAGGCGGGTGCTAGAGGATCTCTGCTTGATCTTGCGACTAGCATGAGCCAAGCCCAGTTTGATAGAGCGGTAGGCCAAACGGCTCGCATACTGGTCCAGGACCAACTCCCTGCTGCCTCCCTCCTTTTTCAGTACCCTGATAAGGTAGCCAGCATATTCATCCGTCACGCTCTCACAGCTTGGATACTCTGAAGACAGGCCAGAGCTGGAGGTGGAGACGGTGCTTGAAGTGGACGTAGTGGAGGTGGGAGACCGGAACACAGACGCTATCAGGTCATTAGACCATTGCTCGGCCAGCCTCCCCACCCTCCAGTCTCTGTTCTGGTCTGTGCTGGGTTGAGGCTGGTGTTGGTGGTGGTGATGCAAACATTCAGCACTAGATCTGTCAAAGCTTCTTCTTCTGACAGCCCTGTGATGTGGGCACTGCTGGGCAGAGCTCACCATCTTCTTCACATCATTGATGACCTCTCCTGCCACCTCCCCGGCGTACACCCACAAGGTGTTCAGGGTCTGCTCTGAGAACTGAGCCACACTGTCTCTCCTCCTCTCGCTGCCCTTGCTCAACTCGCCCTCCTCCTCTGCCACTCCCAGGGTGTCCATCTCTGTTGCCATGGAGACAATGTGGCAAGCCAACCGCTCAGCATAGTGGAGCGCTTCTTTGTTGGACATTCTGCGAGCGGACATCTGGTTCAGTTCATGCCGGCCGACCCCCGTCTCTGAACACCTGTTAGTGCCACCAACACCGCCCTCTTCTGCTAATTCTTCCTCCTCTTCATCCTCATTCCCATCTGCCTCCTCAGAGAGAGACCTCATCAGTTTGAGCATGAACTCAGCCTTGTCTGCCTCAGGGGTGATGTCTTTTGGCTCAGGCTCAGGCTGGTAGTGAGGGGTGGGTGGGGGTGTAGCAGGGGAAAATTCCTTGGCTAGCTTGCTTTTCAGCTTCTTGGAGAACTGTTTTATCTGCTTCTCCTTTGACACCTCACTGGGCTGCTGCGGGGTAGAAGGAGGAGTGCCAGGAGTCCCACCAGATTTTTGGCCGGAGCTTGGAGACGAGTCATCCCCAGGAACAGATATCCTCCTATGTCCACCCATCTCGGCGCCCGGCACACCTAGAGTATCCATTATCACGGGATGGGTTTCTGCCCCACCGCTGGTCCTGGGGTCTAACTCACAGCTGGCTCTCCCCTGGCCCTGAGAGCCTATCTGAAAGGAAATGTGAGGAATACTAAAGTCTGTTGCTTGCTCACCAGGGCCACCCTTCCTAGCATACCCAGAATCTCTACAGTCGTATCTGAAGCCAGCTCCCTGCTTAGAGGGGGAGTCTGGACTCTCGTAATGAACCGTCTCCTGCCTAGAAGAAGAGTCCCTCCTGCTCCCGATTGTCTTTGTAAAGAAATCAGCACAGTCACCAAAACTCTTCTTCATCTTAGAAGCAGTTATTAGCTCACAAGCCTCAGTTACTATCATATCCACCATGTTGCCAGAGAAGTTTTGGAACGGGGACTTTCCTTGGGAAGGGTCTTCTCCAGGTGTCGGGGTCTGAGTTCCATGACTGTAAAGGTGAGATTGTGTAGATGTGGCAGTGTCAGAGGAGGACACAGTTACTCTTTTAGGGCTGGCCTGTGGAGTTTCTGACAAGCTCGACTTATACTGACTGGTCTCTTCAGAATCGTGGATGTGGGAGAGGGCTTGGCCTGCTTGGGGCACAGGAATACAGCTGGCCATGCCTGATACAGTGAACAGAGCTTTCTTCACCGTGCAGGAGGCATCCTCTCCTGAGGGCCCTGGGGTCGCTGCAGCTGAGCTGGCACTTAAAACCTGCTGGTTAGCAAAGGTGCTGCAGGTTTGAGCACTTGAGTTCTCTGCACTCACGTAACAGATGTTGTCCAGAGACACACTGATAGCTGCCTGGCTAGTGAAGGCAACATCAGCCTGGGAGAGCTCTATGAAGGCCTCTTGGATAACAGACTCGGACAAGTCTGAAGCATAGGAGGAAACCACCACCTCCTCCTCTTCCTCCTCTTGCCCGTGGCCAAACGACCAATCACTGGGGGTGAGAGGGGTTGAAGGGTGGGAGAACTGACATACTTCCATGATGCCTTCAAACACCAGCTCTTCAGCCAGATCAGCAGCGAATCGTGTCACCGTGCTGTGGAAAATCTGCTTCTTCACTGTCAGGAACTCTTTCAGCGCCCCAGACACGGCCTCTCCGACCAGGAAGCCAGCTAGTCCATTGATTGCTCGTTCTTTCAGCACATAAGCGTGGCGCATGCCGATCTCATGGAAGGCCATCTGAAACACTGAGGAGGTAAGCCTGGCAGCTAGGTGACACAAGGTGGTGGTGCAGGAGGAGACACCTTTCTGGAGGTCTCTCAAGGCGCTGCCCAAGCTCATTTCCACCAGGTCTGTGGCAAACCGCTGAATGCCATCCTTCAGAGACTGAGACTTCTTCTGCAGCTTGGCCACTGTCACGGTCTCTTGTATTTCGGAGAGCTTCATCACATAGCCCGAAGGGTTCTTGAATTCCTTGTGGCAGACGCAGCTGAGATTCTTGTTGTCACTGATGTCAACTGCAGATTGATAGCCACACACAGATCCCAGAATTTCTTTAGACAGACTGCTGGCAAAGTCTGAGTAGGTCTTATACAAAGAGCAGAGGTCTTGGGGTTTACGCAGCTCTGAACTGTCCTGTCCATCCTCATCTGTCTTCCAAAAGTATTCCAGCGGTCCACCAGAGTCCACCAGAGGGCTGAAGGCCGACGAGCTGACAGGACTGAAGAGTGGGCCACCGTTCTCCTCAGAGGGGGTCTGCACTGGTCGGGGGAGTCAGGCACCTCAGAGTGAAGTGAGTAGGGAGAGCCTGGTTTCAGAGGAGTGGGTTTTTTCACATCGGCTGGGAGAGTGGGATGATCGAAGCGGTGAGGATTCATACCCTTGGTTGAGCAGCCCCTAGAAACATATTTAGATGCTGACCCACTGGACGGGTTCTGCGTGCTTGGTGCACTGATGGCGTCCAGAGGCAGTGCGAGAGTGCTGTTCTCTGAGCTCAGCTCCTCCAGGTCATCAAACTGGTCAAAGCTGTCAAAGAATTCACTGACTTCAGAGTCGGAGTCTTCAACTCGCTCTCTGGGGCCCCCTGGCACCTGGGGGATGTCCAGCTTTGCAAGCAGGCTCTTCTGGTAGCCCACCTCATCCAGGAAAATGATTGGGCTGGGGCTGGAGCAGTCTGACTCTTCCGATTCGCTGACATGAATCAAAGGTGAGGGGAGGCGAGCTCCGGGACTACAGCAAGTCCACTGGGATTCCACGCCCGATGACCTCTGTACTGTGACGGACACATCTGGACCAGATTTGTGTTTGGCTGAATTCTTCTTTGAAGATGAGCTTATGATAATACGGGAGCCTGATAATTCCTTTTTTCTCTTGTGGGCTGGGATGGTCTGTGATGCCACATCACGCTTTTTAAAATGGCGATAGGAAGCTGCAGCTGTGGAGATGGACATGAAGAGGAGAGAAACGGTTATATACTGTACATACAAAGAGAGGATAAAAGATAAATGTGTTTGGACAAACGTATGGACAGATGATTTGGATTTTTCTATATGCAGTTGATGGAATCACAAGATGTTCTACACAAGAGACCAGAGGCTACTAAATGCCACTAAGCATTAGTTGTTAAACTTACAGGGATTGTCTCCTGTGTCGTCCTCCTCCAGATGCTCCAGGGCCGTGACAAAGTCATCCTCGATTGATGACACTGACTGGTTGGTGTCATCTTCCTCCGGCTGGCTGGGCTCAGCTGTGCCCCTCTGCAGAGCCTGGAGCTCCAAAGCGTAGCGCACGCCTGCCATATAGCATCCCAGCAAGCCCACTAAAGACGCTACATTGGCCTGGGGGTAGACGCACGTGCTGGGGTTATGCCTCAGCACACACACAGCCTTTAACCAACACTAAAGGAAGAAGAAAAGAACACAGAACAAGACAAAGAGGGAAAGAGAAAAGAAAAGAAGAAGAGAGAAAGAGTAATACACTTTGTTAAGACTGGTGATTTAATCAGTTCATTAAGAGAAACATGACAGCATTTAAGACCAGCAGGCCAGACTATACACTGAAAGCGATCATGTCCCAGCTGATAATGTGAAAGATTTGAAACAGAATTCGTATGGGAATTTACTTATTCTGATCTCACAGGAGTGGGGGAGGAAGGTCGGAAGTGTATTGTTATGTCTGTTCTTTGATTGCGAGTTGATCTGTAACATGTGCAGAATCACTCAGCACATGTCCGCTCTGTAACGCAGAGAGGTGGGAGGTCTCACTGTCTGAGACGGACGACAAAACCGCAGAGCGAGCTGCAGGGTCTGTGTGTATCCAAACACTGCACACAGGACCAGGAAGGACATAGCTGCAATCGTGGGCTGAAAAAACAACATTTCTGACAGTCTAACCCACCTGCGCTTCTTCGAAAGCGTGAGAAAGACTCAACATGTCTGTATATACACAGGGACAGACAAGGACGTAAATACAGGGGAACCATTTAGTCAAAAAACAATGCAGGAATTTTCGGATCATACAAGAAAAATTCTTAATTTCTTGAAGGGAAATTATTAAAAAAGGAGAAAGTTGTGACTATGTTTACATGCACAAAATATTTAATGGTGGCGGACTTGTTCAACAGCAAACACAGCTTCTTTCTTTCATTCTTTCACCACCTTCTTGAAGAGGTTGGCATTCCGATATTTGCAGCTACCTGTTGATATCCAAGTCTTTCATAATGTTTCAAAGTAGGTGTGTTTCTCCTTTCGAGCAGAAATGTAGGCTGTTCTTTTGGGCATGCATCTCTACACCAGCCTTGCAAACTGTTGACTGGTTGGTTTTGCGTGCAAGCACAGAGCTGAGCGTAAACAGGGAAGAGGCTGTGTGCTGGGTCTCACGAACTGATGCAGAAAACCCAGCTGATGCGCATATACTAACTCGCTGTTAACATGCAAGAACAATGTTCCTAAACCTGAATAATACCGGCATATCCCACGGCTTAATCCGACCCTCACCAAATTGTGATTTGCAATAATATTGGAATAATAGTGTCCCTGTAAACATGGTCACTGGTGCTTTTTCATGGGAAGATAACTCATTCCTACTTCCCCTCATTCTCTCTCCTCACTTCCCTGCCTTCTGCTCACTTCCTCTTTACCACAACATGCTGACTGAGCACATTCCTGCAGTCTGAGAGATTTGTCACCTACCTGAGGCCCGCCATCCTTGTGCTCTGCCAGCCTGCGCGTGTCTTTGAGCAGCAGAACTTCATCGTTCTTGAGGCCCTGAACGTGGAGGGACCTAAGAAGCTCACACAGCCCTCCTGGCATAGATAGCAGAGCCTGGGGCAGAGGAAGAGGAAGACGCAGAGGCACATTAGCTTGTAGCTCAAATGCTAAAGTGAAAGACCTAAGACCTAAAAGTGTGACCCAGTGTCCATAACTAGAAGTCTATAAGCAGGACATTCAGTGTTTTATCATCACTCATGTCTGTAACTCTGAGAGCGTACCTGTTGGGTGACATCTTCCCCTTCACACTGACCAGGCAGACACACAAAATGAATCTGGAAGAGCACAGCTGATGGTCAGTATTAATGCATCTTGTGTTTGAATATGGCTGAGCTGCTGTTTGTGTGACAAACCTCTGTCAGTCTTGTGGTGTCTCTGCTTGGCAGCTCCAGGCCAACACTGCATAGCTCCTTTTTATTCCTAAAGAGGCTCTTCACACACTGCGCCCCACTGTCACGCACAGTCTGCAAACACACAGGCAGTGTTTTTAAACCCCAGCACATGGTTTCCCAACAGCAATAATGAGAAACCAATGTGTATGCATTCGTCCGTCACTGTAGCATGCATGAAAGATCAATGAGAAACAGTGTTTGGTGCATTTGCTTTTATGTATCTGCCTGCTTTCACACATGACTTTAATATAGATCCTTACTAATCACATTAGATTCAAATTGACATTTGAAAACAAATCTCACCGTGTTAGAAACCGCATTAAACATCTCGCAACTACTGACCACAAGCACACAAAACAGGCAGTTAAAAACAAATCGGACAAACAACTCAGACAAGATCTTCTGCATTTTACAATAATATCAACATTATAAGTGGAAGTAAGATGCAGCAGTCAGTGTCATGTGAGCCAGCTCAATCTGACTTCAATTTATCCTGCAGAAATACTTTTTAATCATAAATACAAATAAATAAAAATGTCCGCCTGTCACGATAACTGCTTTTGTTGAACAATGTATTGTCCCATTAATAATTGCGATTGACAACATTATTGTCATTTTAAGGCCATTTTATGCCGCTGACATAATGATAGTATGATATTATAATAATGTAGCCAACAAACAAAACTAAGTGAAGCCTGTTGTGACTAACTGACAAGCTTAGCGAAGCTCCAGGACCACCGCTGTTCCCTTCATACTGTGGCCAGTGTGCTGCGGTCGGCCCTCAGACATGGACAGCTGAGGAGCCATGCGGTTTGCTGGTGGGTTTACAGAGTCGAGGATGAAGTTGTTCGAGGGCAAAACTACAAAGGACAGACTGGGTTGGCGAGCTAATGACTGTCAGGACTGAGCCTCTTCCACTCCACAAGTGCAGCTGCAGGCTACTGGTGAGCTACGCTGTGTCGTCTTTTAAGTGTTGTTTTATTTTTCTGCAGACTTTCCCAAGTAGGCGAGGGAAAAATAGAATTACCCCTTTGTGGTTGTATGCCCCTGCAGATCAGTCAAGTTGCACTTGCAGTTTACATCCATGTCTTTGAAAACATGGATGCTTCACACACATCTTCCAGCAGCACAAAAGATCTATACAATCAGCACAGTTTCAAGGCGGACACCCGAGATTAGAGTCACAAATTCAGTATATGACCAAATGATGTTAAAATGTTTTTGCAGAATTTGTCCTTCGAGATGTGGGGTGCCTGACACTTGCATTGCGACTGGTGAGTTTTCCCTCTATAATGTTCTCGTGATTTATACTCCGCCAGCTGATGATATTGAATTTAGCTCTCATATGCATATTGAAGACCTTTCTGTCGGCTTCTCTCTGATATTTCCGAACAGTTTCTCCAGAAATTTGATGTTATTTCCTCTGGGATATCTCTCACTAATATCGCTGAAGACTGGCAACAGTAACTAACGGGGGCGGGGCTTAGCGAAGGGTCAATTGCTCTGAGTTTTCTTTGAACCATATAAGAATGGTATAATTACGAGTTTGTATCTCTGGTGGAATTCACTTACATTTTAGTGTGCCATCAGCTTATTAATAGCATTTTAAGCTAAACAAAGAAAAGCGTAAAATTTCCAGAAAGGTAAGTGTTGCTTTAATTGAGTCCAGGTGGACGTTTGCGCCAAAGTTGAAGAAATTCCCTCAAGGAATTCTTGAGATATGACATTCACAAGAATGAGACATATATGCACAAACTACCAACGGTGTGAAGGTGACATTCTTATGTAAACAAACACAACCAGTAATATCAAGGGCAGCAAAATGATGTAGGTCATGTCCATATATTGTACGATAGATCGATAAGGTAATTATTGTGACATGTGATGTAATGGCAGCCATGAAGAATCACTGGAGTGTCAGGCAGATTGTTAATGATCGATAGTTGCAGAATAAAATGCAGTGTCCCTGCAGACAAACCTCTTTCCGGACTGAAGCCCTGGACCTTATGGGGACTCCTCTAATACGTGCACAGGCATCCATCGCAACAGGGAGCTGACTGGCCGCTCACCTGGAAGTAGAAAGAGAATGACAGTTAGTGACTTGGCAAAACAAGTTTAGAGAATCAGGCCAAACCACTAAAATGAGGAACTTCAGAGTTATATCGTCACTTTCAGTCTCACAGCTGAGCCTCGTGTCTGAGGCTCTCTCTTCTTAGTTCCATCAATAATCCTCAGCAAGTTAAACAAAACACAAGTGTCCAACATGAACTCTCTGCTGCTCTGATTCAGCTCAACACAGCAACAGTCACATGACGAAGCAATGACGAGATCCGTGCTATTAGTAAACAAAGAGATGTCACACTCTGTCTCTACCTACTGCTGCACACCTACGTGCCAAAATAGGAAGCATGATGTGACAGAGTCACTCGTTTACATGAAACAAAGAGCCACGTCACGCCACCTGTGCCATTCGCTTCATTACTGAACCAACAGTTATCAATAGCTCGAGCCTGTGAAGCAGATCATACAACATATCACCACAGGAGGCAATACCGTTCTGGATTGTGCTCTAAATCTTTCAGATGTTTCAGCCAAGCTTCTAGACCACAATTCTTCAGACCCGTGTGAAAATAACATGAATCCAGCTTTTAAAAGTAGGCCTAGACTTGTCCTGCTGGTGAGGATAAGCTACAGTAGGCCTCACGTCTTTGATATTCTTTAAACAGTCAGGCCTGCGTCAAAGATCAAACAGCGAGGCAAGAGAACAGGGGTGTGTGCTCTGAGCAGGGGAAACACACTCTGTAAGCAGCATGAGAGAGCGGGTAAAGGAGGCAAAATATTTACAGTGTACAAGAAGGAAAAGTTTCCCAAGAAATCCAAGCTTTTCCTTTGAGGTACGGTCCAAAGCGGCGAGATGAGTCTAGACACAGGCAGGCGGTCCTATTGATCAGCCCATCCTGCATCCTGAGAACCAGAGGGGTAAAGTACATGCCAATGGCTTCCTCTGGTGATCCAGGACCTCCTAGCTTCTCATGGGTGCTTTGGTGGGCTGTACAAAAACAACACATCCAGCCACTGCTGCTTAACCTCAACTATGCAGTACATCCCAGTGCACTCACAAGGCAGGCAGGCACAATGACGTCTATTATGGCCGTCTCGAACAGATGAACTACATTAAATACTCGGTTAAATCTGCTTTTTTTTTTTTTTAGCCCGGGATGTTTCATGTTAAGTTCAGTTTAGCATTCAGTGGTGCAGTGTAAGACAATCACCTTCACAGACCTGTATCACCACCTTGTGCAACTGATGCGGTCACATAATGCCACATGTATTTGGTTTTAGGCATGTCATGGAAAAACTGCAATTAAGTCTAACTCAGTTTAGGTTTAAACAAATCCTCAAGGGCTGATTCATCACACTAATTTAGACAAAAATGTAATGAGGCTCAGCCAAACCTGCCGAAGGATTGTGACAGGGTGTTTGCGATCATCTTAGGACAGAGACAGCAAAACAACCTGCCAAGGGCACAAACTGTGTAGTCTAAAATCTTGTTTGATTGGGAGCTGATGTGGGCCAAATTCTGAGTGTGGGTGGCCGGAAGGATAGATAAACAGAGACTGGGAGAGAGAAGCACAGCCGGGAGGACATGAGAAAAACTCACAGTGAGCTGTGAGACCAAACACCGGTCTCTCAGGAGGTGCAGGTGATATCAGTGGAGCAGACGAGAGAATATAACATTACAGGGGAAATCCACTCTGAAACAGAATTCATAACAATGTGGAGACAAATGCTGGAGCTGGACATGCTCTATAAATGTTCTGCAACTATATACATGTTGATTAGCGTCATTTTCAAACATTTATTTCCTAGTTCCAGCTTCTAATTAGGAATTTTCCACAGCAAACAACGTAGGAAAAGCACAGATGTTACTGATAACATGACTGATGGCTCCCTTCAATTCAAGTGGCCCAGTATGCCGTGACAGTTACAGTGAACCAACATGGACAACACCAGGACCCGAACCCAAGTCCAATGAAGCCATCATGACTTCTGATCCTTTACACCTTTTACTGTCAAATGTCTTACTTAGAATAAGCAAGTTGTGACAATTTACTGATTTTCTTTATCTTATGTGACAGGCATTAAAGGTCCAGTGTGTCGGATTAATGGGGATATACTGGCAGAAATGGAATACAATAAACTATTTACATTTTCTATAGTATATAATCACCTGAAAAAATAAGTATATCTACATAGGGAGCAGGTCCTCTTTTATAGAGATCACCATGTTTCTACAGTGGCCCAGAATGGACAAAGCAAACACTAACTCTATGTAGGGTCATTCATATTTTCTCGTCTGGCCACCGTAGTTAGAGCCCATCTATGACCAAATGAACAGCATCAGGAAAATAGCTGCTTTATTCAGTGTTTGAATCCAAAGGTCTGTTTGTTTTAGAGAGGAAGAGACCTCTGTAGATAGTTTGGCTCCTGCTGAAAACCTCTTGAACATCTGGGTCTGAAGTTATGAGAGAAAACAGGTGAGCACATATTAGCAGGTGCTAGCTAGCAACTTGTCTCCTACATGCAGGACAGCCTCGAAAAAACACTGATTTGTAATGTGAAACTGTTTTATTCAGTGTTTTTACCGGTTTAAATCACCTGGTACTTTTGTTTTGGAGCAGAAGAGACCTCTGCGGATAATTCAGCTCCTGGTGAAACATCCTAAATGTTTGGATCTTAATTTATCAGGGAAAAAATGGTGAGCACACATTAGCAGGTGCTGCGCAAACAACCCATCTGAAAACACTGAGCTGTAATGTGAAGCTGCTTTATTCAGTGTTTTACCGCTTTAAATCACCTGGTCTGTTTCTTATGGAGAGGTAGAGACCTCTGCTGATAACACAGCTCCCAGTAAAAACCTTCTGAACAATGAACACAAAGGATATTAAACTAGGAGCAGCTTGTTGCACTCTGCAGTCCTCACCACTGGATGCCACTAAACCTCCCTCAATCTTACACACTGTTCCTGTAAATTTCATTAGGAGTTTCACCTTGTGCTTCAAGAAATAGACCTTTTCACAGGAGACATTTTGACATGTCATAGTAGGAAATGCACAGGTGTATTCAATAACACTGATAGCTGCAGTCTACCTGAGCTGGACGACTGGTACTGTCCATGCTGGTACTGGGCTTGTACGAGAGGAGCAGATTTGATTACTGGTGATCGCCGCATAACGCATGCTGGCTAGATTTGTGTCCGACTTGCGCTGACGTCATACAAAAGTGGACAACAATATTCTTACAAGCCTAAGAGGGCTGAAAGACCCAGGGCATGATGGGAAACGCCTGGCTCTCACCTGATTTAACAGCTGACTGGTTTAAATGTTGACACAGCAGGATGATTCTATATAAACTTTCATTTTTGCTGAATTTCAGAGATTTAGATGTTACCTGTCTGATTTGAAGGTTCATTCTGTGAACAGAGTACATGTTGTGCGACTGATGGTGAAGTTAAGTCCTCAAAGACTCAATATATTCATCATGAACTAAACATAGTTGACTCTACTGAATATTAAGATTGGACTGTTTTAATTATTCAAGTATGTGGCAACACAAAGACTTGTCAGGGGGGATGTGAGGATGCTCAAAATAACATCTGTACAGATGTGAAATCCTGACTGTATCTGTATCTTTAAAGAACACTGTTGTGTTGTATTTCTTTCCTCTGATGTTCAATTTATTAGGTCTGCTCTGCAGCAGCAAACTGATACGATGCTGATGCTCATGACAATTCATGTAAAACCATGAACATAAATTACAGATCGCCTGTAAAGTATTGTTATAAGCTACTCTAACATTATTTTAAACAGCTGGAGACTGCATCAGGCCTATGAGGATGTGGTGTCTCTGAGACTTCCTGTACAGGCTGAGGGCTGCTGGAAACCGTCGGGAAACTGTCCGATTTCAGCGCAGCTTTTTGTCACTGTGTCCTGATCTCGTCCACCCTCCACACGAGGCACAGCTCGTCTCGAACACGCCTACTGGGACATTAGAGGAACTGAGACATGGTTAATGTGATCAGTTTCACCCGTCCTTTCCCTACGATGACAAGTCAAAATATCTGCTGTGAGAAAGGTCCTTTGTGTTTGGCATTTTTCAGTATTTTATGACATTCAAATGACATAATTAAGAACATAAAAGGAGATTAATTCAGTAATTGTAACCCCTTATACTGTTGGGGGTCATGGTGGCTGGAGCCAGGGGTTCACCCTGGACAGGTCACCAGACTATCACAGAGCTGACACATAGAGACAGACAACCATTCACACTCACATTCACACCTACAGACAATTTAGTCACCAATTAACCTGCATGTCTTTGGACTGTGAGAGGAAGCTGGAGCACCTGGAGGAAACCGACACTGACACGGGGAGAACATGCAAACTCCACACAGCCACCATACTGGGTTCGAACCAGGCCTTGTTGCTGTGGGGCAACAATGCTAACCACTGCACCACCGTGCCACCTGATTAACTGATGACAAGAAGAATAACTGCAGCTCTGCTCCATAGATACTAACAAATCTGCAAAGACACAATGTGGATGCATCGTCCTTTGATGCATTGAACGTTCTCATTGTCAAAGGCTACACATCTTAAAAATATCATGTAATGATGTCATACTGTTAAATCACAAGACTCCACCCACCTGCATCACCTGCATTCCTGACTAGACCACTCCCCCAAGATTATAAAACTCCACCCTTCATTGTCTTGTCCCTTCAAACATGTGACATGTGATATTATTTTAAGACTTATGAATTTAAATTAAAAGAAGAAAGGATGCATTTAAGACGCAAGTTAAATGATACCTGATTTATTAATATCACTTTCAATATTATTATTCTTTAAAATTATGCAGAGTGGTAACATTTCCTTATTAATATTCCTCATTGTGGGAAAATCATCCGACAACCACCGTAGATCCCTTCAACTACCCTGTGTCTGCAATAAGATGTTGAAGCAGCTCCCTGGATCCTGTGTGTGTGCAGATGCTCTGTGAGCCAGCAGCAGCATATAGATTGTACACATGCATTCGTCTCAGCACACCTTGCACAGCACCATGCAAACTCTACTTTAGGGTGGTTTTCCCTTTAAATGTCACCTCAGTGTTGGTCTGTGTGATCTCTGCTGAACACAACACACAGCTGAACATCACCTGAGCCGCTTTATATGCAAGAAATCATGTTGTCACTACACTGTGTGCAACAAAATCACCATCCACATGTCATTTGCATCATCAACACTGCAGCATGACTCGACATGACTTGTTGAAAGACTGGATGCAACATGCTACACGACTGTTTACGTTACCAGAGGCCTGGCTGGCAGCTGGAGCCGGTGCTGGGTGTTTGGGGAGCAGCTACAGTAGCTGCCGCTGCAGCCTGAGTGTCTGGTACCCGCAGCAGCAGCAGCAGCAGCAGCAGCAGGCCACACACACACTGTGGATGCTGCTGATGTTGATCCACGACCACTCAGGCTCTGAGCTACCACAACACACACACGGTTAGCTCTCTGTCGCACCACACACACACCCAGCTGATGACAGATGGTTATAAAACACGTAAGGACATTCATCCGCTGCCGTGTCCGCCGCCCTGCAGGTGACAGGCTGTCAATCACCGGGCTAACAGCGGGACCAGGCCGCGGTCGGCTCGGTGTGTGATGTCACCTTATTGTCGTCAGCTAACACTGTTAGCCACCGAGCTAGCGACACCGTTACAGCCACATTACAATAGCTAACCGACAGCAACGCGTGGTCACCGGCTGTGCAGTCGGAACAAAGCTGTTTGTCGTTATGAAGTGGTTTTACCTCACGGCTCGGTGTCCGGCTCCAGCAGCGCTGACGGTAGCCGCTGTGTTTGGTGGGCGGACCGAGACGATCCGTCCGGTTTGAACCGTCCCTGCTGACGTTAAAGGGACACTACACCCGTTTTCAAAATCTTATCTCTATAGTCTAAGACAGTCCAGAAATATTCATTAACAGGAACTACTTGCTCACAAAACCAAAACATTAAAGTGCTAAAACTCAAATTTGATGTCATAGTGCAGTTCAAACTGTTTTCAATGGGGGCCAGACTAGATATGTAAAAATACCTGGTGCAGCTGCTTCTGTCATTAAATGGGATATTTTCAAATATCAGACAAACAAAACAAATGCAATTGTTTCATCTTTCAGTGAAAATGTACTCAACTTTCACCAGGAGCTCTCAGCATCACCCGCAACATCTTTCCCAATTCACTGTCAGATTTTATACCCAAAGAACAGGCGTGTTCAAAGTCCGTCCTGAGAGACAATTATAAACAGCCCTCAGCTTGATTTTCAACATGTGGCCGGACACACATACTGGTTAAACAAGCAGGGTCACTTTGTATTTTTTCTCTTCACCTCACAATGGCAGGACTATCATACAGTTTGTAGACATGAATGAAGTGGGAACAATGAAGACGGAATGAATGTGTGTTTATAATCAGCAGGTAGGTCAGTAAAATTGAATTATACAGCCCATCTCACAGACACAGGTTACAAAGGGCTTTACAGGGGCAATATACAATGTACAAGAATGAAAACATCGAAGATAAAGTAACTATCCAGGCCACGTAGTTAAAAGCGCAACTGCAACAGCAGACATTTCCCGATAGGTAGCAGACATGGCCAGGGCAAAGAAGCGTAAGGTCGGCAGTAGCCATGTTTCCATCAGCCTGCTGTTTAGATGCATCTAGAAGTATCGCATCGGAAAATTATGATGGAAACGCCAAAATTCGAATTAAAATCCCCTGAATCGCACAAACTAAAATACGCTCGCTTTAGCCGGGGTTTGGTTGATTCGGAAAAATGTTGATTTGCAAAACAGGGGATGGAAACAGTTACGTTTGAATTAAGTCTGACGTAGCGCACCTCTCTCCATGGTGATATCTGGTGGTAATGCATTTACAAGCTGGTTGCCAACTGCCAGAAAACGTAGAAGAAGAATGCAAGACTTGTTTTGTTTCCGGTTCTGCGGAAAACTCATGATGCCAGACACCGGTATATGGAGAAAATGAACGCTAATTTTTTCAACCAAAACCCGGCTAAAGCGAGCGTATTTTAGTTTGTGCGAATCAGGGGATTTTAATTTGAATTTTGACGTTTCTATCATAATTTTCCGATGCGATACTTCTAGATGCATCTAAACAGCAGGCTGATGGAAACATGGCTACTGTCGACCTTACACTTCTTTGCCCTGGCCATGTCTGCTACCTATGGGAAATGTCTGCTGTTGCGGATGCGCTTTTAACTACGTGGCCTGGATAGTTAATTTATCTTCTATGTTTTCATTCTTGTACATTGTATATTGCCCCTGTAAAGCCCTTTGTAACCTGTGTCTGTGAGATGGGCTGTATAATTAAATTTTACTTACCTACCTGCTGATTATAAACACACATTCATTCCGTCTTCATTGTTCCTACTTGATTCATGTCTACAAACTGTGTGATAGTCCTGCCATTGTGAGGTGAAGAGAAAAAATACAAAGTGACCTTGCTTGTTTAACCAGTATGTGTGTCCGGCCACATGTTGAAAATCAAGCTGAGGGCTGTTTATAATTGTCTCTCAGGACGGACTTTGACACGCCTGTTCTTTGGGTATAAAATCTGACAGTGAATTGGGAAAGATGTTACGGGTGATGCTCAGAGCTCCTGGGGGAATGTTCTGAGTTTATGGGTGTCCACCAAAGTGTTTTCCCACCTGAAAATACCTTGTGTTCCTCAGGAAGTGCCCAGCTGGAAGCGTTTGAGAGCATTTTGAAGACATGGCATTTTTTCAGCTGAGGAGCTTTGGCGGCATCTGGTTGCTATGATTTGAAATCATCAGAAGCAAACATGTCGGCACAAGGTAGAGTTCTTGGTTTGGATGAAGGGAAGACTGAAGTGAGCAGGGAGATAGGACACACCCCCTGTATAATATATATATATATATATATATATATATATATATATATATATATATACAATATATTAACAGATTTCTCCTCCATTGTTGTTGTTGTTCAGCACTTGTACATATAAGATGTGACAGTTTCACTTCACTTCTTTGCGAGTAAATGGCAACATGGTGTTCATTGCAAATGAAGACAGGACAGTAACTCGACCGATTTTCAGCATTTCATTGTGTAAAATAATAATTTTTTCCTCAAGATTCAGATCTTCCCGAGTCTGAGAAAACACATATGATTTAACCTCTTACGATTCATTTTAACCGACTCTCAAAAATGAACCGAACTCCCCATTTCCTGTGCATCAGCTTCTTCCCATGAAAACAAGAGTGTTTGAGGCCTCATCAATCACACGCAGAGAAACTGATCATGTGTGTCGCACTCATAGACTGGCGCTGTCGAACACAGAGCAATCCAACTGCAGTGTGTTTTGTACGGGTTTTATACAGTTTATGGTTTTATAAAAACATTTATGTCTTTTATGGAATTTCATTTTATGCCACAGCGGACAAATATATATAAACATACAGTTACAACAGTGGAGAAAAAAAAATACAAAAAATCTATTTATTAAAATCTTGCATGTGGCATAGATTTAAATACCACTGCTCATGTTTTTGGAAAAATTAAGTGTACAGGCCTGCACATTACAGCACCCATTCTGTAGCTGCTTAAAGCAGATTTATAACACACAGTGTGTACATTTACACGGCCTTATCACTTAATCTGCTGATGCTAAACTCATGTGACATTTAATAGTGTGTAGGTCATTCTTCCCAGGCAATTAATAATGTCTTGGGAATCGGTGAAATGGCCCAAAGCTCTTTGACTGGTGGTGCTAACTGGAACAGAGACATAACTAAAATGCCAATTTTAAAGGAAGAGTAAGTCTCTGTTGAAAATAATAAAGTTAAACAAGAGTAATGTATTGATTGGTCCTTTATGGCTCCTTAGATGTGTAGTAAGACCTTGTTAATCAATTTAATAACACTGCAAATTTAAAAACCAAACCATCTCGGGTGGCTTCCAGCATGCTGTTGATTGTTTGGTAAACCAAAACTGTGCGGCCAGATTGAAAATAACATTGTTTCTCGCTGTATTGCCTGAAGGAACTAAGAAATGCACACAAAATGTTACTCTGTGAGACCTTTAATGGGTTAATAACTCAGGCCTGGCGACTAAATGTTAAAATGGTTTCCCATATTTTCATTTCCTCAACACCACATATGTTTTCACTTCTTTTATTTCCATGCAGATTTGTCCTGACCATGCATCGCACAAAGAAATGCAAGCAAAACCTGCTTGTCCTGGAAACTTTTGCTTAGGTTACTGTGGGCACATCAACAGCCGCAATATATGGAAGTTGGACAGATTCCACGTGCTGCACGACTGTGTTTTTACTTCTCGTGGGAAAAAATGTTGAGGTGACTCCTTGTTGAGGAAACAGAAGCGCCCATCAGCTCTCCTGGTGGAGCAGGCACCCCACGTGCACAGGCCTTGAGCAGCTGCGGATTCATCTCCAACCCACGGCCTTATGCTGCATGTCATCCCTAACCTCGTTCCCTTTCATGTCAATAAACTGTCCTATCAATTAAAGGCAATAAAGCCCTGAAAAATGTCTTTAGAAAAAGTGCATGTCACTTCAGATGAAGCGAGATGACATGAGAAAAAACACTGACTTTAAGTGGAAGGGCTTCAGCAAGAACGCAGAGAAGATGAGAGCGAAGTTTCACCAGAGGAGAGGATGTGGAGAGAAATGCTCAGGGGTGTGGGTGTTCCAGAAGAACTTCAAACGTCACAGATGGCCCACAGTCTTAAGTCACAATGTGGCCATTCAACTTCTGGTTTTGAAACTTTGAAATGCCACATGGAATTTGTTTGCCACAAGTCATTTATCCTATGGCACAATACAGAAACTTTGAACAGAAGATCCATTCCATTTAAAAAGGGGGCAACTGCAACTGCTGTGTATAAAAATATATATATATCTGCTTACACTCAACTGGAACCCATTTCATTCCCTTGAGATGTTCCTCATTTTAAAACCCTGATTCTTTTCCTGGAAGTGAAATCAACACAGAAGGAGGCAGAAACACACTGCATATGTATTTGGTTTTATTGAAGAAGAGAGATATGAATAGGTAGCCTGTTTTAAGGCACCTTAAAAATGTACAACAAAAGCTGAACCATTTATTTATTCAGAATACAAAAATACACATCTCAGTGACTCCAAATCGTAATAAATAGTTAACCATGCATCCTAACCATAAAAAGGCACAGAAAACAGTCACTTAGTAGTCATAAAAATTATCAACTACTTTACCAAAAATCATCCAGATAGTAATACAGGTGACAACTGTAACATTATATTCCAAATGTGAAAACACAATACACATCATGTCATTTAACCTTATAGGCAATAAATATGCAAATCTTGTTTATACCTACATATATATTCTTAAAAATTAAAACTGTGCCATTGTAAACATAATGTAAACAAATGAAACTCACTTTTCTCCCATCACTTTAGGAACCGCGTCAAAAGACTGTATGCTATCCCGTCTTTTTGGAGATCCTTGCATGGGTTTCGTTGGTTTTTGAAAACCAGGCAGTTTGCAGCATTATTTACAGACCACTGGAAAACACAGCAAGGGAGAAAAGGTGGCTACTTCCACGCTGTGTGGAAAGGTCAAGCATTCTCTCGCCTGGAGTCTGGGGCCGGAAACACTTGAGATTCAGAGAACCCGGCAGACACTTTGGACACACACAGATAATGGAAACAAAGATGGACGCAGCTCAGGGACTGCAACAGATTTGGTGGATTCAGTTTGGTGACTGGCATGGTGATGATTAAATGGATATGAGGCCAAAACTTAAAGGGATAATTCAGATATTTTCAAGTTGGGTTGTATGTGGTACTTAGCCACAGACAGTATATTAATTTGCCCTCAGTTTGGAGAAGCAGGACACATGGAGCATGGAACCACCTGCCAAAAGATCAATATCAATTTGAGTGTTAAGATATTAAGAACATTTTCACTGCTTTACCTTAATGTCAGGCAGCGATTTCCAACAAGAAAATGGAGCCGTTATTTTGCTCTCTTCAAAGCCAGACTCCACTGAGAAAAACAGTGATTTAACATTGCTGAACACAGAAGCCGCCTGTCTACCACTGCCTCCATCAGTTATTCTGTTATTGCTATGGTGCGACTTCGGCATTTCAAGGAGTTGGTTCGGGTTCACCAAAAACACACATTAACACAAACTAACTAACTGATAGCAGCAGATGTAGACCAGAAGCTCCTGTGTTCAATGAGCTAAAATGTATGTGTTTCTCAATGGGGTTTGGTGGCGTTGATGAGAGCATAGATGGGAACTGAAGACGCTAATGGCTTCACCATCGGAACGGCTGTCTGACGGAAAGGTAGAGCAGTGAAAATATTCTAAATATAACGTACACTTAAACTGATACTGATTTTTTTAGGTGGCTAAAATATGTTTGCTGCTGACCCCTGCACAGCAGCACATTGCTAAGCTTTCTGTGTCGTGCTCCAGCCTGCTTCTCCAAACTGTAGGTAACTCACTGACTATGGTACCTAATATAACCCTGTTTCAAAAAATCCGAACTACCTCGGAAAATGAACAGTGCAGGAACAAGGCAGCGTACAGCAGTTCTACCTTGCTGCTCCATTTAAAGCACATAATAACATAAAGGCTTCAACTTAGACTAAACATGTGATACACCCAGAGTTTCTGGTGAGCAAAAGGCCAACTGTCGTTAAAGAGTTAACAACAAATCTGATCTGCTAAATCAATAAAAGGCAAAGATCTGTCCACAAGACTCCATGATATTCAGTCAGGCAGTGGTGCAATAAAAGGGGAGAGAATCTCCAGGGTTCCCACACACTTCTAACAGTTAATTGTCCCAAACTGTTCCAGAACTTTTCCATAATATTTTACCTCATGTCCATGACTTTAGACCCATGAACACACACTTACCCAACTTGCAATCTTTACTCGCAAGTTAGAAATACCTGCCACTAACTAGCACAGAGGCCAACAGACCAGACTGGCACGTCACAAAACGTCAAGGCCACGCCTCTTTTTGGTGGTGGATAGAAAATGGAAGGTCCAATCGATGCTCACGCAGAGCAGCACTAGATCTTACAATAGTAATACGTATTTTGCGTCGTGTTATGAAATATTTTAAACTACAGCCAAACATTATATATGCAAAACTTTTCCCCAAACAGTTTTTCTAGTTTTATAACTCTTGAGGAGTATCATGACGGCAGGAACCCTGGATCTCTTTGTAAATTTGTGGGTTATAACCTCTTTGGCTATAAGTTGCATGAAAAAAATGATGATTGATAGCCTTATTGATTTCTGCATGAATGAGAAATCATTAAGAGCAGCACTGCAGTATGTTGACCACAGCAGCCTGACACAGCTGAGTGTCTGTAAAGTCATGCTGGTCAGGGACTGTGGAGAGGTGAGATGTGATGCATCGCCCTCTGGTGGGACGTAAGAGACGATACATGACAGCTGGAGATTCAACCCTTGATTCACTCACATTCTATCATCATTAAGGATTCTTTGAAAGATGATGAAAAATGAAAACGTGTGCACCTTGTTAAATTTTAGCACTCAATATTCAGGTGAAAAAAAGAAACAAATTGTTAACAGCGACATCTTAGAGACTGTTCGTTATTTATCAGAAGAAGACGGTGGCTGGGGTGTGACTTTTTGTTTTTACTTGACCTCTTCCCCGAGCTACAAATATTTTGCCTTTGTCCCAAATAAAACGTAACATACATTTCAGTGACAGCAGCGGCCAGAATAATATCAGTAACTTGGCACAACAGCCATTATTAAATTTAAAAATTGAAAGAAAAAAAATCACCACCATCATGCATGCAGAAGCACAGAATTTAATTATTTTATTTTATTTATTTAGTCATTTATTTTTGACAAGCTCTTATTAGTGCAAATGGCTTGTTTGGGGCGAGATTTTAAATAGGATATGCAGAATAAAGTGATTTAGATAAAACATCAGTATTTTAAGCTTAGATTTTCTTACATTTCCTGACGCTTGTCATGCGTCTGTTCAAAGACCTTTTGAAATTTTAAAAAATCCGACAATACTTTTTGTTGTTACGTTTTCTGGTGATAACAAAAAGAAACAAGCCTTTCAACCCACCTGAGGTTTTGGGGTTCAGAATTAAATTAGAAAGTGTAAAAGTTGCATGTCCCACCCCCGTTTTGCAGCACCTTCTCTCCTCTCATAAATAAAGAACAGTCCCTTAATTTGAGAAATAAAAAAAATACCACACAAGCAACACATTATCCTCCAAAGATGGGGAAACGATCGGAGCTGAACTCACATGATAAAATTAGTTGGCAATGGTAAATATACAATTGCTGATAAGGTACAATATGCCACCGTTGTAGCAGACACACCCAAACGCACACAGATACATTGTGATTGATGTGAACACAACAGTCATGTCTGCCCACTCTACTCATTCGCTGACACAGTCCTACTTTAGAGTATCATCTTGGAAGCACAGAGGAGCAAAACTACAAACTAGTGAACCGCTGGAAGAAATTTGGAGTCCGTAAGAAAAAGCAGTCTGTCTACGGGTCAAACCTTTAAAATCTTAATCCCCAAACTTCGAGGAGGGGAGTACGTGTACTAAAAAACTCTCTCAAGGTTTTTTTTTGTGTTTTTTTTTTTTTTTTTATCCCCTGCTGAGAAACATTATGTCGGAAAAGCTGCAGAGACAGTATCAAAACAAGAGATAAAATATTGCACCATCATTAGAATACAACAGCATTATCATGTACAAGAGATTAGAACAAAATCAACGATTGTTACGGTGTAATATACACAATCAAATGTGTAAGCTGTTGACAATGCATGCCATGTCAGCAATCTACAAATGCATCCGACTACAACACTTACAAACATTGTTTGCATACACTGGTATACTGTATATACAGTGCATATGTATATTTACAAACTTAGCATCACATATAGAAATATACCCTGTAATGCCACCAGTCTTAAAAGAAACTAAAAGTAGTGTTCTATCAACGTCTCACTTTAATCTGAAGAAAATAAAAAGCTGCACTTGAACGATGCTATGCAGGCTGCAGATCAACTGCTCTATTACATATTCAAAACCGATATCTAACTCCTATTCTCGTTAGTGTTAAATACTGTGTTAAATCGCCAAAAGTTAAAAAGTTGAGGTGAACCGTTAATTCTATGTAATGATATGAGGATTTGCACTTGCGTAAAGCAAGAAGTAAAAAGTGCCTTTTAAGTGTTCCTTAAAAAAAAGAGAAGACTCCCTACAGTTTATAAACGTTCTTTGTGACTAACGCTAATTTCTTTCCCGCCTTAAATGGAATTAAAAACTACGACCTACTGGCCTATTAAATTAAGAGGTGCGACCTGAACGACGTCATCAAATGATTTTCTTAGACATTCACTTTGGTACTGATTTCACATCCACAGAGAACGTGTCAACTTACAGATATCAATTCCATATATTCATACCTCATCAACAGCTGTTTTTTAAAACTTCTTATGACTTCTACCAATAAAGCACGTTTTACACTAAATGACCGAAAATATGGCACTTGACACAAATCTTTGACACGTCATTTATCATGCAAACAAAATAAATTAAAGCTAGAAAATAAGTTGGATTTAGACCAAAAAAAAAACAAAAGAGGATGCTTTCAGTAGTAACAAATGGCATCGTAATACTTATGTAAAACTTGTTCAAGTGTTATTCTGCACACAAAAAAATCAAGACACTAATCATGCAATTAAACGTATCTAAAGTTGAGCAAGCATAGCATGCGACAGTATCCCACCACACCTTCCAGATTGCCACCTAGAGACTGTGATGTCACACGTTTATCTCCTCTGTCTCCACTGAACAGCAGTGCTACGTGAAACCCGCGGGTTGCTTCAATGCATCTGCAGCTGTGTGATGTGAGGCGGAGACCCAGCAAACATCACACGACCCAACTGAACTGAAACTAAACCCCACACTCATGGAAGTCCTGGTTTTGCTACTAGTTTGTTATCACAACTCAAACAACAAGTCAACTGTCAACAGTATGGTTAGTTGCATACCTGATTGTGTGCTATGAATGGTTATTAACTTAGAAATGGCTTTTTTTTTGTTGTTTTGTGAAGATCCATGACTTCCTTTTGCATCTCCATCCGCTTCTGTCTCGTCTGTCATTTTGGCACCAAAGCACAAACGAACACACTAACGTTTCTTGGTCACAACATCACAAAGGCTGTCTCAGCAGACGGATCAAGTCCAGCTCTCCATGAATACCTATCTTTTCCTTCACTGCCTTCGGTGCTCCCAAACTCCTCCACTGATGTGAGGGGAATGTTTGTTTCCCCTCTCTGGTAGCTTCTGCTTCCGGGTTAGAGGTCAACCATAGAGGCCTTGGCCAGGTCCTTAGTTCCCTGGAGAATTCTCTTCATATGACCCACTTTCGATATCCCCAGATCCTGAAGGAGAAACAAGAAGACCAACACTTACAAAACACAAAGAGACATTTAATATAATCAAACACTGGCGACCACTTAAGTCAGGACTGAAATATCAACAACTGTTGGACCGTCTGCATGAAGCTGTGTCCAGATATTAATGATGCTCTAGAGGACTTGAACCCTAAAGACTTTGGTGATGCTCTGACTCAGGGGTAGACAACCTGCAGCTCTTAGGCCCCTCTCCAGTGTGGGGCAGTGACTTCGCTAAAAAAATATATTGAAATGAATAATGGTTCTTTTTTTAATCTTTCAATTTTCATCTGCTTATGTGGGGCCGGGTCGTGTCGTGGGGGCAGCAGGCTGAGCAAAGCACCCCAGACGTCCCTCTCCACAGCAACGTTTCCAGCTCCTCCTGGTGGATCTCCAGTGTGTTCTGGATCCTCACCCTTTCTCTAGAGCTAAACCCAGCCACCCTACAGAGGAAATTCATTTTGGCCGCTTTTGCAATTGTAGTCTTACTCTTTTACTACCTAAAGCTCATGACCATTGCCGACATTTTCTAAAATTTTAATTAGTGATTCTTACATTTTCCACTTGTTAAAAAATGTGTAGCCTGTACTCCGAATTAAGGAATGTTTTATTTTGCCAACTAAAATGTGCCTTGTACGGTGCCTTTTCCTCTACATTTTACTGAACCTCAATAGCGGTGGTAAGTCTTAAGTCTCCCAAGCAAGACTAGCTATAGACTCTAAATCCAAAAAAGGAAAAATCTCAAAGAAAATAGAGAATTTAATATTAAGTGGACACATTTGTTTGCTTTCACTTCTGACGCAGCAAGGTTAAGGTGCCTGTTCATATATATCTCACTGCAGAGTGCCACCTTGTGGGAGGACGTATAAATGAATGCTCATTTCAAGCTATTAGGCCAGTAATACACTTGCTGCAAACAACGCAAATGCGACCGCATCATGGCTGCCATGCGTGATCTGCGTTTGTTTGATGGACGTGAGGTACTGTGACGCGTGCACGAGATGCAGTGACCGTGAGATCAGACCAGACGTCTGATTGCTGTTGGAGCAATGGGGGAAACTTTTGAAGAGAGGCTGACAGACCTGGTGCGGAACTACCTGCATCTCTGTGATGTTTCCATGCAGTTACATAGTGACATTGATCTTCCTCCTCATAAAGCATATCAAGGGCATCCATGTTTGTTTACAACACCCGGCACACACTACCTGATTTCTGGGTTATGTTTTGGATGCATAGTGCTGCAGCAAGTATACACACAAACACGGCACATTGTGTACGCGTATGTTCGATCAAGTGGCAAGTCTATTACGGCCATTAGTGATGCTGAAAGGCTAATTTAGACTTAAGAGACTGTCACCTTCATTACATGGCTCAAATATGTTTTGTTGTTTCTTTCTTGGCCTAAAGAACGGCTCTTTCGATAGTAAAGTTGCTGACCCCTGCTCTGACCTCTTCTCTACCTGCACCATGAGGTTGGTAATTGTGGGTCAGAGTGAAATGTCTCAACACCTGATGAAGACATTCATGTCATCATCAGGATGAACTATAATCAATTTGGTAATCCCATAACTTTTCATCAGGCCAAAATAAATCAATAATTTAATTCTTTATTTCAGGTTTTCAGTTTATCACCAAATAACTAATGTCTTCAGGCGACTATAAAGGAATCACACAAGCCTTTTTTACTTGAGATATTCTGACATGTCACAGTGGGAAAAGCACATGTGTGAATAATAAAATGAATGATGGCAGAACTCAGTTCAGTTGCTTCAGTTTTGTGCTGGCTCACACTTAAATAAAACTGAACAACAGCTGTGTTTTT
This sequence comes from Epinephelus cyanopodus, assembly GCA_026686955.1. NCBI lineage: Eukaryota > Metazoa > Chordata > Actinopteri > Perciformes > Serranidae > Epinephelus > Epinephelus cyanopodus. The sequence goes on along the minus strand of CM048927.1, from coordinate 38,104,300 downwards.
CCTGCTGTGAAGTCAAAATGTCAGCTGAAAGAGGAGGCAAGCGCGCTAGCTGCTGTCGATGATGAGAGATACACTGAAAAACACACATTACTCTGCACTTTGTCTCAGAGGCAGTGTCACTGTCAACAGAATGAATCAGTACTTTTTCTGTGGTCAGTTGTGGAATAAACAAACAACACATGAATACAAATGGACCGAGTGAGTGATTTCTGGGAGGTTTATGTGGGTAACGAGAAATCACAGAACAGATGTACACACTATGCAGCTAACTTTGCTCAAGCAGGTGAGCAGCAGACAGATCGTACCAAACGCTCCACTGGATCACCTACTGTGTAGAAATGATGAACATATTTATGAAAATGTATTAGATTTTGATTTGTTGACCTACTGATCAACGAACTCATCATGCCAGCTTTATTTTTATCTACTAATAAAACAGGATAGCAACACACACACACTATATTGGACTAATGTGAGACAATCGAGTGAGTGTTCATGCCAGTGCCATTAAAAGTTCTGTTGCTGCACACTAATGTGTGTAAAGAAAGTATTTTTTTAACAAAGTAACTAACTTGAGCTGATATCAGCGGCCAATGTTAACTTCTAACAGATAGACTCATATCGGCACACACGTTGGTGAAATAGTGACGAGAGCCTTCAAGAAATATCGTGAAAATCTAAACACGTTTTTGATTTAATTTAGAAACAGTGTCTCCATTAATAGGTTTGTCCACCAGAGAGAACTGATGAGTTTATTCTTCAACTGTAAAATGATCTGCTCAGGGTCGATCCCAATTACTTAATGACCAAATTCAAAGCTACAGTTGGTAACTTCAGAACCATGTACCGTGTAATTCTGTTGCCTAATGCCGGGTTCAAGGTGGAAGTGCCCCAATTTGTTAACTGACACGCAGCTGCCCGTCACCAGTCGCCTGGCTGTACATACCAGAAAGAGATTCTGCTCTGTTCTTATTTGCATGTCTCTGTCTGCTTGTGTGTTTGTGGCTTTTTTGCTCTCTGTTTAGACAAAACTGACAAATATGTGGAAGCATGGGCTGCATTTTCTTATTCATCATTTATATCAGCTGTAATAAATCCCTTTTATCACTGACAACACATTTCTAGTGTGTTTCCTGCCAGATTTATATTTGCGTCTTCTGGAAAAAACAGACGAGCCGTTGAAGATATTGCTGCAGACTGCGAGCGGGCCAGGACATTCGGCACCACGCCGCGTCCATTGTGAACAGCCCAATCGCCTGACACTGGTGCTATAAGCAAGTGGGCAGTGCTCTATGGAAAATCTGCAGGCTTCGTGGCACTTCCGCATGCAGTGTGAACCCAGCGTAAACCTGACCAAGAAGTTTTGTTGCCTGAACCTAACGGAGCAGTTTTGGATGTGAATCCTAACCAAGTAGATTCAGTGCAGAAACCTGTTTCCTGCGAACACAGACGTTAATTTTAAAAGGCTGTATGCATGTACTGAGCAGAAACTGACACGTCCAAAACTGATGCTAAAGGGTTACCTAGAGCAGTGGTTCCCAACTGGTGGGTCGCAGTCCAAGAGTGGGTCGCGGGTCCAGTGAATTACTGGCACAGAGCTTTTATTTTGAGGTGCTTTCCCCTCTGTAGATGAGTGAATATCGGGAGGCTACTTGACAGTATGACCCTAAATATATTAACCGTGTGGAGCTTGAACTAATGACTGAAGAGAAATCTGGAACCTGTGGATGGACAAGTTGGAAACCACTGACCTAGAGTGTCACCGTTTGAAGTTTAGCGCCACTGATAACCTGCCGCACTTGACGAGCTGAGGTGAGAACCTGTTGAATCGTCACTACTAAACTCACTGCCTGACTTTGCACTTTTGTCCTACAACCAGCACAGTTTGCTCTATCTCCTCCCAGCCCCTCCCTGCCCCCTGCGGGCTCCCCCTCTTCAGCACATACGCAGTGTTAGTGGGTTACAGCGAGTCTCTGTCACCAAGCAACGATCAGACAGTAGAAGCCAAGCAGAGCGATGCAGTGCAGCACGAGAGGAGGCAAAACGGGGAGACATCAAACAGGTTAAAGAGCGTAAGAAATACAGGAGACAGAGATAGAGACTTGATTGTGGGCTGGACGAGAGGGTTCACACAGATTCACTGAGGGACTGATGTGTGCTAACAGGCGCGCGTGTGTGTGTGTACCTTCAGGTCCCTCCTCTCCAGGTGCAGCAGCTCCGAGCCTCGGATGTCGTGTCGAATGAAGGTGTCTCTGTACTCCCCCAGACTCAGTTGTTCCAGCCAGACGCCCACCTCCTCTGTGCCCCATCTTTCCACTACACACACACATACACACAGACACACACACACGGGGCAGAGCAGAGAGAGGCTCAGGGCGCCTCACAGGTATCCACACACACCACGAACTCTCACTCACACTGCATGCAACTGCTTATCTCATTCAAGCCCTTTATATCTCGCCATCTCTTACAGCATGTGTACAGTACGTGAATATGTCGTCACACACACACACACACAGACACACACGACCTCACAAATGGGCACACATGTGGTAAATCACTGAAAGAAAAGATGGAATAAAAAATGGAGGGAGAGCACCAGAGAGGAAGGGAGGAGGGAGAGCGGTGACGGCAGCTGGCGGAGGAGGGAGGAGTTTGACAAAGGCCAAAGGTTGGTCAGAACAAGGCAGTGGCCGATGCCGGCCCAGGAAGGCTGGGATCATGCAAACCAGTATCAGAACACACAGAGAAAGTAGGAGGTAAAGGGAGGCGGAAGCCTGTGCGGTCTGCAGGAAACACAGCCCAACTAATCAGGAACCAGCCCGCGATGAGAGGAAGGGATTACACTCGAACCTGAGCTGACTCATCAACATGTACTCACTACTCCTACAAACCCATACCCTCTAAGATCGGTCATAAAGAACTCTGATTTTGAGTTTTTCCCTCAGTTTTTAAAGTTGAAACTAAAATACTTAGATGTCTGGCTGGTTTGCGTTCAAATGAAACATTCGACCCCTGCAGGCTTTCATCGGTGCAGCCTTGTTCTCCTCCTGACTTCGCGCCTTCTGAGATCACGTGGACAGCTGGATGAGAGCATGAATGGAGGGAGGGGGTGCGAGTTGATGGTTAAGGTCAGACTGTGGGACAGAACACCTCAAACACACACCCATTCTTTGTGCTTCTACTGTGCAGTGATACCTTTGAACTGTGACATGATGAGGCATCGTGACAGCTTATCATGACGATTATAGAAACTTGGGTTTTTTGTGTGTGTGTGTATGTGTGAAAGTGCATCTTCATCATGAAGTGTGTGAAGCTTAAGCACAGAATACAGTATTAATGAATGAAAAGAGGTAGCACTTCAATATAATCGTCCTGTTTCATCCACACCATTTAAACTTCACACTATGATTGATTAAATCTTGCTTAGCCTCCTAGGTAGAATTATCTGAGCTTTCCATTTGTCATTTTTGCTGCTATGCTATTATCCTGTCAAATAAAAGGCAGTAAAAATCTCGCCTGGTAAGACTGTGAGCTCGGCATCATGTCACTCTGTATCAGTCTGGACTCAGTGGCACCCAAAACACTTTTAAAAGAAAGAAGAAATTAAAATCCAATCGCGGCAAATCCGCACCATAGCTGACAACATACGCAGCCAATCAGGGACTGCGCTGTAGCTGATGATGTAAAATTCAGGCCGCAGCTTGCAGAACAGTAATAGTGGCCCCTGAAGCAACAACGCTAGTTGAGCAAACACAGTAGTAAGTGAAGTTATTGCAGGAATAGAGTCAATAACAATTAAACATGAACATGAGTTTGCACTCGCAGAGGAAAAATGGTTTCTGCCGTTCTTCTGACTGGATTTGGCAAAAGACAGAAGGATAACTTTACAGTCCAGCTCGATGGAAATATGTCTTTGGCTTCTCTCAAACAAAGTTCTTGAGACCCTAAATCGATGCCCAGACAGAAGCAGCTCAAGCTCTGAGTGTGATGGATGTGATGCGTCTGGCCCTCCAGCGCACAGTACTGTCAGATATACTGCTGAGTTGTTCAGCTGGTTCAGTAAGTGATGAAGAAGATGTTCCCTGGTGTTTTGTTACACTGACTGGCTGGAGACGTTTGTCTGTCTGTTTGTCTGACAGCGTTTGGGGCAGCACTGAGTCCGACTGATACAGAGAGTGAAACAGGATGTTGAGCTCGCGTCATCAGCGTGGTCTTACCAGGCCAGATCTGTAAATGATGCTCCTCCTGAAATCCCCATGGCACACGGGGCTGACTCTGACTAGGGCTGCACCGAATGTCTCCTTTTTTTGTCACAAGAGATTCTTCTATTGAGGTTTTCAAATGAAGCTCAGATGTCTGTCGTTGTGTTTTATGACGTCATCAACCTTAAAAACGATAAAACACCTTCTAATAAAATCCTCAGTTTGAATGAAGTGATTCATTGGAATAAATCTTTTTTAAACGAATCAACTTTCTTTAAGGCCGTTTCGAAGACATAAATACACGCAGGCAGCGGGTTAATTTTCTAAGATAGTGTTACCAACAGTGGTGCAGCGGTGGGAGCACTGCTAGGTAGATGGGTAGGTTACCAAGGAGGAACTGGGTGTAATTTTCATGGACTAAATTTCAAAACTTTTCCATGACTTTTCAGGAATATATATTTTTTTCTTGCCCCATTCACCAAGTCTTTTTCAAACATCTAGCTGGTGTACATGAAGCGAGAGACGGAACATGGAGAGAAAATAAAGAAACGTACGTGATGGAAAACAAAATGTGAAAACAAATTTGCTGTTATGTTACATTACGTGGAAGATTATCAACTGAAGGTTCCTGTACAACAAAATTCCATAACCTTTCAAAAACAATGTGATTGTGAAATTCTCCAGGTTTTCCATGACTGTGGGAACCCTGTGGGTTTACTTTCCTCTATATTCCAGCAGCTTTTTGGCTGACAGGTGGGGATAAAAGAGGTGGATGCACCAGGTACACCTGCCTGTACCCTCCACTTCACCACTGCTGTCAAAGCCGACATAGATTTTTTGTTGTTGTGGTTAAAGAATTGTAATTAGTGGTGCTGTTGGATTTCTGCAGGACTGCGTCGTAATACAGGTGTGTGCCTCCATTTGTGTGCAGTGAGCAACAGTTTTTTAACTGTAGACTAAATGCCAAACATTATGGAGTAAAGCAGGAAATTTTTAGTCAGATAACAATGTACATTTTGGAAATGATTACACCTAAGTTTTTTGAATACAATTTGACTTTTGGACAACACTAATATTTGAATCACACGAGTGGAGTCAGAAACAGTCTCGTGCAGCCTCGTCTTTATCTGCAGCTGTGCAGAAACGCCAGGTCTAAACAGAACACACTGACATCAAACAAGCTGCATCATTTGATTTTTGTCAACATATGAAAAACCTTTGAAGCTTGGGACCATTCGGCACAGCCCTGACTCTGCCTGACTCCCCGTCCTATCAGCAGTCTGTCTGTCTGTCTGTCCAGTCTGGTCTCTACTGAAGGAAAAGTGGTCACAGCCCTACCTGACTGAGGACTCGTCTTCTTGGCGGCCTTCTCCTTCTTGAACTTGGGCACTATGCGAAACATGCTGCTGCGACTGTTCCTCTTGCCGTAACCCAGAGAGTGGTCCTGGTACATAAGCACAGTCAACCTATAGCCTTTCATTTAGCTACTCAGCTCTCCCGTTACCTGGAGCCATGTTACACCACAGACATACAGTACATGTGTGCTGAGGGACACGAGTACAACACATTGTTTGTAACGTTATCTGTTTTAAAGAACTACAACACACGGTGTGTGTGTGTGTGTGTGCACATGCTCATGCGTGAGTGTGTTTTTACTGAAGCTGCTCACCTCCTCATCATTGGGCTGCAGTATGTGGTAAAGCCAGGGGATCTCTCCCAGTTTGCCCAGTTCCAACTCCAAACTCTGCAGAGCACTGGACAGCTGCTCCTCCTCTGGCGGGTCCAGCTGCTGCAGTGGGGTAAAAAGAAAACACATGCCGAGATCAACTACATGCAGCACACTGTGAGGAGGACTGCAAAAATAAGACACCAACTGAAAATAACCCAGAAGAATCCTGGTTAAATAATGTGTCAAAGTAAAAGTCTCTATGACAACTTACCAGAGAGACTCGGCCCAGCAGCAGAGACTCGGTCTCGTTGTACAGAGCCTTGACAGTGCTGGCCACCTCTATAGCTGTGTTTCTGGTCAGACTCTGGAAAAAGGACAAAACAGTTTAATGTAATCTCACATGTGGGTTCTACAGGTGTCAGACATTTCATGCTTTTTCAGACCTTTTCAAGATCATTCTGAACCAAATTCAAGACTGATTTTGTGACAAATGATCCTTTTCTTCTTTAAGCACTGCAAGTAAGTATAAAAGCAAGAACTGTCTACGTAGTACTTTTTTGTGTCCCTCTCCGTCCATCTCTGACGCTACTACAGGTGCATCTCATCGGGAAAAAGTTCAATACTTCTTGTCAGTTATTTCAGAAAGTGGAAACTGAATATATTCTAGACACAGTCTGGAGAAGAGCTCGAATTAGCTAATTAACTCAAAACACCTGCGAAGGTTTGACCTCTCGGTCTGGTTCTGTGCACAAAAGCGCATCACGGTGAAGACTGCTGACTCAACAGTTGTCCAGACGACACTCACTGACACCCTCTGCAAGGAGACTAACCCACAGAAGGTCATTGTTGAAGCGGCTGGCTGCATTGAGGCACAGAATCCAAGTTGCTTAAAGTGTTTTATCAAGTCCAAAGTCATATTTTAGGGCACTTTATGCTTCTGTCTGCAGACAAGCTTTGTGGAGATGCTGATTTCATTTTCCAGCAGGACGTGGCACCTGCCCACAGTGCCAAAACTACTAGTAACTGGTTTGCTGACAATGGTGTCACTGCGCTTGATTGAACTCACCTGACCTGAACCCTGCAGTGAATCTATGATGTTGTCACGAGGAATACCCACAACAATACAGACGAGCTGAAGGCTGCTATCAAAGCAACCTGTGTTTCCATAACACGTCCATGAAACCCTGCATTGATGCAGTAATCTGTGCAAAACGAACCCCAACCTTTTTTAAGTATTGGGTGCAAAAATGAACACACTCTTCAGAAGGCCGACATTCCTGTATTATAAATCCTTTTATTACTGGTCTTATGTAATATTCTAATATTCTGATAAACTGGATTTTTGAATTTCATGAGTCGAACGGTAATCATCAAAATTAAAAAAAAAAAAAAAAAGGCTTGAACTAACTACTAATATTTTTACAAGGCACAAGTAGGTTTAAACTAAAGCTGCAGGTCTTGGTTATAGAGATCTAACCGAGAACATGGGTTTAAACTTGTCTTCAAATCTAAAATGCACACATTTAGAATGACACAGCAACATCTCAATGCTCAGCCTAGAATTTAAACCACTATACGTTGTGTGATCGGTGCTGATGGCTCACCTCTGGGAACTTGGGATGTGTTTTGTTGATGGCGTGAGATGCGGCGTTAACAGCATGAGCCAGCTCCTGCTCTAAAAGCCCATTGGTCTTCGCAGCCTCACATATCCTGTGTTTAGACAGAGGCATGTCAGTGGACACCAGTCATGATAAAAAAGGTGATTTCCTGGATTCCACATATATCTTTAGAGGCTGTGGAGCTGCAGAGTGAGACCTGATATTCATGGGAGTGTGTGTTTACCTTGTAATGAGCTCCTCTGCAGCGCGGGCGCACATCTGCACCAGGGCGGCCTCGTCCTCTGTAGCCAGATCCACGGAGTGCTGAGGGTAGAGGTGAGGACGCAGAGGAGGCTTATCGTACTTCAGCTTGTCCTCCCACGACTTCAACGTGTTCTCAAACGCCTGCAGGGAAAATCAAAGCATATCGTGTAAAGCAATTCTTGTAAAGCTCTGTCCATCTAGCAGCACGACTCTCACCCCAAACCCAACCTCGTCACTCATGTTCATTTTATTCTTAAAACTTTCCAGACGCCTGCTGCTTCACCTCCCTGCCTCCCTGCCTCCCTCCCTCTGTCTCACCCGGTCTCTGGTGAGCATCTGAGCTCTGTTCTTGTGCTGGATCTTGATGACTCCTGGCGGCTGGATCCAGGCCTCACCGTCCACCTGGATGGGAACCCCCTCATCACCCAGGATGGTGATCTTCACTGTTCGACACTGATTCAGACAGAGACGCACATATTTCTTATACACATTCTTGCATGTATTTCCTTTTCACATTGTGCTTAGTGTGTGTTCTCACCTGTGCTATGCGGTGGTGCTGCAGCTTGATGACTCTGGACACAGCCATCTGCATGCTCCCAAACACAGCCACGACTTCCAGGATCTTATCATCAAACGATGGAGCACAGAAGATCTGCAAGACACAGTAATGACATTCAGCGACTGTATGTGTGGTACAACGGTGCATCTGGTGACTGTGTACGGTAACTAATCATTTAAGTCTCTCTTAAAGAAGCAGTGTGCAGGATTGAGTGGCATCTAGTGGTGAGGTTGCAGATTGCCTCCTACTACAATCCCTCCACTTGGGTTGGGCACTATTAAAATTCCTCTGTGGACAGTATTGTTTTAAGAAAAAGCTGAAGAGAGAAATGCACATAGATATTAATATTTATGGACTAGAGACACATGTGTTGCATTATGTGTCACAGCAGGCGGTAAGCACTGTTTTACACAAGGCCTTGCTGAGATCAATAAATCAGATCAATCAGCTGGTGAGGTTATCTATAATCAATAAGACATTTAAATGTCCTTGTACAGTCTCACCATGGTTTACTGTAATTTTTATTTTTTGTTGCCTTTGCAAAAGCCCCGATGACTAAAGGATGACTGCTCACCGTGGTTGGAGTTTTGGTCCAGCTCTACCCTGTAACCACCTCTCACTAGTTTTATCCTCTCAGAGTTATTCGAAGAGTTTGATACTGTTCAAATGAATCTTTTCATATAAGATATTTATTAGGTTTATATTTAAGTGTGTAATGTAAACTCTACTCTGCCCATGCACACACTCCATGCAGAATAATGATTTCATAAAGTTTGAATTAAGTGTTTTGCCTTCATCACTCATTTGTGTAATGTCAGCCATCTTCTTCATCATCCTCTTCATTTCAGTTTAATGCATCTTTGCCCAGTAATAACAATGTACCACTTGCCATCTGTTTTAAATTTCAAATGCATAAAGTCTAGAGTTTATGTGAAATCAGCAAATCATTAAGCAAAATATTGGTGTTTTCAGTGGGCAAACAAAGCGCTAACAGTATTATATACTTTGTATACTTGCACACTTTACATATCTGCAAAAAACATATATATTTACTTTATTACATCGTCTGTCAAAACGATTACATCAACAGTTCTGCTGAAGGTCTACCCCTGATGTAGAGGAACATCCGACATACACCACAAATACAGGCCTGTATGATTAATAGACTTTTTAACAAATTGCTATCACAATATTGGTTTGAATATTGCAATTAGATTATTTTCCTAAATCTATCTGTAGTCTCTGGCACTAAAGAAGAAGAGGGTTAGTGCCACAGGAATTAGCAGGATGACATTTGTTGACGATGTTGAAGATATTAAGTATCCCAGCCTTATTCTTCAATGCAACTGTGACAGGCAAGATTTCTTTTAAACCTGCCTGAAAGGAGACATTTCGCCCTGTCAGCTCAGTTTAGCTGCAGCCTGAATGAGAAATGAATTGTTTCTGAAAGGAGAGGCTCCGAACAAGTGCGTTATTGATCTCTGCCGGCAAACTGCCCGTGAAAAGGTCAAAGCAATGACGAGTCAGCATCTGCTGAACATAAAGAGAGGCTCAGCGAAAAAAATGCTGGATAGGAAACATTTAGGTGAGATTTAATGATCAAACAACACGATCGGATGTGTTGTCATGTGTCGCCCACACCACTAGATGGAAACCTAAAGACATTAAGCAAAAGTGCTGCGTCTAGTGTGAAAGCAGAGGTGGTAACATGTTCATCAGTGTTGAATCTTAACCTTTATCGTCAGTTTATGGTAAAAAATAATGTGTATTTTAACTACACTTTCATGTAAACCCAATATCTGTTTAATAGTCAAACTACAGATCAGCTGCAATGTGTCAAAGTGTATTATTAGACCACAGAACAGGGAGATCTACTCATCTACTCAGGGAAAACTTTGATTGCAATGTATCTGTGTGTGTCACTGCGTGTGTGCAGTGACTAAGTTTAACTAAATGTCCTCTCCCTGCTTCCTCCTCTCCAGCGAAACAGTTACATAACGCCGAATGTACATACTGTATGTGTGTCCAAGGGTAACCTCTGCAGGGGCTCACTGAGGGGTGTGTGTGTGTGTGTGTGTGTGTGTGTGTGTGTGTGTGTGTGTGTGTGTGTGTGTGTGTGTGTGTGTGTGCAAACTGACTCTAATCCCTCAGCAGCCCTTGTGCTCTGGGCCTTAAACAAACAAGCACAAATATCTCTCTAACCGACCCTCCCCCTGCACCTCCGGGCCATCGGGGTCATGTTAAACCAGGATCCAGGCGCTCCGTCCAGATTTAACAACAGAGAGGATGACGGAGAAAGAGTGAGGAGCAGAAAGAGAGGTGGAGCTACGTTCTCTGTCCAGTTGCTGAGCTCGAGGAGAGAAAACCCCCACCTCTTTCCCTCTCTGAAGGTGCTGTGAGTCGCCCACCAGGGGCACTTCCCGCAGGATGGAACATTACACAGAGTCCGTCCAGTGTACTGTAAAATGTACTCACATCATCCTCCTTGGTGCCGCCCCAGAAGTTGGTTCCGCCTGCGTAGCTGGGAATGTTTAACACTGCGATCCCCTGAAGGCTGGGCAGGGGGGGATGTACTGGCCGTCACACTGGGAAAGACAAATAATAACCAGGCAGACCAGTGAGTGAAGGGAGAGGGGAGGGTACATGTGTCTGTAGGAGAGATTCATGAACAAATCTAATATATTTCACCATATTTAATGCCAACTTTAAAACCAGTTTTACAGCTAAATCAACGAACCATAAGTATTTGAAAAAACAGACAATTTTCTGCTTTAAATGGGAAGACAGGCATAACTATTTCTGGATAGCCAAAAAAAGCAATGTCTAAGCAGGCAGACTGGCCTATTAAACTACCAAATTTACAGTATTTGCACCTTTTGTCTATATTAAAGTAATACTTCATTCACAAAATGACCATTTCTGCATCAATCACTTGCACTGAATTTGTCAAGAAAGCTTTGTTGTTCTTGCACGCCTCCACAGTGAACGAAGAATCCAAAAACTGAGAAACTTTTTGATGTAAAAGGGGTCTGCATTGACCAACAGTCAAACGTATATCACAAAAATCCATTTACAAACTCTAACACAACTCGTGCAGTAAAATACAAGTTTCATTTATCCAGTCGTATACTCAGCACTTTCCAAAAACATGCATTTTGACTAAAACCGTAACACTGCTAATACTAAGACTCAGAGGTAGAGAGGGTCTTCCACTAATCGGAACATTGGCAGTTTGATCCTCAGCTCCTCCAGTCCGCATGTCGAAGTATCCTTGGGCAAGAAACTGAACCCCAAATTGCCCCTGATGGTTGTTCCAGCAGTGTGTGAGGGCGTGTGAATGGTTACTGAAAAATAGTTGGCACCTTGTACGGTAGCCTCAGTCACCGGTGTGTGAATTGGTGAATGTGACATGTAGTGTAAAAGCACTTTAAATGGTTGGAAGACTAGAAAAGTGCATTACAAGTGCAGGTCCATTTACCATTTACCACCACGAGTAGCGTGTGTGTGGCGTGCATGGAGAGGTGATACGTTTGAACTTTGCCAGTATGTTCCATTGAGTTACAGAGGTGTGCTACTCATTTGTGCGTGAAACTGTTTGCGCAGAAGTGTTTTAAATACAAAAGTTTCAGCGAAGCACTGAACAAAAGACATAATATATGGGAACCGGATTTTCCTGCACAAGCTATGTGTGAGTTTGTGGGTGTGAGTTTTGGTACAGATTGGCTGTTTTTAAATGAGATCACCTTTAACATAAATTAATTAAGACTTTTCGACTGGTTTTTTGACTCTCTGTTCACGGTGGAGTCGCGTGAGAAAACAAAATTTTGGTTCATTAACTTAACGAAACACAGTTTCCCCTTTAATTACTTACAGCTGCCTAAAATGAAACTTTGTTGAAAATAATTCCGTATGGCATAATTAAAAATGTGTGCTATTTGGTATTTTGAAACATTTTTCTAAGGACTCATAATTAACAATAGAAATACACTTTACACAGTGTGGCTCTTCAGGACCTGATACTAGGGTGACATCATTAATTAATGACTCTCCTACACCTGAGCAGATGAACACACCATCCACTGGGCTCGCAGTGTTTTTTCTTTATGATTTTCAAACTGAAGAAGCGTAGCTGCCGTAATAGAAACGCCGTCTCTCCTGAACAGTCCAAATCAGCCTCTGAATACATTTGAGGTGGGAAATAAGCTGTGCAGTTGCAGAATCATGCCTCACTTTACATGTGCACCACGTCAACTGAACAGCACTTCAGCAGATATAAGAGGGCTGAGGAGTGCTGAGTTGCATCCTCGTCTAAATCACTCCCCGCTGTTTGCTGCGGAGTGCGGCCTCCAGCTGAGTGTCGACAGATTTACTGTAGATGTTTTTTAGACTCAAGTCTCAGACACATTCTGGCTTTGCACACAGGGCATGACTTCTAGTCTTTTCATCCTAATACTTCACCCACAAAATGATCATTTTAGGGTGTTGTCTGTTCCTCCCTGGCTCACCTCCAGCTGGACCTTCTGCTCCAGGTTCTTGTAGGTTCTCTGCAGAAGCTCCTTTGTGCCCAAAACACCATACCACATCATGTTCTTGGTACGACTCCTGTGCAGGAGGGAGCGGAGGGTGAGATTAACAGTGTAGTGAGAGGGCTGTGAAATCAACTGAGACGACCATAAAACCTTAAAGATGGTTGTTTGACAGACAACAGATACATGGAGGGAGTGAATATCTGTTGATGTCTGAGAGACGTCTGAAGGTAACAGAAATATATCTCACCTGCATTTCTCTGGATGCTCCTCCCGCTTGTTGTTGAACTCCAGGGAGATCTTGGCGTCCAGGCCGATGCCGAAGTAGTTGTTCATCACACACTTCTCCATGTAGCCCTCTCTGAGTGGAAGAAACAGCCACATAAGCAGACAAACAGTCAGACAGCCGAAGCTCACGCACACTGATATATCAAGGGCAAATGAGAGATCCAGGGAGATAGATTTACACATGGATGGACAGAAAGAACAGAAAGAGAAAGACAGACTTTCAAACAGCAAAGACGGGACGAGACACGCAGCTCTTACAGTGAGTCGAGGTCGGGGTCGATGAAGGGCGTGGCACCAAAGGGGTCGATGTTAGCCAGCAGCATCTTGCTAATGATGGAGCTGCCAGCGATGGAGGCAGCCAGTCCTGCCCGCAAGCCTACACACACACACACACACACACACACACACACACACACACACACACACACACACACACACACACACATACACATGAGGCTGAGCTGAAACGCCCAGTGATCCTGTCCTTCTGTGTTTCACAGGTCAGGTGAAGGATATGAAACAGAAATACACTGTGTGTGTGTGTGTGTGTGTGTGTGTGTGTGTGTTTACCGGGGCAGATGATGCGTGTGTTGAGCACTGGGAGGTTCTCCTTGCTGGTGGTGAAGGGGGTGATGGTGAAGGAGCCGTAGGACTGGGTGCTGCGGCTCACCCTCCTCTCCGTGGGAGAACAGGGACTCTTAGCAGCTGGAGACACAGACAGAGAAACTCACATCATGTCTCTTCTCACCTCAACACTTTAGTGCCTTGTTCCTCAGGACAAACACAGCAGAGGAGACACAATGACATCACTTATTAATATGATACCACCCTCTCATCACACCAGGGGGCGTAACAACACTCATCCCAGCTGCTGTGAGTCGATAAAGCTGTGATACGAGAGGAGAACAAACAGCTTTGAAAAGCAAAGGCCATCCTCGCCAAAAATTTACATTCATCCTAAAACACTGGAACACTGAAGCAGCTTAACACGTCTGACAGGGACTCTGTCCTTCCCCCACTGGATTGGAAAACAATACATCCCTCTCCACTGACTCTGTATTACGTGACGGTGCCTCCTTGTCATATATGTCTGCAAGCAAACAACACAAAAAATACCTAAAAGCTCTTTTGTTGTGGGATGCCCTCCCAACATGGTAAAGAATCCATAACTACATTTTTACAAGCTGCAGAACTGAAAAACAGAACTTCTAAGCATTAAGATGTGAAGCGTCTGCAGTGTGCCTACATGCAGCAAGCATTTTGCCAGTTTTGGCCAGAGAAACTGTAGAGGTTGAAGCTAACTAGGGTCTATACGGCCTGGTGATAGTCTCACCTGGTTGATTCGATCAAATAACATTTTCTCCGAGATAAGTGAGGTAAGGAGAGGGGACACAGTTTGCCAATGTAACTTTTAAAATAATCATTTGACATGCTGATATTTTGTTTTTTAAGCGAGCTGCAGCCATTTTGTTTTTGTCTCAGCGCTTAGATGCATATTGCAGCGCTGTAACTTTCCCCCCAGTGGGCATGGTTTTGACGCGTTGTCATCTGTCTCTATATGTGCTGCCTACTGCAGGTCCTGCATGTTACCTGTACTAAAGGTAGTACACACGTCAGGTGCTTCATGCACTGCCTACATGTACTACATACAACATGCACTGCCTGCTATTTGTACTGCATATTGCATGTACTGTAAAACATACTGCAGGTACTTCAGGTACTGCATACTGTGTGTGTATAGTACAGACCTGAGGGGGCTGTAAATCCTCTCACATCTGTATTTCACATTCAAATGCCAAAGAGAGGCAACACTAGCAGCAGCAGCAGCAGTACCGGTAGAAGTAAAATATTTTTCGCACATGCGTAGGAAATGCTGCACAAAGAGTAGCAGCCCAATAAATAGCTGAGGAAGATGAAAAATCAGAAATATATGATAATGCATCTAATAATAGTCAATGAGTCTTCTGCTTTCAGATCAGGTACATCGGTTGGATGAATCTCTGCAAGACAGGGCAACAGGAGTATTTTGACATGTAATTGTTTTTGTTGTTTTAAGTCAAATTATTTGTGAAGATGATGCTTTTACTCTCTTTTGTTTTATTGTTGTTGCTGTGCCTTTACGAAGCTGGACTGTCAGCCACTAACGGAAGATCATACATACATATATGTGCATAAATACACACACACAAAGTGCAGTATGTACAATATCAGAGACATATGCAGGTTAAAGTAGAAAAGAAATCTAAATCATGAGTCAGATCTATTCTAGTTGGCTGTTGACAGGTTTGTAAAAATATGTGTTGAGAGATGTGCGTGCTGTGTGAGGTGGTGTCACAGCGTAGCTTCACGTTGCCTCTCGTCTCTGTAGCTTTCAGCTGTTGTGCATTTTTCCATGTGAATGCACGATGACAGCCTCTGAACATTGCGTGTTTGCCACATAGCAACATTGCTCATGATGACACCACGTGAACCCTCTATGGGGCAACAAATGATGCACGAGTGGCAGACTGCGAGACGAGATGCATTCAGATTTGTGTCCAGGTCAGGAAGGAGTAAGGAGGCAATAAGAGGAAACAAGGAGAGGATACAGAGCAGAGGGTTTGACTGATACCTCCTTGTCTTCCAGTGGCTGGAAAATGTGTGGAAGGAAGGAAGCAGCCCCATGATAAACAGGAAGAACTTCTGCCCCTAAGACAATAACACATCCTGTGGCCGTCGCACACACACTCACACACAGGCACAATAGACTGATGCATGTGCACCCACACACACATCGTACATCGCACTACACATATTCCCATACATCTGAACAGACACACACAGCTTCTATAGCTGCCCTGTCGCCACAGCCTCGACAGGTACAATCATTTATTATTAAAGACGTTCTCTGTGCCGCAGACTGAAGATGGAGAGATAAACATCTTCGTCTGGAGCAAGAGGTGGAATATCACAGGAGAGCAGGGTTTCTCCGTGCACTTTAAGCACTAATCCTTGAGTTTATTTATGACAGGAAACATGATTTGCGTCAGCAGCACTTTTTTTTCCATTAGCTATGTGTCTGGCTCTGTGACGTGCCACACGGTGGCGACATTTCAATCTTGTGCAATCTCCGAGAGCATCTGCTCACATCAACATGTAGTAATAATAATCCTGTAGTCTTAACATTATTCCATTTAGTGTTAAGAGGAAAGCAACACTGGCTTTTAAAATTTCACAGCCTACGTAATGTCTCTCTCTCTCAGCAGAGACAAGAGAATGTGTGGTCCAATATTTTGCTCACTTTCAGATTCATACTTGTATTTGAGATTTCAATTAGAACATGTCTACATGCGCTAATGTTCAAACTAGAATTACCACCTCATGGTTGTACGGTCAAGTTGCGCTTCACAGTTTACATCAATGTCTGTGAAAACATGGATGCTTCACACACGTTTTGCCCCCGGCAGCACAGAAGATCTACACAGAGTCACCAATTCAGCATCTGTCCAAATGTCTCTCCCTCTGGTCCTAAAATATGACTAATGGCCAATAAAGTCTTTTATGGACAACATTATGATGTCACAGTGAAGTTGACCTCTGACCAAAAAATTCCAATCACTTTATTGTTCAGTCCAAGTGGACATTTGTGCCAGAATTAAAGAAACATACATATGTGTGTAGAGACAACCCAAAAAACACATAATGGCTATGTGGCTATCACTGGAGTAAAGGCATTGCTGCACCCAGGTCTTATAATGGTCGCGAAAAAACCTGCTATTCATTCTGGCATTTAACTGGCTAAAATATTGGTGACATTCTTGAGTAAACAAACCTGCATGTAAACACGACTGGCAATATCATGTCCACATGATGGGTCAAACAATACAAAACCATAGGTCAATAAAGTAATTATCATGACGGGCCTAACCCCATGTCAGATGTAATGGCAGCCATAAAGAATCACTGAATGTGGGGTTTGAAATCTCCTTTCATAGACACAGCGCACTACAGATAGCTGCAGAATAAAATGCAGTGTCCCGACAGACAAACCTCTCAAATGTCTCCCCTTCTGTTCCTGAGATATGACGCTAAATAATGGCCTTAAAAGTGTTTTTGCAGAACATTATGAAGTCACAGTGAAGTTGACCTTTGACATATGTGATATAAAATCTCATCACTTCATCACCATCAAGAGAATGAGATGGATGAGGTCACAGTGACCTTCGACCACCAAAATATAACCCGTTCATCCTTGAGCCAAAGTGGACGTTTGTGCCAAATTTGAAGGGATTCCCCTCTGGGTGATATTTCATTCATGAGAACAGGACGTACCGATAAACAACCAGAGAACACATGATGCCTTTGGAGGCGTAAAAACATTATTTTGAACGTACCTGTTTCCACTGTTTGTTAATAAACCTGCATTTTAGCACCTGTCACTTTAAGGCCCCCGTCTGAAAAGCTCAGTCTGCTCTGAGTGGTCAGCGCTTTACAGGTCCACATCTGCACCCTCAGCGTCTTTGCATGGTCATTGCAGCCGTGGGAACGACTGTAACGGCACCAGAGCGCCAGTTTCTATCTTTATATAGCATAGCTGCGACATCACAACCTCACCGAAGTCTGACGGCCCGTTTAAATGCAGTTATTGAACTTGACTTTCAGTGTGTTTACAGCACCTTTACCTGAGACATGGACATCTTGTTTTGAAAATATCGGACTTTCACCACATCCGCTAGGTGAGGCGGTTGTCTTCTCAAAGTAAACCTTGGCTATTAATCAGACAAAAAGTCTTCTAATGTCTGAGGACACTGCCAGCTGGCAGAGACTTGGAAATCAAACAGGCAGTGCTGGACAGGTTTAGCGTTCTGGAAAAGGTCCAGGATGGAAGTGCATCAGAGCCAAGCAGGTAAAAGGTCTACAAGCAGGTCAGATACTTGGAACGGGACCAGGAGCAGTGGTTCACTTACATGTCACTGCTTCCAGCTCCTTGGTGTCTTCATCCTTCTCACTGTCTCTGTTCTCCTCCTCGCTGTCCTTCCTGAACTCCAGGGGAGACGGCAGCTCGGTGTCGTCCGTATGGGCGTTCTGCTCGTCCACCACTAGACAGAGCAAACACAGAGGAGATAAAGACGACACAGTATGAACTACAGACCACAAAGCATGTACAGTTTATACTTTTACAAGCTTCTCTTTCTGTGTGTTATATGTCATCATCATGCTAGCTCTAAGGGTGCTATACTGAGAGTGTTCGGTGGAAACGCAGCTTTGGTGTTGATGTCAGGAGGATGTTTCTGCCTCCACCTGCTGAGTTTAAGTGCCTCACAGTGAGAGTCGATATACTAAAATCTAAATGAAAACCCTTTCAACATAAAATAATGAAAACTTGACAGTGTGTGCTAACTTTGCATGAGAATCATGTACATGTTTGCATGAACATGCAACACTCAACTAGCATGCTCACTATGCTCAAATATTGCAACGTCCAGGGGCCGTATTCACAAAGCTTCCTCGTACACAGAGTTGCTCCTATTGATGAAACTCTAAGAAAATTCTTACAACTGTGACATTTTCTTATAAAGTATCTCAGACCTTAAAAGAGCTCCAGGGCTGAAAAACTGTACGGAGCAGGGAGGAGGACTTTTAAGAGTTTCTTAATCAGAGGAGAAAATGGTGGAAACACAAAGAGGTCAGAGAAATATTCTCCGCTGAGTAAATTAAATGCAACAAATTAGATCGTGCAGGGACACATTTCTCACTTAACGCACACCAACAATGACAACACTTTCACAGTCAGCAGTCTATTTCATTTCCTCTGGGTGTCCACACCTTGAACCCTCACAAAGGGCGTGTCTGTGACAACCAATCACATCTTTTAAAGGACTACATCACACCTAGCAACAGGGTCGACCACGCCTCCTGACAAAGGTCAAAGTTTCTGACCCTTCTCGCTCAGAGGAAGGGACACAGTTTAAATGCAGTTATCTCTCCACAGTTATGGAGAGACTTTGTGAAAATCATTTTACCCTCCACTGTCTATGTCAAGAGGACAAAAGTATCTCCACTGCCTTTGCCTAATTCCACTCGCACCTCTACTGACCTCACAAAGGAAATCGTTATAATACATCAACAGGGGCAACATTGATTTCTGCCTTTTCTTTCACAAAAACCTGCTCCTCATGCATTTCTAAGAACACTACTTCCAAACATTTGCCAGCCTGAAGTGATGCTTGGTAAACTGTGTTCAGGTGCGTGTGTGTGTGTGTGTGTGTGTTACCTCTCTCAGCCTGTTCTATGATCTGTCGCACTGCTTTCTTCAGACTGTTGGCCCGCAGCATCAGCTGCTCCCTGCTCTTAAACAGCTGGTGTGGGGCACCTCCTCCTCCTTTCTCCGTCTCCTCCTCCTCCAGCTTCTCCTTCAGCTCCGTCAGGCTCTCCTCGCTGGCCTCCTCCTCCTCTTCCTCCTCCTCCTGCTCCTCCTCCACAATGGGAGGGGTGGAGTGGGGGAGCGACGGTAGAGCCGGGCACTCTGCGTTGAGGGTCTGGAGGAGGGAGTCCAGTTTCTCATTCAGGATGGCACACTGGAGGGCACAGAGGAGAGGAGGCACACAGAGGCTAGACAGAGTGCTGTGGCAGCAGTCAGACAGAAATCTAATATAAAGGGAGTGGCCTTTCAGCACAGCAGGCCCGTGATGGATGTTGACTGCATTGTTTCTGAGGCTTACTTTGAGAGACATAGTGTCGCACTCCTCGGCGTTCTCTGTGCTTTTCTCGTAGGCTTTCCCAACTTTGGCAACAAAATCTTTCACTGTTTCACACAGGATCCTAAAAAAACACAAGAAAACGTCAGTGTTTGGTGGAATAGTGTGTGACAGACAAAAGATGAGATCAATCAGAGCTGTGATGGCTGCAGTAAAGACTGATGATCTACAGACTTTTCCAGTTCTAATCCTTCTGTGCTGCCTTTTCTCATTTCTAATGCTGCTATGTAATTATTTACCTTAGGGACTGTTCATTATTTATTGGGGGGATGGAGGGTGGAGGCTGCTTCATTTTTTTTTTAACTAAATATCTTTTAATTGTATTTTATTCTTTAATTTTAATTATTTAATTTAATATTTCAATAATTTTAAAAATGTTTTTCCTTGAGCCTCAGTGAACAACTGGAGGAAAAAGCATAAACCTATAACCATATTTTTGAGTTCATTAAAGTAGCAGCTAATTTATTCAGTGAAATGCAAATCTTCCTCACACGCCACACAAGACTAACAATATTTAATCAACCAGAACAATATCAATAAGTTGGCAGCTGTTCTGAGATTTTAAAGACTTAACCTTTGATAAACGAAAGTTAAAAGTTAAAAAAGGAAATCTTGGAGCTGAAAGACACCTTTGTTTTTAACTACTGTCAATGTATTGACTTAAGGTTTATTTTTTGTGACATATTAAATGACACATATAGAATGAAGTGACTCTGATAAAAACATCACTACTTTAAGCTGAGATTTAGTTATACTTCCTGATGGAAATGTTCGTCGCACATGATGTGTTCAATGACCGTCAGAAGTTTGAAAATCTGATGATAATTTCTTTTTTAATGATGCTTTTCATTTACCTCAGAGGTCGGAGGGTAGAGCTGGGAATGACAGTTGGAAAACCAAATGTTGTTAGCAGTGTAAATGTAGACGTAACGTCTGCAGATGTCACCCGGCTGCAGGTTTTGGAGTGTATTTAAAATAAATATAAAATACAAGGTTTTCAAGTTGTATGTGCCTCCCCGAAGCCAAAATAAAAAATAAAACGCTTGAAGAATTATTTCACGTCTGCTCCACCTTTCTCCCCTCTCATAAATAATGAACAGTCCCTTAATATCTATCCTTTACAAGACAAGTTACAGCTCTGCCTTGAAATACATATGCCATAAAGATTACATTTAGTGACATCGTCTTTGAGTAGCATCATATCAACACACTGTATGTCTTTAACTACAGGTGTATACTGTATATTTGTGATGGGACAATGAATGTAAAGGAAGAGTTGCTGAAAATAAATGTGCAAATCTGTGCTGTCCCACATTGTTGTGCTGCAGTTAGTTATTATCTGTTGATTTTATTGTGTCTGTTTGAGGTCGAGCTGGTTAGTTAAAATCACGTACTTGGCGGAGGAGATGACCACAGAGTGCTGCTCAGAGTTGAGGATCTTTGTGAGGTGAGCAGCTACTGAGTCTTCGTAGGCTGAAATGTGAAACTGCAGAGAAAACAGAAAAGTATGTACGTACGCACTTTAGTAACAATTAAAAGCAGACTTCCCTCATCAATACTTGAAGCATTGCAACATTTCAGTAAGGTGTGTGATTAAGTCTTGTTGTGGAGACGTTTCTATTCCTTCGTCCAGTTTTGAACCTGAGCTGAGGTGATGTCGAAATGAAAATGTCAGCCATGTGCTCGGCTGCCTCCCACTCACGTCTGTCTGGAAGCCCTGCTGCGTTTGATTGTGTCTACTGATGCGTGTGAATATCTGTCAGCTCCTGTGAGTACCTGGCAGTCGTCGGCTCCCTCGGGCGTGGTGGGGCAGCTGTGTTTGGGTGGGATCTTAATCTCGTAGGTCATGATGCTCCAGCGGTCCAGCATCTTGGTGCTGGCCCTCTCTAACTTCTCCAGGATCTGGGGCAGCTGGGTGTCATCGTCGCACGAAGGGCCCCAGCCAAGCACCCGTGCCAGATCGTTGCCCGTGCCCAAGGGCAACACCCCCAGCTGGCACTGGAAACACGTGAAGAGGGTTTATTTGGGGAATACATGGCTGCTGAAATCAAAATGAGGCCTGTGTGTGTGTGTGTGTGTGTGTGTGTGTGTGATGAGTGTGTGTCTTTATGTAAGCTGTTCAGGAGCAGAGGCAAAAAGCTCAACTGGCACCACAGACACATCACATCTACTTCAGCTCACTCTACTCTGGCAATTTCTACAGGATTAGAAGTGTTTATGACAGCAAGCAATTTTTAATTAACTGCAAACCTCTTTAATAATGGATTAATTGGTTTAAGCAATTCTTTTAAGATAAAAAAGAGGCAAAACTCTCAGATTTCAGCCTCTTAAAAGTGAATGTTTTCTGGCGTCTTTCCTCCTCTGACAGTAAACTTAACATCTTTGGGTTGTGGAGAAAACAAGACATGTGAGGACGTCATTTTAGATCTTTGGGAAACACTGACTGACCTTTTTTTATACCATTTTTTGAGATTTTATGGACCAACTAACTAATTGATGAATCGAGAAAATTAGTCAACAATATATAATTGTTAGTTGCAGACCTATTTAAAGGTCCAGTGTGTAGGATTTAGGGGGATATAGTCCACGAGGCTGCAAGTGCAGTGAAGTCCGGATATTTGGATTCAGCCGAAAACATACAGTTTATTAATATTGTGGCGTCCCCTGACAATGAGGCCACGAGACATGAACTCCTTTTGCTGGCTTTTTATTCCTTAACTTTATCTCAGGCTATTGTGGGCCATAGCCAACACGAAACTACTTTATTCAATATTTAAAC
Source organism: Epinephelus cyanopodus (assembly GCA_026686955.1). Classification (NCBI taxonomy): domain Eukaryota; kingdom Metazoa; phylum Chordata; class Actinopteri; order Perciformes; family Serranidae; genus Epinephelus; species Epinephelus cyanopodus. The sequence continues at coordinate 38,081,675 of CM048927.1, read as the reverse complement.
CCGTGTAATCCTTGTAAAAACCTCCTGAATGATGAACACTGAAGGAATTCTAACCGGGAGAAGTTTCAGCTAGTTGCGATGTGCAATCCTCACCGCTAGATGCCACTAAATCCCCCTAAATCTGACACGCTGTTCCTTTAATACAGAAGAAATGTTCTGCTCAGTGCTGTTTAGGTTGACATGACAGCAACACTACAGCTTTACTTCAGTACCTGTTTGTGAAGGTTGAGTTTGTCGATCTCTGAGAGGACCCAGCCCACACTGCCATCTCCTCCACACACCAGGATCCGGAAGTTGTCAAACTTCTGGAACAGGCGCAAACTAACAAAAACACACACATACTTATTCACTTATTCTCTGGGCTCAGATTTTATCTGTGGCAAATATGTATGGATGTTTTTTATGTGTCTGAATTTGAGGATCTGTTTCCGTTTGTTGTCCTCACCCGAGGTGCGGCCCGCCGTTGACCAGGTCGAAGACTTGAGCCGGGTTGAGGAGCTGCTTGAAGCGTCGCAGGAATTTCACTCCCTGGTTGTCGCCGCTTTTGGAGTTGACAAAGACCAGGAGGGGACTGGCACATGACGGGGGACAGGTGGCCTTCCAGAAGCCTGAGGAGAAACGGCAACAGTGAAGGAGAAAGTGAACGTGTACTGGACGCTCTGAGCACAACAAACTAAATTTCATACAACCCAAACAACCTGCGTGACTGGATACTACTGGAGGTTGTGCTATTTGACTGCTGTGTCTCTTGAGAGTTTAGGTGGTCAGGTCTCTTTCCAGGTCTCCATTTTGGGGAAGAGGATGTGTGGCTTTTTTCTTTCTTATATTAGAGATCTAAGGACAGATCTTACAGCCCCTCAGGCAAATTTGTGATTTGTGATAGTGGGCTGTAGAAATAAAACCGTCTTGACTTGATCCTTTAATGCTCCGCAATCAGTCACCAGGGCACAGCAGCAGAGCTGGGTGCAGTCGCTGGCGTGAAACAACTCTGTCATCGTTAAACAACCTCACCAAAGTCTCAGTGCGTGCTCAGACTGAGCGTAATAATGCATGAGGAGCACAGCACATGCCAAAAACACGTGTTTTGCTCGCTGGTGGAGCACACACACTCACTCACTCACACACACATGCATATACACTAATCTGTGGGAGGTAATGCAACAAGAGGTTTCTGTGCTTACAGCATAATCTGTACACCCCCACTGTGTTGACAGCTTCGTGCATATCAGGGCTTCCACCAAATGTGTGTGTGTGCGGCACTGCTATCTAGTCCTGGCACTCCCTCTTTTCCGTCCCTCCCTCTCATCCCCCTTCACGTCTCCCTCCTTCTCTCATCTCTCTGTCTACCCTCTTCGATTTTTTTCCTCTCTGGATCTCTCTGTGATGTTGTCAGTGAAGGATGGATTGAGGGAGGGTGGGTGGAAGAGACGGAGCGAGGAAGGGAGGAAGGGAGGGAGGGGGGAGTCACAACGCTCCAGCACGTGCTACAGTCTGCCTCTCAGCCAATTACAACCAAACTCCCCCTCTTCCCAGCGTGCATTTGGGCAGAGGGGGTCCTGGAACGTGAGGAGATGCAGAGCGAGTGAAGGACAGAGGGAGAGAGGGAGCTGAAGGATAAGGATTTTTTTCCTTCTTCCTATTCTCTCGTCCTCCTCCTTTCATCTGGATCCCCCATCCTCCTTTTCTCTGCCTCTCTTTTATCCTTCCACCAATTAGCCGATGCCAGCTTTTCACAGACTCAGTGGGCTGTGTGCGAGACCCAGCCATCGGCTTCCGCAACGGTAATCCAATCACACATGCTTATCTGAGTCTGTCTCGCAGGTGCTGATCCCCATCTAAATTGGGTTTAATGTGGGCTATGGAAAGCACATATACACACACACACACACACAGTCAGACTTTGACACAGAGAAAAGACGTCATGTATGAACATAGAAACAGACCCACAGAGAGCCTGGAGGAAGCCTCGGGGTGCTTTGCAGCCATCTGCAGAGCCCCTCTTCTCCTCTGTTGTCTGTGTGCTCTTGTGCTTTTATGAAATGTTGCATGATGGGCACGTGTGTCCACTTTCACAACAAGCTGGGGAGCATCTAATTATGTTTCCTCTCACACACACATCTTGCCTCAAGCTGCTGATGTATTTTAAACCCTCAGAAAAGGTGTGTGTTGTCCTGGCTGATGAGGCTATTTTTAACCACGGCGCTACACAAGAAAGTGGCAATTTCCTGGAACACATACCGGCACTCGGTTCCTCTCTCTGATACCTCTTATGACGAACACAAAGCAGGTAAAAGAGTATAGATTTGAGGCTGAGGACAATGATATTGCCTCTTTGTTGCTTAAATGTTCCAGCACTTTACAGGCAAAGTGGGTGGTGCGGAAAAAAAGGTGTGTGTGTGCGTGTGTAATATGGATGTTGATGCCTTGATCCAACCAGAGTGAATCATCATGTTCTCCCTCTCCTCCCTCCTGCCGCTGTCCTTCCATGTGACGGAGCAGAAGGTCAGAGATCAGAGAGGAGACGTCGGCTGACTAAATGAGGTGAAATCTCTTTTTTCATCTCTGAAATGTAACGATTGCTCATAGGTGCCGTCTGACATCAACCTCTGCCCCTTTGAGTGAGTCAGCGTGATTGCATTGTGTGTGTGAGTGTGTGTGGTGCCTACCGTCGGAGTCAATGCTGTTGAGCGCTGTAGGGGGAATGATGGAGACTTTGCACTGACCGAGAGGACACTTGCGAGGGTACAGGTCCATACAGGCTGTGTGCACCTGGAAGAGCAACAGCAAATGTGATGGATCAATTTATGGAAGATGCAAGGCTTGAATATATTTTCTCTCAAATGGATGTACAACAGCAATGACACAAAATCCCCCACAGGAATAGTGATTTGAAAGAGTGTGTTTCAAGTGGAGGTACGGGTCCTCTTAGGGGTCATTTTGAGTACTGCAGGGGGTGCGTGAGATTTTTTAAAATATATTATACTGGGCTACATAGTTCCTAAATGAATTAAACTATAATATGTTCAAAAACTGTAAATGTCAATTTATTAAACCTCATTTAATATTCAATATTCCTACTTTCAGTGCATCATTAACAGCTGTTCACGTTCGCATTTACATTAGTGTTTCTACTCATCTTGGGCGGTATCACAACATTTAGATATCCTGACAGTATGATTTTAAATACCGTCAAAAACACAGATGCCCGTCTTTCTATTAAACTCACATGGAGACGATGTATTGTATGTAATGCACACGAAGCGCCACCAGAGGTCAGTCTCGACTGGTGTAACGAGCAGCTGAGCTAACGAGTAGCGGTGGGCGGGGATAATGTTACAGGACTGCAAAAGCCAACTGCAATGATATTTTATCACTAATTTAAGAACAAAGATATTCAGCAAAATCAGAGATATAGTTTTACAGTTTTCCATCAAATATTCAATGAAAACTAAATAAAAATGATCTCTCATTTCTTTAGTTTGTGAACAACAACAGTAACTCAGAGTGAGATTCAGATTCTGTTACAATATTAATAGTTCAACTACATAAAATCTACCACAAATTACACATTTAAACAGCTTGGGGCGCCTGCTCTATCCACTAAGCCACCAACGCCCCGTGAATTTTTTCTTTTTTAGCAAAGTTTTTTCCACCTGGACCTTTATGCTCTGCCATTTCTCCTCTAATCATCAGGCTGTAACTGTGACAGGCTGTTATGATACCACAACTACAACACTGTCACATATATGGAGTTTTTTCGGTTTACATCACCAAAGGTTTAAGTCAAAATCAGAGAAGAGAGGGAGAGACGCTGACTGAGTTCCCTCTGAGTGCTAAGAGAAGTAAAACATTCAGGACGCCACAGTTTATTCCACACTACTGAAGCTGCTCCTCTTTTTGGAACCACCGCAGAGTCCCTGACAATTTCGCTTTCAGCCCTGCTTGTTGTTGCCGTGGGTAACAGTACAACGTCAATACATCAACAAGTCAAAATATTGTGTGTATCACAATATGAATTTTTCATATGATATTAAAAATTATACCAGTATTATTGTGGCTGATATGGTATGGCACACCCACAGACAGGTTTTAAAGCAACTGTGTGACCTGTTCCTGCAACAGGAGAAACCCTGATGGAGTAAACTCTGGGAAAGGTTGCTGACGAAGGCTTGGATTGCTCCATCCACCCTGTTTTGCTGCTAATGTTGGTCCAGGTCACTGTGGCAGCAGGTTAAGAGAGGTCGCCCTAATGATCCTCTCCCACAGCCAGAGCTGGGTGAAGCTGTTCAATATAAGGAGCAAAAACTGACCAATAAATGGAGAGGATGGCTCGTGGCTAATGGAAAACGGCTCTGCAGCAATCTAGACCCTCCATCAGTCAACATACAGCTGACACGTGTTCATGAAATGTCATTGTGGTGAAGAGCATGCAAAACAAACAGTGTCAGTTACAAGCAGCTTCAACGCTGATATGAAGCTTTTTCTTGTCTCAAATGTCCCGATTACGATTCAAACAATCAGCTCCTTGTTCAGTTTTTAATCCTGTTTAAATGTGGTTCAGCTCGGGCAAATGAAGCATTATGCACATGCGACAGATGTCTCACCATAGCTTTGCACCAGAGGCAGCGCCAGTCCTGCAGTCTCAGTACGCTGCCACATGTCTTATCACACACGGCACACTTGGCACTGACGGGCAGGTTGCCTTCCAGCCACTGGTGAGGCATTGCAATCTGTAGGTTCAACACACACACACACACACACACACACACACACACACACACACACACACACACACACACACACACACAGAGTTGAGGAAATGGGAAACACTTTACGCTGTCTACTTTTATCTATCATTTCTTCTAGGAAGCACTTTTCTTGTTGCCACTGGCTCCACATCTCTCTTCTCTTCCTGTCACTGATGAATCCATGAGCATGAAAAGGTTGTGGTGAAGCATTTTAACGCTCTGTGTTATCATGCAATGTACAGTTCTCCTGGGTACACAGTACAAGTCAGTGATTCAGTATTTTCACAGAAGCCTCGAGGACATAAATTTATCATTTATCACAGCTAATCATTAGACAGTTAGCAGCTCCCAAGTCAGGGGTGTCAAAACCATTTTGGGCCACACTGCACATTAACCTATAAATAACAACACCTCAGATTTTCCCCTTTCGTTTAGCGTAAAAAAATTCACCCTGGAAATATTCATCCTTTCACAAAACAGATGATGAACCGTCTGAAAAAGTGTGTGCAGCATCAACAATTTGTCTCAGTTTGTCCACCTGCAGTGAGACCACTCATCACTGTCACTACATGTGCATTTCTACATGCATTTCCACTGTCGTATTGCTGACATCACCACATCAAACTAACGCAGAAGCTATTGGGGAAGCAGGTTAAGTTATCCCCTGCCTCAGAAAACCATTTACAAATCTAAAGTTTCAACAGTGATCCACTGATATTCTTTTAAGATAAAAGACTGATACAGAATCTTTCGCTCTGAAGCTGCTGAGTGATAAACTTTTGAAACACGAAGAGCCTTAAAAGTCGATCCCAAAACAAACAGGGAGCCGATGTAAAGAGCAAACACATTTATCCATGCACTATTAAATTCTCTATTTTCACCTGAGACTTTTCCCTTTCTGGATTTGGAATTCACAGCTAGCCTAGCGAGGAAAACTCAAGACTACTGTAGCCATTGCTGGCGACGTATGACGTACGTTTTCGTTGACAAAATGTTAAACGTTTTTGTCACTATTTCACTATAGTCACTACTTTATCAATAGCTCTGAAGTGCTAAAAATTAAAATACATGAATGTCTTTTAACAAAGAAGAAAAATAAATAAGTTAACACACACACAAACACACTTACCCCGTCCTCGTCCTCAATAATATCCTTTCCTATGGAGGCCAGGGTCGTCCATTTACAGTTGTTAGTGGCTCTGACAGCACAACGTTTGTGGGCTTTGAATTTGCACACTGGAAGACACAAACAGTCGACACACACATCAGTCTGACCGTGTTTTACACCTCTAACAGCAGTTAACATCGCCGAGCATCTGCATAGTGTGGCACTATATTACAAGAATAAAATAAAAGTAAATAAAAAATAAAAAAACTGATGAGATGGGTGAGATGGGAATGATACTGAGTTAACGCCATGGCATCATCAGATATCAGATCCAGATTAAATGCACCTCGAATGCAACATTTCACGTAATTCTGTTGTTTCTTTTTCCCTCACGAGCCGTTAAACACTGGACACTGATGCATGATTCAGGAACAGACACACCCTGCAAAGTACAGTGTTCTAATGAATCAAGCCCTAATGAGATGTCAGTGGGTGTAATTACTAACCTCCCTGAGCCTGTTCTGTTCTTCGCTCTGACAGATAAAGGCAAATCGTGAGGACTTAGCTTCAATCCATTTATCTGTAACCAGCAACACGGAGCCTACAGCCAGACGTGAAGCCTACAGGTTGATCCAGCCTTATATTAAAGCTACCTGCTGCACTCTCTGGATTACGATGTTAAACACACACATCTGTGCAGCCTCTGGTGCTCACACTGACTCACATAATGCACTGACATGCACGTGTTTCTGTGTGCAAGATGCTAATCAGCTCCACCGTCACCCTCAGCAGCCTCCACACATCAGCAGAGCAGGGAAATAAAGACAAAGCATAGTAGAGGAAGAGACGTACGATGCAACCATGGAGCAGTAAATCAGGCTAAGTGTCATGATCCCGGGTTCCTTGTTTCGTGTTATTCATTCATGTTTAATCTGCTTCCTGTTTTATTTTGTAGATTCTCTCCTCATGTGTCATGTCTGGCTTTACTTCCTGTCTTTGTGTGTTTTCCCGCCTGTTTTCTGTCACACCTGTCTGCATCAGTCTCGTTCCCAGAGTCTTCCCTTCACACCTGTTGTGTATTAGTCTCGTGTCCTTCTCCTCCAGCTGTCTCGTTCTTGTGATTAGTTTTCTGTGCACCTGTGTGTTTCTCTCTGTTCCTTGTCCATTTGTCTGTGCTCATGGTGTCGTTCCCTGCCCTGTTCCCTTGTTCTGTTCTGGATTTCTTCCCTGAGTTCATCGTGTTATCCCCGTTGATTTTCAGATTCGTTTTGGTTCTTCTTTCTTCTGGACTTTTAGTTACCTGCCTGTTTTGAATGTTTTTTTGTTTTCATCAGCTTCATTAAGGGTGTTTTCACATGTAGTCCTTTTTAAACGAACCAAACTCAGTCCTCTTAAAGTGCTCTAAAAAGTGGACCAACAGAAAAGAGACTAAGTTCAACCTTAATCTTTCTGTGCTGTAGACTGTTGCTGTTTGTTGTATTCTATTTATTCCACATCTGGAGAGAGGCCGATGTGGTGTCGTCTGGTTTTTCTTGCGTCCCAGTGAACTAGCATATGATGTAGAGGGATAAATACTACGGCAAAGAGCAAAGGGAACCTGGAGCGCTTTGTGTTCACAAGGCACAGGTTAAGCAAACCACACTGCGGACTTGAAGTGAACCAAACTCAGACCAGAGTTCGCTTTGGTTTGGGTCTGAGTTCTCTTGGAGTGTTGACATACGTGCAAAAGTTGCTGCTCTTAGTCCGTTTAGAAGGCTGAAAAGGACGAAGTGTGAACTACTGCTCTGCGTTTGGGCAAAAACAATCAGGGACAAAATACAATGTCCATCTTCCAGGAGCTGATGAATTGCATTTCACTGGAGTTGTACCATGTATGATTTCATCTGACAAATAAAGTGATAGATAAGAGAGTGGTATCAATCTGTTCTTACTCTCCCTACATGCTTAACTATTCCTTTTAAATCACTGAAGCACAGAGATCCTGCAGTGCCTCAGTTGGTAAAGACGGGACTTACGTATCCGTCCACGTCAAGATTCACTTGGTACGTACAGTATAAGAAGCTATAGCCACTGTTACGCCAGAGGAAGCACTTAAACCTTTCACACCTTTGACTTTAATGTATCTGACGCAGGTTGTTCTGAATAAGAAAGAGGAGTGAATGTAAATAGAGCATGAGTATCTCTGATGAAGACGTACAGGCAGATGAAGATGGCTCTTGCCTTTTTCTCCATTAAGGATGGAGCACTTAGTGGACTCATGAATAATGTCTGTGCTCCGGGGAACTTTGCTTCTATAGCCACCTCACCCATGCTCGCACACAGCACGCACATATACACACACACACACACACAGATATACAAAGTCAGAGTCATATCCGGGAGCAACAATTGATGTTTCAATCTAGTCCACCGCTAAATGCTGTTAGGGAGCATTAGCAGAGCATTAAGAGAATTCAGAGGACATGATACCACTGCCTGTTAATGGCCAGGCCGAACCCTGAGCATTCACATCCCAGACTGGAGGACAACGCTGTGTGTAGGGGAGTGTTTGTGTGTGTGAGAGGGTGAAACAGAGACAGAGGACTTTGTCTGTGAGTGTGTGTATCTGCGTGTGGCTTGGTAGCATGAATCAATCCCAGCGAGCGTCCTGCGCAGGAAATCGAAGGGAAATTTAAGCTGCGCTGATTGCTGTGAAACTGTTTTGCCGGCTGCTCTCGACGTTTAATAGAGACGCTCTCTTGTTCTCTCTTTTTTTTCTTCTCTGCGTACTCTCTCTACCGCTCTCACACTGTCTCATGTACAGAGTCTGGAGCCTTTTGGGCTGTGCTGAAATCTTGTGTGCTCAGTGTTGATCTGAAGTACGGAAGCCAAGAACAACCCTGCCTGCAATTATTGTTTGAATGCCGTCAGCTCAAGATCACAATTTGATTTAGTTTTTAGTTCACCTGGACCTTTATGTGCTGCCATTTCTCCTCTTATGATCACGCCGTAACCTGTGAAAGGCTGTTATGACACCACAACTACCACACAGTCACACACATGGATTTTTTTCACGTAGGTTTACATCACCAAAGGTTTATGACAAAATTACTTAACGACACGGCGAGAGAGGAGAGGGAGAGACACTGTGCTGCTGCCAGAGGAGCCGCTGACTGAGTTCCCTCTGAGTGCTAAGAGAAGTAAAACATTAAGGACGCCACAGTTTATTCCACACTACTGAAGCTGCTCCTCTTTTTGGAACCACCGCAGAGTCGGTAATAATTTCACTTTCAGCCATGCTTGTTATTGCTGTGGGTAACAGTGTGACGTCAGTATGTCAACAAGCTGAATAATCGCGATAAGAATTTTTCATATGATATTAAAAATTATACCGGCTTCATGGCACACCCCTATTATACACTAACGAAAAGACAGTAATAAATATTAGATTCAATTTCTACCATGAGTGTTATATATTATATTTGTCAATTAATCTACGCTGAAAGAAATGTCAGGGGAAATAGCTTTGAAGCCAATAAAGAACTCCCTGACCTATCTGTGTCCAATTTAAATCTTTAATTTATGATTTGATGAAGACCCTGCTCTCTCAACTGCATCTTCCTATTGTTTGTTAAAAGTGTGTGTGTGTGTGTAGCAGGATAAGCTGATCTAGATCAGAGTTTGATGTCGCTCTAATGACTCTCCATCTCTCTGTGTCTCTTTCTCCTGCTCTCTGCTCTGGATATGAGAGGCCCCATTGTAGAGGATAATGAGCGCTGAGTGAAGAGGCTCTTCACACACCAAACCATGCACACATGTATGGACTGAGACGTGTGCGGCGCACATGTACACATGCACACATGCACACATGCACGCACTCACAGGGGAACATTAGCAAAATTAGGAGGAGAGGATATGCAGATGGTGCTCATTAAGGTCTGCTGCATGTCACCGACACTTTACACCAGCTAAACCAAAGCAAAAATATAGTGTCAGCCCCCGTCCTCTTAGCACGTCTGTTCTTTCACACATGAGGTGAGGAGATGTGGCGTCATTCACAGGATCTGTTCACGGCTTCTTTTTTTCCTCCGTTACGGGTAAATGGAAATATGCAAGAAAAGAAATTCAAAAAGCGTGACTCAGCGCTTATCTAACACCCAGTATGACATAAAAGCATATGGACAGAGAGTGTGACAGCGTTAATGGCAATTCACCACCAGCTCTTTTCACTACTTCTGCCTCTCTGCAGTTTGATGGGCATCCCACTCCACAACCGAGAGCGTTTCAAAGACTCACGCTGGCACCAGTGTAACCAATCTGCTCCACTTGGACAGATATTCGAACAAAGAATTTTCTCACTTCAGTGACTCACACGTCCTTACGCAACATAAACCTTCCTATACACCTGCCAGCTCACACGCTGCAGCTCCAAATTAACTGCTGGGACAAAACATTGTGTCTCATCCTTAAACAAAGAGTAGAAAGTCAATCCAAGAGCCAGTAATGAGATGTGGAAATGAGTGAAACCTGCTTCAAAAGGCCATGTGTTAAAGAGCTGTTACGTAAGTTAAACTTTGTACTTTGGAAAGAAAAAAAAATTAGCATTCATGTGTTTGACAGTGAGTGTGTGTCGTGTCTGTGTGTTGTGTCCGTGTGTGCTGCCTACCTTCGCAGGAGAGGCCGTGAGACGTGACCCCAGACAAGCTATCTTTACAGACGTTGCAAAAGGTGGGCCGTGCATGGGAGCAGGCGTACCAGTTGTGCATCCCTGAGAAATGTTCCACATTAAACTGTGCCGTCTGGCAAAGGAGAGGTTAAAACAGGTTGGCAGCACTGGGATAACAGTCACAGAAAGGCAAGCACAGTGCACTACATCATCATGACAAGAGGATGTACAGTGGCCAGGCCCGCACGGAATCTGCAGACGGCATCTCTGCAGATTTTCCATGGATTTAAAAAAAAAATAAAAATATTATCTGTCACATCAGAAGCAGAAAAAATATTTTCATTCTGGATCACAGCTGAAAACAAAGCAAAAAAAATCTGCAGATTCCGTTTGGGTCTGACAACAACGTATCTACTGCAGGTTTCATTACACATCAATGCATATTACTGTTACTGTCTGGTTTCAATACATGAAAAATAAGAATAAATTACAGCAGCAGTCACAAATCAACACATTGTCACATTCAGCCCATCCATCCCTCGTGTACTAGCTCTCACAATAAAATAATAATTCCTTTCCCCCTGAGTCTGCCTTACTATAGGAGCCTCGTGACGACACTAGCCAGTAAACTGCCTGGCGGAGGGAACACACACAGCAGGACACGCATCAGGACTCCACAGGAGAAACCCTCGATAGTTGAAAGTCATTAGTGTGACTCTGCTGCTCCGTTATCTTACAGAAGCAACACCTGAGGCCTCATTACAGAAATCTTATCTCAGTTTAGGATGACATAAGAGTTGCAGCAGTAAACCAATTTCATGGTACACCACGGTACGAAAACAGATGGTTATCATAACATGTGGTGTTGCTTATCTATGGTACTGAAAGATTCTTTTAACCAGACGGAGAATCTCATCTGCACTTGCTCAATTACTCCTCGACAGCCTGTCAGACTTTTTCCACATATTTTCATTTGAAGAAAGGTTTTCAAATATTTCAAATATAACAACAGAAAATAAGCCTTTTGCTTTCATTTCTTTTAAGGGCCACTGTAACTGATAATAGTTCATATTTGTAATACCGTAAAATGGTTATATTTTCTGAGATGGTTATTGTGACATAAAAATCTCACACTGCTGCAACCCTAGATGACATTTAGGATATTTTGTAATACAGAAACATGTTTCTCGACTGCACTGAGGAGAAAAATCCCTTCTTATCTTCTTATCTTACAGAACAGCCTAACTCAGGGGACGGCATAGATCCTGTCCTAAATTCAAAATGACTGTAACTGCAGCTCTGTTGTTCGGTCTGAATGGCAGTGACAGTGAGGATGGGGAACGACATGAGCACCAAAATATACCGACTGAAAGGCAACTCAAACCCTACGATGACACTTTAAAATTTCAATAAATAATTCATATTATTTTATGACTTTGATTAATAATTAAATCATATAATTGATTTTTTTACTCTGACAGTAAGCTAATGTAGCTGGCCAGTGACCAGAGCACCACTGATATTATGTCTTGTTCATCTCCAGTAGCCGACTGATACACTCTAATCAAAGATACAGGCAGTCTGTGTTCAATCTAAAGATAGCTTCAGGCGTGACAGGCTGAGTGCCAACTGAAAAATCAAATTTACAGTTATGGTTAGGATTTCTTAAAAAGGCCGTGTGTAGGGTTTAATGGCATCTAGCAGTGAGGACTTCAGACTGACACAAACATGTGCCAGGTGTGAACTCTGGTTAGAATTTCTTCAGTGTTAATTGTTCAGGAAGTTTGTATCGGGAGCCAAATTATCCACATTAGTCCATTAAAAACCAGTGTTTTCACAGATAGGCCACTAGCCCAGCACCTGCTAATGTGTGCTCACTTTTTTTTCTGATAACTCAAGATCGAGACGTTCAGGAGGTTTCTACCAGGAGCCAAATTATCCACAGAGGTCTCGTGCTCTCCAAAACAAATTCAAACCCATAAAAACTAAATAAAACGAAGGCAATTTCATGTTAAAAACCAGTGTTTTTTGGTTTGCTGTTTGCTAACAATGGTGGCCGACACAAAAATACAAAGACTCAAATGTCTCTATCTGGAGCCTGAAGTGAAACTTTAGTATTATGGTGTCAACAAATAAAGCATTGAACAGAACAGAATAATTTCTTCTGTATGAATGGAACAGTGTGTCAGATTTAGTGGCATCTAGTGGTGAGGATTGCAGATTGCAACCAGCTGAAACTTCACCTGGTTAGAATTCCTTTACTGTTCAATGTTCAGGAAATTTTTTATTGGGAGCTGAATTATCCAAAGAGCTCTCTTCCTCTCCAAAAGCAGCGGACCAGGTGAATTAAACCAATGAAAACACTGAATAAAGTAGTTTCACGTTACAAATCTGTGTTTTTTTTTTTGCTGTTTGGTACATAACCTGTGCTCACCTTTTTTTCTGATAACTTAGGATCCAAATTTCTATCTACAGAGGTCTCTTTCTCTCCAAAATAAATGTGCCAGTGTTTTAAACCAGTAAAAACACTGTTTCAAAAAACGGCCCTAGCAAGCGCCAGTGTTTGGTTTGTCCGATCTGGGCTACTGTAGAAACATAATGGTGCAACATGGTGGACTCCATGCATGAGGACCTGATCCCTGTGTAGATATAAACAGCTCATTCTACGGTAACGAATACTCCTGCTCCAATTTCAGGTGATTATACACTATAGAAATCATCACATTTTATTTTTTTTCTGCCTATTGCTGAAATTCCTGCACACTGGACCTTCAAGTTAAGGTAACACAGGAGGTCTGAGGCAGGACAGGACACAGCTATGAGTTCAGGAATTGCTTCTGTAATTGCTTCTCAGGATCGTCTTTGAAACTTCAGCTCAGAGAGGACAGGCGGGATATTTTTCTGTAATGAGGCCCCTGGTCAGGAAAGCTGGATGCCTCCACACACATTAGTGTATGGAGAGAGCCCACAGTGGAGCTCAGGCTAATGTGAGTGCACTGAACAAGTGTGGGCGTTGCGTCTGCAGCAGTTGGCGCAGCCCTGCATGCAGTTTGTGTTTCATAAGTCCAATTGTAACAGGTGCTTATAAACTGGGACGCTCAGGATTCCTACAGTGCACAAGACACACACAGCAATTAAACGCTGTTGTGTTGACTTCTGTGTGTGTTTGCGTGCGTGCGTGTGTGTGTGTACCCAGTGGTGTGTGTGAGCTCTGGGGGTGCTGCTGCACTGCAGTGCAGTAAGGGGGTGAGGGATGGGGTCTTATATAAGATTTCCCTCCCAAATCAAAGCCATTAAAATGCAGCGCTGCTCGCTTCCTGCGCGCCCCTTCTCCCCTCACTGTCAACATGCAGCCCAGATTCACATTCCTCCTGCATCTTTACGCTGACGCTGGAATATTCTGCACAGTTGCTGTCGGTTTGAGGAGTTAAAATCCACACAGTGCCACATTAGCTGACTGGATTTTTCCAGAGAGTCCTGGGTAACAAAGACGAGCATTAACATCAGTGTTGTGTTAAATGACTGGACATAATTGCTCCCCGTTTAGGTGTTATCATGTGAGTCATGAAGGGGGAAAAGAAATATAGAATCAGACATGCTTTGTGAGCATGTGTCTGGATTTTGTGTGTGAGTGTACTGATGGTACGGTGTGTCCTCATTACTGTATCTCTGACTGTAGAGCTGCACACCTGTGATGGTGCACACGCATCCAAGCGTGCCTGTGCATGTCCGCTGGTGCTCTGAGGCTTTGAATCCGAGTGTCGCTTCTGCATAAACAACTTTTTGGATCCCCTGTTGCCGTCAGTGTGCTGTATATCAGGTCAACTCTTATTCCCTCTACTCCTCACACACCTACGTATGATTTCTTCCCTAACAACACTGACAGGATACTTTGACCTTTAAGAGCATCCTTTATCAAAACGGCAACATCACAGTCAAGATCTCCAAAAGAGGATACGCCTTAACACAGATCTATTGTTCCTGCTGCTCCCTCTATCTATCTATCTCCCTCCTGTCTCTGGTCCCCGCTCCCCGCCCTCACACAAACTCTCGTGGATCCGTTAATTTGGAAAGAGCCTCTTACCTCGTAATGCTCTCTGGACTGGACGGACTTCAGCGAACTGATCCAGTCCTCCATCTCTTTCCTGTTCTCGGCGCAGAGGATCAGCCTACGGAACGGAGTGATCACCTGGAGGGGACAGCGAGGGATGCTGGTGAGGGTGAGGAAGTGAGGCGGATACAGTGGCTAAAAAGAGAGAGATGTATTTCACCGGCGCTCTCCTCCTCAGCCTGCGGTGCCACTGAGAGGAGAGAGAGAGATCAGCTCTGTCTTTAAGGGAGAGGACGGATGAGAAGCCCCCTCCCTCCCTCTGTCTCTCCCTCGTGCTCATTAACTCCGGCTCACTCGTCTCCTAACACCTTCTTGAGTTAGTCTTTTCCTTCGCTCCAGCATTTTTCCCTCTCTCGCTCTGAGCTCTTCAGGTTGCTTTGAGGCAGATATGTGCTGACAGGCGAAGCGCCTAGGTAAAGGCTAAGAGCTTCTCTCCCCCTCTGCCTCCCCCTCTGTGTGTGTGTGTGTGTGTGTGTGTGTGTGTGTGTGTGTGTGTGTGTGTGTGTGTTTAAGGACAGTCTCCCTGTAGATAACCCTACAGACATACAGCACCCTTTCAGCACCCCATCACTTATTCATGCTCCCTCATCTCTTCTTTCTCTCCATCTCTTTCTAACTCAACATGTCCTTACATTAACTACATTTACATTGTGAGGCGCGCGCACACACACAAACACACACACACACACACACACACACACACACACACACGGCAGTATCACACTAATCAATATTCATGAAGTAGCAGTAATGCTGATGGAATGCCATTTATGATTAATTAAAGTCTTCGGCACGTTCCAAACACTTAAACACAGACGTCCTCTTTTAAATGTCCTCTGAATTTTAAAAAGTTTGACACAGCTTGTCGGCTGTTGATTGGCAGGCTGCAACTAACAGTTACTTTAATTACTGATTAATCTCCCCAATATTTTCTCAATTTATCGCTTAATTGTTTTATCAATGAAATGTCAGAAAACATGCTTTGTGTAATTTCCCAGAGCCCAAGGTGGCAACATCATCAGTATCAGCCGATATTAGCTTCAGAATGACCTACTGGAATCGGACAATATGCTTTTTCTTGTTTTGCACAATGATGAATATCACATACATTGAACAGTATTATATTTTATGTCTCCATCTGCTGGTGGGCCGTCACAATAAGAGGATGCATGTATAATATAATGTTAATTCCACTACAGAAGAGACTTGATGATCATGGGTTATTAGTCAAATGAGTTGTAACATGTCGGCATATCGGATATCGGCAAAAAATCCAATGTTGTGCATCCCTTCTTCAAATGGTATGTTTAATCTGACCGATATTCCAAAGCTATTCCATTTCCTCTCATATTTGACAAAGGAAAGCGTCAAATTCTCACATTTACGAAGCATGAAACCATCAGATGTTTGGCTTTTTAGCTAAACTAAAAAAAACTAGAATAACAGTTCTATGCCTCTGCGAACCATTTAAGTTAAAGCTTACATCCATGTAAGGATGCGTCACACACAGAAGATCTATACAATCAGCACAGTTTCAAGGTGGACACCCAAGATTAGTGTCAACAATCCAAGTGGACGTTTGTGCCAAATCCCCCCAAATCTGCCAAATCGTCAGGCGTTCTTGAGATGTCAAGTTCATGAGAATGGGACGGACAGACAACAATCGCTGTCACAGACAAACAATGATCAAAATGTACGCCAATTAATTTTCTGTCGATCCACCAATCAAATAATCGACTCTAATCATTATGCTCTCGACATTACTGGGAAAATTTGCAATCTTTTTTTTGTCAATTTAACAACCCATCTTAAAGCAAAAGGGAAGCAGACGGGTTAAAATGTGTCAATGTGTGCTTTTTATTCTTGACACATTTTTTTTCTTTTTTCTTGATACTGTCACGAAGTAACATGTACACCCCCCCCCCCCCCCATTTATTATGTGTGTGTTTTTGTCTTGTCAGTGTCCACAGTGTCCATGTTGTATGTAAATGTTCTGGAAAATGGAAAAACTGTAAATAAAAAAATAAAAAAAATGTGTCAAGAATAAAAAGCTGCTGCTCTTCTGGTGGTGTTGTGGGCCTGAACAAAGAGCTTCTCTTAAATGACCTTAGATGCATATTCTAATTTACTGCGGTATATTTTTACTGCCGTCACTAAAGTGTTTTTATTATGGGAACTCTTTCCAAGGACAGACAAAGTCTTAAAAGCCCTTGTTCACACAGGACCAGTATTACAAGGGACCTCGTGTGATTTAGAAATCACCCTCACAACTCTGTTTCATGCAGAATATTTTCACGGGATAAACAAAGTCTATATTTTATCCGAATTTACTGACATTATCCTTGAAATATGATTTGCATAGTCATTTGTAACTCCACTCTACAGAACACAAAATGCTCTTCTGATGGATTTGATGTTGCTCTTTCATTGAATAGCTTTCCATGCTGTGTAGTGAGACGAGCCTCCTGCACCTAACATACTGTCAGAACTTTCCTTTATAATCACAAACACAGACTTTTTATTTCTCGACCGGTGATACCACATGACCTCTGTGTTTGACAAAATTATTTCACATAACTAAAACTCCCCCGTTCATACTAGTCCCATACAAACAGGGCTTAACCTATGAAAGACTTAAATATCAACAGGTTTTTGATATGCTTCAATATCACAAAGCCGACCTTTTCAAGACGACTGAAGGAATGAAAGAAGGAGGTTAAGCTCGCTGTCGAACAAGTCTGCCTTGGATAAGGAAAAACTACTGCTCAGATTTAAACTCAGATTTTACACCTGCTTTTCACAGATATGGTATTTTAATAAATACAGGCAAAATAAGTCAGAGTGATTGGCACCTTCAGGGGACAGTAAAGCAGCAGACTGACAGCAGTACATGCCCCCTTTATACAGTGTATAAGGTACTTAAAAGATGAGGTTTTGATTGAATTTGCATTTATTTTAGTGGATTAAAAATGTCAAAACTTTGTAAGGCGATGGCCTGTTTACTGTCAGCATCACTGTGTGCTGCTCACAGCCTGTTGTGCTTCTTTTCCTCCAACAAAGTGCTCATCGATTTTTCGACACGCCGTTTCAGACCATCTATTCACCATAATTTGAGGCCATACATTCAGCTGCTGCGGAGGTTCATTCTATTCTTGAATTACACCCGTTCTGGCTTTAATTGGATAAATGTGGAACCGTGCGACGCACACATCCTGCAGACTAAACACACTTCCATCAGTCGCAGGAAGACGCAGCGAAACAGTGAAAACACTGGAGGAAATTGTTTCTCCTTCCCATGAATGATTCTGTGACAAAGTCAATCAGCTCCTCAGAGGGACGTTCCACTCTCCTCCACATCCGTCTCCCTTCCTGTCCAGCTTAGACCAGCCAGCGGCACCTGAGGCTGTTATGACGTGTGGGAGACAGCAGGTGCACAACAAACACCAGTGCACGTGTGTGTGATGTGCATGTGTATTCTGTGGCGTTTAAGATACATCTGCTGTGAAACTGTTTTCTGTTTGCATGAAGGCTGCTGTTGCCGGCCGACCATCTGGTTTACAGCCACGTGTTGCCCACAGACGACGCTCAGGTAGAGTCCAGGGTTGGGGAGTAACAGATTACATGCGTTCAGGATTATGTAATCAGATTACAAAAAAAAAAAAAGTGGTAAATAAGTGGTTTGTATTGGTCTTTCTCTCACTGTGCTTAATTCAGGCAGCATTTTTTCCCCACAATAAATTAATAGAGCTTCCATTGATCATAGTTTCGTAAAATTTGCATTTTCATACTGATTTATCTGATAGGCACAAAATTACTTAGCAGCCTGTGCATCATAATTTCAGATGAGGCAATTCCTTTGTTGATTAGCTGCTGCTAAAGCATTTTAGCAATTTAAGTGTACTATTAACATATCACAGAAAGGATGTCATGTATATCATTTTGTATTATTCTATTTTTTTATTTTATTTCATTATATATATATATTTTTATTTTATTATTTTTGTTTTTTCATTTTATTTTGTTATATTTTATATTATTTTATGATTTTTTATTTTTTTAATTTTATTTAATTTTATTTTATGTTATTTTATATATTAGAGAATATGCTATAAAGACATGGGGTATGAAACCACAATACAGTTTAAGTACTGTATTCGTAGCACTACTTATCCAAAACTGTCTCTTACAGAGTTTAAGTTTAACTTCAGATTATTGTCATATACATTAAAAAGCACAACTGTACATAAAATTAAAAGAAATGAATCTGTCCTGGCTCTCTCAGTGTTTTAAACTACATATAAGTATAAAGAATAAAAGTCAACAATAATAAGAACAACACATTTAAAGTGTTCGACAACATTTAAAACACTGGACATTCTGCTGTTTCCTTTTTTTAAGTTATTATAATTTGTTAAAAATATTTTTCTTGTATAGTCTGTTTGGGTTATAGCATCTTAAGCTTGAAACACCCTCCCTGATCAATCACCTTAATCACCCCTGTAATAGATCCGTCCCAAGATCTCTAATCAATATCTAGTTATCCTCGAGTACTGAACAGCATGTCACGGCCTAATCACCAGAATAAATGTGAGCTTTGTACATTTCTGCAAACCACAGATAAGTAACATTTGTACGTTATGATGTGGTGGAAATGTTGGAGCACTGCGGTTACGTGTGGCAGTGTTCAGGCACAAAATAACCTTTAAGAAAGTCACCTTTAATTACCAGCCTTGATCCAGGGACGACTATTGAGGGTAGGCTGCTATGAGGAAATTCCCTCAAGGCCTTCTTGAGATTCTGTATTCACAAGAATAGGACGGACGGACAACCCAAAAACATAATGACTATAAAAACACCCGCTGTCCACTGTTCTTCCACGTCTACATGACAAAGTCAGCTCACGAACACGTAATCAGAACTACGTCACTTTAGAAATCTTGATATGATACATGCAAAATGCATAAACATATCAGTGGTTTGCAGACACACACACAGTGGCAACATTTTCCTCTGGCGACTGAGCTGCATCATTTCATCTTTGTTTGTATGAACAGTGTGTGGGTGTGTTTGTGTGTGCTCATTGTCCTTTCCTAACCCTCCCTTGATATTTGAGCTAATCACATTAGCATTCTTTTCCCTTTTTTTCAAGTAAGATGAGACAACAACTCCCGAATTACTGAAAGAGTGTGTGTGAGAAAGCGTCCTGTGAGTGTGTGTGTGTTACAGTACATGTTTAACTCTCAACCAATCATCCATTCACATCATTCAACGTGTACAACAAGTTAAAATCTGTCGTTCTCCATCCCTCTCTCTCTGTTTCTCTCTCTCAGTCGCTCTTTGGAGAATTGTATGTTTTTCCCGGCCGTTAATCACGGTACAGTTTTCCACCAGGAGCTGCGAGGATTAGTGTGTGTCCATTTGTGCATGAGCAAATTGATCCCTTTGGACATAGATCATTGTGTGTCTCTGCTGGCGTACTGTGTCCATGTGTGTGTCTTTGCATGTGTGTGTCTTTGCATGTGTGTGTCTTGGGTCGGGAACGGGGTAGCGATAAGATTGGTTGCCAGGGGAAACAGGAACGGCTGTTTCCAAAAATGGCTCCAGGCATCCCTCAAGTGTGGAAAACCTCTCATGATGACTGACCTTCAGAGCTGAATATATCAGATCTGTGTGTGTGTGTGTGTGTGTGTGTGTGTGTGTGTGTGTAATGACAAGTGACAACCAGAAGTGGCTCTTTGATCAGCATCTCTAAACGATGAGAACTTGTAATTATAAGCCTCATTAGTTGGTATTTTTTTGGTGGAGAGGCAAACACCAAAGATTATCTGATAATGAGGGACACCCGTCACTGTTTACACACACTCATACACACACACACACGCAGAGGCAGAGGATTGGTGACAGTGATGCACAGATCCTGTACCTACTGGGACCTGCAGCACAACAGCACAGGAGGTGGAGCACACTCACAGCTGCTCACTCCCAACAACACACACACTCACCCGCTTGCAGCTTTAAACTGTTAATACCAGCTACACAACAGATCCAAGCGCTGATGCACCGCTCACACAAGTGTGCAATTCAGACCCGATCTGAGTTTCCTTGAGATTCATTTGGTGGATTTAAAGTGGACAGTAATAAGCGAGCCAATCCAATAAGCGTGAGTGAGTCAGTGAGAGGCGGTGCGTCCCTGCAGAGTCTGTAATGAGTTTAGGGGTCGGGTTGGGCTGAGCTCTCCCTCACGTGGACCTCAAGGTGCTTCCTCGCAGCGCTACGGCAACACTGCCTCATCATGTATTCACAGGGGCTTTAACCCCAACATATACGTGCACTCTCATACATTTCCATCTATGTGTCAATGCATGACCAGTCATGAACAATGCATGCACGCACTGACACATGCACAGATGTTTTCATCCACCTTTGTTTGGCTGCTTCACCCTGAATTATCAGCAAATTTAAAGCATGTTTTCTGCGTCACATCTGTTGCACATCTCATTCTTTCAGCTTTATTGTCCCTGTTTAAAAAAAATAATAAACCCATGTTGGAGAACAGTAACTAATGAAGACCGTATAGTGATTACATAACTGTCTACACTGCACAACGCACTGGAGAAGTGAAATTATTCCCCTCTGCAAGTCGTGTAATTCAATTCTTGTGAGATTTCCCTATGCTGCTGCTGATAGGTTCAAATTCCTCGCAGCACCCCAGGGGGTCCTCGCTCCCAAAACACAGTCATGCACACACTGAACAGACATCTGCAGAGCTCCCACATGAATCTCTAAACATCGTTGCACCCTCCAAGCAAGAAGCACCGACCTGCATCGAGGACGCCAGCAGCATCACTTATCCTCAGAGGACCAATCGACACAGACAGACAGACAAAGACACAGACAGACAGACACGCAACTGCTCTGCACAGTTAGAGCAAAGCCCTGCACTGCATCCTCTGCAGTGCTCTCTCTCTGCCTCAGTCGTGATCGCACAACCTGCGTGACGAAGCCCGGTCTCCCCCTGTCGGCGTGCGTGACCGTGTCTGGGTTGATGCATCGCAGAGATTTGCATGTGGGCGCTGCAGGTGAACTACCATTCGGCATGTCACATTACCTTTGGTTTTATGTTTCACTGCTCATTCTCCGTCGGTCCCGCCTGTCCTGTCTTCACTTCCCCTCCTCTGCCTCCCTCCTCTCCTCTGCGTCCGTCTTCCCACGTCTCAGTGCTCGTTCCTGCCTCGCTCTCACTCTCCCCTCTCAGTCTCTCTTTCCCCCAGGGAGTATGTGCGCGAGTGCAGTTAGCGACGGTGTGACATCACTCCAGGATTTCCTCTACCTTGCCTTGTCTTACCCTTCGCCATCTTAAACGGCTCCGCAGTCTTTCCCCATCAATCACTGCCCTTCTTTCACCTCCGTCTGTGAAGATTCTTCAACTCTATTTTGCCTTGACTTCCCTTCTTGCATCTTTACCTCCCCTCAGCTTATTCTTGCCCTCTCTTTCCTCCTTCAGCATCCCCTCTTCCCCCTCCTCTCACCATCTTCGTGGGATGCTGATGCTCATCAGGGCATGTGGAGCTCATCTCCAAGTCTTTATCACAGCATGTTTATTAACCCCGGCACACACAGAGTCACGGCACATGCTGCACACACATGCAGCAGCAGGCGCACTGTAATCTTATTTATGAATATGGCAGACGTTAATCCAGCACCCAGTGAGGCATTTCAAGACGTTGCTAAAAATAGCCGCGTGCTCTCCTCCGGGCACTGTTCTCCTGCCCACCTCCTCCTCCTCCTTGTTTCTTATTATAGCAACACCCGGGGAGAGGAGAGACATTTATAGAAAGGACAGGGCACCACTAGCTCTTTCACTGTCTGTTTTCATCCTCGTTGCTCATTATACTCGTGTTCATTTCCCTCCACCTCCCACACACGCTCATCCAGCTCAGCTGCTCATTCTTTTCCCGGACAAGAATCCATTCACAGCAGCATCGCTTGTTTTCTCCCACGAGATGATGCACGGTGAGCCGCACGTGACAACAACAGAGGGAGTTATGCTGGGAAATGTATTCAAATATCTAAATATAACTATAGGACTGTTATTTTTAGGTGTGATATGAAAGGTGAATCATTATTCCTTCAAGGGTGAATTCTGTTCTCTTGTAACTCCTGATGGATCTCTGCCTCAACTATGACATTTCATAAAATGCAGGCAAATTAACTTAATCATTAATTAACTTTGTTAATATTAATTAATGTTAATGAATGTTAAGAACAGGACGCTGTCAATCAGAGATAGAAATAAGCAAATTACAAAAAAGGAGAGGATATTTTACTGGTTTTCATTCTGCCCAGATATGATTGAAAAGATCAATAACACTGTCACATTTGTCCTTTAAATATGAGGCTACACATTTCCGCCATCTTTCTCTAGGTCTGACTGAACGTGCTGACCCCAAACTGATCGTCCTTGGCACAACAGAGGCCCCGAACACATCAGGGAAGCCACAAAGAATTTATTGCCGATGGCCTGAGCCCAAACCTTAACGACTCTATAATCTCCACTTGGAGAGAATCAGATTTCCTCTGAAGGACGAGTTGGGTGACTTTAAAAAGATCTGCACTCCCTTCAGTGCCTGTTAGGAAGATGTCCACCAAACCTGACTCTAGTCACCTGACCGGGAGGTCTGTGTTCATCATGTTCTGCCTACTGGTTTATGATGTGAAAAATGACGCTATTGTTCTGTATCGTTTCAGAATTTAAGAAATGCCTCGATAAATGCCTCAATAAAAATCACATGTGGGAAAATATAGCAGCTGGTTAGCTGAGCTTACGGCTGGCCCACACCAATAGATTTTTTAAAATCTGAACAGATGTTAAAAATGTAAGAGAGCCCACACATAATGACATGTAATTACAAATTTAACACTATTCTTCCCATAGAGTGGAGAGAGCAACAACTGGGCCAAAACAGTGCAGCACGCACTCACAGATTCCATTCATAAACAACAAGAAATCTTGCACAACCAAATGTGACTTTAGCACACACAAACACAGCGGACGACAGAATTATCTGTTAGTTTCTGCACTACTTTCCCCCAAAATACAAAGACAAAAATTTTAGAAATATGAGTGAAGTTATGGAGGCAGCATGAATATAGACTGTGCATGTTACAGCATGAATTGAATTCCAATTGATATTGCACTGAAAACCTCTGAAGCCTGGAGTTAAGTGTGCAGAGCTTCTCCTCCATCATGGATGTTTCCAGGCAGATTTTAGGATGACTCAGGGGCAGTTTGACCCGCAACTGCTACCAACAGTTTCTCCTCCATTGTTTACCAACTGTAAACTTGTTGTTGTGACCACCACAGAAGGCCTGCCTCTCAAATCATCCCACTGGACAGTGGGAAAAAAGCAGAGATGACATGATGCACTCTGAGCTGAAGTATTTTTAACTTCTGAAGTTCACAGTCTTCCGGCATAAACGCCAGGCACCTCAAGCGCAGAAACGCGAGGCGCTTTGCACGGCAAAAACCACGAGCAAAAAGCTTCATCACACTCTCAACGATTACAAAGAGCCGCCTCCAGCTGCTAAAACACTTTGTGTGTGATCGGGGCGTTAGAGGTGCAGAAGTGGGTGAATTTTTGTTGCCTTCAGTCAGACCCAGGCTCCGTTTTTCCCCTTATTCCAGTCTTCATGCTAAGCTAAGCTAACTGGGTGATGGCTCAGGCTTCTTATTTAACAGACAGATATGAGACTGGTATAGATCTTCAGTCATCATCAAACTACCTGCTAAAAAGAAAACAAGTTAATTTACTAAAATGGTGAACTATTCCACCACAGAATCGTCCATAACTACATCTCTCAGGCAAAGAAACAGTAATTTCAGTAAATCAAGGTGTCACCATGTCAGTCATCCACACCTAAAACCCCTCAGTCAACCAAAACACACAACAGCTCCATGTCAGTGCGGCTCTACTCTCACCAGCCTCACTGTTAAACACGTGTCTGTGATCTCCCCACTGAAGCACGGTGCATGTGTGCGTGTTGGGGCGTGCGTGGGTGTTCAGACTGCAGGATGCACTCACTGTGAAACTGTTGTTGACATTCTTTGTGCTGGACTCTGCAACGCTGGCGTCTGATAGGTCCACCTCGTCAAAGATAAGGGACTGCAGAAAAGAGGAGGTGAGTGAAGAGAGAGAAGAGATGGAAGAAGTCCCAAGAGGAGAACAGAGAGACAGAGGACACAAGAGAAGACAAGAGAATGAGTCTCTGGACAATATATCAACAGAGGGTTAAACTTAGCTTACTGGAACTTATTCTAGGGTATGAGGAGAGCTGTGAGAGAGATGTCTTGTCACAGCTACAGCAAAGCAGGCCTAAAATGAACAGGTAAAACTTATCAGTATTAAATGGAAGCTACTGCAGGACTCATGAAAGAGAATAACATGATGATCCTGTATCCAACAATCTTAATGCAACAGGCTGCAGATAATGCGACCTCCCAAACACTTCTCAAGCCTGAAAAATGACACTAAATGAGTATGATTTATATTCTGTAATTTAATAGAATAAAGGAAACAGCAGATTTCATGATGCGTTACATTAAGGTTAAACAAATCTAAACTTGGTCGACCATTTGGTGAGTTATTTTTGCAAAAGGAATATTGAGAATAAAACTCTCCTCATAACACTACTGTCATCCTTTCAGACACAGTCATTAACCCCTTCAGACCTCAATATCTTCCACTCATAAGGGACAAAAATATTTTTTACCCATATGTCGAAATGAGCCTCAGAGGTTGTCTGCACATGGCTCTCAACATGGAGGTGTCTGACACAGTGGCTAACAGCGCTAACAGTGGGAACAGGGCTAATGCTGGTTTCACAGCATTCGATATCAGCCTGACGTA
This sequence comes from Epinephelus cyanopodus, assembly GCA_026686955.1. Classification (NCBI taxonomy): domain Eukaryota; kingdom Metazoa; phylum Chordata; class Actinopteri; order Perciformes; family Serranidae; genus Epinephelus; species Epinephelus cyanopodus. Next base: position 38,056,156 of record CM048927.1, on the reverse strand, counting down.
GCGTCGTATGGTGTTGGCTCAAGTTGTGAATGACACTGAGCGTCATTTGCGCTAATCCATCGTTTCATCTTGGCTGGTGCTTCATAGTAGATGGCAACCAACGCCACGTCTAGGACGCCTCATGACTTCGCAACAGAAAGTCTAGCATGTTTGATTCGCGACTTCTCCCGTCACAGCCGTCACTTTGACCGATAGAAAAACAGAGCAATCTGCTGCCATGGAAACTGTACGGCAACAACACCCCAGCCTTTTAGACATTTCCTGTAGGGATGTTAGGGCACTTTAGCAACTCAGTGAGTACCGAGCACTGGCTCTGGATAGGGACATCCTCCTTTTCGTGACGAGCAGCATCGGAAAAGCACAGATTTTTTTTCTTTTTTACATGAAACAGCTTCATTCATTGTTTTACTGATTTAAATCAGCTGGTCTGTTTGTTCTGGAACTGAGGGAATTCTAACCAGGAGAAGTTTCAGCTGGTTGAAATCTACAATCTTCACCACTAGATGCCACAAAATCCCTTTGAATTTGACACACTGCTCTTTTTAGGCCAATTCGGGTTCTGATGTCACCTAAACAGACTTTCCTGAAACCTGCAGAGCAGAGTGCTGGAGCCTATTTATGGTCATGTTTGCCATGAGACCAAACTCTCCGTTGACACAAAACTGATTTTGTTTCAGAGGCTGACTGATTTCATTTGGAGGCAGTTCATCTCCTAATGAAACCTCAGCTGCGACTCAAAGCACGTCTATCACCAAAGGCACCGCCCTGATACTCAGACTGAACTGTCATTTCCTCTGACTTCATTATTTGAAATGTCAAATCAGAGATAGATGTGGGCAGTGCTTCAGATGTCCGGCAGCAGGCTGAGGAGCCTTGACACAATGTCGGCTCTTCCGTGAAGTCAGTGAGAAAATATGCGCACGTCTCGTACCTCGCCTGAGTCTCTTCAAATATTTATATTACATCACAAATGCACTGTCACAGTTTGTGCCTTTTTGCAGAAAATATTTCTTTAATCTCTGAATTTACAAACTCAGGCCTTACAGAGTTCTTCTCCTTGTCTCTTAAATCAAAGGCTACGTTTCTAGAATTTCTTCATTTATGAGAGGTTCAGATCCTCGAACAACGACATTGGCACGTCTTTGGTATCAGCAGATTAAGGCTTTAAATTGAAATATCATACTGAAATGAACGTTTCGTCGATAAGATATGGGGAGTTTTTCAAAAATTTGGCAACAAAGGTCACGTATTTCCCAGGTCTGTTCTACCTCGTCTACACCATGAGACAATGTCATGTTTTATATTACAATAAACATATGGGCAAAATTGTCCCTAACCCTAAGTAATGGACGTCGGTTGATGTTCATTATTTTCTTCTTTTTAATTTTTTTGAAAACTGGTCTTAAATTTAATCCTGACTGGCATTAAAAGTCTTAACTCTAACAAGCCTGAAGCTGTAAGGATTTACTTGACTTCATAACTTGGAGACTAAACTGATTGTACATTATTATCAGTTGTACAAACATGATTTAGGATAGAAATGATCTCTGCTGTCTTCATAATCCTTTAAAATAATTCTGCCTCCTGTTTATGATAATCTAAATGGGATGGACATGACATTGTTGACACTGAAAACTAGAATGACCACCTCACGGTTGCATGACGCCATGAGACAGCCAAGTTGCAGTTTACAGCCATGTCTGTCCAGACTCACATGGAGCCATAGCAGTTGACAATCCTTCATATATGGATGCTGCTGCAAAGAAGCTGCATGTTCTAAAACATGGATGCTTCATATTCATCCTCCTCCCGACAGCAGAGAAGATCTATCCAATAATCCATGTAAAATGTTGTCATTTCATCATTTTATTAGACATTTGTGTGACTTGTTATCGTAATTAGCGTAAGAATTCTTGGGCATGTTTTGTGTCACCACCAAATTCTAATTAGTTTTTTACTGGCTAACATATTTTCCCCTTGGTGATGGCCTTGTGGGTAACCTGTATAGTGTGTGACCTGTGCTTCGTGGTGTATGTGGCAGGAAGCAGCTCTCTGGGGTGTGATGGTGAAGACGCCGAGCAGCAAGTAGTGATGGTAGCAGCAGAATCAAGTGTCTAGATCAGCTCGGGGCTACTCTTAAACCTCATGAGAAGGCCATGTTTATTGGATTGTGGTGGGAGACTGCAATAAAATCAAGGCTCAATCAACATGCACATTGTCTTTCTCTTGAAGCGGGTGGTGCTGGGAGCTGATCCCCAGACAAGTTCACTGCAAAAATCACACTTGCACCCGCACACACACATTGAAGCTCTGTTTACTGGGTCATTGGGTCAATGTTTCGGTCTATAGACCTTCATCAGGACCAAACTATAGACCCAGAGCTTCGATGTGTGTGTGGGAGCAAGTGTGATTTTTGCAGTGAAGACTGCAATAAAGCCATTGCTGGTGAGCTGCACCTGAACGCCTCGCCATCTTTCTTTCAGCAGAGTGGTCCAAACCGCTAGAAGCTAGTTACCAGCTAATAACAGTAAGCCAGTAAGCTGTCACCAAGAGAGGGAACACAGTACATCGTTGAGTCCAAGTGGACGTTTGTGCCAAATCTGAAGAAATTCCGAAAGGCATTCTTGAGACATCGGGTTCACAAGAACTGGATGGAGGGACAAGCCGAAATAACGCCACAGCTATCACTGACGCAAAGTCACAAAAATCAGAATATGGTGATTTTAACCTGTTGTTGTTACATCCTTTTCAACATTTTAAGGTCTGCACGAACACTTACAGGTGGACTTCCTGTTTTGTCTGCCATCTTCTGGCAACTTACAAGTCAAATCTTGACATTTATCGGTTAGCTGAGTCTGTCTAGTTACCGTGCAGGAGTCACCATTTTAAAAAGGACACTGTCATTGGCTGACATCTATTAATATTTGATTTATTGCAGTGGATGGTCTGAAGGGGTTAATAAAGTGTGGAGGCTCAGAAACGTTCCGGTCGAGAACAATGAGTCCAGTTTGTCCGGCTCTCTGAACGATAACTCAGTTTGTTCCATGTGCCAGGAAATGCACCTCGCCGGCACACAGCTCCACTATGAACCCACACTGCTGTGAGGATTTCCCTCCTGAGTTTCCTTTGTTTTGACTCTGAACCTAAATGAGAATAGCGCGAATAACAAGACAGTGAACGTTGATATGTTTCATTGAATCTCTATGTGGCGGAGGAGCCGGAGCCAACTCTATGTGATATAGCCGGCAGACAGACAGAGAGGAGAGCCAGAGTCCACAAACAGGAACATGATATCCTAACAGAGCTGTGATGCGTAAGGCACGCAGCTGAGCTCTTAAAGGGCCGCGGGCCAAAAACCGATGCCGTCAAAGGAATGCCCTCTGACTGTGTGTGTGTGTGTGTGTGTGTGTGTGTGTGTGTGTGTGTGTGTGTGTGTGTGTGTGGGAGGAGTGAGCTGCTGCAGCTGTCAGAGGGAATGCCCAGTTAATGACGCTCTCCCCAGGCCTGGCTGGAGAGGGACACCAGCCAACGCTCACTGTTTGTGTGTGTGTGTGTGGGTGTGTGTGTGTGTGTAAAGGGAGCATGTGTCTCTGCACTTCCACATATGCCTACAAGTGCGTGTGAATGTGTGTATGGAGTGTCGTCCAAGAGGGCCTGAGTATGAATGGCATGCCAACACAAACACTGCTCCCCCTGTTACGGCGCTCTTGGCGGCGATGCCATTGCGTCACGTGTGCGTATGTATGTCTCCCACTCATCACACAAGCAGCCCATCACACACACACACACACACACACACCCACTTGTATATGTGTGGGCACACACACTCAACTGACTTGAGGGAAGCTGTAATGAAAGCTGACAGTGAATGGTGGACAAAGGCAAGCGTCCAGAACCTCTGCTACCCATAGATCCAGAGCTTAGCTCAGTGGCTGCATCTCAGCGACCTTGACGCGCCTCCTTTCCTACCTCCTCCAATCCCTCGCTCCTATTCCTTATTATAAACAAGGCCGTGTGGCTGTTACATGTTGTCTTACTGTTTCTTCTGCCTGTTAAACAGCAGAATCCATAAATTCAGTCTGCAGCTTGGTTATCGTTAAAGACACAGTTCAGATATTTTTGAAGTGGGGCTGTATGAAGCACTTCTCCATCGTCGTGTATTCCCAATAGACCATCGCAACTGGCACACCCTCAGATTGGAGAAGCAGGCAGGAGTACCAGCAAGGAAGTTAGCAATGCAAGGCTGTGGGCGGGGCCAGATGTGACTGAGTTAGATGTGGCAGTGGTTGAAAACTTCCTCTGTTTAAATGGGACATCCTACAAGACCTTGCTACGACATCGGTATGTGAACAGATGCAACAAGTGTTGCCAGACACAGCAACTGTGCTGTCTCCTGCAGTGGTTATTTAATTTGCGTGGGCTACAGGCAGCCCTTTGTGGCTGTCAGGACGCTCATGATTTGTTGACAACTTAAGTTTCATGCTATTAATTGATCGCAAAAGTCATCATATAAAAAATAACACTGCTTCATTACCAGGCCACTAGCGCTGCTCTGTAGGGTAACATTAGCAACCAGTGCTCCTTCCCTGCCCGTCTGCACTGATATTAGACGAGCGGTAACAAGTGAATCAACTTTGCTGCTGAACTGCAGTTGAATTTCGGGCCTCGTATGGCATCATGGGGAGGTGCACGAACGTGGGACTGTCCTTCACAAATCAGCAATAATGATGTAACATTAGTTAGATAGTTTGCAACTGATTCATCAGCTTCTGTATTCATCAGGTTTGGAGTATGCCTCTGAAAAACTGTTTGGACGGCCATGTTGCCCTCACACTTCACCCTACACTTCTATCCCAACAAGAATCACGACACCCTACCCATGGACGTGAACGTGCAAAATGCACGGGGAGGGGCAAGACGTGAATTGAGCCTAAGTGTTCACTGTATGAAATCATTTTCACGGCTTTACCTTGTCATCACACAGCCCTTTCTGACGAGGAACTGAGGATGTTATTTCACTCTTTTCAAAGCCACCAGACTCCATTGAAAAAAACAATAATTGTAGGTTGCTGACCGCAGATGCTGCTCGTCTACTGCTGCATCTATCAGTTAGTTTGTTTGTATTATTATATGATTTTGGTGTATCCAAACTAACCTTTTAAAACACCAAAGTCACACAATGACACAAACAAATTAACTGATCGAGGCAGCAGCAGACCAGCAGCTCCTGTGTTCAGTGAGCTAAAATTACTGTTTTTGTCAATGACGTCTAGCTGTGAGCACAGATAAATTTCACTTTCAGTTCAGTTCCCCATCAGAAAGGACCCTCGGACAGCAAGGTAAAGTGATGAGAATACTGTAAATATGTTGCTTAACTTTCGTGGTGTTACTCCTGTCTGCTTCTCCAAACTGCGGGCGTGTCGACCGCCTTCTACTGGTAATACACTAACTACAGCCCTGCTTCAAAAACTCAGAACTACCCCTTTAAGTTGCTAACCAGGGAGGAGAGGAGAGTAGCTTTAGGACAAACTGCAGTGCTGAGATGTAGCCTCCCTGATGGATCAATGAGGAGGTCAGGCTTCCTAAGCACAGGGCAGCACAGCCAGCCAGGCCACCTCGGAGACACCAGAGTGGATGGACGTGTGGAGAATGGGCACTTATCTATAGAGGCCAACGTCACTGCCTGGCCATGACAGAGAGAACTCGCTCCGCTCCAGTCATAAATCATTATCATAACACAGCCAAGAGAACAAACTATATTACTTCATTTATTTTTTCATTCTTCCAGCATGGCCAGTGGAGACTTAAAGCTGTGGGGAAGGAAAAGCAAAACACAGCGTAGAAGGAGAAAAGCCACGATCCCTGTAAAGGATGAGTTGACCAAGTAGTCCAGGTGTGGCTTTACAGTTCACTGTGCACGTGTTTTGCTGCCCTTCCTGCAGTTATAGCCTTATTATATACAGTGCATTCATGTCACTGGGTAATAAAAAGGACATGTATCTCCTCCCAAATGTTGGGATGTGTGGAAATTGTTGTTTATTTTGCGTCTCATCTGTAAAACCCTCAGGCCTCAATGATTCAAAATATTTTTCCATATGGCATGAATGCAGCACTTTAACGTATAGGTGAGCAGGTATGGCCCTTGGCCCCTGGTCCCTGGCTGCGCTGTGCTGACCCGAATTCTCACTAGGCCTTCCTCAGATCCGCTGGCACCCAGAGGTGGCGGGGAGCGTTGTGCGCCTGCCCAGCACACGGACAGAACTCGCCAGCACACGCGACTCCTGGACACTCTGCGCAGCGCCCGCTCCTGCCAGCGTGCCACGGCGCTGCCAGACTAGCGCATACACACAGGCACACACACACACACACATGTTTCAGACCAGGAAGGTAAGGTTAGAGGCACAAGGTCAACAGGTGTCAACAAGGGTAAAAAGATCAAAACAAAAATGTTCTTAAACTCAAACAGAGGTGAATGTAAAGCTTATTTTCTGTTGAAACAAGAGACTATTTATTGTGATGGTGTTGAATCCATTAAAGTAATTAAGAAAAGAAATAAAGGACCTGACCAAATGTGATCAGGAGATGATCAGTATCAGAAAGTACCAGGCTATAAGAGGGAAGCTACAGCCAGGAGCAGCTGGTTAGCTTAGCTTAGCTTAGCTTCGCTTCGCTTAGCTTAGCACAAAGACAGGAAGCAGAGAGAAACAGCTACCTCTAACTAAATATGCCTACCAGCAGCACTGAAGCTCACTGACGTCAGTACTTTAGTTTTTCCTGGTAGTTATCAGCAGCTATCACCAGTTACCAAAGAGTAGGTTATAGGAAATACTGGATGGTGAAACAACTGCAATGACTGTGGAAAAAATGTAGTGTGTCCTGTGTTGTTTGTCTAAGCTCACTAAGAAAAACAGAAAGCAAACCAGTTGTCTTTGCAGCAGTGGTGCCAACAACAACACCACTTGGAAATACTCAGGGAGGACAAGATGAGTATAGTTGTCTGTTTTTACTTGAAAAAAAAACAACAAAAAAAACTTTTTGATAAAATGTTTTAAAAGTGAAGTAGAGCAGGTAGGCTGCAAATCAAATAGGAAGCTTATACAAGTGAGATATGAACAATCTCCCACTCTCTCCATCTCTCCCTCTATCTTCTCTCTCATAGCATTAAAGATTAACATTACATATGAATTTTTAAAAAAGATTTTTTGGGGCTATTGCCTTTAATTGGTAGGACAATATTAGGTTTGAAAGGGGGAGAGAGACGGGGGTGACATGTAGCAGAGGGCTGCAGGGTGTACTTGAACCCACAGCTGCTGCAGAAAAGACTTTGTACATAGGATCTACCCCCTGAATCACTGGGTGCCCCACACATGTAACATTTACACAGGTAATGTCAGCTAATTAACTACTTTTTCATCTACAGTGCAAATTACTTCAACGTGCCTGTGGAGGTTAGAAGAGGAGTTTTTAAAGGCAGAAATCTCAGTGGACGCCTTATTATGTACATGTTATCTTTCAGATTTTGGTATAAAATGTGTGGACAGTCGGAAGCTGCTTCTTGTTTTGAGGTTTGCTCCGCTGTTATCGTTTTCGAAAGACAGGTGGCGCTTCTTTTGGTTCCTGGTTGCTAGAAACTTGGCATCTGCAGGAGAAGTGCTCCTCGCACTCCCGCCGCCCTACACTGTTGTTAATGAGGTAAAAATGTCAAATGTAGTGAAGTAAAAAGTAGATTACTGACTCAAAAAATATCCTTGAGTAAAAAGTAGAGGTGCAGTTTTAAAAAAAAGTGCTAGTTTTTGTACGGCAAACAAGATATAACATATTTTATCTTTTCTTTGTACTTTCTTAAAATTGCCTCATTTAATTTGCTTTAATTCACATTGTTTTAAATCCAGGATCAACCGTGTAAAGCTCTTTGTAGCTTTGCTTTGAAAAGCGCTTTATAAATAAAGTTTATTATCATTATTATTATCAGTACTCAGAGAGCTTTAGAGATGCTGACAGGTGGACTTTGTTCACTATTACCCCTGTGTCCAGTCTTTGTGCTAAGCTAAGCTAACATACATATTTACCGCACAGACACAACTGTAGCATCAATCTCATCTGACTCTCATCTCGCCAAAATGTAGAAATATTCCTTTAAGATGCTAGACAGACCCTTAGAGGACAGAAACTGAAGATCAAGAGTAGAAACTGAGTCAATTCACAGAAAGAAGACTTGAGAGCATTTATCCTGGTCACCTGTGGCTGTATGTGTGTTGCACAGGGACACACGAGGTTAGCTTACCTTGGCATCTTTGGCGTAATAGAGAGTTCGGCCTCTCAGTTTGAAGTAACGTTTTTTCCACCTCTGGAACGAGCTGGTCTGTTTGAGCAGCAGCCCCTCCTTTATACTCGTCTGGAGGGAGACAAGACACAATCAAAATCACAAACTGTCTCATGGTGTCATCAGAAAATAACACAAAGCTTCAGTGTTTCTCACAGACGCTGAGTCTCGCTCTCAGACGCAGAACACCCTCTCGTTTTTATCTACAGGAAACTGTCAAGATAAAAAAGTGTGCACTGTTTACGTGTGTGTGAATCTGAGCACCAATTTTATGCATGGGAGACAAGGAATAGGCCAAAGAGTGGAGAAGAAAGGAAACCCATTACACACACACACACACGCACCACCCCTCATTTCTCCGAAGAGCTATAAACACACATCACTCTCACTCAACCCCTTCCCCTGGGCCGCGGGAGAGAACGACGTCGAAGGAGAGGGAGAAAGAAAGGAGAAAGAGGGGGGGAAAGGGCGAGGACGGCATCCCATTGACTGCTTCTGCTGCCTCGGCCATCTGTTGAACTCAGAGGAACTCGACTAAACACAAATATGTCTTCCACCGTGCACGTTTGACGGTCTACAAACAGACTCACGTTGTCATGTCATCGCTTCATGAATGTGAAGCGAAATCAGGAGCGTTTCATGGTCATTCTGAAATCAAGGCAGAGTAGGAGGAAGAGGAAAACACCATAGAGTGAGAGACGGAGATGTTGAGGTTAAGAGGGAACAGATCGGAGATTGAAAATACATTTGAAAAGTTTTTAAAAACCTAAAAGAGAGACGGAAGGACAGCGATAGAAAGAAGATCTTCCCGCCTCCTATGGAGCCACTATGTGCTTGTTTGTGTCACATCAAATCAAACCGTCTCTCCATGTGCGACGCAGTACACACACTCATCATCATTACAACCACCATCATCTTGCACGCATTAACACACACACACACACACACACACACACACACCCTGGGCACACAGAGCAAATACAGCGAGACATGGAAAAGATAAAACACATACAAACACACACACACAGATGGAAATGCTGCGTGGAGGAACATCATTCTCTCTGGGCACACAGAGGAGAGGTGGGGCGCACACACACACACACACACACACACACACACACACACACACACACACACACACACACATGTAGAGGCTATTTATAGCAGAGGAAGGCTGCTCTCTGAGGGAAGAATTACAAACAGACACAGAGGCCTGAAGCTGACATCCTGCCCACCAGCTGTGTCAACTTAAACACAGAAAACACTGCTGCAGAGTACTGGCTCACAGTGGATACACACTTTACTGTATACACACACACTGGCATGTCACAGCGGATGAAGCCGGCATATACAGAGCCATACTGGGAGATCACATAGATTATTACAAATGCGAATGAACTCCTACCACTTCACGAGAGGAGCGGTCGTAAAGGTTCAGGCCTCCACCCTGCACGACAGAGGTGCATGGAATTACATCTGTGGTCCCCAAAACACTGGAACTCCATTCACATAAATTCAAGACAGGATTGTCAACTCGTTACTTGGCGCGGGGCGGATTCGAAGGTCTGGATCCAGACAACAACAACAAAAATCCTTCCAAAAATAGTTCCCCTGATCAGAACAAAGGAAAACAGTTTTCATGCACTGAAATGATTCACTTTGGATCGTTTAGTAACTGTTTCAGTCGTGCACTAAAGTTTAAGTTTGGTATTTTTCAACCTATTTTTACACGCTTTTGTGTCTTAGAGACTAATGGATACAACAGTTTTTGAAATCTGTCCAGTATTAAGTGAGAACGCTGCAGCCAGTGACACAGGCTGCAATATAACGACACAGAGCATTCGTGCATTGTTCATTTTCATTAAATGAAAGTGCTTGTTTTGACACTGACAGGCTCAGACAACACTGTGGAGAGGATCCCGACAGAGATAGACCCTATTGTTTAAGAGTAAGATCCTTTTTGTTTAACCAGAAACAGCCCCAAAATCGCTACCGCCAAACCTACCAGACCCCATTTAAATAAACATTATGCTAAAATCAATGATTATCTAAATGGAGTCTGGTGGCGATTTTGGAGCTTGTTCTGGTTAAACATAGGGGATCTTGTTCTTTAATAAAAAGGTACATCTCTGAAGAGATGGGTCCAAGTTTGAAACTACCAAACTTACCCTTTAAGCAAAAAGACATCAAAGACGTCAAGAAAAAAAAAGTTTCACTAGTTTTAGACATTTTATAGACATAACGATTAAAGCAGATGTGTAGAACTTTTTACCATTTATAAAACTGTCCCTAGTTTGTATCACCCCTCCTTGAAGATCCGCATATTTATTTGAACCCAACAGTGACAAAAAAGCCTTTCTCTATATGGCTATTTAGCGTAGCCTAGCTCGGGTCGGACACAGTGGAAGTCAGCAAACCAGAATACGGCACCTGGAGGCAGAAGTAAGTCTGCACGCCCACAGCAGCCCGCAGCCATTAAACCACAGAAGAAGAAGGATCTGTGTTTACAGAGAGTGTTCTTCGAGTAAGCAGTACGCCGCGGGCAGTTTTACCAGATGTATGTATAAGGACTTGGTTGTACTTTTGATGTCATGGCGGATATAGAAGGAGCACCATCTAAAAGAGAAAGAACAGAAGAACAGAAGAAGGCTAAACGGAACAGTGATAGGGCTCGAGCCCAAACGCCTGTAAACCTCGATTTGAAAGGTTTTAAAACTGATCCTGAGTTGGCCCTTTTCCTAATCAACAGGTATGTCATTTTTGTTTTTATTTAGAGAATATACCGCAACTTGTTGGACGTTGTTTCACTTCAATATATGACGACATGGAAGTTATAAGCAAGCTAAAGGTAACGTTAGCTGATGTGAACTGCTTTTGTCTCGTAACGTTACAACAAACGCCACAAAATTACCTCTGACTGTCACCGTGAACACAAATATACAGCAGGCAGATGTCTCAGTTTATAAGAAATTCAGAGCTACACCAGAACATTTATGATTGACCAAAGGGGGCGCTATAATCAATGAAAACGTAAAGTTCCGCATAGCTGCTTTAATTGAGAAAATAGGGTAATTGATAGATTAATCTATCGTGTGAAAAATGTTAGTTGTGGCCTGAGTTACTATATTGTTTTTATTTGCAGGGAAAAAAAAGTTCCAGTGACCTCTGTTCACAGTGAGATAGAGCGGCAATGATTAATTGATTATCTAATTACTTATCAACTATCAAATTAATCACTGCCTAATTTGATGTAATTTAAAAAAAATAAAAAAGTCAAAATTCTCTGATTCCAGTTTAGTGGATATGAATATTTTCTGGTTTCTTTACTCCTCTATGACAGTAAACTGAATATCTTTAGGTTGTGGACAAAACAAAACATTTGAGTACGTCATCCTGGGCTTCTGGAAACGCTGATTGACATCCATCCATTTTCATCTGCTTATCCTGGGCAGCAGGCCGAGCAAAGCATCCCAAACATCCCTCTCCCTAGCAACGCTTTCCAGCTCCTCCTGGGGGACCCCAAGGCGTTCCCGGGCCAGATGAGATATATAATCCCTCCATTGTGTTCTGGACACTGGAACACGCCGATTGACAAATTTTTTTTTAACAATTTTCTGACATTTTCAGTCAAACAACTACAGTAATAAAGAAAATAATCGACAATAAAATAATCTTTGGCTGCAGCCCTGCAGTGAGATCTCTGGATTATCCTCAGTCCTGACATTGTTTGCGTAAAGAGATATTGATGTGAATTTACTTTAAATCTAATGTTTAATACTGTGACCAACAAAAAAGAAATTACAGTCGGATTAACTGTAGTGGGGCAGCCGCAGAAAATCTCAAAATCTGGATGAATAGCACTAAATAAAGATCATCCGCATGGCTTGTTGGAGGTAAGAGAAGAGTGATTCTCAAGAGGAGCAGTGCTGCACTTTCATAAAGTTGGGATTTACAAGAGAGGGATTTAAAAGAAAAAGCAGCAGAGGCCAAAACATCCTGACTCTCGGTCTGTGGTACAGGTCAAGCTTAATGCAAGGTGTTTTTGTTTTTTGGACCCTTCCATTCCAGTTTGTAACACACACACTTTCCAATAACAATGTGTAGTGTCCAAGCAAATGCTGATTACTTGATGTCCCTTCTGTAATTTTCTTGCTTCCTCCAAAGAAATGTTTTGCTGTACCTCTCTTCATCCATCTAAAAAGTAAGGACCACTTTAAGTTCACTACAATAAAGAAATTAGGATTCAAAGTTGGGCCTGAATCAACACAAACCTTCCTGTGAAGTTCACGGTCTGTCTGGACAGCGACGATGACTGAAGGGAAAAAACACAACAGGAAGAGGACGCTCTGTGAATTCTCTGACACAGCTGCCTACCTACGTTAATGCCCCTCTTCCCTTTCCGTGGGTACGGCCCGAAGACCAAATTCCTGCCGTGGATTAAGGTGAAATACCTGAATGCTGACTGCCCTATAAGGACTGAGCTGCTCGCCTGCAACTACAATCAAAGTGGGACTGAAATTCAGCAGCATGGCAGATGAAGTCATCTCCTCATTTAAACATGTCGGGCTACCAGAGAATACTGGAGGGTAAAGAGTGTGTTCTAGGATATCATGAGCAGCTTTTGAGCAGCATCACTACTTAAAGGGTAAGTTTGGTATTTCTCAACCTGGACCCTATTTCCTGTGTTTTGTGTCTAAGTGACTAATGGGAACAACTATGTTTGAAACTGGTGAACGTGTTCTCATCCCATCTTGTCATATATCGCTGTTTTGTTAGTGGATTTTCACGTCTCGGACGCTGTGTTAATTTACACTTCTTAAATGCATGTGACTTTTCAAAATACACTTCTGTCCTCACAGGAAACTTGCAGTGTTGTAATTACATTTATTTCCTTGTGCAAAAAAAAGCATGTGGTTAGGTTTAGGAAAAACACCATAGTGGGCTTAAGGGTAAAGTCCAGGGTTTGCCGCCTGCCCTATGGGGCCTTTCCAGCTCCATAACGTCGTTACCGGCAGCGTTTAAAATTGACGCTGCTCGATGGCGTATCATGCCGCCTTTTTGAATCAGCGGCTGAGGCTGAAATCACTGACAAAGCGCCAGCATTTGACAACTTGGGAGTTAGAACAGGCTGAACTGGTCCAGTATTAAGGAGACTGTGGTGAGACAGGCTCCAGTGTCACCACTCAGGGCGTTTGTGCATCCAGTAAAAGTGCTTGTTTGCCACTGACAGGATCAGATTGTTATTTTAAGTGTCTGACAAGAGTCTGAAAGGATTCCCACGGAGATAGACCTTTGTGTTGAAGAGTAAGACCCAGAAACAGCCCCAACATTGCCATCAACAACTTCACCAGACTCCATTTAAAGAAACAGTCAGTTTAGTGTGTATAGAGGCAGCATATTTTCACATCTTACTGTCTGAATTAAGGATTTATTTTAACCAAACCAGAGCTGGTGTTTGTTGGAACAGTAGAAAGATGAACCAAGATGACAGCTGTGAGTTTTATTTTGTTTCCGCTGACTTTGAATGAAGTGTGTTTTTTGAGGATAAAATTACTGATTATTTAAACGGAGTCTGGTGGGTTTGGTGAAAGCGATCTCGGGGCTGTTTCTGGTTAAACTGTAAGACACTTGGAATACCAGTCTGAGCCTGTCAGTGGCAAAAACAAGCACTAATAGTGGACGTATATTAAAGTTTTGAACATGCCTGAATGGTTACCTTGCAGCCTGTTTCACTGCTGCTGTCTGCAGAGCTCTCGTTCAATACTGGAGCAGTTTCAGAAATATTGTTCCCATTGGTCACTTAGACACAAAAACATGGGGAAAAAGGGACCAGGTTGAAAAATACCGAACCTCTAGGAAACAGAGCAGAGTGTCGTTAATGTTTCTTCCCTGCAACGCCACTCTTCTCCTGACATGCCAACAGCATAGTAGGTGGTGTGATCATTTATTCAGACAGCTAATCCAACCAGAAGAGCAGGAGCACAGTGCTGACTGAGAATTAAATGAACACCTCGTGACTGATTGAGACAGACACACACAGACTGCCGCACACTCCGAGCCGGGGAGTTGCATCACCACACAGCAGAGTATGAGCTGAACTAGTATTGACACTCCCAATGTATATTTTTATCCTTGGGAAATCACACTGTTGCCACACACAGTGCACAGTGGCTGCTTTGTGTTTCACGTCATCTTCGGTAAACTGACAGACATTCCTCACAACCTTGTTTGGAGCGACACAGACTGCATCTCGTGGAGGTCAAGCTTTTAATAGCCGGAGATTTTGTCTTAATGTCTCGGGAGAAACTTTCAGACTCTGAGCCACAGAGGCCACAAAGTGGAACTTTAATCATCTCCACCCAGCTGGAGCAGCACAAGTGACTTTGCTCTAGTTGGATGTTCTATTTTCTCTTTTGTCCCTCCTTGGCCTCCATAGTTCCTTTCCTTGTCTTCATCTCCTTCCTGTTGCCAAGTAGGCCAGAAGTGATCTATAAATAGTTCCCTCTGCCTGCCTCTGCGCGCTGCTCCTCTCTGCTGCTAAATTGTGAGACATGGAGTGAGTCCTGTGCCAGAGAGACATGAGTAACCTGAGCACCATGTACCTTACACCCACACTCTGCCCGGGCCACTGACAGGGTGACACACACACACACACAGCCTTAAACAGCACGCACACACAGGCTTATACAATGGACAAAGGCCCAGGCAGTTCAAATGAGTCCAGCAGCTGTGGTTGGTGGATAAGAGCAGAGCAGGAGTTCCCTGGAAGGTTAAATGAAGAGAGCAGAGCAGGCCGACGTCCTGTCTGTGACGATACGCAGACAAACGGTCGGTCACTCACAGAGCCACTTCATGCAGGACCTCGACATCATATACGAACGCTATAGCCTCTCTCTGTCTGACTTTACAGCTCCAGTGCGTCCTAAACCAATTAGCAGTCCCTTCTGGGCCTCAGTGAGGTTTCTATCTAATTAATCTGATAAAAACGCTTGACTTTCCACCTCCTTGTCTGCTTTGCTTGATTGTTTCATAAGTGTTTTAAAGAAAGGTTAAAGTTTCTTAAAATGACAATCCTCAGAAGGCTCCTACTTTAGTCCTGAACACTAGGATTGGGAGTTGTAGTGATCCACTTCACACACAGCTGTTCTTGGGATCAAATGAAATCGTGATTAAAACCTCCAAATCATATTGAGAAACGGGAACATGAAATTCACTTTCTGACTCAGCCACTGAGGAGACGAGTGAATGAAAACATGTAGCTCCTGTTACCCTCCACAGGGTATCTCCAAAAGTGTAAAACAGACCTTGGGACTCATTTCCACTTCTTTTAGGAAGCAGTCTGATTGCTCCATACTGGGGTCACACAGCTCGTGAGTAGTGTGGGATCTTCATGATTACATAAGAAAGGATCCAGGGCTGTTCTTACAGGGTTTGCCCTCCTCAGACGTAGCACTCTCCCATAATCATTCTGAAGTGCCGGATAAACTTCTGCTGCTGTTGAAGATACTCCACCCACAGTAACAGTCTGCTACTGGGAGGTTTTCAGTGTCTTATTTGTTCTTATGAGAGAATAAGAGCTGTCTTTGGGGATGATGAGGACTCATTTCTTAAGATCTGGAGCCCTTTCCAAAAAAATGTTTTACCATCTGCACCCACACAAACTGTTAAAGGGTTGAAACACATAAAGCAAACTTTGCAGTGCCACATGAGATTTCCTAACACTTATTTTTTAAATCTTATTTTGAGTCAGAGGACAAGATACTTCACATTTTGCGATACTGTCATTGTCAATACTTTCGTTGTCTTTTTTCCCCTTTTGTCTCTCGTTCTTTTTTATTTTATTATAATTCAATTTTATTTTATCTATTTTTATAAATTTTTAATTGTTATAATTATTATTTGAATCATGTTTTTACAGCCATATTTACCTCTCCGCTCACACCTTAATTGTTGTGTCTTCACATGACGGATTTGTTTTGTAATACTGTCAGCCTTGTGTTTTGAATATAATACAAATATGTAAAAGATAATTAAATAAATAAAAATTAAAAAAATTCAACAGCCAAGCATATCACTGACCGGCCAAAATAATGCTAGCGAGAGGCCGACTGGCGGCTACTTTTAGTTTAGTTTAGTTTATTTTAAACATGCATATTTTAACTGGCCATAATGTACACATACTGGGTATGACTTCAGTATTTAATCATTTTAAAACGCTGCGCTAAAACAACTTGAAAGTGATCGCAGAGCTACTTTGGGACCCGTTGAACAGGAATATTTTGGGTTCTGCTGATTATAACTTGATCTAATCTGCAATCTGAATTTTTAAAATCTGCCTGTGCATAAATTAATGAAATGTTGTTGTGATTTTATATTTAGCTATAAAAAATTCTGTGGTGAAAGAACAACAAGGTAATGACAGATGTAATTCAAAAAAGAAGAAGTTTACAAGGTGCACTTGAATGCACCATGGCTGCTGCTAATGTCAAACTCATCTCCAACACAGACAGACAGCAGAGGACAAAAGCAGCGGGATCGTAAATGACACCGAAACATGGTGGAGACACAGTTTTGGTACAAACATTTACCCGCCAGTGTGGCCGATGGTTTTCTGAGATTTCCTCGCCAAATACAAAATCTACACGCATTTGGTGCTTGGTAGGTGTTAATTTCAGACCCTGGCTGCAACTAATCTTAATTATTGATGAAATTGTTGATTATCTTCTTGATTGATTGTATTCATCGTTTAGTCTAAAATGGCAGAAAATAGTAAAAATTGTCACTCACAGTGTCCTAACTGCCATCTCCAAGTGTCTTACTTTGTCTTAATCCAAAATGATCAATCAGTTACTAAAATAGTTGCAAAAAAATTCTATTCACAGACTGAGTTACAGCTTTATACATGAATACAATTTAATGTTGTTTTTTTTTATTGCACAGTTGCTCTTTATTTTATTTATTCGTGTTGCAGCTCAAACGGGAACTTCTTCATCTTGTGCATGACTGGCGCGCGCTAGGTACTAAATCTGTCCTCTGTTTACGGATGTTTATGGATTACTCACTTTAATACGAACAAAAACTGAAGTGTGTGGTTTTTACGAGGAGTTATGTTCCTATTTCTCGGCCAGATGCAGTGACTTGCTGGAGTCTTGTGGTTACTGTGAGGTTGCCACAGGCAACCAGCGGAGACTCCAACAAGTCAGTGTGTGGATTTAAAGGGACAGTTCGCCCCATAATCAAAAATACATATTTTCCTCTTACCTGTGGTGCTGTTTATCAGTGTGGATAGTTGCTGAGTTGCTGAGTGTTGGAGATATCGGCCGTAGAGATGTCCGACTTCTCTCTAGTATAATGGAACTAGATGGCACTCGGCTTGTGGTGCTCACACCAAAACTGACTGATAAAATATGTGTTTTTGATTTTGGGGGTGAACTGTCCCTTTAACAAACAAGATAAGATGGGAGGTGGATTTATTAACTTATGGCAAAGCAATACTGACTGTTTCCCTGTTTTCAGTCTTTATGCTCGGCTAATAAGCTTCAGGATGTAGCCTCATATCAAACCAACAGATATGCAAGCAAGAACGTAAAAAAGTGCATTTGCCAAAATGTGGAACTATGTCTTTAACAAACAGGGGGAAGTTAACAACTCAGCGCTATGGAATGAAAACCAAAAGCTCTGAATCCCAAATATAAAGCCTCCACTAATGCTGCTGCTGCTGCTGAAGGAATGCATGTCAGCGTGACTTCCCTCTTAGGACTTCCAGAAAGACCGTATCTCTCATCTCGTTCTGCCCTGCCAATATTGCGACTTCCTCTTCATACAGTAGCAGCGTCTCGCAGGACCCTTCACATGCATACGTATTCATGCACGTGCATCCACTACATGTGCACACATACAGAAAGTGAGATATCTCAGCGTGCCAGAGGAAAACCAATCTCTGTCTGGCAATTTCAACTCATGACTGATAAGACTAAACTGCTGTGACTGTAATTGGTCAGCCCATATCGAAGACTGCTTACTTATCTGTTCCTACTCTTAGTGGATGCTGACGGGCTGCTGAGAGAAGCCCACTGTCCGTGCAGTTAGGCCTTGTTATACCTCCATTACCCACTCATTTGTCATTCCTGAGTAAGACTGAAGGAGCCTGTGCATCCAGAACAATCAACTCTTTTAGAGCCCAGTGCTGAGTCTTTAAATTTCCTCCTCGCTCCCCCCTCTGCTGTTGCTGTGTTAGTGTATTGTCCTCTGTGTTGGGTGTAATTGTAACTCTGTACCCTTCCTCCTCTAACTCCCACCACATGCTAAAACTTCACCACAGTGATGGGAAAATTACAATCCAGTCGTTGGGAAGGGGTTATTCCACTGTCTGTGATCTCCTTTGTGATAGTGGACCACATACATGGGTATTTATACATGTGTCAAGTGGGTGCAGAGGATGTTAAGTGATGTTGTTGAGGCCAGCAATTTACACACAATTACCTCCGTTAGATTCAGCTACAGCTTTGGACAGAAAGGAGACACAACTTTGCATTGCTTCAGTGCCACATTTGGGTATAATGTGCACGTTACTCTCTGTAAGTGTGTGTAGAATACAGCTCTATTTCTGCAACATGTTCTGCAACATGTTTCCCTTATCTACAGCATGACCTATCATCGTGTGGTCACTTCTTGTTAAAGGGATCAGTCAGATTGTTTTAAGTGGGGCTGTTTGAGGAACTTATTTATAGTCAGTGTATTACATACGGTCGATCGGCACACACCCAGAAACCCAAAACAATCAATATCAGTTTATGTGTACGTTATATTGAGAGCATTTTCACCGCTTCACCTTTCTGTCAGGCAGCCAGTTCCTCATCTCTGCTCCCGTCAAAGTCACCAGACTCCACTGACAACAACAGTAATTTTAGCTCACTTAAAAAAACGGGAGCTGCTGGTCGACCACTGCTTTGATACGTTAGTTTGTTACAGTTAATGCTGGACTTCGGTGAATCCAACATAACCCCTTTGAATGCCAAAGTCACACAAGAACTCAAACAAAGTAACTGATGACGGCAGAGGCAGACCAGCAGCTCCTGTGTTCAGGGATGTTAAATCGCTGTTTTTCTCAATGGAGTCTGGCTTTGAAGAGAGCGCTGTAACGGCTTACACGCCCTGTTGGAAATCACTGTGTGATGGAAAGGTAAAGTAGTGAAAATACACAACTGTAAGACTATCTATGGATAAGTACCTCGTACAACTGCGTTTCAAACAATCTGAACGATCCCTTTAAAGTACAGTCTCAGTACAATCTTTCAGAGAGGAGGAACTTGTGTTTGCCTACGCTTTCTCAAAAGGAAGTACAAGTCATCTGAGTGGGCAGCAACCACAATACTCAGAGGAAAACTTTGAGAGCTTGTTTCTCCCTCTTATGCCCACCTATTTGAGTGTCTTCCATGTGGAAATATGAGCAAGGTAAATGAAACGGGCAAAAATCAGTTTGTTGAAGCAATGCTGCCACTGTGGCGAGGTTGCTCTTGCAAAAGACACAGTATATCTCATAAGACTTCCTGGCTACAGATTAAATAAACAAAAAAATAGCCACCAATTGACTCAATCTGATCCCAGGAGTATTTTATCCCAATAGTCATTCTTGCTTCCCATAAACACAAGTCACAGCGTGTCACTTCTTCTGATGCATGGGACCGAAGATGAATATTCTCAACAATCTAAACCCCACTGAAGTCAGCATCTACTTAACCTGGGTTATACTGTGTCCGGCTTGCAGAGCTTCCCCGGCCCCCTGTGCAGCAGCAGCAGCAGCAGCGGGCTCCAGTGTGCCATTAGCTCTGCTTTCAATCACACCGCTACAGTATTAGTCACAAGTTTATAAGCTCTCCTCAGCTGCAACAGCACACCCTGAAAAGACAGAGAGGGGGCTGAGAGTGGAGCTGACAGCAGAGAAGAGGCGATGAAAAGACTGTTATTCAAACTCACATATTTGAGCATCACGCAGTCAGATTCACCAGTTGTTTTCGGGTGATTTTTATTGTAATTATCTAGTTTATGGCTGAGACATATTTGCAACAATACTAGTATACAAAGAGAGAAATGACAGTATTTGATGCCTGTATGATGGAGTATCAAATTCCCTCTCTGTGCGGTCAAATCCCATTACTCTCTGTCCGACAAGAGGAGAACATAAGGCAGGATAAATGATACCCGATATCTCGTTTCTGCTTCAGCCAACAGCTCAACAACAACAACAACTTCTTACTGCTGCCAATATATTGATTTGCCATGATGGGTTTGTAAGTGGCTATCAACTATGGGAGGTTAGCTACAAATAGCCGTGATGATTTCAGTTGCATCCTGTACAGTAGCTGCCAGGGGAAGAGACGGAGGACAAGGCCGAAGTTACAGACTTCTGTCAGGAGTTAAATATGTTCAATAGTTTTGATATTCATAAAATAGCATGCCTACTCCACTCCCGCACAATTTCAAGCAAACCACCAAACAATGGCTATTTTTGTTTAATTCCTCCTATGAAAAAAAGCTTTCAAAGCTGAGTTAAATTAGATGTTTCTGCAAACTTGCTGTCTTGTCCTTCTCACTCCTCGCCTGCTTTTATTTACTGACAGTCATCTTAAACTTTTCCCAAAACTAAATGGAAACACAGAGAGGGTAAAGCTGATAAGACAGTCGATGAGACGTCCTCTGGTATATGTGCCCCTCCAACCAAACCAGCTGTCTTGCAGGCAGCACTGCCAGAGTCGGCCAATAAGGGACGAAAGCTGTGGTTGTCTGTGGCAACCAAAGAACCACAGAGATAGTGGACGGAGAGGGATGGACACAGACAATGTGATGGCCGAGCGTACACATACATGCATGTGCACACACACACATGCACACACAGTCCGGAGCTGAGCAAACAACCCAGTGGAACAACACTCAGTGAGTCAGTGCCTGCATGATCCATTAGTAACTCTCAGCATACACACACTCGCAGAAAAAACCCACTGACCCACACGACAACAACTCGGAGACCTTTGTTAGCGCGATGTCAGAGCGCCAAACACACTGATACAATTACAGCAGGAGTGCGTTACACTAGTGATAGCAGCATTGAGCAGTGTGACATGTAGCCCTGCTGTATATAGTCTGGCAGGACAGATTAAGTCCATCTGGGCTCTCAGCCAGCCACGCAACTCACATCCCTTTAGTACTATCGTTGGTTACTGCACTCAGAGTGTGTTTATCATGACTCAAATCAACATGACTTTTATCTACTTTTAAAACTCCTGCTGCAACTTCTGAGGCGACAGGTGAGTAAAAAACAGAAGGCGTGCATGGAAAAATCAACTTGCAATCAGTCAACAAACATCAGCTGATGAGGGACGGTCATCAGCTGGATCTGTGTTTACACTTACACTGTATATTATATCAACCTTTAGACCAGGGGTAATCAACTTGCTCTGCCTGTGAGACACTCTTACAAGGTGACAGGAGCCAGTCAGCAGCGCTGCACATGTACGCAGGGGCCTTTCTAGGATTTGAGGACACTTGGGGCTCAGCCCGGACCTCCGTCTCAGGTGCCAGGGGATCCTTTCCTGGCATTTTTTTTAATAAATAAGCTCTATTTTGATGCTTTGTTTTGCACTCTAGCACCTTAAGCTGCTTTCAAACCATCGTGCAGCATCTCGCCACTTGCTGTCACTTCAGTGAAGGGAGGGCAGCAGAGGGGAAATGGTTTTGAACATGGCGGTAGGAGTATGAAGCGGTTAGCGCCCACTTGAAGGCACACAGATTCTGCTCTTCATGCACTTCATAGTGTTGAACTTCTAGTGGCAGCTGCCTGGCTTTGGCCGATCAAATAAACGGGGGTTGGACATCATTAAAGCAGAAAGAAGACAAGATGGAGCTGATAATGTTGGTGTGTGTGTGCAACACAGTGCTAGAAACTCCAAACTCCAGATGATCTAGTTTGCACTTACAGTGTTCACCAAAGCATCTACCCATCATCATGTAGCGACAGCAGCCTCTTTTAAAAACACTTTGCTGTTTTTGGGAAAGCACTTGCGGGTTGGCAGTTGCCAGGGTTGACACGGCACGATGGAGTTGAACACTCTTAAAAAAGGTCAAGGAGGATCAAATTGTTAGTGTCACTAATAAATTGTGAAGCTGAGTAAGACCAGTGTGCGGGATTTTCAATTCAAACACTTGTGTGATATTTTCCAACGCAGCTGCATCTTAGACAGCTGGATGTGCGAATACCTTTCTTCAAACCACGTGATGGTATAAAAGCAGCTTAAAGTATATTTAAAGTACAAAAAAAAACTTGCAATATGAATTGATTTATTGACTGTGGATTAGAAAATGGTTGGGGGTCCACCTGGCACCCTATCAGGGGCCAGATTTAGCCTGCAGGCTGCAAATTGAGTATCACCGCTTTAGACTCCGAGCACAACAGATCAATACTGTAACTGTCAATTGAAGGAAAACCAGTCTACGATTATGGTTAAAGTATCAAACATTTCTGGTTTTGCTTGCTTTTCTGTTCTGTTCTAAACTTGATATATTTTAATTTTGGTCAGACAAACAATTCATATTATCTTCACATCAGGCTCTGGTCACTGCTGACTGACGTTTGACATTTTTCCCATAATTTCTGAGAAAATTTTTCAAAAATATACTGAAAAAGTGACGGTTAATCATAAAAGCAGCATAATGTTAGTTGCAGCCGTGCAGCATTTTCTCTAGGTAGCACTGCACTCACTGCTGGGGGGGTATTTGCATATGAAAGGTATGGCCAGACATTCTCATGCCCCAAGTCTCTAAATATACCCCCATGCTGAATAATGCAGATGGGGCGGAGTGGGGCAGTCAATAATTAAGTGGATCCATTGGTGTGGGAGGACGGCACTCATTTGCAGCGTCAAAGATAAGTGGGCCAAGAAAGCTTGGGTGTCACAGACAGCATCCTCTTACTGAGTCCTGCAGGTTAAACGTGGGGAGGCAGCAGGCGTTAAACTCTGTTTCATCTGTGAATCATACACATATTATAGTGGATATTATCTGAGCTGATTAAATCTCCCTTTTATACTGCCGTCACGTCAGTCTGAGAGCACAGTTAAGCTACACGAAGAGAGAAGGAAACACTGTGTGCTGATGTGTTTTCTTGAAATAAATCAGAGGAGCTGTACCTTTATTGAGGTTGTACTACTTTGTAGCTGCACACTTTAACTCACTGAGATCAGTGGCAACAGGTTTGGCCAAGTTTTCTGTTTTGCACTCCTGCAGAAAAGGTCTTGTTTTAATGAAATCCCAAGCAACATCTGAATAAAAAGATAAAGTAACGTGCTGTTAATCAGTCAGCAAGAGGTTTGCAGTCTTGTCCTGCGTGTGTAAGTCTGCATGGCAAAGCATAAACTACCAACACTGAGTGGCCACTGTGCTTCACTGCTTCCTCAGACATCATTACAGGCAGCACACATCTCCATTGAGCGGCCCAGCCAGCAGGTTGCGAGTCAGACAAACACAGAGCTGCGAACTCACACAGCCATATTCAGCCAGCCAGAGACGCACAAAGAGACCGAGGTGTCTTACCTTGCTCCTGATCTGTCCTGAGGTGGACACTTTCCGGATGAGTTTCTGCGGGCCTTCCTGCTCTGCCTCGCTGTCAGAGGACTCTTCCGCGGCGCCGGAGCCGGCGACAGCCCCCACCACATGGGCATGGATCCCCGCCGCGGACGCCGGCCCTTTCTCCGGCTCCTGTCGAGGGGAGAGATAAACCCAGTCGGGATTAGCCTTCGACCGCTCCGCCGCTCCGCTCCTCTCCCTCTCCTGGAGGCGAGAGCTGCTCAGCGGCTGGGACGCGTCTCTCCTCGCTGTCATCTCTCTCTGTCTCTATGATAATAAAGACGGCTGTGTTTTCTGGAGTGTGTGTGGGCTGGTGAACGCATAGGGGATGTAGCATGTCGCGGCACAGTGGGGATGGGCTCCAAAGCATGTATATATAACCCCCACCCTCCCCACCTCTCCCCGGTCCCTGCTCGGCTGATGTTTGTGGCTCCAGCCAGCACGGCCAGTCCAGACTGAGGCTAGAGACCGCCTCATCCCCTCCGTTAACCGGTGGACATGTCCGTGGCATGGCAGACCCTAGCGGCTGTTTCACACACAAACACTGCAACCGAGAGCTGCCACGGAAACACAAGGAGTGGAAGCTACTCTGATTTATTTTAAATCAACTCTGATGCTCAATTACTGTATTAAAAACAATAAATATCACAATAAATCATCATTGTTGAATATAATATATAAACTCTTTCCTATGTATTATTCTCAGCTTATTAAACTTGTAATTTATGCACTGAGCTCGTCTGATTTGTTTTCCTACAAATGTAAAATTTCCTCATGACTGTAGTTTTACAGCTGACTGTGTCTCCTGGTTCAGATGCAGCTGAATGGATGCATTAATTTGCCATGACAGAGTTAAATTAAATTTCACGCAGTGGGCATGATTGGATTCCTCAAGGAGGAATATCTGAGACACAAAAACCTCCCCTCGGTTTGGAGAAATGGAGCGAAGTCTCCGCGCTCTTTCATCTGGGAATAAACGCGAAGTATCGTCCATAAAATCCAAGGAATCCAAATACGCGTCATTTCTCTACAGACACCTACACATTTTAATACTTTCGCTTTGATTTTTACCAGAACAAAAACTCAGAAAGAAATTGAAACCTTCTGAAATACCATTTAAACTGTCTTTAGAAGTGTAGCCCACTGTACAAATGCCGACAATAAAAGGAAAGCTTGACGAGCACGCGGCTGTAAAAGAGGATGAAACACCTCCAAAGTTTGACATAAAGTCAGTATAAAGGTTAATAAACCCACGAGTGTTTTATAATCAGAGGTCTAGATGGTTTTCCTGTGGAGAAACTGAGCAGACTCCTCGTAGTAAAATGGAGCGATTAAGGAAAAAAGTCTCCAGTGTTGGATGTTACTAACCAGTTCCTCCCAGGCAGGGCTGCGGGTGTAATGGTAGACATCCTCCATAGTCCCAGACCTCTGTGTCCGCTCCGGGGAGAAAAGAAACGAGTCAGGGAAAGGTGGAGGGATTCACAACCTGCCTCGCTGCCTTTACGCCACTCATATGCGCACTGAATAGATGGGATTTAATTCTCCGCGTCGTCCCTCCACTACCACCACACACACCACCACACCACACCACACCACTCCACCTCCTCCTCCACCAGCGCCGCTCTCTCCTCCTGCCTGCTCTGCTCCCTCCGCTCGGCTCCGGAGAGGGGCCGAGCTTATCTGCGCTCCACGTGATAAATGTCAAACCCGCTTAAACGCGCGCGGCGCTCGGCACGGTTTGTCAGAGGCCGGCGGGGACCGCACACGCGCGCAACTCCAGTTTGCGTGTGTGTGTGTGTGTGTGTGTGTGTGTGTGTGTGTGTGTGTGTGTGTGTGTGTGTGTGTGACGTCAACCACTTAGGAATTCGGTATTTCCTAATCCAATTTATGAGATCATTGATTTTCCTAATTTTCTAAATTCGCTCTATTCATCATGTCATTTGATATAACAACTCTCCTCTCTTCCTCTCTTTCAACTCAAAGACTCACTGAGAGGCTATTAATTATTTCTAACAATTATTTTGAGTGTTTATGTGGCTGAAGCCTATTTTATTTTTTGTAAAGTAGACTGACACTTGTTTTAAATTTCCTCTGTAGCTACATAATTAAAATCATTTTTATAGATATTTTAATTGAGAAAACTAAAGACACATGATAACAGCAGCAAAGGGGTGAAACACAGTGAATGCCAAAAAGGACAATAAATATATTTCATTTAATGTTGTTATTTCTATTTTATTTATTTTTTCCTCTTTTTTATGAATCATGAGGATAAATAGGTTTGGACTTAGTCTCATGATGTGTTGTGAGTTATAGATTTAACAGGTGTTGGCTGTACTGAGAGAAGGGTTTGCGAAGAGAGAAACAGAAAGGTGGGATTCAATAATGATTTTTTTTTTTTTGTATCAAGAGTTTTAATGTTTGTTTTCTTCATTACACATTATGATGCTCCCAGTTGAGAAGGCTTGTATATAAGTATGTATGAGATTTAATGTATGCTGTGAGTTTTGAGTATCACCCTTGCATCCATCACCCCTCTTGAAATGAAATAAAATAAAATGACGTGAAATGAAATTAAATAAACAAATAAATAATTAATGACTTTATTGAGGACACAGATATAGGCCTATATAGATATTATTATTACTAACCCAATTTTTCTGGGCGTAACACAACCTTTTAGGTTTTTTTCAGTTATTCTTATTATTTTTTTAGTTTTATTTTTTAGATCACTGATCAAAATTACACACATAGGCTACATATTACGAAACAGACACAAATTTTAAAAAAAAATCAAAAACAAAAATACAACGTCTGTCACAATGTAATCAAAAATGTGTTCTTACCCAAATATTCAATATTACTTCTAAAATTACCACGAAGTATTTGAAGCCATTTAGACGGACAGAAAGGTCAAGTTATATCTTAATTACATGAAACATTTATTCCTTTATTTTATGCACCATGATTTAGCTCCACAGCAGCTGATAAAGTCGCATTACGATGTTATTAGCGTTGTAAATTTTACGCCGGAACGGAACAAAAAAAACGTGAAACCAGGACGGAAGCATTAAGCCCCGGACCCAACGGTCCGTCTCTTATTATCTTCCGACTCCTCTAAAATGAGCTGACAGATGTTATGAAATGTGAAGAAGGCCGGGCAGGACAAAGCTTGACACCGGCCTCGTGGACTTTATTTTAGATTATGTTTTGTCTGACGACATTGTAGTTTTAAACATGCACTCTCAGATCTTATGTAGCGGCACCGCAGCGGCCGTGGCCGCCCGGAGAATGCGGAATATTCTGGGTGTTGTTCTGGGAAGAGACGGCTGGATGTGGAGATCACATGAGGTCAGACTGCTCAACACATCTTCAGGTGAGCTACCTGTCTGAACCAGCGTGGACCAACACTGTGTTCAACATGGTTTCCATTAGGAAAGAGTCAACCTGCCGCCACAGACGTGTATAAGCTGCCTATAGTAACGCTGCTAGCTGCATAGATAATAAATAATTAGCTGTTACCAAATGTTAGCTAAGCTACTTTAGACAGCTGGTGGCAAAATGTTGGTTTACAACTACTAGATAAGTGTTAGCATGTAGCCCGTTATAAACATTTATCTAACGCTCGCTAACGTCAGTAGGTTAAAGGTTAAAACCAGGTAATTAGCTGTGTCATGTCATGTTAGCAGCTGGCTCCAGTTTTAACACTTAATCAACGATAATCTTTATATTTTACTCATATTCTTTGATTTTTAGCTAACGTCACATTTAAAACACATATTTCATGCATGTTATTTTTCTCCAAACAGGCAAACCAAACTTTGAAAAACTATGCAGGCTGTGTAATAACACAAGAGGATATTTTACACATGGCAGCAAGATGGCAGCCAGAAGACACATCAGTTGTATCACTGAAACTTTTTGAATTGTCAGGGCCATTAATGTTTATTCATTTAAATTGATATTATTACATACTTTAAATGTACAGCAGTGATACACAATATAATCTCAGGTTGTACCAAAAGAGCCAGCAGATGTAACTCAGGCTGCCATCTTTGTTTGGTTAAGAAACCGTTGCATCTCTGCAAACAGGCAGTTTCTCTGCAGGCCTTTTTTTAACAGCAGACATGTTGGTGTAAAGTCTAACAGTAAAGATGGCTCTGTTTAGTACCCAGTATAGCCAGGATGTGTGACGACTCAGAGGGAAGGGAAACTGAATTTGTTCTGCCTGTTTCTCCTCAACATAACGTAGCTCAGTAAAACTTCAATATGAGATTTTAGACATTTTCTTGTACCTCTGAAATTCAGCTCCGGAGAAAAAGCCTTTCCCCTTTCTCAGCCCGATCTTAATCTAAGATCTAGGGATGCACGGTTGGATTTATTTATTTTTTGCCAGTATCCGATATGCCATGTGTAACAATTTATTTGACTGATAACTTGCGCTGCAACTAGCGATTATTTTCATTGTCGACTAATCTGTCCATTATTTTTTCGATTAGTCATCGATTAATCGACTAATCGTTGCAGCCCTACTGATAACCTATACTGATATTGATATATCCACTTTTTCCCCACTTAATTTTAGTGATAAACAAGTCTCTTCTGTAGTGGAATTAACATCATATAATGCATGCACCGATGACATGCCGATATTCTTTTGCATCCCAGTTTAAGATCTTAAAGACTGAACATGGAGAGGCTGCGTATAGTTTTTATGCACCACGCATCTGGAACAAACTCTCACTACTTTTAAATCAAGGTTGAAGACACATCTGTTTGCTGCTGCCTTTCATTAAATCAGATACTTATTTATTTCTTACACTGCACTGTAATTTTTGTTATTCAGCTACTTTTATTACCTGCACTGTAACTTAGGTTTTGTATTTATGCCTGTCTTAGTGTATTTTAAGAAGAAGCTGATTAACAAGGAAAAGACTATTGTGAGCAGCCAAATTCTCCCGTGAGAATGAGCCATCACGCGCAGTAACAGGACAGGAACCTGAAACAGAAGCACGGACGTGGAATTTAGCCATCATTTATTTTAATATTTACACCTGTGCTTGTCTTACTGTGACAAAATGTCTTCCAAGGGGCCAGCTGCACAGCAAACTATATATTTTCTCTGCCAACTGGATTGAAAGACTGCTTTAGGAATTCAAAATTCACCCAAAACAACAGTTAGTTTATAACATAACCTCAAGGGGGTTTCATTTTGTTAAGAAAATCCATCAATGCAAACATGCTTAAGCTAAAAAAATGTGGTTACAGCAGAGGCACAAACCAGGACTATTTAGTAGCTAGGAAGCAAGTATTCACCTGTGTCTCTCTATTGTTACTGTGTCAAAGGTGTGTGTCATGGCTGACACCAATAAAAGTTAAATATCAGTAGAAACTGTCCTGAATGTCTCTGTGTTAACCATGTGCGACTGTGATGTTTGCAGGTGACACAGTGACGATCGGAGAGATCTCTTACAAACTCAAAACACCCCGGAATCCAGAGCTTGTTCCTGTCAAACACAGTAAGTCATTTTCTCTTTGTGCAATATGTGTCTGCATGGAATGAGAGAAGTAAAGTGGCAAAAGATAAAACAAAAGTTACTAAAATTTTATTTTTTGGGGTGGTTTCTAGTTTCAGACTCGCTTCCACAGACAGTGGCTCAGCACCTACGATGGATTATGCAGAAAGACCTTTTGGGACAGGATGTGTTTCTCATTGGTCCCCCAGGACCCCTGAGACGATCCATAGCTATGCAGTACTTGGTGAGTACACACATACACACGCACGCACACACACTGATAAGCTGTGAAACGACAGCATGTGGAAACCCTTATGTGTATTGAGGTATTTGTAAAATAACTATGACAAACCCAATATCCAGGGGCGTTGTTTTCGCACAAGCCAAGGTATGGCAATGTGACATGACATCAAGGACCATACTGTGCTATTGAAAACTGTTATAACAGACGTATCTATGGCTCTCTCTCTGACTCTCACCATGCCTAATGTTGGCACAACCTAAAGCAGTGAAAATGCCTCCCATCGTATTTATTTTGGTGCGTGTTTCAGCAGCAGCGTGAACTCATCACTGAACCAACTCACCTACGAACATTTGTACTGGCTGTACTGGCAGCTGAGCAAAATTCTTCCATCATACACTTTTGAAAATCATTGAAGAACAAACAAGATAACTTACTGACACTCATTTTACTGACAGGCATATTATGAACCTTAAAGTGCTCTGGTGTCTTCTCACAGTCAAATAGGCCTTAATGACAGTGGACAGTGCGGACAGTGACCATAAAGTGCAATACTTTCATTTTCACATTACTAATACATAACGCGGTCGGAAATGTACAATGTTAATGGGCTGTTTTTGTTTTTTGTTTTTACCAAAGGAAGACTTGTTAACCACAAATGATCAATTTAAAGTCAATACAAGTTTAGTTCCTCATCAAACCACCCAACCATCTCACACTCCATTTTCTCGGGGCGAACAAGACCGTGATATACTACCAAGGGGCAATACACTGTTTTCCAGGAGATAACTGTGGCCTTATCTCTTCATCTCATAAGTCTCATCCTGACTGCTTTACACCTGGCTGCAAACCAACCCAGTGCATGCTGGAGGTCACGGTGTGATGAAGCCAACAGAACCACATCATCTGCAAAAAGCAGAGACGCAATTCTGAAGTCCCCAAACCAGACCTCTTGGCTACACCTTGAGATCCTGTCCATTAATATCACACCAATATCCACCTAGTATGTGGACACAGCTCTCACTTTGGACTCTTGAAATGCAGATTTTAAATCTTTTTTTTTTGTTTTGACAAAGTCCCACTCTTATTTTTACATTTACTTTTCTCACAACTGGATCCCTAAAATATGTTGTTTCTGTTTAAGTTCATATTTTGTATTGTGCCAAAAGGACGCCTGAAACTTTTCCTTGGGTTTCTGAAGTGCTAAAGTTTTCCCTCATTGTTGTCCAGGAGCTGACCAGGCGGGAAGTTGAGTATGTCGCCCTGTCCAGGGACACCACAGAGACTGACCTCAAGCAGAGGAGAGAGATCCGCTCAGGGACGGCCTTCTACATCGACCAGGTAAACCCACTCTGTGCTTTTAGATTTTCTTCTGATTTATACACTGTACACTGTAAATTCACTCCTCCAGATTGTTTGCCTCACTAGCCATTTAGTGTTTGGCACAGCAGCAGCAGAGGGAGTGCACAAAGGACAACAAGGGAACAGAAGAAAACATGAACATGAATCTTATTTACACGTATTCATGGCTTGTTTTCAGCTCAATACAACAAACTGAGATGGTTTTACGAAAAGATCATTTCTCATTTTAGACCTGACATTGGGTTTGCACTCGTCTCTACACACATTCTTTCATTTTTTTTATAATGTTTCTGTGTTTAAAGTCACAAACATCAGGTTCTGGCTAAATGTCAATTCAATTCAATAAGCTTTATTGGCATGACATGTCTTATGTGTTGCCAAAGCACAGTTACAATTTAAGACAGTGAAAATTCTAAACCAGTTAACAACTATGTAATATTACAAATGCACAGACAGTTTTAAAGGAAAAAAAAAATACATGAAGGAGTAAATTAGGGCTGCAACGATCAGTTGACTAATTGATGACTAATCGACTATTAAACTAATCGGTGACTATTTTAGTAGTCGACTAATCAGTTTGAGTCATTTTTCATAGAAAAGTACTATAAAAGTGCCCCAAAATACTCTTATTGCAGCTTCTTATGTTCAAATATTGGCAGCTGTACACACTCTCCCAGGATGGTGAACTAAAAGCCTTTGGCGTGAGTACGAAACAAGACATTAGATGACATCATTTTGGGGTTTGGGAGAGACAGACCAGCATTCTTCAGCGTTTTAACACATTTTTCAATAAAATGATTAGTAGACTAATCAAAGAAATAATCGACAGATTAGTTGACAATGAAAATAATCGTTAGTTGCAGCCCTAGAGTAAATAAAGAGACAGAGTGTGATCTGTGATGAGATGAACTATATGTTGTTGTGTTGGTTGTCTCTCAGGCTGTGACATGCATTGACACATCTTACTGCATCTATGGCACTGACACTACTTTCTCCAAGAGAGTGAATTAAAATCTCTGAGTTAACATTTAATTTTGGTAAAGCAGTTTGTTCTGATGTCTTCATATGTTGCTGTGTCTCAACCTGTCTCTGAGGACAGAGCTCCTCTGGGCAGCCAGGTCTGCCTGTGTCTGCCAGTCTCTATGTCCAGGCTGTGATCACTGAGTCTGTACAAAGTCAGTATCTTTCTCAGTTTCTGATTTGTCACAACGGTCAAATAATTTGCCATCGTGTTCTGTCTGTTCAGGGCCAAATAGCATTAAAGTTTGTTTTGGGATTTTGTGGTAGATGTCCAATAGTTGATGTAGTTTTCTTTTTCTTTAGCTATAATCTGGTTGGGCTGGATTGTGTGAGGGTCTGTGTAACAGAGGAACTGATACGCCATTTTCTCTAAAGGTGAAACAGTAACTGAGCGTGCTCTATTCTCTTTAGTTTTCTCTGAAGCTCACAAACAGACAACGTTCACATAATAAACCGTTCTGTTCCTCTCCGAGCCACTTTCTGATCGATCAGGCTTAATGCAAACGTACACCCCCGCACACTGTTGACTTTGTAAGTCAAGTAACCATGGAGACCAGCAGATCCTCATTATCCAGGCTGGTTTCTCTAAGGAGAACTTTCTGTTCTCCATTCATCTCCATTCATTTCTCAGGGGTGCTGAAAAAAAAAGAAAAAGAAAAATCCACATAAGCCTGATCATGAAACCCTGTCATCGGGCTTCAAGGAGCCGGCAGTGACAAATGATGATAAGCTGAGATAATTAACATTTACTCAGTCATGTCATTATCCACACGGCTAATTAGCACATGGCTCCATCGGTGTAAAAAATAAATCGGTTGCATAACAGTTCAAACATAAAACTCCATGGAAACAGTGAAGTTTGTTTTTTATTCTCAGCACATTTATCTTGTAGACATTACTCACAAATCTTCTTCTGGAAGAGGAAAACTCATTAGTGAGGTTCTTTATAATTAGACTGAAGCTGGGAGTGAGTTCAGCTCCTGTCGAGTGTCAAACCACTTTTCTTCAGTAGTGTAGTGGTGACTGAATAGATATGTATCACATGCATAGGTTAAGATTTCTCAGTGGATGCATCATTGGTGATGAGAAGAAAGTGTACTCTGCTGACTGTACTGTGTTTACTTGTTTATCAGCCTGCACTGCACCTCAGCTGTTGCTTCTCTGAGTGGTTTTATAATTTAATACAAAGTAAAGGGGCTTATTTATGTGCCAGTGCAGATGAAGAATTAAAGCTGTCACCCTGCTGATGTGGCAGTTTTCTTTGGCTCTAGCTGATTCTTTTGATTTGATAGTCGTATGGCTCACAGTGATATTCCTCTTACTTAAATGAATGGAAGAGTTCCAGACAGGGAAACACTGACACTGCAGTTTTTTCAAAAGCTGGCCTAATCTATTGTATGTAAAGATACATTCATATAGACGCCTCCAGGAAAACACAAATACCTTTATGTTGAATGTAATCACCTGTATTACTGTTATATACATTTTTTAAAATGTAAAATAATGACGCATGATGCATTTTTTTTATTCTTAACAAATGGAAACGGACACACTTCATGAGACTCAGAGACAGAAAGCTTTTAATTCTATCTACAATAAGTTACACTCTAATTCATAAATAGGTCTTTTTGAGAAGGACTAATCATCTTATACCCTTTTTCCGTTGTCACTCTTGGGTGGGCCGAGTAAAGCCATGCTGCGCTGTTCTGTGTTTCCATAGTCAGGTTAGATGTGCCATGTTGCGCCATGCCACGCCAGAGATGGACCCTCTTCAGAGTGGGCCCAAAAGTCAGGCTCACTGTCTTATTGACCACAGCCAACCCCCCGACGACCTCACTTCTCCCCCCCAATCAAGTGTGTGTGTGTGTGTGTGTGTTGTGAGACACTTTTCACTGTTCAGCCACATTAGAAGGTGGCTTTTATTGTGAAGAATCTGTAGGAAGTGAAAAGTGTTATCACTGAATTAGAAGAACTCTTGTTGCGGCTTTTCTTCAATAAAGACAAGTCTAATAATGCGGCAGAGAGGAAAGTGAAAGCAGAGACAGCCACAGTCAGATGCTGATGAAAAGCTGCAGACAAACAGCTCACCTCCAACAGGTAAACATTACTCAAGACAAGCCGTCATCAGTTTAAGACACACCTTCACGTAGATAGCCCTGTTATAATGGAAATGCAAATCCCTGCTGTGCTGGGCTGACGGCCCAAACCAAACCAAACCAGCCTGTGACTGTTGAAAAGGGTATTTATTGACTTTACAATCCAAAGCGATAGAGCAGGTACAG
The DNA here is from genome assembly GCA_026686955.1 of Epinephelus cyanopodus. NCBI lineage: Eukaryota > Metazoa > Chordata > Actinopteri > Perciformes > Serranidae > Epinephelus > Epinephelus cyanopodus. Next base: position 38,021,794 of record CM048927.1, on the reverse strand, counting down.
TCTGTGTTCTATCTGCAGGGTTTGCAGTGACATTTTGTAGGCACCACATAATTAGACTCACTGCCTACAAATGTACCTTGATTACATCCTGCATGATTGGCATCATGGTGTTAAAAAAAATTACAACCCACAAAATAACTGGTGTAAATGGACTTGTGTTCACATAGCTCCTTTTTACCCTTCCAACCACTTATATTCACCCATTCAAACTCTGGTGGCCAAGGCTACCGTACAAGGTGCCACTTGCTACTCAAGTAACCATTTACACACACTCGCAACTGGCACAACATGTGGGCTGGAGGAGCCGCTCCACCTCCTGAGAAACCGCCCCTAATACGCATATTGTATGATGTTAATTAACCCACCATCTTTGTTTGGTTAAGAAACCGTTGCAACTGTGCAAACAAACACTTTCTCTGCAAGCCTTTCCCACAACAGACATTTTGACCTGGAAAACATAGATGCTACTTATAACATTAATAACATCATACATTTCATCAACTAAAATGTGCATCATGCATCTATGGCCTGGCACCTTTTCCTCTAGATTCTGCCAAACTTCAGTAGCAGTGGCAAGTCTAGAGTCTCGTTAGCTCGGCTATCTGTGGATTTCAAATCCAAAGAAGGAAAAGTATTAGTGAAAAATAAAGCATTAAGTGTGAGGACAGATTCATTTGTTTTCACTACTAATTCTGCAAAGTTTAAGTCACAAAATCTGCCCACTGCAGAGTAGCAACCTTGTGGCAGAATATTTGACCTATTAGTAACGTTGATAGCCTAATTTAGACTTACTGGGTCGTGTCACCGTAATTATGAGGCTCAAATATGCTCTGCGGCTCCAGACCGACTTTTTAAGAATTATTTTTGGTCAAAGTGGCTTTTTAGCTGGTAAAGGTTGCCTGAATTAAAGTGTCCCCACTAAGCCATTACAGTGTGTCAGTGAGCCGACATGCATAATGCCAGAAACCTGAAAGTGAAGCAGCTAAATGGAATTCAGCCCTCATTCATTGTGTTATTTATGCCTGTGCTTGACTTTCTGGAATTTGAGAACTTATTCAAAACAGCTTTAAGTTCTATCAAATAACCTTTAAGTTTATTTTATTTTTAAGAAAAACAGATGCTTAGCTCTGTGTATCAATCACACAAAAGTCTCAAATCTAAAAATGATGGTCTATTTGGGACTATTTATCAGCTAGCAATAGATTAATTTGACAAACTGCCTACATGTATGTACCTTGATGGCATCTTGCGATATTGGCATCATCTATCTTCACGTGTGATTGTTGTCTGAATCATTCGTTCCAGCTCCAAACTACAGACTAATTCTTGGCATGCTGTGAGAGGGAGCTGTCTTCACACTCGAAATTTAAAAAATTATATTAAAAAAACAGTCAGCGTACATATTAAAAAATGCTGGATTTTTGTGATACTCTCAACTGGAAAATATTAAAACTTGTCCACATTAGTGAAATAACTCAAAGACCATCTGGAACAACATCTAGTTTTAGAGTATTAAACCTTTGGAAAAACATTTGTCTTGTTTATTTCTGACGTTAAATTGACAGTGGCAGAATTCCCGCTTTAAAAAGGCGTGACCCTCTTTGCTCAACAGCTAACAACAGTTCTGCTTCTCTGCACATATACCAGACAATGCTCGGGTGTCACACAGTGCTGCGTGTAATAATAGGGGGAAAGTTTGATAAGGTGTGTCTCTAAACAAACATTTGCAACAATATTGACTTTATCTGTTCATGCTCATATCATTTACCTCATCAGAATGCATCCAGAAGACATTAAAACAGTTTTAAAAAAAGTTCAACACATTGTTCTTTACGGAGCTGTTGATGGAAGTAGCTAACCAGGCCCCAGGAAGTGCGTTTAACGTTGAAGCCAATTTGACATAGTGGCCAAACTGTGTAACTACAACTTCCAGGTCCATCACATGATGCCGCTGGACCCCAAAAAACCTCTTTCCCGTAGACTTACATTAGGAAAGAGACGACAAGCAGCATAACAATAGTTCTGCTTTTCTGCATGTGTACCAGACGATGCTCAGGTGTCACACACACCTGCGTGCAATAACAGGGAAAGTTTGATCAGGTGTGCCTCTAAACAAACATTTGCAATAATATTGACTCTTGTCAATACGTGCTTAACCGCTTTACTCTACGTTAATCAGATGTGCCTCAGTTGGACAGTGACAGTTGAGAGATGACAGGAACTCTATAGAGAGAGTGACGGAGATAGATTCTCTATACCATCAGCTGCAGCTGTGTTTTCCATGCAGTGACATCTTTGTAAAGCAAATGTAGGTTTTGCTGCAGCAGCATAATATAGTTCATTACTTCTTGATTCATTACACTGGTTGACACACACTCCAGAGAGCTGTGCCATCGATGTGACCTCATAGTCAAGTGCTGTCTTGAAATCCGGTGCTCAACACTGCTCAAATTATCATTCAAATTGAAACCAATCCGATAGTTGAATAGTATAATTCACGCTATACTGAACTAAAGAGCCGTGATAACGCACATCCACCATCAGTGGCCATATACAGTGCAGAGTTTGTGCCATGTTTCTTTGTACGTCACGGCAATGATGCACTGGTGTCCTGATCTGATCGACCAGTACAGAGTTATTGCTTTTTAAAAAGAAAAAGAAAACACCTGCTCTGCATGCGTGCCACTGCTGCACCACTCCCATGACACCCAGGTGTGGTGGCATTATGAAGTTGCATGACCTTCTGATTTAACACGTTAGGAAAACAGGGGTGTACGTGTGCACAAACACGTAGCGTTTGACACAAATGCTCTGATTAATTCTGCTGCCTTTGAGCAATTTACATGGTAAAGAACAGGGCCCTGCTTCCAACACTGTATGCAGTTCTCTTTATACATCTATGTCGCTAATGAAACAGCCATCTCACCTCCTTCTCATCTCTGAGTGTTGCACATGTGCAGCACAGATCAGTCGCTGACATTGACCGATGGCACAGTAACGTGTCCACCAAGGCTTCTTAACACGCTCTCTGTTTCCTACAATAAGTAAAGCAAGCCAACCCCTCCACTTCCCAAAGGATCATCCGCCTCCCACCTTCTCATCAACATGAAAACAGGTGTTTCCATGGAAACAGCTCATAAATAGACACAGCATATTTTAGTGGTGCAAACAGGTGTAACGGCTTATTTTTGCTCTTCCTTGAATCTTAAAGAATCTTGTGTTGTCCATTGAAATGTGGGCAAGGTGATTTGGCACGTGCCGGTTTATGAGTCTGTGTGTTGGACAAAACTTGTTGAGGATGAAGTTGATTTTTGTGTGTGTTGGTACGTGAGTATATGTTCACTTACAGTATCGCCTGAGGGACTGAAGATGTGTGGGTGTAAATCGGCGAGCTTTTTCTCTTTGAGAATAGTTTGGTATCGTAGGAGGTGTGTGCTTGTGCGTTAACTAGAACATCCAAGTATTCCTCAGGGCCCTGTGCTGATTTGAAGCCCTAAATTCAGATTTAACGTGTCAGTCCCTGTGCTTACTCCTCCCCTCCCCTCCCCTGTCCTCCCTCCACTTCACTCTCTGTCTCTTTACTTCTCACTCTGTCTTTTTTTCCTCTCATTCAGTCCAGCATCACTCCACCTCCCCCCACCTTTGTATGAAGGATGGAGTCACATGGATGTAATCACATGCTTGTTGTATTTTTGACATCTCCAGTCACCTCTCTCCAGTTAGCAGGCTCTTATGTAAGGCAGCTTACCTCAAACCCACACTGCAAATAAGACTCTATTACAGTAATAAGTGTAACCAGAGTGTAGCCAACCAGTGGTTAGCCTCCGCAGCCAGTTCTTTTTAAAATAAATGAATTGGTTGCACTTTCTAGGTAATATGTCGGTCACATGTAACAAGTACACGCCCAAAAAAAGAAATTCTGTTTAAGGACAAAAGCTCTCAGTGCTGTGTGCAAACCTGCGGCATCAAAACTGCGGCACAGCCGAGGAAAAGTGTAAAAGAAAACCAGTAAATGCAGCTAAAACAAAACGGAGTTCTTTGATAATAGTTATTACTTCAAGTGCAAGAAGTGGAGCAGAGCAGGCCTGGAGAGAGAAAGAGTGTCACTGGCACAGTTAATGCTGAATTAACACTAAACCACACGTGTGGAGGTAAAAACAGGAGCAGTTTGTTGTAAAATATAGCAGCAGTAACCAGGTATTCGGGCCGTGCAAATGGAACAGAACAATTCTTAATCATCAGAGATGTGTGAAGGCAGCAGACCCAGAAATAACGGCGGCCGCGTACTTTCACGTAATCTGACGTGTCTCTGCACAGAGACCTGATGGCACCAGAGAACATCCTACTGTACGTATCAGGCATGAAGGAGAGCAGTGTCTCCGCGGAAATATTCTTTTCTACTAGAACGTGTTTACATGCTTAATGTTAATACACCTGTATTTACCCTCTGTCTGAAACGGTCCATTTTGAGGGCTGCCTCTTTAAGGCCCGAAGAAGCTCAGTCTGCTGTGATTGGTTTGTGTTTCCAGGTCGTCCACAAAGAACAAAAGAAAGAGTCATTACATCAGTGACTGTACTCGAATTCTGCATCCATACCAGACTTTGGTGCCACTTCTTCTGACGTTAATAGGGGGCTGGCACGTCCCACCTAAACCCATCATTGCTGTTTTGTGTCACCTTCAACCTACAGATGCTTCCACACAATTAAAAAAAAACATGATGCTTACTGACACTTTACATCTAAATTTTGCTTTTCTTGTAAATAGTCTTCAAACTGATCAAGGCTCTGCTCTATTGTAACCCTAGTATACATGAGTATGTTTTTGACTTTCAGTGGCTAACCAACTTTCAAACAATTGATGAAAACTGCAACACATCGTAGCACACGGTCAAGACCTAGTTTGGCAGGTCATAACAGGAAGTCCAGCCAGAATAATAATCAGAGCCAATCAGGACTTATGTGGTTAGAACTGTAGTCTGGTCAGTGATAACAGGTCGGACCTGCCTCATTTGTTTATGCATCATGATGTAACGTTAGCTATCTTCGACCAAACTGGGACTTTAACGATATCTGTGATTTGTTTGGAGGCCAATAACAAGGGAAAAAAACATGCACACATTGATATTAAAAAAACAAAAAAAAACACAGGTCACCATTATTTAATGTGTTTTTTATTTTTGGTGGAAAACATTTTTTAAGTCAAAGGTGGAACAGCAAAGTGATTTGCAGGGCCTGTCCCATTAACTTCAATAAAAGTGACACCAAACTCTGGCTCCAATGCAAAATTTGAATGCTGTCACAGACTTAATGACCTTTTATACTTTAGTAGTTTCTTTGATGTTCCACATCTGCACATTGCACCGTCATTTCAGCGGTGGGAAATGACTCTAACAGCACTGCAGCAGCACTTTCTATCTTTATAGACCGTTTCACTGGAATTGCATTGCGAGGCAACAGCTTGAGTCCACCTGTCAGCTGATGTCATTCACACACACTGCACGATATTCCAAAAGGAAATAGTACCACTGTGATGTGACGCAAGTGAGTGTCAGCAACTAAATCAGTTTGATTGCATCATTTTTTTATTGGACTGTTCTAACTGCCTGCAAGGTGGCGTGCCAATTTTGGCCGAACATTTTTTGGATGCCCAGTGTCTATTTTTATTCTGTTACTCACGTTTGTCAGCGCCGCAGTTAACGAGGAACAGCTGATTCACTTTGTTTAAATGAGGAATTACCTGCAGGATACCTCATTTCACTACAGAAACCTGAATGAGTTGGCATCTGGCTGGAGGGAGAGCATCATAAGAACTGTGTGGGATGCTCAGCAGAGTTGGCATGTTTTACAAAGTGGAGGTGGTGGTATGACGTCGTATGGGAGCTACAACAATTGTATCTTATTAGTTACCTGTGATAGTATTGTGAGTATAGAAAATAAGGAAGTATGTACTCACCGATCTATTCAGTGGTAACTGAACACATCTGCTGGGTTGTTTGTTTGTTTACGTGACAGAGTTCCATATTTATCGGACCCAGCTTGGACAGAGAGCGTGTGCTGTGACACAATGAGGCGCAGTAGTCTGGAAGCTTGCATCCAGCGAGGACACGGTGTCAGGGACCCACTCAGGATGTTTATGTGTGAAGTTTGAAACAGTCTATAAATTATAGCTGCGATGTCACAACTTCACGGAAGTCCTAACGGCTCGTCTACAGGCACAGTTTGTGAAAACAGACTGTGTGCATTTATCTGTAGATTGAGTGTTTTGATACTTGTACAGTATTTATATGAGACCTTTACCTGCTTTATAATTAAAAGACATGGAAATCTGACTTCATACAATATGGGACCTTTAAAACTTCTAGATTCTAATTAAGAATAAATGAGGTGTGTTGGGTGCAGAGTCACTGCGACGAGTCCACACGGGGCATGCATTATGGACTGACAATTAAACGTTGCATACATCATAAAGAGACAGTGCAGGGGCTGATACAGAAAGTGGTCTTTATTTGTTACTGTCGACCTCTCACTCTTCATATTCATACTTTAAATATTCTATTTATTCAGCTGTCTGTAACATTCACTGCTGAATGTTTGCTCAGAGCGTCTCCGTATGTGGTGGGATGTTTTGCACGGTTGGTGTGAGGCAGAGAACAAGGCCTGTCTGTGCCTCCTCGTCTCCCTCGCCGTCCTGCGTCACTTACATTTTTAACAATTATCTGATTATAGCGTTGGTGCCGAAAATGGATCAGGAGTTAAATTTAGAGCATCTGGTCCTCACTATAGTTTTATAGCTCTGCTTCCCACACAACCTGCCACGTATTTACATGTTAACCTAATTATATGGCCACTTGCTCTGTGGTGAACCCAGACAGCTAAAGTTTCCTGCCTCTTGACGTCAGACGTGCTTTTTGATTTCTGCAGAAAAGCACGTCTACACAAACATGCACACGTATGCACACACACACACGCTGTTGAAACTAAACCAAGTAGACCAAGTACGTTTTTTTTTATCCCACAGTTGGTGGGAGAAAATAGGCCTTCCTAAAAACAGCTGAGACTGTTTCTGAAGTTTGGTTTGGAGTAAGTTTGGAGGATGTTCTGAACACAATAAGCTGAGGACATCCTCAGGAAAGGCTTCATGGCACGCTCATTTTGTCATTAGAGCACTGATGCACAGTCAGATTGCTCTTTATAAATGCTTGTCGCACCGCAAACATTATCACAGGGTCAGAGGTCGTGCTGGACAATGAAGCAGCAGATTTGACCTGAGGTTAACCTGGTTGCTGTGGTTGTGGTTTAGCCTTAAAATAAGCCATTTCCTGATGCCAACATCTTCCCCCGCTTCTCTAATTGTTCACTGACCAGTCTCAACTTCTTCTGTTTTTCTGCAGTGTGCTGTAAGGGCAGCAACACAAGGTCGAGTCCTGGTCCTGGAGGGGCTGGAGAAGGCAGAGAGAAATGTCCTGCCTGTCCTCAACAACCTGCTGGAGAACAGGGAGATGCAGCTGGAGGACGGACGCTTCCTTATGTCATCTGAGCGTTACGACAAGCTGCTGCAGGTCAGAGCAGCGCACTCGCCTTAAAGTCAAATACCCTTGAGGGTTTGAAGGTCTTTAAGCTGTGGGAAATTAAATGTAATGATTAAAAACTCCCCTGTACCTGCGAGTTCATCAGTGAATCATGGTGTACATTTAAGAATAGTTCTTTCTGTGGTCACTGCTGTTTAAGGAGCTGCATCTATCTGAATCTTCACACTTGAGCAGTGAATTTTCACGCCACTCCTACAGTGCTCCTCTTGTGTTTAGTGGACAAAAAGCCCTTGCCATAAATACTGTGTGACATTCAGAGTCTGTACTTGTTACATGAAGCTGTGTAGCTTCGGCCATTTGCATAAAAAATACATATAAAGGTCCAGTGTAAGATTTAGAGGATAAACTGGCAAGAACAAAGAACAGAACAGAAAGACAGATTTTTTTTAATCGTGTTTTTACCAGAGAGAGACCTCTGTGGATAATTTGGCTTCCGGTAAAAACCTCTTCAACAAATGAATGCTGAAGTTTCAGTTAATTGCAGTCTGCAGTCCTCAGCCCTTGATGCCAATAATCCCTTAAATCTAAAACACTGTTCCTTTAAGATGAAATGTGTATGATGACAGGAATTTGCCAGGTTACACACAATAGTTGTACATTGGAGTGTTTTGTACCTTGACGTGTTGCAGGAGCACACCAAAGAGGAGCTGGACAGCTGGAAGATTGTCCGTGTAAGTGAGGACTTCCGGGTCATCGCTCTCGGCCTTCCTGTCCCCAAGTACAAGGGCAACCCGTTGGATCCTCCTCTCCGCTCTCGCTTCCAGGCCAGAGACATCTATTACCTCCCGTTCAAGGTCAGTCCAGGGATTAACTGATTATATGTAAATGTGTAAGTGACTTTACTGCTGAAGTTTGTGTTTAGAATTTGGATGAACTGACTTTTTATTTCGTAACTTGTGAGAAATTCAGGGCTGCACCTGTTATTTCATGTGTCAAATACATGTAATCAGTAGTTAGGGATGGTGGCACAGAAAGCGATTGTGTTTTAGTTAGGTTGCTTTTGTCTGCCCCTAAACGTTTTTACAGTGTATAGCCCTCCACCTATGCTCATTGTGATGTTGTTTTCTTTTCAGGATCAGTTGGAGCTGCTGTACACAGTAGGACCAAACATCGCTGCAGAAAGGTAAATTAAAAGCAAATTTATAGCATTTTAAATGTCTCCTATGAGTCATGAGTATTCTTTTACAGTCTTTGAAGGCTCAGTATTTCTTCATGTACGATATTCTGCTGTATCCTGTGTGTCAGGGTGTCCCAGCTGCTGTCACTAGTCACAACGCTGTGCTCCCAGGAATCATCCAACCTTGGCCTTCCTGACTTCCCTGTGGACAACCTGCTTCCTGCCCTCACTGTGCTGGTGAGAGTCCAGGCACCAGCAATCTTCCTCTCACTAACACTCAGAGAGGGAGAACGAAAAATGAAAGCCCAGCATTAAAAATAAAACCCCTGTTGGTCCATGACTGCTGGTGCCAATGCCTGTCTTTTCTGTGTTGTTGCAGAATGCTTTGCCCATGCTGTCCTCCCAGCAGCTTGTCCAGAGACTTTACCCCTATAACAGCATCCTGGGCAAGGACGGGCGCACCGCTGTGGAGGGCGTGCTCAGTGTAAGTCAACGTGTGAGCCACTAAAATGTTCCTAACTGTCATCTGTATGCTTGTTCAGATCTGAACATAATAAAAATATATTTTTAAAGGTGTTAATTTTGGCCTATTTGCATCTTGTGGCACACTTTTAGAGGTTTGAGCTTATGGATGGTCGTCGTCAGCCGGCGCCCAGCGCCATCTTGAGTGTGTCCAGGACGAAGGATCTTGAAGGCCATGCAGATGTTACATTGAAGGTCGCAAACAAGGACGTCACCTTCCAGGTACCAGTAGACTGGCTATGTACAGTGTAGACTGAAGTACGACACCTGTATGGAGGGATGGGATGATTTATTCTGATGGTGGATTAAAGACATAAAGTACTGCTGCCACCCTATGGAGTGTCTTGTAAGTACTTTAAATCTTGTATGTTACATCCTGCAGTCTTGTCCGTTGTTTCCAAGCGGCAACCTCCAACGCTGACAAATGAAGCCAAGACTCTCGTCCAGTTATGTTCACTTCTGGCTCCAAAAGTCCAAGATGGCAACAGACGAAAAAGCCAAATTCTGTTGAGGCTTTAAAGCACGAGTCCACAAACTAGTGGGCACCATTGCGGCGGTTACTATTGGTGGTGCATTGTGGTGTTTCTTGCAAGTGGCAACTTCCAAGGCTAAAAAATGAAGCCAATATGGAAATGCCAAAACTGCAGTTCCTCTAATGGCCACTAGAGGCTGGTGCCAAAACAGAGTAAATTCTCATAGACCCCATGTTAACATGTCCAGCTTAACAGCGGGAATAAACATGTTTACAGCCTGATACAAAAAACAGTTTTGTTCTCTAAAGCTACTTTCAACATTCATGACAACTGCACGTGAGTGAATTTTTATATAACTCACCTGTTACGCATATTTTAGGCGGGGCCATTTTAGTGACAGGTTGTCTGCAAGGTGTAGCTTCTGGCTCCAAGGTGGTGATGGCCAAAATGCTGAACTCTTTTGAGGCTTCCAAACAGGAGTCCACAAACCAGAGGGTGGCAGGAATGTGTGTTACATCACCAGCATGCAGTAATGATCCAAGGGCTTCCTCATGCTTGTGCACGAGAGACGTGCCTGCTTTTTTTTGCTCCGTAAAACAGATAGATAGATAAATAAATAACAAAGACATAAAATTCGACAAGAATCTTGTGAATTATTATATTATTTATTTTTCAGTTATATCAGATTAAATTATCCGACTGTCCCTGTGAGTGAGACCACAAGGCCTTCATTAAATTATGACCTAAAAACATGTTTCCGACAAAAGTGAGTCACACGCTGCAAAGAGAACCCTTTGTCCCATGACCACACACACACACACACACACACACACACACACACACACAGACGCACTGTGTAAGTAGCTTGACCATCTTATCTGTGACTGATGCTCTGAGGAGTCTGAAGGGAACGTCTTTATCGGTTTTTAATTCTTCTTCTTGGATGAAAAACAGTGTTTGTGAATGAGTCACTGTGTGGGGTTTGGGAGAACAGAGATATTCCAGACTTCTAAGAATAGTGGTGCTGATCTTCCAGCCAAACAAATGATGTCACCCTTATTAACTCTTTGAAGTTTTCATCATGCGCAGCATAGTTTCTAATATACAGTGGTGTGTATCTCATGGATTGTTTGATAATAAAGTGTTTTTGGTGGAAACAGTGCTTTTTTTCCAAGCCGTGCGTCAGTGATGCTGATAAATCCATGAATCATTATTTAAAAGAATATTTTCCCACAGCTTCGAGCTCTTGGTTGCTCTTTCGTGACTTCTTCTTGTCTCCGTCAAACTTCAGGTCCCAGCAGGCATCAAGGAGCCGCGACCACCCAGCAGCAGCGGGACCTTCATCAGCACGCCGAGCCACTCCCAGCTGATGGCTGAGATGATGCAGTCACACATGGTGAAGGACATATGTCTGATAGGAGCCAAGGTACACAATGTACAGTATACACAGATGCAGTGCACATGGTGGATGTGATCTCTGCTCTCAATAATAATAATTTTGTGTTTTCTAGGGTTGTGGCAAGTCAGTGATTGCGAGGGAGTTCGCGGAGATGCTGGGTTACAGCATAGAACCGGTCATGCTCTACCAGGTGAATATAAACTGGTCTTTGAAAAGATACAGATTGATTTTAATACCTCGCTGGAGGACGATGTTTTTGGAAAACGCCTTTGATAGAGGCAGATCATCCTGTAGCTGTCATAGAGATTCATAAAATAAATGTCATAAGGTAAAAATTATCCAAAGATTTAACACTACAGGTCGATCTATAGCAGGGCCACCATCTTGAGTTCTTGCATTGCAGTTCACCTGCAGAACATGCCAGAGCAGGGATACTCAACTGGCTTTGCCTGGAGGCCACTTTTTGATAGTGAGGGTACAGTATATGTGAATTTTTGATGCTTTTTTCTGCTGCCACCTTATTTACATTAAAAGTACAAAAAATTGCCAATGTGAATTAATTTATTTTCATTGTGAATTAGAAAATGGTTCAGGGGCCGCCTGGCACCATGTCACGGGTCATAAGTTAAGCATCACTGTGCTGGAGCGTTGATGGGTGCAGTGGAGCGGAGTGTATTGTGAGAGCATTAGAGTAAGAGAAAGGAAAAAGATGATGACATTAGAACATACCATATTTTTTTGTTTGTGATTTAGTGAGTTGTTAATTTTTGTTGATCTCTCATTAGCTGTAGTTCTGGTTTGAACAAGGGGGTTGGGGGCAGGGTAAGTGTGCAAGGTCTGGCACTGGCCTGGAGGGAATATCTTTAAATTTGGCAAAAATGTCCGTTTGGGCTCAAGTAGGTTCATTAGAAGAAAATTCTCCTCTGATTTACCAGGATTTTCTTCACTTGTGTCATGTGTGTCACTTTTCAACCACAAGCATATTATTTTTCACACGGTTCCTTTGCCCACTTGTTAGATAATCAGTTCGTTAAATGCTGCTAGTCAATTATAAGTGAGTTTAGATGAGGATAGTCCTCATAAATATAAAGCTAGTGAAGGGACGGTGCAGTAAGTTATGTAAGATTTGGACTGCAGTTTGGCTAACAGACCCACATCTTGCTTCCATTACCTCGGGCCACCCATCAGACCAGAATCTGACACTAACTGGGAGATAGAGAGCCCAGAGGGGCTGCTACAGTACATGTGTATGCATGTAAAGCTTTGTTAAGCCTCACCCCTCTGTGTGTGTGTGTGTGTGTGTGTGTGTGTGTGTGTGATTGTGGGGAATTTAGTCATCCGGGTGACGATTGTGCAGGAAACGCGTGTGCTGAAGACTTATGTATTAATGCATCATGCTGCAGCTATTTTTACCCAGCTAAGGTCAGGGGTGACTTGTACTGCGGGAATTGCGGAATCCTTCGCCGGGTACTTCATCTTGTCAGCTCTGAAAATCCCATTTTTGGAGAACAAAGTGACATGTCAGGCTGGAGTGGTGTATAAATACATAATGTGTTGGTGTGTATGGCCTCTAATAAATAAAAAAAACAAAAATATTAACATAAAAAAATGTAATTTATTTGAGAGTAGCCGTTTGCGTTGGTAGCGGAACACAAGAGGGTCAGAGCGGAAGCTGAATATGTTAGTGTGTGTAACATATTACACATAGATTATTATACAAGACAGAGAGGAGTATTTCCCAACCTTACAGAAGCTCACACAGATGTACAAGACAGGTGTAATTTCAGTCAGAGTCACAGCAACTTAGATTTACAAATCCACATAACCTGATTAAATTTGTCTTGTGTATGTGGAGCAGCTTTGAAAGGAAAAGGTGGACGAGCTTCTATCATTAAAGATAATTAGTTGAATTGCTTGGACACCTCCAGAGGGCACAAAGGAAAGCCGTGGTGACACCACTTCTTTGACCACTGGTTTACCAAAATGTGTGTGTGTAAGTCTCTTAACGATGGAGCTGCAACAGTGACTGTGTGTTTTCACATTGAAAATAACATTTGGCATTGAAAAAGGAAACACTGGCACCAAAAAAACCCCTGAAAAATAAAACACAAGCATTAAACATGAATTTTGTTTTATTTTGATATTTTTTTTGCATTTGGATGTTTGTGACAGCATCATGATTTTATCTTCATGTCACTGTTTCTTCAGTGGCAGCTTTTATCACACCAAAACAGGGACAGAAAGTCAAAACTGAAAACGAGGAAAAAACAGTCACTATTAAAGGGTGACATAAAAAACAAAATCATAAGATATGACACTTTGATGACAAACAGTGAGGCCCCAACGGTGTTGGGATATTAGTGTCTGTCAGGCAGAGAGACAAAGTCCATGATGGGCTCTGTGTACTGTAGTTGCTGCAACAGTCCACTGTAAAATACACACTCACTACTCCTCAAATTCAATAAATTGGAGCCAGTGGGCCGGAACCATGATATTTTGGGGAAACAAAGACACACCAATGTAACATGCTTTTGATAGCTAGCTAACTTAATTTAGCTCTGTGCTGCTAAAAGTTGCAGATAGATCAGTGGGTGGATGTTGTGGTATCACTGGTCGAAATTGGTCAGTATTAGCTAATGTGGGCACACGTCATATTTTGTTTTACGGGAAGAAAACATGACTGGACTTTGATTTAAGGATATAAAGAAATTGATTTTTTTTTGTAATATATTGTTAAATAGGTTCACAGTATGGTCGGGAATTTGATCTGAAATATTTGAAAAGACATTTTCATTTAATATCAACTTAAAGTGTAATCCTGTGATCTCAAGGGGTAAAAGTAAAGTAATTTTCTTGCGACAAACTATCTTGTTATTGTGAGAAAACAGCCTTTTGTTTTATCGAGAATCAACATAAATTAATCCCTCATCATAAGGATGTGTTTTGTTATCACAGAAATAATTATCTCTTCATCTCGCGATAACAGCAGTAAAAATTGTGGCTTCTGTGCCACATTGTAAATCCCTCTGAGGCAAATTGTGATTTGTGATATTGAATAAAACTGAATTAAAATTAATCTTGAGATAACAGCATAAAAAAATAATGGCAAGCAAAGCCGTACTAAGCTTCCATACCACATGTAAATGTAGAGCATCTTTCTGACTGAATGCAAAATGTCTTGTTGCTGTGGAGCAGTTAGCAGATCAGTGATCACTGCCTGGAACAAATTGTGCAACTCTGCTTGTCTTCCCTCCGCTACCCTCCGTCTCTGCCATGACACGGCAGCGTGATAGTGGATATGACAGTCTTGCTGCACAGACATTTCCCCCCGAACACAAATGTGCCATTAGCTGTTATCTGCAGAGCAGACGGATCAAATTTAGCAGATCATGTGGGGAGGAAAACTGGGGATGTATCATTGCCAGAAAATCTCAGCTTGTTTTATCCAAGTCCACTGTGTGACAGTAAACACACTGACCCACCTCCTGTGTTGCTCCTAATGCATTCACCTCCTGAAGTTTGTCACTTGATGCCCACTTCCTTCCCGTCCACTTCCAGGACATGACAGCCAGGGACCTCCTCCAGCAGAGGTACACTCTCCCTAACGGAGACACAGCGTGGAGGCCGTCTCCTCTGGTCACTGCTGCCATCGAGGGGAAGCTGCTGATCCTGGACGGCATACACAGGGTCAACCTGGGAACCCTGGCTGTGCTGTCTAGGTACTTTACTTTGCTAAAAATACACAGTTTCCATCACTTGCTGTATTGTTTTTAGGATGCTTTGATATTATCGCTTGTTTTATCCTCTGTATTCTGTGCTGCCGCTTCTTCTCATATTTAATCTATTCTATTTCAAAATATTTCTTATGGCTGCTTTTCAAAATTAACAGGAGCTGGTGCTGTAAATGTCAGATGGAGACAAACACACACACAGCTCACCCCACTGTGTTTTGTGTCCCAGGTTACTCCATGACAGGGAGCTGGATCTGTACGACGGGACCAGGCTGCTGAGGTGGGACAGATACCAGACACTGAAGGAACAACTGCAGTTCAGTGACCAGCAACTGCAAGAGAGGTACACACACACACACACTCACACACACACACACACACACACACACACTCACACTCACACTCACACTCACACACACGGGTCAGCCCGCAGAGGTTTCACTGGTTATGTGTGAGAAAGGTCAGGAGCATTTTTGGAGCAGTTCTGAATCTGTATTTGCGTCAAACATGGAAAGACGACACTGTGGTCGCTGGCTTTCCAAAGACAACAATAACTACATTCAGCATTAGCGCCATAACAGGAAGAAAGACTCAGAGAGAGGCGTACAGACGAAAGAAGAGAGGCAGAGAGTAAAGACGAACATAGCATTCCAGATAGAAAGATAGACTGAACAAAATATTTAAGTAAAGGATCTAAGACTTTTATGCTCTTAATAGATACAGTTAGGCTTATAAATTTACATACCCTTGGCGGAATTTGTGAAAACTAGCGCTGCCTCCGACCAAGAGTTTTCCTACTCGACCAACAGTCGTCGTTTAGGTCCCTTAGTTGACTTGTCTCCTGCATGTTTCTGATATGAATGTAATGATTAAATTATATATATATAATTATATAAATATATATATTTATATTATATATATATATATATATATATATATATATATATTTATAGTTTCTGACTGTTTGTGCAGAAATTCAAAGGCTTTGCAAACCAAGCTACCAATTATTTTCAGCCACAAAATAAGTCTGAAAAGCTGCAAATCAGAACGGAAGTACAGAGAGTTGTTGACTAGAGATGATACACCGTCTCATGGTGGTCACTTCTTGTCAACGTTACAGATCAGAAGTGCAGAGAGTTGTTGACTAGACATGATACTGGTTAACTTGGTGTGAACCAAGAGGTTTTTGGAATGATGCAGAACAGAGGATTGCAAGTAGTTGCAACTTGTCTCGTTGCAAATATTTGGTCTGAACTGGGCATTATGATCATGTAACAAACACTTCCTGCAGTCACACTCCATCTGTGTCATTGTGTGATCAAAGAGCACATTTTATAGTGTCCTTTTTTTGTGACTGTCCAAAGTGATGGCAAGAGAGGGTCATTTTAAGATTAGTGATGCTGGCGTCTTGTGGAGATTCTGTGTCTGACTTGTACACAGGGCAGAGTCCTCATTAGATGCACTGTTTAACAGTCCTATAACTGAAGAGAAGAGTGGTGCATACTGCGTGTTTGTGTTGAATCTTAAGTCTGCCCTCTAGATCTGTATTCATATCATCCAACGTACCCTGAGCCTCCTGTCAGGGAGCGAGTCTTACCAGGTGTTCAGACCGAAAATAGCCCAAAGTTAAAAGAATGCTTGAGTCTGCAGTGGTGGGGAGTGTTGAAATATGGTCGAGGACGGGCAGTTTTAGGAACAGATTCGTGAGCTCGAGGCCTTATTAGCTACCAGAACACTGCACGGTGGTTTATAAAACTATGACGCAGCATTTTACATTGTTTTGTTGCTTGACAGTGATTTATGGCATCTAAATGACCGTTGTTGGTCTTGACCTTAACTGTTCCCTGTGTTTGACTCATGAAGTGTGTGTGTGTGTGTGTGTGTGTGTGTGTGTGTGTGTGTGTGTGTGTGTGTGTGTGTGTGTGTGTGTGTGTGTGTGTGTGTGTACACGCACTCTTAAAAACCCACCTAAACTGGCAGGAAGGATGTTTGTGGTGGGGCGTCTGGGCTGAAATAAACCCACTTCCTCTTCCTCACTGCTGTGGCTCAGACAAAGTGTGTGTGTGTGTGTGTGTGTGTGTGTGTGTGTGTGTGTGTGTGTGTGTGTGTGTGTGTGTGTGTGTGTGTGTTTGTCCATCAGGATTTTAATGTGCATTACAGCAGGTCTCAGTTTTCCTCTTAATATCCAACATTTAGGGTTCCTGGCGGAGCAAATACAGAAAGAACCAGAAAGTTGCTAGGCAACAGAAGATGTGTACATGTGTGAATGTGTGTGTATATGAACACATGTGTTGCCTCCTCTTCTCCTCACCGGTTGTGTGAATCTGTGTGTTTGTGGGTTGGAGGTCTGCACAGTTTTTCAGTTGTGCTGCCGCAGGATTTTTGAACACGTCAGGATTTCTTTAAGTCACGCTCCTGTTGAAAACCTCTCTGCCCCATCCTGCAAATAAATCAAGACACATGCAGCCTAATTTAGTTTAAAGTGGTGTATTAAAACATTAAGCATCATGTCTGAGTGTCTCTGATGTTAAAGTTGTTTCTCATATCAACAGATAGAAAGCACATGCTGCAGCATCTGACTTCAGAGCGGCAAATTATTCCCATTTACCAATCAGATTTGTATTAGATTGCAATTTTGTTTAATGTTACTGATGTTAAAATTAAATTTGTGCAACTGACTACAAGACAAGACTGAACACAGAGAGCAACACAGGGAGAATGTGAAACCTAAATTTGATTATGCATGGATGGATAGTGGAATTAAGTGCATGGTTAAGCCCAATAATAACAGCCTGTGATATCTTCATGTATGAAATGTCTTCCCACACGCTCATCCAGTGATGATGATGATGGTGGTTAGCGCCCTGCCTCCGCCCACATTAGAGCAAATATATCCCGTTGCTGTGGGTGTCTCTGTGGGGTGATAGAAGCGGACTTTGCTGTCCTCTTGTATCAGAGGATCACACAGCCTGCTGTCAGAAGTCATGCTCTTGTCCCTGACATAGATTGGATGGGACACACACACACACACACACACACACACACACACACACACACACATATCTGTGACAAACGCTGTGTGCACCTGCACTCTATGTCCACTTTAACATGGCCGAACAGATGTTGAACCAGTGTGTAACTGTTGTGCGGTGTGTTTGTGTGTGTGTTTTCAGGTCGATCTTCCCCATCCATCCATCATTCAGGGTGCTGGCCCTGGCGGAGCCCCCCGTTGTGGGCGCCAGTACAAGCAGCAGCGGCAGCAGCAACAGCAGAGGTCAGCAGTGGTTGGGCCCAGAGCTGCTCACTATGTTCCTCTACCACTCTGTCACCCCCATGGCCAGAGCTGAGGAGATGGACCTCATACAGGGACTGGTAAGACACACACACACACACACACACACACACACACACACACACACACACACACACATACACACAAACACAAATTTCATGCCATTAGCTGTGATTTGGCACGTCCATTTAGCTGAAGGAGTTACACAAACAACTGGACCAATCAGCCTATGGCTATATGATCAAGACCTCTTGTGGTTGCAGAGATTCATATTTGTTGAAGGAACAGTTTTATTGACTGTTTAATACTGTCACTGACCCCTCACTCCTCTTAACAGGCAGGTAAGGGCCACATGATTCCCGCAAATAAGGCTAAAAACAACAAAACGTACTGTTTACCGACATCCATAGAAAAGTCTGGTCTCATTTTTAACCAGAGCATCTACATATTAATTCTATGCCTGATTTGTTTAAATCCACTAATATTAGTCATGATACAAGAGGAATTCTTTGCCACTATCTTTGGTATAAGGGAGCCAGGAGAGACGCTGTCTCAGCTCTCCATCCTTCCGTGCTCCACATGGTGTCATACCACGCCAGCAACATTTCAGCGTTCCGAGCGTTTTGCCTGCCTGATTTTGTAAACTTGCAGATTTTGTTAATTTAGTAGTTTTGTCTTGATATTTGTGCTTCTCACATAAGTAAGTTAGTGAGTAGGCTACGTTGTCCACCAAAGCGTTAATATATATACAGTACGTATATTAAAGGCTCTCTCAGTCTTCTTAAGCTTGAAAAGTTTTTGTCACATACAGCAAACATCAGCCCAGGCTCTTCAAATCGCAACAAAAACATTGTGGTCCAGGCTGCACCAACCAGCCAGCGCGAAAGCAAGCACACACACATGAACGCGGGGCCCAGAGAGGCAGTTAGAGCTACAGGCTACAATGAGGCTAAAAGGCGAGCTAGCTCCGTTGTGTTTGATGACATTGTTGAACGTAAACAGAGGTGAAGTGTTTTTGTTGCCATGTGCGGAGCCTGGGCTGCCTACAGAGACGGGACTTTTTCACAGCATATTCAGAGGACATGTAGCTAGCAGATCGTTAGAAGATGTTTCCTGTATGTGACAAAAACTTTTCAAACTTATGAAGACTTGGAGAGCCTTTAATAAATTTCTTGTCCTTTTGTTGTTGTTCGTCAGCACTTGTACATGTAAGATGTGACGGTTTGTCTCTGCAAAGAACTTACTCTTTGACACTCTTTGGTAAGTGTGGTAGCTGCTGATAGCTACCAGGGAAAATAAAAGTGATATTCTCTTCCTGTTTTGATTGCACAATGATTGACGCTCTTCCTTTACACTGTAAATGAAGCCTTCAGTTTCCCAGGAGATAGCACCTGGTGGCAGAGTTACATCAACATCAACATTTATTTCATAATAATAAGTCATAGCAAAAAGTCTTCATTAACTATTATGTGCTTTGCTGCTGTTTCTTTAACTGAAGCATCTTTTGTTTCTTGCCTTAATGCTTTTGAACAAATTGTTTTGTCATCAAGTTTCCAAATATGAATCACTGCTTTTCCCTGGACGCTGGCTTTGATGTGTGATTGACGAGTTAGAGGGAAGGGAGACCTGCCAACTTCTGTGCAGAGTTTATTAGTGCAGGGGCCATCACAGGGTATGAAAAATTATATGTATACACAGAGCTCCTTCCAGAGCCAGGCCTCAGTACAAGACAACCTGAGTTGGTAAACAAGGATGTGACAGTTGATTATCGTACTTTTGTGGAGCTCAGCAACAGGAGTTTGTCACAATATTATTGTGGCTTGGCAGTGATGCTGTAAGGTGTAATGTTAAACAACTTGTTGGCCTCACACACACACACACACACACTTGCACACAAAGTGAAGCACAGACCTTGTTTGGCCATTCACTAGGATGTTGTGTTGCATGGTTTGGTTCACCTGTTGTGTGGTTACATGCCTTGAAGGTGCTCAGGAGCATTTTTTGGTTTTGGTTGTTAAAGTGAATCTGGCTCAGACATAAAGTTTATGTCCCTGTGGTTCCTCTCTGGCATCTTCAGGCTGCGTTGTGGATTTGTTATGGCTTTTGGAGAGAGAAAACACAGCTGTTACATGATTAGCATCTTAACCACTCAACAAAGACATTTGGTGATATGTTGTTGGTTGGGGCCTGAAGGTGGTTACTAAAGATGCCACGGCCAAATGTGCGCGTCGATGATGCTGTACTTACGATGATCTTTAAGGATAGACCTTTAGATCTTTCCGAACAAAATGGAGCAGGAACAGTTGGTGTGGCTGTGGCAGCACCTGCGTCCTTTGGGCTCCCACTTGGGCTTGGTGACAGCTTCCTCCTCCTCTTCATCTCCCTTTTCTCTCACGCCATGTGCTCTCCATCCAAATATGACCGCTTCTTCCTCTATCATCCTCTTGGTCTCCTCAACATTTGGGTCATTGTCACCACAGTAGTGCGGGTCCATGAATGTTGCCTTGCACCTACGGTCCTGGCTTACTACTGGCAGAGCTCTGTTCTGCGACTCTACTGCTGTACGGAGCAGAAACTCATCAGTTTATTTATTTATTTTTTTATTCAATGAATGTGGGCACTGACACATGAAAACAACCCAATCACCAGAAAAATGTAGGCATTGTATGGTAATGCAAACCATGGATACTTTATATTTGCATGATGTTATGTGGCAGATGTGTCGAAACTTTACATTGTTTTACCTTTCAACAACTCTGTAGCTAGCTTGTGGTTATGTTTTTGCACAAAAACAACTGGCTTAAAATACCCAGTGTTGGTGGCACAGTCCTAGCTGTAAACGCAGCGATGTCTCAGTTGAAAGCAGTTGCCTTTAGTGACTCATTCCTGGCAGAAAATGCAGCAACAGATCAGTAAAAACCAACCATTTTTGGAGCTGAAAAAGCTGCTTGCAAGCTTGATGACTAACTAAAAAACAATCAAATTCATTATTTGTTTGTCTTGAACAGTGGTCTGCAGCTTGGCAGCCATCTAGCTGAGGTGTTACTCAAGAAATGATGAGTGACTGGGCTGGTGTAATTGGTGTATCCCTGAACACTGTAAAACACCACTAACACTGACATCTTAAAGTTGTGCCAACAGTTAAACAGTTCCAGCAACAGAGCAGCTGAGTGTATCAGCTGTATCCTCATCTAAAAAACATCATCGTCATCAGACCTTCTGTCTTTCTTTCTCTCTCTTTTCAGACTCCAAATGTTCCAAAAGAAGCAGCGGAGCAGCTCCTGCACCTCACACACAGCCTCCGCAAGACAAACGACCCCACAGTATGTGCATGTGTGTGTGTGTATGTGTGTGTGCCCTTACCAGTCTGTTTACGTGTGTGATATAAGTCATTTATTTGTGTATGGTGTTTGTCTCCAGGCGCAGTCTCTGGCCTCGTCTCTGTCCACCAGACAGCTGCTGAGGATCTGTCGCCGTCTCTCTCAGTACCCCGAGGAGAGCATCGTTCACGCTGTCAATAAGGCCTGTCTCTCCAGGTACACACACACACACACAGTTTCACATTCACAGTCTCTGTGTTTATCAGGGTTGTGATGCACTTTGTTCATGTTTGATAAAACCTTTTTAATGTGATATAATTGTGTGTAGCAGTAAAACGTGTGTGCATGTGTGTGTGCGTGTGTGTGTGTTAGGTTTCTGCCCAGCCTGGCCCGTGCCTCTCTTGAAAAAAGCCTCTCCAACTGCTCCATAGAGGACACACCGGATCCTGCAGAACACACTCGGGACTTCAGCTGTAAGTCTCATCTATCCAGATAAGACCGATTCAACTTCTCAGTGTTTCTAAATACATTTCATAGAGCAAATATAGTTTAATTAGCAGATGGTTGTCAGTGTCAGATGTTACTTCCCGTGCTAAAGAATGTGTAAGTGCCAATAATATTGATGTTGCCACCAGCACTGACTATCCAGCCCTTTAGTATCAAAATGTGAAGAAAACAAGGTGTCAGAAGAATTTATTATAAATTGGGGTTAGACTCACAAGACCAGAGGTTAAAAAAGCAAAAACAAGTCTCAGAAATGTGGATCTGGGTGTCAGGAACAGTGCTCTTCATCAGTAAATGAGATTGGAGAAGTGACTGTGTTGTAGTGGAGTTGCTTAGTAACGAACAGCAGAAGACTGTGTTTAAGATCCCAAGGGCCAGGGGTGGACTGGGACAAAAAGTTGGCCCAGACAGGCTCACCACAGTCGATCACACAAATGCAAAGTTGTAGGTTTCTTCCAACGTTTGAAGGGACACATAATGAATAGGCGTTCTGAGGCAAGTGTCAAGCACTTAATTTCCTGCATTCTGGTTAATTTTTATGCACCAATTTGTGCTACACGACGAGCCTGACTTCATCTAAGCAGCCAGCATGTTGCTAAAAGTGTGTGAAAAGTCTGAGCTAAAAGTATTTTTCTGATCTGCAATTTCTCCTCACTCCTGCAGCTTTGATCCATTTTGGCACACTTTTGTTGCAGATACTGTTTAATGATGACACACACACATAGACATCGTCTCCATCTCCTGTACTTCTCAGGTTCGGTAAAGGATGGCGTGTTGACTATCGGCAGCGCGTCTGCTCCAGTGTACAACCCCAATGACAAAATGAAGGTTCCAGACGTGCTCTTCTACGATAATCCACAGGTAACAACACACCGACTCAAAATACAGGTGTTTCAGGTTTCTGAATGTACAGCTTCAATCTTTCTTCTTCCTGCAAGGCTGCTCGATTCGCGAGATCACACAAGAATCACAAGAGCATGAGAGAATACAGTCCCGATTTGCTCTCAGATCTTTACCAACGAAATCTGTATCTGCAAGACTTCATTGAATCAATCCCCGTGTGATTGTGGAAGTGGGCTGAAAAAGACATTTATGTCCAGGCCATGACCCAGATTTTATTACATAAGGGCAAAAAGCTGGATTAGAAACAATAAAGAATAATCCACTGGTTTTGTTTATTTTCTCTCAAACTGAGGAAGATCACTGTGTGTATCCTTCGCCACAGAATGTTCAGAGCACTGTTCGTTCAACGGAGGTCAAACACCAGCTTCCCTTCAGTCTCACTCCTCTGTCTTCCTTGTTATCAGAAATTTGTCCCTGTTTCAGTGTGACATTATTTCATTATGAAGGATTTACTTTTAGTTCTGGTATTAGCTGATATTTTCCAGGGCCGTGCTCTGTGTTGTTCCTTCGTGGCCTGGCAGTGAAATCTGTTCCAGTATACTGTAACTGACCTCTGATTGCTGCTATTGATGGATTTTATTGGATTAGAAAGCAATCTGACTTTAACTCTGCTCTCTATTTCTGAGTGTGCAGCAGGAAAACATCAATTTTGATTTCATTGAGTGGCTGTAGTTGAGATCCTTATACAAAGAGCAAAAGTCATGCGAAGTCAGTCCCGCACATATCTTAGATCCATAAACAGACAGAGACTGACGTCATGTTCTTTCAGAGTCAGGCAGCTCAGACAGGATGGAAGCAGAGAAAAGTCGGGAAGGTTCGGGTTTGCCAGTTCTTGCAACTTTCAGACACCAAAAATACGAGTCTCCCCCGCCTTATGCAGCGATTGTCCAAGTGTGCATACTGTGGGTGTGAAAACGGGCAGAACTCCAAGCACTCAGTGAAATCTTTTCTCCACATTCCTCCCAGTCCTACTTTTGTCACAGTACGTGTTGAATGCTGAAGTGCGCTCGCCTCTGCGCTGGCAGCGATCGGAGGCTGTGTGGTTATAGAAAAACACACAGGAGAGATCAGCTGAAGTCAGAGAGAAGTTTTCAGCAACGGGCTCTTAGACTCTTTTCCATCTTTAAATGTTTGTGAATGCAACTTTAACTTCTAGTATTAAACACACATTAAGTTACTGAGCCTCTAAATACAAAATTTTAGTGTCAGTATTTATTGAGCTCTTGTTTTAAAGGGATTGTTTGGATTTTTTTTTTAAGTGGGGTCGCATGAGGTACGTTTCCATATTCAGTGTATTACCTACAGTAGATGTCAGTCTGCACACCGTCAGTTTGGAAAAGCGGGCTATAATACCACCACAGGAGCAAAGCAATGTGCTGTGATAGATGGGGACAGCAGCAACATATATTTTAGCTACCTGAAAAAATCCCTATCAGTTTAAGTGTACGCCATATTTAGTATATTTTAACTGCTTTACCTTGCCGTCAGACAGCACCTTCCAGTGGGAAACTGAAGCCATTATATCCATCTATACTCTCTTCGGCCCCAGGTTCAGTTATGACCTGCAGCCTTTTGCTCCATGTCATCTTCTCTCTCCCCCTTCACGCTATCACTGTCCTATCTAATAAAGGGCAAAAAAAATGTCAGGCATCTGGATTGTTTTCAGATTTTGTGCAGATATGCCAAAGGAAACTGGCATGTCACAAATCTACTGAACAAACTTGCGGCTGGAAATAACAGCTTAACCATCTTGCAAAGAATTCTTTTTTTTTCTAGCTATTGTGGCTAACGTGCGACCTGCATGCTGTCAAAGTGCTGATTGTCACATTATTTTAGGTGCCTGACTGATGTCCTAGTCTCTCCTTTAACCCCACCCTCAATCCAAGTTTCAGGTATTCGGTTCAGCCCTACACCAATGTCAATCATTAACATACACAAACTGACTGATAGAGACCAGCAGCGCTCACGTTCTGCAAGGTTAAATTACTGTTTTTGCCAACGGAGTCTGGCTTTGAAGGAATTTCGATAACGGTCAGTAGTTGTGCCTGCTTCTCCGTACTGCAGGGGTGGTAACTGCCATCTACTGTAGATAACACACTGATTAAGGAGAAGCACGTCCTGCAACACCACTTCAAAAAATCTGAACCATCCCTTTAACATCAATCCCACGTGACTATGACGAGCTCCACGCCTGACGATTAGTGGCAGCCTGTAAAGACATATGTCAAAGTATTATCAGTTAGCTCAGCTCATAAATTCAAATAACAGCAGGTTTGGATTTTTGGGGCGTTGAAAAGACTTTTGCTCACATTAGATTTGGATATAGCGACATACCCTTAGTCAGGTGGTGTCAATGTTAGCAGGTGAGTCACTTCTATATTCTGTTTACAATGATGTTGATGTCTCATGTGTTGCTGGCCAGACTCCAGGGAGGAACCAGCTAAGGGAATGACACTCTGACATCCTCTGGCAATACTGACGGCGCCATGTGACCCAGATTTCTCTCTTTCCCACTCTCTCTCTCTCTCTCTCTCTGTCCTCATTCTGCCCTTTTTTCTTCTGCCTGCTTGTATTGGAGACTGAAATAAGATTGGAAGAGGGTGAGATGGGATGAAGATGCCCTACTTTTTCAGTGACCTCTTTTCTGTCTTCACAGTAGAGGCGCAGTTGTAAAAAGCAAAGGGGGAAGAAGGGAGGAGAAAACAGACCTCCACATTTTTGCACAAACACTGTGGTTTTACAGGAACAACAATACTTTTTCATTATATGTGAAATGCAGTTCACCACATTGTCTGACACACGTGTGAGTCCATAAAACTAATTTCTGATTTGTTTGTCTGTTTAAATCTCTCTGCAGCACATGAGGGTGATGGAAGACATGTTGAAAGACTTTCTATTAGGAGAGCACCTCCTCTTGGTCGGAAACCAGGTGAGTGACATCATTTATAGTGCAACTCCCCGCTGTGCTGAAGACACAGTTCACCCTCAAATCAAAAACACATATTTTTCCTCTTACCTGTAGTGCTATTTATCAGTCTAGACAGTTTTGGTGTGAGTTGTCAAGTGTTGGAGATATTATCTGAAGAGATGTCTGACTTCTCTCTAGTATAATGGAACTAGACGGCACTCAGCTTGTGCTGCTCAAAGTGCCAAAAAAAACACTTTTGAAAAACTCAACAGCAATTTCTCTTTCCATAAATCTCGACCCGGTTACTCAAGATAATCTACTGGTTGTGAGCAGTTTCATGTAGAATCTATTTTCTGTCTGCCACACATCACCCACCAACTGTATCACCATGCAGAAGGAACTGTGCAAAGGCTTGTGACGCCGCGAAATGTAAATATGAATCGTGTCCTTCTCAGCTGAGCTGTAACGTTGGTTAGCTCAGTAGTCTCGCCACCAGACAATCAGAGATCTCCGCCTTCTGATAGTCTGGGGACACTCCTTTCTAAAGTGTGCTTAACACACTGGTGAAAACAGCCGGCAGCATAGCAACACCTCTTGTATTTTTTAAAAGGACACGCCCTCCTGGAAATGTGCACTCCCCCTTTTCTCGTCCGCAAGGAAACAAACACACAGAGAGCTTGAAAATGGATGCCAAGAGATTTAACATTCAACGCAGTCGGACTATGTTTACGAGCACAAGAGTTCAGCGAGCCACTGAAGGACCGCCCTGCGGATTTACTATTAGTTCTGCAACGTAGGGAGTTTTTTTAAACTCTGAAATTGTATCCACCCATCTAAACACAAAATCAGGGAGAAAGACATCAGTCTTTAGTTAAACAAAGCGTCTGAAGACTGACTTGTGAGTCTATTAGCTCAGTGGCTCTCGGTGAGCTTGTGACGGTATGACTGGTTGCACGAGATGCCAGTTCGGTCAGTACTGAATGATATTTTCACACCACACAGGATTGAAACATAGAGCATCATAAATCACAGTATTCATATCTTGAGCCCTCAAGAACACATACTCAAAAGCATAGGCCAACACACTATAAAACAATTCAACAGATAGATCTCAGTTCAATAGAGTGGGTGCGTTTGTAGGTCAAGTGAAAGAAAAAACAAAGACAGGAACTGGTCCTCCCCAGAAAACAGCAAAACCCACTTTCCACTTCAATAAATCCCCAAAACAAAATAATTTTCATCTAAAGCCCCATTCACTTGTAACAATAAATAAAAAGAGAGAAAAAGAAACCAAAATATATTTCTCACGTATTTCACCACACTGTTATGCCTGTGAGTCGTGTGAATACTGTCAAGTCCAGACTGCGTTTTCCATCAAGTCTGTCGTGGCCTGTTTTACCATGAACACCCATGGTCCTGTTCTGAAGAAGCCCCAGGAATTAATCACCTGGTGTATTCAGCAAAAGAGCGATGGATTCAAATACACGTGGATTATAAATGAGAAAACAAGAAAATGGACGCCAACCAGCCAACTTCTGCTCTGACAGGACAGTCTAACCACTTCTCTGCAGCGTTGCACCATATTGAATCATTTGAAAAAATGAGTCATTGCTATTTAAAAGAAAATAAATGAATGGATTGGTTTATAAGTGGGAGGTGTGTCTGTGATGAGCCAAAATATGATAACCTCCCATGGTAGTGATAAGAGATCGCTACAGGCTAGCAGTAGATGTGCACTTCCTTCTGCGCCGTGATTCGGTGGGCTAGTCTAGCTCATTCATTCATTTCTGTAACCGCTTATCCTGTTGAGGGTCACAGGGGGGCTGGAGCCTGTCCCAGCTGAGTGGTACACCCTGGATTGGTCACCACTCACCAGACTGTCACAGGCTGACACATAGAGACAGACAGCCGTTCACACTCACGTTCACACCTACGGACAATTTAGAGTCACCAATTAACCTGCATGTCTTTGGACTGTGGGAGGAAGCTGGAGCACCTGGAGAAAACTGACACGGGGAGAACATGCAAACTCCACACTCAAGGGTTCTCCCACCCCGGGTTTGAACCTTCTACCCCGAGTTCAAACCAGGAACCCTTTTGCTGTGAGATGACAATGCTGACCACTGCATCACTGTGCCACCCTCATTTTCCATGTCGTTCAGTCGAAAGAAAACAGTTCCCACATGAAACCGCTCACAACAAAGTCTGTGGATTATCTTAAGTAACCAGATCATGATGTCTGGAAAGAGACATTGATGTTGAGTTTATGAATGTTTTTATTTTTGGCACTTCGAGCACCACAAGCTGAGTGCCATCTAGTTCCAGTATAATGGAGAGAAGGCAGACATGTCTACAGGTAATATCCCCAACACTCTGCAGCTCACACCAAAACTTAATTAAAGAATTCCACTACAGGTAAGAGAAAAAATATATTTTTGATTTGGCGGTGAACTGTTCTTTCAAAAGTCTCCTGCACCCAGAAAAGAGTGATGTTGAGACTGGGCCTCAAGAGCCTTTATCCACAGAGGTGCAGTTATGATCACTGTCATGATCCCACTTTGCTCCAACGTAAACCGAGCTTAGACTCGTGCTTGCGGGGGGTTTAGCTCATTTAGTGGGTCTCAGTAAAGTAGGCGTGGAAGGAAGAGTTATGAAACAAGCTCCCTGCACCCTGATGTCACCCTTCACACCCACCCGCTCACAGCTCACTGGGAGCATCAGGATGCATGTAATACTTCCCCAAGGACACTGTGCCCCCAGTCAGGCCCTAATGGGCAGGGTTAAAGAAGAGAAGAGGAGGAGGAGGGAGTAAAAGTGGACATGGTTGTACAGGCAGCCCAGGGGAGGTTGTCTGTGTGTGTTTCTGCGTTCATGTTTAAGAGTGTGTGTGCATTTGAGAGAGGGACTGGGTGAAAGAAGCTATTTGCAAATCTGAGTGCATGACCACGCATGGGCGAAGCTGAGACATTAGGAGCTGTCAGGGCGGCTTACTGGACGTGTGACAGACTGGCAGAGGGACTCAGCAGCCATCCAGGAGAGCCAGGCTCTGTGGGAAGCCGGTG
The DNA here is from genome assembly GCA_026686955.1 of Epinephelus cyanopodus. Lineage (NCBI taxonomy): Eukaryota > Metazoa > Chordata > Actinopteri > Perciformes > Serranidae > Epinephelus > Epinephelus cyanopodus. Next base: position 37,992,973 of record CM048927.1, on the reverse strand, counting down.
GGAGTCCCGGAGAGCAGCTCCCTGTCAGAACATAGCACCATCAAAAACAAGGGACACACTCTCAACACTGCCTCCCTACACATGGAACTGACACCTCTTTATCTCTCTTTGCAGCCTTTGTCACCGAAACACAGTCGCTGTATTAAGATTCATGTCATTAAGCTGCGTTGGTTACTGAATGTTTGTTCCTTCTGCAGGGCGTGGGTAAGAATAAAATAGTGGACCGATTTCTGCACCTTCTGAACAGGCCCAGAGAATACCTGCAGCTGCACAGGTGAGGACGGTCAACATGTTCAATTAAAAGTATACACAAGTATTCTACCCAAACTCTAAACTGTGGCCCAATCCACAAGTACAAGGTTTTGGTTTTTTTTGTTTACATGGCTTTGGCCTTTCATCCACATGCACTGCTTTGAAAACACTTTTGTGAAAGTCCTTCCAAGGTGAAGATGCTGCGTCCATAACACCTGGAAAATGCAAAGTCGGGCACTGGGAGCTACTCTCGTGCCTTTTCTGTTCCAGCTTTCAAGAGTGCGACAGCAGGTTGTTTCTGAGGTCGCTAAGTCACCTTAACAAGCACCGTATCATAGCCTATTTACCTGAAGTCCTGAGTGCAGAGCTGATCTTCTTCCAGGTGCTGTTTGTGTTTAGGCCTGTCGTCTGTGGGACAGATGTAAAGCTCTGGCAGCCCTGCACCAAAATGATCAATATATATCACACACTAATATTTAGGGAAGAAGGAAAAGATACCTGTCAGCTCTGATTGGTTGGTCCTCGTCACATGACACGTGTGCGGCGTGCACTGCTGTGTATTTGAACTAAGTTTATCTCAGAGTTCTGCTGAAAAACAGGCACTCTGGAACGTGTGCACTTTGTGACGGCATTGCCCTGGCGTGCTGCTCGTCTACATTAAAAACAATTAATTTAAGGGTGCAAAACTGCGGCACGTGTGCAGCCCCATATGCGTCTCCAGCTGACCACCGTTTGGATTTCGTCACTGCCTATATAAATTCTGCCAACAGGTCAAGGGGCCCTGCATACAGTTATTACGTCCACACTCACTAGCTAATCACTAGTCACGTTAACAGCTGTGTCTGTATAGCTGTGGATGTCCCTTTCAGCAGAATCCACGGTGCAAAACAACGGTCAGTCAAGCATTACATCGTCCAAGTCGTCATAAAATGGGCAGGTTATAGAGCGTTGGCATGCTGTCGCCAAAACAACAGCCACATCCTGCATTGATGACGTATTTCCTGTTCCGTTCTTGAGAGAAAGCATCGGGACACATTAGTGCTGACACTACAAATGATGTGCGGTCAAATCATGGATGTGTGAAGAGAAAAAAGCTCAATTTCCATAGTATGAAGATACTCAGATCTTAAGCATTGTTGGGCCATAGATCAAGTGCACTTGAGATTTATTGGAGCTGAGTGGCTAACTTCCACCGGCCAAGTGCCTACTTCCAGTTTAGCCCTCCGCCAACGTGAATGAGATTAAAAATAATTTACCTGTGCAGCTCTTCTGGACTTAAAAGTGTTATCGGATCAAATCCCAATAGTGAAACCAGTCATTTTACGGGGGTTTTGATGCTAAGCAAAATGGATCCACTAATTTACAGATGACTCTTTCACGATCAAAGTCTCTGGGAAAAAGTCTTCTTTGGCAACATGGCATCACGTGATGGACCCAGTTGCACTTCCACGTTGGCCACTATGTCAAACTGACTTCAAAGCCCATAGCTGTAATTGCAGGCTCAGGTCACATTTGTCCAAGACCACCTCAGCAAGTAGTTTTAGTGATCGGATCACAATGTGTCTCAGTGATCGTTTACTCTTATATTTAGTGCTGTTCACTTGTGATCAGATCACCCGAGACCTACCAGCTACAAACAGGCTCAGAGTTTTCAGCTTGTGATGTCAGAGTGTGAGTGAACCGTTGTCTCAAGGCATCACTGATGAGGCGATACATCGTGCAGAGGCAGACCTCACCAAAACAGTGCTGGCTCTGACCTCGCTAACAGGGCTTTGTACATGTTCACACTTAAATGTACGGTTTTTTTTTAGAGAATTAGGAAGAATCGTCTGTCAATGTGGTTTTTATTCTCTTCTATAATCCTGTTTCAATGTTGAGCTTCTCCAGGCAGCCTCTCTTTTGTCCGACTTTTTCTATTCTGGGTCACAGTCGCAAACTGTCTTAGAATATCTTCTTCTTCTTAAAAAGCACAATAGGTTCTTTTCAGTTCAGTTTCATTCAGACAGCTCATTTGAATTTGTATTCATATTTAGAGTTTTCCATGTCTGAGTCACCAGAATAGCTCGTGAATATATTATCAATTAATAATCAAGGGATGTTTTATTATTGTTGTGCATTAAAAGTTCCCAAACTAGACGATATCAGTTTCTGAAACTGTCTGTACTGTGGTTGGCAAATGATGATGCGCTTCAGGAGTAATCATCACATATGTTTCTTTTAAGTACTTGTAGTTTTCCGAGAGGAGGAAACACAGCCACAGCACTATTTATTGGAGATGTGAGCAGCCAGCGTTTTCTCTTACTACCCTGCCAGCCTTGGCCTTCTCATCAAAGGGTGTCAAAAACTATTTTGGTCCGCAGTAAATTAGGCCATCCTTCACCAGAACAAGGACTTCACACGCTCATATTAAAGAAGAACCATTTGAAGAAGTCCTCTGCTTCTCAGCTTCTATAAATACCCATTCAATCACACCTCTGGAAAATTAGGTCAGAGTTTCTCTTCCACAGATCATTGTGTTGTGTGTGTCAAATCAGCCCTGCTGCTGAATGTAGCTACGATCAATCAGAGGCAGCAATGGGCCTCGTATTGATCTCGGCACTAATAAGAAGGCAGCGTTTTGCGTGTCAGTGACTCGCTGATGGGAGAAAGGCACCAAACAGGATGCCAATAAAACAGTCCTCAAACCTGAAGAACTGAAGTATCAGATAAATCTCATTGTAGCGGGTAATGAGATTAAAGCTACAGTCAAGCATCAGCTGCACATTCACATGCAGAGCCAAACTAATTTCTCCTCTCAGTCTGCGTGCGTGTGTTTAGTTTGTCAAAGTCTTGTGAAAGTCGAAGTGGAGCTGGGCTCGGATGTGGCCTGGTTAGCTACTGTAGCAGCAGCTAATATTAGACCAGGGCAGAGGCAGGAAGATCTGTGCATGTGGCTTTTGGGAGCCCGTGACTGAAAGCCTACAGAGATGTGGCTCAGAAAAGCAAGAGAGATGCAGCCGGCCAGGAAGGAAACTAGGACAGCTCCTGGGTCACACTGAGAGATATGGAGGAGACAGAGGGGTGCTGGAGGGAGGGCTGCTAGGTGGGTTGAAGAGAAAGATGTTCAGAGAAAGAGGGAGTGATAATTTTGGGCACCGTGAGGGAATCGAAGTTATTGGGGGAGGTGCTTATGTTTGTGTTGCTGGCCTGTTGAACTCAAACACAGTGTTACTGCTACCCTTTCTCACTGGCCTGCATCTTCAGTGATCAAATGGCGTTCAGGTAAAGAAACGCTGCACAGAAATATGCAGATGCTCTGTAAACATGTGAGATCGGTGCACTGAAACCACCCTGGAGGTCAGTGTCATTACTGGCCCCCTAAACATGATACACACGAAAGCAAAAGAGAAATTTGATTTTATCCACAGTGTTAACTCTGTTTTCTTCTGTTTCAGAGATACAACCGTCCAGACTCTGACCCTGCAGCCCTCAGTCCGGGACGGCATCATCATGTACGAGGACTCCCCTCTGGTCAGTTAGTAACACACAGACACACACTTCATTTGTTTACAGGATTATGTCTCTTGGTAATTATTTTAAATCTGTGCACAGAGTGCTGACACCAGCCAGGGTTGCACACCCCTGTAAAAAGGATAAAATCTAGAAACTAGTTTTCTTATCAGCCACCAGTCCTGGTCCTGCGGGTATTCAACTGGCAGTGGAACCTCTTGCTGCCAAGAGACAACACACTGACATTGTGGCCTCATCAAGTTGTGATGTAATTACATGGTAAAGTACAAAAAAGAAGATGAAGAGAGGTTTGACTTGGCCCTGATGAAGACTGAGAGAAGAAACGTGTAGATGCTCAGCCAATTTATTAAAGGCTTTTAAGTTTTGAAAGCAGTGTGCCTCGGTATTTGTATGCATGAAAATCCCTTTTCAGGTTGTCCATACATACGTCCTTCTGTCCCATTCTCGTGAAAGCAGCATTTTAAATAATACCTCAATGGAATGTCCTTAAATTTGGCACAAATATCCACTTGGACTCAATGATGAACTGATTATATTTTGGTGGTCAAAACTCAAAGATCAAGATCGTTGTGATCTCAAAAAACAAATTCATACACTGATTATGACAAAACTGAGGAAGTGACAGCGTTTTATATCCTAAAGGTCAAAGGTTACCTCCGCTATGACATCATTATGTTCTGCAAAAACACTTCTCTGGCCATTATTCAACATCATACCTCAGGAACAGAAGGGGAGACAAATGGTCAGATACTGAATTGGTGTGTGTAAAGCATCCATGTTTTTACAGACATGGATATGAACTTTAACTACAGCTTGACTGGTCGGCGGTGGCATACAACCGTGAGGTAGTAATAATCTGTCTTTCTTCCAACAATAACTTCCCATTTCAAGGCTCATGTGCAGTGGAAGTGAAAAGGTTGACACATGTCAACAGATAAGGAAGCACTGAAAACATTTAGCAGTTTACTTTGGAGCAGACAAAAGAGTCGTCGAACACATCCTGCTCTGTTGGTCAGCGTGGCGTTCAGTGAGCAAGGGACAGCAGCACATTGGCTTGACGCAACAGCAGTCAAATGAAACATGAGTCCATGTATCTGACATGGCGGGCACATGTGAAAACAGACTGGTTTATTTGATCTGGTCACTCAGAGCATCATACTGACAGTATCTGTCTGTCTCTGCCACCCAGCTCCCACACTGTATCCACCCGTCTCATGTTACTGACTCTCCATCAGCTGACCTTTCTCCCAGCAGACATTTTGACTCGTAATCGCAGAAAAAGCACAAGTGCAACTAATAATATTAATGTTCCATTTCACTGAATGTCCCAGTTAGCCACACCAATGAGCCAACATGCTTAATAGCAAAAACTGGAACACCTACATGAAATGAGGCCGTTATTAATGCTGCTATGACATGTCAGAATGTCTGCAGTGGAAAAGGTTTACACCTCTCTGGTGTGATCAGGAACTACTAAGTGTCATTGATACAAATTAATCCTCCTCCTCCTACCATAGACCCTTTTCGTCTTTCTTTAGGGGAGGCAGGGGATCTTTAGGGGGTGGTAGCAGTTACCACATAGAAGTGGTGTACATCATCTGAAAGGTGGGAACCTGGAGATAAATTTGAGATGGAGCTCAGCACTGTGTCAAGTTTTTCTCTTTATATGTCTAGTTATATGTAGTAAACACTGTTTGGGATAGATGCCTGTGAAAGATTTAAAAGTTGCAAAGGGGATTAGAAAACAATGATTGAAGTATATGATGGCCATTCCCCTGTTCAGTTATGTCTCATAAGCTGCTGCTTGGTACCAGTTATGACACAGATTTGGTACTAAATCTAAGCAATTTTTTAGCACTCAAGAATTTATAAATATGGTCCGAAAATCCCTCCTAAAACACCAAGATGTGGAGGAAGACCGTAGAAAAATCCATGCTGTGATTTTGTTTAAAATCTTTTACCATTTTGAGATTTCTGTTAAAATTGCATTTCTTGGCAACTGGCTGGAAGGACCTCTGTTCTGGAAACTGCGAAGAAACCCCCTTATTATTGATATACCTCGAACATATATCCATCCTCTGAATATGTGAGGTTTCTAGTTGGTGGCTGTAAAGTTTCATGAGGCTGTGATTATCCTAAAGGTCAAAATAGGTCATTTTATACAGCAATGTCAAATTTCAAAACATTGTTTCACTACAATAAAATGGCTGCTAAGGCGGCAAACATCATCACACATAATTAAAATGGGCTCATTGATTCCATAACAGTCCCAGCTTTCCAGGTATAACAATTTTTTGTAATTCCAAGACTAGTTAGGGACCAAGTAAGCAGAAATATTCCTATTGAGCCCATTGTCTTTCACATATTTTGAGAGGAGAGGTCAAGGGACCCCCGTGAAAATGGCCATGTCAGTTTTTGTCTTGACAAAATTAAACCTAACTCTGGAGCATTATTTAACCCCACCCCCTTTAAAGGGCCTTTAAAGGGAAACTCTCATTTGATAGAACCTGAATTTATTTACATCATTATTGTCATGTTTTTTATTTGTCTAAATAACGGACTCCCCCACTGACTCGCCGAGGTGTGGGAAGATGGCTTCATTACAAAGAAGTCTGACAGTCAGATGATGAGACAGATCACCAAAGAAGTCACATCCGTAACTACAGCTGTAACTGTCGTGAAATCTGTTCTTTCCTCTTTTTAAAACTAATGAAGAGCCACAAGACAAGAAGATCAACAATACCTCTCATTGTACATTTTTACACAGATGGTTTTGTGTGTGTGTGTGTGTATGTGTGCACAGGTGAAGGCGGTGAAACACGGTAACATCTTAGTGATTGACGAGGCCGACAAAGCTCCCACTAACGTCACCTGCATCCTCAAAACCCTGGTGGAGAGCGGAGAGATGATCCTGGCCGATGGACGTAGAATCATCTCAGGTACACACACAATACACGTACACACATTTGGGGTTTAACACCTTGACAGTTAGACATGTCCCAGATACAGCGAGCAGACAGAAGCGGTACCATTAAAAGGACGAGTTGAGGATTGGATGTCCTAGAAGACAAATAGGAGTAAAACATCACATGCAGGCCACTAAAGGGGGCTTAGGATAAAAGCCTTTATGGACAGGTACCAGTAGATTTTGGATCCTGCTGGACCGTAAATGTGTATATTTTCCAAGTAGTCCCACGTAATCGCAGTAGTTGCTGACAGCTTCTCCATTCCTGAGAAGCTCTTCCTCCCACAGGAATGTAAACACAACCTTGAGACTTCATAAACACAAACTTACAGCTCCCGATGCTATCAGGACTGTTAGAGCTGTGTGTTGGACTCGGACACACAAATCAAAACTTAAGAATTAAGAAGAGGCTCCAGGCAGTAACAGATTCAGAGACAGGAAGTACAAGGACTTGTTTGATGTGCTTGTTATGTCGTGCTAACTATGACTGTGTCTCCTCCAAAGATCCACGTGAAGCTGAGGGGCGGCCCAACACCATCGTCATGCACCCAGACTTCAGGATGCTGGTTCTGGCTAACCGGCCTGGTTTTCCTTTCCTGGGAAACGACTTTTTTGGAGCTCTAGGTACACATGAATGCTCAGCAACCACAATCTGCAGCCAAAGATCACTTATTTTCTCCTCTATGTAATAACAAACTCTAAACTAAACTGCTCAGATACATTAGGAGAGGAAATTGGGACTGATATGGCTCCTGTCGGATGAGCTGATCTAATTGTTCTCTGTTCCTAAAGGAAAAAAAAGATAATCTGCTGTTTTCATGACTCCACAAATGACAAAATTCAGATGTGAGATATCTGTAGAGGACCAAGGGCCTGTCTCAGGAAGCAGTAGAGAGCGAGAGACAGTAGACATGGTAGAAAATGAGGTGAAGATGGGGAATGACATCCAGCAAAAGTACTCTAGACGCCCCTCTCCCCAGCAACGCTTTCCAGCTCCTCCTGGGGGACCCCGAGGCGTTCACAGGTCAGACAAGATAAGATATATAATCCCTCCAGCGTGTTCTGGGTCTGCCCTGGGACCTCCCACCAGTTGGACATGCCTAGAACACGTCTAATGGGAGACACCCAGAAGGGTCATGATCGAATGCCCGAACCACCTCAACTGACCCCTTTCGACGCGAAGGAGCAGCGGCTCTACTCCGAGCTCCCGCCAGATGTCTGAGCTCCTCCCTCTATCTCTAAGGCTGAGCCCAGACATCCCATGGAGGAAACTCATTTCAACCGCTTGTATTGGCAACCTCATTCTTTCGGTCACTACCCAGAGCTCATGACTATAGGGGACTTAGATGGACCAGTAAATCGAAAAATTTTGCCCTCTGGCTCAGCTCCCACTTCACCACCAAAGTCCGGCACAGTGCCCGCAACACTGCGGACACTGCAAGACCCCGAGATACTTGAACTCCCTCACTTGGGGCAGTAACTCTCTCCCAACTTTGAAGGGAGAATCCACCGTTTTCCATCAATTCCTGCACCCCACAAGGTCACAGTCCTAGATGTATGCAACCACAGTGTTACGTGCATACCCCAAGGGGACAGTTCAAAATTATCTACCTTCAATCCTACACATTTTAGTCCAACAGGATACATTGTGTTGTTTTGAAGTGAGAGATGAGGGGCTGTCAGCGTTTGTAAAACTTTGTCAGACGTCCTGCAGCAAAAACGTGTTTGAGGGGGGGGTCAGCGATTTTTCCGTAAGAGGTGAATTTGACAACAGGCAATTAAAGACACAAAGGAGATGATACTCCTCAGGGATGCCAAAGAGATGGGTACAAAGTCAGTTCCAATATAAAACCTGGAATTTGATGGTCTTTGAGGTTTTGCTCAAAGTTCTCCAGACCTGTCTAAGATACAGCAGCTTTTAATACTTGTTGGATTATTTTGTCAGGGCCTGGTTTGCCTCAGTAATACTGTTTGTCCTTGTTGCAGAGCCCAGCAAAGGTTTAGGTTTAGGTTGAACATTTCTCACAAAAAAGCATAATATGACCATACAATGGTAAAGCAAATATTGGAGCAACATCATAACACGAAATGATGAATTGTTATTGTCTCAACAGGTGATATCTTTAGCTGCCATGCTGTTGACAATCCAAAGCCCCACGCGGAGCTGGCCATGCTCAAACAGTACGGCCCCGACGTTCCCGATGCTACTCTGGAGAAGCTTGTGGCCGCCTTTGGAGAGCTGAGGTCCATGGCCGACCAGGGCACCATCACGTACCCCTACTCCACCCGAGAGGTGGTCAACATAGTCAAACACCTCCAGGTGAGAACTAAAACATGCACACACGATACATATCCTTCAGTAGTGCAACACTTCTCCTGCTTCTTTATTTCTCAGTTTCGGTCTCAGACTATATTCTATCAATAATTCATAAAGATTATGTGACCTTAATCCTGCTCTGCTAGATGCTTTAATAATTCAAGAGTGTCCTCACAACACAGCTGTGACACAGAGGGGGACCCTGTTCCTACGTCAGTCCAGGCTGACAAGAAAACACACACACAGACACAAACATCTCAACAAACACTGTCACACAACACTGGCGGCAAAGTCAGCAGTTGTTGGAGTTTTTGCACTTCTGACTTTGACTGATACTCTGAAAAGTGTGCAGCTCTAAAGGTCGCAACTTAGCTTCCATTCAGTCACTGTACTAAATGGCCACACTTAGAGAACGACAAGACACAACAATTGTTTATTTCCAGAGAGTCTCTCCTAAAAGGCATTTATAGGTCCCGTTTGTGTGACAACGATTTTAACTGAAAACGTTAAACTTCAGTTGCGTTTTGGCTGATCGTTTACACAACAGCGGCATTTTGGGTGCCTGAAAATGCAACATTTTGAAAACGGGTTCCAGAGTGCAATTTTTTGGAAACGGTAGCGTCTCCGTTGTCATGTAAACTTGCAATATGCAGTTCCTCTGAAAAGGGAGACTTTAAGCACATGCGCATTACGGTTCCAGTCACTAGGCACGCGCAAGAAAGTCGACCATCACAACAGCAATCTCAGACTGTTTGTGCTGCTCACCCTGTTGAATTTATCAACCCTTCTCCAGCAAAGTGTAGATCTACTGTAGAAACTCCACCTCGTCATCTGTGCAAAGTTATCTGTGCATGCTTTCGCCACTGTGTCTTCTTTGTTTTGGTTTGTAATCACTACATTATAGAGGAAGGCGCTTCAGCGTCGGGGCGTGGCGTCATCCCGTGGTGTTGCTTTGCAAATTTACACTGCCACCCATTGGCCTGGCGTGCATACTGCAGCGTTTCCATTAGATGCGGGTCCGTGTGAACGGGGATCATTTCAATAACGTCGTCATATAAATGCGGAAGTTTTTTAAAACGCAAAGGACAGACTTTTCCATTTTTAGAGAAACCGTTGTCGTCTAAACAGGGCCATAGTGTTGTATTCGGTTTGACACACAAAAAGTGACAGATATATTTGTGTAACAAATAAAGAAAAGAGAAGTTGAGAGAAAAGTTCTGTAGCTTCGACAACCATCTTGGTCTGTTCTTTTCTTTTCTGGTAGTCTTATTGAAAAGAGTGACACTGGCGTTAAGGGGAGAGGCTGGGAGACGCAGGCAGAGACAGAGACATCGAGCATGGGACAGAAATAAAAACACACCAGTATCATCTGTCTCATAGAATTTATAACTTATCTCCACTTTTCTCTCCCCCGCCACCCACCCATTTCACCATCTGTCCCTCAGCTTCCCTCATTATTTAGAGCCCACAAATATGCACCACAAAACATCCATCAAACTTAGCAGATAGCTGTGAGTAATTATGATCATATTTCACCTCCGTGTGATTTGGAAATCTGACATCTTTGGTGAAACTTATTTCATGCTGAAAAGGATCCTTGTACTCTCTTACTGGGGACTGAGTCTGTCTTACTTTACCAAATAGACTTCATTGGAAAACAGTTTATTTTTTTAGATTATTTAAGTTTTAAGTAGCAAAGTGATGCTTTAAAAAAAAAAAAAAAAACACCTCCCCTCAAGACAGTTTAACTTACATGAATTCAGCTCCGTCTCCAGACAAACAATATGGAGAACATGTGCACACAGATATTTTAGATTTTCCTCCTCCTTTCCCTCCCTTCCATCATCTTCATCCATGCTGCCAGTACCTTCACTTGAGAAAGACAAAACAAGGTGCTTGTTCGTGTGAAGGGCTGCAGGCAGGTGTACACACACGTGCTTATTTAGTTTGCATTTAATGAACAAGGTTGTCTTTGGGAATGTGCACAGTATTTCGCCCGGAGAGGAAGAAAAAATAACCAGAAGGAGAGGAAAATTAAGATCGGAGCTTGCACTCCTGCAGATCAATAATTCAATGCGCAGGAACAAGCCCTTATGTTTGATTTCCCCACTGGCCGCCCCGCTCTGTCATCAATCATCTCCACTACTGACATGTGCAGGAGAGGGACAGATACAGGGTCATTTAGTCAAAGTCTAAATTGCTTCTTCTGAGGCAGTAGGTAGTGTAGGCCCTAATTAGCATTTTATGTTTGGTCATTGTGCCTTTGTGGTAACAGGGAAGTCGGATCAATACAGTCCAGTGCTCTTTGCATCCAATCTATGTTTTAAATCTGACCAGTTGGGATGAGGCTGTCATTGATTTATAGGCCTAACAGTGTAAATATGTTGTAATATGTACGTCTGAAAGTGCCATTATGTTTCTAATAAGGGCTGTTAAGACATTGTGGCTTTTTAAAAATGTATACACATATTCAATTACAGCTTCTACCTATGAGATGACTCGTCGAGACTGCAGGCTGTAGACCGGAGGAGTGGGTCATGCTTATGGCTGCAGCAGTTTATCAGTTATTGTTTCAACTGATCGGCACTAGAGCTGGATATTGAATCTCTCTAGTTTATCGATCATGCCTTTCGAGCATTAACGGCTTTTGTGTTGAAAAGAGCTGTTTGCAGCAAGGTGAAGTGGTGAAAACATTCTCTGTATAGTGTACACTCAAGGTGGTTAAAATAGGTTTTGCTGCTGCCTCCATCAACAGCAGTACATTGCTTAGCTTCTGTGGCAGCACCTCAGCCTGCTTCTCCAAACTTGGGCCCTGCCAGCCGTCATCTGCTTTATGTAAATACTGACTATGGATAAGTACTTCATTCGACGTCACTTCAAAAGATTCAAACTATCCCTTTAAGGCCCCTTTTTACATATGCAGTCTATCCCTGAACCACCAGTTTCCCACCTCAAGACTGAGTAACAGTTCAGGGAAAATGCTGGTGCAGCTCTGTTGTGTGTGTGAAAAAAGTAACATTGCAGGGACAAGGATGTTGAGGGCTGATGGAAGATGCTTTTATGTGGAGCAAGCAAACCTATCACGAGACTCCACTTATGATGTGTTTGAATCTGCGAAGGATGAAAAAATTACTCGTCTCGCAAACTTGTTGAATAATAAATATTACAAAAACATTGGCAATGGACAAAAACAGCTCCCACGTGCCATTATCCTGAAAATAATAAGAGACGTCTTCTGTCGAGTTTTTTGTCTATCGGCGTCCATCAAGTCGAGGTAGGCTTACAGCTTGACTAGGCCTTTTAATTAGACTACTGTCCTTGTCCCAGTATATAAGCACGGGAGGGGAATCCATTTATTGACCCAAGTATGTCCGTCTCCACTACGATAGGCAACAATAGTTGTTAGCATTGAACTTTTTTCCGGTCAACCTGTTATGGCTCTGGATGTAGATTTCTCCATGATGTTACCAGCTTCTTCTTCTGTTACACATTTAATGCTGTTGGACTTCTGGGTCAAAGCCCGGGGCGGAAACTGTGGAGCATGCTCAGAGCGCCTCGGCCAGTTTGGGTCTGACTGACTGTATACATGCAGGAGGAATTCGACTCCCAGTCACATTATCTAGGTGTGTTAGTACGACTGAAAGAAATTCACTTTAGTACGATGTCAGTCAGACTAACCTGTCTACATGAATTTTAAAAGTCTGGTTTCAGTCAGACTAACACAATAAATCAATTTTGTCTAATGTCATGTAAATGTACTGCATGAGTGTTGCATTACCGCCACCTGCTGGACTGACCCTCGCCCAATCGATTTCAGCATTGCCATGGCAGGTGTGAAAAGGCGCAAGACTGAAATGTTCCTGAATGTAATGCGAGTGTGTGAATAGTGAAAACCACAAGTAGTGCCTGAAAAGTCATTCAGTGATTTAGCACTTTGTGCACACAAACAACACCCAGCCTTTAATGGGACAGCTGTGTAGTTCACAAATTGCTTAAAATAATAGGAGAAGTTCTTGTTTTAAGTCACTAGGGCCTAAAGCAGTACCTGGATTGTGTTTTCCAACATTTAAATAACGTGATAAAGTTTTCTTGGCTGTGCAAACTGAAGTCTCTGTCTCTGCTTGAGCTTACAGCGTCTTCCTTTCTCTGTCTCTCTGCCTTTATTGCCTGTTTACCAACGTATCACCATAGTTACTGCACGCTACACAAATTTATTGAGGCAATATAACTTGTATGTCTCTGTTCATAACACTGACACAATATCTAAGGCTGCCTCTGCAAGAGAAAAGAGTTTTCTTTGCACCGATCTGTCAGTGTTGTGGTCAGTGTGGAGATGAGTTACCTTCCAGATAGCATGTCTTATTCCAGACTGTGTCCCCGCGTTGACCCGTGTTGAAGACTTGTAAATCATATTAACTTTCTACCCTTCTCCGACCCTCTTCACTCCATCTTCTCTGCTTTTTCCCCTATTATTCTTCCTGCTTGCCACCCTCCCTGCTCTTTTATCCATCTTTGTTATCTCCCTTTCATTCCTACCACCCTCCCTCCTGTCTCACTTTTCCAAAACTCCCTCCATCCTTCACACCATTCTCTCTCCATGTGTCCTTGCTGTCTCTTTTCAACTTCCACTGTTTTCAACTTTCTGACTTCCTCTGCTCTCTCTCTTCTGTCGCCTCCACAGAGATTCCCTGACGAGGGTTTGGCCAACGTGGTGCGAAACGTCTTCGACTTTGACTCGTACAACAAAGACATGCGAGAGGTTCTGATCGAGGCGCTGCACAAGCACGGGATTCCCATTGGAGCCAAGCCCAGCTCCGTCAAACTGGCTAAGGAGTAAGACATCAGGAGCACAAGATGCTAGGATGACACACACGAACACATCCATTCACATAACATCACAGACACAGTGATTGTCACACTGTCACACGGTTACAGAGACCAGTCAGAGAGGGGTTAGAGCAGCGTGATGGATTATAGACGACATGGGCATTACTTGACAGCCTGCCTGGCTCTGTTATGGATCTTATAAAAATGAGCACATAGCAAACAACAGTGAGACAGTCTGCAGCTAAACTAAAGTTCACCCAGCCTGTTTAACTGGACGGACCATAATACAGTCAGAGCTTTCAGTGTGTGTTAATATCTTTAGTCCCGCCAATTCCTGTAAGTTCTTTGCAACCTTGCAGTTTATTAATTCAATTTAGCCCATTTTTAAACAGGTAAGTCCCCTTGAGATCAATGATCTCTTTGTAAGGGAGACAGTAGCACACAAAAAGTAACAGCCAAACAACAACACAATAAAAAACACAAAAGATATATAGTGACATGTAGAAATAAACAACAAGAAGCGACCGACTCATTCATCATGTACTTATGAGAGCTTTAAAATCAGGCAGAGACCAATTCACGTAGTTTCATTCATAGTGAGGACACCATGTCAAACACACAACGAAATGTAACAAACCACTTAACACCGAAGCCAGATTATTGTATTGAGCAACTGTAGGAGTGTTTTAACTTCGCAAACTATGAAGTCACACAACTGCTGTCGAACTGGTAGGAGGCCTGGAGGGATTACGTATCTCATCTGGCCTGGAAACACCTCAGGGTCCTCCAGGAGGAGCTGGGAAGCCTGAACTGTTCTAAAGCCAGACTCCTCCCTCACCTTGCAGTGAGACTGCAGGGCGTATGGTGTCTCTCTCTCACCTGACATTCGACGATGCTGTTGATAGTCGGGAGTCTAGGCTCTCCCTCACATCACCACAAACAGATTGCAGTTCTGTGGGAAACACCAGATGCTCATAATGATAATAATGATAGAAAAAAAGCCCCAAAACTTTACGACACGCATTCCAGTTTTTTTTTTTGTTTTTTTGTTTGGTTTGTTTGTTTTTTGAAAAGCTGCTGTGAAATCAGGAGTTTTAGGCTGCAACAGTCCTGGCGAAATCCTGGAGGGGCTGCGTGTTACTCTGCTAAAGAAAGATATTTAAAGTGAAAATAGAAACTCTTTTGCTTTAAAGGTCCAGTGTGTGGGATTCAGTGGCACCTGGCTGTGAGGTTGCAAGAAACTGAAACTTCTCCTGTGTGCTGAGTGCTGCAGGAGGACTATGATGGCTAACACTAAACTGTGAATATGACAGACAACTGTAGAATGACATGTCAGACTCCATGTATGTAAATATAAACAACACAATGACTCTTCGTTTCAGGTGATAATACACTAATTAAACACAGTAATATATTATTTTTTGTTCCTGCCAGTATTTCCCTCTAAATCCGAAACACTGGACCTTTAACTTATCGGTAGCAGTTGTCTGTTTCCACTTTAAAATAAAATGATCAAAAATCACACATATATTTAAAGTTTTCACCCTTCAGCGGTTCCAAAATAGTTCCCCTGAAGTAGCTTTATTATAGTGAATGGTCGTCCCAGAAGCTTGTCGTGTTCCCTCAGAGGCCAGTAATTCTGTGGAGAAGCGCTGTCTTTCTGAGGAGAACCTTTTAAGAGCCCCTTCTTGCTGAGAGTGTACCTGTTAGATGCCATTTTGTGATTATAGAGTATTTTTAACTTTGACGTGAAATCCTGAAATGCTTGAAATCGGCTCATGTTGTCTTTTAGCCCTCTGACTGGTTTCAGACTGAATCGAACTTTGAGGCTTCCATGAAGTCTCCTCACTGCTCCCTCAAGTGTTAAATTAACAGTTGTCTAGATCACACACATTACCTCAGCTTTCCTACCAGGGAAAGATCAGATTCTAATTTCCACTACATTGTCTCATTATGCTCAGCTTTGTCTTTTAAATAAAGGAAAATATTTGTTTCTTCTGTCTCCTGTGGTTTTATTTGACGTATCACATTCATAAATTCACTTAAATGAATCTCTCAAGTAACATCTTGAGAGCTGAGCAGAGCAGAAACAAGTATTTTCCTTCAACAGTTACGTAGCTGTTTGTGCAGATTATCTGTTCCACTATGTCGGCATCGTCCGAGCTCAGTGAGTCCTTTGTATCTTTGGGATCTGTGTTCTTAAAAGCCCATCTTGAACAGTTTATATCCTGCAACTTCTCTAGTACATAAAAGCAAATATTTTTTCTCTTGATTTCCAATTTTGGACACAGAAAACAAGAAACAGTTTTCTTATGTATCTCATTGCTTTTCCATTCATAGAAATATTTATGGTTAGAGGACCGTCCGTCGTCCAACCCGTTTTAACTGCTCGGAATTTCTGTGTCTTGTGGTCGTGTTGCATCTTTCACCCCACCTGCAGCCAATAAGACTGTGGCCACAATCCAGCAATGATTCATGGGAAGATCAGTAAACATGTGGCCAGACACAACAAACCGAGCATGGACTCACAGACACTTGTCCCACGTTCTGTTGGCTTTACCCTCTCTGGAGACCGTGGGATCTAATTAAAGCTTTTGTTTTGATGAAACGCCACTCAGAACAGAATATGACTTCCATCTGAAGTCATTTTGCGGCGGCCATGTGTATGCCCTCAGAAGACGAGTTAATTTTATTTGAACCAGGGATGCAAAACGGTGACAGTGAAACCCATAAATTTCCGAAAACCTCAGAATGTGTGCCATGAAAAACACATGCCGTTAATTTGCATCATTACTCACAACTTGAATTTATTTATATCTCAGGAATTCACAATTTTCCAGTTGTTACCAGGCAGTCGTCACCATGTGACCTTCACTCTTTAGGTTGCCCCTCCCAGAGGTCAAGATGACAGGATACTGGACAATAAACCAGGGTGGCAACGCTCGCCGCAAACTGCTCTGTCCCACTGAGACACGGCCCATAGACATCAAGGTAAACACACACAGAAAGACAATTGGAAAGTTCATGAGCAGCAGATATTCCCACACATACACCGTACACGGTGACATACGTTAAGGATCAGCTCTCAAAGGAACAGTGTGCAGGATATAAGGGAATTAAGTGGCAGATTGCAATGAGCTGTAACTTCTTGTCAGAATTCCTTCAGTGTTCATTCTTCAAGAGGTTTTTACCAGAAGCCAAATCATCCACAGAGGTCTCTTCCTTTCCAAAACAAACAGACCAGGTCATTTAAACCAGTAAAAACAATGAAAAAAGCAGTTTCACATCGAAAGAAAATTATGTTTTTCTGACGCTCTCTTCATGGAGGGGCTGCTAACTACAGAGGCCCACACAAAAATGTGAATTTCCTTATCTAGAGCCAGTGTTTGGTCCCTCTAAATCCTGCACACTGCAGCTTTAAATAGTGATAGTCCACCTAGAATCGCTCGTTAAAAGGAAGTTAAAAAGTGTCTGTGGTCAGGTTGGATTAGTGTCAGTGATAATGGCTTCTGATGGTGAGTTTTCACAGCAGATAAAGAAATGAAAATATTTCTAAATTATTTTTTTTCTTGCTAAAATACTCTGCTTCTTTGTTAGTTGGTCAAGCTCCTTTAAAGGGACAGTTCACCCCAAAATCAAAAATACATATTTCTCCTCTCACCTGAAGTGCTGTTTATCAGTGTGGATAGTTTTGGTGTGAGTTGCAGCATGTTGGAGATATCAGCCGTAGAGGAAAAATCTACTTTTGGTTTTGCGGTGAACTGTTTCTTTAATCCCTGAAACTCCGACTTTGTATATTTGCTTTTTGTTGCAAAACTATGACTGCTTGGAAGACACTGACTATATAGACACATCACTGAGAAGTGGATCATGCTGCAGGAACTGTTTGACACCTCGTCATGAGAATGTGTCACCTTTGAGATCCACTGTGAGTGACGTGAGTTCTAACTGACCACGGCTGGTATTCAGTCATCAATGTCTTGTGTTCAGAAAAGAATCAGTCAAGCTCCTTTTATGAGAATCATCTTTTAACCTTTTAAGGAGTTTAATGGGTGTCAGCTTGGCACGACAGCCTCGTCTTCGCCGTCAGTAGTTGGAGAACAAGTTATGAAAATAAACAAGCAGCCTTGTGATCTGAATCCAGTTACTGTAGCACAGCTACTCAGAATTTCAAGCATAAACATTAAACACCAGGGCTGTTTTCATACTTTGTGAGTGTGTGTGCACCGCTGCAAGAGTGTGTCTTGTGTTTCCAGGGTCCCGTGTTCCTGCGTGTTCAGGGTCACCCATGCAACAGACAGGAAAGCAGGGCTTTGAGTTTCAGCGAAGAGAAAGCCCACTGGCAGATTCCCATGAATGAAGTCAATATCATCTGCGATGTCACCACCAAAGATGGTATACACACACAAACACACATATCAACACTGTCATGCAATACATTCTTTGGTCTCAGTGTTAATTTAGGGGTTTATTTAGAGGGTACAGACATTTAAAGAAATTAAATTTGTCTGGATATAGACACACACACACACTCTGCAGAATTAATTACATTCCTTCTCTTCTTGTCTTGCAGATGTGCTGTACGTGGCCACGTGTAACCCAGTGTCCCTGTACTCCATGAAGGAGCGCGGGGACACAATTCAGTGCATGGAGCTTTACGACATCTTCCCCAGGACCATCAGTGGCGTCTGGCAGCCCTTTGTCACCGTCGCTCCCCTGGGGAGTCCTCTGGATGGGCAGGTGGTGCTGCACGAGGAGCAGGTTGGCACACACACACACCAAGACAAGCACGATTGCACTGACAAGATTTGTTTTTAATCTTCATGGTGAAAACATGCTTTTACGGTGGAGTCAGTGAACAGAATATTGATCATATTGGAGGTACCCTGTGGAGTTTTCACTTTGAATACATATATTTTTTCCACCAACGTATTTTTCACCAAAACACAGGGTCTCATTTATGAAATGTCGGTAAATCTGTGAGTAGATTTGCACATTTAAAAACCTTGGCATTAAAAACTTACTCCAGATTCATGAATTTAATTTAGATTTAATTTGACTTAATGAATGCCAATCATTTGTTAATTGACAGCACGCTTCCGCTGGGCAGCAAGTAGCACACACACACCACCCAACAAGTAAGATAGTCTGGAGTAAAATCACACCGTCTCCCTCCAACTCTCTGGCATATTCAGCTTCACCAACGCTCAACACAAGAATGATGTGGAAACAGTGATCTGAAACACAACTACACTCACACTCTAAAGCATCACAGTCCAGTCTCTTTCGCCTGATGCCCTTGTTGACTGACTGGTATAAAATGTAACATGACACTTAGGCAACACTGGTATTTAAACTTTTTTTTCTGAGGACAGCCACAGATTCCTCACAGAATTAAAATAGCTGCACACAAGTCAGTTTGAGTTCCTTAAACTGGCTGGTGGTTAGTGGCTGTTTGCTGTTGAACCTCTCTTACCCCATAAGACCCCGTCGTACGACAGCAGAGCATAAGACAAGAACAATGCGTGTTTGCTATTTCTATGACCAGAGCACTTTTACAGCTGCTGCATATTAGGCAAGAGGAGGACTTCTAAAAATACCGTTGTGATGGATCGTGTTACGTCTGTCTAAAAATGAAGAGCTCCAGACAACAGGGAGTTCATTCACAGGTCGCTGGCCTTCCAGGGATATCACACATACACTTGCATACACACACACATACGCACGTTCTACTCGGCATTTACACTTGTATGCATGCACATACATAAAAATGCCATGTTCAAAGACATGCAGAAAACTCAAAGACACAATTACATGTAAACACACACGCGCAACCTGAGTGAAACTGTCAGAAGACTCATCCACATGCTGGACACACACGTGTGCTCACACATGTCCACACTCCCTCCAAAGGCTGTGTGTGTTTAGAATCAGGAAATGGGCTTTGCTTTCTCTGAATAGCTCGAGCGGTCCTCGGTACAGTAGTGTGTGTGTCAGGAATGGGAGGCCATAAGGAAGCCATTAGTGTGAAGCAGGGCAGCGGGGCCGAGGCCAGCTCCCCCGTGGCTCCTTCTCATAAAACTCAATTGAAGATGAAGCCTAGTGCGTCACAAACGATAGCCCTTTGCACAGCTCACCCAGTACACACACACTATTTACTGTATATACACTGAGCAAACATTTAAACGCAACATTTTTGTTTCTGCTCCCTGTTTTCAGGAGTTGAAATTAAAGATATAAGACTTTGTAATTAATATTTCTCTGAAATTTTGGTCTCAGATTTGTTAAAATATGTCAATGTGCACGACTCCTTCTCCAAAACTCAAAAATGTGCAGTTTGGTCTTTAAAAATAAAAAAAATATTAGGATTACACATGACGGATGCCCCGAAGAATCAGTCAGCATATGGTGTCAAACATTTGCCTCATACAGTGCAACACATTGCAAGGTTTGAGGGCCACTGACATGCTGACTGCCGGAAAGTCCAAAAGAGGTGATGACCATGAGCTGAATGTTCATTTCACGACCATAAGTCATCTCCAACGCTGTTTCTGTGACTTTGGCTGTACGTCCTACTGACCTCACAGTGCAGACCACATGTAACCACCCCAGCTCAGGACCTCCTCGCACAGTCGCTGTGTTTCATTAGTGGTTCCACTTGCCCTCATTCACTTCCCCTCAGCTCTTGGTATTACGTAACAGCCTCCGTCACCCGGAGGCCACTTGGAGAGCAGAGGGAAGGCAGGCGGGGGAGGAGCCTTTGATTGTGACCATCCTAAGACACACCTCTGTGATTATCTTGGAAAAGGAAAAGTGGTCACTAACACAGACTTGAACAAATTTTAGACAAAGACAAAGAGCAGTAAGGGACTGTTCATTATTTATGAGAGAGGAGGGGGTGGTGCAAAAAGCGGGAGGCATGTCAAATAATATTTTAAGCACTGGGGACTTAAGGTAGGAGTAAACAAATTTAAATGGTCGCATTTTGTATTTATTTTACTGCCCATTTCAAAGTAAACATGCCTTCCAAAGAAAATTACAGCATTTATCACAGCCAGAAACTGTAAAAACGGAAATTATCATTGGATTTTTAAATTTCCAACGGTCCTCAAACACATCATGTGCAACGACTGCTTCCATCAGAAAACCAAATCTGAGCTTAAGAAGTGATATTTCTTATAAATCGTTTTATTCTTCGTCTCATTAACAAATTAAACGGCTTGCATGAACTGACCAGCATCTGCGACAAGCTGTTTTTCAACTCCAGAATTTTGTCTTAAACTTCTAAACATCATAGGGTAGGTTTTAAAAATTGATTAAATAATCTTTGGAGGAGGAAGGGTCATGCATTTTCCCCGAGTCACTTAAGGAGGCTCAAGGAAGAATATTTGTAGCATCGGGAAGGGGCAAAATAAAAACGGAAAATTAAGTCACGCCTCCTCTGATGAGTAAAGAACAGCCCCTTAGTCTTTTGTGTGCATTAAAATAATACTTACATCTGAACTCAATATAAAAAATGAAAGCAACATACAGCTCGTCTAATATAAATGTAAGAAGTGCACAAATGCAGAAGCACATATGGACATTACCTGCAAACTGAATTGAAGAAACTTGCAGCGTTCACATTAGTTGGAATTAATTCAGATCCTGGTGTGTGACGTGGAGAAAAGCAGCCTCTTTTAGGTTTTGACATGTGAGATACTTTAACTTGAGTCCAAACTAATGATGGCAGAACAATGGCAAAAACTCTGAATTCCTTTGACATGCCAAAAACACAGCAAAAATCCCGAGCAAAGAGCCCACACACACATTCTCAGAGACACCTGTGCTGTGTGATGAGCTCTTGACCACGTCTGCCTCATGACCTCGCTGAACTTTACCTCTGAGGAAATTAAAGTGTCTGTCTCAGAGTCTTGTACTGCATTTAAATCAAATTTAAAACATGATGTATACGGCTGTCTTCCATCAATTAAAAAAATGCTCCACGCTTGATCTGACGTAAAAGATCAACCACATGTTAAAAGGAAAAAAACAAAATCAAGGGAGCGTTCATAATCAAATCTTAAAGGACCATTTATTGCAGTAAGTTAATTATATTAATGAATCATTCATTTCCTCTCTGTCTCAGGAATTATGTTCTATTCATGCTGGTTGGGATTTTTCTTTTTGGCATGTGATTTGCATTGTTACACTAGTTACATCATAGTCAACTTATATGTCGGCCTGCTTTCTTGAGGTATTAGTGCGTATTGCTAACTATTTTATTCTTGATCCAGTCTTCCTCTGATATTTACATCCTCCTCTGTCTGTCTTTGGATTTGTCTCTTTATCAGAGCAACACAGTGCTCCATTTGGACATGGTAACAGGCGCCGTGCGCAGGCTCATGCTGTCTCCAGACGCCGATCAGCCCTCCACCAGAGCCTCCAGCTGGTGGAGCAGTAAAGAACAACAGGTCAGGAGTTTCTCAAATGTTCAGGAATCATCTCTCCTCTTCACTGAGGACATAGACAAGACATGTTGTGTTTTCCACGTGTCCAGTTTTCCATAACGATTGGTGATCCTTAACACAGAATTAGGATACATTATCCTGTTCAGAATTTTATGATTCTTAATCAAGAAACAAGTAATTTGGAAGCGATGTTTGAAGTTAATGTTGATTGTATTGACTCTTGTTTGCAGGGAGGGCACAAAATGTGCCATGACTTCGCCCACAAAAACTGGCTCCTCTTCTATAAAGAGGATGGGTAAGATACTCTGATCTGAACTAGAGTTTCCATGACACTTTTAAACAGCACACTCTCTGTCATGTGATGGTATTGATCACTGATCCATGTGTGTGTCTGTGTGTTTGTGTGCACAGCAACCAGCTGGAGGTGCTGGATGTGCTGGAGGGCCGGGTTCACTCCATCTCCCTTCCCATCAACCTGAAGTCCGTCTTCCTCGTGGCAGAAGACCGCTGGCTGCTGGTGGAGAGCAGCACCAACAAGTAAGTAGTGCACGGACCTCAAATCTCTCTGAGGGTCTTAAAGGCGGCCTATTATGCTCGTCCTTATTTTCTGTCATATATGTAATGTTACAGTGTTAGATGTTCATATTGAACGTGGCCAAGGTTTCAAATAATGAGGTAAATGTACGTGAAAGTACATGACGGATTTCTTTATATAGTCATCTGCTTCAGCCACACTACTGCAAATGTTTACACTACATAAACTGCTACATGCTGCCAACAGGGTAACATGAAATCTTGGTTGCCGTAGTTTTGATTCCGCCCTGATTTCAGATCATATTCCTGCTGGAACATGTCCAGTTGCGTTTATAAGCTTTTATTGTTGATTTTTAATGACTGCTGTACTCTGGTGCAGTCAGTGCTCAGCTGCAAGTATACTGCTACTTGTAGCTACATGCTAATGTCAGGGAAACATTTAATCTTGGTTGCCAATTTTGTTGAGATCTCCCGGATTTTGGATCATATTCCTGCTGGAACATATCCACTTATGGGTACAAGCTTTTATTGGTGATTGTTCACAGTAAAAAGTGCCGTTATACTCCGTTACAGTCATTTCTCAGCTGCGAGTGCACTGCTACATGTAGCTATCTGCTGCAGTCAGGCAATATGTAATCTTGGCTGCCGGATTTCAGATCGTGGTTGTGAAGATTTTGTTTTAGAAGCTTTCACTAGTGACTTTTCAAAGCAGAAAGTGCTGTTTTCTGTTACTTTCATTATTTGTCTGCAAGTACGCTGCTACATGTAGCTACATGCTAACACCAGGGAAACATGTAATCTTGGTAGTTGCTGTTGATTTCTCCCAGATTTCAGACCAGATCTCTGCTGGAACATGTCCAGTTGTGTTTACAAGCTTTCACTGATGATTTTTCATGGTATTTTCGCTGTACTCTGGTACAGTCATTCCCTCGCTGCAAGTACACCGCTACATGTAGCTACCTGCTTGCTACTGTCAAGAAATATATCTTAGCTGCTGAGGTTGTTAATTTTTCTGTTAATTTTGGATCACAGTCTTGCTGGAACATGTCTGGTTGTGAAGATTTTGGTTCAGAAGCTGTTACTGGTGATTTTTCATGATAGAAGGTGCTGCTATACTGCAGCACAATCATTCCTCAGCTGTACACTGTTACATGTAGCTACATGCTAATGCCAGGGAAACATGTAATCTTGGTAGCTGTTGTTAATTTCTCGCCAACTTTGGATCAGATTCTTGCTGGAACATGTCCAGGTGTATTTAGAAGCTTTTACTGGTGATATTTCATGGCATAAAGTGCCATTATTTTCCATGACAGTCAATCTCCAGCAGCAAGTGCACTGCTACATGTAGCTACATGCTAATCAGGGAGCATGTAATATTGGTGGCTTTCTCCCAGATTTCAGTCCAGATTCCGGCTGGAACATGTCCAGTTGTGGTTAGAAGCTTTTATTGGTAATTTGTCATGGTAGACAGTGCCGCTATATTTCAGTACCCTCATTCTGCAGCTGCAAGTACACTGCTACATGTAGCTACTTGCTACAGACAGGAAATATGTAATCTTGGCTGCCAAAATTGATAATTCTTCACAGACTTCAGATCATATTCCTGCTGGAACAGGTCTGGTTGTGAAGATTTTGGTTCAGAAGCTGGTGATTTTTCATGGTAGAAAGTTTAGCTATACTCTGTTACAGTACAGTGCTACATTCAGCTGCATGCTAACGCCAGGGAAACATGTAATCTTTGCAGCTGTCTTTTAATTTCTCCCCAGTTTTGGATCAGATTCTTACTGAAACATGTCCAGTTGTGAAAGTGTGAATGGTTTTGGAAGCTTTTATTGGGGATCTGTTACAGTTGAAACATGCTGCTATTCTCCATTACAGTCATTCTCTGACTGCAATGACTGTGCAGAGACACAGAGATATTCAAGACCCAGAAACACTTGTGAATTAGAGCACACTGGTCTTTTTTGGGAGGAGGTCTTCAAGACACAACCGCTTAAACAGAGCATCCCAGGCAGAGGGTGAATACAGGTGCTGTACAACGTGTTATTTGTGTAAACATGTTCAAGCAGAAACCCAAAATACCAATCTGACAGTCTGAAAATGAGAATAATAGGTTCCCTTTAATGTTTGAATTCGATTACAATGCAACACTCTGTGTCACTGAACAGGAAGTTCCTGCTGACCAAGCCCATGCACATGACGGCTGAAGACTCTGGAGTGTGTCAGCTCCACAGCATCAGTGAGGATGCAGTCAGCTCAGGCCACGGAGCCAGCTCAGGTATATATAACATTTAGTATGGACGTCCCTCAGCTCCAAACAAAGATTAACAGGGTCTTTATGTTCTAACCAGCAGCTCTGTAGCACCTATTAAAGACATTATGTCAACTCAATTAACAAAACCAAGCAGACAGACATGCAGAGAGATGGACTGGTGCCCCTGGCAGCCATATGTCTGCCCTGACAAGACCTCTTAGCTCATCTGTCAACGGGCCTTAAGTCAAACCAAAAATATGAAGTGAACCATGTATGATTCTGTCAATATTAAATTTTCATACCACTCCATGTCGCAGTTAGAGAGAGCAGAATGTGAAGTCATGAGTAATGTCCAACAATCTAGACTGCATTAGTTCATGAAGTTCAGGAGCCACTGTAATAACTAACTGAGGACGGGGAATCTAAAGAAGAAATATATGAGCTTCTGAGAGGGTTTCTGCAGTGAGCTCATTGATATATAACAGACACATAAAGCGCACTGCTGCGGTGCCATTATATATCTACAGCTCTTTGTACAGTATGTTAACACATTTGTTTTATTTCTTGATTTTTATTCAGTAATCTCAACATGTCCTTTCTCATTTCCTTCTCTGTCCCATCATCTGTTCGGCCCCTTCCCTCCCACCTTCTCAGCCGAGGTGTCCGTGCCTCAGATGCTGTCATGTGACCAGCTACCCAACGAGAACCTGAGCGCCGCTCTGGACCAGAAGATTGTTTCTCCTAACCGGATACTGGCCGACACCGGCTCCTTCGCACGGGTCGTTGTGGGCTTCCCAGACCTCGTGGTACGCTAATAAGAGGACACAGTGAAAACTTTTGGTTAATGTTTTGGACATATGAAACTTTTTAAGATTTGAACAAGGGCTGGGCAGCATATGAATATTAAATCAATATCATGATATAGGATGATATAATATTCTAACTTTAGCATGCACTTAAACTTTTAGGTGGCTAAAAACTAACCAATTGACCCAAAAGTCCTTTTCAACCTGTTGTTGCTGCTGAGTCAGTTTAACATCCTGGATATATCCTTCAAACACAGACTGTAGACCCCTCTGTGTGCTTCTCAGTGCGGGCTCCATGCTTACTCCTACAGCGTGTCGGACCATCACAAAGGGGCGGGGCTTAGCAAAAGGTCAACTGAGGTAGTGTTTGTTAAGCTCAGTTTATTTTTATTTATGTGACACGAGGGTTTTCTACCCAGAAATGATTATAAATAAACACTGTAATTCGGTCTATTGGCTGCTCCACAGGCTAGAAGACTCTCTGCCTGCTGGTGCCCTTTCCATTGTTTTTGTCCCTGCCCTCAGACAGCCTGAGTCCGCCACTGAGCAGATGGAAATTTATTTGATCCCCAGAGATTTGTTGTGACGTTTCAATGCTCTCACTGTGTTTACATACTGTAGGTTGCCCTGATATCTTGCATTCTACTCTTATGTAGCACATGCTAACAAAGCTGAACGTGTTTCAGTGTTAACCATTCAGTATGTCCCTGCTGTCAGCCTAATTTAGGCCTTAAAGAATTAAGAAGGTTGAGAACACGAATGAAAGCTGTGAGTGCAGCTGAATGAGGTTTTCAAGTGTGGGTGCTTGAGCTGAACTGATTGATTAATATAAATATATTCACATTTCGGCTGCCAGCTGTGTTTGATGTTTAAGTAGTGACACTCTCCTCTTGGTGTCTTGTCTTGTCCAGTCCCCTAACGAGGTGTACAGCTTTAAGAGGCCTCTTGACCTCTCCGAGATGAAGAGCGCTGACAGCGGGGCTCACATGTTCCTCAGAGGTGGGCTTCGGTCCAGCCCGCCCAAGAAGGAGAACTGTGTCAGTCTGCTCTCAGCCAATCAGGTGGTCCGAGCCCTTCCACCCAGCAAGGTGCCCCTGAAGGAGGTCTACCCCAAAGGTCAGAGTTCAGATCGTATAAATGAGCTCAGAGAAAACATTTGTTCGTAATCACAGAGAATGTATTCAGACTTGTTTTCCTGTTCGTGTCTCAGACGTCACACCTCCGATGACGGCAGCGTACCTGGAGGTGACCGACCTGAACTCCAAAAAAGTCAAATATATTCCTGTACCAAGGTAAACACAACACACCTGTTTCTGACTGGGTCTCACTCTGCAACACTTTCAGGACAAGAACTTCATTCTTCATCCTTTAGCACCAGCTTGTGGTCACAGAGAGCATTGCACTGAGGAACACTGGTTAAATTGTCTCTGTATGTTTTATTATCATGTTTTTAAACTTGCAGAATTATTATTTTAAATTGTGATTTTTGATGTCATTGAATTCTTATGTGCGCTTACTCTTATCAGACACACAATGATACTAAAACACATGCAGCTATTTTCTCTGGAAGCCCTGAAAGAGGCAAGGTAGTTTTTTTGTGGGCAATTAAATCAAATCAAGTTTATTTACATAGCACATTTAAAAACAGCCACAGTTGACCAATATGCTGTGCAAATTTAAAGAATGACACATAAATATATACCAATATAATATGTACACAAATATAAAACAGAATAACACTGCAAGAACAATTACATATGTAAAAAGGAAGAGGCCTCAATAGTCCGAAAACTTTTTAGAAAATCAAATTTAAACAGTGTGACTTTTGTGTGTGTGATTATAAGGCTTTTTTTAATATTACCCAACATTTTAGTATTAAATGGAAAACAAACGCACATTGCTGCAGAGGGCTGATTCTCCAGGGTGTCTACAAGTCCTTAAAAATCTTTTAAATTCAATGTTACAACAATCAGGCCTTAAAAGTCATTAAACAGTCTTTTGAATTTGTGAGGTCTTAACTGCTACAGACATTTTATCTAATTTCATTTATCCACTTTATCCACTTCCTTTTGTGAAAATGAGTGAAGCCTTTCTATGTAAAAGTCCACATTTCTAAAGTTACAAATCTTTAAAACAACTATAATACTGTCACTTTACTTCATACCTGCACTCACCTGTTGGCAAAAGCAACTTAACTTACTCTGATAACCATATTCCTACATAACACTTACCTCTGCACAAGACCACATATATACTTCTTGCCTGCGATGCACAAATAAGTAAAACATGAAAACATCTTGATGCACGTCTAATGACTTTTGTAAGTGACTGTATCTTTTCTACATATTTGTGATTGGCAGGTCGATGTCTGTGTCGCCTTATACCAGCTGGTTGTCCAAGGTGTCAGAGTCTGACGTGCTCATAGCCGCTCTCGGTTCTGGAGGTGTCGCCACCGTGGACATGGGTGGGTACGTGCGGCTGTGGGAGACAGGATTGGACACTCTGCAGCGATCTCTCATGGAGTGGAGGAATATGATCGGGACAGAGGATGGCAGACCTTTACAGGTAATATCACAGCTTTGTTTTGTAATCTTCAGTGGCTCATGAGATGCTGTTGTAATGAGAGGACTGGGTGATGAATACAAACACTGCAGCCTGCAGTTTCTCTCCACACCACAGAGGGGCAGTGCTGCTTCAATAATAATAACTCCAGTGGAGAGAATTTCAGCTGGACATCACTCTGCATACTTCCACACTCCTCTGGCAGAATATATTAGCTGCTGAAACATTCCTGATTTTATGCTAACCGGAATGTTTCCAGGCCCGAAATGTACGACCCGGCTGCACCCAGGGTGGGTGTGTATGAATGGACGGCCATTGTTCTGATGATGCAACAGCTCTGACCCTCAGTACAGGTCAGAACATTTGGAACCAGCGCACTGAGAAAGCATTGTTAAGGTGCCCACATACACAACACAGGCAGATAAATTCTTAAGATAATGTAGCCTCCCAGACGTAGCGGGCATCGTCTGCAGATGTGTGGTTAGAGAGAGAGAGAGAGAGAGAGAGAGAGAGAGAGAGAGAGAGAGAGAGAGAGAGAGAGAGAGAAGCCTTCACATGGACTGAAACGAGGGTGATTGTGTCAGTGGATGATGCAAATCAGTGACGGATGATTTGTTGAATCTTGAATAAGTAGTTCAAATTCATAAATGTATTATTGTGAAGTTCTGTGTTCTGTTTAAGCATCTCTTATGTCAAACAGGACGGGAAAGTCAAAAATCTCCTGCTAAAAACGTATGACGAGGTGATAATTATGTTTCTGGGTGCTCATTAGGTATTCTCATTTATCCAGTCCTATGTTCAGTACTTCCTAAACACATGCACTTTTTTTACTAAAACGATGCAATGTAGAGCGCCCGGCGCGTGCCTGAGCGTACGCGTGTGAATGAGCTCCACTTGAGCAGAGTTCAAACATGCATGTGCCCAGACACGCTACTTGGCAGCGTTTAAGACTGTTTGTACTGATGTGTTTGTAAATCGTATCATTTTACTGAAAATGAAAACAAAGCATACAACTCGATAAATGAGACTTGGATTATAGTGCCGGGGTGGTGAGAGAGTTTGTAAACAGATGTTTTGATGTAGTTTTGCCGTTAAACGTAAATAATGTTCATTTTTTGGATTCTTCGTTCACTTTGTAGGTATGAAAGAAAAGTTTCTGCACAAATTTGAAGTAACACACAGTGAGTGATTGATATATAAATGGCAAATGGTGATTGATACACAACTGCACAGGTGGAAGGGTCACGTTTGACTGGAGTCTCCCAGGACCCCAACACATTGGCACTTTTAAAACGCATTAAATAAAACAGAAAACAATGATATGAAGTCATTAGGAATAAATTTGGTTAAAGCTTATAGCTCTGTTTATAGCTCTGAGGTTTGCCAGCACCACAGTAGGTATGATGAAGGTTAAAAGTGTGCTGAGATTCAAGAATATATTCATTAAAACACACACACACTCCCATACACCTGCACGCCTTCACTGCACAGGGACCTCTCCCTGGCCTAGATTCCTCAGTGGTCAGG
This sequence comes from Epinephelus cyanopodus, assembly GCA_026686955.1. Classification (NCBI taxonomy): domain Eukaryota; kingdom Metazoa; phylum Chordata; class Actinopteri; order Perciformes; family Serranidae; genus Epinephelus; species Epinephelus cyanopodus. The sequence continues at coordinate 37,962,969 of CM048927.1, read as the reverse complement.
TCCTCTTTGATCGGGCACCTTGAGTCCACTGTAGGTCAGACTGTGGACAGACTCTGCCTGTGCTCCGTGTGAGCTCACTGGCAACAACAGTAGCACTACTGTACTTAAACATACCTGCCGACAAGGCTCTCTGTATATCTGCCCCGCGATATGCTACTTTACCAAACTGTTTACACACCTCACCTCCGGACAAAGTTACCTGTTTGCACATGGCACGTCTGCATGGCTTAACAAGTTTTTACGACACACTGAGAGAGTGTAACAATCAGGCTTTTGACCGAAGTATGAGATGTTAAAGGAGAAGCAGGAAGTAACAGAAATCTTCTCACTCACCTCTTGTGTTTGTCAGAGGTGTTTTCTATTAGCAAAGCTCATGTCTACTGTCCTCAGAGAAGAAAGACATGACAGCTTATAGCCTCTGACACACACGTGCACACATTTCTAGAAAACCACAGATTGAACTGTGTGTATGCAGGTGTGCATGATTGTCTGACATCGCTCCATTACAGCTCTGTTGACATCATCCTTGCACACTCAGATGCACAGGAGGCATCACTCATCATCTCCCTGCACACACGTCTTTTGTTTAACTGGTGCCAAGTAGGTGTCTGAGGTATAATCACATTCATAGCAGTCCCCTCTCATATATCCACTCACTCAACCTGACACTTATTTTCACAATTTGGTTGTCATTACACCCGTATGCCAGTGTGTGGGTGTTTGTTTCTTTACTCCGCTGCTGCTCTAGTTGGCCGTGTGCCTCCTTCTACCCTCCCTGCCCTCGTCCTGCTGAGGCCAGCTTATCAGTCACGCTCATACACTTGTTTGCATCTTTTAAAGTTCAAACCGTCTGCAGCAGTTTAGACTTGTGCCTCAATTTGCAAACGACAGCAGTTCACAGAAGCCTTCTTGAAAGGTACTAAAGACATCTTGGAACAAAGTGTTGAACAGTGTGGCCAGACTTGTTGCCATATCACACACTTGATACCAGAATTTAAGAACAAATAGCTCAGTTTAAGTTCTTGCACTCCTTGGATGCAAAAAACCTGGAAAACTCATGGAATTTTGTTGTTTGCAATGAAATTAGTTGTTTCCATAAAGTTCCAAAGATAAGCTTCCATGAAATGTAACATTACGGCGGATTTATTTTCAGTGAGACGTCAAGAAAGGCAAATGAACTCAAACAAGTTATTTGATGCTTGCACAGTTCTCATTTTCCGTGACTTGTACCGGCCAAGCCCTCTGCTCTTAGACGTTACTTGTACATGTGACGGAGTGTGGCGGCATTTATTATGGGGAGCAAGACTCCTAACCAGGCTGGCAAGTGCAGCAGACACAGTGAAGTGCATGCTTTTCCGAAATCAAAATTCTATTATGGGTCCTTAAAAAGTCATGGAAAAGTTTTAAAATTCTGTCCTTGGAAATGAGTGGAAACCCCGTAAAGACTATTTTACACTCACACTGTGGACACACGTGGTTAAACATTCATGCCGTTATATCCAAACACACATACACACTAACCTGCACCCAAGTTCACGCAGGGGCATTTACTCCCCAAAAAGTGCTCAAAAAGTGGGCTCGTTTGCATGTGACTGCTCTCACACACACACACCAACACACATGCCATCCCTCCTAAATCACTCTCTGTCTTTAGGCGTCTTAAGGGAGAACCAGAAATTTATGAGGCTATTAATCTCACAAGACAAGGCGTGGACCGCAGATGAGAGACGGGGGAGAGACACTGGGTGAAGGGAAGGAAAAAGAGAGGGGGAAAAGTCATTGAGAGAGGAGGGTGGGGTAACGACATCGATTCCCACAGTCATAAAAATCTCCTCTGAGCTGCCAGCCCCACACTCCCCTCTCTGTCTGTCTTTCTGTTTCTTAGAGTTAAGGTGCCGTCTTTAGCTTAGTGCGGACCACTGCGACCAGCAACAACGGCAACATAGCAACAACTAAATCCTGGGTTTATTGGATGTTTTTGAAACACTGTGGAAAACACAGTGTCTGTTACTGAAGGGTGGTTTTAAAGTCTAAAGATGGGTTCACCGCACACCATTATCTGTGCATCTGTTTGGAGCAGGAAAATCAAACTTTAAGCTGTGGGGTGAAGCCGGTGACAGCTGTCAATCAAGCAGACCACCCAAACACTCCCTGAACTCAGAAACAAGCAACTCAAACTTTATTTCTACCACATTTTATTCCTGGTGTGCAGAACACATGAACGACCACAGAGGCTGCAGTTACAAACACTATGAGAATAGTGTTAAGATAAAACATTAGACATAAGTAAACGCAGTTAAAACAGGCTCATAAATAATACATGTGAAGAAGAAGGAATAAAAGTGAGTTTCCTTTGTAGAGTGGGTGGGCTCAGCTGTAGAGATAATGAGGAGCTCAAACATCTGCGAGAAGCTCAGAGTAGAGCCGCTGCTCCTTCGTGCTTAAAGAGGTCAGTTGAGGTGGTTTGGGCGTCTGATCAGGATCCTCCTGTTGGAACTGTTCCAGGCATGTCCAACTGGTAAGAAGCACTCGGGCAGACCCAGGACACACTGGGAGGATTATATTTCTCATCTGGCCTGGGAACACCTCGGGGTCCGCCAGGAGGAGCTGGAAAGCGTCGCTGGGGAGAGGGACATCTGGAGTTCCTTGCTCAGCCTGCGGGACCTGAAACCCAGCCCTGGATAAATGATTGAAAATAGATGGATGGATGGGTAATTAAGATCAACTAAGTTAAATTTATCAATAATATTAAAACCATTTTAAAAAAAAAAAGTAAGAATAAGATTGAACAGTGACAGTTGGCCAATAAAAATCATTAAGACATGGGGTCCCATGGGTGAAAGTCCTGTGTTGGTTTGACCCAGACATCTACCTTGTCCCTTGGTGGAGTTTGTCGCTCTTTATTCTATGTCAGTTGCTCTGAGCCTCTAATACTGTCATGGATGGGTTTACATCGGAGTTAATTGAAAGCCTGGTGCGTCTCATACAGACGCTCAAGGGTGCCTTGTACTTTGGTATCAGACGCCAAGGGGCTAGCTTCTCTATTTGAGAGTTAGAACAAGTTGGGTATTGATGTAGTTCGTGAATCTGATTGTCCTGCTGTCAGGATCCCTGCTGGGACATGGTATTGTTTTTTAAATTATTATATCTAGGTTGTTATGCCTTTGCGCTGGCGTTAAGTCTGGCGTCCACCCATACATATGTATGTCCCACTCTCGTGAATGTGATATCTCAAGAATGTCTTGAGGGAATTTCAATCAGGCGAGACTTGTTCTGAGGGAAATAAGTCTGAGAAAGTCTTTGGCAATTAGACCCCATCGTGATGTCATCTATTCCAGGAGGGTGGTAAAGATGTAGTGGATTAGGGAACCCCTCCGCACGGGGTCTAAAATGACAGCTGACAGGAGCAGAGAGGAGAACAGATTTAAACTTTGGCAGCAGCAACATGAATGGCTGAAGGAGATTGTGGCAAAGTGTGATTGGCTAACCAGAAGAGGGAATGCCAGTAGTCAGCTGATTGGAGGAAGCAGTGGGACTGAGAGAGAGAGAGAATTGAGAATGAACAAAGTATAAAGAAAGTCTTGAACTTGCGCTGAGCTCAGTTTCTTCAAATTTGGCACAAATGTCTACTAGGACTCAAGGATGAACTTGCAGCATCCATGTTTTCAAATAACTCGATGGACTCATGGAGGCATACAACTGCAAGGTGGTAGTCTAGTTCTTTATTACAGACAACTGGAGAGTGACAGGAAAGAGGGAGAGGGTGACACACAGTAAAGGGTCGCGGGTCAGATTTGAACCCAAGAATCAGGTGAGCAAGAGGTCGCCCCAGGATCCTTGCTGGGACATTGTAATGTGACACACAAACACGCACACACACGTCACCCTGTAGCTGCAGTGCCCAAATGACTCATGCCTCTTTTACAACCACAGTCGGAACCTGAACCGAGTGTGGCGGCTCTGAAAGCCCAAAATGGACACATGCTGTAAAGCGTCACTCAACATTTCTCTAAAACCAAAAGCAGAGCATTAGTCACTCTTTTACTGGTCGAGCCAGAATAGAGTCCATCACCAGCATGAGGACACACACATGAGGAATGTCGTCACCAGTAAGAGAGTTTTATCTGCAGGTGGTTTACTGAAACCAGTCTGTGGTCAGGAAACTGATAGCTCCACTTCCTGTCAGATGGACAGATTTCCGAGACACTCGTAATGAGTATCAGGGCCCAACAGATGTACTGACAGGCCTGATGGATTGAAGCGTTGTTGTCAGGGAAAAGAGTGTGTGATGTGTTTATCAAGCGATGGTAATCACATCCATAAACACTCAGTGAGAACGATACGTCTAGCCAGGACAGCTAAGCCTTTGAAGGCGTGTTCCTATGCATCAGGTGCACGCCCTCGTTTCCCAACGTGGCTCCGGCATGTGTGCAGCAAAGCTCATGTTCTTGTTGCTGTTTCCCACTGTGTGCGGCGTATGATTCGCGCATACATTGGTGTGTAATGAGAGAGCGGTCACATGGCGGAGGTGAGCTCCTGAAGGTGAGCTGTGGTGACACGCGAGGCTCAAACCTCTGACCCTTTACCTCACCGCAGAGCTATGGTGCCAAGATGTCTCTGGTTACTGAGGTTGACATCAGATCATCAGCGAGCACACACACCTACACACACACTTCCTGTTGATCTCCATTGACACTGAAGCAAAGCTCTTTGATACACAGATGCTGTGTTGGTTTGCAGCTGCGTGGGACAGTGAGGATGTTTGTCATTTTAATGTGCCCACGTTTGAGACCCTGCTGGTTATTAAACGGCCCCTCCCCCGCCGTCCTGACTGTTAGTGTCATGTGAGGAACGGACAGTTCTTGTCATGTAGATCAGTAACGTCAACAGCCAACACAGCTGTGCTTTTAAGATGATGATCCTGGTGTGTCTGCATTTCACTCTGTGACTCTGTGTGAAGCCTGAGATGTCTTCTACAGGCTGCATTTACTGATTGGTAATTATAACAACATACAGGCCTGTAACAGTTCTTTCCATACAGACACGTAAGATACAAGACGTTACAAAAAGATCTCTTGAACTTGGTTATGAAAGACTCGTGATCAAGATGAACTTTTTGGGATAGTTTGTACTCTCTGAATGACGGACTTCTATACTTTTGGTCTTTCCACTGTAACTCCTTGTTGCCTTGCGGCTTATTAGGTACACCTGTAAACTCTAAGACCCCACGTCAACCAAAACGTTTTCTCTCAGCTGTATACACCAGGCGTTCCTCAGGAAACAACCAGCTGAGAGGGCTGTAGGGCGCTTTGGAGGCGTAGAATACTTTAAGCTGAGACACTTTGGTTGTGTCTGGTTGCAATAATTTGGAATATGTACAGATTTACCGATGAAGGGAAGACTGAAGCACAGAGAGAGTTAATAGGAGGAAAAATATATTGATATACATGGTGTATATCAGCATATTTCTTTTTCATTTTTGTTGCCATGTGTCGTCCTTATTCCTTCATTTCCTCTTAACCTGTTAGGGGTCACGGATGGGCTGGAGTCAATTACCAGTGAATTTCCACGATTTTCGATACTCATTCGATACCACGATAAAAATAAAAAAACAGAACTTGTGTATTTCTGTTTCAAAGTTTGAATTTACGGATGTGGTGACAGACAATTAGTCCGATAATAGAGACGTAAAGACGTTACGATAATAGATAGTAAAGACGTTAAAGACGGTATTGTTAATGTCACATAACGTTAGCCATCTGTTACAGGGTAAGTTATAATGTAAGGCAGCGAGTACTAGTAGCCGCCCTTATAAACGCAGTAAGCTGGCTCTCAAACCCAAATAGTGTAACGTACATTTCAGGAGAAGTATAAAAAGTGATGGTAAATTGAAACTCACTCACCTTGAATTCTTTAAACAAGTCAGGGTGTCTGTCTTTTAAGTGTTTAGCCAGGTTTGAAGTGTTTCCTCCTTTGGTCTGGAAACTTCGGAGGCACCGTTTGCACACTGGTTTTTGGAGTTTATGATTACTCCGCTTTCATCTGCCTCAAATGCAAAATATCTCCACACACGACTCCTACTACCACACACTACAAGCCGAGGTGTTGTGGCTCCAGCAGCACTTGTAGAAGCCATTGTTTCTACCAAAGATGATGGAGACAGGACAGGTCACCAGACTATCACAGGGCTGACACACAGAGACAGACAACCATTCACACTCACATTCACACCTACAGGCAATTTAGAGTCACCAGTTAACCTGCATGTCTTTGGACTGTGGGAGGAAGCTGGAGCACCTGGAGGGAGAACATGCAAACTCCACACAGAAGGGCTCCCCCACCCTGGGTTCGAACCAGGAACCCTCTTGCTGTGAGGTGACAATGCTAACCACTGCAGCACTGTACCGCCCTGTGCGTTGTCCTTCTTTGGCGTTCATAGTGTAGCCTAAATACACAGTGGTGTCATTTTAAAGATTTAAACAGATAGTTCTTCATCATAGGTACCATTTTTTAATTAAGGAAGTTTGTTGGATTGTTTCCAGAAATGTTTAAATTAATGTTTAAAACTCCACATACTGATATTTATTCTGCTGGAGAGGTTGAAGGGGACAGCTTTGTCATGGGAGACTGACAGTTGAATGTCCAGGCTGGCTTGTAAAATGTGTGTGGAAAAAGTGAACCAGCGTTTCAGCTATTAACAAGGTGCCCCTATGAGCAGCATTTAAAACCAACATCTGCTTCAGCTATGAATGCAGAGATGAAAAACAGCAGGGACACTTGGTGGAAGGTTGAGAGGCACCGTTTAATAACTCATACATTCAGCGAGAATCCGTTTGAATCGTATCGTGTCCAACACTTGGAGGACTGTAGGTCCACCGTATGAGCCGGTTCCCACACTGAGTGTTATCTTGTCCTATAATCTGACATGGTTTATATCAGCCTGACCGTCCTAATCTGGGCTAAATATAGAGAGCTGTGCTGATACGGCAGCTTCATGACGATGTGAGAACAGAGCCTGAGCTCTGAGCTTCACTGTGTCCGTTGAGGTGTGGACACGGGGCCAGCGGAGACAGAGGAGGGGTCCTTCTCTGCTCGACTGCTGCTCCTACTAGATAAGTCTCTTTTCAAACGCTCAGTACACGATGAGCCAAGCAGAAATCAAAAACAGCGAAGATAATAACACACACACACACACACACACACACACACACACACACACACACACAAACCTAATCCCCCACAGATACCATTCAAATTCCTGCAGTATGTAAGAATGCAGCTGAGCTACAGGGGATACACTTAGTCTCCCACTGAACTGCCCATTCCTCTCTCACTCCCTCATGCGTGCCAGACTCTGGCCGGCCGCCCTGCCTCAGTGTGAGAGCCGGCATGCTGATTTTGGCACTGACGGTGCTGCTGAGATGGACCTAAGAATCTGAAGCTTTAACCGCTCTGTGTCTCTGCTCCCTCCCACTCCGTCAGTCTCCTGCAGAGAGAGACAGAGACTATTCTGTCCATCCTGCCGAAGCCCCAGACCTTTAGAGATACAGGGTCCATTCTGTTAATGCTTTGACTGTGTGGTAGGTAGCTGCCTCGCATACTTATTCAACACATCAGGAGGTACACACAAAGAGGAGGATTCCAGGAGAAGCTTGGAAAAGAAAAACGTACAATCTAATATGTCTCTATTAGTGGCAAAGTGCGTATTCGACTGCAGCCACGACTCAATGTGTTTTCATTGAAGCTTTTCCCAGAGAGTGTTTTAAACACTGCAGCTTTTCTCATGAAACTGGACTCCCACAGTGGTTTGGAATGTTATTCAGTAACTGATCAGCTAAACTCTATGTATATGTACATGTATGTCTTTTTTATGAAATGCTTAGTGTTACAGTTCAACAGCATCTTAAGGGGAAAATGTTGGCAGTCTCTGTGCAAATGTGGGGTTTTTATTCAGCATCAAAATGCAATACTACCAGTAGTTGTTATGTGAGTTATAGTTCCTCCTGATGGGATGAGAGTTCAGTGGTCTGTTCGCATTTTCAGACTGAACATATAGTAGGAACTTTAACTAGACTCTTAGAAATAAAGGTGCCAACTAGAACCATTCAGGTCTCTTTGGCTTGTGCCATAGGAAAACCATTTTAGGCTCCTGGTATGACTTTATAAAGTTTCCACCTTGAAACCTTTCAGATAATTCTACTTGAAATCCACCTGAAAACATCAAATCTGACCCACATGGCATCTCTCCTTCCTCTCCCCTCAGATTACCATCCAGAGGGACAGCGGCCTGGATGTCACTGCACCAAAACACGGCAAGATCGACCCCAACAACGCTCCTCACGTTGGGGGAAACCAGTGGGCGGGAGGCACAGGTAACCAGTGCTTCTTCCTGGCGTAGCAACACGCTCAAATCCCGACAGTCCACCAAATGCTGATTGAAATCTGTGGTGACATTTCACACACATTTTACAATGATTGATGGCAGGGAGGGAGGTGAATATGAGGCAGCAGTGGTGCTTAGTTGCCCCTGAGTGAGAAACTAAACCTCCCACTGCTCAGCTAATGAAGGGTTTAGAGGACGGTAGTAAAGACTGCAGCGTTACCAGGCTGCTGCCAGAATCAGATGTATGTGACCGTGTGAAAGTAAATAAGGGTTATAATAGAGTGAAATGATTAGTCTATTAATCCATTAGTCAGTCAACACAAATTAATTGAAAATAATGACCGTTTAATTAATTAAATTAAGTTAAGTCGACTGTCTCTGCTGTCTCCACTGACTTAAACAGATTTTCACTCTGGATCACTGCTAAAAAATGTAAAAAAAAAAAAAAAAAAAAGAAATCTGCGGATTCTGCTCGGGTTTTCTAATAAGATGCTTCTTTGCAGGCGGCAGAGACACGGCAGGACTCGGTGGCAAAGGAGGCCCCTACCGGCTGGACGCAGGACACAAAGTCTACCAGGTGTCCCAGGCTGAGAAAGATGCAGTTCCAGAGGAGGTCCGCAGAGCCGCCCGTGAGATGGGTGAGAAAGCCTTCAAAGAGAGGTAAATACCTTGAATACAGAAAAACGCAGTGACCTCATGCTAAAAAAAAAGCCTGGCCTGTGCAGGAAAGGAAAAAACACGGAAAGGAAAACATGGACGATCATAAACCAATAACCCATATCCAAGCTGAGGGAGCTCCATGGGTGGGGAGCTGTGTTTATGTGTACAGATGTTTTGGACTGACTCTTTTTCCGCTTTGGAAACTACCCAGAACTGAAGTGTGTGTAATGTGTGTAATGTGGAACAGGTGTGTTTCCTGGTCACTCAGCCCTCCCAGGTATGGTGCCCCATCCTGGGCAAACAACCACAGGCTGCAGTGCCCCGGCTGGATGGATGAGCGCAGTGGTCGATCCCACCGGGCAGTGTGTGTGTGTGTGTGAGTGTGTGTGTGTGTATGTCTTACACACATTGGCTTCAGAGCGGAGGGTTAAGAGGGCACCCCTTTCACCAGCTCGACCATGAAGGCCGTCTCTGTTCTCTTTTGCTTCAAACACTGTCTTTACTTTCTTCTGTGCCCCATCCCCCTCATCCTCCCCCTTTCCTGCGTGGCCCTTCTCACACACTGGCTGCTTTCACACCAAGAGGACAACCTCTCGACTCTCCTCTTTTTTTGTCTCGTCTCCTCTCCCCTCGGTCCTTATTTGCTTTTATAAATTTCCTCTTTGACACCCCTCCCCGTCCCTCCCTCCCTGTCCTCTGCCTGTCTATCAGTGCTCCACTAAGCCCAGACAAAGTCTTGTAGCTACATGCTGGTGCTCTGCTTCCAAGTACATGTCACTGTACTTTAACGCAGCAGGTGAGCACACATGGTGGAAATACCTGCACATAGGACAGCTTGATTTCATGTTTTCTCATATCACAGGCCGGCTCTGTCGGGCTTTTTCCATACCTTCTCCTTCACCCATGTGTGTGCACAATCCTTTGTTTACTTAACTTTAGGTTAAGCATCAATCAAACTGTGATTCTTTCGTAAACCCTTGAGCACCTGACACACACACACACACAAGCAAAAACAAGCTTAGGTATGCCTTAAACACGAGCGTGTACACACACTTCTCTGGATATGCCTCTGGCTGTGTCTCCATACCTGTAAAACCCTCCAGTTTTTATTGGTTTATGCCATTTTTTGTAGCTCAGGGCAAAATTACATTATAGGTAGAGTTGTTTTTTTAATGTAAGCCAGAAACTCCAAACACATGTCAAGACACAAATTCATTGGGGTGTCGGTGACCTTTGCTGCATGTCACTCCCTCTCTCTCTCTCCCCCTTTCACACTTGACTGTCCCACCGATTAAAGGCAAAAATGCCCCAAAAAATATCTAAAAAAAAAGGACACAAATTCATTGCTGCTTGTTGCCTCCTCAGTTTGTTTTATTCTAGTTCCATAGTGAGGTATGTGCTGTACGTAAGAAAGTGTAACAAGGCTCAAAAAACATCCTCTGGATTTAAAAAAGTCTGGTTATGTTTAACAAATAAAAAAGAAAAATGCTGAACATTAACCAGAAAACTTTACTTTAAAAAGACTTAACACTGACAGCTTTTAAAATCTTAACACAATGTGAGTTTTTAGTCACATGCTATGGGATTTTGCAAAGAATGAGGATCTCGCAGGGTCACTATTTGCAAAAACTACAACTGGATTCCTTTTCAGATGATTTCCCATCCTGCACCTGGTGGAAAACATTACGCCAAACTCCCTTACATGTCCGTAAAAACACACAACTCTAAAACACAAGATAAAAGGCATCATATGTCGACAGTATCGTCAATTCGGCAGCATTATAATCCATAAAGATAAACTGATTTTGTGTACAAACTACCTCAACTCACTGCCAACCTCCAATGGTTAGCTGGGCTGTTTTAGTGGGAGGACGCTGTGGGAATGAGATGAGAACCTTTTCAAAAATTAAGATTTCTCACTGAAAAAAGTGGTGGTTGGCACTTATATATTACAAATATAACACCAAACTCCCTTTAACAAATAGGACATATTTACAGTTCCTTATTCACCTGCAAAAACATCACATCACTCTAGAGACATGAAAGACGTTATATATATGTTGACACTACTCTTGTCAGTTCGGCATCAATATAGTCCGTAAAGATAAACTTTATGGATTTTGTTGCTTCACCTCGCAACCAGCCGTCAGTGGTTAACTGCACTATTTTAGTGGGAATGAGAGGCAAGACATTTCAAAATATGAGATTTCTCAGTACAATAAATGCTGGTTGTCACTTGAATATTACAAATGTTTCATTACAAATATGTGTTCACAACATTAACGACTTTAAGCTCTCATAAGTATAAGGATGAATGAATCAGTTGACTGTTGTTATTGTGCCTTGGTGTTCTCATTCTGCATGTTGCAGAATATCCTTCATGGTTTTTATTTGTCTTGTTGTTTGGCTGTAACGTCTTTGTCTGCTGCCGTCTTGGCCAAGTCTCCCTTGTAAAAGATATAATTGATCTCAGCAGGACGTTCCAGTTTGCTGTCTAGACCTAACCTGTTGGTTAGCTGCTTTATTTCAGTGTTAGGAGACTGTGGGAATGAGAGGAAAACCATTTTAAAAATTATGATTTCTCAGTAAAATAGGTGCCAATTGGTGGATCTGACACACGCCGATTAAACACCAACTCTTGTTCACTTCACAGCTCCACCACTTTCTCCTGCTTTCACTAAGGCGAAGACAACTGAGACTTGTTCACATTCTTGCGCCTCCCTCGAGTTCTGTCAGTGTTTACTGTCTACCCAGTTTGCTGCTTCCTGTCTGGTGCTGGAGAGAGCGCAGCTATTGGTTGTTGACAGTGCTGACGTCATTGAATCTCAGTATTCACATGAGCCAAGACTGAAAACGTGTGATCATACTGAACATGTTTGATTTTGATCAGAATTCCAAGACAAGAAAAAGACCGACGTAGGCAAAAGTTTGTTGACCACCTGACACCAAACGATGATGATCACAGGAGCTCTGGCAGAACTCTCAGGATTTTGTCTGTGACCGTGAACCTGCTTGGAAAGTCATTTTGCATGAGCTTGGTTTCATTCAGTGAATCCACAAGCCTCCTAAATGTAAAAGCAGCACACTCAGAAAAAACCCCAGAAAGCATTAGGTAGTTTGATGTTTGTGGGAAGCAAGTAGAAGTGCAAAGTCACTTCTGAAACAAAACCATTGTTGTTTAGTCTGTTTGCTTAAGAAAATCAAAGTAAAATATGTAAACAGAAAATCATTCCCGTCTACAACCTGAGGGAGAGGCTGCTGTTTGTGTTGTGTGTGCAGTCACGGGGAGTGTCAGCCTTGTTTTTGTGGCCGTTGTGTGTGAAGCTTCAGCGTCTCCACCTCGAACCCAAACAGACTCTTTCTCTGTATTTGTCATTCACGCTCTTCCTCCTGTTGAAGTCAAGGTTCAGGAATTTGAAGGAAATGGCCGCAGCCACTGGCCAGAGTGTCTGCCCACCACGTACACTCTCGTGCATCCTCACTCACACACACACACACACACACACACACACCTAGGAATGTATGGAGGAAGTCACTGTGCTGTGTACAGCTCTGTGGGCTGACATGATGTGGTGTGAATGCAGAGGAACAGACAGGCAGACTGTGTGCACGTCCAAAATAACTATAATGTGAGAGTGATACAGTGCATGATGTGTTAGGAGAGTGAGGAGCAGCACAGGATGAGTGTGTGAAGATGATGGATGAATGAATGAAAAATGATCAGCCATGAATACAAGTATTCACTTACACCTTAGCACATTGATTTAATTAATTTGATTTCACTGTACAGTTGCGAGCAGCATATTTGCTAAACCCCTCTTTGCTCCGCGTTCTTACTCTATGATTATCAGACCCCACGTTCCCTCCACCACTTCCCGAAGCTTGTGAGACGGACCTTCGCTCGGCAGCTGTAGTGGCAGCTGTAGCGTAAACCCCCAAGTGCCGAGTGTCACAGTGGGCTAGTGGCCAGAGGCAGCACCAGGTCTAACCTGTGCAACAGCAGCAACAGAAAGTTTGCCACTCTGGCAGGGAGTTGGGCCTGTCCAGTCAGGCTGGGGTTTCTACAGCCAATAGGAACATGGTCTCTCTGAAAAGACCTGTGATTGAAGTCTCCTGTCATGGGTTAGATTTTCTAAAGCAAACAGAGCCAAGAGGAGGTGCAGAAGAAAAGTTTTCTCTCAAACCAAATGAATTACAATAGGCTCAAAATTTATAATGGTATTTTTGCCCATTGGTGCATCAGTATTAAAAATGTCACACATATTTGCAAAGGAAAAAAAGGCAAGAATGAAATAAGAGACAGTAAATGTTCAACGATAAAGAAAGTCCAGAATCTAAGCAATATTAGTACAAAATATGAGCAATAATTGGTATACTGAAATATAATTAGTGAGCGTGCAAACGTCATCATCAGCAGCAAAAACCTGTTTAAAGGTGCAGTATGACAGATATGTTTCTGCAAACCGCAGGTACGTTACATTAGCATGTTATTATGTAGCGGAAACAAAATCACGAAAATCATGTTTGGGCTTTGGGCTGTTTGTGAGGACGCAACCTCCACTGGAAACACAGCAGTTGCTTGTCATGACACTACTCTCCCTGGAAAAACAGTGACGGGTGTCTTAAAAAACACCCACGGTTGTGGCTCAAACGCCACTGAGAACACAGCAATGACTCACTAAATCACAACCAGTTTTGTTGTTTGTTGGTGTTGAACAGTGATCTGCAGCTTCGCATGTGTCTTGCCTGAGTGAGACACAATCCACCATCCCTTCCACCTCTCAATGACAAAGTCAGCTCACATACTATGTCACTTTAGAAATGTCGATACGATACGTATGAAACCATCTGTGTTCTGCCGAAACTGACATTACCAACATTTATTGTGGTGACTGAAGAATATATTGCAGCTCGTCAGCTGTCAGACTGAGGAGATGTCAGAGATGTTCAGTGGAGCCACAGCTTTAAGAAAGAAGCTGCCTTTCAGTCTTTTTGTGAGCAGGGTGATCTGAAGTTTTCACATTTACACATCATGTCTTTGAACATTTAACTTTTGTCATACTGATTATTTTAACTTTCTCACTGTGTGGCTCTCCACTGGCTGTTTTGGCCAGTTTATTTTCCCTTATTAAGGATTTCTGAAATTACAGTCCAGGCGCGATTCGTTCAGACATCCATTGCAGACATCGTGTTGGTAGATGAGTGAGTGAGTGTGTTTGGGTGCGATCTTTCTGATTGCATGGCTGATGCCAGCGCAGTCTACACAATGCATCCATCTGACTCTGCTCGCATGCAACCACTCACTCACACACACACACTCACACACACACTCAAAGGTTTGTTGCAAGCTGTGACACATAAAGTCAGAGCCTCTCCTCCATCCTTCAATCCCTGCCTGCGTTTTGAAGTCACCGCTCTGTATCTCTGTGGTGGTCACGGTCTGGTTGTCACCAAAAGTTTCAAACACCTGGCAGAGATTTCCCCCACCCCTCACTCTGTCTCTCTCCAACACACACACACACACACACACACACACACACACACACACACACACACACACACACACACACACACACACACACACACACACAGTTCAAACATGGTGAGGGTAGCACCCTTTACCACACCTGAGGAGGATTCTCTGTCTGTGTGTGTGTCAGTGGTCCTAAAGTACCTGCACAGCGGGATTATACTGATAAGCTCAGCCCACCTGTCTCGTCATGTCCACAGGTGTGTTTTAGAGAGAACACACACACATAAGAAAATAAGCTACATATTTAACATCACTGACCTCAGTGTGAGCTTGTCCACAGGTGTCCAGAGCTCATGAAAGATTTCTTGTTTAGCTGAGTGTTTTTGTAAATCGAGAAGCAGCAGCAGAAGCATTATCTTCAAATTTACAAAAAAATGCAGTTGTTATTCTGCTCTGCTGCATCAGGTTCGTGGTTATACCGATAGACTACCTGCTTTGGAAATTTACAATTCATTTTATTTTGGAAAAATCATTGACAAAAGAATAAGGATGATGCTTGTAGCAGCACCTTCAGCTTTTGCAATGACTGTATGAAGTGACGTGTTTGAAAATGGGACATACTGAGCAGATGGGCAGATCAGATCCCACATACTAACTGCTTTGATACAATACTGTATTTGCCTAAATCATATCATATCAAATCATCTGTGTCCTCTCTCCCTCTGTGTCCTTCCATCTCAGGCTGAAGGAGATTGATATGAGCGAGTACGATGCTGCTACGTACGACCGCTTCTCCAACGCCGTCAGGAGACAAGTTCAGTCTCTACGCATCATCCTGGACAGTCTACAGGTTAGTCTCACTGCACTCAGATTCGCACTTGCATCTTCATCTTAAACTTGAATATCAAAAGCAATGCGTCTTGGGTGATGGGGGTGCAGTAGGATCATGCTTGACCAACATGAAAGTTTAGGTATGAATGCACCCAAAATGCATTGAAGACACTGTGATCTGATCAGCCAGAGCACCTCCGCAGGTGGTTGGGGATACACTGTGACCACACTGAACACAAGCCTAAGTGGTTTTCAATCCACATACCTACGTGGGCGGAAATATCTGAACGTTCCTGGCTGGCTCTGATGTATATGTCATACAGCTACAGATCAGCAAAGATTTTGTTTTTAATATTTGTTTCATTTTTATGACAATATTGGTTCTGAAATGTTCTATGATCGACACCCCGGGCACAGGCACTGTAGGCATTATGTTTTCCATTTGTCTGTCCATGTTTGTGAGGCGTCCATGTTTTTACAGACATGGTTGTAAAGTGTAACTACAACTTGACGAGTTCACGAGGGCATGCAACTGCGAGGCGGTATTTCTAGTTTTTAAATATGTTTTATATTTACACCAATGTAGGCTCTGAAACTTCAGACAGTCATGATGTGCGCCCAGTGTGAAAATATTGTTTTATTCTTATCACTATAGTTTTTTAAAAGGTGGGGGCGGGGCCTGTTTGAAATGGGTTTGGTTGTTTGAGCTAGACAGAGTGATCGGATCACAATGTGGACACTGGAGACACATATTAACAGCAGGTGTAAATGTAATCAGATGAAATAATATCTGGATATGAGACACATTTTATTCCAAGGTGTAAGGAAAAGCTAAGATAAATATCCAAACTATCATGAAATGCAAAATCTGCATGTTTTGCATGTAGCTTTTTTAAATCCAGCCTGATGTTTATTACCTTTCTGAGGCACAATATCTAGATTTGAATGTCAATGTAGGTTCTGTGGTAAAAACAGTTGTTTTCAAAAACAGGTCAGTTTTAGATCTGGTTAATCAAAACGGTAATTTGCTAAAAGAGATTTTACTGTACAGTCAGACTGTGCAGACTGCAGTCCAGCTGACCCTGGCCAGTCAGAAGACAAAAGTTGAGGGGTCATGAAGTTGGTAGATGACCATTGGCTGACCTCATAGGACCCCCGGTGCAGGAAGGAGGGGGGCGCTGTCCCACAGGAGCGTCTTGATTGGTCGAATAAATGAAAAGCAAGAACGCAGGGAGTGGTGGTTAAAAATCCAGGATGTGATATTGTCTCCATTTCATTATTTTGGTTCAGATTTTCCTCCCTTTGTTCAAGCGTCTTAGGGGAAATGTGCACATTCAAATGGGGTTTGGTGTGTGTATGTGTGTGTGTGTGTGTGTGTGTGTGTGTGTGTGTGTGTGTGTGTGTGTGTGAGTGTGATGAGAGGAAAATCGTGCAGCACGTGAGAATGATTACAGAGCAGCGACACTGAGCCTTGCTCTATTATTCTGCTGTCCAGGTGTGAAGCTCTGTTTGTATGTGTGTGTGTGTTTGTGTTTTCCATCCAGGTGTTTGCAGCCGTGCCAGCGTCACCTCTGAACATGAACGCTGGTTATTGTTTGTTTTTGTCCTCGTAGCCGCGGGCCTCATTTTCCACTGTAAAGACGTTGGAGATTATACTAATCAGCCCGCAGGCGTGACGCTGTGAAGTCATGTTATTTTTATCATACCTGAGGAGTGATTTAAGGAGTCTCACACACACATACGCACCTAACTATAGCTGGCAAGCTTTCAATAAACCATAGTGTATTGTTTCCACCCTCGTCAGTCTCCCCGAGGAAAACCCCTCTCTATTTATCTCTCAACAAAGACCTGGCTTGCCGAGTGTAAACACCTGGGCATGTATTTATGAAGCATCTCAGAGGAGGAAATCAGCCAAAAAAAATCACACAGCGATGCAGTTTCTCTTTTACTTTTACACCCTTTTATTTTTTTTACTTTATTAAGCAGAGAAATGACTCATATATTTGGCAGAGTTCAGGAGAGCTCCAGAGGTGTCCCAGCCTGTGAGGAGTTCTCAGGAGATGACAGACATGCAGAGATATTTTGGAAACGTTTAATGACGGTTAGCTTATTAAAAGATACTGAACACTGAGTAAGTTCTAACTCAACTTGTGCATGATGCCGCTGCTCAACAGATCAACCCTGATCACTCTTACATGCCCGGGATAAATGCTCCCTGCAGTTCCCCACCGCTCAGTGATGTAAAGTCATTGCTGAACAGCTTCGGCCTCATAAATCAGTAAAACAGTGTGTATACATTTATTTTTTAAAGCTCTACAATATATATATATATATGGCATTAGGGTAATATGATAAGATTTACAGTAGTTATCAATCTTATTATCATATTTTCATATGTAACCTGTTTAACAACAACCCACCTCATGTTTCTGCACTCTTGGCGCCTGCCGTTTTTGCTGGAGTTGGTAAACAATGGTGGTAGCAGTTGCTGGATACCCAGAGCTTTACAACTCAACGATAGACAGCAGGTTGTCAAACTGCCCCTGAGTCGTCCTAAAATCTGCCTGGAAACGTCCATGATGGAGGAGAAGCTCCTGGACCAATTGGTGGTTCTCCCCATGATCCAGCCTCTTTTTAGGGTCTCATGTACCCACACAGATCTCTGTTTATCTGCTGACAGCCTCTCACCCTCAACATGGCAGCAGCTACACACTGATTACTGTGAAGAATACAAAAATAGTAGATTGCTTTCTGTATGATCAGGGACTAAGCCCACTCCCTTTCCCCTTTGCCTCTCACATCGGCCTGCACCATCGTTCTGTTACGGCCGTACACATGTTGCATCTTTAACGTCCTGGAAAACACTGGGTCACCTTTCAAAAGTGTGGCGGCAGGTTGCATCTGAGGTTACTAAACAACCTTAACAAGCATCGTATCATAGCCTATTTACCTGAAACCCTGATTGCAGAGCTGATCTTCTTCCAGGAGCTGTTTCTAAGTGTGTAGGCCTATCGTCTGTGGGACAGATGTAAAGCTGTGTTTAACTTATCTTATCTTAGACTGATATTTCTGGATGAGGGGAAAGATATGTGTCAGCTGTGATTGGTTGTTCCTTGTCACATGACATTTGGTGCACGCTGCTGTGTTCCAAAAGTTGAAGTCAGTTTATCTCAGGGTGCAGCCGTTGCGCCCTGGAAACAGGTGCTTGGGAAAGCGAGTGAACTACTGCGGCAACGCTGTGTCATTGGAGCACACCTGTCGCACATCTACATTGAAAACAATGAATTTTAGGGTGCAAAAAATGTGTTGTAAAGCGACTTACAGTCCAACAGCTAGCCACCTAGTTAGCTTATTTATCAGCATAGTAAACAGCATTATACTCACCAGCGGGAGTTCACCAGGGTGATCACGCAACTGCATGCATTCACCTATTAGTAGTGGAATAATAGGGTGACCGTCATCTTAATTTAATACAGCTAATAGGAACCTTTCGTCTGCATTTGCCAGTGTCCCAGTGTTTCTACCGCAGCTACCAGCATCAGTCTTCCATTAGTGATATTCAGTCCCTCATGATAGCACAATGTGTGAATTCAAGCGTTCTGCGACGGACAAATTAAAACGTCAAAAAAGTAAGAGCAGGATAATAAAAACATGACTTAAAGAAAAACGAAACAAAATCATTATCTCTATTGTCATTCATCACAAAAACATCTTTCAAGATCCAGTGTTGCAAAGATTATTCAGTGAAGTTTCCACATCCAGTGGCTGCCAACAGATGAGTCTCGCATGTATTGACAGGGTTTAAATAAAGTCTGTAGGCCTACTCTGTCACCTTCATTGAGAAATTTTAGATCTGGTCTGCACCCCAGTTTTGTTTTCACTTTCTGCTGCAGCGCTGCTCATGTAAGGTTGACCACTGAAAGAGCAGTGTGCATCAAGATGGCCAACAGTAGCATTAAAGGAACCATCAGCCTGAAGAGTCTGTTGGGCAACAGAACTGGGGACTTGCAGGCGTATCAGAATGTTAAGTTTAGTTAGCATCTTTCTTTATGTTGTTTGTTTGTTTGTTTGTTGGCAGACTGGCAGTGGCTGACACAGCATTAATGGTTGTGAAACTTGCAGTAGTATCTGCTATAATAGGGTTTATGGTCGAGGGTGGAAGAAACCTCCAGGTTCAGTTTACAACCTGAAACTGCACTCTCTATATTCAGCACTGTATACTTCTTGGGCCTGACACTGTCAGCAACCTGTGGTTTGCAGCCTCAGCGCACAACACTCTATATCTATTTATTCAACCTTAATTCAGGCTTCACCGTCGAGGAGTGGTGCTCGTTTAATTTAGTTTCTATTTTGTGTTATGCAGAGAGTGATGTTCTCAGCCACAGAGTAGAAATTAGGATGGTGTATTTTTCTTTTACTTTTTATGTGTGAGAACCAAAACAAAATATTAGTATTAGCATAAATATTCTTCACACAGGCTTACTTAAAAACATCTGAACGCACGTCCATTTGCACAACTTGCACTGTAAATGTGAAGTTGTTTGTACTTTGCGTTCAGCAGCTATCTGTCTACAAACAAGTGACAGCTATTGTTTCATCAGTGGATTCTTATCAGTCACGAGACGTGTGCTATGTGTGACATGAGGGCCGATCTGTGTTCCTTTGTACACACGTCACGTGTTCTGTGAAAGAACATCTTCGTTCGCATTATCAATGCCATGATCACTGTGACCCAGAGTGGGTGTGGAGGAGCGCATTGTGTTCCTGCTTTTGTTATCCTCCTCCTCTGTAAAGAAGCTCTACTTCCTCAGGGAGCAAACTGACGACAGGAGAAAGTGATGTTGCTTTTCCTCCCTCCTTTGAGTGATCACAATATAAAAGTGGCATGACACCAGGACTTATTAGAGACCCCAGCCTCCTGCCTCTTTGATCTGTGGGTGCGCAGGGGAGAGGAATCCAAACGTCCACACTCTGGACTTGCAGACTGAGCCCTTCCAGATGAGACTGGCTGTATTGAGATGTTTTAAAACTGGTTTAATTTCAGGGCAAATGCTATCGTTACCTGTCTGTCCATGACGGCAGGTCGAGGAGACGTGATGCTGCTCTGCAGGGTGCTCGATTTGCTTGTTGCTCATGCTGTTATTAGACGTACATTGAGAGTTGATGCCGTGGGCCAAATTTAAAAACACAATATATAGAATTCAGTGTTTGTTTTTTGTGGGAAAAAATCACAGCGTCACATTCATGCTGTAATGAATTGTGTGTAATTAAGACAGCAAAATCCAGCGAAGTCTGCACCCATGAGCGGACTCTCTGGAAGTCTGCAGAAAGTCTGCTTTAGGCCCTCATGGACAGGATGAATTGGGGATTTAGACAGTCATCACCACTCACAGATCCCAGGAACTCGCCGGCACAGTCTGCAAGTCCAGGCAGTTTGTATTGAGCCTCTGTGGTGGTGACAAATGTGTGTGTGTGTAGCTGGTCATGAGTTCCTTCGTCGTATACTCATACTGTACGTACTGTAAATCTCGTTTGTAATGTGGATTACAAATGTCTGGATTTCTGTTTGCCTCATTTCACAATCTGTTGCCTCAGAGAGCCCCACCAACATGAAATCATCTTCCCCAGATAGATTTTGAAACATGTTTGTTTATCTGGTTGACTTGTGCTCAAACTTTGTGTGTCTGTGTGCGTGTGTGTGTGTGTGTATGTTTCAGGCTAAAGGGAAGGAGCGTCAGTGGCTGAAGAATCAGGCTCTGGGAGAACTGGACGATGCTAAAATCATTGATGGACTGACTGGAGAGAAGGCTATATATAAACGCAGGGGAGAGCTGGACCCAGAGGTGTGTGTGTGTGTGTGTTGCTACACTATTTAAACCACACTCCAGACTCCACCTAGCCACACCTTCAAACACACACACACACACACACACACACACACACACACACACACACACACACACACCTCCAGACTCACACACATAATTTTAACCTCTATCTGTGAGACGATACATTCCAGTGGTGTGTGTGAGATTATTATGAAACCTCGTGTTTCTGCTCGAGCTCACACACAGTTTCTTGTCATTCCTCCTGCTGTCATGTACAAACACACACAGCACAGAGATAGTTCCCACACTAATCATAGAAACACACACTAACCATAATATGCATGCCATGTTTTTCCACCTTATTTAGCTCCAAGCGTTGCATATTTTTGGTCTGGCCCGAAGGTCTACATTGAAATAATTGCAGCCAGTTTTGAAATCTTGGCCTCGAGATGAATTTTATTTCAAAATGAGCTACACTAAATCCCAGAAAACACTTTCAAGAGGAGGTATTTTCTTTAGTTCAGTCATTAGTCGCTGATGATTTTCTTTCCAAAATGTTTGTGTTTACAGCCAGGCACTCTGCAGCAGAAGCCCAAGCGTTTGCGGGTGTTAGCTGACGTGTCGGGCAGCATGTACCGCTTCAACGGCGTGGACGGAAGGCTGGAGCGCTCCATGGAGGCTGTGTGTATGGTCATGGAGGCTCTGGAGAGCTACGAGCACAAGTTCAAGGTGAGATTGTCACAGCAAACGTCACACAAGTCGGTTTGGACAAAAGCATCTGTAAAATGAATGTCACAGAGGATCGTCGCTGCTGTAGTTAACCTTTCACTAACTGTTACGTCACCAAATTTATTGAGGTCATAGTGACAACTTAGCAGAAGACTTGAGCTTCCCAAGTCCCTGATCCACCTGGTTTGTCTTGTGACATGTTGTTGTGGCTTCTGACATGGTCAAGGACAGGACAGCCACACTGTGCTTGACTTTGACCGGGCTGTAATTAGTGTAAATAACATACATTTTCACTGGTGAATATCCTTGTGATCTTCACCGCCTGCCTGCTACTGCCTAATTTAATGTGCCGCTGGGACTCTTTTCTCAACTTTGAACCAATTAGTTTGAGCAAACAACATTTCATGAGCCGTTGATGAACAGAAATGAAGGTGTCAGTTGTAGACGGGAGAGAGGGATCAGAGCAGAGAGAAGAGGGGAGAGGGAGAGATATGAGAGTGTGTCAAAAAGTTGAAGGGAGACAGACTTCTTGGCCCCTAAGTGACACTCAACCCAACCTAATACTGATCACATATCAGTGTCTCACACACACACACACACACACACACACACACACACACACACACATACAGTGCTGCTTGTCACATGTCAGTGTGACTGCTTTCTTTGGGTAACACCAGTTACTGTGCAGTAAAGTGGGTCTGATAACTCATAAGACACACACGCTTCACTTGTGTGACTCTGTGCTAATTTATTGTTTCTTTTCTGTGAAATAAAATAAATAAAAAAGGGTATAACAGGGTCATTACTCAAGAAGGAGTTAGTTGTTTTATAAAGTTGTGAGACTTTTCCGGTGGTGCTATCACATAGTTAAAGATTGTGTTGTCAGCTACATTATAAGACTTCAATATAACACAACTTCTTGTAAATCTGTAAATACACATTAGTATAAGTGATTTTAATCATATTTTGTATTTACATTTTTGGTCCTTGGGGAGTGTAAATACCTAACTGAAGAGTAGATAGTCTAAAAAAGATTCTGCACTGGACCAAACATTTTGAAAACACTGGCCTCTTACCCAGCAACAGTGTTATGAACAGATGAGACACACAGTCGCATAACTTCGACCACCACAGTCATAACTGCCCTTATTAGAAATAGCCCATATACATAATACCTGAGCCCTGAAATAGCAGAGTGGAGCCAACAGTGCCAGGCTGAGCCGGCCTTATGTAAGCCAGCTGTGACAGATGGTCTAAGGGAGGCATGGACACTTTTGACAGGTTTAACATACTGTAGTGGGAGCAGCTCGGATAAACTCGTATAAGTTACGATCTGACGTCTCCGCACCATCACTCCTGCGTCTTTATTCACACTTTATTACACATACAATTCAAAGTTCTGTGTGAGAGTGAAACAACAGGGTTTACGCTAGTTTGAAATGTTGTCATTGTTGCTGTTGTTGATGTGGTGCAATACATGTGTCAGTTTTTCTTTTACTGAAACTGTTTTTCTCTACACAGTACGACATTGTTGGCCACTCAGGCGACGGCTACGACATCGAGCTGGTCAGAGTGGATAAAGTCCCCAAGAACAACAAGCAGAGACTCAAAGTGCTCAAGGTACAGATTCAGGATCAGTCTGTTTGTACACCAGTTATTTCTATACATGCTCATTTATAAACACTGAAAACAGTGGTTTGTATTGTTGTATCTATTTTTTCTCATTAACAGGAAGATTGTTGCATAAATTTTTTGTTGTTTTTCCTCTGGTGGTATCTAGGCCTTCAGTTTTATATTTTCAGTGTGGGTGACTGACCCTTAGATATACGACTGCAAATTAGTCCATGAGTTCAGACCTCAGAGTTGTTCTCTCTCTCTGGCCTGTTCCCTCCTCCTCCTCCTCCTTCTCTCTCCTTCCCCCTCATCCTGCAGACGATGCATGCCCACGCTCAGTTCTGCATGAGCGGCGACTACACTCTGGAGGGCACAGAGACCAGCATCAAGGAGTTGGCACGAGAAGAGGCCGACGAGCACTTTGTGGTGGTGCTCAGCGACGCCAACCTGGAGCGATACGGCATCCGGCCCGAGCGCTTCGCCCAGGTCCTGACCTCTGACCCGCAGGTCAACGCCTTCGCCATCTTCATCGGATCCCTCGGCGATCAGGCCGCAAGGTGAGGAGGTGGAGCCTGGGGTTGAGGTGGGGGCCTCTCTGTGGAGTTAAAGCATCTACATGGAGTTTATAACTCATCATGAAACAGTCTCAGTATAAGTGTATGATTAAACGAGACCATCAGCAAGAGCTCCGGCTATTTCTGTGTAGTTATTCTGAAAGCCTGTGCCCTGGTCTGACTCCCCACCTAACGAGGCGAAAGGATTTATGGCACGCAACGAGCCTACGTTTACATTTTCCAGGCAAAGAGTTGAATGTTAGCCAGCGAAAAGGAGGCAGGAGGAGATTTTTCTTTAGATAATTTTATTCTTGTTGTTATATTTTGTGGTTATGGCTGATACCAGGGCAGGATCAGCAAGAGAGAGAGAAATTATTGCCCCTAGAACAAAAAGGGACACAAACTTGTGTTTCTTAGGATAGGAAAAGTCCTGACCCACCCTACTCTGACCCTGACATTCTTACTCTAACCAATCCCTATCATCTTGCCTGAACCCAACTAACCTAAGCAACGAAGGCAACAAGTAACACCTAATCAGAGGGAGAGTTGGGCAGGTTATGCCTTTGCTATCGTAGGAAACGCAAATTTGCTAAAGGAACATTGGTAGACCTTGGACGGTCAGTTAACAAATGAGGGCAATTTCAGAATTCGAAAGGTTTCATATTCTGGATTGACTCTCCCTCATGGACAGGTAGCATTAAATCAATTTATGTTGGTGGCTAAAACAAAGCTAGCTAATGCGTCTTTCTTTCACTCACTTCGGAATCAAATGCACGAGCTAGCCAGACCAAGATCTTTGCGACATGAGACAGCGGTGCTCATGGGAAAGGCAGTCCTGATTTCAGTTTTGTCCACAGGGGGCACCTAAATCAACACGAAATTAAAGTTCCTTGTAGGTGCTTCAAGTAGAGGGAGCCATTAAAGGAAGCGAAGGAGGAAATGGAAGGGTTAAATGAGAGGGTGAAAAAAGAGCAGTAGCCAAAGAAACGGAAGGATGAAAGGAAGTAAGCAAAAATAAAAGATGAGGGGAAGAAAAGATGCCAGAGAGAGGAGGAAATGGAGCCAACAGTGCCAGGAGAGGAGGAAATAGGCCTGTCACAATAATTACCCTCTTGATGTATCGTATGATATGTGGACTTGACCTTCATCATTTTTGCTGACCTTCATATTACCAGCTGTGTTTTACATGTTTGTTTACCTAAGACCGTCAGGAACATGATGCCAGAGTGAACAGCAGGGTTTTCCCAACCATTGTAAGACATGGGTGCAGCAATTCACCCTTTTATTCTCTGTATGGCCTAAAAAAACTCAAAATGGCCGTCATTTGAACATCAGTATACCATGAAACAAAACAGCCCTCTAGTTCATATTAAGGATCTTCATAAGATACTCGGCTCAGAGTTAATATAGACTGTGGCCGGCCATCCAAAACCCATAAAGAGCAACTTGACTTCAAAGTGAAGTGGAACAATGTCTCTCTGAGGTCTACTCATGTTCCCGTTTGCTGCTGGTCCTGCTGACCTTTGTTGTGTCACATCCCAGATTACGTCCTGAGCTTTGCAGGCAGGACAAAAGAGTGGTAAGTGCACTCTTCTGTCTGCTTTGAGGGGCCGCTGGCTTCATGGATAGGACGCAGTCACGAGCTGAGGGACCTTCAGAATGACAATGACCTGTTTTGCACCCCGCTCATGACTCCGTGAAGAGGAGGGAGAGGACGCAAAGAAAGAAGCCTCTGATCCTTGAAAACAGCTACAGGAGGAATGACTCTTGAAAGAGACAGACTGGGTTTTATTATGTGGGCTCGTATGGAGTACTAATTTATGTCAGTGTATTACATACAGTAGATGTGAGTCAGCACGCCCCCAGTTTGGAGAAGCAGGCTGGAGTCGACACTGACTGGGTCAGCAAAAAAATATATTTTAGCCACGTAGAAAAACCAGTTTAAGTGTACACTATATTGAGAGTATTTTCACTGCTTTACCTTACTGTCAGACAGCACATTCTGACAGAGGAGCCATTAGTGACTTCAGTTCCCCATCTATGCGCTCGAAAAGCCACAAGACTCCATTGACAAAAACAGTAATTTTAGCTCACTGAACACAGGAGCTGCTGGTCTACTGCTGCCTCAATCGATAGTTTGTGTTAATGTGTGACTTCTGTGAATCTGAACTAACCTTTTGAAAGGCCGAAGTCACACCACAAAGCAAACCAGGGTTCTTACAGCTCAAGGCAAGTTAGATTTCATACTGTTAAGACTTTTTTAATGCCACTCGGAAAGACATATAAGACCAGTTTTACAATAACCAAAACTGAAGAAAACATGAACCAATATCAGTTAAGGTTGAGGACAAATTCGACCAAATATTTATTATAATGTAAACATAACATATATTGGGGCCTCCCGAGTGTAGTCATTAGAGCCCTCATCTTCCATGAGGAAGGTCCAGGGTTCTGCTGTCGACGTCAGCAAAGGCAAACGCTCGCGAGAAGTTCCCACCGCAGAATCAAAGGGGATCAGATTCCTTAAGTAGGCTTCAAGATAAGACTGTAACTCCGGAAGCCAAGTCCTCAACGAGGGCGCGTCTCAAGCCTGTTGTGGACGGGAGGTTCCAGACGTAAGAGCGGATTCAAACATGACATTTATGCTCCAGTGACAAAGTCAGTTTATCTACCTCAGATGTTAAAAAAACACTTTATGGAGTGGATCAAGCAATTAAAACATTACTCCCATATTGTCACCTATGTTTAGTTTACGAACAGAACCGGTACCTGGCATTTGTTGGCCTTTTTTCTTGGCGATTACTCATTAGTTTGAGATTTTACAATGCAGTGTCAGAAAAAACGATGCACAAAATCCCATGTCTTAGCATTTTTAAGACATTTTAAAGACCGATTAAAGTTTTAACGAATTCAGTGCCTTTTGAGACTTTTTATGGATCCATGGGAATCATGACAAACTAAATAAGTGATTATTAAACCAGCAGCTCCTGTGTTCAGCTGTGTTAAATCACTGTTTTTCCTCAGTGGAGTCTGGCTTTGAAGAAAGCGATATAACAGCTTAGTTTTCTAGTCGGAAATCACAGTCTGACATTAAGGCAAAGCAGGGAAATACTTTCAATATAGTGTACACTTAAACTGATAATGAATGTTTTTTCTAGGTGGGACTTTAAGGTGGTTAAAGCACATTTAGTTGCTTCTCCCGACTGGAGGCACGATGACTGACATCTGCTGTATGTACTGTAATACACTGTCTATGGATAAGTACCCCTTACAACCCCACTTCAAAAAACTGAATTATGTCATGTACAGTCTCTGAGTTCAAGTCAGAATGTGGACATAGAGGAATGATAGATTCTCATGTCATGAAAGCGTGCCAGCATAAGAACTTGGGGAAGCCACACAGTTACGTAATTCCATGTTTTGGAGAGACTGTGACTGTCCTGGTGTGTCCTCATGTGGAGGACAAGCTGCTCATTGAAGGAGATGAATGTGCAAGAATGAATAGAAAGAGTCCCATCAGATGTAGTGGGTTCATTCAAAGGACTGAGTCGCAGTGGAGGTGGCCGTGTTGGAAAGCTCCTCCGTGTGAGTGACAGGCAGCCCTTTGATTCACACACACACTGTCCTCTGTCTGGTGCCGATTCACACAGCAAACAAGCACTCGTCTGTCTTTTTATTTTGGGAAACGATTCTGTTGCTGAAGTTCTGTTTAACCCCAAACTCCTCTGTTTTTTTTTTTTTTTTTCTTTGATTCAGGCTCCAGAAGACGCTTCCAGCAGGAAGATCCTTCGTTGCCATGGACACCAAGCAGATCCCGCAAATACTGCAGCAGATCTTCACGTCTACGATGCTGTCCAGCGCCTGAGGCTGACGCGAACAGACACACGCTCACTTCTTATCTCATTTAAAACCTCAAAATTTGTTCTGCAAGCTGTTTAACTTGTCAGACTTTGGGTTTAAGGTTATCAAGTTGTGACCTGAGCCCACTTTCTGTATCAGATTAACTTTATCCGAGCTGTATCAGATCTGAAGACTCGCCCTGAAGGGAGGAGACGGTTATGTTTATTATTTAACAGAAGCCTTTCAGCACAATCTTAACAGCAGTGTGTTAGTGTGACACAGTGAAATAATACCTAGCTGCTCTGTCGTGTCCCTCGGGGAATAGGAACTGTACAATGCGCCTGTGATCTTGTGTATGACTCGACTGTATTGGTAACTACAGTGGTATTATGAATGCCTGGAGCCTGTCTCAGACCCCATGTGGGGATCAAACGCACGGCTCAACCTGTTGTTGTTTTTGTGTTTTTGGCTGGCTGACGCACGCACACGTCTTCGTCCTGTTTTGGGTCATGAATACTGAGAAGGGAGGGGTCGTGAACTCCAAGCAGCCTCGCTCATTTGGACTTCCTCCTCATTTATCGTCTGTCACACAGAAAAAGGCACAGACGCACGCAGGGAGGGCGACACTGACGCGCCACCCGGCCGACACTTGGATGTGACGAGCGGCATTAACTCGGCTCCTTTGGAATGCAGGGACTGTGACTAGGGAATTTCCCACCTGACTGCACACACTCTTTAAAGGCGGCCGCTGTTGCACAACCCCCTGTCGTGTGTGTGTGTGTGTGTGTGTGTGTGTGTGTGTGTGTGTGTGTGTGTGTGCTCTCCTACAGCATCTATGTCAACACACTCAGGCCCTTTCCTTCCTGGCTGCTGGACCTTGTGACGCCCCGCTCTCGTCTCAGTCCTGCAAGGAATCCGAGATCGCCTTTCATCGCAGGACCTCCCACTCCTCTTTCTCTACACAAACACCTTCGCCACTGCAAGGAAAATTCTGTCAGTGTGTGTATAGTTGTGTGTGTGTGTGTTAACAGATTAACTGCACACCGTCCTGTGTGTGTACATTGTTTTCACCGCTCTGCTCTGTGACATCATGCTGTGCAGTCAGATTCATTCTCCTTATCTGTGCCAACTCGCAGCCACGTGCATCTGATACTGTATCAGTTCTGCCCCTGGTTGTGATACATGATGTTCACGCATCGCTACGGTGGCCCGATAGGATCAATAGAACAGGCTGGCTGACTGTCAGTCTCCATTGATCCCTCTCTGATGGAGGGATGTCCCTGTTTAACCCACTTCCGTCTCCTCTGACCCTCTCTGCTGCTCTGTCTCTCGCTCTGCTGATCGGTACGAAGGCGTCAAAGTGACTTCGTAGGAAAAACTGGACAAGTTTCTCTGTAGACATTTCACTTTCATCATATGTTTGCATTTGAAACTTCATGTTTAGGTATGTAGGCATTAAAAGTGTGCGTAGCGGCATATCAAATCATATACATCATAATCTTTTTAATCTTATTTAATTGTATATTGTTATCACTCTGTGTGGAAAGAATGTAAAAGTAATGTACAAAGATTTTAATAAATCGTGTTAGCATTGCTCTGTTGATTTCACCATATCTGGACTGTTGCCTGATTATTGAGCCTCTTCAGGATGTTGCATTGTTGTCCCCACTCCTCGTGAATCCTGCACGACCTTGCAGTTTGTCCAATCACTGCAACTTCTCTGCAAATTGGAGCGTTCCTCGTAGTGTCCCGCAGGTCACTGAACTCACTTCCTTGTTTCTGGTTGCCAAGACGCAGACACACACACGATGCTAACGTCTCACATTTACCAACAAAAGATAAGGCTTCAGTCTGGCAAGACAGTTCCCTGATGTTCTGCACCAAAGCAGGGGCACTGGGTGTAGCGTTGTAATGAAACACAAACGAAAGTTATCAATTGTTAAACACTTTTCTACTGCAAACACACCCACAGAATGGCTGAAGCGTGTTGACAACGACAAGACAAATCACCAAACAGGCAGTTGCCAGTGGTGCCTTCAGAAATGTTTCAGAGGGCTGGTCAGATGGGGCCACTGAACATCTTGGGGTGGCACACCAAAACCAAATTATAGCTGCTGCGCAGCGATGGGTCGGGTCCGGGCATTTTTAGGCAATTCTGAGCAACAAGCAGAAGAATTGGAAGACATTTAGGAATTTAACAACACAATCTGCCTTTTGCATCAGCTGAGGCTTGAACTCACAACCTCTGAAACAAAGAATCAATTTCTACCTCACTGAGCTAATTAGTCAGTGACAATTCATGTGTAGCTTCACAAATTGACATGGGAAATATGATTTCCTTGGAAGAAGAAGAAGAGGAAGAAGAAAGAAGAAGAACTAGGATTACAATGATTTCCTTGGAAGAAGAAGAAGAGGAAGAAGAAGAAGAAGAAAGAAGAAGAACTAGGATTACAATAGTGTCAACACTAAAAACAAAACTGAATTTCAGTACATAGGCTAGTTGAAAACTATTGTTAATGTGCATAGACTTATAACGTAACGGTACAGGAAACCATTTGAGTTTGGTCCACCAGAGCATTTTTATTCTGATGCTGGTTGGGCGTTGAAAAGATGTTCAACCTTCGGTAAAACTCCACACTCGTCACTGTCACTTCAGTCGTTCAATCACAGTGGAGGAAGGACGAAACTGTCACATCTTTACATGTACAAGTGCTGAATAACAACAATGGAGAATAATTCTGTCACCACACTGTAGATATATTACGTTTCCTCTCATGAACCCACACAGACCAGCAGGTCCGTCCACTCCCCCTGAATCCTTCACCCTTCCCCTCATCCACAGCAAGAACTCTACCTTGTGCTGACACGTTTCCTTTAGCGGATATTCCCTTTCATAGCAGTGGATGCGACCAAAGTGTCTCAGCTGAAAAAAACGCCACGCCTCCAAAGTGCTCTCACACACTCAGCCGGAGACATTTCCTGAGGACTTGACATTTTCAGCTGGAGAAAACACTTTGGTGGACACGGGGCCCGAGGAACAAAATGTTTACTGTTAACAAACGTACCCGTGACTCGTGGGTACCCACAGAAGCTATTTTCATTCAGATCTCTTGAGGCATGGCTGATTTGAAAATGACTGTGCCGGTTGTTTCCTCCTCAAAATGTAGCAGAAATTTGGAGCTTTATTTGACCCCCTTCCCAACAAACTGTGCTGATATGGTTGGCACCAATGGAGGCTTTAGGCCGTCTGGCCTCACAAGATGCCCTCATGCTATCTTATGAATGAGAGCACCACAGACTCTTAAGGACAGTAATATCAGCCTTTAATTATTTCTGCAAGAAGGGGCAGCACTTGTATGAAGGGGGCCATGGCCTCTCCTTGGGAGCGTCACTGACTGTTAAATATGATATGATAACAGACATGTAGGCTGCAACAAATAGAAAAGGCATGTACATTCTGGAGGACTGATAATTACATGATTAATCTTATACTGATTAGCATCTGTGGCTCCAGCCTTTGCATTCATAACAGTTTGTATCCCGTCCTCACAGTCCAAAAAAGATTAGATAGATTTGGTTATTTTGAATTTTTTAAATAAACTAAAAGAAGAAGAGAAAGAAGAATAATTCTTTGATTTGTTGAGCTAAATTAGACATTTAAAACCCAACTGGATTATCTGTAAAGTACATTGTTACAAAGCTGAAAACGGTTGATTTTCTTAACTCACAAAAAAAGCTAATGTTGTAGAGGACAGGTGATCAAACCTATAATCTTATCTTGTCATTTTAAGCTGCAAAATCATGAGTACACACTTCTATTAAAAGAGATTAGCATAGTGTGAGAAAACATTAGTCGTAGCGGAAGCAAAAGTGTATACGTAAAACAAGATCGTGATTCTATAATTAGATAATAGTGTAAGTGTGCATTGTTGTGTTGTGTATTACTCTGCAGCTGAGCAGAGGCTCTAAGAAAATGAGGAACTTCTTAGAATCAGCAACCGTTCAGCTTCCCTCTCATTTCCTCCATGGTCACTTTTTCCGAGTGTTGTAATGATCCGTTCACTCGACCACAGTCACCCAGCCCACCCTCACTGTTTTCTCAACTCAACACACTACGCAGCTCCTCACAAGTCAGATCTCACTCAGATACCATCCTCTGCCCTTCCTTCAGCGCTCTGTAAATGCTGCTATCTCAACTCTCGCACTGCTTCCTCTGTTTATTCCAAACAAATGTCTGGAAACTAAAAGCTCTCTTCCTGCAGCCTGGAGGGTTTTATTCCAGGGACGGTGTATCTGATTCATTTTATTTCAAATGTCATCATAAACCTCATCGTTAGCTGGCAGTGTATCAGCTGGTATAACAGTTGATTTAAAGGTAGATTATTATCTCTGTGTTGTTACATCACTCACCCTGCAATCTGCCTCGGCCCTGTCGGTCTTATGGAAAGAGTAGCGTGCTGGTAATTACACACTGCGTCTGCTCCGCTTTCTTCCCGCTTCCTGCACCACACTGTTTTATTGACACACTGTTTATCACCGTGGATTTACAATGACAAAGTGACGCTCAGAGTGACTTAAGTCACTCATACGCTTATTTGTAATGCACACCTGGTCTGCCTTTTCTAAAAGCCCCTTCTGATTACAACAGAGAGATAAGAAGTCTAGACTGGTAGGGTATTACATGCATTAGTCAGTGTTAGGTGTGTGTTTGTTTGGTGTGTGTCCCCTTCTGACATGCTCCGAGAGTGTGTGAGTCAGTCATATTTTCTGCACTTGTGGAAAAATAAGGCGAAACTCAGGCTGGTGATTCATGTTATGCAAACTTGGAACTATTTTTGGGTGATTTTTGTCAGATGTCATCACATTTCAGACCCCACCATGTGACTGACTAAAGCCGAGAAGTAGTTTTAATGGATTAATTTTGTCCAAATGCACATGTTCTAAATATTGAGGGGGACGTGGCCCCTGTATACCCCCCGAAATCCATGTATGTGCATATAATAAACATACTAAGAGGAATTAAATATAAAGGACTCAAGACTCACTACCCAGGGTGTCTTGTGGAGGGTATTGCGGGATCACAAGGTACCAGGCTGACTGCTACGAGCCATCCAGTCCATGTATGACTAAAGTGAGAGCATACTTAGCTTAAAGTCAAACATGGTGTTGGGGGCCTGCTGCCCTCGGGTCGTGGGGGCAGCAGGCCGAGCAAATGGAAAGTGAAATGGATTCTGGTGAATTTTTATGCAGCAATTTGTACATCTTTTGCATCAGTTTAAAGTGCTAATGTCTACGTTCTTTTGGGTTTTTATTGGGGGGGGACAAATGAACAGTGTTCTATACCCCCGAAATGTGGATATAATAAACATATTAAGATGAATTAAAAATAACGGCAAATTACTGCAAAAGTCCAGAGCAAAATCAGAGAATAAAAAAAAATCTATAAAAATATATAGCAAGTAATATTTACAGTATAACTCGTGGAATGAGAGAGCTGAACAGTTTTGTGCAGGACGACACACGTATACACACACACACACACACACATGCACTTCATATTAAGTGTGACTGTCTCGGGTGTTGACTTGGGGCTAAACCACAGCACCATTGATCCCTGCACAGACCACACAGCGACACCACAACGAGAGAAATTGACCGGTCAGTGTGATTGATTACTGATCTCGTGGCAACCCAGCAGAACACAACGAATGTCCCTGTGTTTGTCCAAACAGCAGTAACAGCAGCCTGTGTGCTCATTTGGCAGCAGCCGGGTGATTGATGCCAGCCTGTCAGCTACTTACAAACCCTTTCACTGTTCATACAGTAAGGCTGAGAGGCAGTGATTTAGTTTTCACCAGTGGAGGAGACATTTCATTTGTCAAATCTAGAATAAGCATATTTTAACATATTGTGTGATACATTGCTTCAGACAATTTTACCAAATAAATGAATAAGTAAAGGAAGAAAAACCATGATGGATATGAGTTTACCTTTTCAATGCCATATATAGTGAATGGCACCATTTTTAAATCAATGTCTTATTCCTTGATCACAGGCAAATTTCTGCAGTGGTGATTTGAATTATTCGAAAGGCCCTGTTTTCTGACCATGAAGGTCCCACTCACAGTGCAATCACCCTGAAATTTTCTCAGAAACGTGTGTTTAGTTTCATATGTGAGGGTTGTCTGGTAATGAGTAATAGTAAAGTCAGGGGTACAGGAAGCTTTTAAGTAGGAGAGTGTAATAATATCAGCCTAATTATATACACAACAACACAATACATTAAAGGAAAGATCACCCTAATTGTGTCTTTGGGTGAGCACTGAAGGGTAACTACATACAAATACAGAGGCTTTAATCCCTTGTGGTTCTAAAGGCAGACGGTTGGCAGCAGTCCCAAAGTTTTATGACAGATTCATTAGGCAGTGATAACAGTTCGGAGTCAACAGTGCTCAGTAATGACCGTGTGGTTAGTGTGTGTGTGTGTGTGGCTGGTTTTTAATATCAGTCTGTGCAGATTAAGTGTGTGTGGTTAAAAAAAGAGGGAGAGTGACTGGTCTCATTTGGCAGACACACCTTGGACACACACACACACACACACCGACTGACCACCTGACACCTGCCCCTGTCAAGCCCTAATTGAGTTGCACACTGAATCACGAGCGGAGCCTTATGAGCCGAGCTGCTGACAGACATAAAGACAGAGTGGCGCAGCACCTGACACACAGACATGCTGATACGCAGATGAGCAGGCAGCCAGTCAGACAGTTGGGAGCAGTGATGAAAAACAAACTGCTGTAAAGAGAGGATTACAAGACTGTGTTTCAGCACGTCATCCAGGTTCACCTCGACCTGTTGGCGCAGTCTAAACACGGGCTCGTGTCAGGTTCTGCTGGCTTGTTTTAGACAATGATGTGAGCGGTGTGTTCAGAGACACTCATGCCAAGTGGTGAAGTGCATTCTGATACAAACTTGACTGTTCATAAATTCAGAGCGCTGTCTAAATGTACGGTTCAGTTATCCAGAGCACTCGCTCACTCTCCGGGACCACCAGTGTTACTTGAATGAGTAACTGAGCTGGTCACTTCTGACTTGAATGGGGATAAAATAATTTATACTTGCGACTCTTCTAGACTTTCTAACTGTTATCTCAACAGGTTAAATCCTGATAGTGGAAGAAATCATTCTGCGGGAGCTGTGAAGTAAAAAAAAACCTCTTTAAAAACGTAAGCCAATGGGAAAAAGGTCTTTTTGGGCCGCTGGCATCACATGAGTTGTAAATTTGGTCACTACAAAAACTGGCTTCAGATCTCACTGCACATCCTGGGGCCTGGTTTTCCCATCACTATGTCCTGTTTTATTCTGGTTACCACCTTTGTCTCTCCTTTCAGCTACTTCACTTCCTGCCCTTGTGTGTTTCTCGCCAATGTGAGTAACTACCCCATCCTGATAAGTTCCACCTAACCCTAATTAACCTTCCTCCTACATGTATTTTAGTCTGTGCGATTCCTTTAGTCGCTGCCAGTTCGTCTTTCCTGTTTCAGTGGATGTTCCAGCCATTAATCCTCGTGCTTTCCTTGTTTTCATCAGATCATTATTCAGTTTCTCATGCTCAGACCTTTGCCTCACGTTTTTGGACCTTACCTTCAAGTAAAGACTTTTTATTCAAAGCACTCTGTGTATCAGGTCTTGCTAGTGAACCCTTAACTACTGGAACCAGTGTCTTTCATACCCTGATGCCCCTATGACCCTTGTAGCTGTGTTGTCAGGGGCAACAGCTCCTGTTATTGTCCCATAAGGCAGTTTGGTCCAAGGTGAGGGGCCACACTTTTGAAAGACCTCTATGGATGAGAGAGCAACCTCTTCCAAAGGCCTCCTCCTGGAACAAAGCCTGGAAGAGGGTCTCGCTGCCAAGTGGGTAGTAATCGAGGGGTCCAGTTGTACTGAATTGATCCCTGGTACCAAAACTGGATCTTTTTGGCACCCGTAATATCTGTATCTCACACAGAGGGGAAGGAGACAAACCTAGTACAGTATGTGGAAAGTACAAATTAGATATAGTTAGGCTCATTTCTGGGGGACTCTGAGGGGTTCTGGAGTTTTTTGGGTCTTTTACGATGTTCCTTTTGGACTCCACAGATCTTCTGGGCCACCTGATCTGAACCTGGTGGTGTTTCTCAGTCGGACTTCTGTGCTCTGTGTTCATGAACTATCCGTAACAAATGTTTTAAAGAGTTCATAGTTGTCCTTAATGTTCATTAAACATGCTCATATTTTTGGTCAACAGTTAACGACAGTCACATTGGCAATACCTCTGAAACAACACAGTTGAAGCATCGAGGTAACTCATGGAGTCCCCCAGGGTTCTGTGCTGGGTCCCAAACTTTTTATCCTGTACATAAATGATATCTGTGATGCACTGCCATTGCTTAAGTGTGTCCTCTTTGCCGACGACACAAGTTTACATAGCTCCGGAAAAGATCTTGGGCAGCTCTTGTGTGCAGTGGAAAAGGAATTAGAGACCCTCAAGAAGTGGTTTGATATTAAGAAATTATCACTGAATCTACGTAAAACAAAATACATTATATTCTGCAATAAAAAAATCAATAGACCGGTCAAACTATCGATAAATGGTGTCAAAATTGAACAAGTTTATGAACATAAATTCTTGGGAACCATTATAGACAATAGACTCAGCTGGAAACCACATATAGATAATATAAAGACAAAAGTCAGAGTGAACAAAAACTCACTTTACATACTGTATTGCTCCCTCATACTTCCATACCTAACAAGCATCCGACCAGTCTCAGAGTGTATGATGATCACAAGATTTTAGTTTATCAACAAAAGAATGGAAGAATGAAAGAAAATTTGGAACTATGAACGTGAAGTAGTTCAGTTAAATCTGTGCGAAGTAAACTTTGAGCGAGCGCTTGTGAAGTATGAAGATGCACAGCACTGGTTGTACGTACAGTCATACCCACACACCTTTGGCTAAAGATCAGTGATTGACATTCAGATCTACAGCCATATGTCTTGGACTCTGAAGCAAGTTGTCAGCCAGTGGTGACTAATGTGCAGTGAGGGTGAACCGTAAACATCCGGCTGAGGTCTCATGACGGCAAGGGTTTCAGGTCCCACCTCTGAAATAATTTCCTATGCAACCCCGGGGAATTTGGGGGATTCAAATCCGAGTCTGTCATGTCTGAAGACTCTTACAAAAGCTGCTGCACAGAGTTGTGGCCTGGTCAGTGTCTGTCAAGACAGCAAGTGGTCAAGCTGAAGAATTTATACTTCTAGGGTCAAAAAGCTCTGACTCTGTAGAAATGGATCAGGTAGCCAGTTTCTGCAGTTTCTTAGGGTATAAAAGAAGTTTGGCAAGGTCATTGCTTGTTTGGTTTATTTTGGCTAATCATCAAGGTTCTGCCTCCCCGGTTATTCTGGGTCAAGATCAAAACTGCTGGAACTCAGGAAGTGTCTGAGGAGCTAAACCGGACACCCTCACCTTTTGTAGAGGAGGTAGAGTCAGAGTCTGAATCTGGGAAAGCCTTGCCCATCTCTCTGGTGGAGATCACTGACGCAGTCAAAAAGTAAGTTGTCTCTGTCATTGAGTCTGCATGTGATTCTCCTGGACAGACGTTGTGGACGCAGGGTGTGAGAGAGTGTGACCTCTGAATTTCATCTCAGTTTTTTGCCGATGATGTTCCTCTGTTGACTTCATTGGACCATGACCTTCGCGGAGAGGGAGCTGAGCCTGAAGGTGGAGCTCTCTACTTACCAGCTGATCAATGTTGCAATTCTCATCCATGATCATGAGCTGTGGGATGACCAAAGAATGAGGTCACAAATGCAAGTGGGAAGAAAAGAGTTTCCTGTGCAGGGTGTTTGAGTTTACCCTTGAGGACAGGAACTGGGACATCTGGACACTGGAGTCGAAAAGAGCCAGATGAGTGAGTTCCAGATTTTGGATTCAAGTTCACTCCTCGAGGTTTCCGTTTGGAGGTATTCAGGGCCGTCCAAGTGGGAGGAATCCAAGTGATGGAGCCAGAAGATGGCTGGAGAGGATTATATTTCCCACCTGGTCTGAGAACCCAGACATGAATTGGATGCATGGACAACAAATGTTTGTCTAGAGTGCAGGAAATCTTTTTCAAAAAGTGGTCAACAATAATGTAACCCAAGTACATTTTGTTGTTACCACAGTTGAATTATTAAGCGGGAATGAAAAATTAAGCCAACATGTGAGTACAAAAGTTGCAGTTCCTGGAATGGCTCCCTGGATGGTCCCATTTCCCAAACTGGATCATGTGCTTTAACTCATGTTGTGGAAACAAGGTGGATGCTACAACAGAGATGAATGTTATTTTATTGCGTAGAGCATTTAGCAACATGTTAAGTTTTTTTCAGTACGTCCCCAAAAGTTTCCGAACTAATCTACTTCAGTCTATACCATGTTAAAAATTACACCTAAATTGGCATGTGATCTGTGAATTTATAAAAAGTTGTTACTATCAACTAACATTTACTTCCATCCGCCATGTTTCTGCTGTATGAAGTCAACTTGGTAGCTTGTGTACCAGAATTTTCACTGATTATCTGAGTTGACATTCTGACTTGAGCGTTGAAAGTTTTGGTCAACTGTGTCCACGAATAAAAGCAGTGGCAGGGTGCTGGGAAGCGCTTCATCCCATTGCTTCATAAAAAAAGCACACACTTTTTTAAATTATGTACTCCATATGGGTATGTTTCTATGACAACAATATCTTGACACTATTAGCTAGGTAGCTAATGTAAAGCTACATAAAAAGATTTGACTACACAGACAACACCAAGCTAATAAAGCAAACTGTGATAAAAGCGCAACACTCACCAGCATCATCCAGTGTCCGTCGGTCAATCTGCTCCCAAAAAATGAGCTTATCTCTCTTTGCTGTGACAGTCACCAGCAGCCTGTGCCAGTGCCTTTCTGAAAAGTTCAGAGATTTTCAACTAGAGGCTCTCGGAGTGGCCGCACAAAAAAGGCAAAGCACTCTGAAAAAAGGCAACCGGTGCTGCACTTTTTGTGCGGGCTGCATATGCTCTCTACTCATTGGGAACAATTGAAAAAAGATGCTGGTGCTGAAAAAAAATAAATAAAAAAATGTGGACATGGGCCCTTAGGAGTCAGAAGTTCAGTTTTTCTAATAACTACACTTTGTTTTAATGACTTTAAGTCTGTTTTTTGCTAGTGAAAATCAGCTTTAGCCTTATCATACTTTACTAAAGCTGTAATTGCACCATGCTAACCAAACTTGCAGCCAGCATTAGGGCTAGTCCCACCCTCACTTCTGGCTCCAAAATTCCAAGATGGCAATCGCCAAAAATGTCCACACACATGTGTGACGTCACGGTTGCTACGTCTATTATTTATTAGATCTATGATTTTTATTACTAAGTTGAACCATGTTGTAGTTTAGGTGGAGTCTTTGCTGTCATGACACTGTGTGTGTGTTTCTGTCTGTCATTGCCAGGTAGTTAAAGTTTCAACAGATTAACACATATAGCCTCGATGGAAAAGTCATTCTGTCCGCTGGACCCATGTGCTTGGTTATTGAATAACTCAGGTAAGCCTAGCCTGGCTGAAGTGGAACATTTGTAATAATGAAAGCCAATCCAGATGGCTAACTCTGATCCAGATAGCTGCATGTGTGTGTGTGTGTGTGTGTGTGTGTGTGTGTGTGTGTGTGTGTGTGTGTGTGTGTGCATGTCATGTCAGGCTAATGAAAACTGAGACACAAGGACGGGAAACCTTTCCACTCAGTATTGGCATCCTCAGTTTTCTCACCACTTACAGCTTACTTGCCACCACAGACTCCCATTTGAACTCGCCCCATGTCTGCCTGCACAGATCCTTAATTCAAATCATACTTGGTTACTGGAAAATGAAAAAATGCAGTGAAAAAAGTGTGAAAAGACAAAGTAACTGTCAATTTCTCCAAAGCCAAACAGTCCTGGCCTTCCTCCACCATTATTCCACTCCCTGTGAAATGAGACATCAGAGACAGTGAATCCTCCATTACTAATACTTCCCATTCTGCTTCTTGGGGCTTTCTCTCAGTCCTGTGATGAGTCTTACATCATGCAGAGGATGTGGTTTTGGCAACGTGTTGCTGTGGTCAGCTCTCAGCACAGATATGATAATGCTGTTGTCCTTGACTACTGCTAAACAACTTTTTGTTTGTGTGCTTGTGACTTTTGAGTTGTTAGCTACACAAACTACCTATTGTACAAACATTTGATGGGGTGTTTTTTTTTTCTTATCTTGTGAGATTCAGTATCATCCAAAATTTAATCTCTCTCCTGTGTGACAACGTTTAGAAATGCAGTCGCTCGATTAGAAAAAAACAACAACCTAAAATCCATCTTAGCAGACAGCTCTTCTGTCTCTGCCACTAAAAATACGTTTAATTTAAGGCTTTGGTTCATTTTTGTAGCATGTGCTCTATTTCCAACACTTGTGTGGATATGTGTGTGTCTTTTCACACATGTTGATTTACGGGGCAGACGGGGAGACTTCCCCCCGGGGCCGAGTGTTTGTCGAGCGGAGAGGACACGCCTGGAGCTGTAAGGGAAGCAGTACAGCTCTAATAGATTCTCTGACCTCTTCTGCACTGCTCACGCTGTCCTCGTCCTCTGCCTCCTGTTGCTGTTTAACCAAAGTCAGATAAAGTCAATGGTACATATATTAGCCAAAAATCATGAGACAGACTTGATGTCAAGGGTTTCCCAAGCTGTACTGCAG
The DNA here is from genome assembly GCA_026686955.1 of Epinephelus cyanopodus. Classification (NCBI taxonomy): domain Eukaryota; kingdom Metazoa; phylum Chordata; class Actinopteri; order Perciformes; family Serranidae; genus Epinephelus; species Epinephelus cyanopodus. The sequence continues at coordinate 37,922,270 of CM048927.1, read as the reverse complement.
AATATTACATAGCGTCTATCTTCAGGAAAAACTCCAAAGAGAAAACTGATAGGAAAAAGTACATTGATGGTTTAGCTGCAACCGAAGTGGCCAGGTAGCTGAGTTTATTTCGTATTTCTGAAATTAGTCTCCACAACAAGTGCAGTGCCTGTTCAAAACATGAATCAGGTTGATTGCCTGGATTTCGATGTTGCTTCTTGTGGCTTCATCCAAACATCCAACATCTCCACACTTTGCCTCTTTGGGTCTTGTGTAATACACCTGCCATGACATAGTTTGCCTAGTCTGCCAATCGAGCTGCACAGTGCTGGGCTGTGAGCACAGGTCCCACTAGAGGACGTCGAGTCCTCATGCCACCCTCATGGAGTCTGTTTCTGACAGTGTGGTCAGAAACATGCACACCAGTAGCTGCTGGAGGTCATGTTGTAGGGCTCTGGCAGTGCTCCTCCTGTTCCTCCTCACACCAAGGAGCAGATACTGGTCCTGCTGCTGGGTCGATGCCCTTCTACGGCCCTGGTGTCTCCTCCATGCTCTTGAGACTGTGCTGGAAGACACAGCAAACCTTCTTGTGACCAGACGTATGGATGTACAATTTTGGAGGAGCTGGACTACCTGTGCAACCTGACTGGGCTGCAGGTGCCACCTCATGCTACCAGCAGTGACAAGGACACCAGCAGGAGACCAAACTAGAGAAGAATCATCTATCTATCTATCTATCTATCTATCTATCTATCTAGAATACTGTCATACAATCAAATTTGTCTCATATTCATTATTAAATAGTTTCACATTTGTCCACTGTGGTTGTTTTATGTGTTGAAACATGTATCGAGGCTTGTTTCTCTCCATAAATCCCCTCCTTGTTTGCTGAATGTGTTTTGTCATTGACACCCAGTTGTAGTGTTTTGTGCACTCCACTTCTCAAAGGCACAGGATCTGAGACCAGGCCAGGCCAGCTCACAGTCACGTGACAATATGTTGCATACTTGCTGACTGTGCGCTCACACTGGCGCGTACACATCTGGCCCCGAGTCCTGTTGTCATGGCTACAGGCCGTGACTGACGACAGAAACCTTTTTTTGGTTTTCACTACTGTTTGTCAGTTGTTCCGCTCCCTGCGTGGTGATGTGAGTGTGTTATTGGTGTGTTTTGGAGTCTCTGTGTGTGTGTGTGTGTGTGTGTACAGACGCTGCCCTGATTTGTTTTGCAGATCTCTCCCCTCTGTTTCCCTCTCCTCCCTCCCTCTGTCCCTCATTCTTTCCTTCCTGCTTCTTTCTCTCACACCACCACGTCAACCCAAGCTGGTCTGGCAAGACCTTTAACCACCCCCATCTCTTGCTCTCGCTCCTTCAGCTACATTCCAGTGTATTTCAGAGATGATATGTGATAATGCTGCTCGTTTATACCCATGAAACGAATGCCCCCTTCAACATTACTGTCTTGATGAGTGATGAAGAAAGGAATGATGCTCCCAGCAAACTGCCTCCCTCAGTCCGAGCTGTGTCTCTGTGTGTTTTCAATTGTGTTTAAATTTCATCTGCTTTTCTTTTCTTTCTCCCCACAAGCACACAACAAGGGCGGAGCTGTAGCTGTTGACCTCGGGACTGCAGCGTTCTGCAGACAGCATCTAAGCCGGAGCTTATCCCCAGCAACAGCCCTGAGGAGAGGAGAAGTAATGACCATAATGATGATGAATGATGCAGTGACAGGTAGAGAGGGATTTCTGTGCGACGGACAAATGCCAAATGTTCTCCTCGTCTTAGATTATCTGTTCGCCTTTATCTGGATGTATCACTGAAAAAGATAACAACATACAGTTTACCCCCACACCCACACCATACCCACGCATGCATTCCTCCCAAGACTTTACCTTTCGAACACAACACAGCAACAGTAGAGGCTTGTGTGTGTGTGTGTGTGTGTGTGTGTTCCTGACCTTTCCTCCACTGACGCCAGGAGTCCGACCTGTTTTGGAAAGACAAGGGAAGATGTTTTCCTTTCTCTGCTTCCCTCCCTAAACGTCATCGCCCGAATGATTGCTACTCAGGATTTCTTCTCATCTAATAATAGTCAGTAATATTATTTTGCTGCCTAATGAGCTGGGAAATTACACAGCCCTGATATGGATTTCCTGTTCAGTTCTTTACTAAATAAATGTTGGCAACGTGCACAAAGAGAGAGCGGAGGGGAAAAAAAGCTCTAACGAGTCTAATTAGCGTAGCCACACTTAGATCGGGTTATTCCTGTGTGTCTGAGGCTCGATGGGCCTAATTACCTCAACAGTCAGGAAATGCCTCTCTGAATGAGCTTTCCTTTTCTGCCAGCTGACACAGGCTGGGCAGCTACTGGGTTTTCTGACTCCCAGATGCCTCTTACCACCGCTCCACAACAACAGCACTAGCCCTTTCTCATGCGCATGTCCACTGGCTTGACTCTGCACGTCAGCCCAAAGCAGCAGGAATTTGCATCTCGACATGCTTGTCTTAAGTTGATGACATTTAAAAGCATTGTGCTCCTTAGGCTCTCTTACCTTCTGCAATGTGGAACAGTTGTTGGTAGCCAGCTACTTATTTTCAAGCAGTTGTTGTACTTTTACTTGGCATCTACCACATATTGCTTGAGAAATGGAGACAGGATGATAAATAACAAACTGCTACTGCTGGTAATTGAAATGCAAATCAGTGCGGCACAGTTTGACTCAGCATGACCAGAAGCGCCGATGGAAAAGCCTAACATGTGAGTGTAGCTATTAAGTAGGATTTCCTTCTGCATCGAATTGACACCATACCTGCATACATGCTGTAGCGTATGTGCATCTCCCCAGAAATGTAACCCCATGTCGCAGCAAAGCAGATCTCCTGATTGTTTTTGTGAAACCATTTCTCCCAGTTGAAATTAAACTTTTATTTACTTTTATTTCACAGACAAAAAACAATAAACTGTGAAGACAATAAAGCCCCCACACAATGACATGTGTGTGATTTATTGCAGCTTCATATGAGTAGAGGAAAACTCTGCTAGCCACAAAGCTAAATTATACAGCATAAAATGCCATAGGCTTGTGCTAATAATGTTAGCATGTTGTATTTGTGGGGAAAACGTGTTTAGTATAACCCCCAATTTCCACATTGTCTGCGCCGTGCCATGCACTGCGTGGCAGATCGCTCCCATTCTAGTGAATAGCTTCATTTCCACAGTGTGCACCGCGCAGCATCTCTGGAGCAGCCCAGAAGTGCCAAGGTGCTTCGCTTCGTCGGAGATACATGCCAGGTCTATATTTCTGCGACTGCGCGTCCATAGCACGTCAAGCCACGTAGCTCGGATCGCACCAAACCGGAAACGGAAAGCACACAGCATCTGGTAAATTTCAAAATACAACACAATGCGCGGACTACGGATTGTAAACTCTCAATTTTTTAAAAATCACCCAAAGTAGCTGCAGGCTTTATTTCACTGCAAAAATGACAGATTTAGGCCTTTAATCTTGATATACACAAACAAAATTCAAAAGTATTTTAAACTGGATTACTTTTCTTTAAAATAGCAGTGTGAAGGACTGAAGGGGATCTATTAGCAGAAATGGAAAAAGAAAATTCATGCTTAGGTTTTCATTGGTGTATAATAACCTGAAAAGAGAGGTTGTGTTTTTGTTAGCTTAAATTGAGCCCTGCATATCCACACAAGGAGCGGGACCTCTCCCACAGAGTCTGCCATGTTTCTACTGTAGCCCAGAACGGACAAACTAAACACTGACTCTAGATAGAGCCATTCACCCAAGATAAAACTACTAATCAAGACAAGATCTTACAGTAGTTTTCCAAATTATATTTGTAGAGTGTAAGGATTATAGAAAGTTTTGAGGAAGTCTTACATAAGATAAGTAGCTCACAAGGTTAAAAGTCACCAACAGTGTTTAAACTCTGACTTGTGGAAGCTTAGCCAATATATTTCATGAGGACTGTAACTTCCAGTCACCAGCTGGCTCAGTTCTCTACATAATTCACTGCTCATGACAAATATGTTCAGCAGAGTTCAGAGAGGACGGGCAGCATGCAGTGTCTTGTTAAGGCCTCCTCTGGAACTTTCTCAGTCTCTTTATTTGTTCTGAGGGAGGACAGGATGACAGATAGAGATCTCAGCTTTTACGGGGGGGTTGATTAAATATTTTAATTTGACAGTAATTTATCGTCGCTCCACTGAAAAAGACTCAGCTGATGAAAGGTGCATTTGCAAAAGGAAATCTGATGCATTTAGGGACAAATCCTGGCTAAGACTCTTTGGCATGTGGGGCGTGATTTATGAATGAAGAGCACTTGGTCACACACACCTACTGTACACACACACTGAACAAACAGAGTGATTTAAACACAGGTTCATGCACTTTTAAAAAGCCAATCCCACTCTAATTTACTGTCTCGGAAAATGAACTTACTAAAAAAAAGCATAAATCTAGGTGAGAATGAACAGAGCTGCAAGAAAGCATCAAATAATATCTTTTTCCTTTTATTATTTCATGTCAAACACTCACACACACACTCACACACACACACACCAAGCATAGGGTCAAACAAAAGACTTTGAACACCCCCGTCCTTTGTCAGAGAGAGGACAGTGTGTGTCTTGTTCTCGTTGCCTGTATTGGGCAGTAATTATGCAGGGTGATTTCAGTGATGCCCTGCAGGCTCTGCTGAAACAGTCTCCTTTAGGTTCACCTGTCTGAGATAAAACAGGAGACTTTGCCCTGAGGTGGCAGTTGCAGTAGTAACTCTTTAGGTAAATGCAAAGTGTTGACACAAGTGCTTTGAAGAAACTGCTCACCTTTGTGTTGAAATTACTGCCGTCATCCCGAACTGAGTGTAACCAATAGTTTGTTGGATTCATTAGAAGTGTTCAGTATTACTGTGGGTGCACTAATTATCTTTACTATTACCAGTTAATCAGAATGTTAAGGGCTCATTAAGTGTGATAGAACCACAAATAAACTAAATCTGCAGCTACATGGTGTTTTTTTTAGCTAATTTTAGTGCAATGTTTTGATTTAACAGCACATTTACTTGGCCCCTCTCTGACAGTACATGCGTCCATTTGTGCTTCCATGGTCGTGTTGGTCTTAAAAATGAGGTGTCGTCAGGTGCAACTAATTCATGCAGATTTCAGCGCTCATTATAGTGAAGAGAAGTCCAGCCCACTCTGCTTACACAGAATACAACTTCCATTTCTGGTTTTGTAATTTATCAGTGACAGTCTGAATATTTGTCTGTTACTCTGTGAAATACACTTTGCATTTACGTACACTTACAGAGTAGCTATTCATCTCAACAGGAGTCGTCTTGGATGTTCAAATATGCTGCTCGTTTGTGATGAGCCAGTGTATTTTTGATATTTTTCCTGTCTTTTTAAAGTAGAGAACTGAATTGAGAATGATGTGAGGAAATGAGAGGACAGAGATGTGGTCTCGGGATGGACTCAAACTGGAGACGGTGCAATTTATGGTCCTAAATGGGTGTATTTTCAGTGTCTGAGCTGTTTTAAGGACTAAAACATGTTTTGTCTGAATAATTACGGGAATGAAGAAGCTGACTTTCATGTGATGTGCTAAAATCTCCAGCAGTTTTTTGAACGACCTCAAACTTGAAAAAGACAGTTGTTGTACACAGCTGATCCTGTTTCACTTGGTCAACACGACTAGACACTTTTCACTGTGTAAATCTGCGCGTGTGTAAAACAATAAAGCTGAAAACAACTTCCACGGTCGAGAAGAAAGTTCTCACCATCACTCAGGTGAGCTGAGGTGAGGTTTTCCCCCTCAGGGTCCAGTTCCCATGGAAAGTCTGGTCACGTGTCACCTCAGCCTTAATGACAGGGTGCTGCTGCTGCCCCACAGCTAAACCCTGACCCACCTTTCTAGCCTGGCCACGGGGCAGGCAGCACAGAGGGAGGGGTGGAATAATGCAGACGGGGGGGTCGAGAGAAGAGAAAGAAAATCCACTTTCCTTCAGAGCGCCCGGGGTCGTGTTGAGGATGAGAGGCAGGAGTGAAGACAGTGGAGGCATTAAAGACAATAGGCGGGGACAAGTTTAGTTGTAAAAAGGAGACATGCGGAGATAAAGGGAGAGAAGAAGAGCTCAGCAGGGCGGAGGGGAGGGGGAAGAATAAAGGACAGGGAGGGATGGAGAGATACAACAGGAGGATGGGAGGAGAAGTGAAAGCAGGAGGAGGGATTACAGGAGGAGGCATCTGCTGGGACTTAATTATTAACAATGGCCTTTGTCTGCTAGAATAACGTTTGCTCACCCAAAGTTATGAGGATGTTACACAGCAGCTGTCGATTCATATTTAATGATAAAACACATGGAAAACAGGACACATAATATTAATTATTTATTATTAGTCTACTACGATCAGTGATTTTTTAAAAAAGCAAAACTTCATGTCAGTGCAGAGACGTGAAAGTGGCTTCAACAGTGTAATAAAGTTTATGTTGTTGTGTTTAACGACAGTCCAGTATCTGAACATTACATCCATTTTTGCTTATTGAGAAAACCAGTGGCTACTTTGAACAAAGGGAATCAATCCAAACACTAATCGAATTTTTCATTAAATGCTTCAGTGCAAAAGTGTGTGTTTGGTCATTAACGCTTTGTGCAGTGGGACCACTGACTGTTTAAAATAGTGAACGTAGCCATCATGACGTCAGCCATTGTGTAAAACTGTGTTTGGTGACGCTAGTTGCTAGTTTGGTTAGCATGGTGCATTTATAGTTAACTGTGATAATGCTAATGCTAATTTTTGCGAGTGAAAAACAGGCTTAAAACCATTAAAACAAAATGTGATGTTACTTGAGTTTGGATTTGAGCCCAAATCAGACTTGATGTTTGAGCCACACAACTCATTTCAGAGTCGTATTATTTGCTGTGCGGTGTAGGCCTACAGGGGGGAGTGAGGACCAGTCATGGCTTCATTAACTGCTCCCACCCAGCTAAGTGACGTTCAGATGAATTTCTGACATGTCAAGAACTGTGGTCGGCTAATGACAATGACGTACTGATATTATCAGCATGTTGGCCGATTCAGATCATTCGTTCATTTTAAAGCCAATAGGATATGCCAATATTATTGTGAATCCCAAATGTATATATTTATCATTTATACTTTCTTTTTTTTACCCATTTCACAGCTATTTGTGGGTTATGTGTACCCAACCCGGTGCAGGACTGGAAACTGATCATCCGACTCCTTACAGGGTCTTTTAGTACAACCAAACGCTGAACAAGACTTTGCTAGGCAACCAAAACGAGTTAACATTGATGAATTGAAAACAAACTGAAACAGCAACACGGAAACTCCTATATCTATGAATCTGGGGTAACCCCACGGTTATGTTACAGCGTTGTTGCCGTAGTAATTTGCAATTAGTCAACAGAGCTCTGTTTGAACAACTGCAGTTTTTGGCATATTGGCTCCACTTTGCAGCCCTGGACGTTTCCCTCCTCAGAGAGAAGACTATTTGAGTCAAAATTACAGCAGCTGCATTTAAACATGTCTGAGCTCATGTTTTGATGTTGGTGTGAATGAAGAGGTCTGTGCGACTGAGCTGTTTATAAGTGCTGTGAAAGTCTCTGTGTGGTTGGGGTGTAATTAAACAGAAATGTGCGGAGGACAGCTTGTCTTTCACTGCCTCAGCAGCACGTTACGACCTCACACCCCCCAAACCTCCAGTATCCCTGACTCCACTGTCTGAGTGTGAGATACTGTATATTGATACTGATCAATTTACTATTATTCCAGGAAGGCCCCCTCCCTGCTGGTGAAACTGCACGTTAAATCTGCACACAGTAACACGGGGGAATCCGTCTCACCTCGTCCTCTCTGTAGTTTTCTCACTCTCCCCTCTCTCTCTGTTTAATCCGGCTGTTGGCACCGCAGGAACAGATAAGTGTGCACCACAGAGAGGCCCATTGAGAGAAGAGAGGGTTCATTGTGGCGGCACTGGGGGCCATTTAAGAATTAAGAGGGGACAAATTGCATCACTGGATAACATTCCTTTTAAGAGAGAGAGAGACTGTCACACAGAGTGCAAAACGTACTGATGTAGGACCTCATAGACCTTATCATGATAGGAAATAGAAGGACGTGTTCACTAGTGTTATCGCTCTCTTTGGTTTGAATGTAATGACTCTTATCTGAATGACTCTGTGAGTTTATTTCCTCCTCTCTATCTCTCTTCCTTTAGAGGAAACTTTCAGAATCAAAAGTTGGGTCTTATTTTTTTTTTTCATTAAAACAAAGTCACACAGAGCAAGACAAGAAGCATTAAAACAATCGTTTGCATTATCCAACAGGTTAAACAGATTATTCACACTCTAAACAACTGCACCTGTAGAGTCACTTCTAATCCTTCACTGCACAAACGTAGAGCAACAATTGTTCAAATATGAACCAGGATGTCGTCCTGCTCCATTTGTACTTTTCACCTTTGTTTACTCTCCCAGTTAAATTAAACTAACCAGGGTTCGTCTAAAGTCTGTATTATGGTCTCACTGATAATGTTTCTCGACCCGCAACCAATTCAGAGTGTGTGTGTAGTAACTGATAGTAACATCAGTCAATGGAGTGTAACGGCACCAGGTGCCTTTGCTGCATGTCATACCCCCGTCTCTATCCATGTTTCCAATCTTTATCTCCACTGTCACCGTCCAATGAAGCAAAACACCAAGAATATTGTAAAAACAATTATGGCCAAACCTTTGAAAAACAAAATGCAAGCTATGATGACGACTTGCAATGATCCTCTCAAGTAACATATGCAGTGCATATGCATGATAGCTGCCTCACATATCCTGCGTTTGTGTGGACTATTGTTGCCGCACATCCTCAGAATACTGCCGCTTTGTCAGTGGACCTACTCGTCAAAATATGACGCGCTAGGATCCTTCCTGTATGTGCAGTTTGTACAGTACAATGTACAGTTTCTGCTCTTTACCTGCAAATGCATGCATCGTTTTTAGACATTGATATTTGGTTGAATGTAGGTCGTGACATTGAGTGACCAAATTTCAATGTCAAGACAACGTCTAATGCCAGCGTCAACTAACACATAATACTGACAAAGGATGATATTTTGTTGGTTTTTAGCTTGACAATATCCAGCGTCTTCTAAAAGACTCATGCCAAAGTTCTTGATGTAGAAACATTCAGTCACAAGCTATGGAGAGCAAAACCACAGGTCTGTAAAGCATCATAATGTTAATATCCACATAGCTTAAAATTCTGACGTAACGTAGACATTTAAACATATCGGCAACCCGATTTTCAACATCCGTACAACAAAAGAGACCAGCCTCTCTCTGACGTCACATTGACATCTGGTGCCAGCTAATTTTACATCTTTTCGTTTAAGATGGCTTTATCCATGTAAAAGTGCCAACTCACAGCTCAGACAGAGACGCGTGTTGGACACTGACGTTATGGATCTGTTTTTCAGGAGCTATTAAGATGCAGAAAGACAGAAGGATCACTGGGAGGAAATGGAGAGAGCAACAGATGGGAACCAGACAGCCCCGTCTGACAATAGGAAGGAGGACCATGACAGCGCTGAGCCATCTGGGATCAGCCTGGTGCTACACACACACACACACACACACACACTCACAGAAATATGGTTTAACTCTGGGTTTTAGGCTGCAGACACATCACATGCAGGCTAATAGAAAGAGGAAGTAATTTGTTGTGCAAATCAGGTGATTTAACATACTGACCCTGTTCTACATCATGACAGTGTGTGTGTGTGTGTGTGTGTGTGTGTGTGTGTGTGTGTGTGTGTCTTTGTTTAGAAATGTGTGAACTTCATGTCTCACAACTGTGCATGTGTCTGTTTGCTCAGTGAACTGACACGCTGGCTGCAGTCACCACAGCTCCTGCAGGTCCTCTCAGGGTTACCACATTCATCATATGTGCAACACTCGTGTGACTCATCATCAGTTTGGAAATACAGGGTCACTCTCCCTTTATACTAATAGACCGTGCACTCTGACTCAGTCTGTCTGAGAGCTGGTCACTCGGCCACGTAGACGTCCTGCATGATTCACACGAATCAAGATGATCTGGATTTGATTTAACAAAGCTAACAGTGGGTTCATACGTGCTCGGGCTAACACAGAGTACATTCGTTAGATGGTCTTTCTTTGTTATCTTTAATCAAACATTAGTCTGATAAATAAGCTACAGATAACACTCTCCTTTCTGTCCCGTCTCCTTTAGATGTTCCTACCATGTTAACATTTTCTTCACGGAAAATTCTAATAGGGGACACCGGTGTCCCAGTTTCTCCTCGTATAAACCGGTCCAGTTTGACAGAGCCAAGCTCAGAGGAAGTGCAGGCCGAGTTAAGCGTTTCCAGGGGAGACAGCTGTGTCTAAACACTGGCTGGAAACACAGCAGGCTCAAAGCCCAGTGATATCAGCACCTCTCCTCACAAAGCACACGCCAGCGTCTCCCATCTGCATCATCTGCTACAGCCACATGGAAGAGCTACAGTGTTGCTCCACTGGTGTAAAGTCAATCAGGGGAGACTCAGGAGAGAAGTATGAGAAAAGTGAAAAGTCTTCTGTGGTTTGACCCCATTGTGATGTCATATAATCCAGGACGGTGGTAAAGATGTCGTAGTTAAGGGAGCCCCACTATGGAGGCTAGACGCTGGTGGTGGTGATGAGATGGATCTGGATGTGGAGAGGAGTGGGCTTTGATGAGCTCGTCCTGGGCTCTGGATGAGGTGACTGGAGGTGAACAGGGTGGAGGAGGATGCAGCAACTCTGCCTAAAATCACAGCTGACAGGAGCAGAGAGGGGAACAGGTTTAAAGTTTGGCAGCAGCAACGTGAATGTCTGAAGGATTCTTATGATTATTTTGGCTTTTTTTTTTCTTTATCAGATTGGACAGGTGAAGTGTGAGGGGGGGGGCACAGGGGCGGATGACATGCAGCAATGGGCTGAAGGCTGGAATCGAGCCCACGGCCTCTGTGGTGAGGACACTGCCTTTGTGTAGAGCCACTGCTCCTTTGCGTCAAAAGGGGCCAGTTGAGATAATTCGGGCATCTGATCGGCACGTCTTCCTGGCAGGAGGTCACGAGGTAGACCGAGAACATGCCTCGAATCCCACTGCCCCCTTGACCCGGCCCTGGATACACGGGTGAAAATGAATGAGTGGATGGTGTTCAGGTGTTCTTACAGGTCATAAGCACAATGACACATTTTTCTCTCACATAATAAGAAAATAATAGTGTTTAAATTTGTGTTTGTTTACCAGATGCAGTCAGACAAAGACTCCATCCATTTAGTTTTGCTCACATTTCTCCTGTTGCATGGACTTTTTTTTAGGAAGGGTGGTGTTCAGTGTTTATTTTAAGGAAACTCCTACAAATGGAGACTGGGATCAAACTAACAACTCTGCAGTTAATGGCTGATTCACTCTATTATTTAAGCTACACTCACCCAAGCTGACTGCCCGGGACATGAGGCGGCTGTGCCTCAGGAGGTGACTCGTCCACTGATCACAAGATCCCCGACTCCTCCAGTCCACATGTTGAATCATCTTTGGTCAAGATACTGAACCCCAAATTGCACAGCAATGGCTGTGCTATTGGTGTATGAGTGTATGTAAGCAGGTGGTAACTTGTATGGCAGCCTCGGCCACCAGTGTATGAATGTATGTGTGGATGAATGAATGTGGGATGCATGTTAAAGCAAGTAGAGAAGACTGAAGCAGCTCTATACAAATACAGATCCATTTACCAGTAGTAGATCACTATTTCTCTTCGTGCACACATTAGACATTGTTCCTTAGTTACAAGCCAAAAAGTCACGTGTGACGTTTTTCCCTGAAGGAATGAGTCTTTAGAAAACCATCTAGCACCTGCTACTGAGCTTTCTGTTCAGCTGCATGGACGTCCTCAGCAGTAAATCCACCGCTCTGTCAGCCCCAACACTCCCACACATTGTTCAGACTTCCCAGCGGCCACAGTCTCTGGACTGTGTGTGTGTCTAAGTGTGTGTGTGAAGCATCTGTCTTGGAACAGTGTGATCTCATTCCCAAGCTGGAGATGAGGCCAGATTTCATCATACTTTAAGTAATTTTAGTCCTAAGTTGTGTGACGTTAACACGGACACAGGGAGGTGTCGTTATTAGCAGTAACAGGCATTAGCATCGAATACTTCATCCTCCAGTGTTGTTTTTACCTTTTCAAACAGAGATAGCATCACGAGTTGAGGTTATACTTCAGCTTCGGTCTGGAAAGGTCACAAATACTGTCAGACAGGTCACAGAGAAGTCAATCAGATAGTGATGATGGAGGTCTTAATGGATGTGCAATTTAAGGGGCTGCATGAGGTCAGGAAGAGGCGATAATAATTACCTGCATGACAGCCAAATGTGCCTGTTAAACCTAATTTGAGTCTTAAGTCATCTGTCATGATGCTGAAAGCTTCTCAGTGACAGGGAGGTTTTTTTTATTTTCCTTTTATCCCCCAATCCTTGAACATTTATGACCCATTACACTTCTGATAATCTTTTTTAACCCTTTCTGTAAAGGTTTGAACCACTTTACAGCGCTGACACGCTTTAGGCTACCTAAAGTAGATGAACTTCTTGGATTAGAGGCAAGAAATCTTATTCACACGTGTGCAAATTAAACCTGCAGTTGAGTTGGCTTCCCTGTCTTTGGACTGTGGAGGAAATCAGAACACTTTAAGGAAAGCCTCATGAACACAGTCTGATAAAGTGCAGTTACCATCCAGAGCACTGTGTCACTCCTTTACCCGACCACAGGCGGTGGAAACTGGACGTTTTCACTCATATCTAGAAGACAACAGAAAGTATCACCTGTGGGATCTGGGGGAAGTCCAAAATGAAATGCACTTCTATTATGCATCACATCAGTCTAACATAATGACTTTTCCTTAAAATGTCTGCAGAATATCCGGATTGTAAGTGCTGCATCATGGGCAACTGGACCAAATATAGCATTTATGATTACCATAACCTGGATGACTGAGAATCCTCAACGACAATGATTTGTTTTCCATATCTGATGATTGCAGACTTCAGTTCCTGTTTACAGACAAAGTGTTTCACCTCTTTCAGCACTTTGCAACACAGATGTGCATCAGTAAGCCAATTGCCAGAAAGAATTTTGGCATGAAAAGTTTTTGCAAACCACAGAAATGTTACGTTTGAATGTTACTACGGATACATTAAAACTTTATGTTTCTTTACATCTTAACAACACGGCTGACCTGTGGTTAGGTTTGGACACAAAGTGGTGCAATCCCAGCAGAAAACGCAGTAATGTCTCTGTTGTCTTTGTTGCGCGATGTCGGCAGGAAATACATCAATGTCAAGGTACAAAACTATTGCTTTTCATGATACTATCCAGGCAGGAAATGCAGCAATGTCTCTGTAAAAAACAACTGTGGTTCATGGCACTATTTCAGCATGAAACACATTAATGTCAAGATACAAAACTGCTGCTTTTAATGGCACTATAATGGCAGGAAATGTAGTGATGTCTCAGTATAAAACAATCGCTTTTCATGCTACTATCCAGGCAGGACATGCTTCATGCTGGACTATCCCAGGAGGAAACACAGCGACGTTGTTTCTTGTGGCACTGTGCTGGCAGGAAACACATCAATGTCAAGGTAAAAACTGCCACTTTTCATGGCACTATCCTGACAGGAACAAGTTCTGCTGTGTTGGTCTTGAACGGTGGTCGGCACTGTCCCACCATCAGCCATCTCCACCTCTGGATGACAAAGTCAGCCCAGACACTACGTGACTTTAGGAGCATTTAAGGATTGTGAAATGTACAAATGTAACACCAACGTTTTCATCTGGCGATTCAGCTGACTTAAGTTACATCGTATTGCTGTGATGTGTTCAGGAGCAGGACTTTGTTCATACCTGCTTTGACATTGTTTGATTTTATTTGACATGGTGTGCTTCATTTGTTCTTTCACTCTCATTATATCATATCTCTGTTTGTTATGCTTGCAGTATGTTGTAATCCCATGCAGCCTTGGTGCCTTTTGGTGTGTGACACTTTGAAAAATAAATGACCTCACTTAACACAAGAAGGAGTCAAAGCTTGGACCTTCCCTTTGTGAGGCAACAGTTTAAAGAACAAGGTGAGCGGGAAGGCAAAGACACACACACACACACACCTCAACGTGGTGAACAGGCACAGACATGCTCACACACACCAGTCTCTACGCTTCAGTACACACTTACATGCATACATATAGTGTATATTAATGTGCAAACAACACAGCTCGATCATGTGCTGCAGAGACCAAGATAAACACACACACACTCGTTAATGTTCCCCTCTGGTTGCACTGCAGCAGGGACATCTGGACACCAGTGATGAAGACCCTGTGGAAAGCTGAACCTGATATTTGGCTCCGTGTATTTCTGTCTCTTTGTGATGTGGACACACATCTGTGTGTCTCTGCCCAGCCTATTCATAGAACGACCACTTCAGCAGTCTTGCGGGGCCTCCCATAGGCATCCATCTTCATGTTCAGACCGACACATGGTCGCAGTATTAAGTGTTTGTCTTTCCTCAACCATTTCTCCATCTGTCCTCCCATTCCTTCATCCACCTTAGCGTCTTATATATGAAGGCTCCTGATCCCTTCTTCTCACTGTGCTCTTATCTTCAGTCTAATTGAGTCTCTTACTTTCCCACACTTCCAGGACTGTGTGCATACGGGCTGCCCACTGGCAAAGCCAACACCTCTACAGGACTGACCCACGCTGCCAAAAAGATGCCCAACTCTGCCAAGTGGGAAAGTTGTTTTAGAGGTGAGGGCAGCCCACCCGCTGCCCTCAGGGGATCATGTGTTGTGTCAACACGGTCTCTCTGATCAGTGCCAGCTGATCCATGGTGCAGAACAGTGCAGATAGGTAGACTCACAGTGGGATAGTGCCCACAGCTTCGCTCTGCCAACTGTAGTGAAGAAACAACACGGAGACGAGTGTCTCCATGCCAGCTTCCTGCCATCAGATTTAACACAGTCTGGCATGCACTGATAGTACGGCGGCTGGATCCACACACTGTGAACAGCTGTAGGGGACTCTCAGCTTGTGGGCTGAGGTCTCATTTAAGCTCTTCAAACATGAGACTTCATAGGGAATAAAATCAAAGGCTGCAGAACAAATCAGTGCAGATCAGTGACTGGCTGAAGGGAAGGAGGGGCATGATGTCTCTCTTTGCATACACTTAGCGGCCAAGTGAGGATGAAGAGCCACATTAAAGACCAGTTAAGTGTGAAGGGGCGCTACGCTGAAGAACCGCTGAGCCTAGGAAAACTGCTGTGTAATGTCTTTGTGGTTTTGGAAGGAGTTTGAGAAGTCTGAGACAATAAGAATGATGATGTCACAGTGATGCAAGCAGGGATGTCTCAACTTGTAGACCAAGAATTTATAACAAAGTCTGCATCCAGCTCAGACACCAGAGGTAAACGTAGGCATCATACTTTTCTGCAAACCACGAATATGTTACATTTGTGAGTTTCGTATGCATCAAGTGACTTGGAGGAGATAGTTGATGGTGTGACACCTGCCAAGTTTTAGATCAGTATTCAAGGCCAACGAACAACAAAACCAGTCGTGACTGGGCCGCTGGGTGGCTTAGTGAGCAGAGCTGGTGTCCCATATATGAAGGGAATGTCCTTGCTGCAGCTGCGCAAGCTCGATTTCAGCCTGACTTGATTTCGGTCCCTTGATGGATGCCATTACCTCTCTTCCTTTTTTTTTTTTACAGCATTTCAAACCAAACCAGGATCTTTTTCTAACCATAAACAAGTGGTTTTGGTGCCTAATCTAAACACACATTAACCACAGTTTCAATGCACCTGCTACATAATAACATGCAAATGTAACGTATCCATAGTTTGCAGAAACTTGCCAACACTTTATCTGGGGACTGGGTTGCTGCATTACAAATAAAAGGATGGAGTTTCAAAGACTGCCTTTATCACGCCGACCTGCTCATATTGTTCATGCATTTTCCTACGAAAAGTAATGCACCAAAATTTGCACGTCTTACATAATCCTGAGCCAGTGATTCCTCTATAACTCACGTATTTTAAAAGACTGTAATTACATCACCAATTCACTGAAGGGAAGAAAAGAACAAAAAAAGAAGTAGTCTCGTAAGGAGGAAGGTTGGGATTTTAAAACTGGACTTCCTCCTGGTGACCAGTGTTCGGAACCATGTCAGCTTTGAGTCATTTTATGATTCGCCGTCACTGTGTTTGCTCTCCAAAACCTTACCACAGTGACTCATTAAATGAACCGTTGAGTGAGGATCTGTCGACCAGGCAGAGAAAGAGCCACACACTTGCATAATGGGAAATTTAAAAAAACAAAAACAGCATTTTTGGTTGTGTGGCCCCTACTAGGCAGTAAAAGTCAGGTCACATGGCCTCTTTTGCACAGTTTTTGACCATTCTTTTTTCAATCTGTCTGTTGCAAGTACCCAGACTTCACGAAACTGTGATAAAATTGTTGTTTTTCCTCTAAATGCACGAAACCGAGTAGATCTCATTTTATTGCAGTCCCAAGTCCGTCTGCACCTGCTGCTCTGCCACCATGGAACCAGTATGGAAGCGTATCTGACCAGAGCTAGTGACCTTTGACCCCTGGTGGTCAGCAGACAGGCGGGTGCCTCCTACATACTTCAGCCACACCTGCTGCTGGGCAAGGACAGGGTCGCACCCTCCTGTCTCCCTCCACCTCTGGAAATAGACCCTGTTGCTACAGAAGTTACATAAGCTGCTGCTTTGTTGAGTGGTTGATTAATGAGCACAGAAGGTAAGAGACGTTTCACATCTATTTCAGTTTGTTGTTGCGTGTATTTACTTTCTGTGGAGGAAGTTATGGCCCAACACTTCCTACAATATCGCTTTCTTAACTTAAATAACTGTAATGCCTAAATATTTTTTAACAGTTAAATATAGAGCGCTCTTGGTTTGCCTTACTGTGTTCGCTGCACTCTGTCTTTCAGGGAAGCCAAAAACTCAGAGGGAGATCAGCACTGAAACACACACGGGGAGAAGGACACACCAGGGAAGTGGTGTTGGTGGGTTAATAAAGTGCCGAGGTGGTGAGGAGCCAGCTGTCACTCAAAGATCCCGCTGCGTTACCGCTCCAATTCAGCCAGTCAGCAGCTCCTCACCTACTGTGCTCCACGGCGTCGAGAGGAATTTAATACCTTCTGGTGTGATTTGATTTAAGTGAAGGTATTAGAACTTAATGAAAAGGTTTGGATTTCAACGTGAAATGTGCTTTTAGATTCCATTTTACATCTGTTATTCTAAACTGGGGCAGAATGCACGTTGCCTCAGCAGGTTGTAACGGCAACAGACAGGAAGCAAACAGCTGCAGGAATGACTCCTAAAACCTGGAAATGAGTTAGCATTTTATCTCTCCTGGTTCCCTCGTCTCGGAGTCAGAGGGTTTTTTGTTAGACGCCTGCAATACGGTCTGTTGTTAACACAAACTTTAGAGACATTTACATTTTCTTCTACGACTTATAAACAATAAATACCCCACTTTTGAATTCGTAAGCTTTTACATGTCCTAAAAAAGGTGGTCGACATGAGACAGCCTTTACATTACGTCATGCGACTGTGGTGTAGTTTCTTTTTAGCCTCACGTGAGCTTCTTACCTCTGGCACCTGCAATTAGGCTTAAAAAAGCATCTGAATTGTCTGCACATGATATCAACATGGGAGCAGCTTAGTCATCAGCTAGCAGCTAACAGTGCTAACTTGTAAACAGCGCTAAATGGCAACAGTGCAAAGCAGCGACAGTAAGCTAACAAGTGTGATGCTTGCATGCACGAACATGCACGTGTAGGCTCCCCAGCTCGGATTACAACACACACACAGAGCAGAGCATGACCTCAGTTTGTGCTCATGATGCCTCTACATCTTCCAAGGGCGTAGCTTTTGATTCAACGCTTGGAAGGGACACATGATAAGTGGGGCGTGTGGCGGTTTTTCCCAGCAGTCAAAGAACTGTGGTGAATTTTGTGCACCAAATGAGTTTATGGTGGAAATGTTGAAGCACTTCCTGCTCCAATTGTGCATTTAGTTACGGCAGCTTCTTTACGTTTTAGATTTCAACTGTTGCTTTTGACGTTGCATCATACCACCACCCGCTTTACTTGTCGCATAAATGAGAACACACGGTTCATCAAAATAGAAGTCCTCAGCTATTTTCACGTTTTTATGTAGGGTGGTAAAATGCAAGTGTTGTAAATATTGAAGGAGGCAAGTCACCTGCACCCGCATAAATCTACGCCTATGAGATCTTTACATGGGAAATAGTGGTTTGCTATGCACATGGATGGATTCCTGAACAGGCTTGGCAGGCACAGGACCAGGGGCCCAAAGTGTGAGGGGCCTCCCTGGCTATCACCTGCAAAATATCCCTCAAAGGAAGAGACACAAAAAGACCACAAAGATTCAAAACAAGAAACAAGACAAAACCACCACAAAGTCTGTGTGTCTTGCTCCAATGTACAAGAGGTGGTGGGGCCTTTTGCATGTCTGTGCCCAGGGGCCCATTTTCTCCTAATCTGGCCATGGCTATGCATATTATTGCTCTCAGTGTTGCACACAAAACATGTAAAGCTAAAGATAACTGCACATGAAATTCAGATGACTGAAACAACCTGACAGAATCCAAAATAAAAGAAGGGAGGCGTGTGTTAATAAAAGAACAATATTCCATACTTTAATATCACTTCTGGCAGGCATTAGCTGTATTAAATACATATTTTGCTTTCCAGTTATTTCTCAGAAGGGATTAAGTTTCCAGTTCACATTTAAGCATGTAACCAACTTTATTCCAGTCAACGAGCGTCAAATCTTAATCTGACCGTCCTGTTAATACCAAGGCAAATAGAATTTGGAACAATTACTATTTACATATGATACAAAAATATATTTCCCCAAAAAAAGACTGATAAATTTACAATAAGAAGCTCTATAAAATTACAAATATATTTCTATTATAAAAAGCCATTTTTTAAATACTCTTCCAGCTCAAGTTTTGGATGAGGGAGTGAAACCTGGTCTGTGATTTGTGACAATAAATGTTCCAGTGACTCTTTGCAGCGTATGTCCCGCGTCTTCATTCCTCACAGCGTCTCATGAGTCCTTTACATCATGGCGGCTGACGTATTCTCGTCCTCAGGTTGCTACAATGCTAATTTTGACCCGTCTTGCAGTCCTTACAGCCCAGTAGCCAGGTGGCCTGGAGTCAGTGGAGCACTGCTGGGTTAACTTTAGGAGCTTGTTGATGCCGTGGTGGAGCCACTTGCTGTGCCATCCAGCTGTATCCTGTCGGGTGGTTTTTTCTGTGTGGGGGCCGTTGCGCATGTTAGCTGCTCAGGGGGGGTCCAGGCATCCACTCCCTCCTTCCCTCATGGCTACACTCCAAGATGACTGTGAGCCTCCGTGTCACATACCTAAGAAGAGACAGAGACGGACAGATTAGAACAGGACTCCGTGGCTCCTTGGCTGCCAGCTCTATTCTCAGAGCGGCGGACGTTCTGTTTTACAGGCTGGTCATCGTAAACACTGGTGGCCCTCATAAATTTGCAATTCTGCGGGGCTAACAGGGGGCTGGCTGACTGCCTGACTGCGTGTCCAGCTTCGCAGAGCGACTGGACGCCTGTGCGCTGTGAAAGACGGACATTCAGTGGCCAAAACACAGAACAGAGCGGGGCGGTGGTGGAAGGAAAAAACATGGAAATAAGGAAAGCGTTTCAACTCCCGCTTCTGTCTCAGTGCATTCCTGACATTTACAGTTGGAGTTTCAGCCCAGGTTTGCAGCAGCACACATTCCTGATACTCTGATGCAAGTTCAAACACTCACTCGCCTCGTAGTAAAGAAACGGCCCAACGCAAATTAACCATGTGTGTCTTTTACTTATGACGTTCTGTAAGCACTTAACGACGCCCTGCTGCCCTCTTAGGTTACATTTTCATGCATGTACAGAGCTCTGGGGGAAAATGATGGCATTTAATAGTTGAGACTTCTGGATGGTGTTTGTAGAAGCACTTTCTGAAAAGGGATACGCTGCCTTTCTCCCCAGTGTAACCCCAGAGGCCTCATGGTCCACATAACATGCCCCAACTCCTCCATAGTCCTCACACATCCTCGTTTCTTAGAATTCTAAGGGGAGTGACTCCTGTGTCACTTTATGAGTGGTCGTTAGCATAGCTGACACAGGGAACAAATGCACCAGTTAATCCTGAGTAGCGGGCGGCGCCAGCGCACGGGCTTATTCATCAGACAGCGAGGCTGCATTAGCACTTACTCTCTAATGTCCTGTCAAGGTCGGCGATGAAGTCCTCCAGTTCTTTAGTGTCGCCCAGTTTGGCTGCGGAGAAAAGAAAGAGGTTCAGATTTTAAACTATGAAGAGTGAAGAGTTCTTTCATAAGCATCTTCAGTTACACATTTTAAGCCAGGCCCAGTGTGTAAGACCTAAAAGGATTTAGTGGCTTCTAGCAGTGAGGATTACAGATTGCAACAAGCTGCAACTTCTCCTTCAGTGTTCATTGTTCCGAAGGTTTTTATCAGGAGCTGAATTATCCACAGAGGCCTCCTCCTCTCCAAAACAAACACACCACGTGATTTAAACCTGTAAAACATTGATCAAAGCAGTTTCATGTTACAAATCAGTGTTTTTCTAACACTGTTTGGCACATCCGAGACGGGATGCTCGCCTGGCACCTGCTAATCTGTGCTCACTGCTTTTCTGATAACTTTAAATGAAGATGTTGAGGTCTCCTCCTGTCTAAAACAAATGGACTGGTGATTTAAACCAGTAAAAACACTCATTGCAGATGGGCTGCTAACTATGGTGGCTCCGTTTCTGCCAACATTTCTCCCTAAATCCTCCACACTGGACCTTTAATACATCTCATTTTGACCCATTTCTCATTACAGAGATTTGAATCTGTGTGCAGCCCAGAGCTCTGCCAGAGTAAATAAACCTGGATCTATTTATTTTTTGTGGTAAGAAAGGTCACAGTTGTGTGTGAGTGTAAGAAGGAGGAGTGTAACTCACGTTTTGGTGACATAAGAGGGGGTGAGTTGGTGGTAGGCGACTGCACGGTGGGCGAGTTGAGCCTCTCATCACTGAAGCTGAAGCTGTTTCTGTTGAGCGACTCTGCACCTGTCAGAACGAGACACAAGACAAAATGCAGACGAATTAGATTTGCTTCAGTCTTCCCCACGTAACGCATTCAGATCTGATCTGTGTCAGTGGAGCAGCTTCAGGGTGTAATCACTGCATTCTCCTCTAATGACAGCCTTTCTTCTACGGCCTGTCAAACACATGCATGTGCTTGTATTTGCACACTCCGAGCTGCGGATACACACAAAGCGTACACGTCTCTGCTGCTCCAGCGCCAACGCTGACCCCTGAGAAGAAACATTCCCAGAAGCAGAAGTTTGTGCTCTGCTACGCTGGACGACCCCAACGCAAAAAATACCACATGTAACCTGAACTCAGTGACTAAATCTCCATTGTGGCAGCAAGTGACAGCAATATAACAGGTTGTCTGGAGAAGAGACATCTCGAAAGTCATGCAGCTCTTCCCCTGCTCTTATGTAAGATTTATCTCTGACACGTTTAGAGCAGGGCACATTCTCGTCCCCTGTACCACCCAAACTCTAAACGGATGGTTACATAAATGATATAATGACCACTTTGTTTCTGCCAGATGCATATTTCAAGCCACCGCATAACATAAAACGTTCTCACTGTCTGGCAAGAAAAGGAGGAAGACAGAAGAAAGCTGCTGGATTCGTACAGCTCGTCCGGCTTCCCTCACTAAAAGCAACTTCTTTCGTCATTCCTGTCTGGTTGTAGAAGTGTAGACTCCTAGTAAACGTGTCAACCCTCCTGGCTGTGTGAGTATGAAGTAAGTGTGTGTGACAGAAAGAAGATTAGGCAGCACTTAAAGCTGCTCTTGTCTATCTCACTCCTCTGTGCAGGTCTCCGTCGGACCTTAACAGTGTCTCAGATGTCGACCACTTACTTACTCACCCCCTCTCTGACCTGCACCACTCCCACCACTCAGCAATGAACACACAGCATGAGACAGGAGACGCCACACACAATGGGGAGCAGCCGGGCACACACACAGAGCTGTGGCCTTAATATCAGCGTTTCACTTTGACGTGAATCTAAATTTCTCAGTTTTCTATATTCAGTTTTGTCTTCTCCTCACTCGAACATGCACGCTCCAGGGCGGATCTGTAAGACGCTGCACAGTTTGCGTCATTTATCTGCACGTTCATCGGCCCGTCCATCCATCAGCCTGCAACACAATAGCTTGTTCCTGCGCGGGACAGGTCCCTCTTCATTAGACTGCCATGGAGAGGACAGAGCTCACGCAGGAATCTGATCTCTTGAGCAAATCAACACCCTCATTAGCACCAGAGACACAGGTTCGAACACCCTCCCTCTTGCTGTGATGTTGCTTAATGCGAGACCCTCAGTGGTGATTACATAAAGTTTAGCTGGGTTAGTAAACACTGTGGGCGCTGATGACACTTGCAAAACCACTGGAATGCTACTTATTATGCAGTTACCAAAACGACGTCTTGCACTACAGCGTGAATCTCTCTGCAGTCCATCATGCATGTGTCTGCAGCTTTCTGAACGTCCTCTCTTCACTCAGCTTCTCCAGAAAAATGAAGGCTATTAAGATTTTCCACATCTTCCCTCATAAGTCCCAACCCACTCACACGTGTCTGGGAAACTATCTTTGCTCCTGGGGACCCGGAGCATATTTTTCTCCGTATGTCAGAGGCGATCACATTTTGGGCAAGACGCTGCCCGGGGCCAGCTCTCCTGCTCTCCTGCTCTCCTGCTGGGGACGCAGACTTTTAAAACACTGTATGCTGGAGTAATATATGACAATAAAATGTTAGGGAAGCAGCCACAATAATGGGGCGAGTGTGCCAAAATATGCAGCGGTGGCTCGATCTGACGCCCAGATCTCTGGACTCTGATCAAATCTTTCTCCCGCTCCGTGCGTGTGTGAGCATTCATGCACGGATGCATGCATGTGCAACAGTTTGCCAGTCGACAAACCCGCCCTCCGGATGGCACATGATAAGAAACTGCATCCAAAATATTGCAGTGCAGAGCAGGAGGAGGAGTAACGTTGACTCCAGGAGAGAAGGAGCATTATTGAGGCAAGCTTTGGTAAAAAGAGGTGACTTCACCAAATTCTTGAGACTTTATCTGGAGGCAGAGTGGGCAAAACTTCTCGAGATGGTTATCCATAAGTGACAGATGCAGAAACAGATCTTAACTGCATTATTTCTGCAGACCTGATCTCCATTCTGGAGTCTCAGGTGTCACAGTTTGCACTTTTTATTCCCCAAGTTAAAGATACTCTCTGTCACCTCCCCTGCTTTAACACACCAACATTTATCCTCTTGCATTGCTCCATGTTACAGATCATAAGTCACATTTGTAACGGCATGATCCACAGATATTTCCTCTCTTGTTATATTTAGGAAACACACTCCAACACGCACAGACAGTTCTCCCCAAATCTGCTGAAAACACAGTTAGTTAATAATTAATCTCCAACTCACTCTCTGAGTCGCTGATGCCGCTGTCGCTGACGCTCGCGCTGCTCCTCCTCTTCATGGTCTTCAGGTGTTCGTCGTAGTACCTGAAGTGACGCTTCTCCACCGGCGACGTGAAGTCTTCCATCACCGCGTCGAACTCGCACAGGACGTCGCTCAGGTCCTCCTCGTTCACGATCTTCGCTGCAAGAAAACGTCACTATGAATTTCTTAAATACACCTAACAGCAGATAAACAGTGGAGCCTCATGTTTTGGCAGTATGAATATTGAGAAACTATTAAATGCAGGAGCATAAAACAATATTAAAATATATTTAAATACATACATTTAATTGGAGTTTGAGCCTATAGTAAAACAATGACAGCATCAACAGTGCACCGAGCTTTTATTATATGAAATGAAAAGGCTGCAGGATATAAAAACAAAGTTATATTTACCTTGAGGTTTCATCTTTGGAGACTTCATAATTCCAGAAATCAGGTTTGAGATTATCCAAAATCTGCGTTATATATCTGCAGATGTGTGAGTCTGTCCCTCAGAGTAAAGTCCCTTCGCGTCCTGCTGTCACAAGCCTCCTGCGGGTCTTGAACTAACCTCCAGGCGCACGAGCTGCCGCCTTTTTATCAGCCCTGCTCGGTGGAGGCGGGACGAGCGGAGCGGGGAGGGGTGTGTGTGTGTGTGTGTGTGTGTGTGTGTGTGTGTGTGTGTGTGTGTGTGTGTGTGTGTGTGTGTGTGTGACGTCTCCCTCATAAAAGCCTGTTTGTAAACAACTTGTGTGTCTCCTGCCAGGCAGAGGTGTAACGCACAGATATTAATAATCATGACCCACAGCTTTCACACTGTGTCACCGGGCAGATCAGGACAGAACCAAACTGTGACACACAGACTGACACATCATTTAGGAAACAACAGTGTCTGGACTTTTTGTTATGATTGTTTGTTTTTATGATATTATAGTTAAGCAAATAGAGTGAACTGTAGCAGCAGTGGAAGGTGAAGCAAAGTACTAGTCCTGTTAGCTATTATTTTAAGGTGCTTGTACTTTACAAAAAAATATCTTTAAGCCAACTTCACTTCATGTCAGACACAAATAATGTACTTTTTATTTCCTCTACATTTACCTAACAGGAACAGTCACTGTTACAAATAATTACTTTACACATAAAGCATGTGATCAGCTTATAAAACATTACATTTTGATGCAGGTTTTACGATCCAACAGTATGAGGAAACAATGAAATGAGTTTCATCTTGGCCGGATAAACACTACAGTTCAGCTCATATGTTACTGTCTCAGTAAGAGGGGATACACGGGCGGATCATGAGTGAATGTGCCTCTCAGCACAGATATGCAAAGGGCCCCCACTTCTCCTTCACAAAGACAAGTACAGACTCTGTGCTGGATTGGGCTTTCCTGCAAATTTGCACAACTCCTATCTAAAAATCCTTAATGCGCATCTTGATGTAGTTCCTTTTTGGTCACTGTGTCTTTTCGTGGTTGTGTCGTGTCTTATTTGGTCGTTTTGTGTGTCTTTGTGGTTGTTTTGCCATTTTTTTTATAGTTAGTGTAGTTTGTTTTTGCAGTTCTTTTGCATCTCTTTCAGGTTTCGTGTCTCTTTTTGGTCGTGTTGCATCTTTTTGAAGTGATGTTGTATGTTTTGGGTGGTTTAATGTGTCTTTGAGGTGATTTTTTTTGGTAATTTTTTGTTGTGTTGTGTTGCTTTGTATTTGTTCTGCTATTTTTTGTGCTTATTTTATGTCTCTTCTTGGTTTCTTTACATCTTTTTTGGTCATTTTGAGTCCCTTCCTGGTCGTTATGTGTTAATTTGATATTTGACATTTTACAGGTGAAGGCCAGTGACACTTTAGGGCCTGTGCGCAGTTTTACTCAGTAATCCATCCATGAGTGGATACAGTAAAAAACAGCCATTCTACCTTCATAAAGAAAACTTTTACCTTTGGTTGATTCTCTTCTCTTACTGAAGTAACATTTTGATTGTAGTATTTTGCCTGCGATGGAGTATTTTTACATTAAATAAAGGTTTTAAACATCTGATCAGGATGGTAAACATGGGCCCAGCCTCATTTAGAAAGTGATGATGTTCACTCATTAAGAGTAAATCCTTGCAAACATAAAGAACCTGCGAGTCCCAGCAAAACGAGGAATTATAACACATTATTTTTTCATTAGCATATTTGTACTGTAGCAAATATGAATGAGAATTCACATGCTATCATTACGCACATATTCATGAACCTGTGAAGGTAGAATTATGTGTTCATAATTTTTTTAAAAACCACAGTGTTTTATATTTTTAGGATTTATTTCAAATATTTGAAGCTCAGAATCTAAGAACTGCTCTGCTCTCTGTAAGACAGGATCTTTAAGTCTGAAGTCATCTACCTCTGCAACATGATCTCCAGTTATCTCATCAGGTGAACGTCCATCAGACAAAACTTCATCACACTGACAGGAAACTATTCAGGCCTGGCCTGATTTTCAGCAAAGGTGAAGTTGGGGCGACATCTGGTGGTGAATTGTCTCCATTGCACCTGATGTTTTGAACCTTTGAATTAGTCAAACCTTTGCTTTCTCTCATCTGCCTGAACACATCTGTCCTTTCATAATTATTCAAGTAATTTCTATCAGCTGTGAATAGATGTTTTGCTTTTGTTTACACAGTTATATTAAAAGAGTTTGGGGTCTGTCTACGAGGTCACATTTGCAAGAGCAGATTTCTGCACCAGAAAGCTGATGATTAAGATCAAGTGGATCCAAGTTTAAGTAATTAATAACTGTAATATTCTGAGTAATGAATGTGTTAAATGACGCAAACATTTACAGCATCTTCTTCATCCAGAGGAAGTGGATAAACACTGTTACCAATGTAAGTAACTGAGGATTTACCTCACCAGCATGCCCCTGGATATAGCTGTGCAGTATTGTTCGTCTTTTCTTAAATTATTTCATCTCGGTGTCACTTGTTTCTCAGAGGTGGAGTGACAGTATTCCCAAAGCCCCAGACAGCCAGTTGAGTCGTCATATAAAGCTATCTGTGAGATCAGTAGCATGCAGGGCAGCCATGCTGAGACTTTCACACCTCCAGTGCCTGCTCTAACATGATCAGCAAATGGACAAACATGCCATGTGTTTGCAGCTGCACGTGTCTGTTGACTCTGGAGGCTCTGAGGTGCTGCTTAACGAGGGGCCTGGCCTCAGCAGAGGTGCTAAAAGTGACACCCTTACATAGGACACCATGAGAAGATATCAGAGTTCACATACACAGAGCGGCCATACATCACTGAGCCCGACACCAGAAATAATAATGACAATCATATTTATTGAAAAATAAATTACATGATCTGTACTTACATATTTACATTCATTTATAGTCATTTCTGAAGGACAAGGTGTCGTATATCAGCGGAAAGTAGCATTTCAAAAACACATTAAAATACTGACAAAGCATTTAAGATCACTCACACTAATGCACATATGAATAAGTTCTTTTAAAGGTGCAGTGTGTTGGATTCAGGAGGATTTATTGGCAGACATGGAATATAATATAATAGGTAAGTTTTCTTTAGAGAAAAATCACCTGAAAATAAGAATCACTGTCTTTGTTATCTTAGAGTGAGCCATTTATATCTACATAGGGAGCAGGTCCTCGTCTACGGAGATCGCCATGTTGCAGCAGAGCGGTAAAACCAAACACTGGCTGTAGATAGGGACATTAGCATTTTTGCATTTTTTGCATTTTTGCATCAGCCACTGTAGTAAGAAGTGCTTCCATGATCACTGGAAAAACATTTTTTTTTTTGACCCTGTGGATAATGTGGCTCCTGGTAAAAACCTCCAAAAAATTTGAGGCCGTACTCACAAAGCTTCCTAGTACAAAGAGGTGCTCTTCATGAAAAAAATTCTATTTTCTTTCTTAGTATTTCCCCTTAAAGTTAGGTCCTCGTAAAGATAAGTTATTCACAGAGCATCTCGGACCTTAAGGAAAAACTGTGCGGAGCAGGGAGTAGGACTTTTAAGAAGTTTAAGAGTTTCTTATGGTCGGTATACACTGTGCGATTTTGGGCTGTCCTACACAAAAGATGACCATCACAAGTGGATCCTTCTCTACAGCGATCGCCGTGTTGCACCGCTATGTTCCCGCAGTTGTCCATAATAGACAAACACAAACACTGCCTCTGGATAGAGACATTTTCAAATTACCTTTCATTGCATTATCGTGTCGGCCACTGTCAGCCCTGCCAAGACGAGAGTGTGCGAAAAACACAGATATTTAACCATGACACTACTTTATACAATATTTTTACCGGTTTAAATCACCTGGTCTGTTAATTTCGGAAAGGAAGAGACCTCTGTGGATAACTCAGCTCACGGTAAAAACCTCCTGAACATTGAACACTGAAGGAATTCTGTCCAGGAGAAGTTTCATCTGGTTGCAATTTGCAGTCCTCACCACTAGATGTCACTAAATCTCCTCAAATCTTACACACTGTTCCTTTAACTCATTCTAACTGGCCATATATTTGTATAATAAAACACTGTATAGGATGAGCTTTACAGACAGCCTAAGCAACAAATGTCTGCATGTGTTGGCCGTGATTTAGTTACTTTATATGTGTAGTATCCTTCATACATGACCGTATGTGTGGACGTTGAAGTGCGTTAGTCTGGGGTTACACTTTGAGTGTCTCAGTCTGCATGTGCACAGTTGACCTGACCTGACATCATCTGCTATGGATTTGTGTCTTTGTGTATCATCACTCAAAATCACAGCCCAGTAGCTCTACTCTCATGGTGATGGAGTTCTTCCATCTTCTGGGGAGGATGCGGATGAAGCGGGAGAAAATCGGAGGGTAGATGTAGTTCTTCATGTGGTCGTTGTTGTCTTTATTACCCAAAAAAGTCTGCGTTTGATGAGAAAGAGAAAGTTTTGAATCACGTCTATGAGACCGTCAAAGAAAACTCCAGCTCCACCTGTGAGCTGGTTAATTACAAAATGTTTTACTAAAGTATTTTTTTGCCTCAGCCCACCTTGAAAGAGATGTTTTCGTCATCTGTGTAGTGGGTCCAGTGTATCCCGTTGTCGCTGTACTGCAGAGAGTAGGACATGACATACATCTCTTTCCCCAGAGACTTGGCTCCTTGTGTAATGATACCTGTGATCTTCTTTATTTGGGGCAGCTCCACCTTAAGCCACTGATGCATGTCACTATACTGTGGAGGAGAGGACACAGAGACAGAGAGATGAAGATGTAGAACTTTTTAAAAGTGGCTTTTGCCTGCAGAGTCCACTGCTAGGGTTTCATGTTGACACTCCTGCCTGCTTCTCCAAACTGGAGACTCCATCTACTGTATGTAATTCACTCATTATGGATAAATACCTCCTACACCCCCACTTCTAAGACCTATCCCTTTAATTTAGACCTGTCATGCCACCAATCGGATTCATACCATAGCCTGCCATGCGTTGACGGCACCCTGTGTGTTGAGACGTGCAAGGGAGGCTTTCCAGGGTCCAGAGTACCAGCTGGTGGCTGTGGAGCTTGCTGTGATGTGACGGTCTTCTATCAGTCTGCTCTCCATCCCCAGAGGCACCGAGCAGCCTGAGGCAGCAGGTAAGAAATGTCACGTTTACAGGAACCAAAACTCTATGACAATACTGGAGCACATAGCGCATGTGCACATACATTTAGGTGTCATGTCGGAACTAAACTAAAGTATTTGTACTTATCATAAAATATATAAAATACTGTCATGATGCCTCCTTTGGTCAGATTTGCAAATCGCTCAACTCTCAATCTATCAATCTAAATGTTGCTCAAACCTTCAGAAACTAGTTGCACTAGAATTCACATGTAACCCACATTATCTTAAAGCTTGCGATCATATTACCAATGTGCTGACGTAAAGAAGGAAGTTGTATTAAGAGTGAAAGTCTGCGTGAAGAGATAGTTTGGGATGGTGAATGGGTCAAGCAAACATGTTACACCAAGTACAGAACCTTATGTTAAGTAACGTGACAACGGCCAGCCATTATTCTTTTCCCTAAACCTAACCTATAGCTTTATTTTTCTAACTCTAACCTATAGCTTTGTTTTTCTAACCCTAACCTACGTAACTTTATTTTTCTAAACTTAACCTACGTAACTTTATTTTCTGAACCTAACTACGTAACTTTACCTTCCTAGACTTAACCTATGTGACTGTACCAAAAAATGTATTTTGCATAGTTTGTGAACTCTTGTGGACTTCCTGTTTAAATAAAGGTTAATGAAATGAAAAACTAATACAGTAACATCTTACCGTCAAGCTCACAGCCGTAGAACTCCATGCGCACTGTAGCCGAGTTGTACCATTTGATGGGGTGGAGCCTAATGAACCGTCCAACCATCGGAGGAAAGAAGGTGTTTGTTTTTGTATCATAGGCGTCCTGGTTCCCAGTGAATATCTGGTGAAAGAGACAGAGAGAAGAAAAATAAGCGATCGCACACGTCTCACTTAGTTTGTAGCTGCACTGATCCAAAGTGATCAAACCTCCCCCACCTTCCTGAGGCCCCTGCTGTCGCCCTTGTAGAAGATCCACTTCCTGCGGTCGGTGCTGTAGGAGATCATGTACTTCGTTGTGTACTGGGAGTAGAACATCTGCTTGGCTCCCTGTGTGGCCACCTGGCTAATCACAACTGGCCGCTGGAAGTCCACCTGTACAGGGGGAAGTCCACAGGTAGCAGATTGTTGTCACGTGGAAAGCAAGCGCACACACAAACACACGTTCACACTTATAACACCATACCTGAATCCAGCTGTGGTTCTGCTCTGTGCTCCATGCGTTGTATTTACCCTGATTGTTCAGTCTGGCCAGATATGGCTCCCAGTATCCTACAAAGATTAAAATATTGTCATTCCTCCAGTGACACAGAACTTTACTGCGATACACGGTGCATTTGGTAAAACAGATTGGTGCAGACAGAAGGAGGCACGGCTACCTCTCGTGTTGATCGCTGTGATCTGGTTGTCTTTCACGCTGCTCGATTCTAAACCCAGTGGACGGTAGCAGTCTTGAAGGAGACAAAAGCAAAAGTTCAATATGAAAACACAACACGACAGTATGTCTTAATGCTGCAGGGTTGTTTAGTTGTTTGTACCGTTATCTAGAACCAGGAACAGGGTCTGCATGCCCTTCTGTTGGTTCAGACCAATTTCTGTCTCCAGCTGCCACAGGCCAGGTTTGGATGAATTCATCTCCAGAGTAGCAAAGCTTCCTGCAAACACGGTTTGATTCAGTGATTTAGTTGAAACATCTTTAAATGCTAAATCTAAATGTTAAATCTAAATCTTCACCCAGAACATTTAGATTTAACATTTAACATTTAGATTTAGCATTTAGATTTAGATTTAATATTTAGATTTAAATTTAATATTTAGATTTAACATTTAGATTTAGAATTTAGATTTAACATTTAGATTTAGATTTAGCATTTAGATTTAACATTTAGATTTAGATTTAGATGTAGATTTAATATTTAGATTTAACATTTAACATTTAGGTGCCACATTTAATATTTAGATTTAACTATTTAATATATTTCTAATTTTACAAATATTGCTGTAAATGTGGTAAAAGGCGATGTTAAAAAAATCAAAACACTTTCTTAAACATTGTTTGAAGCTAAATGTGGCAAAATGTTGATGTTATTTTCAGTGTGAGCCACTTTACAAACGGCAGCCATATTTGAGGGTGAACTGTCCCTTTAATAAACAGACAGTATGTTGCTCACCGGGCAGCAGAGGATAAACAGCCTGTCTGTAGCTGGTGTGCTTCTTGTGGAGGAACGTCTGTCCGTGGAAGTGGATACTCTGAAAGTCTTTGGGAGAGCCCATGTTGATCAGGTGCCAGCACACCAGCTGGTTGGTGTACATCCTCAGGCCCTTCAGGTTGTATGTGATGCCATTGATGGCTGAAGAAAAAAACAGACAAGAAGACATTGTGATGATGTTGATCAGGTGACTTTGTTTTTCTGTTGTGTAACTGATAATTCTTGAATGCACAGAAAGAAGTTAATGCAACTCAGTGAATTCTGCCTACAGATACTGTGGACTTTTTGACACATTAATAGATTATTAACAGTCGATTTACATACTAAATGTGTTTAAATTTGCATGTTATATCTTATGATCAAAAGATTTTGGGATCAGTCAAACCAGGCTAGTTGAAGGTGTATAATGCATTACAGTGGAACTTGAGGTTGTCCTCGAAGTCGGGGTCCATAAATCTCCTTCGGCTTCTCCTCTGTATCCTCTCACGGTTGTCCTCGTAGTACCAGCTCTGCGACTCATCGAAGGTCATGAAAAGCAGCGTGAACTCCCTCATGTCTGGTAACTTCTTGGTCAGGGTTCCTTCTCGACACACCAGCAAAGGCCCAATCAATCCAGTGTGGATATCCTTCTCCTAAGAGACAGAACAAACCCTGAAGTGAATACACTCCACTGTGCTCAACCCAGACACATCTGTGTGTGAGTTTGTGTTTGTGGAAAAATAACACAGTCCTGCTGAAAATAGGAGCAGTGTGAGTTACTTTCAGCCTGTTGAATGTTTTTATGCTGCCACTAGGGGGTGCCACAGTCAGAAACTCCAACTCTATACACAGTGGATTTGACTCTTTGAACCCTGCCATAGAAATGGTCCACTAGTGCCTGCACTAAAATCCTTTCACTGGCTCCCTGTTGGGTTCAGGATCCAGTTTAAAATTCTCATCCTTGCTTACAGAGCATTACACGGTCAGACTCTCAATCATCTTAAGACACGAGGTGATTTAGCTCTTGCGACTGTCTCACAATCCACTGACTCTGAGGTTTCTTTTAAAAGCCAGCTAATAACGTGTGCGTGGGGCAGTGAAGAAATCTGAACACACACGGTCAGCTGGAGACACATGATAGACACAGGTGTGAACAGAGACATGTCTCCACTGTTCACTTGTGTTTGGATCACTATACCATGTGTCAATACCAGGTCTAAAACTCTGAGACTCAACAATCAACTAAAATTTGCATAATGTTGCTTTAATTTCTACTTGCAACTAGCATTTATTCAGTAATTGTCCACAAAGTTCAGATTACTCACAGGATTAACACCTGAATAGTAGGCCCAGGTCCGACAGTGAGACTCTCCTGGCGATGGCCCAACCATAGCAGTGGTCTTCCACATATATGCGAAGGTGGTGTTGGGCTTAACCTCATTGTCATATTTATGCCAGTACTTGGAACCATCCTCGTAGGACAGACCCTCTGTGTGCTTCGTGTAGGAAACTCCGTTTGGATGTAAAGAGTAAGGACGCTTGGCGTTGTTCCTGAACACCACCTGCAAGACAAACAGACACATCCTGTGGTTGGGTAATCGTGGCTGTAAAGGAATACTTTAATATTTTGGAAAATACTCTTACTCTTACTCTGAAAACTTTGGACAGTTATTTTAGTTTAGCACGAAGACTAAATACGGTGAAGCAGCTCGTCCCTTGTAGGGCACCTGATTTAAAAATTTGGTTACAATTTTCCAGGTGATATATTTTGAATATATTTAGCTCACTTTCCTGAAATTCAGCTCCTTTTCCTCACATTTCATAAACTTCATGAAAGACAATATATAACATACAACTGACAAATTAAATATAAATGTTAAATGCCAAATCTAAATATTAAATCTAAATCTAAAAGTTGAATCTAAATGGGTCGCCTGACCCTTTGTCCATGACCCAACATTTAACATTTAACATTTGGTTTTAATATTTAGATTTTTTTAAATTGTTTTTATTTACACAATCATATTGTTAACGATTGCATGTACTATGTTATTTTATGTAAATTTCCGCCTTAACAAAAGCTGAAAAGTAACTTGTGTCTCTGCCTCATAGTTCAGATCTGGTCCGAAATTTCAAGGGTTCTTTTTTGGCTACACCCTTTCGGCAAGTTTCACGAAAGCGGTGCCAGATTTTACAAAGTTTTGTTGACAAAGAAACAAACTGAACCGAAACAAAACGTCCTTGGCAGAGGCAGTGATGAACGGGAAGCTTAACACAGGAAATAAAATAAGAAAATGTGAGATCCCAGAAGAATCAGAAGCTGACAGTCTTACCATGATGCTTTGTCCGACCTCCGCCTTAATGACAGGTCCCAGGATGCCTAGATGCTCGTCCATCTCTCCACGGATGTCAGGTGTGCTGAAGCTGCTGTCCAAGTATCCTCGGAAAACCACCTTAGTGAACTTAGTTTCTCGGCTGTTGTGCTGCGACTTGTCTTGCCTCCTGTGGGGGTAACAGGACATATTTCAGCTTTGTGTGTCAGTGTGTACCTGCTGTACGATTCTCCAAAAATCATAACAATCATGTCTTTTCAAATGTTGTGTGAGCTCTTCATATCTCTGAGCTTACCTCAGTCCGTAGCCCGCATAGTCCCACTCAACCTCCTCTGCAGCGATGAAATAAGTCTGAACATTCGGGCCTGAGTTTTTTAAGTAGTATTTGGTGGTGTCATCTAGGTTGATATTCTTTATGTCTTCATGACTGCTGTAGGGGTCTACATAGGTCACATATTCATATTCATCTTGATTCACATCTTCATTAAATGGCTCTAGATGATGTGGTTCGTCCCCAGGAATGTACAGCTCATAGTCACTGAAATCAGGCCGGGGCACACCAATGACCACGGGCATGTTGATGAGCTCCGCCTCATCAGAGACAGGCTGTGGTGAAAGGGGTCGTGACCCTCGCGGGGTCATGCCTGGATGGAACCCACGCGGAGAGAACGGTAAGCCACTCCTGGCCTGAGGCTTGTACTCCTTCCTCTTCTTTGTTTTCATGCCTTGACCCTTCTGCGGCCACTGTCGGAGGTTCACCTTCCTGACCTTCTTTTTTGGAGTTGGCGTTGTTTTGGGGGTTTCTTTTCCGAGATATTTCATCATGTAGTCAGGAATATCCCCGGTTTCCAGTTGGTGAGTTGCATCATAAGTCCAGTTGTGACCCTGCGTTTTGATGGAGGTGGTTTTAATCACCTGCGTGCTGTTTTCTGTGAGGTAGATATGCACTTCTTCTTCAATGCTGTCTGGCGCTGTTACCTCCTCAGACGTGTCATTGGAGAAGCTTTTTGCAGACGATGTGTGGTTGAACTCACCACGAAGATTAGAGGCATCTGAAATAATCTCTGCTGATGAATTTAATGTCGATATATTCTGTAAAGGCCCAGTTTGGTGCAAATCGTGTGTTACATTTTCAAGGCTGGAATGCTGGAGGTCATTCTTTGGCTCTGCAGTGGTGATCAGGGAGTCATTGCCACTTGTTGCAGTAGATGCATGGCTCAACTCACCAAGAAGATTTGAGGCGTTCTTCTTACTTTCTAAACTAATCTTACCTGATGAATTTGAGTTGGACATATCCACCGTGACATTCTGTAGGGACCCATTTTGGAGTAAATCGTGTGTTACATTTTCAAGGCTGGAATTGGTGGGGATAATGTCAGAGGAGTTCTTTTGAAGGTCATTTTCTGGGTCTGTTGTGCTATTCAGCGAGTCCTTGCCACTGATTTTGTCATCTGTGCTCTCCAACCTCAGCTCTACGATGTCCAAGATGCTTCTGATAAGGCTGTTTATGTCGACCTCTTCAAAATCAGCCGCTGGAGTGGATAAAGAATGGTTCGTTCCATGTGCTGACATGTCAGCTGCAGTGTTATTCTTATCTTCCTGTTTTGTGGCATTGCCCTCTGGTGCACTGTGGAGATTGTTGGTGCTGGAATTGGACAAAGGCGTAGAGTACGAAAACACGTCCCCTCTGGTGATTGTCTCAGAGTCCTCCACCAAGATCCCATCCACGGAAGTCTTGTTGGCATCAGTCAGGGTTGCGTTCGTTAGATCAGTCACCGAGATGGAAAAAAGTTGGAAAAAAGTTGATGGCACACTGCTGTTCTGCAAATGTGTTGTATTCTCACTCGTGCTCTGCTTCAGCAAATTAACTGCTGTAAGGTTTAATCCATCCTCTTCTTTCCCATTTGATAATAATGTCTCATTTAGAGCATTTGGTTTTGGAGTAGATGTTTTGTTTTTATTCCCTGTCTCAGTGAAATTAACGGTTACGTGAGTATCTCCATCAGGCACATTGATAGTATCATATTCGAAGTCGGAGAGATCAAGCAACTCCACATCTGATATACTAGATTGGTTCTTCAGAGACCTGAGACCTAATTCATCTGCAAACATGTCTGTGTAAAAATCTGACACCACTGGCTTTTTTTCCTCAGGTACTTGCTTCTCCTCTTCCTTTTTGATTTCATCCAAGCTGATAGGGTTCCACAAAGTAAATTCTGTGAATTCTTCATTATTATCATAGTCACTGTACTCATACTGGCGGTCGCGAAAGCACTCAACATCCTGAAACTTTACACGCATTCCCTTGGTTGTCTCATGGGAATTCAGGGTAGCCATGAGCCAGACACCTGGTTTGAGAGGGATACAAAAAAATCATCCATTAAAATACAAAGCTGCAGCATTTCACGCGCAGACGTTTCAGATGGTACCATATTGACTTTCTGTTGTCACAGTATTTTCTCAAGTTAAAGGTTTCTCTACACAATATATAATTTGACATTAAAAAAGGCATTGTAAGCCCTGACTGACCGATGTTGTCCATGTTCATAGTGATGGTCTCTCCAGTCATAGGATAGAGGCTGAGAAAGTCCTCCGTTCGCCCATTCAGCTCAAACGGATGGCCGTAGAAAGTAGCTGTCTGGATGAAGTCTGGTGCTCCTACGCTGGACACGTGCCATGTTGCCACCTCACCATTGCAGAAGCCCAAGAGCGGCCCGCTCTCAAACACATAACCATTAATTGCTGTAAGGAGATTTACATGGATATTAATGAACTAGTCCAGACCCACTGAGTGCAGTGAGTTTCACATGGTGTGTGTTTGGGATACAGGTCATAGGAAACTGCAGATTAAATAGTCAACTGAAGCCATTAAGAAGAGCAATGTATTCAGACAGAGTGTTTGTGAATTTGATAGTGCAATTGCTTTATTGAAGGTACAGTAGTACCATTGCCAATAGTGGGATAGTTAGTGGGCTAAAACTGTACATTAGTAGTTGAGGTAGCACGTTGAAAGGCAGATAGTTAAAGTGTTTATATGTTGTATTGACTTAAGTGGGACGCAGTGGTAGTTCACATGGGAAAGGTGCAGCTAGCCCTTGATGCAGCAGCAGACCATACCATGACTTAGTCATACCAAACATTAGACATTGGTCCACAGGGGGAGCCACAGCCATCGGTCGCATTTTAGCCATTTTGAAGCATTTTTCTGTTGTTATAGCGCCACCCAGTTGCCAATTAGAGTTAAATTTCTCCAGTCACCTTGAGGCGTCCTGTTCTACATATCTACCAAGTTTAGTAAAAATCCATATGGCGGTTAGGCCTAGATAAGAAATGAGCTGTCTAGCGCCCCCATTTTGTTTGATGGGGTCAATAATGGAGGGGTCCCCTCAGATTATGTGTGGTCATATGCCTACAAAGTTGCGTGGTGATGGGTGAAACCCTTGAGATGTTATACACCTTTATGTGATGAGCCACGCCCTCCGCAATATTCATTGCCTTATAGAAGCTCAGTTTTAGGAAGTTTTCCAACTTTTGCCAAGAGGGAACTTTAGATATTGGTCCCTAGATTATGTTCACCCAGTTTCATGCAGATCGCTCAAACTTCCTAGGAAGAGATCCATTTGAAGTGTTTTTCAAAAAATTCAAAATGGTGGAAAATCTATATAAGCGGAAGTTATGGGTTCTTGAGGCAAATGTGTTCCTCATGAGGAGAGACATCTCTGTGCAAAGTTTCATGTCTCTACGACATACGGGGCATGAGATATGCCCATTCAAAGCTTGACATTTCAATGGGTTGCTATAGTGCCCCCCTTTGGCCAATTGATGTAATATTGCTTCATTGGCATCCTGCCATGACCCTCTACCACTGTGCCAAATTTCACATGGATTGACCAAGTCAGTGAGGAGAAAAACATGGAACACACACACACAGAGTTTTCATCATTATACAGTAAGATAATAGTGAATGTGTCATATCTTTTAAAGAATGAGCTTTCATTAGTTTCAGTCTGAAAAAAACGTACTGTGCATGACATTGGATTTATAAAAGTTGGGGTCTGCCTTGTTGACTTTGCTTCGATCGCAATATTGGCGAATGTTGTCATCCAGGTACCAGCTCTTGTTCTCATCAAATACAGCCAACATGGCGTGTTGCTCCTTGTCTGCTTTCAGCTGTGGAGAGAAACCAGAAGAACATTTTTGATTGTTGCATTTACGACTTTTAATTTTAACAGTTGTTTTCTCAGTGGATGGAGTAGGAATATGTACATTTGTTATACATATGAGTCTCTTTACCTGCACACCCCTGATGTTGAGGGAGCGACTCTTGCAGATGAGGATTGGTCCTATCAGTCCTGAGGCGATGTCCCGCGGTGTGTCCACTGCGCTGTGGTACAGTCGCGTCAGACATCGAGAATCTGCGTCAAAAGGCTCATCCTCGTCGACCACTCTCCATATGTAGGTGTGTGTCTCACCCGGCTGAACACCATGAGATTGGTTGCCTGGCAAACACAAAGATTTACCTCATCAGTTTGACTGTAATCTTTTTATATGGTGAAACCAGAGTGGGTCCATCATACCACCACAGAAATCCATCTGTTTTACTGTGAGGAGAGATTTAGTACCTCCTGTTGGGTAGTTGACTCCCTCCTCTGACTTCTCTATGGTCAGTCCATGTGGATAGATGCTGTAGGGCCTGGAGGCCTTGTTCTTAAAAACAATCTGTAACAGGACAGGAAGAGGTGTGACGACAGCAGACAACAGAGGTGAGATCAAGTCATTAGCTCCTTTTACACTGACAGATTTTCCGCGAATGTTGGGCCGTTTTGCCGGCAAGTTGCGAGCGTTTAGACACACAGAGCCGGATTGGCGAGTTGATCCGAGGTGCCCAATTTTCCGCCTCGTAGGGTAGACATATTGGTGGAACCTTTTTGGTTTAAAAAGAACGAGGCGGCCTTCCACGTCCACACATGGTGTCCAAGGTACCCTGGGTGTGTTGGTTGTTGGCGTTCTAGGACGCCTTTAGCCTGTTTCATGCATTGTCTGTTGTCAAAATACACTTCTGTTTAACAGGAAATGTACAGTTTATATAGTCTCTTTCAAAATAAAAGCACTACGTTGGTACAACACCGTGACTTGACGTTTTTTTTTCCTTCAACACTAAACGCATGTGGTCACATTTGCAAACACAAACGTAGTTGTGTTTAGAAAAAAGAACAGGGTTTGGCTTTACAGTCTTGCAGGGAGCAAACAACAGCCTCTTGGATGAAAGTCGGTGGTTGTTGGATCCATCAAGCGGCCCTTCTGACCGCCCTACTCACATATATATTAATGCGACCAGCGGCGTATCATGCCAATGTGAAAGGATGGCTTTTTTGTCAGTGTCTGCCCAAGCGACTTTGGAGTAAGACCGGGTTGATTCTAATAACTGAGTAATAAAATAAATCCACAAATATAATGAATGAATTTCT
This sequence comes from Epinephelus cyanopodus, assembly GCA_026686955.1. Lineage (NCBI taxonomy): Eukaryota > Metazoa > Chordata > Actinopteri > Perciformes > Serranidae > Epinephelus > Epinephelus cyanopodus. Next base: position 37,882,967 of record CM048927.1, on the reverse strand, counting down.
AAATTAGCATTTACTTGTTAAAACAAGCGCAACTGAACTTAATAATAAAAGAAGTAGTGCTGACATCACACTTTCATAGCATATAGCGCTATTAACTAGTAGTTTACCACGACCAAATGAATTTTGTGTGTTTCTGTCCTGTTTTGTTGTGAACTCGTGTCATATTGGAAAAATATTGATAACTTTCTCTTCCCGAATTTGGGAGACATTTTCTGTGAGAATTTTTTTTTCCTTAAAAGTAATATTGTATGTTGTTGCATGTTTAAATGAAATAAAATTATTTATGTTAACATGAGTAGATGCAGCTCAGGAAATGCAAATAAATTAACTGAGTCATGTCACACTTTTTAAATATTGTACTTTTTAATGTTTGGGTTTGGCGGAAGGTATCTAGTATATTCAAGTCAAAATTGATTTGATTTGATTTTGTGAAGTCGAATCCTAAGTGATTAAAATTTGTGACTCGAGTCTGACTCAAGTCCAGGTCATGTGACTCAATTCCACACCTCTGGTAGACAATGATTAATATTATCCCAGATGACCTGAAGTCTAGAATGAAACTATGAGAGTGACACATCATTTGTCTTTTCACTCTGTGTGCTCACAGACATTGATTGACAGTAAGTGCAGACTGTGCAGGAAATGTTGCTTACTGTTTGTAAACAGTGTTTCCAGCTGTGAAGTGAAAGCCAATGCCTGGTTCAATTTTGAGTTTTGTCCGCTTGTTTTTTTGCCTCACTATGTTTTGTTTTTTTCAGTGCTGTGTCTGTGATTATTGAAGCTTCCTCTTGGATGTGTGCACCTATTCGCTACCTTTTAATCCCAACCTCACCCTGAGTGCTGCCACTAAAAAGTCCTAACAGCTACATAAGAAGAAAATAAAGTCCAGGCAGACTCTGCAGATAAATACACCAACACACACTTTCATTGTTTAATAAGCGATGACTGAGAGGGATGTTTAAATATGAACTGTAGCCATTTTCATACATAGTTCCATGAACACAAACTTAAATTCTGATTTCTCTGATCTTGTGTTATGTAAAGAACTATGAAATATAATCCTGTTGGTAAGGTGCTACAAATTTAATGGAATGGAATATGATCTCACCTTGATGACATCTCTGATCTGCGCTCTGATCACTGGGCCCAAGATCCCCAGCTCATTTTTCCTCTGCTTGGACTCCACCCTTTCAGTGAATGACTCGTCTCTGTACATCGTGTACACGGCCTTCTTGTACTTTGTGCCTATGCGTGTTGATGACTGTGTCAGGTACTGCGACTTAAAGTCCCTGCACAAAGAGAAAACATTTTATGTAATTTTGAGACACTGATACAACTTCAGTAGAATAATAAGACTGTTTAAAACACCAGTGCCACAACACTGCATTTCAAACTGTGTGGCACCAGTGTGTTTAATCAGTGTAAGACTGTTCTCCAAAATCAGAAAGAACCTGACAAGATGGAAGCAAAAGATGGAAAATAACCCTTGATATGTTTTGCTTCTTCAGTAAAGAAAACGTGAAAAGAGAAGTAGGTTTAATTAATCAGCAGCACTATTATGTCTGCGTCTTGCGTATGTGCTCTGGAACGGCAGCGGAGCCGATACGTTTAAATTCTAGTCAATGTGTGTCTCCACCGGCTGCTGTTGATGTTAATCATGGAGGTGCACCGAGATGTCTTCCCACTACTTTTCTGGTTTTGTGGTTCTGTTTATAGAAACTATATCTTGTTATATCGCGCGATTATGCGTGAATTTGCGAGATCTCGTGGGTCCTCGTGACTCCCATTGTCCGGTGGAGCTGCACCGCTCTGCACAGCAAACGCAGCCGGTGGGTGTTGACGGACAGCAGAACACGCTGCAGATACCAGTGCAGCCGTTCCGCAATGGACACGCATGCAGTGGAATTCCAGCGTAATATCCTTTTTGTTTAACCAAAACAGCCCTTAAGTTGCTTTTGCCAAACTCACCAGACTCCATTTAAATAAACAGTAATTTAATCCTCGTTAAACCACTTCATTTAAATTCACCAGAAACAAAATGAAACTCACAAAAACCATCTTGGTTCATCGTTCCACTGTTCTGACAATCCCCAACTCTGGTTTGGTCGAAATAAATCCTTAATTCACTTAGTTAGAGGTGAAAATATATTTGCTGTATACATGCTAAAATTACTGTTTATTTAAGTGGAGTCTGGTGGTTTGCCGATAACGATTCTGGGGCTGTTTCTGGTTAAACGAAAAGTACCTTACTCTTTTACAGAAAGGTCTTTCTCTGTAGGGATCCTTTACATTGTGTTGTCAGAATCTTATAATCCCAATCTGAGCCTGTCTGTGACAAAAACAAACACTTGTAGTGGACATATTGATGGTGCACAAATGCCCTGAGTGGTAACATGGCAGCTGGTTTCGTGGCAGCTAGCTGCAGAGCTCTCTCCCAACACTGGACCAGTTTTAAAAAATGCTGTCAAAAATTAGTCACTTAGACACAAAAATATGGAAACATAGGATCCAGGTTGAAAAATGTCAAAGTTTCCCTTTAAATAAATCAGAAACACAAATGTTATATTTGCTGCAGGGGGATGTTTCATTAGTTTGCATGTACACTTTTTGAAAATGCAATGAAACGTATGAAATACTCTGACATGTGTCTATAAATGCTGCTTACTGGTCAACATATTCTGGCATATTAGGTGCATAGTCCCAGACAATTTCCTCAGCAGCTATGTAGTACGTCCACTCCCTGCTGTATCGTTTCTGCTCAATGGTCATCCTCCGCCGTGGTGCTGTGAAGCCGTCACACTTTTTCACGTCCACGAAACCGTGCATGCCAGCTGTAATGGCAGAAACACACTTGTAAAATGTATGTTTTCATGGTGGATGTTGGATCTACGGAAGCGTAATGCATTCACTTGACAAATTAAAAAAAAAAAAATCTGTTTTATTGAGCAATTTTTCCTGTTTTTCATGGTAATATTTTTTCTGTTTTTCGTGGTATTTTTTTCTGTTTTTTGTGGTAATTTTTTTTTTGTTTTTCAGGGTATTTTTTTCTGAGTTATGAGAGCAATAGAACAATGTTATGTGTCCAACTGATTCTGGAGAAACACTGCAATGTCCAGTTGTCCACTCTGGATGGGCTTTTCGTTTGAACTAACCACAAAGTCTTAAGGTGCCTGCATAAAGTCGACAAACTAATGATAACACCATCTGTATGACTTAAAGACAAGAGTATCTCCCAGTGTCTCAAAACCAAAACAAAAGAAAACTGGATTAAACTTCCATTATATCGAGCTCTCAAGGAAGGAATGAAAGTGTCTGTTGTTCTATTGCTCTCTTAACTCAGAAAAAAATTACTCCGAAAAACAAAACAAAAAAATTACCACAAAAAACAGAAGAATAAAAAAATTACTCCGAAAAACAGAAAAAAAATTACTCAATAAAACAGACTTTTTTTAATTTGTCAAATGCAATATGCTTTTGTATGGATCAGTTTATTTCATGAGCAGAAAAAACACATACCCTCCATGTGCTTGTCAGTGTGGGAGGAGAGCAGCCAGCGGCCCATGTGCAGCGCCACCATGCTGGCAGTGGCGGTGGAGCCGCTGATCAGGCCCACTGATGACATTTTGTGGCCATTCTGCTGTAGAACCTGGCCGTTCATGTGCACCGTGAACACCTCCGCCTCTGAGCTCATACCCAACAGGTGCAGGCTCACGGAGGCGTAGGCACACATGCTGACATCTGGACAGGAAGGAGGAGACTGTTGGTCACTCTGTGTATTTACCTTTGAACCGTGTTGTTTATGAAGAACATCTGGTGAATGTCTTTTCACTGACTGTGCGCCACACACTGTACACCATGACGTGCACCACTCCACCACCATAAACCTGTAGCTTCAGTATGAGCAGTGGTGATAGAGGCATTCAGATCATTCGTTTCAGTAACACTAGTTATAACAGTGAAGTAATACATCATTAATAAAACTCCTGTGTTTCTGATCACGTCATCTTGGACTTGAGGAAACTGTGATGAGAGGTTTTACTACTGCTACTTGTACTATAGCCCTATTTTAAAGTGTATTTGTAGACAGTTTAAAGGGGAGCCATTATGCTTTTTCTCATTGTCTGTCATATATATAATATTAAATGTCAGATGTTCATTAAACATTAAAGAACTAGTGACGAAAACTGTTGCGTCGTCCACGTGGCCTCACGTCGCCCTGTGTCAGTTGCATTTGAACACACTACACGGACTACATCCGACGGCCAAGTAGCACGTACGTTCTGCGCCTGCGTGAGGGGAAAGTCTGAGGTAGGCATGAGATAAACAAAGTGGCGGAGTGAGAGAGTGGTACATCCTGTCAGCCGAGGGGTTTCCTACCTGTGCAGCTGAGCACCGCAGCACCTCCACGGACTATTATATCCAGACGGTCCCGGTGTTTCCTCCGCAGGCTCCACTTCACTCAGCTGCCCGATAAACCCGCTGCTTCTTCCCACTTTAACCTGAATAACAAACCAGGGCTCGGTGCTCCGGTTGGATCCAAACGGAGAGCCGGGGCTAGCTCAGAGACTAGCGGAGGCTAACTGGCTGTGCTTCCCCCGGTCATGCTGCGGCTAACGCTGGAGCTAGCCGCTCCCAGCTAGCTCCGGTTTGTTATTCAGGTTAAAGTGGGAGGAAGCAGCGGGTCTGTGGGGCAGCTGAGTGAAGTGGAGCCTGAGGAGGAAGCATCGGTTAGCCCCGGTTTCACTACAGGCAGATTCACTCGCTACAGGGGCGAGGAAATAAAACCTGAACAGCCAATCAGAGTGATCTCTCTCACCGACAAGCTCCGCTGCCGATTCCACATGCTCTATCGGCTGAAAAGCCACCAACGCTGACACCGAAGCGCCTACAGTGCAGGACAAAAACTAGGGCGACAGACACTCACTGACGGCCCGACTTTGGTCGACAGCCAACCATCGGCTTGGTGTGTCAGGGCCTTTAAGGAGACAAGCACTAAAATGGAACGATTTAAATGGAGGGTGACAGAAGTGTTGAGTATGAGGGAAATAAAGTGCTTTTTGACCACTGAAACATGTAAACTTATTCTAGTAGAGACCCAAAAGACAAGTACGAGTACGAGCACAAGTATGAGTTTGTAGCTTCTCAAGTGTAAAAGTGCACTGGATATCTTTTGGTCAGAGAAAACAAGATATCTGAATTTGAGTGATGGGAGATTGCGAAAGGTAGTTTTACCATTGCTTGAAAAGTCATGTCCTCCAGCCATATACTTATGTAACAAAAGGACAGACCTGGCTTTAAGTCATCAGTGTAACCAATGGCAGCGTGAGGCATCAACACTGTTGCCATGACTACATAAGGTTAATAAACTCTGCACTGACTCAGAGCAGACATTCATCTATTAACTAGAATTCAGTCTGAGGCGTCCTGATGTCTCACCTGCATGTCATGTTTTAAAATATATCCAGGGATACCTGAACGACCGACTGACTCTGTGACTCAATGAACAACAGAATGACCGGTCAGACTTACCAGGCAGTGATCCCATTGTGTATCCGTTGATGGTGTATTTGACGTGGTTGTCGTGGCCGTTTGGTTTGTACTTGCTCTCTGTCTCATCAAAGACCCCAAAGAGGAAGACGAACTCGTGGTGGAAGTTGACCTGCTGCCCCGTCTCATCCAGACTGCCTGCAGAGAGAGGACACAGATAAAAAAAACAAAAAACAAAAGAACAATTCATATAAATGCAGTGACGACTGATATTTGAGATTTGAAACACAGCCACGTTCCACTGCTTACCGGGCTTGCAGATGAGTAAAGCACCAATGAGGCCTGTGTTGTAGTCCTCCACAACATCTTTGTGGGAGATGTAGGTGTAGGTGAGGCAGGTGGGGTCATTTTGCTGCGGAGAAACATCTGACGTCACGTCCCAGTAGTAAACGTGTTGGCTGTTTGGCTGCACGACGTCATCCTCTTTCTCTTTCTGGGATGTGTTGTCAAAGTAGTTCGCTCCTGCAGAACGAAATCAGTCTGAATAAGACCTTCATTATGGATAAGCAGAGAGATCTAATCATATTGGAGCGGTCAGATTAATGAAATCCCATTGCTGAGCAGGAGTCTGAGGAGGTTATTGACTTTCCCAACAAAATTTGTGAGCTGAATTCCACTTAGATGAAGAGTTTGCTGAAAGCTATTCATTCATTTTGAATTCCTCTGCACTCTGACTTTTGAATTAAGACCAAATGAAGAGGCACTTAGTGTTAATTTCCTCCATCCACACTGGTGCTGATGTCCTGTTATTTCTCTCTCCTGGACTCAGACAGTGATTTCCTAAGGCTTAGCAGTGCTTCCTGTTGGACTTCAGTACCGTCTACTTTGATAATCGGCCTGTCCTGGTTAATATTTTAGAAAAAGACAAACAAGGTTGTTTGTTGTGTTGGCCAATCTTGTGTAACATCATGAGCCTCCGCAGTGACCCTGACAGACAGCGTGTATGGGAGAATGTTACTGGTGTCTTTGGGTTTGCCACATCTGTCAGACTCATCCGCAGCTGCGTTTACAGGCACCCACCCTCTGACTGTTTCCCGTAAGCGACCCCGTGTGGGTGGATGCTGTGCGGTCCGGTGGCCATGTTTCTGAAAGTGACGACAATGGTCTCGCCCTCCTCGCCCCTCAGCGTGGGTCCGAGCAGACCTGCAGAGAAACACATAATTAGGGTTACGTGGAGTCTGCATCACGTGTGTATTTTGGCACACCACCATGACACACCGGAACAAGTCAAATAAAGTCAAACTGTTTTTCTGTTGTTTATACACTGACTGTTGTTGACGAGCAAATATAAATTACCAGTGTCCCATACACGTGGTAATGTAATGTTCTCTTATTCACCTGATACCTTCCTGGAAAGGAATTAATCTGTAACTGAGCTAAATATACTGTGGCACTAATTAGACGGGAAAAGAGGGAAAAATTTCACAGAAGCAGCTGTTAGAAAGCTGCTGATTTATTAGTGTTTGTAAAAACAGACGCAAGTGAAACAGTAGTTATATAGAGTTATTAACAATTTTACAATTCTTCAAAATTGCATGCTGCTTATAAACCCCATTAACTATGCTGTTCTAGGCACTGGTGACACATTAAAGGAAAGATATGCCCCGCTGTAAAGAGGTTTGTAATATTCCTTGCCCCTGAAAAATAATTTCTTTTCGGTCTTATTAAGGTGTCGGGCCACGACGAGCCTGCAGAACACACTTACTGGGAAGTTACAATATGTAACTGTAATATTTCACAGTAAATTACATTAATGTCACCTCACAGGCTTTTACTGTGATATTTAAACGAAATCAGAATTTTACGTGAAAATCATGCAGGTAGATATAGTCATTTTTACAGATACATACTGCTAAATCACAGTAATCAGATGTACACAAACTGTGAAGTTACAGTTAAATTTAGTAATTTACAGGAACATATTGTAATATCACAGTAATGTAACAGGCTTTAACTGTGAGGTTACAGTTAAATTACAGTAATATCCAGGCGTGACCACAGTGGGATCACAGTAGACAGCTGTTATTTCACAACAATTTACTGTGAAAATGACACAGTAATTTACTGCGAAAGTAAAGTAACAAGAAGCCAGTAATTTACTGTAAATGTACAGTCAAATATTTTACAGTGCAGCTTTAATAATTCTTAACATAAAACAGCATTTATCCAAAAGATATAACCTAATTTGATGTTTTAATTACGGCGTTGGAAAGTGCTGCCTGACACAGCTACAAAATCTCCCACAGGTGAGTCTTTGAACCCTCATGCTCTGTATCAGGCAGGCACCAGGAGAAAATGTACGTCTCTGCAAACCACAAATATGTTACATTTGCACATTTCATATGTATCATATTAGCATTTCTGAAGTAACGCAATACATGTGCGCCGACAAACAACAAAACTGGCTTGTTTTTTATCAACCTGTCACTGTGTTCACTGCGGATTTTAGACAACAGTGTTTTTTCGAGACCCTTCGCTGTGTTTCCAGCGGGGAACAGTGCAACAAAAAGCTGTTGTTTTTTCACCAAAACCTCGCAGTGCTTCCTGCCTGGATCGTACCACCATGAGTGAATGTTTTATGCAAAAACATGATCTTGTCCTGACCAGAATCAAGCATTTTTTGGACCTAAATCTCTTACCACAATTTAACACAAGAGTTGTTAAGTTTCAATGTATCTGTTACATACTGACGTACAAATATAACGTGTCCGTGGTTTGCAGAAACTTACAATGCCAACATTTGCCTGTGAGGACGCATCTGCACTTGTTTTGATTCAACACTTATTTCAGATTTATACTTCAGTTTCCCACCCATCTGTATCATCTGTCTAATCACCAGGGCTGAATACCAGTTTTGGAGCAATATCTGTGATTAATCAAAGCTTCCTAAATTTGCCCAGCTTTTGAAATTTTGACTTTTTCAACATCATGCTATGAGCCTGTCACGGGTGGTCAGACTGATGTACCCACAAAACTAGGCCTGTTGCTAAGTTTAAATATCTGTGTCTGACAATAACTAATAATTAACACTGATGCGTAATGAGTAATGTTGGATTGCTACATATTAATTTATGGGCTATTCTGTCTATGTTTGAGGGTTATGGTATAGAAAAATAGAGCATTTGAATACTGATTTGAACATTGATTATCGTGGCAAACTGAAACAAATCAGCAGGCACTTACTAAGTGTACCAGTTAAACACATCCTTAATACCCCTCTAATTAGTACCAAAGTACATGGTTCCTTCAAAGAAACCTCTTGAGAAATATCGGTTATGTACACAATCTGGGAATTAATTGGAAAACGAAAGATACCGACTGAGAGTAAAGGGGATTTGAGGACAGGAGAAGTGCTTCCTAGGAATCAGAGTCAGACAGTGTCTTTGTGGAAACCCTACGGGAAGTTTACCTAACCAGGAGGGATGAGTCTTAGCCTGTCTGAAGTCTTTGTCATACTCCCGAAAGACCACTTTCTTATAGGTGGGACCTGACCTGAGGAATAACGGAAAAACACAAAACATGAATCAGCACAGCAGAGAAGCGCAAGTCAAACACAGCAGTGCAGCATTATCAACCAGATATGGACTTTGAGATATGAAGGCACAAGTTTCCTTATGTGTTGCAACTAATGTGTGTGACCCAGTGTGTGTGTAATTGTGTGTGTGTTGTAGTAATGATTATTTAATCATAGGAGGAAGAACATGCTGCCTGAGGAATGAAACAAGGACAGACTGGAATGTTTTTACAAGATGCAAACAACTTAAATAACAGAGCATCAAGACTTTTAGATGATCTTAGGTGGACAGAAATAAATCAGAATTTAAATAATTATTTATTATAATAACATAATGAGAATAATTGAAATATAGCCTTTACCACCTGCTGCATGTAAAATTTTTGCCTTAATTCTTGTCTAAGTGTCCAGCCAGCAGTATCCTACCTTTGTGCGTCATTGCCAGAGTAGTCCCAGTCTATCTCGACAGCAGCGATATAATAGTGTCTCTCCTTTGGTTGCTGCTCCTCAGCTTTGGCATGAAGGACAGTCAGAAGAACCAGGACAGGCAGGAGACACCAAGCTCCAGCCCGGACACAGAGCCTCATGTCTGGGATCAGTCCTCCAGGTGAGAGCCGTCTGTTCTGCAAGTGAAGAGGCTGTGATCTGTCAGAGAGGTCCGCTCAGTGCTTTATCTGTCACTGACACACAGGCTCGTTTAAACATCATGTCCCAGGGCAATGAACTGTGTCTCGGCACTTTTTTCTCCCCCCCATCTCTCTCGTAATTGAAACCTCATGTGTTTTGCTGTGAGTCATCCCTGAGGGTGTGCGTATTCCCATCATCTCTGAAAAAACAGTGTTGAAAATCACGTTGATAATTTCTCTGACCTCAGAATGTCCCAGGAGAGTCACCCCCCGTAGAAACACGCCATAATTCAGGACATAAACATGTATGATTGGTGTCAGCTCATCCCAAAATTTGCGTAACTGACACATTATTACATGCAATTAAAACATCTCTGCGTACATTATTTCATCATGAGCACTTATCAAACTGATGTATGAGAATAGGTGTTTTTAATTATAATAACTTCTCTTGCCATAAACAGCAAAACAACTCTGTTATATATATATTCATTCATTCAGAAATAATTCTAAATTTAAGAACAAGTCTCTTTTTGTTATCATGCATCACAATCCTGGAATAACGTCAAATTGTCCTTCTACTCCTCCCTTTAATGAATGCAAACTTATTTTTAAACTTGATTTTAAATCATTTTAGACAATAATTTTATCGATTTTTATAAGATTATATAGTGTCATTGTTGTGTTACTGTTTAACAATATGTAGTATGTCAGTGTGCTGTCATATGTCATATGTCAATTCAAAATTATGATATAAAAAAGACTAAATAAATAGTAAATTATTAAGTAATTACTTTTATCTTTTGTGTCTTTAATCTTTTATTGTATTTGTGTCCTTCATTTTGTTTTATATGTTATTGCTCTGTAAAGCACTTTGAATTGCGCTGGTGTATAAAACGTGTGTGTGGTACCAAAAAGATTCATCACCTCTCATTTTGAATATTGAAATTGCCGTTATGGCGTCAGCTGTCAGCCTCGTCTCACCCACAATGCATCACACAGACTCCGAACTTGTACCAAGAACACAGCACATCTTCCCTGCTCTGGCCTCCTGTCAGTATCAGTGACTTCATCGTTTTATTTGTTTTTAAAGCACCGTTTTTCCCTTTATTTTTGTATAGTGGATCAATATTACTGATGCATTAAGGAGTATGTCCACTTGTGATTTTAAAATGAGTAAAAGCAAAGTTGTCTTGTCTGATGGTTTGAAGTCATCGGTCTCTTGAACGTCTGACCACACACAGCACGTCATAGCTGTGAGTGCTCTGTGATCTGTGGTAATTGTGACCACACCCGTCTGTGATGTACGGCGCACACACACAAACATTACTGCTGCACAGGATGTGGAGAAAGCAAGCTGTCTGGGGAAGTTACCCTTTAACGTAAGAAGAGTTGGGATGTTGGGTAATGTGGAGCCAAATCTAACTTTATACAGTAGAAGTGCATCTGGACATGAAGTCGATCTGCAATGAAACTAGTCACTGTTAAAGGGACAGTTCAGATTTTTTGAAGTGGGGTTGTATGAGGTACTTACCCATAGACAGCATATTATATGCAGTACGTTTGTCAGCACGTCCCCGGTTTGGAGAAGCAGCCTGGAGGTCAACACAGAAGCTAAGTAAAGCAGCTCCTGTGTTATTCAGTGTTAAATCACTGTTTTTCTCAGCGGAGTCTGGCTTTGAAGAGGGTGATATAACAGCTTCATTTTTAAGTTGGAAATCACTGTCGGTAAAGCAGTGAGAATATATCCCAAATAAAGTATACCGTTAACCTAACATTGATTTTTCTTTTTTTTTTAGTTAGGACTTTTTCAAGGTGGCTAAAATTAATTTGTTGCTGACCCCTCCGCAGCAGTACATTACTTAGCTTCCATGTCAGACTCCAGGCTGCTTCTCTAAACTGAGGACGTGCTGGCTGACATCTACTGTGTGTCCAATATGACAAAAAGGCATGTGTAGCTCTGGTATTTTTATTTTGGAGATGTGGCGAGAAACAGACTTTTCTTCCAGGGGAGTCAGCTACACTGGGTAAAGGTCCAGATCTGGGTGCAGGTCTAATTACATCTCTGAAGAGCATTACAGTGCCTGCTGGACACAGATCTTCTCAGGTGGATCATCCATAGTGCATGTAAATTTAAAGCAAATCAAAAAATAAAATAATAATGAACAAAAATGAAATAAAAACAAAATACAAGTGGTCATTTAGGAATTAAGCTACACAGATATTCATACAGCTGGGGGTCTGTCTAATGTCACAGCATTTCACATTTTTTTTTAAAGGAACAGTCTCATTTGCAGGAAAGATGGGGCTAATTTTATGGAAAAAAAGACATTTGTGAATAAAATATATTCCCAATAATCAATAATAATAATGAAATTATTAATCCTAACCTGTGCTTTGTCCTCCAGTTGGATACCAACCTTTATATTTTCATAGTTTACAGTCGTAAGATTAGAAAGAGGAAAAAAGATGTTCTACGGTTTCAGTGTCTGAGTTACACAAAGTACAAATATTCAAATCCAAATGAAACCTTTGGTGTAAGAAGTCACCACATGTGCAAATCTCACTCTATATTTTAAAGTGAGCTACTTTAGCCTGAGGTGGAGTTGTAAAAGAGAGCTAGCTGGTTCTTATTTTGACTGTTGAATTACTGCTGTATCCTTGGAACATACTGTGTGTTCGCATCAAGGGCGATGCAAAACAAACTGAAGTGACAACATTCCTCACAAATGTATTATTGCATTTCTTTTATCTAATAAACTACGTCTATTCATAGCTACTGAAGGCTTTTGTGGAATAACAGAATAAATCAGGATGCCTCTAACTAACTGAATCATTGCTTGTGGAAATGCCTGTCAGTGCAAACAAGATTGTATTTTCCCAAGTTTAAAATCTAATAAATGAATAATACCTCTGTCCATTCATTCCTTATAATAACAACAGGATTTTCTCTTAATTGATATACTTCTATTATCCCAAATAGGGACCATCTGTGAGGTAAAATCAGGCTCATATATCAATTTCCATTCATGGATGACTTGTCGATGAAAAGCTTAATAAGTAGTTTAGAAATTTAAAAGTCACAAGATTTTAGACGCAAAATGAAACCAAAAGCTTTTCACCTTTTCTAAAGAAACTAAACTTAAAAACTAACTTAAATATTTCAATTTAATTGCACCATTAATTTGATGTGAGCTAACAGCATCTGACGCCACGTCACTCGCTCATTAACAGCTGATTCACAGCTGATGTGCGGTGCGTCCGGGGTGACGTCAGCGCGGCACCTGCTCCAGTGCGCCTGCGCGGATAAACCAGGAAGAGCAATGGTCCAGTTATGTTTTGGAAGAAAGAGGAACAACAAGTAAGTCTCACAGAGCTTTGTCTCATTTTCACACCATATCTGTGATTTCCTCAGATCATACGTGTAATTATGTTTAAATAAACACTCGTGTTGTTTCAATTGAAGGTGATTGTTCGCAGAAACGAGACGGTTTGTGGCGACAGTGATGCTAAATTAGCTCCGAGCTCAGACTTTGCTCGTTAGGTTCAGTTGTTACAGTTGAATTCTGTGTGTGAGCAGATTAATTTACGTCCCTGACAAAAGTGTGACTTTTATTCATCAATGTCTGGTTTGTTTTATCGTTTTATTCGTCCTTTAGTGTTTTAAATATCAGAAAATAGTCGATAATGTCCATTGTGACGTCTTTGAATTGTTTGTTTTGTCTCCCCAGCAGTTCAAACACCAGACATTTTTAATTTACAAAAAAAAGCAGCAATATGTGACATTTAGAAACTGGGACTGACTGTGAGTTTTTAAAGTTTAAATAGCCAGACCCTGCAGCTCACCATCCTGCTCACATTGATTTAATTCACTGAGTTACTGGAGGTTTGTGTTGCACAGTAAACAGTTTACTGACAACTGTAACTTAATTAAATGTGACTGGAGACCAAACCAAAGGGCTCCTGTGTATGTGGCTGGTTGTTGCTGCTATGTATAACCCTAACATGTCTCATTATTTAGCAGAAGGGAGTTCCTAAAAAGCTAGAAGAAGTCAGACCAGGACAGAGCAGCATCATATCTGTCAGCCTCTTAAAATGATCATAAAATTGAATTAACACCTCTCTATAAAACAGTTTAAGATAGAGCTGAATTTTTTTTTTTTATATTATGTGAACAACTTGTCTTTTATTTTCCAGATGATATTCAGAGTCCAATTGTTCAGAAAATTCAGTCTAGATCAGGAAGATCCAGATTTAGAGATCCCTTACTTTGCTGTCCAGGATCAGCTGAGCCATTTTATTTTTGTGCTGATTTCTCAAAGCAACGTTGGATCAGATCACCCTGATCCAGATACAGACTTTTCAAGATTACCAACCACATGCATATCACAGTGTAGACAGTCTGCCAACAAACACACTGCAGTTACTGTACCACTTATCATTGTAGGTTTCACCAATGAGAAAGAAATAGAGTTGTTAGAAACTGTAACTTTACGCCTTTCAGTCCAGTAGAATTTTAAAAAAGGATGTTGTTCCCATACATAAAATAATCCCCCAAATAGCAGTGAAACAAAAGGTAATTACTAGATATCCTAAAGTCTACGTTATCTACTTTATCACAGCAACTGTTCAACAACTGAAGTGCAACATATAAATAAATGTGTATTTTTGGACCAATTTAAAAGTTTTATTACATTCTGTTCCTGGAATCCAGCCTGAATCCAGCCTGAATCCAGCCTCCTGTTGGGATCAGAATAATCCCTTTTTTTTGGATCAAAGTAATCCCAATCCTACTTAAAAGTTTTGAACAACAAAACCAAGACTGGATGATGTGATCTCAACCGATTTCAGAATCTCTTATTTGAACAACCTATCGATAGCTGAAATCCCATCAGATTACTTTTGAACAACTAAACCCAGTGGATTAGCAGCAAAATGTTTCTTATGTACAGAAAAATGTTCCATTGATATGTTCTATAAACCAATATTATGAACTTAGTGTCACAGAGAAAAGCTACAGTGAAGAACCTTATGTGAAGTATAATCTAAATGAAAGACAAAGATCCCTGTGTGCACAGTTACACTCATGAGCATCATTAGCCTGAGGGGCTCACAGGTTCAGGAGGACAGAGTTTGTTCATTGTGTAAAAGAGGTTCATTTTTTGTTTTACTGTCCTGCTTACAAAGACAGTGAAGTGACCTCAGCGTACGTTGACTTCTCTCAGTTGACCATGAAAAATACGACCTTTTTTAAAGGGGGGACATTTTTGTGGCCTAATTTGTTGCAGGGCCTGAAACAGAAGGCAGAGTGTTTTGTTTGAGGACTGAGCAGTAAGATAGTGTGTACTTTTGGTCCAGAATGCAGCAGCTACAGTGCTAACTAAGAACTGGGTCACATTCCCCCACTGCTGAAGTCCCTGCACTGGCTACCTGTGTCTTTTAAGATTGATCTTAAAGCTCCTTTATTTAAAGCTTTAAATGACCTTTCTCCTTCATACATCAGATTTTCTTTCATTATATGTTCCCGCCAGATCACTGAGGTCCTCTGCTGCTTTACTTTGACATGTTCCTCATGTGTGACCTATAAAAGTACCAGTGAGAGTGTTTTCTGTTGTTTAAGCCCTCAACTGTGGAACTCACTGAACTCAACCTACCTTATTAATCAGGCTTTAAGTTACATTAGTCTTAACTTTCACTTTAATCATTGTTTTTACTGTATTTTATCCCTGCTGTTTATTTTTACTCTATTTATTTATTTTCTTTGTATTAGATAGACGTTTAATTATAATTTTTCATTCGTTTGATAGTTGTTGTTTTTTTAATTCTTTTATTGTCTGGAAAAAAAGATGATAAAAGATAAAGTAAAACTACAGGCTAAGACAAGATAAAAACAACCATCAGTTAAAAATACATTTCAGGAGAAAGTAATGGTAAAAAGATCTGACTTGAAATTATGTTTGAAAGTTTCATTAGATGCAGAGCTTGTAAGACCTTCAGACAGACTGTTGCAGAGTTTCAGGGCGTAATTAACAAAGGCTGCGTCTCCATGTCTTCTAGTTCTGACCTCTGAAACAATCTAAAGGTTTGAGTCAGAGGATCTCAGGGACCTAGCAGGCACATACCGGTATATCTTGACCATGTCAGACAGATCCATTTAGTGATTTAAAAACCAATAAAGAATTAAAAAGAAATTCTACACAGCTCATACAGCAGAGTCCAGGTGATTTTTAGCCACAGAAACTTTGAGCTGTTGACTCGGACTGTGTTGATCTTAGTATTGTTGGACAGAGACACACCAGTCCTTCCAGTTCTGTAGTGATGCCGATTCTGCAACTGAAACTCTGAGTATCAAACATACTGTGCAGCAGTCTGATACTACCACTCTGTGTGTGTGTGTGTGTGTGTGTTTGCATTACAACAGGTCTGACTGCTCTGAGCTCCAGTCCCGATCATGATGGGCTACCACTGCTGCAGCAGGCTGTGCTCCCGCTCGTCGGCCTACACTCTGGCCCTCGGCCTGGGCTTTGTAACTTTGGGGACCAGTCGCATCGTGCTCCTCAAATTCTCCGCCAATGCTGGTGACTGCATAAATATTAATTTTATTTCCCACACAGAGTAAATATGATGTAATACGCTTCTCTTCACGTCAGCACACATTTAGATTAACATGCTATAAGATGTTTTTTCCACTGACGTGCTGTGTCTCCATTTGTGGTCAATCTGCAGAGAACAAGTATGACTTCCTCCCTGCGTCCGTCAATCTACTCGCTGAGGCGCTCAAACTGCTCTTCTGCCTGGCTATGTCAGTCAGAGTGATCGTCCGAGGTAAGCGTTGAAGTTGTCTCAGTGTGTTTGCGTATGTGATGTTAAAGGTACATTATCCAGGAATTGTTGGTTCAACCAGTTTGAACATTTAAATTTGGGCCCTCCTGCCTGCACTGCTTATTCATACACAGCCAGCTGCTGTACTGTCGTAAGAACGTTACATTAGTTGTAATGGAAGAGCCGACACTTTATGTAGCTAAGTAAGCTAAATGCCAGCACCCACCTGTCCAACAGAACACAGGCCAACTCCATGCTGCTCTTCAACCTCATCCTCTCCTTCAGTGCTCCACTTGTTGTTTCGCCTCACTGTATTTGTGGGTTTTTTGGCACCTTGTTGGTGACTTTCGTAGCTTCCTCTTGGATGCATGCTGCTACTAGCATTACCTGACAGCTACCTGCTTTTCTAAAGTCCCAACCTCACCTGTAAGTTCTTACTGGCTGTAAACTTATAAATGTCCTGACCGCAGCAAAATAAAAACAAACAAAAAAAACAGGCAGAGGACAGGGTCTCTACAGATTAATATTCTGCCACACACTTCCTGTGGGTCATGAGTGATGATGAGAGGGTTTACTTTAGTACAAGTCTATACATTGACTATGTTAACATGCACAAAATATTCCAGTTTTTGCTCTTATTGCAAAAAGACAGTATTCCAACTAAGTTGTTTACATGCCTAATAAATAAAACCCTACACCACTAATATTCCCAGTTATGTGCAGCTGTAAATACTCAGATTAACGTCCTCTAACATGACGTTTATTATGTCTTTCGTCCACCTTATTGAAAAGGACGGTGTAGCCATATTTGTACATATTCAGAATCGTGTTGATATGCAAGTCTTTCACAGCGTTTATAGGAGGTGTGTTTGTCCCTCCGACCAGAAATGTGGGCTTTTCTTTTGCGCATGCATCTCTGCCTCAGCCTTACAGACTGTTGGAGAGTTGGTTTGTGTATCAGTGCATCAGTAAGTGCCCACACAGCCAAACATAAACAGGCTGCGTGACGCAAATTGGCGTAAAAGACAGAATTGACTCACATATTCTGATTGCATTGTATACGTTGTCAGAAGAATGGCCCTGAAAACCAGAATAATATTGGCATAACCCACATGTCTTAATCGGAAAATGCTACAATTGGAAAAAGACATAATACACAAAATCCAAGCGAAATAAGCTGTTTATGTGACCCGTATCAAATTCAGAATATTGTCATATTGGAACAGAAGTGGAATTTGTAATCGGTATTTTTAGTATAATCCTGCATAGTGTATCTTTATCTGCTCTTTTTGTCTGTCTCCTCAGAGGGACGATCGTGCAGAGAGCTGGGCTTCTCCTCCAGCTCCTCCTTCCTCACCTCCCTGAAGTGGGCTGTGCCTGCTTTCCTCTACTTCCTCGACAACCTCATCATCTTCTATGTGATGACTTACCTGCAGCCTGTTAGTAAAGACTTCAATATTTTGTTATAGGACCATTTATATTAATCGAATTTTGTGTGTGAAAGCATTACATTCAGAAAATGTAAATGCATTCAAGTTATCCAACCCCTATTAACATGCAAACCTCTTTTTACCTCCAGTGAAACTTCTCTATCTCTAGATTTAAACTTCTCATTCCAGCTTTTACAAAACGTCCTGCACTGCGTCTTTGTGTCTGATTCTGTTCTGCTGTTTTATCTCTGAACCAGCTGTTCTTCCTCTTGTCCCCAGGCCATGGCAGTGTTGTTCTCCAACTTTGTCATCCTGACCACAGCTCTGCTCTTCAGAATTGTTCTGAAGTAAGTGTCAACGAGCCTGTAATGTTTTGTCCTTCAGCAGGACGCTGTGTCTGTTACTGTGAGTTTGACTGTAGCTGAGAGGTGCTGAGTGTGCATCTGTTGACACTTGATCTCATTTCCTGGTGTTATGCTGCTGCTTTCCCATCCCATGTTTCTTTTTTGTGACTTGTTTAGAAGAGATGTCAAGTTTAACCAAATATTTTAAGATTTTGTTTCTAAAAATGTGGCTTGAAAGTGAGCTTTATACTCTGTTGGACAATATTACTGAATATACTGTACTTGTTCTGCTGTAACAGTAACACTTAAGCTGAGTGAAATACTCAAAGTTTCATCAAGTTCGACATCTTGTGCATCCCTTGATACACATCACCTTTTTATTCTGTATATTTTAAACTCTAAACACAGCTCATGTTAACCATAGAAGAAACTAACATTTTCACTTCTCACCTTCTCCTGTAGGAGGCGCCTGTCCTGGGTTCAGTGGGCAGCGTTATTCATCCTCTTCCTGTCCATTGTTTCCTTGACGACGGGATCAGGGAGCAGCCAAAACTCTGTGGCTGTTCCAGGTCTCCACTCAAACCCCCTCTCCACCCCCTCCAACTCCTGCCTCCTCTACACACAGCTGCTGGAGCAGATGAGGAACAGCAGGTAACATGATGAACAGCAGATGGATGAAAAAAGTGCTCTCGTGTAACGTTGTCAGACTCATGATGGACAGTTTAAAACAAAGGAAGATCCAGAGTGTCTGCAGGTCCTTAAAAAGTCTCCAAATTCCTTAAATTTGATTTATAAATTTTGAGCCTCAGAAGTCATTAAATGGTCTTAAATTTGATTTGGCAAGGTCTGAATTGACAAAAACATTTGATCTTATTTAACTTGTCTATATTTAATTTCTTTTCTCCTTATGAATCAAATCTTTTAACCCAACAAAAAATCTTATACTTTGTACCTGCTAATAACCTGCCTCTGCACAGGGACCACTACTTACATTTATACTTACCTGTCATGCTTGAATAAGAAACAGATGAAATCAATTTTAAATCAGGTTAAAATTAGCCTGAAAAGGTCTTAAAAGCGTGAACTGCAGTGTGTGATACCTGTAGGTGTCCTGAGGATCAGAATTGATGCAGCAGAACCAGATATATCAACTTTTATTATTCCATGTGGTGTTCTTTCATGTCAAGACCTGAGGCCAGATGCATAAAACTGTAGATTCACAACTTTCTTTGTGTACGCACAAAAGGATTTCGTCAGATTTATGAAGTCACACGTTTGATTCTGTTTTCTAAATCTCAGTCATTGTGGGTGGAGGGTGAACATGCTTGAGCCTCATTTTTACCACCAGGGTTGCCATAAATGGCCCTCAAACATCTGTTTGCATATTGATAGTTGTTCCTGTTCTACCTGTTATGCCCGTTAATGAGAAGTACAGCAAATTAAATACAATATAAGCAACAATATTATGTTGCATGGTGGGTCTCTTCAAGCAGCTGCAAAGCTGAGGCTGTTTATAATGTCTGTTCCATTAGTTCATCACATGGTTCTGCAAACCATTGTTGAGATAAAATCTCAACCATCACTGACTCTACAAAGTGCCTCTCAGTTTAGGATTAAATTAAAGATAATTCACAGGTGAATGATGCTCAAGTGTAAATAAAAAATGATGAAATTCATCTCTCAGAAGTTCCTTAAAATTAAATTTATGACTGTGCTTCTGAATTAGATTTTATAGAACGCTGTGCTGACTGCAAAGTAATGAAAGAAACATGACACTGGCAAACAACCTGAAAATAATGTTACTGTTTCCTAATTTATCTTTAATCTCCTTCTCATCATATCACCCTCTGCTATCTCAGCTAAAACTGTGTGTACGCTGCTCTGACGCCTCCCTGAGGTGCACACGTTCTTCCTTTTGTAAATACCAGGTTCACAGCCTGGTTTATTCTTCGCTTATGTTCTGTTATCCTTGTTCATATCTTTTCCCCTCCACAGTGCCACTGAGTCGTGGGTGTCGTCCCTGCCCGGCCAGGCCTGGAGGGACAGGGTGGTGCAGAAGCTTCGGTCTCTGGGTGTGGGTCACATCCTGCTCGTCCTCCAGTGCTTCATCTCCGCCATGGCCAACATCTACAATGAGAAGATCCTCAAAGAAGGAGACCAGCTGACTGAGAGCATCTTCATCCAGAACAGTAAACTGTGAGAAGTGACTCAGTGAAGAACATGATAAAGCAGAAGATGTGTGGCTGAAGTCAGTTCTAATCTGAATAATGTGCTCCATGGTTTTGTAGGTATGCGTTTGGTGTGGTGTTTAATGGTCTGACCCTCGGGCTGGGCAGCGAAGCTCGAGGCCTCACCGTGCACTGCGGCCTCCTTCATGGACATAACGTGTACTCGCTGTTACTGGTGCTCGTCACGGGTGAGTTAACAGTTCTGTCAGTAACAAGTTTGTGCCCCTGTGC
The DNA here is from genome assembly GCA_026686955.1 of Epinephelus cyanopodus. Classification (NCBI taxonomy): domain Eukaryota; kingdom Metazoa; phylum Chordata; class Actinopteri; order Perciformes; family Serranidae; genus Epinephelus; species Epinephelus cyanopodus. The sequence continues at coordinate 37,862,225 of CM048927.1, read as the reverse complement.
TTACATTTAGGCATGTAACTCAGTGAGTGTTAGAGGTGCTGGTAGGTGGATTTTTATTTTACCTTTGGGCAGAAACAGTCGTCAGTCTCTGTGCTAAATTAACCAGCTTCTGCCTGTAGCTTCATATGTACAACACATATTTGATGCTGTATCCATTGCAAGTAAGAAGTTAGTAATTCTGACTCAGTAGTTTGACTTGTGATCTAAATGCACCCAATGCATCTGCTCAGGAAAACATGGACTCCTGCAACAAATTGATGTTTGTCAAGTCTCTGAATCATAAGCATCTTCAGACGACCTGAATCAATGACTTCAGAGCCATTAGCGAAGAGCAACAGCATATAAAAAAGGCCCGACTGTCTCGCTCATCTTTGCTCATTAAAATAATGAACAGCAGTGCAAAGTCGGGTGCCAAGCGTAGTAGTGTGAACCATCACAGCCAATTGCATCAAATTGTTTTGTGGATTCATTTGGTGTGGACAGAAACAGAGGTACACATGTTCACAAAGACCTCTATGGAGCACAGATCAACTGAATGGAAATGGCAGCTATGACACTGGACACTGCTGAAACACAACGCAATTCATTGATGAAAATGTGATTCTACACAAAATCATGTTTTCATATTTTGGAGCAAATGAACTGAAAACCTGCAGTAGCTTCTCATCACTATTGTGACTTAAGCGCACTAGATTGGGCTTTAAAAATCAGCCCGACCCACATGAACCTGCACAGTCTCTGTTCCAGTGCCTGATTAAAAAAACTGAATTTCTGCAGTAAAAGAAATTTATATTATATATTTCTTAATATTAAAACACTGGCTACAAGCTAAGGGCTGATGTGTGTTCTCACACCACTTCTCATTCTTCTCTTCCTTATTTTGATAGTCTGTCGTCTCGTGCACGACAGGCTTGGCAAAGCAACCTGTGCCTCTTGGGCCGTGTAGTGCGCACGTGCGCAGATGATGATCACCACTCTTTGCTGCATCTAAACGCACATCTCTCCCACTGCTGGGGAGGCAGAAGGAAACTCTCATTTTCTGTCCCTCTCTGACTTGTGCTGTCTTTCACACCACACAATTTACGCATGAAAATTGCCATTAGAGAATTGTCAAAACAAAACATGTTTACAAACACACTGTTTGTAATGATGTTGCACGATCACATTATGTCCACCCTGGCTACTAAATGTAAATGCAGGCTTGTTTGAACAAACAGGCAGTGCTGAAATTTTCTGGATATTTTGCAGGCATCATTTGTGACTCCTTGCATTACCAACAACAAATAATTTATTTGGAAACTGTAGGTTCAAACTTTTGAGCAAAGGTGAATGCTGCTGTTCTTGTGGTAAGGACAGTGTCTGGATAACTGTCTCCAAATAATATCTGCAGAGCTGTTAACATCAATAAACTTCCTTAAGGATGACCAAGTTTCAAGGAGTGTGTGTGAATAAGGTAAAAAAACAAACCCTCTCCTCTGTCTTCTCGTCAGCTGCCCTGGGTCTATCTGTGGCCTTCATCTTGAAATTCAGAGACAACATGTTCCACGTGCTGACGGGCCAGATCACCACCGTGGTGGTAACCGCCCTCTCCCTCTTCCTCTTTGACTTCCGCCCCTCGCTGGACTTCTTCCTCCAGGCTCCCACAGTCCTGCTGGCCATCTTTATCTACAACGCCAGCCGGCCCAAGGACCTGGAGTACAGCCTGCAGCAGGAAAAGCTGCGGGTCATCAACGGAGAGGTGTTCGAGAGGTCCAGAGGGGTAGGGAGTAAAACACAAATCTTCCCTTGTCACGCACACGAGCTTTTCTCACAGCTGTGTCACTCACCTAACGTGCATGGAAGCCCCTTCCTCTCCTCCCACACACATACCGAGCTCTCTGTAGGACGCTTGGCTCTCAGCGCTCTATAATGCGATTTCTTCAGCTCAGGAGGAAACCTGATTCCCTGCTATGAAAACAGCATTCAGACTCATGCCGCTGCATTACCTCATGTAATTTCATTAGGTCAGTGTAGTTTATTGGATTTTGAAAGAGGAAGCTATTAAACAGGACAGATCTCTGTGGCGTCCTTATGAGGACACTGTGCTACAGTTGGTAGGACCTGGAGCGTGAGTGGTGTCCAGCTTGGAAGGTTTAAGGTCTTCAGACAAGAAGCGATTGATCCGCAGAGTAAATTATTATTTTCAGTGAGAGGTAAGGAGGCAGGGAGGGAGGCAGGGAGGGAGGGGCACGAGCCGACAGGTGGAGCAACAAGGAGTTGCAATCCAGTTCAATTGTCTTTAACTTTTTTTCTGCACACTGCAGTGCAAATTAATGGATGACAACCCTCATCTTTGCAGTTTTTGAGTTCCCTGAAATAAAGAACTGTTTTCCAAACAGCTATCAGGACATAAACAGAAGGGCTTGTGAGTGGCAGAGCATCAGCGCAAGACTGAATGGATCAGCCTTTAGTGTTTAGTGAAGATAAGCTGCCTAAAATAAATCTCACCTAATAGTCTATAACAGTTCAAGTATACAATATATTGAGAATATTTTTCACTGCTTTACCTTCCTGTCAGACGGCCCATTCCAACAGGGAAGCAGCTTCAGTTCCCTATCTGTGCTGTCATCGAAGCCAACAGACTCCATTGACAGTGGTTCCCTCAACACAGGAGCTGCTTGTCTACCTGCTGCCTCAGTCAGTTAGTTTGTCTGTGTTATTGTGTGACTTTGGCATTTTTTTTCTGTTAGTTCAGATTCACCAAAGTCACACAATAACACACAAAAAAATAATCTTCAAGGCAGAGGTAGACCAGCAGCTCCTGTGTTCAGATATGTTAAATCAGCATTTTTCTGAAATATGATGGAAAAAATATCATAAAAGGTCATGCCATAAAAACATGAAAAACCACAGTGTAGTATATAAATAAATAAATGAAATGGTCATTGTTAAGTGTGTGAAAAATATCATAAAAAGTCATAGTATAGTAAGTAAAAAAAATTCAGCCATATGCATACTATAGCATGTGAAAAAATCATAAAAAATGTGTGGGTGAAAAAATATAAAAAAAAATTAAAAAAAAAGCAATGTGGAAAAAAATCAAAAAGGTTAATGTACAGCATGTAAAAAAAATATAAAAATAAAAAGTCATGGTGTGGCAAAAAAAAAAAAATTATAGTCTAGTATGTCTTTAAAAATGATCAAAAAGTCAAAGTATATTTAGCGATAAAACTGTCACAAAAAATGCAAACTATAGTTTGCCATAAAAAATATCGTGAAAAGGTCAGTTTGCGGAAAAAAAAAAGATAGAAAGTCATGGTTTAGTAAAACAGTACATTTGGCTGCTGCAGATACCTTTTATACCGCAGGTTTGTCCACAGGATTCTTCAGCAGCACTCTGATCTGCTCTTCATGTGTTTTCTGTCGCAGGACGGCGAGGAGCTGGAGCTGCTGACGAAGGCCAACACAGACAGTGAATCTGAGGAGGAGTCCTTGTAGTACTGACTTATGATGGAAGATTTTCACTGCTGCTGATATTAAGAAGCAGTGTGGTCATGGACGCAGCGTCGTCACAGATTCTGTCTGTCAGCTCATTATTGAAATGACGGTTCGTCAGGTGCACAGTGACTGACAGTGCTGCTGCTGGACTCGTGGGATGAACTCTGTCAGACACTTGTGATAATAACTAAGGCTGTTGTGTATATATTGAAATGTGCCTGTCAGTATAAGTGCTGTTATTTACATAGTGAACGAAGCACTATTAAACCATCAGTGTATGTACTGCTGGGAAATACTGTAAGTATCAGTGTATTTGCCACTTTGGATCATTAAGGATTCTTGTTTGGGATATTTTGTCTCCTCTGATGATTCCTCTTGTTTGTGCAGCTATTTGACTTGTTCCAGATGATTGATGGGTTTAATGACCAGAGTTTTATAATTGTAAATGCAGTGATTGTAATGATTGGCTTTATACTGTTTTTAATGTCATTGGCAGTGTGCAAGAGAAGAGTTCATTCAATCTATGGTTAATATTTAAACAATGTTGAAACTTAAGCACCAAATTCCAGCACAAAGTCACAAACTGCAGCATCACAAAACACATTACCAGAAATGTACATGCACACCAGGGCTGTTTCCATGACAGTGTACAGAGCTTTCTATTTTTCTGCTCTATCAGTGTATTTTCTTAAACATAAACCAGAACCATGAGCATTGACAGAATTTAGCAGTTAGGATGCCTGGATTTCTGAAAGCACAACAAAGTGGCTCCTGGTTCTCTTACTTGGCCTTGAACATTTCTTTTTTTTTGTTTTGATGGAGGATTGATGTAGTACAACTGTGATATAATTATTTTCTTGTGCCATAAAGTTTGAACACATGCCAGTTGTTCTGAAATAAACTGCAAGTGAAGTGGTTTAACTTTGTCAGGATAAAAGTAACAATCAGAAGAGCAGAATTGGCATGCAGCAACAGCAGCATAGGAAGTGGAAATGTGAAAAAACTGCTGCAAAAAACTGCAAAAGGAAGAAGAAGCAAAAGGTAAGACAAGGTATGGTTAAAAACGTGACAAAAAAATGAATACTGGAGAATTGAGAAAGAACAAAGATGTTTAAAAGCCATTTTTACTGTGTTTAATTCTAACTATTTCACACATTTTTAAAGAATATAAAGGGTTGTTTTCATTGTCAAATGGCAAATAAATTAGTCAACTGAAATGTTTTCATTCATCATCAAGCCACTAGGAGGGGATGTAGCATCAAAGATTATTTCAATGTAGTCTACCATGACTATCAAAAAAGAAAGTCATAAAATAGTATGTGATCAAAAATATAAAGAAGTCATAATATAGCATGTCGTCCAAAATATGATAAAAAAAAAATCATAGTATAGCATGTCGTCCAAAATATGATAAAAAAGTCATAGTATAGCATGTCGTCCGAAATATCATCAAAAAGTCATAGTATAGCATGTCGTCCGAAATATGATAAAAAAAATCATAGTATAGTATGTCGTCCGAAATATGACAAAAAAGTCATAGTATAGCATGTCGTCCGAAATATCATCAAAAAGTCATAGTATAGCATGTCGTCCGAAATATCATCAAAAAGTCATAGTATAGCATGTCGTCCAAAATATGATAAAAAAAATCATAGTATAGTATGTCGTCCGAAATATGACAAAAAAGTCATAGTATAGCATGTCGTCCGAAATATGACAAAAAAGTCATAGTATAGCATGTCGTCCAAAATATGATAAAAAAAATCGTAGTATAGCATGTCGTCCAAAATATGACAAAAAAGTCATAGTATAGCATGTCGTCCGAAATATGATAAAAAAAGTCATAGTATAGCATGTCGTCCAAAATATGATAAAAAAGTCATAGTATAGCATGTCGTCCGAAATATGACAAAAAAGTCATAGTATAGCATGTCGTCCGAAATATGACAAAAAAGTCATAGTATAGTATGTCGTCCAAAATATGATAAAAAAAAATCATAGTATAGTATGTCGTCCAAAATATGACCAAAAAAAATCATAGTATAGTATGTCGTCCAAAATATGACAAAAAAGTCATAGTATAGCATGTCGTCCGAAATATGACAAAAAAGTCATAGTATAGTATGTCGTCCAAAATATGACAAAAAAAATCATAGTATAGTATGTCGTCCGAAATATGACAAAAAAAGTCATAGTATAGCATGTCGTCCGAAATATGATAAAAAAATCGTAGTATAGCATGTCGTCCGAAATATCAAAAAAAGTCATAGTATAGCATGTCGTCCGAAATATGACAAAAAAGTCATAGTATAGTATGTCGTCCAAAATATGATAAAAAGTCATAGTATAGCATGTCGTCCGAAATATGATAAAAAAAATCGTAGTATAGCATGTCGTCCAAAATATGACAAAAAAGTCATAGTATAGCATGTCGTCCGAAATATAATAAAAAAAATCGTAGTATAGCATGTCGTCCGAAATATGATAAAAAAGTCATAGTATAGCATGTCGTCCAAAATATGATAAAAAAAGTCATAGTATAGCATGTCGTCCGAAATATTAAAAAAAAGTCATAGTATAGTATGTCGTCCAAAATATCAAAAAAAGTCATAGTATAGCATGTCGTCCGAAATATGACAAAAAAGTCATAGTATAGCGTGTCTTTCAAAATATGATAAAAAAGTCATAGTATAGCATGTCGTCCAAAATATGATAAAAAAGTCATAGTATAGTATGTCGTCCAAAATATCAAAAAAAGTCATAGTATAGCATGTCGTCCGAAATATGATAAAAAAGTCATAGTATAGCGTGTCTTTCAAAATATGATAAAAAAGTCATAGTATAGCATGTCGTCCAAAATATGATAAAAAAGTCATAGTATAGCGTGTCTTTCAAAATATGATAAAAAAGTCATAGTATAGCATGTCGTCCGAAATATGATAAAAATATCATAGTATAGCGTGTCTTTCAAAATATGATAAAAAAGTCATAGTATAGCATGTCGTCCAAAATATGATAAAAAAGTCATAGTATAGCGTGTCTTTCAAAATATGATAAAAAAGTCATAGTATAGCACGTCGTCCAAAATATGATAAAAAAGTCGTAGTATAGCATGTCGTCCGAAATATGATAAAAAAGTCATAGTATAGCGTGTCTTTCAAAATATGATAAAAAAGTCATAGTATAGCATGTCGTCCAAAATATGATAAAAAAGTCATAGTATAGCATGTCGTCCGAAATATGATAAAAATATCATAGTATAGCGTGTCTTTCAAAATATGATAAAAAAGTCATAGTATAGCGTGTCGTCCAAAATATGATAAAAAAGTCATAGTATAGCATGTCGTCCGAAATATGATAAAAAAGTCATAGTATAGCGTGTCTTTCAAAATATGATAAAAAAGTCATAGTATAGCATGTCGTCCAAAATATGATAAAAAAAGTCATAGTATAGCATGTCGTCCGAAATATGATAAAAAAGTCATAGTATAGCATGTCGTCCGAAATATGATAAAAAAGTCATAGTATAGCGTGTCTTTCAAAATATGATAAAAAAGTCATAGTATAGCATGTCGTCCGAAATATGATAAAAAAGTCATAGTATAACGTGTCTTTCAAAATATGATAAAAAAGTCATAGTATAGCACGTCGTCCGAAATATGATAAAAAAGTCATAGTATAGCATGTCGTCCAAAATATGATAAAAAAGTCATAGTATAGCACGTCGTCCGAAATATGACAAAAAAGTCATAGTATAGCATGTCGTCCAAAATATGACAAAAAAGTCATAGTATAGCATGTCGTCCAAAATATGATAAAAAAAGTCATAGTATAGCGTGTCTTTCAAAATATGATAAAAAAGTCATAGTATAGCATGTCGTCCAAAATATGACAAAAAAAGTCATAGTATAGCATGTCGTCCAAAATATGATAAAAAAAAAGTCATAGTATAGCATGTCGTCCGAAATATGATAAAAAAAAAAAGTCATAGTATAGTATGTGATTAAAAATAAGATAAAAAAAGTCATAGTATAATGTGTGATTAAAAATAATATTAAAAAGTCATAGTATCGTATGTCATCCGAAACATGACAAAAAAGTCATAATATAGCATGTCGTCCAAAATATCATAAAAAAGTCATAGTATAGTATGTGAATAAAAATAAGATTAAAAAAAGTTATAGTATAATGTGTCTTTCAAAATATGATAAAAAAGTCATAGTATAGCGTGTCGTCCAAAATATGACAAAAAAGTCATAGTATAGCATGTCGTCCAAAATATGATAAAAAAGTCATAGTATAGCGTGTCGTACAAAATATGATAAAAAAGTCATAGTATAGCGTGTCGTCCAAAATATGATAAAAAAGTCATAGTATAGCGTGTCTTTCAAAATATGATAAAAAAGTCATAGTATAGAGTGTCGTCCAAAATATGATAAAAAAAGTCATAGTATAGCGTGTCGTCCGAAATATGATAAAAAAGTCATAGTATAGCATGTCGTCCAAAATATGATAAAAAAAGTCATAGTATAGCGTGTCGTCCAAAATATGATAAAAAAATCATAGTATAGCATGTCGTCCAAAATATGACAAAAAAGTCATAGTATAGCGTGTCGTCCAAAATATGATAAAAAAGTCATAGTATAGCGTGTCTTTCAAAATATGATAAAAAAGTCATAGTATAGAGTGTCGTCCAAAATATGATAAAAAAAGTCATAGTATAGCGTGTCGTCCGAAATATGATAAAAAAGTCATAGTATAGCGTGTCGTCCAAAATATGATAAAAAAGTCATAGTATAGCACGTCGTCCGAAATATGACAAAAAAGTCATAGTATAGCATGTCGTCCAAAATATGACAAAAAAGTCATAGTATAGCATGTCGTCCAAAATATGATAAAAAAAAGTCATAGTATAGCGTGTCTTTCAAAATATGATAAAAAATCATAGTATAGCATGTCGTCCAAAATATGAAAAATAGTCATAGTATAGCATGTCGTCCAAAATATGATAAAAAAAAAGTCATAGTCATAGTATAGCGTGTCGTCCAAAATATGATAAAAAAAGTCATAGTATAGCGTGTTGTCCGAAATATGATAAAAAAAAAAAGTCATAGTATAGTATGTGATTAAAAATAAGATAAAAAAAGTCATAGTATAATGTGTGATTAAAAATAATATTAAAAAGTCATAGTATAGTATGTCATCCGAAACATGACAAAAAAGTCATAATATAGCATGTCGTCCAAAATATGATAAAAAAGTCATAGTATAGCATGTCGTCCAAAATATGATAAAAAAAGTCATAGTATAGCGTGTTGTCCGAAATATGATAAAAAAAAGTCATAGTATAGTATGTGATTAAAAATAAGATAAAAAAAGTCATAGTATAATGTGTGATTAAAAATAATATTAAAAAGTCATAGTATCGTATGTCATCCGAAACATGACAAAAAAGTCATAATAGCATGTCGTCCAAAATATGATAAAAAAGTCATAGTATAGTATGTGAATAAAAATAAGATAAAAAAAAGTTATAGTATAATGTGTCTTTCAAAATATGATAAAAAAGTCATAGTATAGCATGTCCAAAATATGATAAAAAAAGTCATAGTATAGCGTGTCGTCCAAAATATGATAAAAAAGTCATAGTATAGCGTGTCGTCCAAAATATGATAAAAAAAGTCATAGTATAGCATGTCGTCCAAAATATGATAAAAAAAGTCATAGTATAACGTGTCTTTCAAATATGATAAAAAAGTCATAGTATAGCACGTCGTCCAAATGAAAAAAGTCATAGTATAGCATGTCGTCCAAAATATGATAAAAAAAGTCATAGTATAGCGTGTCGTCCAAAATATGATAAAAAAGTCATAGTATAGCGTGTCGTCCAAAATATGATAAAAAAAGTCATAGTATAGCATGTCGTCCAAAATATGATAAAAAAAGTCATAGTATAGTGTGTCGTCCAAAATATGATAAAAAAGTCATAGTATAGCATGTCGTCCGAAATATGATAAAAAAAGTCATAGTATAGCATGGCGTCCAAAATATTAAAAAAAAAGTCATAGTATAGTATGTCGTCCAAAATATCAAAAAAAGTCATAGTATAGCATGTCGTCCGAAATATGATAAAAAAGTCATAGTATAGCGTGTCTTTCAAAATATGATAAAAAAGTCATAGTATAGCATGTCGTCCAAAATATGATAAAAAAGTCATAGTATAGCATGTCGTCCAAAATATGACAAAAAAGTCATAGTATAGCATGTCGTCCAAAATATGATAAAAAAAGTCATAGTATAGCGTGTCTTTCAAAATATGATAAAGAAGTCATAGTATAGCATGTCGTCCAAAAGATGACAAAAAAAGTCATAGTATAGCATGTCGTCCAAAATATGACAAAAATAGTCATAGTATAGCATGTCGTCCAAAATATGATAAAAAAAAAGTCATAGTATAGCATGTCGTCCAAAATATGATAAAAAAAAGTCATAGTATAGCGTGTCGTCCAAAATATGATAAAAAAAAGTCATAGTATAGCGTGTTGTCCGAAATATGATAAAAAAAAAATCATAGTATAGTATGTGATTAAAAATAAGATAAAAAAAAGTCATAGTAATGTGTGATTAAAAATAATATTAAAAAGTCATAGTATCGTATGTCATCCGAAACATGACAAAAAAGTCATAATATAGCATGTCGTCCAAAATATGATAAAAAAGTCATAGTATAGTATGTGAATAAAAATAAGATTAAAAAAAGTTATAGTATAATGTGTCTTTCAAAATATGATAAAAAAGTCATAGTATAGCGTGTCGTCCAAAATATGACAAAAAAGTCATAGTATAGCATGTCGTCCAAAATATGATAAAAAAGTCATAGTATAGCGTGTCGTACAAAATATGATAAAAAAGTCATAGTATAGCGTGTCGTCCAAAATATGATAAAAAAGTCATAGTATAGCGTGTCTTTCAAAATATGATAAAAAAGTCATAGTATAGAGTGTCGTCCAAAATATGATAAAAAAAAGTCATAGTATAGCGTGTCGTCCGAAATATGATAAAAAAGTCATAGTATAGCATGTCGTCCAAAATATGATAAAAAAAGTCATAGTATAGCGTGTCGTCCAAAATATGATAAAAAAATCATAGTATAGCATGTCGTCCAAAATATGACAAAAAAGTCATAGTATAGCGTGTCGTCCAAAATATGATAAAAAAGTCATAGTATAGCGTGTCTTTCAAAATATGATAAAAAAGTCATAGTATAGAGTGTCGTCCAAAATATGATAAAAAAAGTCATAGTATAGCGTGTCGTCCGAAATATGATAAAAAAGTCATAGTATAGAGTGTCGTCCAAAATATGATAAAAAAAGTCATAGTATAGCGTGTCGTCCAAAATATGATAAAAAAGTCATAGTATAGCACGTCGTCCGAAATATGACAAAAAAGTCATAGTATAGCATGTCGTCCAAAATATGACAAAAAAGTCATAGTATAGCATGTCGTCCAAAATATGATAAAAAAAAGTCATAGTATAGCGTGTCTTTCAAAATATGATAAAAAAGTCATAGTATAGCATGTCGTCCAAAATATGAAAAAAAGTCATAGTATAGCATGTCGTCCAAAATATGACAAAAATAGTCATAGTATAGCATGTCGTCCAAAATATGATAAAAAAAAGTCATAGTATAGCGTGTCGTCCAAAATATGATAAAAAAAGTCATAGTATAGCGTGTTGTCCGAAATATGATAAAAAAAAAGTCATAGTATAGTATGTGATTAAAAATAAGATAAAAAAAGTCATAGTATAATGTGTGATTAAAAATAATATTAAAAGTCATAGTATAGTATGTCATCCGAAACATGACAAAAAAGTCATAGTATAGCATGTCGTCCGAAATATGATAAAAAAAAGTCATAGTATAGTATGTGATTAAAAATAAGATAAAAAAAGTCATAGTATAATGTGTGATTAAAAATAATATTAAAAAGTCATAGTATCGTATGTCATCCGAAACATGACAAAAAAGTCATAATATAGCATGTCGTCCAAAATATGATAAAAAAGTCATAGTATAGTATGTGAATAAAAATAAGATAAAAAAAAGTTATAGTATAATGTGTCTTTCAAAATATGATAAAAAAGTCATAGTATAGCGTGTTGTCCGAAATATGATAAAAAAAAGTCATAGTATAGTATGTGATTAAAAATAAGATAAAAAAAGTCATAGTATAATGTGTGATTAAAAATAATATTAAAAAGTCATAGTATAGCGTGTTGTCCGAAATATGATAAAAAAAAGTCATAGTATAGTATGTGATTAAAAATAAGATAAAAAAAAAAGTCATAGTATAATGTGTGATTAAAAATAATATTAAAAAGTCATAGTATCGTATGTCATCCGAAACATGACAAAAAAGTCATAATATAGCATGTCGTCCAAAATATGATAAAAAAGTCATAGTATAGTATGTGAATAAAAATAAGATAAAAAAAAGTTATAGTATAATGTGTCTTTCAAAATATGATAAAAAAGTCATAGTATAGCATGTCATCCAAAATATGATAAAAAAAGTCATAGTATAGCGTGTCGTCCAAAATATGATAAAAAAGTCATAGTATAGCGTGTCGTCCAAAATATGATAAAAAAAGTCATAGTATAGCATGTCGTCCAAAATATGATAAAAAAAGTCATAGTATAACGTGTCTTTCAAAATATGATAAAAAAGTCATAGTATAGCACGTCGTCCGAAATATGATAAAAAAGTCATAGTATAGCATGTCGTCCAAAATATGATAAAAAAGTCATAGTATAGCGTGTCGTCCAAAATATGATAAAAAAGTCATAGTATAGCGTGTCGTCCAAAATATGATAAAAAAAGTCATAGTATAGCATGTCGTCCAAAATATGATAAAAAAAGTCATAGTATAGTGTGTCGTCCAAAATATGATAAAAAAGTCATAGTATAGCATGTCGTCCGAAATATGATAAAAAAAGTCATAGTATAGCATGGCGTCCAAAATATTAAAAAAAAGTCATAGTATAGTATGTCGTCCAAAATATCAAAAAAAGTCATAGTATAGCATGTCTTTCAAAATATGATAAAAAAGTCATAGTATAGCATGTCGTCCAAAATATGATAAAAAAGTCATAGTATAGCATGTCGTCCAAAATATGACAAAAAAGTCATAGTATAGCATGTCGTCCAAAATATGATAAAAAAAGTCATAGTATAGCGTGTCTTTCAAAATATGATAAAGAAGTCATAGTATAGCATGTCGTCCAAAAGATGACAAAAAAAGTCATAGTATAGCATGTCGTCCAAAATATGACAAAAATAGTCATAGTATAGCATGTCGTCCAAAATATGATAAAAAAAAAGTCATAGTATAGCATGTCGTCCAAAATATGATAAAAAAAAGTCATAGTATAGCGTGTCGTCCAAAATATGATAAAAAAAAGTCATAGTATAGCGTGTTGTCCGAAATATGATAAAAAAAAAAGTCATAGTATAGTATGTGATTAAAAATAAGATAAAAAAAAGTCATAGTATAATGTGTGATTAAAAATAATATTAAAAAGTCATAGTATCGTATGTCATCCGAAACATGACAAAAAAGTCATAATATAGCATGTCGTCCAAAATATCATAAAAAAGTCATAGTATAGTATGTGAATAAAAATAAGATAAAAAAAAGTTATAGTATAATGTGTCTTTCAAAATATGATAAAAAAGTCATAGTATAGCGTGTCGTCCAAAATATGATAAAAAAAGTCATAGTATAGCATGTCGTCCAAAATATGATAAAAAAGTCATAGTATAGCATGTCGTCCAAAATATGATAAAAAAGTCATAGTATAGCATGTCGTCCAAAATATGATAAAAAAAGTCATAGTATAGCGTGTCGTACAAAATATGATAAAAAAGTCATAGTATAGCGTGTCGTCCGAAATATGATAAAAAAAGTCATAGTATAGCGTGTCGTACAAAATATGATAAAAAAGTCATAGTATAGCGTGTCGTCCGAAATATGATAAAAAAGTCATAGTATAGCGTGTCTTTCAAAATATGATAAAAAAGTCATAGTATAGCGTGTCGTCCAAAATATGATAAAAAAAGTCATAGTATAGCGTGTCGTCCGAAATATGACAAAAAAGTCATAGTATAGCGTGTCTTTCAAAATATGATAAAAAAGTCATAGTATAGCATGTCGTCCAAAATATGATAAAAAAGTCATAGTATAGTATGTCGTCCAAAATATCAAAAAAAGTCATAGTATAGCATGTCGTCCGAAATATGATAAAAAAGTCATAGTATAGCGTGTCTTTCAAAATATGATAAAAAAGTCATAGTATAGCATGTCGTCCGAAATATGATAAAAAAGTCATAGTATAGCATGTCGTCCGAAATATGATAAAAATATCATAGTATAGCGTGTCTTTCAAAATATGATAAAAAAGTCATAGTATAGCATGTCGTCCAAAATATGATAAAAAAGTCATAGTATAGCATGTCGTCCGAAATATGATAAAAAAGTCATAGTATAGCGTGTCTTTCAAAATATGATAAAAAAGTCATAGTATAGCACGTCGTCCAAAATATGATAAAAAAGTCGTAGTATAGCATGTCGTCCGAAATATGATAAAAAAGTCATAGTATAGCGTGTCTTTCAAAATATGATAAAAAAGTCATAGTATAGCATGTCGTCCAAAATATGATAAAAAAGTCATAGTATAGCATGTCATCCAAAATATGATAAAAAAGTCATAGTATAGCATGTCGTCCAAAATATGATAAAAAAAAGTCATAGTATAGCGTGTCTTTCAAAATATGATAAAAAAGTCATAGTATAGCATGTCGTCCAAAATATGATAAAAAAAAGTCATAGTATAGCGTGTCATCCAAAATATGATAAAAAAAGTCATAGTATAGCGTGTTGTCCGAAATATGATAAAAAAAAGTCATAGTATAGTATGTGATTAAAAATAAGATAAAAAAAAGTCATAGTATAATGTGTGATTAAAAATAATATTAAAAAGTCATAGTATCGTATGTCATCCGAAACATGACAAAAAAGTCATAATATAGCATGTCGTCCAAAATATGATAAAAAAGTCATAGTATAGTATGTGAATAAAAATAAGATAAAAAAAGTTATAGTATAATGTGTCTTTCAAAATATGATAAAAAAGTCATAGTATAGCATGTCATCCAAAATATGATAAAAAAAGTCATAGTATAGCGTGTCGTCCAAAATATGATAAAAAAAGTCATAGTATAGCGTGTCGTCCAAAATATGATAAAAAAGTCATAGTATAGCGTGTCGTCCGAAATATGATAAAAAAGTCATAGTATAGCGTGTCTTTCAAAATATGATAAAAAAAAGTCATAGTATAGCATGTCGTCCAAAATATGATAAAAAAGTCATAGTATAGCATGTCGTCCGAAATATGATAAAAATATCATAGTATAGCGTGTCTTTCAAAATATGATAAAAAAGTCATAGTATAGCACGTCGTCCAAAATATGATAAAAAAGTCATAGTATAGCATGTCGTCCGAAATATGATAAAAAAAAAAAGTCATAGTATAGTATGTGATTAAAAATAAGATAAAAAAAGTCATAGTATAATGTGTGATTAAAAATAATATTAAAAAGTCATAGTATCGTATGTCATCCGAAACATGACAAAAAAGTCATAATATAGCATGTCGTCCAAAATATCATAAAAAAGTCATAGTATAGTATGTGAATAAAAATAAGATAAAAAAAAGTTATAGTATAATGTGTCTTTCAATATGATAAAAAAGTCATAGTATAGCATGTCATCCAAAATATGATAAAAAAAGTCATAGTATAGCGTGTCGTCCAAAATATGATAAAAAAGTCATAGTATAGCATGTCGTCCAAAATATGATAAAAAAAGTCATAGTATAGCGTGTCTTTCAAAATATGATAAAAAAGTCATAGTATAGAGTGTCGTCCAAAATATGATAAAAAGTCATAGTATAGCGTGTCGTCCGAAAATATGATAAAAAAGTCATAGTATAGCATGTCGTCCAAAATATGATAAAAAAAGTCATAGTATAGCGTGTCGTCCAAAATATGATAAAAAAGTCATAGTATAGCACGTCGTCCGAAATATGACAAAAAAGTCATAGTATAGCATGTCGTCCAAAATATGACAAAAAAGTCATAGTATAGCATGTCGTCCAAAATATGATAAAAAAAAGTCATAGTATAGCGTGTCTTTCAAAATATGATAAAAAAGTCATAGTATAGCATGTCGTCCAAAATATGACAAAAAAAGTCATAGTATAGCATGTCGTCCAAAATATGACAAAAATAGTCATAGTATAGCATGTCGTCCAAAATATGATAAAAAAAAAGTCATAGTATAGCGTGTCGTCCAAAATATGATAAAAAAAGTCATAGTATAGCGTGTTGTCCGAAATATGATTAAAAAAAAGTCATAGTATAGTATGTGATTAAAAATAAGATAAAAAAAGTCATAGTATAATGTGTGATTAAAAATAATATTAAAAAGTCATAGTATAGTATGTCATCCGAAACATGACAAAAAAGTCATAATATAGCATGTCGTCCAAAATATGATAAAAAAGTCATAGTATAGTATGTGAATAAAAATAAGATAAAAAAAAGTTATAGTATAATGTGTCTTTCAAAATATGATAAAAAAGTCATAGTATAGCATGTCATCCAAAATATGATAAAAAAAAGTCATAGTATAGCGTGTCGTCCAAAATATGATAAAAAAAGTCATAGTATAGCGTGTCGTCCAAAATATGATAAAAAAGTCATAGTATAGCGTGTCTTTCAAAATATGATAAAAAAGTCATAGTATAGCGTGTCGTCCAAAATATGATAAAAAAAGTCATAGTATAGCGTGTCGTCCAAAATATGATAAAAAAAGTCATAGTATAGCGTGTCGTCCAAAATATGATAAAAAAGTCAAAGTATAGCATGTCGTCCGAAATATGACAAAAAAGTCATAGTATAGCATGTCGTCCAAAATATGATAAAAAAAGTCATAGTATAGCATGTCGTCCAAAATATGATAAAAAAGTCATAGTATAGCATGTCGTCCAAAATATGATAAAAAAAAGTCATAGTATAGCGTGTCTTCAAAATATGATAAAAAAGTCATAGTATAGCATGTCATCCAAAATATGATAAAAAAGTCATAGTATAGCATGTCGTCCAAAATATGATAAAAAAAAGTCATAGTATAGCGTGTCTTTCAAAATATGATAAAAAAGTCATAGTATAGCATGTCGTCCAAAATATGATAAAAAAAAGTCATAGTATAGCGTGTCATCCAAAATATGATAAAAAAAGTCATAGTATAGCGTGTTGTCCGAAATATGATAAAAAAAAGTCATAGTATAGTATGTGATTAAAAATAAGATAAAAAAAAGTCATAGTATAATGTGTGATTAAAAATAATATTAAAAAGTCATAGTATCGTATGTCATCCGAAACATGACAAAAAAGTCATAATATAGCATGTCGTCCAAAATATGATAAAAAAGTCATAGTATAGTATGTGAATAAAAATAAGATAAAAAAAAGTTATAGTATAATGTGTCTTTCAAAATATGATAAAAAAGTCATAGTATAGCATGTCATCCAAAATATGATAAAAAAAAGTCATAGTATAGCGTGTCGTCCAAAATATGATAAAAAAAGTCATAGTATAGCGTGTCGTCCAAAATATGATAAAAAAGTCATAGTATAGCGTGTCGTCCAAAATATGATAAAAAAGTCATAGTATAGCGTGTCTTTCAAAATATGATAAAAAAGTCATAGTATAGCATGTCGTCCAAAATATGATAAAAAAGTCATAGTATAGCATGTCGTCCGAAATATGATAAAAATATCATAGTATAGCGTGTCTTTCAAATATGATAAAAAAGTCATAGTATAGCACGTCGTCCAAAATATGATAAAAAAGTCATAGTATAGCATGTCGTCCGAAATATGATAAAAAAAAAAAAGTCATAGTATAGTATGTGATTAAAAATAAGATAAAAAAAGTCATAGTATAATGTGTGATTAAAAATAATATTAAAAAGTCATAGTATCGTATGTCATCCGAAACATGACAAAAAAGTCATATATAGCATGTCGTCCAAAATATCATAAAAAAGTCATAGTATAGTATGTGAATAAAAATAAGATAAAAAAAAGTTATAGTATAATGTGTCTTTCAAAATATGATAAAAAAGTCATAGTATAGCATGTCATCCAAAATATGATAAAAAAAGTCATAGTATAGCGTGTCGTCCAAAATATGATAAAAAAGTCATAGTATAGCATGTCGTCCAAAATATGATAAAAAAAGTCATAGTATAGCGTGTCTTTCAAAATATGATAAAAAAGTCATAGTATAGAGTGTCGTCCAAAATATGATAAAAAAAGTCATAGTATAGCGTGTTGTCCGAAATATGATAAAAAAGTCATAGTATAGCATGTCGTCCAAAATATGATAAAAAAAGTCATAGTATAGCGTGTCGTCCAAAATATGATAAAAAAGTCATAGTATAGCACGTCGTCCGAAATATGACAAAAAAGTCATAGTATAGCATGTCGTCCAAAATATGACAAAAAAGTCATAGTATAGCATGTCGTCCAAATATGATAAAAAAAAGTCATAGTATAGCGTCTTTCAAATATGATAAAAAAGTCATAGTATAGCATGTCGTCCAAAATATGACAAAAAAAGTCATAGTATAGCATGTCGTCCAAAATATGACAAAAATAGTCATAGTATAGCATGTCGTCCAAAATATGATAAAAAAAAGTCATAGTATAGCGTGTCGTCCAAAATATGATAAAAAAAGTCATAGTATAGCGTGTTGTCCGAAATATGATTAAAAAAAAAGTCATAGTATAGTATGTGATTAAAAATAAGATAAAAAAAGTCATAGTATAATGTGTGATTAAAAATAATATTAAAAAGTCATAGTATAGTATGTCATCCGAAACATGACAAAAAAGTCATAATATAGCATGTCGTCCAAAATATGATAAAAAAGTCATAGTATAGTATGTGAATAAAAATAAGATAAAAAAAAGTTATAGTATAATGTGTCTTTCAAAATATGATAAAAAAGTCATAGTATAGCATGTCATCCAAAATATGATAAAAAAAGTCATAGTATAGCGTGTCGTCCAAAATATGATAAAAAAGTCATAGTATAGCGTGTCGTCCAAAATATGATAAAAAAGTCATAGTATAGCGTGTCTTTCAAAATATGATAAAAAAGTCATAGTATAGCGTGTCGTCCAAAATATGATAAAAAAAGTCATAGTATAGCGTGTCGTCCAAAATATGATAAAAAAAGTCATAGTATAGCGTGTCGTCCAAAATATGATAAAAAAGTCAAAGTATAGCATGTCGTCCGAAATATGACAAAAAAGTCATAGTATAGCATGTCGTCCAAAATATGATAAAAAAAGTCATAGTATAACGTGTCTTTCAAAATATGATAAAAAAGTCATAGTATAGCACGTCGTCCGAAATATGATAAAAAAGTCATAGTATAGCATGTCGTCCAAAATATGATAAAAAAAAGTCATAGTATAGCGTGTCGTCCAAAATATGATAAAAAAGTCATAGTATAGCGTGTCGTCCAAAATATGATAAAAAAGTCATAGTATAGCATGTCGTCCAAAATATGATAAAAAAGTCATAGTATAGCATGTCGTCCAAAATATGATAAAAAAAAGTCATAGTATAGCGTGTCTTTCAAAATATGATAAAAAAGTCATAGTATAGCATGTCATCCAAAATATGATAAAAAAGTCATAGTATAGCATGTCGTCCAAAATATGATAAAAAAAAGTCATAGTATAGCGTGTCTTTCAAAATATGATAAAAAAGTCATAGTATAGCATGTCGTCCAAAATATGATAAAAAAGTCATAGTATAGCATGTCGTCCAAAATATGATAAAAAAAAGTCATAGTATAGCGTGTCATCCAAAATATGATAAAAAAAGTCATAGTATAGTATGTGATTAAAAATAAGATAAAAAAAAGTCATAGTATAATGTGTGATTAAAAATAATATTAAAAAGTCATAGTATCGTATGTCATCCGAAACATGACAAAAAAGTCATAATATAGCATGTCGTCCAAAATATGATAAAAAAGTCATAGTATAGTATGTGAATAAAAATAAGATAAAAAAAAGTTATAGTATAATGTGTCTTTCAAAATATGATAAAAAAGTCATAGTATAGCATGTCATCCAAAATATGATAAAAAAAGTCATAGTATAGCGTGTCGTCCAAAATATGATAAAAAAGTCATAGTATAGCGTGTCGTCCAAAATATGATAAAAAAGTCATAGTATAGCGTGTCTTTCAAAATATGATAAAAAAGTCATAGTATAGCGTGTCGTCCAAAATATGATAAAAAAAGTCATAGTATAGCGTGTCGTCCAAAATATGATAAAAAAAAGTCATAGTATAGCGTGTCGTCCAAAATATGATAAAAAAGTCATAGTATAGCATGTCGTCCGAAATATGACAAAAAAGTCATAGTATAGCATGTCGTCCAAAATATGATAAAAAAAGTCATAGTATAACGTGTCTTTCAAAATATGATAAAAAAGTCATAGTATAGCACGTCGTCCGAAATATGATAAAAAAGTCATAGTATAGCATGTCGTCCAAAATATGATAAAAAAAGTCATAGTATAGCGTGTCGTCCAAAATATGATAAAAAAGTCATAGTATAGCGTGTCGTCCAAAATATGATAAAAAAAGTCATAGTATAGCATGTCGTCCGAAATATGATAAAAAAAGTCATAGTATAGCGTGTCGTCCAAAATATGATAAAAAAGTCATAGTATAGCATGTCGTCCGAAATATGATAAAAAAGTCATAGTATAACGTGTCTTTCAAAATATGATAAAAAAGTCATAGTATAGCACGTCGTCCGAAATATGATAAAAAAGTCATAGTATAGCATGTCGTCCAAAATATGATAAAAAAGTCATAGTATAGCACGTCGTCCGAAATATGACAAAAAAGTCATAGTATAGCATGTCGTCCAAAATATGATAAAAAAAAGTCATAGTATAGCGTGTCTTTCAAAATATGATAAAGAAGTCATAGTATAGCGTGTCGTCCAAAATATGATAAAAAAGTCATAGTATAGCGTGTCGTCCAAAATATGATAAAAAAAGTCATAGTATAGCATGTCGTCCAAAATATGATAAAAAAGTCATAGTATAGCATGTCGTCCAAAATATGATAAAAAAAAGTCATAGTATAGCGTGTCTTTCAAAATATGATAAAAAAGTCATAGTATAGCATGTCATCCAAAATATGATAAAAAAGTCATAGTATAGCATGTCGTCCAAAATATGATAAAAAAAAGTCATAGTATAGCGTGTCGTCCAAAATATGATAAAAAAAGTCATAGTATAGCGTGTTGTCCGAAATATGATAAAAAAAAGTCATAGTATAGTATGTGATTAAAAATAAGATAAAAAAAGTCATAGTATAATGTGTGATTAAAAATAATATTAAAAAGTCATAGTATCGTATGTCATCCGAAACATGACAAAAAAGTCATAATATAGCATGTCGTCCAAAATATGATAAAAAAGTCATAGTATAGTATGTGAATAAAAATAAGATAAAAAAAGTTATAGTATAATGTGTCTTTCAAAATATGATAAAAAAGTCATAGTATAGCGTGTCGTCCAAAATATGATAAAAAAAGTCATAGTATAATGTGTGATTAAAAATAATATTAAAAATTAATAGTATCGTATGTCGTCCGAAACATGACAAAAAAGTCAAAATATAGCATGTCGTCCAAAATATCAAAAAAAGTCATAATATAGCATGTCTTTCAAAATATCATAAAAAAGTCATAGTATAGTATGTGATTAAAAATAAGATAAAAAAAAGTCATAGTATAGCATGTCGTCCAAAATATCAAAAAAAGTCATAGTATAGCGTGTCGTCCAAAATATGATAAAAAAGTCATAGTCTAGCATGTCTTTCAAAATATCATAAAAAAGTCATAGTATAGTATGTGATTAAAAATAAGATAAAAAAAAAGTCATAGTATAGCATGTCGTCCAAAATATAAAAAAAAGTCACAGTATAGTATGTGATTAAAAAAAAGATAAAAAAGTCATAGTATAGCATGTTGTCTGAAATATCATCAAAGTCATAGTATAGCATGTGATTAAAAATATAATTTAAAAGTCATGGTATGGTATCATGTCATCAAAAAATATCATAAAGCCATTTATATTATTTTTCATTTTTACTACATTACCTTCCATATTTAGTTAAACATAGAGGGTTATCATCATTAATAAATGACCAATAAACATCCTGACAAGAAAAACAATTCCCTTCATCATCATATCAGGCCACTAGGGGGAGATGTAGCTTAAAAGATTATTTCAATGTAGAAGCTGAAACTGAAATTTTCAGCTAAGTGATGACATACTGGGCACAGCAAGCAATCCATACACCAGAGCTGGTGGTAAACAAACGTTTATTTATCATATAGCACAACAGAGTATAAATAAGAACATTGTATAGTAACAGAAACTTTACAAAAGAAAACATGTGACAGCCTCTTTTCATAAAATAATCGCTAACTGCACCTCAAATGCGACAGATGTCCAATAAATACATATATGTCTTATTTTAGCCCATTATCTACAAAATAAAGGTCTGTGCTGATAACATGAATATGTAAATTTGACCTGGAAGGCAAGTGAAGGAGACAGATGATATAATAACGTGCAAAACACTCTGAAGCTGGAAATCCATGAAACAAAAACTAAGTCCACAACAGATCCCTGAACCTCCAGGCTCTTCTATACATTTAGTCTCTAACTGGCTCTGATTCAATCCCCTTGGAAATTACCATTACTTGCAGCCTATTATGCTATATATATATCAAAGATCTTGACAGGTGAAAGCAACCGTTTTGGGGCTGTCACTAAGTGCTACAAAACATTCAAAGACCCTGCTCCATGTGAGCCGCCTGCCTGGTGGAGGATGGGGAGGAAAGATTAAAAAGGAGAAAGGAAGAGGGCCGATAGTGCCGAGCACCAGCTGCGAGGCAAAGGAAGAGTTAGTAACCGTAGCCCTGGTGATAGCCGTCCTGGTAGCCGTGTTCGTATCCGTGCTGATGGTAGCCATAGCCGCCGTACTCGTCCTCAGGGCAGCGCATACCCAGTGACTGTTGGATGGCCATTTCCTGTCTGCGCAGCTGCATAGAGTCTACCAGGTCATAGATAATAGCCATGGACCACATGGGCGAAGGGTACCAGGACTTCACGTTGCCGTCCTTTCCCACCAGCAGCATGGAGAAGTATTCTGGGCTGATCTGGAAGTAGTTCCTCATGTCCTTCACCAGCATGCCTGACAGCCCTTCACGCTCGACAGTAGCGCTCCCTGATTGAGCAGAGATTCAGGTTAGGAATGAAGTATTTAAGACAGACATTTTATTTTTAATAGAGAAGTCCCAGCCATGTTTTCCTTTGCAGACTTGTTTGACATTTACTGTATCTCCACATGCTGAGCTCAAATGCCAAAAGCAGAAACCTGAACAACTTCAGTCGGCTGGCAACAGCTGCAGTTATGACTTGCGGCTTGCATAAGCCGGACTCCCATTTCTTTTTTCCCAGTAAAGTTTGTTTGTTTAAGAGTTCTCTTGGGCAACATCTACCAGGCCGCATGAAATGAAAGAAATAATTCATTTTTTATTCCCCTGCTGCTGCAGCAGTACACATGATTGTGCAGTTGGGGGTTGCTGGAGAGTGTCCTCATTAATATCAAATCTTTGAGGTTCCTCTGGAGACACGGTGGAATGATAGGAGGACTTTGACACACTGGTCTGTGCAGAGGGGTTTAAGGAACGAGTGGGATTCTGGTTTTAGTGAGAGAGATCTGAGACATTTTGACTGTTAGTGTGAGGAAAGAAGACTGTTTTGAGGTGAAACCAACAGTAAAAGAAGCACTATGTCCATAAATAGTGGTACTATTTATACTATATAGTGACAAAATGAGAGGCTGAACTTGTTCTGGGCGCAAGTTCTGGGTGAAGATTAAACCAATGTCCAGTGACCCTTATATATTTGGATTTGGCGATCCATTTATTCTCATTACAAGATACACAAGCCCATCATAACACAAACCGGCAGCAGCATTGTCCATGTTTAGTGGTTATTCTATTAAGCAAATTGAACGTCAATACTTCATGCTTTCATGACACACCTCCACAACACGCTTCCAGTTCCACACACCTGATTCCCATATATGCAGCTTCACACATGAATGCGCCACCCTGTGTTCAGTTTCATAACTGCATGTGTACGTTTATATTTACCTTGTTTGGATAAGTATAAAACAAACAAAGAAACAAACACTATATTATGGCTCCAACATAATTCTTGTGTTGCTGTGTGTCCGACCCACTAATCATTTTATATGACAAAGTTCTTACCGTTGATAGGATAGAGCTCCAAGACTCCGCCCATATCCGGCGCCTCTGTGCCGACCAACTTCAGAATGGCGATGTGCCTCAGACCTGTGTCACCATGGCAACGACAAACACAACAACAACACACATGAGAGACAAAAAATATGATACAGTAAAACTCAAAACAAGAACAGTGGATCTTATTCACCAGTCATTCTCAAGAGGAAATTTTGTCATGTCTCTTCTCCACCCTCTTGAGAGGTCTGAGGCATTCTTGACCTAATTCTGTGAACTTTTCTTTTCAGTTTCGTGGTGTGCACACAGATCACGCCCTCTAGGACAATGGGATTCATAATTACAGAAACAGGTGTGAACAGTTCTGATGTTAAAGAACATGTCATGAATCTGACGTAGACATATTTAAAAAGCTTAAAAGACACTGGTGAATAAGGCCCACTGTGTCTGCAATATGTGGGCAAACTATTCTGTATCCAGCAGTCCTCCTGCTTATACAAGCTGATTTCACTGTGGTTGCTCATTACTGGAACCATCTAAGCGCTGGTTTCTAGGTAAAAGGAGGAGAACGTGGTGGTCCGCAGAGTCCTGCCAAAAAGCTGTTTCCTCTGAAGCGAGAAAGCCCACATTAAACACAGGAGAACGCAGGCTTCACTTGGTGGGAGCCAAGTGCTGAATACCAGGATCAAACCTCTCAGGCCTTCAGCCCAGTCAGCAGGACAGGCCTTTGTCTGGGCCAGGGAGAGAGGGAACAGGCCTGGGTGCCAGCCCGGCCAAGAGCAACACATGAGGGGGAAAGTCCTCACAGACTGCCATCTGCGTCTGCTGATAAGCAAGACAAGCTTTTTTTTGTCTTCAGACCTCTGACTCACTCATATGGAAAAACAGTGATACAGACATAGATACTGACGTCAGAGCACGTACTGTTTTGAAATAAGGCAGATTTAAACAAAAAACAAGTCGTGGTGAGGTATGTCAAAAAAATATGTAAAAAAGGTATAGTACAGTATGTACAGAAAATGTGAGAAAGTCATAGTATAGTATGCCTTAAAAAATAGTATAGTATGGGACAATTTTTTTTTTAATCATTGTATCATAAGCAACCAAATACATTACAAAAAAGTCATGGTCTAGTGTGTGGTTGAAAATATCATGAAAAAAGTAACTGCATAGTATGTGATAAAGAATCTCATAAAAAAAGTCACAATATAGTTTGAAATCAAAAATATAAAAGTCAAAGTATAGAACGAATTAAAAAATAATTAAAAATATAAATAAAAAGTCATCTGATGGTCTGTCATAACAGACATTATAAACTAGAATGGCTGCCTTGGGGATGTCGACCTCTGTGAACTATTCAAGTTGCACTTACAGTCTATGAAAACATGCATGCTGAATAATGGCCAAACAGAACATTATGATGTCACAGTGAAGTTGACCTTTAACTTTTTGAATATGATCGTATTGTCATTTTATCCTATGAGACATTTGTGTGAAATTCTGTTGTAATTAGCATATAAAGTTACAGCCAAACATGCTTTGTGAGGTCACAGTGACCTTGATCTTTGACTACCAATTTCAAATCAGTTCATTCTCATGTCCAAGTTGTCGTTTGTGCCAAATTTGAGGAAATTCTTGAGTTAACATAGTCACAAGAATGAAATGGACACAAAGTCACAGTGACCTTTGACCCTAAATATTTGATAACTTCATCATTGGACCCAAGTGGATGTTTGTGCCAAATTTGAATACATTTCCTCAAGACGTTCTTGAAATATCACATTCACAAGATTAAGACAGATGAAAGGTCACAGTGACCTTGACCTTTGACCACCAAAAGGCATAAAAAGTCATAGTTGAGTATGCAATAAAGACATAATTAAAAGTCATAGTTTAATTTTATCAAATATATAAAAAGTAAAAGTCATAGTACGCCACATAAAATATCATATAAATGTCTGTCTGTATAGTATGTCATAAAACAGTCTATTCTATATTCTGATTTAGAGTGACTTGAGAAGGAGCAGCAGAGTCAGCTGACATCCCTAACTTATGCTCTACACATAAAAAAATCTTTTTATTACTAATAGTATCAATCATCATTAAATGAAGTCGTAAAATCTGTTTAAATATTTGGTAATTTTCTTCTTCAAGTGTAATCATATGAATCAAATAATGGATAGTGCAAAAGTCAAACTCATAAATGTGACAAATAAATCTGTGCTCCTGACTATCTCACGCATTATGAGAGAGTGTTAGGGAAAGAAGTAAGAGCCAGGGAGAAACGTCAGAAATCTTGAATTCCTATAAACAAAATGAGAACATGAGGTTCAAATCGGGGAGAAACTCCAGATGACAGCATTTATTTGGTTTTCCCGAGAAGAGGAGTTCACTGTGTGCTATTTAAAGTTTACATTTATCTTACATAAATCAGTCAGACGCGCCAGGTTGCTGAGATTTACAGAGTTTAGAAAAATGTCTCTTTTTGAGATATACAGTAATAACATTTAAGTAACTGTGGAAAAGTTGACTAGCTGGCAGAGGGAAAAGGCCGTCGTCAGGGAAGGAGAAGAGCTTGTTAGCCCCCAGACAAAACACACCAGCCGTTTGCCAGTTTTGTCATCTGGGATCCCTCTGCACATCCCTCTGTGCACACACACACACACACACACACACACACACACACACACACGCACACACGCACTGATAATATCCGGAGGGTTGCAGTAAACAAAAACATCCCGTGTAATCAACATCTTCATGTGACCAACATATTCATAAGTGGTCTAAGTAATACTCTGGCAGGCAGTGACACAACACATGCCTGGGTTAAGCTAAGGTCACCAGAACATATCAGGCGTTCAGCTGAGAAGCACAAAGAAAAAAAACAGATGAGAGATTAGATTTCGCTCAGTTGTAATCACTTAAATGTTCATCTACACTCTCTCTTCAGGTGGCTCTTTCCTGGGGAGTTAAGCTTTCTGTTTTGTTTGTTAGTTTGTTTCTGGCTGCAGCAACAGGAAATAGTTTGGAGCACAGAAAGAGTAGTCAGTACGAGAGGAGACACTCAGCACACACACAGGAAGGACAGAAAACAGCAGCACAGAATCCAAAGTCCTCACAGCACCAGTCAGACGAATGCAAGGTGCACTCATTTGGAGAAGCAGGCTGGAGTCTGACGTAGGAGGCAGGCAATCTACTGCTGTGGACGACGTCAGCAACACAAAGCTTTTTAGTCACCTAAAAAGAATTATTATCCGTTTAAGCGTACACTATATTTAGACTATTTTCACTGCTGTTAAACAGTGACTTCCGACAGAGATATTAAGCCCTTTTATCGCTCTCTTCAAGGCCAGACTTCGTTGAGACTTGGAATTAATGCCCTGCAGTTGTAAATCTCTGTAAACCCATCAAGTTGCAAAAACATGAATGCTTCACACACATCTTCCCCAGAAAAGTGTTTTTACAGAAAATGATGATGTCACTGTGAAGTTGACCTTTGACCCTGTGGATATAAAATGTCATCACTTCATTATTTTATCCTGCTAGACATTTATGTGAAATTCTGTCATACTTAGCTGATGGATTCCCGAGTTATGACCAAAAGCATGTTTTGTAGGGTCACAGTGACCTTTGCCCTTCAACCACCAAATTGTGATCAGCTCATTCTTGTCTCCAAGTTGTTGTTTGTGGCAAATTTGAGGTATTTCCCTCAAGGCCTTCTCAAGTACGTCCAAGTGGTCATTTCTGCCAAATTTGAAGAAATGTCCCCAAGGTGTTTTTGAGATAGAACATTCACAAGATTTAGATGGAAAAAAGGTCACAGTGACCTTGACCTTTGACTATCAAAATCTAAATAGTTCATCCTTGAGTTCAAGTGGATCTTTGTGTCAAATGGAAATCTGCTTCAAAGTTGCTTCAAGGTGCTCTGGAGATACTGTGCTCACTAGACTGCAATCATGACCTTTGATCACCAAATTCTAATCAGGTAATTGTTGACTGAGAGTTAGTATTTGTGCGAAGTTTAAAGAAGCCTTGCAAGAATGAGACAGATGCAAGGTCACAGTGACCTGGACTCTTGACCACTAAAATCTAATGAATTCGTTGCTCAAGCGTACAATGATGTCACAGTAAAGTTAACCTATGACAGGTTTGATATAAAATGTCATCACTTCATTTTTATCCTATTAGACATTAGTGTGAAATGTTATCTTAATTAGCATAAGACTTCTTGAGTTTTACCAAAGACATGATTTGTTGAGTTCCAGTGACCTTGACTTTTGACCAGTTCATCCCTGAGTTCATGTGGATGTTGGTACTAAATGCGATAAAATCCTCTCGTGGCGTTCTTGAGATAGTGCTTCACGAAAATGGGATGGACAACCAGAAAACATAATGCCTCGGTCCAAAAAAAACTATCCCTGCAAAGTTTCCAGACCTCAGGAAAGCGAGTTAAATGACCAGTCACATGTCAGTTCAGAGTGACGAGACAGGTTGATTTCGGGTGACTCACCGAGGTTGCAGGCCTGGCTGGTGAGGGCGTAGAGCTGCTGCTGGTAGGCCCACTCCTCGTCGTTGGGGGCGGAGATGATGAACAGGCGACGTCTCCAACGGAACCTGCAATCACAGAAAATTTCAGCCTGGATTTAAGTGGCACTTTGGTGCGGCAGTGAAAGCTCTGCGCTAAGACAAGGAGTTTGTGCTTGTACACCAACATGTTCCCATACTATTACTGCCAGAGGGTGACAACCCTGAATTATGGTCAAAAACATGCCAGATCTCAGCACTGTGATCTGAAACTAAAATTCTGGTCTCCATGGTAACAAAAGACAGCCTGTCTGGTTTAGACATCTCAGGGAAATATGTGACTGCAGTGATTCAGCCTTGAGGTACTTTTTGTTGTTACTTTTAATATCCATGGAACACACACACACACACACACACACACACACACACACACACACACACACACACACAGGCTGCCGCGCTCTGCCAGATGCTTCTTATAAACGCTGTAAATTATGGTCCAGCTGATTATTGAGCAAAGAAACAGCTGTTTGATGGGTGCGGAAACAGCCTGGTGAGACCACCCAATAATTCTGACGACCAACTCCTCAGAAAATATGTACGACAGCTTTATTAAAGCCCATTCCAATGAATAAATATCCGTACAGAGTGTGCCCTTTCAGGTGGCTGTTTTTATGCATGTTAAATAAATATTACATGGTCATACAGACAACTATTTTTGAAAATGATCCAGTGTTGAGAGAGATGCCTGCAACCAGCTGCTGCGAAACAGACTGTAATGTAATCACTTGGGGCATTTGCGCACTGTCAATTTACGTCCACTAAAAGAGATTGTTTTTGCCACTGACAGGCTCAGACTGTTATTCTAAGCATCTGACAACATTTTGGAAAGGATCCCTACAGAGATAGACCTTTTTTTGTTAAAGAGAAAGATCCACTGCCCCAGAAATCGCTATCGCCAAACCCACCAGGCTCCATTTAAATAAACAGTGATTTTAGTGTGTATAGAGGCAGCATATGTTCACATCCAACTAATAAATTAAACTTTTATTTCAACCAAACCAGAGTTGGTGATTGTCGGAACAGTGTAGAGAGTAGGGCTGCACGATACTGGGAAATATCCAGGTCAATTCACACACTTGTGAGTAAAGCATATAAGAGGAGAGGAGAAGGCTCCGTCTGATCTCTTCATAAACTAAAGTTATATTATTTTGCGTGACGGACACTTCATATAATAACGTTATCTATTTATCATGTTATAAGGTGAAACGTTTCACCTTATAATGTGATGACTTATACTGATATATTGTTATTATATAGTATATTGCACACACACAGACACACACAGACACAGGTGAGTCCGAGACCTTTATAACTGAGCCCGGCCCAACCCGCAGCACGGCACTGTACACAGTCAACGGAGCGGAGCCTGTGTTGTGTTCAGGTGTTGTCACGTAAATAACAAATTCCAGCACTTGAATAGGCCGTTTATTCTTTATTCCACTTGTTTTGTTGGTCAGTGATTAAAACGAAAGTGAGTTTTACGCACATCACTCGGCAATTTATACGTGCAAGCTTAACTTAATTAGGGCAAGCCACATTGAAAGCCCCGCGATGTAAATATCACACACGTGCATTGCATGGCGATGCTTAAAAGACATATTGTTCAGGCCTAGAAGAGAAACAAACTGAAACTTTTTTTGTAAGTTTTATTTTGTTTCTGTCGACTTTGAATTAAACGTGGTTTACAATGATAGAATTGCTGTTTATTTAAACGGAGACCGGTGAGTTTGTCGAAAGTGATTTGGGGCTGTTTCTGGTTAAACAAAAAGGATCTTAATGTTTATCTCTGTAGGGATCCTTTCATAACGTTGTGATGAACTTAACTTAAACCTGTGTTAATTTAGTTAACAAAAATTATGACAAAAAAAAAAAAAAAAATCAATGACCTATTTTCGTTGATGAGACGAGACTGGACGAATGTTAGTAACGGACTATCAGACATGTGAGAGGAGAGAACCAAATGATTATCTTATGAAATGTTAATTAGAAAGCCAAGAACAACAGTGCTTGCAATGATCTTCTAATCCCGTATGAACAGTACGAGATCGAGGTGCCGACAGGCTGTAAACTCCAGTAAATAGTCACTGCGGGGATGTTTCACTACCCTGCAAAACACTCACAGCAGAGCAGCATCAGCTGTTGGTGTGAGTTGTGAGCTGTTATTCAGCAGTAAATAAGCAGCCATGTGTGTCTGACTGTGTATGGTGGAGCTGCTAAATGGATTTGCAGAGTTAGATGCAGTGTGACTGCAGTCTGTTTCACCATGGACGTTACTGATGGTGCACAAATGCAACAAGTGGTTATGTTACAGCCTGCTTCACAGCTGCAGCCCTCTAGCTCAATACTGGACCAATTTTAAAAACAGTGGTGTCCATTAGTCAGTTAGACACAAAAACATGGATCCAGGTTGAAAATATCAAAGTCTCCCTTTGCGGGGCTTTTTATGGTTTTGGGGAAGTTGCAATCAAGCAAAGACTTATATTACATCAATGACACTTTAGACAAGAGTGCGCTTTCAACTTTGTAGCAACAGTTTAAGGAAATCATCAACATAACAATGCTCCCGTGCACAAAGCCAAGTTTGTAAAGTCATGGTTTTCTCAGAAAAGCACGTATATGAGTCCACAAAGCTGTGGTGTTAGACGTCCACATACATGTGGTGTATTTAAAAATGTAGAAAAAAGTTTACCTGGAGAGGAAGTTCTCCAACGATCTGGGCTTGTCCTCTTTCTTACAGACGACCCCGTCTCTCTTCTGCTGCTCCATCTCTCGGATGCGGGAGGAGAAGGTGTCGATGTAGTCGAACACAGCCTTCATGGCGATGGGAACCTCGTAGGATTGCTGAGAAAAGAACATCAACAAGAACCAGTTATACACCCCCAAAGATCAATTCCAAGATGTGGTGAAGCCACAGGATAAATAAATCAATATGCTTGTGCAAAGAAATCTGCAAATGACATGGAGGATATGAAAATAGAGTTTCAATGCTCTAAACAATGGTGAAACTGTTTCCAATCGAGTGATGGAGTGAAGTTTTGGAACATGTTGGTCGATGTGCGGTCGCCTTTTTCCACATCACAAACATTCTTCATAATAACTTCTGGGAAGCAGCACAAGGCGTATCGGTTAAACATAACACAGCATACCAGTTAATTTACGAAATACTAAACAATCTCAGCATGAATATGTAACACAGCCACACACACACACTCTCACACCTTCCTCGGGATATGCTGAATCTGCCGCACGGCTCCTTCTAACTCTTTCACACCTCCCTCCGCTCGCTCCCTCTGCCACTTTCTGTCTCATACCCACACCCACATCCTTGTGCGCTCACAGACTGCCCTGTCTCTGCCTCTGTCAGCAGAGAGGTGAACACTGGCCTCTTTGATGAGTCGGTCCAAAAACAGCCTGGTGATTTACCCTGGCATGCACACACACATACACACACACAGGTGTGGGGCAAATGTCATGTAGTGTGAATTAAAACAGTGTTTTAGTGAAGGCAGCATGCTGGCAGTGCGAGGACAGGTCAGTCCACCTTCAAAGAGAAACACAAGATGAAAGTTTTGGGGAGGAGGCTGGTGAACCTGTAAACACAGAGCGGAGGCCAACAGGACAGCGCAGCCACGAATAAAACAGGAACGCGGCTAATTTATGGGAATTAACCAGAACAACATGTAAAAGAGTACAAGTATTTTAACTTAGAGGGAAAGTTTGACTCAAGTCATATTCAGATAGTTAGAATATAACAGCTTGTTCAAAGATGTGGTCCATAAAAGAATGAGGGCTGGGAAGCATCAGACAGTTATGTTCTCCAAGTTTAAGGGAAACGATGGAGGAGCCTTTGAAATTAGGCAGACCAAGATATTCAGAGCAGGTATAACTGCTACCCGGCCAACATTTGTATGTCGGGCCCAGGTGGGTAGAAAATGGGCTGAAAAACGGGCCCTATATGGGATTGTCTGTGGGTTCCATAGCGGCCCCGTGTCACTTCCCACATGGCTTTCATGCAGGGTTAAACTGGGTGTTAGATGAGCCTGAACTGGGCAACATATGCAAGACCCATCTCGGTCCCAGCTTTCAATTCTATGTGGGGACTACATGGCTGAAATATGGGCTGTAAATGGGTTTGCCCAAGGTCTGATGTCGGCCCCATGCCACTGGCCCACAAAGTTTCGCAGGGATACACTTGATGGACAAACATCTGGACAAACATCTGTCGAACCTGTTCAGCAGTACAAATACCTCGGTACTGTCACTGATAGCAAGCTGTGCTTTGAGCCCTAAGTTGATGTTGTATGTAAGAAAGCACATCAGCGCACGTACTTTTAATGTTGACCGATAGACAAGCTCTGTCTTCTAATGGAGGCAGCAGGATGAACGGAGGGAGGCCGTGATCTTCCAGCCTTCACTATGGACTGTTTCAAATACTTTGACATGATTATGAACTTTGACATGATTATGAACTTTGATAGGACAGAAAGTCATCATTAAGTAACTAAATGAACTTTGAATTTGAAGAAGTATAATTAATTTCCATTACGTAATTATTCTATGGGCTCCTTTGAATTTTATTTGCGTAATTGTTTTGCTAAAGCCAACAATTAGGGGCCGGGATGTTGGAGCCTATTTAGATAATATTATTCTTTTTGATTGCTTCTGATTGATTATGGTAAAATAATAATTATTTACACTATTTATTTATTATTGTTTTTCTGTAGCCACAGTCAGGGCCCTCCTCCTTGTCAGGCGACCCTCCTCCCGTGATTTGGGAGTGAGGACAGCTGGTGCTGGAAGTGATTTTCTTTTGTCTGTGGAAGGAGTGAGGAGTGATATAGTTTTTTGACCGCTAAATTACAGTTTATTTTGTTTATCTGTTTGAAGTCAACCCGGAGATGAGATCGTTTTTGTTTCTGTAAATAAATCGTTATACTTTTGATTGAAACTATCCCTCCGCGAGTGCTTTTTATTTAGTGAGTCTTAGACCTCCTCCTCACGCACTGCTCTAATGTTTTTGACCATCACCTTTTTTTGGAACACAAGAGTAGCCACAACAACACCACTTTTATGAAAATGCTTTATTCCTTTTAGTGAATCTGTTCTTACGTTTTCATTTATCTGCTGGAACGGGTCACTTTCTTTTAAACAAAAAACTCACCTGCAAGGCATTGTGAAGGTGTGCAGCAAAATTGCTGGGGCACCCTTAAACGACCTCCATGACCTGTATCAGGTCAGGTGCTAAAAGCTAAATATATCCCGGCCGACCCAAGCCATCCACTAAGGGTCAATTTCATGCTGCTACCATCAGGGCGCAGATATAATCTCCCCTGATGCAGAACAAATCGGTTAAAAAAGTCATTTAATAAACAGCTGCTAAATGTACTTGTGTATTCTTTCATGGTTGTTTATTTATTTGTTGTGATAATTGTTGTCTTTGTTTTAACTGCTGGCTCTAACACAAATTGACTCTCCAGGATAATAAAAATTCCTTGAACCTTGAACGTTACCCAAGTGGGCTCAAAGTAAGATGCCTATTTCCGGCCCACACTCACTTGGTACCCAGGCAGCTTCAGCACAACGCTGGAAGCCTCCTCCTGGCTCCTGGAAGCCACGGGAGGATTTGTTGGGTCTCTTACACCGAGAGTGGCAGGTGAAAAGGACTTTTCCTTGATGTTGCATTGGTTAAAATGAATAGGTTTCTGTCAGAAAGGGTTTTCTTGAGGAAGCCTACAAGGAAAACTTCTCGCATATGCACAACCTCCTGTGCTCCTTGTCCTTGCTATGCAGTTTTATACTTTAAAAAAAGGTGGCTAAAGTGAAGATAAGGGTCATGGGAAGGGTTAAATCTTGTTATTTATAAGGTTAATCACGTTTTCATGTGTTATGAATTATAACTTGCTACACATGGTCTCATTTATTCATTACAGTGTAGCACTGTAAAAGGGTCAGATGGCTGCATTGGTGGGTTTGTCTGGCGGGCGTGTCCTGCATGCTACAGACATAATGTGTCTGAGGCTCTACACGTCTCACATACTCTGTCTAGAAGGACTGTGGAGGATCCAGCCCCTGATTTTCTATACAGCGTGAGTCCTTACCTTGACTCTCATGTCAGAATCGGTGAGGACCATGTAGAAGTCATCATGCGTCATGCTGAACTCTTTCCTCAGCTCTGTGATCAGGTCCTGGTTCACCAGGTCCTCCTGACGAAGGCCCTTCATAGGTTTGTCATTTTCTGGCAAAAGAAACAGACAGAGGGACAGACACCGTGAGGCAGCTTATATTTGTTTTCTCACACTATTTGATTGTGAGGGTTAATTAATGGAGCCGTTTCTCAATTGTTTCTTTTGTGGAGAAAAGGATTGTGTTCCACAGCATACTCACTAGAACCAGAGGAACCTAAACATAAGAACCATGATAACATCCCAACAGATGGTATTGTTTTTTTTATCTTGTCTGTGTGTCATCATGGCAAAATGTGAGTATTTTGCCAGGTGTTCACGAGGGCTGTTCCCTGAAAGCCAAAGACTCAAATCATCAGTCAGAGACCCCTCGGTTCACTAACATTCTTCAAGCAGCAACTTTTCTGGCCATTATTCAACGATATATCTCAGGACCAGATGGGGAGACATTTGGTCTGATACCGAATTGGTGACTCTAATCTTTGGTGTTCACCAAAAAGGTCCCATTGAGATTCAGTATCTCTTGTGCCAGGGAGCCCTGATGATGGGAGGGAAAATATATTAAAAAAAGGTTCAAATGAAAATACAAAAAAGGTCAGATGACATCACAAAAACAACCCAAAACACAGCAATAAACACAACACACCCAGTAATCAGGGAGAAGAATCATGGCAAATAATGGCACTTGTTAAAAGCAATACCACTGCTCCATAAAAAATGATTTTAAAGTACTTTTAAACATGTCAAGACTAGAGAGGGTAGAGTTTCCAAGTCTAGTGTGCCTGCAGCTGGATATCCTGCTGCAGAGTGAAAAACGTAAATCTGACCAATGTTTTGTTCATGACACTGTCACATCTGACGAATAAAAGCTCTTACACAACTAAAGGAAAATCACATTACTGTCAGATCTTAATGCAAAATGATGTACAGTTGTGATGATAAGCTTTCCCATCAAATAAACCATAATAAAGCAAACACAATGTGAGTCTGCAGCTCTGAAACATGAGGAGTAAAATGTGTTTTCCATTGCTAAACTCAAAACAAAGAAAAAAATTGTGTCTGACATGACAGTGAAGTGGACTCTGCAGAATGCAAACAGGCAGAGTGAATCAGGGACAAACTCCACAGAGCAGCTTTTATTCACTGAGATCTGGCTCTGAAATCTACTGTAGCTGGCCTTTATACAGACCAAAGCAAAAGCCTTTAATCACCACTCCCTCGTGCATGTGTGCACAACACACACACACCACACACACACACACACACACACACACACACACACACAGACCACAGAATAGTGTTTTTTGGTCGCTGGTCCATCCTCTCTGTGCCATGTAATGTGTATGAGAAATTAAACCAGGAAAACCCCGGGACATGTTGGAGACAGCCGACACAGACTGAACACACAGACATGCTGTCCACCAACCAACCAACTTTAAACTCTATGAGGTCACCCTGAACTGAGGGAGGGGCTACACTGAAAGGACTAGTTGTTTGTATACAGTACGTGCTCACACACACACACTACTACACACACACTGACCTTCTGGCCGGTAAGTGGAACAAAACTGTAACCAAGTCCGACCGTGGGTGGGGGCGGGTGACGTCACCTCGGTGCTTTTTCCAGCATTCCATCTGGATAAAACCTCGTTGTCATGTGGAGTGACAGACTCATAAAGTTTTACAAAGTGGGTTTGCATGTCCTGAAGTTAACACGCACTAACCCAAGCCTCGGGTTTGGGACGGCTATAAACTTTCTCAAAGTACGAGGGGCCGCCAAGCACAAATGACACAGCGCGTTTCATAAAAACAGCAGTGGTTTTGTTGCGTTTGAACAAGTAGCTGGAGGCTCTTTCATAAAAAGGACATTTTATTAAAAAAGCTGTCATAATTGCACCGAGTCAATGTGTATGAAATGAGTTAATTGTCTCCAGCTTGCGCATCAGCTCCAGGGGAGGCAGACTTGCCCCCTTGTTTAGGATGATACACAAGGAAGGTATGTACTCTGACACATACAGACCCCTGTACTGTAACAGCTCATCTAATTTCCTACAGAAAGACCCACACACTTCGATTTCATCACTAAGAATGCAATGAAAGTGTGACCTTTCAAAGTGATATAAAAGTACTGTTACCACAGGGTTACATGCAAATTAACGTCAGACCACAGAAGTCAAGATCATAGGAGTCAGATGTCAGCTCTGTCTATTATCACCTGCACAGAGAGACACACAATACTGTGGCTTTGGCAGAGCACGCGTACAGTCTGAATGTTATACTTGGAGTAGAGATCGCTGTCGAAAGCATCTAGTTTGACATCATGCGAGAAAGGTGAAACAAGGACAGGCCAGCAGACGTGGCCTCTTCTGATCTCCACTCCTTAGTACAGAGAACATTTTCACAATAACATTTCCCTGAACTTACTGTAGCTTTACACATCGAGTGAAAATGTGTCATTTGTATGCCTCCAAAAACCAGTCAATTGGCAGTTTACATCCATGTCTGTGAAAACATGGATGCTTCCCTCCCGCAGCACAGACGATCAATACAATCAGCACAGTTTGAACACCCAAGATTAGTGTCACCAATTCATCAATTCATTTATCTCACCAAATCTCTCCCCTTCTGTTCCTGAGTAATGACATTGACTAATGGCAAAACAAATGTTTTTGCAGAACATTATGTCACAGTGAAGTTGACCTTTGACCTTTTGGATATACAATGTCATCACTTTATCATTTTATCCTTTTAGAAATTTTGTAATAATTACTATATGAATTCTTGAGTCTTGGCCAAAAACGTATGATCAAAATGACCTTCAATCACCAAATTCTCATCAGTTCATTCCTGAGTCCAAGCTGACATTTGTGCCAAATTTGAAAAAAATCCCCTTAAGGTGTTCTTAAGATATCATGTACATGAGAATTTGATGGATGCGGTCCAGTGACCTCGACCTTTGACCACCATTTTCTGATTCTTCATCTTCATCTTTCACTAAAAGTGGACATTTGTGCCAAATTTGAAAACAATCCCTCTGAGTGTTCTTGAGATATCAGTCACAAGAATGAGACAGATGAGATCACGGTCACCTTGACCTTTGACTACCAAATCTGAATTAGTTCATTTTCTGGAGAGTGGGACGGGTGGACGAACAACCTGAAAATGCAGCACCTCCAGCCACGGCTGTTGCAGAGGCACAACAACAAAAATAAACATTGTTTTATTGTTGCATTAGCAAAATTCAGCCGGTATAATATTACTGGGATATTTCGCGTCGTGGGGCCCATAAAGCGAATGCACTAGAGACTTACGTTGACCAAGTGTCTAACTTCCGGTTTAGCACTCTGCAAACTTAAATGGTGATAAAATGATTTTAACATGTGGCTCTTCTAGATTTTAGAAACGTTATTGGATATAACAAATATGCAAAATGTGCTGCTGTTTCCTGTAGGTATTAGAGGATCAAGCAAGGACACACAAAATCAACTGTCCATTGGCATGAAGACTAATTGCATGATGTCCTTACCCTAATATTCATTTATGTACCACTGATCAATGTGCACAAAGAGAATCAGCTACGATATTTACAATATTTTGATACTTTTTGAGAGTTTCAGCTCTGAATGTGATTTTAACAGTTTTGGCTAAGATGAGGAGAAAAGAGTCGAGTGCTCACAAAATATAAACAACAGCTTTCTTCATTAAAATGTGAAAAACATCCACTGAGATTTCAGATTCTCATAAACAATTATTCTGGGTAGGTGCATGACTCAGAAACCGCAAGAAGCGCTGACAGCCCAGCGGAGGATGCATTTGCCCAACCAGATGGAAGGGTTGGATGAGTTAACGCTGGTGTCTGAGAGAACTGCCAATCATCTCTGCACAGTTACAAACAAATGGCTGCTTTTAAACCTTCACAGAACACGACGAGAGGAGTGAAACTGTGTGTTAGTTACCCAGCTGGTAGTGATCGATCTTCATGGTGGAGTTGGTCAGAGAGCCAAAGATGGTGATGATGGAGACTTTCCTGATGGCCATTTCACACACAGACTCCAGGTACTCGTCCCTCTGCTGAGCATACATACTGTTCTCCTCACTGGGGGACGTAATCAGCTGCAGGGAAGGAGAGGGGTTAGAGTGTCATGTATATGCAATGAAACCACGCACACACACAGATATGCACACACTGTACACGCCCACACATATACACAGTGCGCTGCAGAGGTGATGTTTACATGATCCTGCAGGCAGAGGATTGGGCCTGCCCGCAGCACTGCTGTGATAAGAATCTATACTGGCTGCAAAGCGGAGACGCAGAGTCTGTTAGCACACAGCTGTGCAGCCTGTCAGATCGCTGCTCCACATACTTTGTGCCTGTTCAGATTACAAACCACATCAGTGTGATCATAAAGCAGTGACATTATAGAAAATAAATGGGGAAACGAGGGATGATTTGCGGCCCCAAAGCACAGAGGTGTTTACCGATTTGTTGACCGGTAAAAATGAATCAACAATAGATTACTTCTCCAGATGTTGAGATCTTTTGGCGTTCAGAACTTCCAGAACTTTCCAGTACTGTGTTTTGGAAAACAAACTCTCTCTTATTGGAGTTGGAATATACTGTAGATCACCTCCTCCTGCTCCACAGTTCATGTTGGCTCAAGACTCTGAGGCCAGTTAAAAGAAAAGCAGAATCCAAGACAAAGTAATTTTGTGAAGTATTTATGATTGCGAAATTTAATGGTTTCACCAGACATTGCTGTTGGATCGCAGCGCTAATTAGCTTGTTAACTTGTCTTATTGTGAAAAGATGATTTTTATTACTGATGCAGAAAACTCACTGATGAAAATGTACTTTACAGGAAGAGTTCAGCAATCTGGGAGTTATATAAGAGAGCAAAGTCCTATACTGTAGATACATGAAAGATGAAGCTACAGCCAGCTGCCAGTTAGCTTAGCTTAGCATAAAGACTGGAATCAGAGGGAAACTGCAAATAATCAACTCGTCAAATCTTAAATGTTTTATCCACATGAAAACTGAGAGGTAAAAATGACACATTGTGGTTTCATGGACAGTTACGTGCTGAACTATTTCTCGGCTGAGCACAGTGACTTCTTGATGTCACAGCTGGTTGCCTGGGAGGAAGTGACTGTGGTTGGCAAGATGTCCTGGGTCATTAGCTCAGGGTTCACACAGTGTAATATATTCACTGCACGCTAGTTTGCTGTCTTTGTAAAGACGCTGTCCATTTGTCAATCACTCTACAGCAGGAAATGCAAGAAATTCACTGTACATAAAAATAAAGTGTGTTTTTTACAAACTTGACATGTTCGCAAGTCACTTGTGGTCCATCCACAATGGACACGTGACCCACTTTTGGACTGCGACCCACCAGTTGGGAACCACTGCTTTAGGGCAAAGTCTCCCACGAGTGAATGCAGGTGAGTGAGCGCCACCTGCGAGTCAACCAACCTTAATTAGGCAGAACTTTAAGCCTCATTGAAATGTTAACGGTTAAATTATGTAAAAATTCACCCACGTACAGTTGTCATGAACAGGGAAATTTGCTCTAAAGATCAAAACCATTTTTATTTCTGCTGTAAAGTTGGACATGTTAACATAGAGGTCTACTGGGACTCGCTCTTGGGGCCAGCCTCAAGTGGCCATTAGAGGAACTTCAGTTTGCTTGCATTGAATGGAAGGCAAATAACCGCCAATGTTAATTTCCAACCATGTACTTTAAAGTTCATGTTCTTTTTAAGCTCTGTATGCTAAGCTAAGCTAACTAGCAGCTGGCTGTAGTTTGTATTAAAGCGACAAGAGAGTGGTATCAATTTTCTTATGTAACTCTCAGCAAGACAGCTAATAAGTTTACTTCCCAAAATATCAAACTACACCTTTAAAGCTGTTTTTGTACTGGGAGATGGTAGATCAGTGTAGTTTAATACTGCACCTGAGCACTAATATTTCCTTCTGACCGGAGCCTGAAACAGAACAGTTGCCAGGCGAGTGAGGCAGTGGGCCTCTCGTGAACTGTGAGTTATGTCATGCTCTCACCAGCAGCCGCCTCCTGTTCTCAAAGTAGTCTAGGAAGGAGGCCAGAGATCCCTTTGGAGGGGGCGTTGGCTTCTTAGTGGGTTTCGGGTAGTCCTCTTTCTCAGGGTACTTTGACAGCTTCTTTCCATTTTTCTTTCCCCCAATCTTCCCTGCCTTTCCACCTCTCCTCTCCCCTTTCTTGGCAGCCTTGTCAGCCTTTTTCTTCTTCTTGTCGTGCTTATCGTGCTTGCCCTTGACCTTCTTGGTGGGACTGATGTCGGTGAAGGTTTCTGTCTCCTCAGGATCACTGACTGTTGGCTTGCTTGGTTCATACTTGTCCTCGTACTCATTAGTCAACACCTGCACAGATAAAACCACATATTATTAACTGATAAATTAACTGTCCACAGATTTTATGTTGGTACGTTTCCATCACAGACTGAAATAACATGATAATGCTTTAGCCTATAGAGCATAGAGTTCCCTGATGAAAAGAAAAATCCTCTTGTACACCCAAAGTGAAGCAACAGTAGTTAATTTGGCAGTCAGCATCACCAATAAAACCCACACATCCATTAGAGTTAGCAGTTCAATTTAAGAGGCCCATTCCTGAGCCATATAAACTCTATTACTAAGCAAATAAGACAAAGGACCCTTCTTTTCACACTTTTTATATATACCAGGGCTGAATCGATGAAGAAAAGTCTGATCCCCACAGAAACTTCATCAACACACAA
This sequence comes from Epinephelus cyanopodus, assembly GCA_026686955.1. NCBI lineage: Eukaryota > Metazoa > Chordata > Actinopteri > Perciformes > Serranidae > Epinephelus > Epinephelus cyanopodus. Next base: position 37,820,695 of record CM048927.1, on the reverse strand, counting down.
TCTGAAGACTCCTGGTTACATGCCTCTGCGAGCCAGTCAAGTTGCATTTACAGTTTATCTTCATGTGTGTGAAAACACGGATGCTTCACACGCAGAAGATCTATACAATCAGCACAGTTTCAAGATTACAGTGACCACTTCAGTATCTGACCAAATGTCTCCCCTTCCGTTCCTGAGATATGACGTTGAGTGATGGCCAGGGAAGTGTTTTTGCAGAACATTATGATGTAACAGTGACCTTTGACCTTTTGGCTATAAAATGCCAACATTTCATTGTTTTATCCTGTTAGACATTTGTGTAAGATTTGGTCATAATTAGTGTATGAATTCTTCACTTATGGCCAAGTGTTGTTTGGTAAAGTCACAATAATGCCTTCAGCCATGGCTAACACCTGCGCGGAGGCATAGAAAAGACAAATCATCTCTGGGAAACTGCACTGCATAATGACTGCTAACGTGACAGTTTTGTAGAAAAATGTTCACAGTTTCAAAAGGATTCAGCGTAATGATCAGAGTGACTATTTTAGCTAACCTTTATGAGCATATAAAACACTACGGTTTCCAAGGTGATACTAAAGTGGCTGACGAGTTACGTGAGTGAAAGAGAGCAATCGTCATCGTTGTCGTCGTCCTCCGCTTATCCGGGTTGGGGTCGCGGGGGCAGCAGCCTCAGCAAAGAAGCTCAGACAGTCCTCTCTCCAGCTGCTTCCGTCAGCTCTTTCGCGGGAACCCCGAGGCGTTCCCATGCCAGCCGGGTGATGTAATCCCTCCAGCGTGTCCTGGGGCGGCCCCGAGGTCTCCTCCCGGTTGGACACGCCCGAAACACCTCCCAAGGAGGGCGTCCAGAAGGCATCCTTACTAGATGCCCGAACCACCTCAGCTGGCTCCTGTCGATGTGGAGGAGCAGCAGCTCTACTCTGAGTTCCTCCCGAATGTCCGAGCTCCTCCCCCTATCTCTAAGGCTGAGCCCAGACACCCTGCGGAGGAAACTCATTTCGGCCGCTTGTATTCATGATCTCATTCTTTCGGTCACTACCCAGAGCTCGTGACCATAGGTGAGGGTTGGAACGTAGATCGACCGGTAAATTGAGAGCTTCGCTTTCTGGCTAAGCTCCCTCTTCACCACAACAGACCGGTTAAGCGCCTGCATCACTGCTGACGCCGCCCCAATCCGCCTGTCAATCTCCCGCTCCATCCTACCCTCACTCGTGAACAAGATCCCGAGATACTTAAACTCCTCCACCTGAGGAGGGACCTCTCCCCCGACCCGGAGTGGGCAATCCACCCTTTTCCGGCTGAGGACCATGGCTTCAGACTTGGAGGAGCTGATTCTCATCCCAGCCGCTTCACACTCGGCTGCGAACCGTCCCAGCAAGAGCTGGAGGTCACTGTTCGATGGAGCTAGGAGGACCACGTCATCCACAAAAAGCAGGGACGAGACCCTCCGTCACCGAACCTGACACCCTCCACCACTTGGCTGCCTCTAGAAATTCTGTCCATAAAAGTTATGAACAGAACTGGTGACAAAGGGCAGCCCTGGCGGACTCCAACCCTCACCGGGAACAGGTCCGACTTACTGCCCGCCACGCGAACCAGACTCGTGCTCCTTCGGTACAGGGACTGGATTTCGGTTTCCAAGGTGATACTAAAGTGGCTGACGAATTACGTGAGTGAAAGAGAGCAATATGTATCAATAAATATATGTGCTTTAAACACTGTTTTGTAGCATGTGGTGTACCACAAGGATCTATTTTAGGACCCTTATTATATCTTATTTACATCATTGATTTTTAAGTAGTGTGCAATTCCTATTTTCCCATTATCCCATTATGTTTGCTGATGATACCAACATGATTTTTTGTCAATAGATGGAAAAGAAATTTCCCAAGTCTCCCACACGATTTAAGGCATTTTTTTTAATGAAAATTAACTTGGAAAATACATATTAATTTTATTTGTAACTAAATCGTTAAGTCCCTGGTGATCATCAGCAAACTACAGTTTTGTAAATGTTTTTTGTTATTTAACTGACTTTATATTATTCGATGATTTATCCCTATCTGATTTATGGTAATATTTTTGGGGCATACCCCACAAATCTACATAAACATAATTTGCGGCAAAAATGATTTGTAAGATTGTCAACTTCCTTAAATTCTAACGACGCCTCTGTTCCACTGTTCAGGAAATTGAACATTCCTTCAGGATATATGATGTAAATATTGATCAGATATATGTTTACTTATAAATATATGTTCTTACCTTCTTCTATACCATGATCTTTTGGTAAATTCTTTAAATTTAATTCCAAAATTCATTAATATAATACTAGACAGGTTAATCATCTCCACCTTCCTTTTTACTGAACAATAAATGTCCAGTATGCCCTCAGATATCATGGTGTACAGATCTGGAAGACGAAAGTGCCTGCTGTCAAGAGCTAATTATCCTTAGAATAATTAGGACGTTTGTTTGTATGAACCTGCAGCTTCTTGACCACTCCTGACATATGTCTTATGGGTTGTATACAGTTGTATATGTGTGCAAATGAAATTAACCTTAACATATACATTTCCAAAACTAACTGAAGGATGGTTTTAGTGCTGATGTTTTATACAGAATGAACCCCAAACACTTTTACCTCACCTTCTCTCCCCCGTTCTTCCTCTTGGTGGGTTTGACCTTAGAGGGTTTATGTGTGGAAGGTACCAGCTTGCGGCTGTGTGGATCTCTGTTCTCCTTGTCGGTGCGGTTATCTCCAGCCGGGGTGGTTTTAGCCGGATACCTCTCCCTCTCTCTGCGGTTGTAGTAGTAAGGATCAGCAGTGGTTCTCGGGGCAGGCAGCCACAGGGCGGTGGTGTGAGCTTTGGTTGGTTTCTGGGTGGTGGTTGTGGTGGGTCGTTTCGTGGTGGTTCTTCTAGTAGTGGTAGTAGTGGTTGTTGCTTTGGTTGTGGTTGTTGGTCTGGTTGTGGTGGTGGGGAGCCGGGTTGTAGTCGTTGTGGTGGTGGTGGTAGTTGTAGTTGTGGTGGTTGGTCGTGTGGTTGTTGTGGTGGTGGTGGTGGCAGTTGTGGTTGTGGTTGCGGGCTTTCTGAGGATCTTCTTCCCTGGTTTTCTTTCTACTGGTGCATCAACTGGTCCAGACAGAGACACATAACAGATAAAAGACTTCTTTCCAACAAAATAGATTCTAATGTAAAAAGCCACAAACAGTTAGTACAAGCACAAATCCTCCAAAGCGTTTTAGTTTTTCAGATACTCCTATCCAAGGCGGAACAAAACACTGTCATATTTTTTCAGAATTTTGACATGTTCCTGTAATGAAATTGTGAATCACAGCAAAATAGAGCAAACAGTGATTAAACGGATCAAAGCATTGTAATATAAACATAATAATAACAATAATAACAATAATAATAATAATAATGATGATAACGTCCTCTCACCTGTGAGCGTGCCCTCCTCCACCTGGCCCTCCACACCTGCTGCTCTGCACTTCTGGACGAAGCCCTTCTGTCTCAGCTTCTCCAGCTTCCTCATGGGCGACTGGTCAATCACCTCGTACATGGCCTCCAGCCTCACAGGATACGGGTACCTCTCCTCCACCTGCAGGGTCTTCTTCAGCAGCACCATCCCAAACTTCCCTGCAGGTCACCACATCTCTCATCACATTTGGGTACAAACAGTTTCAGGTAATCTGAGGTGTGTTTGCTGTCTTACATGAGCTCAGGTTGGTCACCACAACAGGGACATTCAGACATGATTCATGGATATAGAATAAGCTCGGTCAGTACAACCAATACAAACTGTCACCTCCTTCAGCACCTCCACCCATCAATTACCTTTCTCCAGTTTGAGGAAGCTCATGAGTCTGGGGATGAGTGCTGTGTCCAGCGGCTCCTCCATCACCTTCCCCTCCGTGGTGATCCTCCTCACCTTGCCCCCCATCTCTCCCTCCTGGTGAAATATGACAATCTGGTGGACATGGCGCTCGGCGAGCTCACAGTACACATCTGGTTTCAGAAGAGACATCATCAGTCTGTAGTAGCCGTCTGAATCATGGGGCGCAGAGATCACCAGGACGCGGTTCTTCCCCGCAAAACTGGCGAGCAGATTTGGTGACCCGGCGCTGTTGGGCATCCGGGCGACCCTTGCTCTCGCTCCTGGAGCGCCCTCATCCTGCAGCATGCCTTGCTTAAGGGGCAAGCCGATCTGCCCGGCCACCTCTCTCCTTGGCACTAGACCCTGACCTCCTGCTCTCTTGCCCAACATTGTCCCCGTCCTGGCTGAAACTGGAGCACCCTCGTCAGCCTGCACATCTTCCTCCTTCTTCGAACTGTGCACCGAGATTGCCGAACCAAACCCAGGGCGCATCCGTCCGACTAGGCGCTCCTTGTCCGTTGTGCCCAGCTGGGCACGTCCCAGTCTTGCGCGTCTCTGCAACTTCACCCGCTTGAAGTGAGTCTGCCTGTCGGCTTCGCCTGTCCAGGTTAGCAGATATATCAGAGCTAAAGTGAGAACAAAAGCCCCCCGCATTCTGGCGAGATGTCAGATAAAGCAGGCTAAACACTCACTGAGGGTAAGATAAAGATCCAGTGGTGGAGCCGCGACTCTGGCGCGTCTTTAGTGCATTGGAGGTTGTTAATGAATTAATTCCAGATGAAGACTCACAGAGTGCAACATCGACTCATAACAGTCTGCCACTGATGTGTTTCAGAGCATGCCTTCTGCTGAGGAAATCCACTTCACTCTCTGAGCTGTAATTGGCAGACAAGGCGAATGAGAGAAGAGTTTGTTGTGCGTAAAGTTATATCCAGAACTTCATCTCAGCCACACTTCCGTTTACAGATATAATCCCAGCAGGTCAGGAGGAAAGATCCTCTGTTATATTAACATCCAGCACTCTGTAATAATTCCTCAGCCCCAGGGTAAATGAATGAAGTCCTTCGGAGAAAAGTTTTGGACCACGTCACATCTCCAAAACACACTCAGGTTTGCGTTAAAACCCTAATGGTTTAAATGATCCCATCAGTCCTCGGGTGCTGTTTATATCCAACAAACCGTGAGACGCTCATCTGGCTCTGTGAAGAGGAACCTCCGACACAATGTGAGAAATGTGCACACTGCGCTGAGTCTGCACAGAAAAGCGCGGCTGTGCTCCTCCGCAGGTTCTCCTTGGCAAAACTGAGCTTTGGAGGCTTTCCCAGAAATGTCCACACAAACCTCAGCCTCCGGACTCTTGGCGGCGCAGCGCAGGACCTGCCCCAGGACTGTCTGCTGCCAGCTCAGTCTGCAACACCCATCTCAATACAAATACCTCAGGGCAGAGTTTGGGGGACGGTTTTAGGTTTCACTGAAGCAAAGCTTATGAAAAAGCTGACTAAAAGCACTTTCTAGAATATGTGAGAAAAGTCAAACAGTTTGCTCCCCTGCTCGTGCACGCCCGCAGTGATCTGTATGTGACACGCGGGAGCGCGCAAAGCAGCGTAAGGCGAAAACTTTGAGACACCGCGATGAAGTTAGTTTTAAGTTGGTCACTGGACAGAGATTCAGTCCAGTTAACCCCATAGTGTGAGCTCAGCCCTCAACCCTCCCTATTACTGCTGGAGGCTGACTCAGGGATCATCACTGTGTTACTGTTCAATAACATAAAACCGATCATCTTTCAATACCTTCATGCTGACCTGCCCCTAATGGTGAAAATGATGCTTTAAAATATTCTAAATTGGTCTCATGTAGGAGCATAAATATTTCATTACTATTGTGTAACTCATTTATTTTACATAAATATTTTAATTTACATTTTTCAATAACTTCCGTCATGTGACCCAGGGACTCAGATTTAATACCAAACTGTGTCACTTATACAACACAAACACACACCTGTATTTAATCTGATAGAAAATAGAAGAAGCACTGAAACTGAATAGTTCATGAGTTGTTGTAACATCTGGTATTGATTTTGATTCACTTGGTGAAGTTATCCCATAGAAATAATCAATTTTTAACAAAATATATTTTTATTTTTATAAAATAGGAGAAGCACTATTATTTAGTAGGAAGAGGTGGGTCCTGTGCTAATAATAATATAAATTATTATTATTATTATTAATTAATAAAATCTGATTGAATTTTGAGTCAGTCTTTCATTTTTTTATTGAATCTATAAAGTTTTATTTAGTATCTAACTATCTATCTATCTATCTAAATAGAAGAAGCATCTGTGTTGTAACAGTCGGCTATCTGGTATTGATTTTGATAACTTGGTCACATATTATATTGAAGCTATTGCAAACAATAACAATAAAAACATAACCAAAAAAATCATGAATTTTCCATAAAAATAATTATATAAAATAGAAGGAGTATAGAAATACCATAGCTGTGCCCTATGTGCTCTGCATGTGGTAGCAATTTCTGGTATTAATTTTGTGTCACTCCGTCACATTACGTAGAAGCTGGTGGGAAAAAAATTGTACTTTTTTCAATGAAAATATATATAAAAAAACGAAATAAACACGAAAAATCGCACACGAAGAGGAGCTGTCTGTATGACCTGTGCAGTGATACGGTTCGGTTTTAAAATTGAATCGCTGGGTCGCATCACATGGAAGTTATTTAAAAGAAAATGCACTTTTTTTTCAATAGCTTCGATGTAATTGAATGGAAGTCACTCAAAATCAAAACAGTTATTATTACTAGCAGGACACACCTCTTCATATTGGATTTTAGTGTGTCTTCTATTTTATTTAAATATTTTTATGGAAAAAAATCAATAGTAGGTATTATAACTACACAGGATACACAGGACACCCCTTTATATTGGATTTTAGTGCTTCTTCTATTTTATATAGATATTTTAAATTAATTTAACTTTTTCCAATACTTTCAATGTAATGTGACTCAAAAACAGATATTGTTACCACACAGGACACACCTCTTCTCATCATCTTTAAACCCCACTTTGCTGCACCAAACATTTCAGTTTTCAGCTTACAGCGTGTATGCAAATCTCTGCAGGCAATCCCAATTTGCTGACAAAAACCTGGAAGAAAAATGATCATAATCAGAGTCAGTGGGCCGATAGAGAAACGCCAGAAAATCCCATCCTTGCGCATAATGGTTTTTTCCAAGTGCACCGTTTTTCCCTCATCTCTCTATTTTGGTATTCAGAAACTTTACAGACACAGATGATTTAGAGGGAAATACAGTCCTGATGTATTTTTAAACTTCGAGGCTGACCATGCATTTATTCTGCCTCGACTGTTTATTGTGAGAAAAAGCAAAAAATGAATGTTGTCTTTACGTGTTTGGTGCCAAAATATCACAATTGCAATGACTGGCTTTGCTCTTTTATGTTGGCTCCTTTAGCCCAAATCAGACTCTTTCCATTTCCTCCAGGAAAGTTATCCAGTTTGGCTTGTAATTAAGGCCTAAGTAAAGAAAAGTTAACCACTAGGTCTGAGCCACATCCACTCTCACTGCAAAGGCTAAACACTATACAGTGGGTCCCACTGCCACATGCGTGCTGTATAACCAGTCCAATCGCCAGAAGATATTGTTGGTATTTTATGTTCCTGCAACACAATACGTGACATTTGCACGTTTCATACATTTTATATCAGCGATTCTAAGGTGACGTAGAATATGAGCTGACTTTGTCATTAGGAAGTGGAGAGAATAGTGGACGGTGAGTCACCAAGATGTCTGGCAAGCTGCAGGCCACTGTTTGAAACCAATAAGCAACAAAAGTGTTTGTGATTTGAGGCATCTAACGTGGCTGTTTTGTAGTGACCTGTTGCTGTGTCTCCAGCGCGGATAGTGGCGCAAAGAGCAGTTGTTTCTATGCCTCTGTGCTGGCAACAGTCATGGCCGAGGGCAGTATGCTTTCAGGTTGTCTGTCCGTACGTACGTCTGTCCCATCCTTGTGAACACAATATTAATACCTCATGATATTTCAAGAACACCTTGAGGGAGTATCTTCAAGTTTGGCAGACACATCAGATTGAACTCAGCAATGAACTGCTTAGATTTTAGTGGGCAGAGGTCAAAGGTCACTATGCATTTGTCTGTCACATTCTTGTGAACGCAATACCTCAGGAACACTTTGAGAGATTTTTTTTTCAACTTTGGCACAGAAGTTCACCTGGACTCAGTGATGAACTGATTAGATTTTGGTGGTCAAAGGTCAAGGTCACTGTGACCTTGCATCCATCTCATTCTTGTGAACGCAATATCTCAAGAAGGCCTTGAGGGAGTTTCTTCAAACTTGGCACAAACGAGTTCTGTAACAGGAGATGAGCAACATACTGCTGTGGGAGACAGTTACAAAACATACTGTAGCCTCCTAAAAAAGTCCCACCTTAAAAAATTAATGTGTATGCTGTATTAAGAGAACTTTCACCCGTTTGCGTCTCCCTCAGAAAGCTTGTTCCGACAGGGAAGCTGTTAATGGCGTCAGTTCCTCATCTAGTCTCTCCTCAAAGCCATCAACAGCCTCATTGACAAAAACAGTAATTTTGGCTCTCTGAGCACGGGAGTTGCTGGTCTACCGCTACTTTTATCAGCTGGTTAGTTTGTGTTATTGTGTGACTTTGGCGAATCCAAACTGACCCTCACATTATAACACAAACAAAATAACTAATCAAGGCAGTGGTAGACCAGCAGTTCCTGTGTTCAGCAATGTTAAATCACTGTTTTTACTTCTCTGCCCCGCCGATAGCCGTGGCCAGAGGCATTATGTTTACGGGTTGTCTGTCCCATTCTTGTGAACGCAACATCTCAAGAAAGCCTTGAAGTAGTTTCCTCAAATTTCCTCAAACATCCGCTTGGACTCGAGAATGAGGTGATTACAATTAGTGGTCGAATTTTGTGACTTTGCTAAACATGATTTTGGCCATAACTCAAGAATTCATACGGTAGTTGTGGCAAAATTTCACACAGATGTCTAACAGGGTAAAATGATGATGTAATGACATTTTATGTCCAGTAGGTCAAAGGTCAACTTGCCTGTGACATCATAATGTTCTGCAAAAACACTTTTCTGTCCATTACTCAACGTCACATCTCACAGGAAGGAACATAATGTTAGACATTTGTCCAGATACTGAACTGGCGACGCTCTTGTGCTGCAGGGGTGAAGATGAAGCAACCATGTTTTCACAGACATGGACGTAAACTGTAAGTGCAACTTCACTGTTTCGTGGAGCCATACAACCGTGAAATGGTAATTCTACTTTACCAAAACATTATTGTATTTACAGCTGGAATTGTTCCCCCAGAACTAAGTATTTTAAGCCAAAACATGATCTTTTCCAAAACATAACCAAGTGGTGTTTGTGCCTAAACTTTCTGATGATTGGGTTAGTGTAGCTACTAGTATCTATAAAATAGAATACATTTTGCACCTGTCTCTGCCTGAACAAAATATATAACCTATCTTCATTTATCTCTTGGTGCTGCGAGTGATATTTGTCAGTGGTGCGATGTAACACTAGATTTGGAGCATCTGGAAATAATAGACATTCCTGGCTAACTCTTTGGTAAAGTGATGCTAGAAAACGAATGCTAAAACAATCAAAGTCTCCAGGAAGGCTCTCAACTGTGAACCAGCTCCGTCCACTTCCAGTCCGACTGCTTCAATCTAAAATTGTTGCATGAAAAAATAAAACAATCACCACTTCCACATGCTTTCATTTGCCTTAAAAGCTCCAACAGGAACAAGAGGATGTCAGCTGTTTAATTGCAGAAAGGTTTAGTCACACTGGGAATCAGTTCACTCATCTACAGGCTGTCAGGTTGTTTCAATAACAATGCTGTTTATATCAGAGTCACATGCAGGTTCCCCAGGCAGTAAAACTTCCATTGAATAGATATTTCTTGGATGATGAGAGCAGCGAAAGGGCCTGAAGCATCCTGTGTTCCTGCCGATGTCAGCAGATAATAACAGCTGCAGGATGGAGAGTGACTGCTCATGTGATTTCAGCATGGTTAAAGTCAACAAGGAGACAGACGTCATGCTCCCGCTACGGTGGGCTGAACTTGCCAAGATGGGCTCGGATATGTTTAATCTGTGTCTCTGAGGCACCTTATTGTGCTGTCAGCATTACACAGAGCTGATTGCTACATGTCGCATCCTAAAGCCTGCAGAGGTCTCGAAGATTTACTGTAATTATATTCTCTGTATGCAAAATCAGTGCAGTCGTCTGCCCACTACACAGACTGCTCGCTTCACTCTGAATGAGCCAAAGTGCAAATCATTCCCAGGACTGCCAGCTGTTATATTTTACCTACATCCGGATGCTTCTTTATTACAGACCTTTATAACGTTCAGACAAACCAGTAAAGTCGAATCAGTGGCGGTCCAAGTTCATATGCAAGTGCACATACACCACACATAAGGGAAGCAGATGCACGAGCCATAAGAGAAGATACGTTTAAAACACATGCTGCATGTGGCGTTCACATGTGCAACAGATACTGACCCTCTGCTCCTACCACCCAGCACCCAGCACACCTGATAAATGATTAAATGCTCGTTCATTTTCTGAAGTTTACAGCAGGATTTCTGTTACTCAGCAGGTCAAAGGTCATGATAGCTGTGCCGGCACATACTGTAAATCCGATCTGTGCTTCTACAGCAGCCATTTTTCATCCACTGAGAATGTCTGTTTGTCATTAACCTGACAATGAAACAGAAACACATTCAAACTGGGTTATGAGTTTACTGGAAAACTGACAAGTCTATCTGGTGGACACGACTGTCCCACAAAGCACAGGGAAAAAAAATGGCAGGAGCTACAAACAGCTGGAAAAGATTAAAAGAAACTGCAGATGGTGGCGAGACAACTCCAGGAGGATCTTGGAAAACAAACAACAAAGTTTGACCTCTTTGGACCAACAATTTGTTGTCTCTTTGTTCAGTTTAACATTTTAAACTGAAGTTTAAATGACTTCCATCAGCACATGAAGTGTTTACAGATTAAATACTTCAACTAATTAATACTAAATTTAAAATCATACCAAATGGTATTGGTATGTTTAATCACCCCAGCCACCTGGAAAATATTGGCAGCATATGTTTCTGCAAATCACATACATATTACATTTGTACGTTATTATGAAGCAAATATGTTTGACCTTTGCTTTTCTTTATGTTTCAGCAGCGCTGGGTTAATGTGTGGTTAGATTTTGGCACTAAAACCACTTGTTTATGGTTAAAAAAAGGTCAAGTTATTCAGGGCACAATCCAAAAGCAGCAACGTCTCTGTAAAAAAGACAACAACTGCTTTTCGTGCCAGTATCCCTGCTGGAAAAACAGCAATGGGTTGTTAAAAATATCCATATTAGGTGTCTAAAAAGCTGCAGGAAACACAGCAATGACTTGCCATCACAACTGGATTTGTTGTTTGTTGGTGTCAAACCAGGCTGTTTGCATGCACTGTTCATACATATATGAAAAGTAATCCACCACAAACTGTATGTAGCACACTTAATCATGAGCCAGTAATTTGTGTATTACCAACCCAGTCTCATCCCAAAGCATGTCATCACTTTGTCAGTGGACTTAAGTGTCTAAATATGACTTGCTAGGTAGCCTGCTGCGTCTTATGCAACAAGAGCACGTGGTTTGGTTTAGAAAAAACATCATAGTTTGGCTTAAAAGTCACATGGGAACTGATCAGCAGCCTCCCGGGTGAAAGTCCAGGGTGTGTTGGACCCATCTACCTTCCCATGAAGATCGAACGTCCGTATAAGGAAGTAGGTTGGTGTGGTGGATGGGTCAAACAAACACAGGACTTTCCCCTAAGAGACAAGTGTTCAGGACCATGAGAAACACAGTGAAGTTTAAGTTATTTCAAGCCAGTGCTTCCGAACTGGTGGGTCCCGGCTCCAGTCTGAATGGGCCATAAGTGACTCGCAAAGGTGTTAATTTGAAGTACAGTGAACTTCCGGCACAGAGCTTTTATTTTGCAGTGCCGCTCCCTGCTGTAGAGTGAGTGACTAACAGACAGATATTTTACAAAGACAGCAAACTAGCTCAATGGCATGGCCGAATGCAAGTTTGATGCTGGATACCTTAAACTAATGATTGAGGAGAAATCTGGACTCTGTGGCTGGACCAGGTGGGAACCATTCATTTGAGGTACATCGTCAGCACGTTTTCTTCCTAACCCTAATTTATGTAATTTTATTTACCTTAAGCTAACTGATGTTGCTTTGCGTTAAGTAACCAGTTTACAGAAACATACAATGCCACAGTTTCATGTAGCGACTGGGACGTTGGAAATAAAGTTTGTTGTCACGTTGCTAAACTTCATTTTTAAAACTGGAGACTAATCAACGTCCAGCAGCACATGGCATGTTTACTCTTTAAGTACTTTAACTTGACGGACACTGAGTTCAGAAACAGTGTGTTATGGAAACGTGCCTACAGCACATACTGCTGGTATTAGTACGCAGGATGGAAATGGGCCCAGTTCAGAACTCCAAAGAGTCTTAAACATCAGGAAACTTTGTTTGAGAAAGAACATTTTGTCTGTCCTGCACCACCCTTCTTCTGTTCAAATCAATTCACAAAGTCTGACATCCCACACAGCCCATCTGCGCCTCACATGTTCTGTTCAAAGGCTCTCTGGGTGAGTGTAATGCGCCTGAAACTTCACTGACATCTTGAGTTCTCTCCGAGATTTAGAGCTCAGAAGGTCCTGATAATTCTCATATGTCCCATGAAACACTGAGATGTGTGTGGATAGATGGCAGCCTGCTACATCTCTAATTCTGATATGGTCAGGGTTCAGAGGATGTGGCCACACCTCGGTGAGTCACCTCGCCCTGTTTGGCCAAAAATGTCTATTTGTCATTAACGTCACACAGTTGCAGATACATAATGAAGTGCAGGGACGCTGTTTCTGTCATTCTGACATGTCTGTGTGTGTCAGTCTCCTGCTCTTTGGCTTTTCAGAGTTCAAAGTAATTAAGTAAGATTTTTCAAATCAAACGGGAACCAAAATCTTTGAGACTGCCATTTTAATATTAAGAAATTTGGACATGCCTTGTACATAAACTCTGCTGCAGACCAATCTGGTGGAAATACGTGACGCAGTGTCTCACTCCACCGTGACATCCTGACCATAATGAATTTTTGTTGACGCAGCACGTCCAGTCTAGAGCTGCATTCATAAACACAATGACCTTTGACCTTGCCCCTTGGCCTCTGAACCCTCCTTCTGTTTCATCAGCTGCTGACGGGTCAGTGAGAGAAACAGAACGCATCTTGCATCAAACCCTAACCCACCGGAGGGGAAAACAATCAGCGCCACAACTAAGAGCTGACAAAATGCCTGTAGCTAGTTAAAAACATTAGATTTCACTGTGTCCAAGGATTATTTTAGCACCCGTGTCTACTAGAGACGGAAAAGTATATTAACAAACTTTTAACTGATCTCCCACTGAATGACCAGGAGTGAAATACTTCAATACTTTATAACTATTTGATTGAATCACCAGGTAAGATAAAACCAAACACAGATCAAAATCAGGCCTTGTGTAGCGTAACTAGCTTCGACCTCTAGTACCCTGGTACTATGTAAAGGACATAACTATGTTACAAGAAGTCAACATTGACTTTTAGTTTCACATTTGACACAAACAGCAGCCTCCTGAGTGAAAGCCATGTGTTTGGTTGACCCATCCATAACTCTGACCTCCTCCCTACACAGACTGTCTTGCTCTGCCTATGGGATCGAAACATTGATCACCATCCATATCGTGACGATGTTGAGCCAGAAAAAAGGATCCTCACTGATTTTCTGTCGGCACTGTTTCTGTGGTGTTTCAGCAGGTGTTTCCCGTTTCCAGCATGTAACTTCAACACAGTATGTGCCACCAACACATAGTGCAGTGTTAAGAGGTCATGGTCGTTTTCGTATTTCTGTGAGACCAGGTCACATTCTTCCTGCAGATGCCTCAGATCTTATTGCTTGTATCCACGTTTATCTCCTTAAAGGCTCATTTTTCAGTTCACCGGCCTCTAAAAACTTTGAGCTCTGGGATCTTTACCCCAGCAGCAGTGCATCTCAGGACACAGCAGCTTTTAGATATTTTTCTGTTGTTTGCTTGCAGACGTGAGCCAGAATTACCCCTCACTCCTCCTCAGCTCCACCCTCTCGTCCAAATATGGTCACTTCTGGCTACAAAAAGATGAAAATGGCAAACTTGAGGCTTCAAAATGGCCGTCCATAAACCAATGGGTGACATCATGGCAGTCACGTTCATCATTATATACAGTCTATATTAACCATAGCTGTAAATTCACTGTGCTAACCAAGCTAGCAGCTAGCGTCATCAAAATATGGTCACTTCTGGCTCCAAAAATCCAAGATAGTCACGTACAAAATGCTGAACTTGAGGCTTTAAAACAGGAGTCCACGAACCAATGGGCGATGTCACAATGGCTACGTCCATTTTGTTATATAATCTATGTTACACACTTTAACCTTGCATGTCACATGAATACGCACAGAACAATCTCTGTACATTTCCATCCATCCATCAATTTTCATCCACTTATCCAGGGCTGGGTCGCGGGGGCACCAGGCCAAGCAAGGCACCCCAGACGTCCCTCTCACCAGCGACGCTTTCAGCATCAGCATTCAGCAACTAATCTCATCCTTTCGGTCACTACCCAGAGCTCATGACCATAGGTGAGGGCTGGGACGTAGATGGACCAGTAAATCGAAAGCTTCACCTTCCAGCTCAGCTCTCTCTTCACCATGACAATCCGGCGCAGTGTCCTCATCACTGCAGACAACACACCCAACTGCCATCCATCTCAAGCTCCATATTACCCTCACTCATGGACAAGACCCAGAGACACTTGAACTTCTTCGATTGGGGCAGTAACTGGTTTTCCGGAAGAGAACCATGGCCTCAGACTTGGAGGTGCTGACTCTCATCCCAACTGCTTCACACTCGGCTGCAAACCGTCCCAGTGCCTGCTTGATGTCATGGTGTGATGAAGCCAACAGAACCACATCATCTACAAAAACCAGAGATGCAAATCAGAGGTTCCCAAACCTCCTCTCGCTCCGGCTGGAATTCCTTATAATGTGAAATGATGGCATTGTTGAAGACTTCAACACAAGCAAACTGCAACAACAGGAAACACTGAGAATACCAGGAGGAATATTTTATCAACACAATATGAGGCTACCTAATGGCTAGAAGCAGCCACAGAGGACAGACTGCATCCATAGAAACACCTGTATAAAGTGTATAAAAAGAGCATGCAATCGAAGTTGTGCAGGCAAAATCACCAAAAGGAGAGATCAAGAAGTGTCCTTAAATAATTGGTATCGGATGTTTCCCTCACAAAATGTCCCAACGAGCCTCAGAAGCAGACTCCTCAACCATATCCACCCTTAAAGGTTTGAGCTTGGAAGCACATGAAAGAGAGGACATGGTTTAAATAAAAGGGCAGCGCTTTCATATGACTAAAATAACCTAATGATTCTCATGTGCCATCATTTAGTCGAGCTCAGCAAGAACATAAAAAGTCAAACTAAAAACAGAGCAACATGCAGAGGTTGATAGGAGTCAGACGCCGACATCAGAGCTGATCAAGAGGAGATGCGTTTTTCTATTTAACTCATGTCCCTGATCTCATGCTGTCACCTTCTATCTGCCTTTTTCACACCCTGTCTCCATTGTTCTCTCCGGGGTTGTGTCCTCTGTTTTAATGTGTACTACTGTTTTTTTCCACCAGACCATGACTTCAGATGTAAAAACACAGAGCAGCTGTGCATGCATTTGTGTGTGTATGTGTGTGTGTGTGTGTGTGTGTGTGTGTGTGTGTGTGTGTGTTGGTGGCTCCTGGGTGTGGGGCTTAATCCCAACCACAAGTGTTTTGCTGAGACCAGAGACTCCGTCCACCCTGATGTGCACACCTTGTGCAAACAGCACAAAATGAAAACCTGCTGGAGAGTAAAGAAATGATTTATTGTAACTCTTTAATATTTGAACACTTTATATTGTACAACACAGAGAGAAATATGAGGTTGCAAGGCAGGAGGAATAAAGTCTCAGCAAAGATCAGGTTGTAGCAGCAAGAAAAATATTTCTAATGATATGTTATGGCTGTGTTCCTACAGATGCTTACTGTATTTTACCTCAACGATTATCTAAAGCAAAGTTAGCGAAGTCATTGCATGGAATTACCCTTTGGATTCACTGTGGATCTAACATCTGAATCACTTAAAATGTATGTGTATGACCCAGAAGTCTAATGTATTTTGAGCATGCTGCATGCTGATAATCTGTTTGAATGTGTCATGTGTGTTTTGGAAACCCTTGAGATGTTATACACCTTTATGTGATGAGCCACGCCCTCCGCAATATTCACTGCCTTATAGAAGCTCAGTTTTAGTAAGTTTTCCAACTTTTGCCAAGAGGGAACTTTAGATATTGGTCCCTAGATTATGTTCACCCAGTTTCATGCAGATCGCACGCTATTTTTCCTCTTACCTGTAGTGTTATTTATCAGTCTAGATTGTTCTGGTGTGTCTAGTAAACATGGATACTTTTAGCAACCGGTTACCGTTTTTTCCAAGGACAGTGCCATGAAACGCGAAAGAAAAAGGCACTTATCTCATGTGATCGCATGATTCAATGCCCAAAGGCGCAGACAACGCTTCCCGAGAGTCACATATATTTAGAATAGACTCATTTTCAAATTCTGCGACAAATTGCCTACGTGGGGCTTCCGTCATTTCATTCCAGCATTTTCCCACATGGTTTAATGTTGCATATAAGATACAGCCCATGTGACGCGCATATCCAAACACTATAATGTAGGTTATTCTGGGTTGTAATTGGCTATTGGTTTTATGTGAATGAATGGAGAGGCTGCTGATGCCTTCGTAAAGTTGACAGAGTCTATCCCATTCTGCAAGTCGGTCACTCGACCACTAAGCAGACCTATACAGACCTATACGCTGGAAATAGACCATCACACTTGTGTATCTAATTTGGTCACGCGATCACATGAGGTAAGTGTATTTTTCTTTCGCGTTTCGGGGGGAACATAGGACCCTTTTTCAGTCTTAAGCAACTGGGTCATGAAATCTGGAAGGAGTTTTTTCTTTCTTTCTTTCTTGCAGCTTTGAGCTCCACAAGCTGAGTACTAGAGAGAAGTCAGACATCTCTACGGCCGATATCTTCAACACTCTGCGACTCACACCAAAACTATCTAGACTGATAAACAGCTCTAATGGTAAAGGGAAAAATAAGCATATTTGATTTTTTAACTGCCACATAAAAACACTTATTTGAGCACATTCAAAATGCATTAAATTAATTCTCAGCTGCAGGATCTTGACCATTCTGAAAAGTCTTTAGTTGCATCACCCAACATGTCACACAACCCACCCATTGAGACGCGTGAATAGATTCTTCAGTAAAGTTTGCTCAGCTAAGTAGCCTCTAAGTGTGTTAACCCACTGATGCCCATGGGTGGATATTAGGATGGTTATGTTCATGTGTAAACCATGCTCGGACCGATGACCTCTCGGCCATGACTCCATTTCCCCGAGTGCTGCGCCGTGAGGCTGAAGCCATTCATCACGTCAATAGGGAGCCTTTCATAGGGCTGAAACATCATAGTGGGTCTGTGGTGAAGGAGGACAAACTATGAGTCAATCCCCACATGGGGCTGCCCAGGCCGTGGCTTCCCCGCTAATGAGCCTAACATGTGGGGCTTTCAAATCCTACACGTTCTATTTGCTCTGCGGAGCATAGCAGATATATTGTAGAAATAACTTGTTTAAGGGTGAACCTGAGAGTTAAGAGCCGGTGGGGGAGATTTATCTGCATGGATGAGATGGTTAAGGGCTGAACATGATGTATTGCTCACATGCATGTGAACGTTTTTGTGTGAACTTTCTCCTTATCCAAACCGAGGGTCGCAGCATAAAGGCTGTGTGTGTGGTGCAGACTGTGAAGCCTTCTGAGGCATTTGGGGGATTTAAGACGATATAATAAAATGGACTTGATGTGATTTCACCTGACTGCTGAATGCAAACACTTTCAAATCTCAAGTTTTGCTCTTTGCTAACCCCACTTATCTTAAATATTCTGCTGACCTCCAGTCGTTTAACTTCTTGCTCTGCTGCAGTGATTTATAAGTGCACTCCACGACCTTGTGACATCACTGCTGATACTGGTTACAGGTGCAGCAAATGCAGTGCTAGACAGAGGTGAAACAGACTTGAGAGATGAAACCAGACAGGGCAATGAAACAATCACTTTCAGCCTTTGCTTTGCTTTATTGCAGAGAAGAAGAACAATATTTCTTTCTGAAGTCGATGAATAAAGTAGCATAACGTGAAAAGTACCTAAAATTTCAGCATGTTCTCCCTCCCAAGTCGTCAAATATTGTCGTTGTTGGCATCAGACACCGACGCAAAAAGGCACCTTTGGCACAGTGTCAGTGTATGACACAGCTGGACAGCATGAAACGTCACCGTTAACAACGTAACATACAGAGCTGGAGAGTCCATGTAGGGGGGGTGTGAGGGGAGGTGGATGAGTCCAACAAACCCCAGACTTTCATCCAGGAGCCCAGTGTTCGCTACTTGTGCGAACATTGAGCCAAACAACACATTCTCACTTCGACCTCGTTGATGTCATGGACTTTACACGTCCACATACATACAAAGTACCCTGGGTGTGTTGGTTGTTGATGTTCTGGGACACTGTGTTAAGTTCTGCCTGTCTCACGCGTTGTCTTCTTTCATGATACAATTCCATTTTCACATGTCCCTCTCTCAGGTGAAAGTCAGTGTTTGTTGGACCCAATCACATCCCCTCCCACGCGCCCCAGTCGGACTTGGTGCTTTAATTTTCAGTTGCTTCCCCTGTTGCCGCCGGGCACTGTTAAACAATAACAGCAACTAGCCACGTATCATGCCAACGTTAAAGGATACCTTTTTTCATTGGTTTCTGACGCTGCAAGTCACTGCCCACACACCAGATTTCGACCACTTCAGAGTAGACTTGCAGCGATTACAATTTTCTGGGCTGATAGTGACTTCCGATTTGCAGAGTTTTCCGATAGCCGATTCCGATTTTTTTTTTTTTTTTTAAAACCACTTTACAGCACACAAGATATTGCAATATTTTCTATCTTTGCTTTATTAGAACATTTTAAGATACAACCAGCTTTTCAATAATCATCTCAAACAAACAAACAAACAAACAAAAATAGTGACACAGGTTCAGAAACATTTTCCTTTCTGCTCAAATATAACTTCAGGTACAGTATTAAAATAAATAAGTAAAAAATGCATACATAAATAAAAATATAGATAAATAAAATAATAATTCTTGGTGTATAGCATTTGTGGGTAATTTCTTGAATAGACACCAAAGTAAAAATATCTCCTGTGGAAAATTCACACAGGTCTTCGGAACGCGCCCACCAGTAAGCGCGGACACGTGCATCTTCAGCGCGCAGACACACGCCTCGTCAGTTTCAAGCGCCACAGTGCAGCAGTGAGAGCTCCGCAGTTCAGTTTAACACGGACAGTTAACACCTTTCTCCTTCTCTCCTTTGATGTGTGTGCCTGAATGATTAAGGTGAGAAGCTGCCCATGTTTCACTTCCTCTCATAGCCCAAGCTGTGAATTGCACATGTGTGTGTGCACGCTGCTGATGTTACACGATGTCAATCATGCGGCGCGGCCAAAATTTGACCGCTGTTTTAAATCGGCATATTTTAGACTGACCGGCCAGTCACAGGTCACAGGTCACAGGTCACGGCCGATCACGTGAGAACTGGCCGGATCCCGAGCACTGCTGATAAATCGGTGCAAGTCTACTTCAGAGTGAGACCGAGCTCAGCCAAACCATGATGTTCTTTTTACCATGTGCATCTGCTGCATATTGAAATAAACATAAATATGATCATCACAAAAGAGGAACCAGTGCGTCACGTGTCGATATGAAATTCAACTGACAAAACAGAGATATTTGATGAGTTGAGATGAGAATACATCGAAAATTTTTACATCAGGATGTTACCAAGATGAATGTACTTACTAATTTCCCTCCACTGCAGTTTAAACTTTTGCCTCCAAATCAATATCTGACAGCAGAGGGACGTATGAGGAGAATATCCTGTGATTCAGTTAAGCTGCGTGTGTTGCGGGCGGAGTCACGGCCACTTCAGCAAAGCCAATTGCAATGAGCCGCATCCCCAAACTCAGCGGGACAAAGCACATTCCTGCATTGCATTAGTTTTGAATAAAGTAGGGGAGAAGAATGTAGGCTGATTTATCTTGGATATAGGAGCGATGCACTGAGACCACACTGTATCCCAAATCAATTCCATGTGCACTTTTGTTACTGGTATGCTAATGGTTTTAGTGCTGTGAAACCCTGGGAATGTGCGTAGGAATCTGTGGAACAATAGCACAAGGATCTGCGGAGAAAAAGGAAGATGTTATTGTTTTTTAAAAGTTTTCATTTGATGCACGAGTTACTTTACAAACTGAAAATTCCTCTTGTTATTCACCACTCGATAGTTTTATTAGAGTTTATAATACGGCCAAAAAAATGGTGATTTCAAGCAATGTCGACACATAAATGATTCCCATGTGGAAAGTGAGTCATCCCAGCGGTGAAAAGTACCAGGATACAGCAAACAAAATAGAACATAAACATAAATCTGACAGAAAATGAAGTTCAAATAATCGTAAATAGCTGAAGGCATGAACTGAGACGACGAGAGGAAATGCAAAATATGTAGAAACTGTGCAACAAATGTGAAAAATATATATACGCAAAATTAAATATGTGTCCACCATATGTGCAGATTCTGTGCTCAGGAGTTGTTGTTGGTTATACTGCAGCACAGATTGGGTAATGACTTGCAGACTTCCATGTTGGGAGAGCACAGGGGACTATTAACCTTGAATACAAGCCACACACTGTAGACACACACACACACACACACACACACACATGCAGCTCAACATTTCTAAATCCAAACGCATATCAAAATAGAAATCCCATGCCTTGCGGAAGGAAATAGCAGATATATAATGGAGCACAGATGAGGCTGATAATGAAATCTGGCTACGTTGCAGCGAAGACAGATCCAGAGACGACAATCAGATCCAGGCCGGACAGCGGATGTTTTTCTTGGGTTTTAAGGGTTGATGATGCTCGATAGGCATCTTTAATAAGCCTGTAAATGTGTCAGGCCTCTAAGCGTGTTGAGTTTTTAGATAATTATTACTGAGGGGGAAATGTTCCTCTTCCTAAATTTTATTGAATAATTCCTTGTTGTTTGGATAAATTACTGTGTCAGCTGGTTTATAAGGTAAAATATTCTCACTCATCTAGTTTGTTTCCATTACAACAAGCAATTTTAAAGTTTCACAGCATCATGATGTGCTCCTCTTCTCTTCCAACCTGATATACAGTGATGTCTGCATTGGTGCGGTCAGTTTGGTTGGTAATGGCGGTTTATGTAACAGGATCAGCGCAGTATATACATTAGGATGGGTTAAGGATTCAGGATTGCTTTTCTCTTGTAACCCAATCAGTGTTATCAGTATTAGGTAATTTATTGCCATGAATCTACACACTGTGATACACCACCCACCAGACTCCTGGAGGGAGAGGTGAACCACTTGCAACTGTTTATAAAAAAGCCAAATGAATCTAATTTGGGGAGCTGACACTTTTCTGTTTAAAAGTCACAGCTGCTCACTGGACTCAGATGTGCTCAGCTCGTCAGTCCTGACAGACTTTGCGCCTAAACTAGCTCCTGTTTTGTATCGTTTTGTCACACAATCAAATAAAGTCTTGACATCAGGCAGCATCAACATACATGTTACCCAACAAACATAATTGCAAACCTGTATATAGCCCCTTTTACGCTGCCAGATTTTTCCTGTTTTGCCAGCAAGCTGCGAGCGTTTAGACACACAGAGCCGGATTGGTGAGTTGATCCGAGGTGCCGAATTTTCCGCCTCATAGGGTAGAAATGGTGGAACCTTTTTAGTTTAAACAGACCGAGGTGACCTTCTGCCAAGGGAGGAGCTGTTGATGACGCCGCACGTGTGACGCACTGGCGGTGGATAAACAGGAAACAGCTGATAGCAGGAATTAGCGAGCAGCTAGTAGCAAGAGGGAAACACAAACCTGACAGACACTGTAAAGATGAGCAACTGGGGAGACAAGGAATTGCGCGCCAATATACTGCCAATGCTGAAAAAACACTGATTGGGCTTTCCTGCAAATTTGCACAACTCCTGTTTAAAAAAGGGCTACATAAATTATTCGTTTAATTTAATAGTTTTTATATTTATAGTTTATTAACAGTATTTATAGTTCATATAGAATAAGCATATTATTTTGTTATTGATTGCATCTGACTATTTTACAAAAGAAAAAAAGAAAAAGATGGGTTTGCATTTTTTAGGGCATTTGAACATAACAAATGGCACCATTTTTAAGTTAATGTGAGTTCTTCTTTGAACACAGGTGCTGTTCCAAGGTGGCAATCTGAATCATTCCCATGAGCCCCAGTGCAACAGCACTGCCTGCACTGTCTATATTTACGCCGTAAAAGTACAAACTTTTGTTGCAACTGGGTGCTGATTGTTCTAAAGTATTTTAATGGCCTCGAATAGCAGTGTTGCCAATTGTGCAGTTTTCTGTCCAACTGGGCTAATTTTCATTTAATTGTATAACCAATTAACAAAAAATGTTCCATAACCATTTATCCTGTTAGGGGTTGTGGGTTTGCTGGAGCCGATCCCAGCTGACACTGGGTGAGAGGCAGGGTTCACCCTGGACAGGTCCCCAGACTATCACAGGACTGACACATAGAGACAGACAACCATTCACACTCACATTCACACCTACGGACAATTTAGAGTCACCAGTTAACCTGCATGTCTTTGGACTGTGGGAGGAAGCTGGAGCACCTGGAGGAAACCCACGCTGACACGGGGAGAACATGCAAACCCTGCACAGAGGGGTCCCACAGCCTGGGTTCAAACCCCAGGAACCTTCTTGCTGTGAGGTGACAATGCTAACCACTGCACCACTGCACCACCTTTTCCATTTCTTATGTGAATTTTGACAACACTGTCCACGAGCTGCTACAATACTGCTGCTGCAACTGGTGATAAAAACATCAACAAGCCAAACTGCATTAACTGTTTTTAGAACACCTGCATGCACCTGTCCCTTTCACCTGAGGCAGTGCATATCTTTGTCTCCGTACCCTCCCCCCGCTCTAAACCTCTGCTTTGTACCAGCAGACACATCATAGTATACAGCACTAGATCATGTTGCACAGTCCCCCAGTATGGGGCCAAAGAGCTCTACTGCAGCGCCGGCCTCAGCTCCAAGTGAATAGCGATGGATGAGTAATCTCACAGTCACTGTCTGTGTCTGCTGTGGGTTTAATAACAACCAAACCATGAATGCCTCTGTTTGAGGAAGGGATTTGAAAAAAAAATTGTGAGTGGGAGAGGGGGTAGAAAAATTGCAGAGCAGGTCATGGTCAACTAAGCAGAGAGAAAACCTTCCTGAGCTGAGAGGGGCTGTGGGTCAGAGGACAGCAGCTCTCTAAAATAAAGTAAGTGTGAGAGAAATACCAAACTCCCTGTTAGAGCACTATGTTAAACACAATGTAAGCCATGTGTTGGAAGCTGCGTCTGGCTTCCACCCAGAGAATTTTTGGGAGAGTTGCAGGTTGTGAATGTAAAATATTGTACACATCCAGCATGATAATAATCAGTAATGTTCACTAACTCCCACACGCACATGCAAACTCAGTTTATGGCCTGAGGCTGAGGGGAAAAGGTTAAGAATATAGATTTTTAACTTAAAAGCGAGGCTCAAGCTGTCAGGATGAAAAGGTAACGAGCACCAATCAATCTCGTTAGAGACATAGATACTAATGAAAACTTGAACCAACTTCAGAAAAACACCTCAACTTGGGTGTCTCAGCTGATATTTACAGCATAAAAGTTTATTTTCTACAAATAATAACAGCAACTTTAAACTTATTTTGTGCTTTTTAGATCATTCCTATTTTTTATGGCAACAGCTGGGTAAAATCAACAAGCCAAAGGACACGAGTGGCCATATGATCAGACACTTAAGGATAAAGTTCTCTGGAGGTGAAACCTTAAATGGATCCAACATGATCCTTTTAAGTATCTATTGCAACAGAAAACTGTACAGCAGGTCAACACCAAGACACACTGTGACTTCACATAATCTAATAAGAGTTAGGAAATAACTTCATAAGCTTAAGTTTCCCTCTCCAATAAAGATGATGTTATTAGATAAGGGACCATGCTTGTGTCACTTTGAGTCCGTAACTTCATCCTCAGGACTCAGCAGTTAAGACGGTGAGTGTCTTCACAACCCGTTGGAAAACTAACAATCACAAAAATGAGAAAGTGGTCATTAAACAAGACATGATGTATGAAAGGAGACTCTTCCCAAGAGGCACAAAAACATCAGTCACTTAAGCAAACGCCTAAAAATGACACATTATGAGCTGATGACGGTCGTAGGAATTATGACTCTTATCCAGTGAGAATGAAGTGGTGTGACACAAACCAGTTGCCAGAATAATGTCAACATTTCATGTTTCTGCAACACACTTATATGTAGCATTTGTATGTTCTTATGTAGATGATACACTGAGACTTTACACAAGGCAACAATTCTGTCGTTAACGTGTGGTTTGGTTTAGGCACGAAAACCACTTGGTTATAGTTAGGAGAGGATCATGTTTCAGCTTAAAATATGCAGTTTTTGGCGGACAATCCCTGCTGGAAACACAGTGATGTCTTGCTATAAAACAACTGCTTTTCATGGCACAATCCTGGCTGAAAAAACAGTGATGTCTCGATTAAAAACAACTGCTTTTCCAGGCATTATCCCCACTGGAAACAGAAACATGTTGTTGTTTTTAACGACTCAATCCTGGCTGGAAATGCAGCTAAAGTATGTCTTGTTAAAAAACGACGACTCTTGTGGCACTATCCCTGATGGAAATGCAGTGACATCTTAGTAAATAACAACTGGTTTCATGCCATTATTCCAGCTGCAAAGCAGCAATGTCTCTGTAAAAACAATTACTTTTGGGGGCACTTTTCCAAAAAGAAAAAGCAGGGACATCGGACTTTTGGTGACACAATTCCAGCTGGAAATGCAGCAATGTCCCTGTAAAAAACAACTGCTTTTTGTAGCATGATATTTGAAGGAAATGCAGTGATGCCTCTGTAAAAAATGACTGCTTTTCATGGCTTTGTAACAAACAACTGCTTTTGAGAGCACTATACCTGCTGGAAACACGGTGACAGGTTCCATAAAATCACTCACTTTTGGTTAAAAATCTGCTGGAAACGCAACTATGACTCACCAATAAACAAACGGTTTTCTTTATTGGTTTCAAACAGTGGTCTGCAGGATGCCGGTGTTGCACCATCCACCATTCCCTCCACCTCCAGGTGATAAAGTCAGCTCATAGACTACGTCACTTTAGAAACATTGATATGATGAAACAAATCAGACGTAACCAGAGTATCAGATCAGAAAACTGTGATGCATGATACAGGAAACGGTTACTTCTCTCAGTTTATAAATTATTTTGTATTTTATGTTGTTTAAAGTAATTCTGTCTGTCTTCCTCTCTCATGTAAGGAGGGTTTGTAGGTTTACCGATCTTAAAATAACTCTGGATAAAACTCCCTCCTGAGCTCTTATCTGGAGCTCTTGACTGTATCTCCTCACACCACACCTGTTCAGTAAGCCCTGGCTCATGCAGCCTCTGAGCCTGAGCCGACCAGCGCCGGCCTCCGCGGGAGCAGAAACAGATACTTTTCAGCAAAGAATTTAAAAACCTCCAAAAATCCTCAGCACTTGAGAGAAGAAGGCTATCACACACCCACAGCCCTCCCCTCTGCGGCGGCATTCAGAGACTGACGGCTGCGAGGTGCACCGGACTGTGCAGATCTGTCTCTGACCTGTTACGTTATGGAGCATGAATATGTATGCCCACGCATTTTTTCCAGCACAGCGGTAGATAAACGCTCCCAGCCATGCGTGATATTTTCATACACTGTATAGACTCATGAAAGTAGCACATTTGGACAAACATCATTTTGTGCGACTGAGGTGCTACTCTGATGTTTTCAATCAGCCTGTGAAGGGAACGTAGTACAGTGTGTGGGTAGGTCTATAGTGTTTGAATAGTGCATTCCACAGTCAGGCTTTAGAATAACATTCCCTTCATGCACAGCTACTGGTACAAATAACTCCAAGTGCCCCATCAGCTAATGATCCAGGCCTATAGGCTCTCACACACATACTGTACCTGTGCAGTCACACGAGTCCAGGTCATTCACTCAAACAATCCCCATATACAGCGTATAGGTCGGGACATGCACACACACACACACACACACACACACACACACACACACACACACACACACACACACACACACTGGGGTCAATTCTTACACAATCGACTGTTTGATAACTCAGTTTGAACAGTAGGAGCAAACACAGTCAGCTCAGTCTTTCAGATGATACATAACACACAGCCGGGAACACTTTATTCCTCCTCAAACATATACAGTAATGTTTCAGTGTTTAACATTAAAACTTTGTATTTTCTGAGGAAAATCTGTCAGATTTCCAAATGCAGAAAATTTCCTACATATAAACCAAAACAGAACAGAAAAGGCTCTGTACATGCATGTCCTCATCTTCATGAAATTATTCTAAATGAAAATATTAAAACAGGCAAAATAAATATATTATAAGAAAAGTAAACATCTGGACTTTATGGAGATTCTATTGAATTATTATATTAAGAATGTTTCTCAAAATAATGACTTAATATCTCAAAATAATAAAACAGTTTTCAAAAAATGACTTTGTATGTCATAAAAATGACAAAAATTGTAAAAAATAATGACGTAGCATCTCATGATAATGACTTAATATCTCAAACATAATAAAAAAGTTTTCAAAATTATGACTTTAGTATCTCAAAATAATAAAAAACTTTCTGAAAAATTACGACTTAGTATTTCAAAATAATGACTAAGTATCTCAAAATAAAAAAAACTTTCTTAAAATAATAAAATCTTTTTCAAAATGATGACTTGGTATCTCAAAATGATAAAAGAAAACTTTCTTAAAATTACTACTTAGTATTTCAAAATAATGACTTAGTGTTTAAAGATAATAAAAAACTTTCTTAAATGACCCAAATGATGACTTAAAATCTCAAAATAATAGAAATGTTTCCAAAATAATGATGTAGTATCCCATAATAATGACTCCAAAACAATGAGAAACATTCTAAAAATAATGACTGTATGTTTCTCATTATTTTGAGATACTAATTCATTCTTTTGAATACAAAGTTATTATTTTATTTATGTATTTATTTATTTTTGTCATTACCCTCTGGCAGAAATGACCGTCCACATTATGAACTTAGTTAGAGATGTTGGAGACTCGTGTGTGGCCTGAGACAATAATGCGCTTCTTGTCAATTAACAGAAGTCAGTTGTGAGAATTTAATGCGTCTAAACAAGAACTTTTATCATTTGGAAAGTTGAGTCGATAAGATTTAGTTGTGACTCCTTTTTAGCTACATCATGTGTAGTGTTGCATTTCAGTACACTGAATTATTGTGCTATTATTTTTTGTTACTTAACAGACTGTTATAGAAATGAGCCGTGCCAGCTCTGCTCTGTTTGCCCATCTGTGGCTGCAGCATGGCCGGCTCTCTGCAGCGCGGCTCCCACTCACAGCATGCTCTACTCATACATCTTTAAAAACTGGACTATGAGGTGAAACAAAATACAGCTGTGACTCTCTTAGGTGTGTCAGTTTCCCCGTGCACACACACCCACATGCACACACAGATGGTCAAAGAAGCCAACATTGTATAAACTCATAATGTTGTACCTTCCATACCTGCTTTGCAACTTCCACACAACAGGAAATGAGTAATGAGCAACCTAAAAAAGGAGTCAAAGTCCAGTCCAGATCTGTTTTTAGCCAAAAAAACATCTCCAGTGAGAGCATATTAACTTATCTGAGGAAGTAGGGGAGGTATTAACATCCTGTCTGGTGCCGTGTCCTGAGGCCTGGGCAAATCTGGTGGTCAAGTTTACTTTGGGGGGATTAAGGATGAGAATGTTTGCTCTCTTATTACGCATGGCTAGAGTCCTTCAGTGTCTCCGCTCGCCTCGGCTGATGTCTCCCGGTGCCAAGTCTCCCTGCGGCTGAAAGCTCTGACAAACACCGGCCACCAAAACATCTCTGATGTCTGCAGTAGACTGAATCGAACCAAACACCCGGTTGAGGATCTTAAAAAAGATCAGAGCGACTGATGCTCTATCTACACCACACATGCACAGACTTGCAGACGCACCTGTGCAAACACATACACGCTTTTGAGCACACATGGACTTTAAGAGGTCAGCAGTCAAAACTGGATGTTCAGCCAAGGACCACGGGGAAACCATGGATCCTGTTAAAACTTTTTATTACCTAAGACACTGGCAGCAATGCACCCTGTAGTTGGACGCTTTGACATGAGCCAAGTCTTTCTTCCCTGAGCTGTAATGATGAGTAAATGTTTTCGAAAATTGTTCTAGACTTGGAATTAAATCATGTTGCTTACACTCCAAAAAACACGATGCATGAGTTTACTGGATACTGCTTAAATTAAAGAAATTTCTGTCCCAGAGTACAAGCACAGGAGGGGAATCGATTTATTGACCAAAGCATGTCCGTCTCTGCTATGATAGGTGGCGACAGCATGAACTGTGTCTCCTCGTCCTTCCAGAAAGTCACGGCTTGTTAGCGGCTTCTTCTTCTGTTATACACCTAATGCTATTGGACTTCCGGGTCAAAGCCTGGAGCGGAAACTGTGGCACCTGGACACATTTTCCCCACAAATACAACATGCTAACATTATTAGCACAAGCCTATGGTATTTTACATTGTATGAATTAGCCTCGCAGCTAATGGAGTTTTCCTCTACTCATATGAAGCCAGGGACAACAGCAACGTTTAACAAAGGTAAAGTTACAAAATTCTTCTCCATTACAGCTCACAAGGTTCACAAACAAAACAACTGTCTTATACTTTTTCTAAACAAATACAAAAACAAATAATCACACACAAGACTTAAAATGCTATTTTTGTGGAGGCTTTATTGTCTTCACAATTTATTGTTTCTTATATGTGAAATTAAAGTAAATAAAAGCTTTGTTTCCACTGAGGGAAATGGTTTCAGCTTACAGGAACAGACAGGAGGTCTGCGTCACTGTGAGGTGTAGCTATATTTCTGGAGAGGTGCACGTCAGGCTGTGGTGCAGGGTACAGTATGTCGACAGAGCCTGCGCGTAGGTATGTCATGGATTAGATGCAGAAGTATAAATCCTGCATGACACAAAAACTTGATTTTCTCGGTCATGTAAATGCACTATGTGAAAGTCTGTGACGCTGAGCAGTGTGGGCTCTGCTTCATCTGCACCTACAACCAACTTTGATGTAATACTTTTAAACTCTGTCTGTAAAAATTGTAAACAAACCCTTATCTGCATTCCCATGTACAGCGTTTCTCTGCTGCAGCACCAGAGCCTGGGACTTTGAAGCATGTCCACTCCCTCAGTGTAAAGAAATGTAAACATCCAGAGCCGCAGTACAGAGACTGGATGAATTCTACTCTGCACAGTAATGTAAGTGGGCATATGGAAAACATAATCCAAATCTGAAACATGTGGTCCAACATTTTTAGGTTGGCCATTGATGTTTTCATTCAGAGGCAACACAAGACTCAGCTGCTGTGTGGATTCATTTACAAGCTTTCAAAGGAGTACAGTATCAGATCCTTATGCAAGATCTGTGTGAGGGAGACTCAGACCAGAAGGGACACGTGAAGAAGAGAAGGGTGTGTGTAACTGAGTAATGATTATCAGTTGTTGCTTGAAAATGATCTTTCATGTTGGTCTGATCATTCCAACATAAAGCACATTTCAGTCATCACAGCAGAGAGACCGGGTGTGAATAAAGCTTTAAATATTTGAAAACAGAGCCAAGCTAAGCTTTCCCAAGTGTCCCAACTTTAAAGACTTTGTCGTGTCTTTGACACTGATACAACAGTCCCATTGTGGAGCGCAGAGGCAGACAGTCTGTGTTGTACTAATGTTGACATTTCACAGAGACAACAGCAGCGTCACTGCGACAGTGTCAGTTCCAATGATCACAAAGTCTCCGCGCCGCAGACTGTCCGACTTTCTCACTCAATTACACAAATGACTGTGTGAAAAAATATCACTAAGGCATCATTAGAGATCAAAGCCGAGCGAGAAATGACTTTTTATGTAAACTGAAGTCATGAGAATACTCAGATATGATGGTAAAGCACGGCTGTAGCCATGGAGACAACATTGGGGGACCAAATCTACGCCCCCCCTTTAGGAATAAAATGCCAACTTCGAAAACTCATATCCACCTTATTCCTGAGGGCACGACTGCAGAAGTGATTATGGGTAACACTTTCAGTGAGGCAGCAGAAGTAGTTAGTCACATTGACTGTCTATGGTTAGTCCCAGTGACTAATCCTGCAGGCTGACCACCAGTGTTGGTTCTTTTTCAAAGTAATTCACCCACAATTTAGTGATTTTTTTTTTTTTTTTTAACAGATATTTAACTAATGTTAAATTAGCATTTTCTTAAATGTCCTTGTAGAGCTCTGGTACCTGTTGCACTGTCCACATGTGAACCTTTACTAACACTCAGTGTTTAATTTGAGCCGGAACGTACTGGATCGCACCCGGATCTTTTCAGAAAAGGCCCTGGTGTAATCCGGAACTAATTTGCATGGATGTAGAACTTCTCACATCTAAAAACTACACACGGTATTGGCTGATGTCACTAGTGTTGCAGGGCCTCATGTACCACTACTGTGCGATAAGTTCAAAGTCCAATCGCAAGAGGGTGAGTGTCCATGCGCTGTCCAATAACGGTGCGTGCTAGTCAATAACGCGCGCTGTTATTGACCAGCGCGCGTTATTGACTAGTGCCACCTGGCACTCAATATGCTACTGTAGTGGTTTGTTTTCCAGACATGTGAGTATCTTTGAGCAGTGAAAGTTATTATTTATTTCTTTTTACTTGTCTGCAGTGATCTGTTTTCCACAGAGCTCTACGCGCAAGCATTTTACTCGCATTTGCAACTAAAGATAGTTTTGTGCCAGCAAAATAAATCATTCAGCACGCTGTGCGAGTACAAATTTCAACCAGCAGCAGAAATGAAAGGCAAATCCTGCCGTCTGTGGGTTGAACAGGGGTCACAGACAGGAATACGGCGTTCAAATAGCCTACAGCGGCTCCGCAGCGCAAGATAACAGCTTACCAGTGACAGAAGAAGTCCGACTCCAGCTCCAGTAGCCTAATTTCCTCTTTCGTTGGCGCCATGACTGCCCAGTAGTACCTGGACAGCCGAGCCGTGGCGGCACACAGGTATGTGACATGTCAGAGGAGAAACGAGCCGTTCACATTTCTGTCTCTGTGGCAGGTAACGGCCCACAAACCTCACCGCACTGTTCTTTACTTATGAAGGGACTGTTCTTTACTTGTCAGGGGAGGAGGGTGGCTGGTTGATTTTTATTTTATTTCTTTATTTTATTTTGATCCCCCCTATGTTAATCACTTATTGATGCTGTTTTTGAAGTATGAATAAGTCAATAAGTAATTTATTCCATTGAAATTTCACTGATATTTTATAGAAAAGTGATTTATCTTTTTATAAATGACAAAAGGCACATCTGCCTCATTTTCGCTGTGGTATCCTGATACTACTCAGAACCATGATATTTTCACTGGTATCGTACCATGGGTCCCAATTTTGGTACCATGACAACACTAGATGTCACAACCATTCCATTCGGAGTTGCGCAGTGAGGCGTCTCGGGTGCCGTTTAAAAAAGTGCACTTCCACTTTTGGGAGTGGTTGAACACTCTCTCTCAGAAGCCCAAAGTGTTCCCCTACTTCTAATTTTACAAATTAAGCACTGCTAATAATCTATAAAATGAATTCCTAAGTTATTTATGTTACTACTTTATCTGACTGACATTACTAAGATCTGCTGTGAAATTCGGCATCATGTTTCACTCAATTAAAAAAAAAAAATTAGCAGTTATAAAAATGCGTACACTGAGTTGTTGAGGCACTCGCATAACATCCACAGCGCAGCTCGCTGAGATACAATTTGAAACATCTTTGCATGCGTGTCCTCGCCCACAGTATTTTACTTGATATGTGTAAAACCAAAGCTGAAACTAAATGATGAAATAGCAGTAATACCACGTTCATTCAAAACATGACACAAGGGATGGAAAGGGGGGATGGCAGTTTTAGAAGGAGGATGATTTTGACCGTTTTTATTTCAAGGGGGGATGCCATCCCCCCTCATGCCCCATCACCCCAGAGTAGGGTGGCTGCCAAATCATTGTTTGATAATTTAATTAAAGTTTTAATTTAAGTGTTTGTTTTTACATATTATTAGTGAAGATAAACTGACCTTGAAAAGTTAAATTACAGTAGACAATATTAATCATGAGCTAATTGTTACCTGTGTTATGGACTTGCCTCTTAGAGTGATTTTAAGTTCCTGTTATAAGCTGTCACCACAGTATATGCCTTGAGCTCTTATTTTGAAGGCTTAACAGAGAGCGGAAGTGTTGTGACAGTGTTGTTGCTGTGCAGTTTACTGTTGGGAAACAAATGGAATAAAGTGGTCCTCATGTGAAACTGGAGCCTCCGTATTTGTTATTTTATAGTTTTCCACAGTACAGGCAACATCTATAAACCCTCGGCTACACCTGTAAATCCTGGTGCATCATGTGAGGTAGCTAACACTAAATCACTGTGCAGCACCAGGCCTGCAGGAAAGTCACTCAGCCTTGAAGCCAATTTGTTTCCAGTGGTCACTTGCAGTATTGCAGCAAAAAAATAAAATAAATCCCCTGCAGCCCAAATAGCATTTTCCCTATAGACTGTGCAACACTTACCCCAACACATTCTCACTCCGACCTCACATAGATGTTTGGTCATGGACTATTTATGTCTAGATGCAAGGCACCCTGGGTGTGTTGGTTGTTGGCGTTCTAAACTAATCTTCTCACTTTAGAAAAGTAGTCAGCATGTGTGGCCCTCACAGCCAATTACAGAGACAAAACACACGATGGGGAAACTATTTTGGTCCCATGCTTATTTTCAAGCCTCACTGTGAACTAGACAAGAGAGTCAAAGGTCAGTTTAAGGAGCTGTCAATCATTCGAGGTTGCTGAAGCACCGTACTAAGTGATTTGCAGTGGATCCAGTTCAACTATCCCCTCAAAGTCCTTCCACACTATAGCAGCTCAGCCTTGAATGACAAGATTCTTGAGGGTGAATTTCATGGAGTGGCACCAGTGGGTGGGTTATTCCCATTCACAGTCATTTCCTGGCCTTTCATCCGTCTCTCCCGGGCATCCTTCTCTGGAAGAATACAGACAGGAGCTGATGGTCTGTTGAGATGAGAAACAGCTCCGCAGTGAAACGCTCAGATAGGAGGGGGCAGCGACAGAAAACACATGCAGTTAAATCTCCAAGATGAGTCGCAATCAAGAGCTTCAATAGGTCAGACTTTGTGAAAGAACTGGGATCCATTGTTAGTCATGGGAATGGATCCCAGTGGTGGACCACGGGAAGATAAAGTGAGGTACCAGACACATGCAACACACCAAGAGCATCCAAATCATCTGCGAAGACGTGGTTACAATGGCCAGTTTTAGACAGAGTGTGGAAGTGGACTGGAAACATAAAAATCTGGGTAGATTCAGACGGATTAACCAAAAGAGCATCTTGCAGAAAGAAAGTTTTGATCATGGGAGGAAATATTCAGAAAATATGTTCACAATAAAAATCAATCAGGGTCAGAAATCAATGCTTTAACAATCAGGTCCAAGAATTGTAGCGTGTTGAAAACTGCAGTGTTCCACTCAGCTCTGGGTCTCCTTCCAGGGACATCTGTGTCTGACTCAAATCTTGGTGGAGTTGTACGCCAGCCCCACAGCTGGTTTGGCAAATGGGAGCCATGAGGGCTGTTTAATAATGGGACTGCGTGTTGTGGGCTGACAGATTGAGGAGAGGCGGAGGAAGGCTGTGACTGAGTCACACAGAGATAGTCTTAAAAATAGGTCTGAGAGCATTTAATAACTGATAATGTTTTTACTGATCCACTTTCTTTTGATCAAGTTTCAGAGTAGTGTCATTACAACAGTAATTACTAACATTTTGACATTATAAATGACGGATCTTTTTAATCATGCTGGTAATGTGACTCTGGGGACGACAGTAATCGTGTTCCCCTTCAATTGTTAAGCAAATTTTAAGAGAACTTTGGAAACGTCACAAAGAGAAATGCAAATTAGACGATTTTTCATGAGCTGGTTCGAAGAGAATAAACTGCTGTAGGCTACGCAAAGTGTAGTTACGTAAGAGGTTGGCAGGATAGTTAGTCTGACTCACTGAATTTAGGCTCTGGCTATAATTCTGGCATTGGGTGCCTTATTTTGGCCAATATCCCCCTTCTGCTATCTGCATTTTACCATCCCCTTTACGATCCTCTTCACAATGAGAAACAACAACAGCCTCTGTGCTAACAACCTACACACCAAAAGACTTGGATCATCCAATAATAAACTTGTGAACGCCCAGACTGCGTCTTATAGGACTCTCATTCCCAATGTTGATCCATTTTCTGACATGGCCAGTTGGAGTTGATTTGCCACATCTTTTTACCCTGGCAGCAGCAACAGGTTAGCCCCTGCCCACCCCCACAACAAGAGACCTTCATCTAAAGCTCACACAGTGCTGTGGAGACAGGTCTGGCTGTGCACGACTTACAGTACAGGCGACACTTTATGTATGGTTATAATCTGCCAGTTAATGGAGTAGAAGAAGTAGAGGTTGCAAATCAGGAACAAAACAAGTCGCTTTGGCCATATGATCCATCTAGGCAAGTTTTAATTTTTCCTCTAATGCCAGCTAGTATCAACAACGTCTCGTGCTGTCTGGAGACAAAGACAAATTAATGCAATGATTCAAAGACGCCGACAGTGAAAAAGCTGATCAGACAGCCTGCTCTACCCGAAAACCAATAACCATTTGGTTAACTGTGCAAGGTACGCTAGTGGCGCATGAGGCGTGTCGTATGTGAAGTATGCAACATGATGCACGTCATGTTATGTTAGTGACAAAAACTGAACAAACTAGCGTTAGTTCAGGCAGGACACGATGTCAAGCTCAGCTCACGTCCCAGCTACATCAGCTGATCTCAACTGATGGATCAGCTGATTGATGAAGGGAGTCAGCTGATAGATCACGTGATTCCTCTCTATGCAACCAGTTGGTGAATCTCACTCAGGGCGCCCTGTTTAAACTGCTCTGTCCTGCCTACTATTGCTGCTTCCTCTGTAAGCTGCTTTGCAACCTGCCTCCACCCCAGCTCCTCCTTTTCATGCTGTGTCTGACTTATCAGTGTCATTTCTGTTTGTCATTGATGCTGCTCTGTTCTGTTCCCGGGGGTCTTTGCTGCTGCTCTCCCTGCCTAAGGTTATAGGCGCATGGAAGGGCAGGGAGGTGTGCTCTCTCCACATTAGGCTTTCTGTGTAGGCCCGAGGAAAAGTAGAGAGGCCCCAGGACAGAGCCATACCGCCAAATATAATACTGCAAATGGAAATAAAGTTTTCTTTGACTAAAGTGGTCCTAAATGAAGTATTTTTTAATGCCAAACCTTGGTATTTTTTTTTTAAAAAACTAACCAGGTAGTTCAGGAGCAGAAGTGTGACCATTTTATGACATTAACAACGTGTTTAAAATTATGACTGTTAAAATGTTCATGTAAGTAGTTTTGGATGTCAGTGGAAATTGACCTATTCTTTTGTTGGTTGTGAGTTAAATATTTGTTTTGTCAGAGCTAAATGTGGCAAGGACAATGCCTTTGTACATGGGTTGCCTGCCCTAACAACCACTGAGACACTGGGTGCACGTAACGGCATTTCTAAATCCTGTCGAGAGCATCCAGTCCTTTTTGTCAAAGACAAAATTTCTTCAAGCAAGCATAAAAACATTTTAGCTCAAGTATTATCAAATTCTGCTGTTTCCATACAGCTGTTCTACTAAAATACTTGTCTCGTCTGGACCTTGGCCCAGACTGAAATATTGGATTGATATTTATTTGGTTCTATCAGGATTTTTTTATCACATGCCACCATGAGCTGTGGCTGTAGACTCTTGTGATACGCTGAAAATCTGAAACTAAATCCTTCACTCTTTACCCCCTGAACTGCGAAGAAATTTGTAGTCTTTGCTTTTCTTTTGGAGCACAGATTTAGCAACACCCAGGTCTCATGGGCCTAAATATATCTGTCCAGGATCAACAGAACCTGGACTATATGTGTAAAAGCCACAAAAACAAACCTGGACAGGGTACACACCATTTTCACGCATGTACTGTATGTGTATAAAACAAACCCACAGCTAAATATAGTACAGGGCTATTTCTCCCCATTGTGAGTGGAAACAGGCCTGTGTCCAAAAAGCTCTGGGTACTTTTCCAAAAAGCCCTCCTTGTTTGGAAGAGGCTGAGGAATTTGAGTGTTCTGTTTGTATCATAAGGAGAACCTCTGACCTGAAACATTTGAACCCTGTGCAGAAAATCACACGTTAGGGAAGCAGTGAGTGTGTCTTTACCCCAGAGACTTGTCTTTCGTTTGCTCCAGTATATTCTAAAGATGAATTCAAGACGTTTTGTGTCGCCATACAGTTTTACAAGAACCATATCAAAGTAGCCATTCTTCTAACCAAACATTAAGAGTCTTACCGCACTTTTTCTGTGGAGGTTTTCCTTCACCAGTGACATCACCATCCTAAATGACTATGGCTAATATGAGTAACAGGTTTCCTGCTTCCTATGTTGGATCAGACATCCTGGAACCTGAGGAATCCCAGCCTCGGTCCCACGACACCAGCCTTCAACCCCCAGCTGAGACGGAGCTGAATCAGAGGACAGCCACTTCCCTCCCAGTGTTTCCACTGACGTCACCTCACATACAGGATTCTCAGACGGACAGAGTGGGGGTGAAGTTAACTATTACACCACCCTAAAGCTATGAAGTGCTACTGCAGACTCATGACAGCTGCCATTTGTTTTCCTGGAACCCTGCAGTTCATTACGCATCAGGAATCACAGACCTGACGTTGCACCTACGACTGTCCAAACCATTTCCTTTCTACTAAGTTCTGTTAAGAAGTTCTGTTTAAGAAGTCAGACATTATGAATAATACCCATGACTTTCCACTCCAAATAAACATTTACAAGATGTACCTATAATAATCTGTTTTGATGATAAAATGAAATCATAATCCCCACCAACACTGAACATCAGGAAGTCGGGAACATCCTCCTGTCGGTGCTGTCAATCATACGTTTGTTTATTCTCATGGAGTTAAACCTGATTTATCTTTCCAGCACCAGATCTAAAGAGTAAATACGGTATTGCCCAATTTACATTCCACAACAACTCCTCTAAAAGCAGGCACAGATGAGGAAAGCAAATGTTGTTTGCTTTTATCTAAAAAAGGGCTTTGTCAGTAATGTTGGCTGCAATACAGATTAGCGCTTCATCACTTCTGGGAATCCTACAGGACAGGCTGTGCTCAGTGGCACAAACAAAAAGTTTTAACAGGGCTGTCCAGATGGGGCCACTGAAAGTCTTCGGGTGGCACACCAAAACCAAAAGTCACAACTGAACTTCAGGAATTTTGGTTATGTTGCTGAAACAACAGGCTAGAAAACTATGTTAATATGGAGAGTTAAGAAATCACACAGTAGCTATGATTCCATCCGAAAGTGATTTGAATCACTGGGAAATGCGCATTAAAAGAAATATGAATCCTGTGTGTTTCCATTAAATGTACGGACTTTGGTGAAAACTACGAACTCGTGCGACAAGTCTTGCATTCTTGCGGAGTGTGGATATCACCATGGAGAGAGGTGAGCTCCGTCAGACTTCATTCGAACATAACTGTTTCCATCCCCTGTTTTGTGAATCAACATTTTTTCGAATCAACCAAAACCCGGCTAAAGCGAGCATATTTTAGTTTGTGCAAATCAGGGGATTTTAATTTGAATTTTGGCATTTCCATCATAATTTTCCGATGCGATACTTCTAGATGTGCATCTAAACAGGCTGATGGAAACATGGCTACTGTTATACTTTGGTTTCTTATTCTACAGTTCATACAGACCCTTTTACTGTTAGTTAAGTTGTATGACGTTTTTTGGTGGGCGGGGCTCAGCTGGAGGCAAAACAATTCTCCGCAGACATCAGCTAACGCTAACTAGCAAGTTCTGTTCACTTGTTTTAGACAGTGGAGGAAGATGATGCAAGTGGTGGTTTTGGAGATACTCACTCTAAGTGCTGGAGAAAACCAAACTGGACCATTCGTAAAGTTGGAGCGCTGTCTGAATGTAGCGTTGGGTTATCCAGAGCAGCGCACACCAATCTTACAAAGGAGGACCACACTTGTTTGTTTTGCTATGGAAGCTAACATTAGCTAATGTGCTAAAAAGTTAGCGTTGCAGAGAAATCCAATATTCCTCTTAATCCCTCCCCAGTTTCTGATGAGGTGGACATGATAACCCTTAATACACATAACGTTATTCATCCCTACAACAGGAAATACTTTTTCCCTAACCTGATATGAAGTGTGCGCTGCACATGTGAGCATTTCTGATGATGGCCTCCGTCCAGTCCTTTGGTCTTATCACATTTAACCATAGTTGTCTTTGTTTTGCTTCGTTTCATTGAAAAATAGTGGACGAGGGCCGACAGTGCAGGACACATCGCTCAGACTACAGCAACAGAGGGACTCTGATGGCCCAACATTCACCAATGACTGACCATTTTAGGGCCCTTAAGGATGCAAAGACTGCTGTTTTGCATCATGTCTCCCAACAACTTGTAAAATGTGTCTTTTAACCATGATCATGTTTCAAATGCTGAAACTCTCCTCCACTGTTTTATATTGCACAATGAGTCCTGAGTGCATAATAGAAGCCTTTCACATTTGCTTACCAGAATATCTGCTCAGCTGTTTGTTTTCTTGAAATAGTTGAGCAAGCATAACACCCACACACACACGCACCTGAACTTGTGCTGAAATGTCAGAGTTTCAGCTCCACCAAAGACGGGGAGCACCAGGTTTTTGAAGATTGTTTTCTTTTCACAGACACAATCACCACAGGAATGCACCGCTGAGACGCAGAGGTCAGAGTGTGTTCAATATAAAACTGTGAAGAGCCGCCGAGGAAAAAGAAAAAGTAGGTTGTGCAGGAAAGATGCACACAGAAATACACACATATAAACTAAAGTAAATACGAGTAAAAGCACCCACACCGCACAAATGCACACGAGGGCTATAAAAGCATCTATAATACAGGGCTGTAATCACCTATTTAACATTTAATGAACATTTTAACAGCTAAACCGACCTTTTCACAGCATTTTGAAAAAACTCAGCTCATGTCAAAGTTCTAAAGATTTAGTGCTATTTACTGGAGTGTTTACTACAGCAGCTGTTTGGAGCGTCAGAACATGATGCCATCCACTGCGTCACATACTGTCACTAAAGGTGCCACAGTGCATCTGTATCTAGACCTCCGACCACTCAAAGTGATTTTACACTGTGCCGAGGCTTCTATACCAGGTCAATCTCTCGCGCACTGATGGAACAGCCATCGGGAGCAATTTGGGATTCAGGCATTCAAATTTGACACAAATGTCCACTGGATCTCAACAAAGAACTGATTAGAATTTGGTGGTCAAAGGTCAAGGTCACTGTGACCTTACATCCATCTCATTCTCGTGAAATCTCATGACCACCTTCGGTCATTTTTTTCTCAGATTTGGCATAAACATTCAGTTGGACTCAGCAATGAATTGATCAGAATTTGGTGATCGAAGTTCAAGGTTACTGTGACCTTACATCCATTTTATTCTCCTGAATGTGATATCTCAAGAACACCTTGAAGAAGTTTCTTAAAATCTGACACAAACAGCCAGCTGGACTTAACAATGAATTAATTAGAATTTTGCAGTCAAAGGTCAAAGTCACTGTGACATTGCATCCATCGCATTCTCCTGAACACGATATCTCCAGATCACCTTTAAGTAATTTTTTTTTCTCAGATTTGGCACAAACATACACTTGGACTAAACAATGAATTGGGGGCATCAGTAGAATAGTGGATAGTGCCACCGCCTCACGTACAGCGTTCACGGGTTCGAGTCTGGCCTGCGACCCTTTGCTGCGTGTCAGTCCCCATTCTCTCTGTGTCTTCCCATTTCACACACTGTCCTGTCAATTAAAGGCAAAATGCCCAGAAAAATAATCTTTCAAAAAAAGAAAAGCAATGGATTGACTAGAATTTGGTGGTTGAAGGTCAAGGTCAATGTGACCTTACATCTGTCTCATTCTCATGAATCTAATATCTTAAGAACACCTTAAAGGCGCTTGCACGATTGTCGATTTGCCGACGCCACAGCGCTCACAACGCTGATCTTTCTTTCATCTTGCAGTTGGACCTTTCAGTTTTTCTGTGC
The DNA here is from genome assembly GCA_026686955.1 of Epinephelus cyanopodus. NCBI lineage: Eukaryota > Metazoa > Chordata > Actinopteri > Perciformes > Serranidae > Epinephelus > Epinephelus cyanopodus. Next base: position 37,779,910 of record CM048927.1, on the reverse strand, counting down.
CCCATCTCTCTTCTTCAAATCTGCAACAAACATCCACTTAACAATGAACTAATTAGAATTTGGCAGTCAAAGGTCAAAGTCACTGTGACCTTGCATCCATCTCATTCTCTTGAATACAATATCTCAAGAAGGCCTTGAGTGCATTTCCTCAAATTTGTCCACTTGGATTCAAGAGTGAACTGATTAGAATTTGGTGGTCGAAGGTCAAGGTCACTGTGACCTCACAAAACATGAACACACAAGAGCTCATACACTGGTTATGACAAAACTTCACATAAATGTCTGACAGGATAAAATAATTACGTGATAACATTTTAGATCCAAAAGGTCAAAAGTCAACTTCACTGTGACATCATCATGTTCTGTAAAAACACTTTATTGGCCGCTATTAAAGGTCACAACTCAGAAGAGGAGACATTTGGTCAGGACTAATCTTGGGTGTCCACCTTGTGACTGTGCTGATTGTATAGATTTTCTTCGCTGTCAGAGGGAAGTTGTGTGTGATGAGCCAAGTTGTCACACTGATGTAAACTGTAGGTGCAACTTGACTGGCTCATGAAGTCGCCCCCTAGCAATTATTGCCTTGGCATGATTAACAACACTGCTGATCCCTGCAGGTCAATTCTCTCCACTCGCTCAGTTTTTCAGCTACACATGTACACACAGTCTACCTGTTTGTACAGTTAATACATACAATAAACGGTGTTGTTTGTCCACAAAGCAACACTTCTCCTTTGTGCATGCTTCTATCTATCAATATATGAGTGTGTGCTTTAAGGCAGGGGTGTGTGTTGCTGTTAGTAAAGTATGCAACACCACCATCTACGGGCCACAATTAAACACAGTGCAGCTCCTGCTGGGCTCCACAACTGCCTTCACTCTGCTTAAAGTTACAGTTTGTCCCTGGCCTCCTCGAGTCCTCCTGTCCATTAGTCATGTCCTGTGAGTAGCCTGCCGCCTTTAGGTGATACTAAGAATGAGACTCTTGTAATATGATCGACATTAATTACACGCAGACACAAGAGGGAGCTGTTAGTCCAGTAATTTCTCCTTGACCTGGTATGACCCATTAAGTAGCTGCAAGGCAGGAAGACCTCCCTGAATCGCAACCTGGGTAATTATCATACAAAGTGTGTCTTTGGAAGATCATTTCTACACACTCTGTCAGCTGCATTTGACTGTATTAAGTGGTCATTTCCTTAATTGATGGGGCCGTGGGACCAGCTTCGTGGTTGTGACTCGGCCAGCAAAGCACAGATTGCCTGTTTCTTGTTGGTGCATGTTTGCTTTAAGCTAACAGGCAGGTTTCTTTGGTATATAGTCACCTCTGCTACTGAGGGTACTCTGCACCATGAAAGACATCATTTTGTCATGCCTCAAAGATCTGCTATTCAGTTCTCCTGCAATTCAGCGGACTATGGTTTATAATTTTTCACGCCCTTGAGAGAGCACTTCAGTCTTCTAAAAGTGGAAAGCTTTTGTCAGGTACTAATAAATCAGCAGGGAGAAAATGGATGTGACTTGAAACATACCGAATATGTGAACCTTTCTGTTGTAAAATCACAAGATGATTTCCTTCTCATCTCAATTTTATTTGATCAGAGGAATTCTGAAAAACTGATAAATTCAATATATTGAGAGTAAATTGAAGCAAAACACTTGGTTATTAATTTTAAGGGCAGATTGATTTTTTTCTCTGCTTGACAAATCTTTCTCGCGACATCCTAAAATAACCTCTAGACACTGTGGGGTTTGGTTGAAGGTTTCCTGGGTGGTCCCAACCTCTCACTGAGGACAGTCTGAGCTCAGGAGCATCAAATGGATCTCGTCATTGTCTTATCTACACCTCCTGAAAGCTGCTGTGACAGGATGAGATGTGATAGATTACACTGCTGCATTTTTACCTGATCCCTCTCGGATGCGTCGTAGATAACAGAATTTTTGCTCCTTCGAACTGAAAAAAATCTGTTTCATCTTTGAAAATGAAATCATGAAGACACACACCAGTCTTTCCCTCAGCCGGGTATTTAATATATCAGGGGAGGTATGAATGGCAGTAACCAAACAGTGATGTTGGAGAGGAATCTATCACGTCTCTTTGAGATTTACTAGTTTGAGTCAGTGTCTGTGTTCCCCCTGTACCCCTGCATTCCCCAGCTCTCCCCTTTGTTGCCTCTCCAGCCGCCCTCCGCCCCTCCTCTTTCCTGAGGGGCCTGCAGTCAACTTTGACCTGAACAAAGAGCTTGTTAAATGCCTGTGTAATCCCTGTGTCTCTGTTTGCGAGTGTGTTTTCATTCGCCGTTTTTTCACGAGTGCCACGTCTGCGTGTGCATGTGCGTAATCCTCAGGTCGTCGATCAGGAGACATCTTGTCTTCGCCCATCACATCAGCCTGATTGATCACGCAAGCCTAAAGCTTTAACTCACTTACCAACAAGCTGTTTGTAAAGCCCGAGGGCAGCCTCCTTCAGCCGGATCAATACTCCCAACAAATCTCACCATCCAACATTTCTCCCGTTTGAAACACAGCGCCCCTGGGGGGGTTTATGGGAAGATGAAGAATTATGAAAATTCAGTCTAAGCTTCTCGCAGTGCCAACTGTGGCGGCCTCTTTGAATAAAGACAGATGATCCAGAGTGGTCTGACAGTGAGTCACTGACATCCACAGACATGCCTGTCTCTTCCTCTCAACCCTGGTGTTCACCTCAGCATGGAATGCAAAGGAATGCTCCTCGGTTCTCATGGCTAACAACCCAGGATATGAATCAACTCGCCCTCCTTACATTTACACATGTGCGCGCACTGGTGGTGAGCAGATATAGAAAATAGTTGGGGTGAGAGTCATGGTGTGAATGAGGACAATGTTTATAGTATAGCAGAGGAAATATGTGGTGGAACAGTTAAAATAAGCTTGTTTGTGCAGGCAGGGCAAACAGAGGTGCATGCACACCGTGCGCATTAGGAAATACATCCAGATGAAATTGAGATGCTGTTGCAGATCTTGATAGTGGAGATGTTGGCGCTGGAGGCTGCTGGTGCTGATTGCAATTTTAATTCAGTAACAGCTCTTTCATTGTTGATAAAATCATTTATATTTACAGAGTTTTAACAACCTGGTGCCAGAATGAAATGCTGGCATTGTATGTTTCTGCAAACCACAGATATCTTACACTGGTACATTATAATGTAGCAGATATGTAAAAACTTTATGTTTCAACAATGGTGTGGTTAGTTTTAGCCACAAAAATAATTTGGTTATGGTTTGGAAAAGATCATATTTGGGCTTAAATGTCCGGTGTGCAGGATTTAACGGGATATGTGCCACAAGAATTTTTGTGTTTTCCTTTTCTTAGATGAGACATTTATATCAACACAGGGAGCCGGTCCTCGTTTATGCAGATCGTCATGTTCACCATCAAGTTTCTACAGTAGCCCAGAACAGACAAACCAACACTGGCTCTAGATGGGGCCATTCAAGTTTTTGTGTTTTTGCTTCGGCCAACGTAGTTAGCAGCCCATCTGTGACAAGCAGCATCAGGAAAACACTGATTTGTTACATGAAACTGCTTCATTCAGTGTTTTTACTGGATTAAAGCTTCAGCTGGTCTGTTTGCTTTGGAGAGGAAGAGACCTCTGTGGATAATTCGGCTCCTGGTAAAAAACCTCCTAAACGTTCAGAAATAAGGTAAGAACACATTATGTTGTCAGAGAAAAAAGATGAGCACACAGTAGCATGTTGTGGGCGAGCCACCTGTCTCTGACATGCCAAACAGTGTTAAAGAAACACTGGTTTCTATCCTGACACTGCTTTATTCGGTGTGTTCAGTGTTTGTTTTATTCGGAGAGGAGGAGACCTCTGCAGATAATTCAGCTCCTGGACAATAAACACTGAAGGAATTCTAACCAGGGAAAGCTTCAGCTGGTTGAAATGTGCAGCACTCACCACTAGATACTACTAAATCTTAAACACTGAACCTTTAAAATACCTGGTTGGTCTTAAGGGGCACAATCAGGGCAGGAAAAGCAACAATGTCTTGTTCAAAATCAAGCTGCTGGACACACAGCAATGACCCACTAAAACACAACCGGTTTTGTTGCTTGTTGGTCTTGAACGGTGGTCTGCAGCTTGGCAGGAGTCTTGCTTAAGTAACACCAACACATTCTCATCCCAACTTGTCAAATATCAACATTTTTCAATGGAAGGCATTGTGTCTTTTCACAATTCACTTCCATTTTCACAGAAAATGTACAGTTTCTGCTGGTTAGATGCATACTGTCTTTTTCAAATTAAACTTACAACATCGGTAAAACACCTCGTATTTACGTTTATTTATAACAAATGTTTTTCTTAAATGCTTCGGTACAATAGACAAACAGTAAAGGACGGCAGAGGAGACACCTGCACGCCAATGGGACTGGAACTTTGAGGCATCCCTACACAAAAAGAAGTGCAAAAAATAATAATAAAAAGTAAATAAAAACAGCAGCAAACGCTTCAGTCTTTGACGATCATCAGTGCTCAACATTAACACAGGAAGTGAACAGCGGGTTCCCAAGTGAAAGTCCAGGTGAAAGTCAGGCTACGGCCACGAAAGGTGACAAAACATCCAGCATCCCCTTCACATCCTGACTGCAAAGCCAGCTCATATATTATGTCAATTTAGAAATGTTGCTATGACACGTATGAAAAGAGGAAATGTCACATATTTGCGGTTTGCAGAAACGTACAGTGGCAACATTTTCTCCTGGTGACTGAGCTGCTTTTTAAACTCCTATTTTCAACTAATGCTATAAATGAAAAATCAACCAGATAAGTTTCTAAAGATTTAAAGACAGTATAATAAGTTTAATTTCTTTCACATTAACATAGTGACACCTGTTTCCATCATAACTTCAAAGCTGCTTTTTATGCCTGATTTTTGCTGTCAGAATGACTGTAAAAATGAATTTGAATCATAAAGACGGTCTCTACTTTCGACAACTGTTTTGATGCTGTCATCGGCTTTATGTGAACTTCAGCAAAGCCACAGACTGTCTCTGTGTTGATGGGAGTGGGTGGTACATTTTGACAAGATTCTCATGGTTCCCATAGGATTTAATGGCCTGACAGACAGAAACTGACAACCTCTAGTTAGTTTACAACAAGATCTCTGTGTTTTGCATTTACCCTAAAGCCACATACCAAGGTGTGTGCGTACGTGTGTGTTTCTGTGTGTGTGCATGAACATCAGGGTCTCCGCCAGACTGATGTTTTATAAACTATCCCAACAAGCATTTTAGAATGGGCAGGGCCATGATAAGACATACATTAGCACCCATGGGTAACCATTTCCATCCTTATACTCACTGTATGAAGAAGGAATGCAGGGTGTAGCTGTGGGTCGACTGCCTCTGAAGCTTCCCCTGCTCGAGCCTCAGGGGATCACAACTCATTCCTCTGACACTGAGCTACAGATCTATGCATGGGCTTTCAAGCTACTTTCTCAGGCCAGTTCGGGAGCTGGTATTCTGACAGATACCTGTTGTGCACAAATGGGTTTTTCTGCAGAATGGGATGCTCCGATTGAAAAACACAATAGTACTCAGGACATGAATGTGTGCTCAGGAGCATCACAGACAAAAGAGTGGAGGATGAAGCCTTCATGAACTGCGACCAAGTACCTCAAGTCAAAGGTCAAGCTACTGATTTGGCCTCCTCCTCCATCCACACATGAGGCCCTCCCCACTCGCCACGCTTCAGAGGGAGAGTGCTGAACATATCATGACCTGACAGCCTCATTCACCACTGCAGGGGTAAATACACAAGGTGCACAAGAGATGACCCCACCCCAATACTTTCACCATGCCTGCACGAAAGCCCCCATTTCTCTGAATGAGGACGGAACAAATCTTTCTATAGTCTTTGTCCAGGGGCGGAGCATATGGAGGGTCTGCTCGCCCCAGGAGGGTCTCTGGGCCCCCCGCCCGTCCTCGCTTGATCCACTTTTCTGTCACACATCTTTTGAGATTGTGAGCTTTATTTCTTTTGCTTTCCTTTTGTTTGTTTTCTTTTTCATAACTGTGATTTCCTGTTCGAGTAAAGATACGACAGTGTGCGTTGGTGCTCAGGTATCTGTACTTCTGCGTTGAAGCAACACCGAACCTATAACATAGGCTCTGCGTAGACGCATACTGTATGTTTTAACCTGACGTGCACCTCTCCAGAAATGTAACTACACCTCACAGTGACACAGATCTCCTGTCTGTTTCTCTAAGCTGAAACCATTTCTCTCAGTGGAAACAAAGCTTTGATTTACTTTAATTTCACGGATAAGAAACAATAAATTGTGAAGACAATAAAGCCTCCACAAAAATAGCATCTTAAGTCCTGTGTGTGATTGATCCTGGCTTCATGTATGCAGAGAAAACCTCCGCAAGCAGCTGGGCTAATTTACGTGCTTTTGCCTTAAGCGGTCACTGGCCGTAGCTCTGTTTAGAGACAAATCCTATTGCAGGGGCGGACTAAACCATTTTGTGGCTTAAGGGGGTGAGAAGGGCCTCAGAGAAAGTCCAGTGTATTTTTACACAAAATTCAGTCTGTAAACTGATTTATTCAGCCAATTTTAATTTATTTAGCGATGGCACTAGTTACTTAGAAATAAAACACTAACAAACTTTTCATTCCAGTCTTTTCAAGGGGCCCCCCTCCCATTGGGGCCCTGGATAATCAGCCCCACACTACAACGCCCCTGTCTTTGCCCCTCATCTTCCTCTCCTCCCGGCTTCTCCCCTCTCTTTACCCCCGTGTTTGTCCTTCCCCCCTCTCCCTCTGTAGCTGGTGGAATCCCGGCCCCATCCACCTAAGTGTCACTGAAGAATGTTCCATCATTTAAACGGGGGAGAATGCTCCGCTAATATATAACCAATTACACTGGTCACATTTCCTGTGTCTCCTTTGAGCTCTCTGCAGGCTCAAAGTGCCAATCAGGCCAGGAATGCCAGAACATGGCTCTTATTTGCCAGGGGTCAGCGCACCAGTAACCTCGCATTCTAAAGGACCATTGTTCCCATGGCCAGAGAACTCGGGAGAGGCACACATACACATCCAGGGTGAAAGACACACACACAAACCCTGGCCCCTAGAGGCCCCACATCAAGGGCCCGCTCTGTTTAAACAGCATCCGCCTGCACAGCCACCCGCCATGAAAGGGATTAAACAAGGTGTGTGTGCATGTGTGTGCTTATATGTGTACGTGCACTGCGAAAAAAGGTCCACGTTAATAAATAATTGAGTCCAGTATTGGATTGTAACACTTCAGAGTTTACCTCAGAGGTGTCCTGATTTCATCTGCTCCCAGAACAAATCAGCATTCAAGAATCTGTGGAATGGAGTGACGTCAACTCCGTGTTGTGCTACCTCTTATTTGCATGACGCATTATTTATTATTTTAATGTACAGACACATTTCAAGAATAAATAAGACGTCCTTGCAAAGAAAATGTTATCTGACGAAAAGAAAAGTCAGACTTTAAGACAAAGCATAAGATACAGTTTGCATGTTTTTCAGTGTGTGTGTGTGAGATAGAGAGAGAGCACTACAGAGACTGAGTGTGTCTGGCTGATTGCAGGTACTCAAACTGTCCTTGCACAAAGCATGACGATGGAGCAAGGATGCTTTATAATGCGCGATGCCTTTCAGAGCGTCGACATTCTTTCTGTTACATTTCCTCGCAAGAGCTGGAAACATAAACAAAAGATGACGATGTGAAAGAACACTTGTCATTGCAGTGTGTGTGTGTGTGTGTGTGTTCAAATTTTAAAAACACAACACTTAAAGTATCTCTCTGTCTCTCACTCTTCTACATCACACACGTATATACCATTAATGCTGGCTGTTCCTCTGCTCAGTCATGCCTGTGTGTGTGTGTGTGTGTGTGAACAGCTAAAGCCGACCTAAATATGATGCTTTTAACTAAAGCTGGACGATATGGAGAAAAGATTTTTACTCTTTAATTAGGCTAAAATAAAATAAAATAAAACAAAGATGAATATAGAAGGACATTTTTGTTGTTCTGTTCAAAATATTTTATAAATCATATTTATTTAACACAAATATATGGAGAATGGGGTGAAGCCTTTCTTCCTTCTCTTTTCTGAAGAATTACCTTGAAGACACCAGCCCAGTCACCAGAAGAAAATGTTGGCATTGTACGTTTCTGCAGAGGGGTTACATTTGTATATTTCATATGCATCATATCAACAATGCTAAACGTAGGTAGTTCTGATTACATGTGCTGGCGCTGCTGGATAGTGGAGGTGATGGTGGATGGTGTGACACCTCGGCGCAACAGTTAACAAACTGCAGACTAATGTTCAAGACCAACAAACAACATTGGATTGTTAGTGAAACATTACTGCATTTCAGGCTGTGATTGTAGCACCAACACCAGATATGTTTTTTGTGCCTAAATATAACCACACATTAACCACAGCGTTTTAACTCTCCTCTCCCTCAGCTACCCTCTCCTGCGGTGTCCCACAAGGTTCAATCCTAGGTCCCATTCTCTTCTCCATATACATGCTCCCCCTCGGTCATATCATTCAAAAACATGACATCTCCTTCCACTATTATGCTGACGACACCCAGCTTTATCTTCCCCGACCAGTCCAAACTCACCAACATCCACAACTGCATTAATGAAATAATGTCCTGGATGGCAGCAAGCTTCCTTCAGCTCAATGACAGTAAATTAGAAATCATTCTCTTTGGCCCCTCTGACAACATCAACCTGATACAGTCTTGGCAACCTATCCACTTTCATCAAACCTCATGGTTTCATTTTTGATTCACCACTCAAGTTTGATAATCAGGTAAATTCAGTAGTTAAAGCCGTTTTTTTTTCAAAACTCAAGCCATTCCTCACATTCAAGGACCTAGAAAAAGTCATCCACGTCTTCATTTCCACCCACCTGGATTACTGCAATTCACTGTACACCGAATCAATCAGTCATCTCTCTCCTGCTTACAAATGGTACAAAACACTGCAGCCAGACTTCTAACAGGAACCCGTAAGAGAGAACACATCACGCCCATCCTGGCCTCTCTCCACTGGCTACCTGCTCACAGAACTTTTAACCCCCTATACTACCTCCAGATCCCTCAGGTCGGCTGACGTGGGGCTCCTAGTGGTACGACGCTCCAATTTTAAACACAGGGCTGACCGTGCTTTTGTGATCGCAGCCCCCAGACTCTGGAACAGCATTCTCCCTACTATCAGATTTGCTCCTTCCATTGACTCGTTTAAATCTAGGCTCAAAACATACCTCTTCTCAAAAGCATTTGTATCCCCCTGACATGATATTTTAATCTCCCACTCGGTGCTTATTTGTGCCTTGATTTATGTATTTATGCATGTTGCTGCTATGGCTCTGGTTTTTGTGCTATTGTGATTCTTCTGTATTTTTTCATTTTTATTTTTTATATGTTCAGCACTTTGGTCAATGTGAGTTGTTAAATGTGCTTTATAAATAAAGTTGACTTGACTTGTCACATAAAGTCTCAACATGTAAGCTACATATGTTACATATCCATTGTTTGCAGAAATGTACAATGCCAAAACATTTTCTGGCCACGTGGCTGCAGTTAATTTATTTAGCACATTTTATTTAGACATTTTAGGCTGCTTTCACACCTGCCCTGTTTGGTTCATTTGCCCCCTCAGTGCGGTTCGTTTGGGCAGGTGTGAACACAGCAATCACACTCAGGTGTGCACCAAAACAACCGGACCGAGACCTTCTTGAAGAGGTGGTCTCTCATCCAATGCATCAAAACATTGTTTTCTAGTTGGAGCTGCGCCTCGTTTTCAAACTGTATGGTTTGACTAAAATGAACAATGACAGCAATATAGTCCACGATGAGCAGCGCTAAAATCAACCTGCGTAGTTGTCCCTCCATTGTGACATTAGAAAGTGTCACATTTATCTTGCAAGTGTTCTCTTCTTCAACGTTTGCTTTACTTCCTGGATTTTTCCCACATGGAAATTCTGACCAATCAAGAGCAGCTTTCTCACACAAGGCATTTGATCTGGTCCTCTTGTAAATGTTGCCGTGAGAACACAAACCAACTCTAGGCAATTATACAACTTTGGAACAACATGAGTCCCTGATTCAGACCAAAGGAGACACTCTAGGTCTGAGAGCAGCCTTAAAGTGCTTTACATAGAACATCGAAATCAACAAAGTGCAAAAGAAAGACATTTGAATAGATTTTCCAATGCCATTAAGTCAGGTATAAAATACAAGACTCAAAGTTACAGTGCAGTGTAAGAAATGAATAAATATGATGATGAAAGAAATAACTGTTGAGCTTGACAAATAAATAAATAAATCTAGGTCCATTTACTGGCTTTTTTACTTTGCTATGTGCTAATGCAGACGGTGAGATGCAGCTAAAAGATTTTTTTTATTAAAGCAGAATTTCCAAAAATATGCATACTAAAATCTTCTCCTGTCTGGTCTTTATTGAAATATTGTATATTTTAAATCCTGTAGCCATGTATTTGTCTCAGTGTCTCTAAGGACTTGCAGCCTCATATACAGAGTGAATCTGTGAACATGTCACAGGACTGTGATTGGCTGCCTGGTGGTGTTTGCCGTCTGGGCCGGCCACATCAAGAACGATTGGATTCCTTACTTTCTTTTTTATGTGTCTCAATACAAGCAAGCAAATGCATGCACACACATGCGCACACACACAACAAACACATGCACAGAGTTTCACACAGGTATGCAGTCATGTTAAGAGAAACCTGACCTACCTGACTGATCGAAACTACTCCTACGCTACTCTGTTAACCCCTCAATGTTCGGCGTGGGAAACAATGCTTTGGCAATACCGGCTAATTCCTGCTCAAATACCTGAGATGGATGGATGGTGGGATGGATAATGGATGGATACACTCATAAACATGGCCTCGGACGGAGAAGGAGAACAGAGAGATAGAGGTTCTGTACTAGGGAGAAAAGGTGAGGCGTAGAAAAAGGAGTGAGGAAAAGGTTGTCAATACGCCTTTTCTCATTTGTTCCCTCTCCTTTCCTTCCCTGCTTGCCTATAAGAGATATCTGGGGCCAAAGGGCAGACAGCCTTTTCAGAGAAACATGATTGCAGCCTTGTTGCGAAAGGCCTTTCATTTAAAAATATGTGACTTTCTGTTAGAGGAGAAAGCTGAAGCATTCCCATCACTGCTTTTCTCCACAACACAAAACCATGGCAGAGAGAGACCTTGTGCCTCTGAAAAAGGCCTTTCAAGACACTCGTGTTCTCAAGGTCCTGCCTTGAAAGGCAGTGGGTTTATAGACATAAAAATCACCATCCGGATAAAACCGGAGTTAAAATTTGAAGCTTTTCTCCTCATTATCAACTGTTTGCTTTTGTAATATATCACAGATGTATATTTGCTTTGGTTCATTTATGTAGAGGCAAAATGAAGATAAATCTTATGCATGTTTCACCAGCTCCCAAAAATATTTTCCTCCTTTAGTTTCACACCAGATTGCTGTGTCATACTTTGGCCTTAACCACGCTCAGCACAGGCTGCTCTGTTATTTTGGCCTCAAGTACTTGGAGGTTATGTAGCTTAGGTCAATACCATGTGCGTGTGACCAGTGTACCGCAGGGTGATGTCACATGGCTTGTGAAAGTCGGCTTTGATGTCAGCAATTAGACGGTCGAACTTTTAGCCGTAGCCTCAAATCTCGGCCTACTGTTGCTGCGGCTCGTGGGTTGCTAGGTTACCCGGTGGAAAACATTTGATGTCTCGATCCTTATCAGTGATAGGGTGCTACACAGCAAATGAAATCTGCTCGTGCTTACGTCACATGAATGTGCTTTTCACATGATGTTATTCAGCAATGTAGAGGCAGGAAAAAAGATGAAGAAGGTTTCAACAGCTGATGTTTAGTGGCTGATACGACCAGAAACTAAGAGTTTCATTTTAATTATACTGAATACAGGTGCAGCAGGTGTTTTATAGACTGAGCATTAAAGGGATAGTTCAGGGTTTTTTTGAAGTGGGGTTTTAGGGGGTACTTATCCATGAACGGTATATTACACACAGTAGATGTCAGTCAGCACGTCCCCAGTTTGGAGAAGCAGGCAGGAGTCTGACATGGAAGCAAAGCAGTGTGCTGCTGTGGAGGGACCAACAACAAATGTATTTAGCCACCTAAAAAAATCAATATCAGTTTAAGTGAACACTGTATTTAGCATATTTTCACTGCCTCACCTTGATGTCAGACAGTGATTTCCGACAGAAAAACAAAGCTGTTATATTGCTCTCTTCAAAGCCAGGCTCCATTGAGAAAAAGGGTAATTTTAGCTTGCTGAACACAGGAGCTGCTGGTCTGCTGCTGTGTTGATCATTTGGTTTGTTTGTGTTATTGTGTGACTTTGGTGTTTAAAAGGGTGAGTTCAGATTCACCAAAGTCACACAATAACACAAACTAACTAACATATCAAAGCAGCAGTAGACAAGAACTTCATGTGTTCAGCAAGCTAAAGTTACTGTTTTCCTCAATGGAGTCTGGCTTTGACGAGAGCAAAGATGGGAACTCGAGCCATTAAAAGCTTTCCCATCAGAACAGGCCGTCTGACAGACACAACACATTCTCACGCCGACCTCGTCACATATTGGCGTTTGGTTGTGGACTTTCCACGTCCAGATTCGACATGAAAGGTGCCCTGCGTGTGTCGGTGGTTGACATTCTGGGACGCCGTGTCAACGTCAGCCTGTTACATGCATTGTCTTCTTTCAAAATAAACGCTCAGAACAAGAATTTACTTTTTCTTCCTCTAACAACAAACAAACATGGTTAGGTTCAGGAAAAAACGTACAGGGTTTGGCTTTATAATTTTACGGGACATGAACACCGCTCTCCCAGGTGAAAGCCAGTTGTTGTTCAACCCCTCAACTACCACTCCCACCTGCCCTACTTCCCGCCACATTTCCGCCTGACGCCGCCAAGTGCTATTAAACTATGACGGCGACCAGCTGTGTATCAGGCTGGTGTTAAACGATGGCATTTTTGGTCAGTGTCTAACGCCACTAATCACCGCCGAGGCACCAGATTAGACCAGGCTGGATCGACATCTACTGCATTCAATACACTGATTATGGATAAGTATCACATACAACCCCACTTCAAAAACCATCCCGTTAAGGCTCAGTCTATAAAACACCTGCTGCACCTTTATTCAATATAATTAAAATTATACTCATAGTTTCTGGTCATATCAGCCACTAAACATAAACCTCTACATTACCGAATAACATCATGTGAAAATCACATTCATGTGATGTAAGCACAAGCAGATTTCATTAAATCTGAACTATCCCTTTAATATTTAATTTGATGTAAACATTCCAGCCTGACAAAGTGGCCTCTTTAAAATGCCGCTCTCACACATATTTTCCCAACAGTGCAGCGTTTTAAAGCTCCATGCGTGGGCTTGTCCACACAGGGCATGACCTGAAAGTTTCATGATGTGGGCCACGCTGATAAGGAGAAGACAAGAAGACTGGGAGGGGAGGAACATTACTGTGCACTGCTTTATCACCTGCGTGTCCTTTGATACAGTTTCACTGGTGGCAGATCAAAGCCAGCGTGCCGACTCTGGGGACTACGCTGCTACTGTAGCCGGCCGGCACTGACGGTGGACTTCAGCCAGAGGCTCGCACTTCTGCCCCGTCACGGGCTTGGAATGACTTGTAACGGTTGGGTAATGACTGCAAGTCACACACACACAGGGCAAACTGCAGGTGGAGCGTGTGGCGTGCGCCCTTTGGAAAGATGACTTTATCCACTCCAGTTCCTGAAGCTTTCTGTTAGAGGTGTCTGATTTCCATATTAGGGATTTCCCTGGTTTATTGCTCTGTTTCAAAACCAGGTCGGAGTTCTCCCGCTGTCAGGTGAACTCCTCCGAACGCTGCTGGGGTGGAGGAGGATTGTTGGTTGGCATTGGGGTCAGAAATAAAATCCTATTCTATTCTCATTCAGCGGGAAACCCCTCAAATAGAACTTAAGACGTTTTCCAGGAAGTCAGCGATAGATTTCATCACAACCCAGGTTTAGCATTCCATCTTTTTACTGTACTGCTCTCCATACCTGCGAGGCATTGGTTTCACTTACGCAGTTTAAGTTAAAGGAAAAGTAGGAGGTTCAGTTTGGGGATAATGACTGTTTCTATTCTTGTGACGACCACGACAATCCATCTTAAACCTCGCTGTCATTGTGTGCTTTGTCTAAAGTCAACCTGCTTTGCATAGCAGACTCTCAGAAACACCGTGTGAATGTGCGAGTCTGCACACGTGTGTGTCACGCACGGTTTGCTCTTTGACACACAGTATCCGGCTCGCCTGTAACAATGAAAAGGCTCGTTATGAATCAGAAACAGGGGACGAGGACTTAAGTTTGCATTTAATTCTCCTGAACTTCAGACCTGTGATTACAGTAATGAGGGTCTGTCAAGAAACAGCAATATTGCGTTACATGAAATGTTATATAAAAGCTTTTTAATTGGTTCTGCTGAACAATAATGTATCTGAACTGTCACTCTGCTGCAGAGTTCTGACAGGCAGGCCCGCGGCGCCGCGTCAGCTGCAGAGCCATTTGTTCGAACATTTGTTCCCAAAGAATTGAAAACTTAATTGAGATTTTTCTTTTGGGTAAAATTAAGTTTGTTTTGGAGTTAAGAACTCAGCCATGAAGCTGCATACAGTAATATAACATCAAACTGAGACAGATAGGGCATTTACATAAGTACTGTGCAAACAGTACAACTCTAAGATACTTGTATTTGCGACCGCACTTCAACTCCACTACATTTTTAAACCACTATTTATTTGAGCTAATTTAACCTCAGAGATTCACAACCTCTCGCCGACTGACGTAGCACAGGGATGTCTGAACATTTTTAAATGGGGTCCCGAGTAGATAATGCGAAACTATCTGAGCGCCAAAAAAAACACAGATGAATGAGACAAGCTCAGCTGTTTCATCTTCTGTTAAGAAAGTATCACTGTACACCGCTCCTAAAAGCAGCAGCCCTCGCTGTCGACTTTATGCCTCTTTTTTTGTTTGTTTGCTTGTTTACCATCTGTTTATGAAGACACACTAGTTCTGGAGATGTTCCTACTTGGTGCATGTCTTTAAACATGAAAAAAAAAAATGCAAGAAAAGGTGATCTGGCTTGATGAACCAATATTGTGTGGTGGGCCACATGTAGTACATTTTCAAATGCAGCTTAAAATGTGTCCGTGAGCCACAATTGGCCCCCAGGCTGGACTTTAGACATGCCTGAGGTAACACAACGGCGATTGAGCTCATGGTCTGCTGATGAAAGCCCTTGACTTTGCAGTATGGTGGTGACATGTTTTCCAACACCCAGCAGGAGTTGGTCTGACTACGGGAAGGCAGAGTTAATGCAACACACGCGCTCTTTAAGTCACTTGCGTGGGAAGTGGCCTACGGTTTATTCCAGGCTCTGCTAGCGTGGCGAGTAAATGGTTACTATAGAGGAACGGACAAAGAAAAGAGCAATGACCTCAGGTGCCAACTGCAAGGTGACACAGTTTGCATCTCTAAGAAATGATGTGCAGCAGTACGGCCCCGTTTCCACCGAGCAGTACAGTTCAGTTTGGTCCACTTTTATATGTTCCCATGATGAAAAGTTGTGGATGGTCCCAACAGAAGCGTCCTTACCGTCCCCATGTTAGGTCCCCCCTCTGTTGGGGTACCTAGCACACAGATCTGGTACTAAAAGGTGGAGCTGTGAACACTGCAGTCACAGACGCTCACTTACAGTCTGACGCTGGAGTGTCAGAGCCTTAATAAGTGTGTAGAAACAACTTCACTGCTTTCTCCATGATACAAAAACATGTAAACATATTTCCTACCATAGAGAAATGGGGGTGTGGCAGATGCTGATTGCAAATAGCGAGCACACAGCCGTCAATTTAGAATGATTGGGTGGTAAGTACAAAATCAGCTGGAGCACAGGCGTCATGAATCCAACCGTGATTTTGGGTGCCCGTTTATTTTATGCACAATCTAACGCACATATTAGTAGATGAGGCACTTTGTTATTTAATACATTGTTGTTATAAAAGTATTAGAAGTACTTCTAGATAGAGAAACAGATAAATGCAGTGTTTGTGCCAGAACTGACGAGTGTTGGTGCAGAATATCTGGCTTTGTGCACATGAAGGTGTCTTCAGTAACAAGCACACATTTGGGTGTTTGTCAGTCCAGGTTAGAGGCAGCGCCGTCTGTCGTTTGGACCGGCTGAGCGTCCTCGCTGAAGTCTGTCAGTTACATCGATGCTCTCTCTTATATTTCTGTCCGCTGCCCTGTCAGTAGGCAGCACCACTTGTGGGACGACATCACCGCCAACACAGGACGCTGTCCTCTGATGGATCAGCATGACACACTGCGGTGACTCACAACATGTGTCTCTGTTTTTGTTCCTAAAGATGAAGGAGAAAAAAAAACACAAAAGGCCTACTGACCATTTTTTTTATTTAAAAAAAAAAAAACAACACCAGCTGTCAAGTGGACGGGCTGCATTTGAGGACACGTGCATATTTGTGCACGTGTACTTGTGTGTGTAGCCAGGATGCTGTCATCATCCAGACCGCAGTGAATTAAATAGTAGCTGGTGGTCAGAGAGGAGGTTGGACTTGAGGCAGGTCATGGTAAATACCACATGAGTCATGTACCGGTGACCATGTGGATCGGACAGATTTGACGTGTTCAGCCAAATGTACGTTTTCAGACCTTCAATGCTGAAGTCCTGGCATCAGAAGATACGGAGCCTCACAGTTATTAATATAAGCGAACATACATACATACAGCCAGTGATGAAAACATTCCTCTTGTATCAGCGAGGGAAATAACAGAACAGATGAGGCGGATTTTCGCTTTAGAGGCAGATGCTGTACGTTCCACCTCAGCTGGTGTATCCTGGTAGCTACACACAGTGATATATGAGTATGAATTTAAAGGAGCACTGCCATCTCAGCCAGAGTAAAATGTGAAGATCTGTATCATTGTCATGTCAAAGATAAGTCTGAGGTGTGTTTAGCCTAGCTTAGCAATAAGATAGGGAAATGATAGTATCACTTGCTCCACCAGCTGCTTTAAAGGAGCTCTATATGATATTCAGGAGCAATAACGTAACGGCAAAAAGCTATTTTCTGTGTGAAGATATGGTGGAGTACAAGTGCCCTGAGCAGAGAGTGAAGTCAGGCTACCTCTCTTCTAATCCGAGCTTCTCTGTTCTTTGCTGCGAGAAACCTCCAGGGCTGAAAAATGAAGCCAACACACAAGTGCCAGAAACTGCAGTTCCTCTAAAGGCCACTTGAGGTCAGTCATTGCCCAAAGACCCCCGTGTTAAAATGCCGACTTTAAGAAAGTGCTGGATCTGGGGTACAGGGGTGAATTTTTAGTTACGCATAATTAGGGTGGGCCCCCAAATCTGGTCACTTCTGGCTTTGATGGCGACGTCTCAAATGCCGAACTCTGGCTTCAAAACGGGAGTCGCCAAACCAATGGGTGCCGTCACAGCAGCTACGTCCAACATTTTTACAGTTTATGTGCAACAGCGCGTTTGCTTCCTGTAAGATTGCAAAACCAAACCCTGTTATTTTACCTTAACCCAACCACATGAGAGTGTTGGCCAAACCTAACCACGTGTGTTTGTTATTGAAGGAAAAAAAGTCAATTGGTGTTGTACCAATGTAGTGCTTTTATTTTGAAAGAGACTGTATGCAAACTGTACATTTCCTGTGAAAACAGAAGTGTATCTTGAAATCAGACAATGCATGTAACAGGCTGAAGTTGACACGGCGTCCCAGAACGTCAACAACCAACACCCAGGGTGCCTTGCACGAGAAAAGTCCATGAACAAATGTCAAAATGTGACGAGGCTGGAGGGGAAATGTGTTGCAAAGAACAGTGCTCTGCTTAGCAAACTTTAATTCTACCATCTGCATTATGTCCTCCAGCTTATGTTTGTTTGCATTCAGTTTCGGGATGAGTACGGGATTTGTTTGGCTGTGACCCTCATCGTACGTGTCATGGTCCTGGATTGTTGTTGGAGGAAACCCGAATGTTTCAGGCTCAGTCACTGTTGTTCATTTACACACTGGGCATCATGAACTGTTTACAAAGTGAATCACGAGGATGTGGTGAAGTGTGTGTTTACTATAGGAGGTAAAGTGTGTAATTGACCCTGTGGATCACATACACTTAAAAAAGAACAGCAACATAAAGTACAGTGTGTTGTTTTTACCTGTTGTCAGCTACTTAGAGTGTAATTACTGTAAGTTGGACTCAACCCTGATCGGTTTTGCCACATCAGGTACACCCACCGACTTAATTGAACCCTCCTACGGTGCTGTGGTTTAAGCTGGTGATTTTTGTGTTGGATAACGTCGACATCTGTCCGCTTTTCCCTCTCTATCGCTCCATCTATCCATCCTGCTCTCTTTCTCCTTCACCGTGTGTGGCTTAAATTACAAAGCTTTCACTCAGAAGTGACTCATGTCGGGAGAATGCACTTCTTTCTCTCTCTTCGTTTTTTTTTCTTTCAACTGTCTTATTGCCTCTTAATCACACTCTCACTCCATTTTTTAAGATCTCAATGTGTTCTTTTCTTTTCAGCTCCCAAGGACATGTCTGTATTTCTCTCCTGTGCTCTTTGTGTTTTTGTTTGAGAGATTCTGCTGATGGGAAAAAAAACACCCTTTTTTTCCAGGGGATTTGAGTATCACACCTCACTGTTACAGCAGTTCAACAGCACACCTTGACAGACTGTTACGGCACATCCTCACTTCGCAATACCCAAAACACCCTCAGATCCGAGTCCAGAAGGGGACGGTGTTGAGAGACATGAGGGGAGGCAGGGATCGGGGGGGAAACGGACCCGAGGCAGACGGACCGACACGAGACGAGCGGATGGAGAGGGAGAGAAAAAGGAGCGCAATTAGTCATCGATTTCAAAGACAGCATATAATAAAACATTTCCCCTTAGGTAAACCTGCTGAATGCAAACACGAATTAGCCGCCCACGCTTACTCAGTGAATAAGGCTAAAAGAATGCATGGCAGCCCACTCATCGAACACCACAGAGCCACTCTCTCCCCCTCTCACTCATTCTCTCTCCTCTTTCCGCCGACACATCTTATAATGGGTTTCACCTCCACCACTCAAACACGGGCTTCTGCAGAAAAAAAAAACAAAAAAAACATTTGAAAGTAAAATTGAAACATTGTTTAAAAAAGGTCCACGCCTGAGAAGTGACTGTCAGTTTTCAAGATTTTTTAAATTTTTTATTTTTTTTTCCCCAGCTGCGGGATTCATCGTCAAATAGCGGCACAATGACGAGGGCGTGACAACCTGGTGAAAGGGACTGTCGGTTTTGAATCTGATGAAAAGCATCATGTTTAATGGAGATACAAGGATGTACTTAGCGCGGGGAGGGACACATCCAAATAAAATCCCCCACCATCCCCGAAATAAAGAAAAGATGTGTTGACAGCAAAGGCCACTAATGCTACGCTGCCATAGAAAATTATGATGAAAGTAAAAGTTGTGCAGGAGCGGCGCACATTAGTAAGGGCAAACCACTATTAAATGAATGAAAGGAATGAGGCTGCTTACTCAAGCGGTGAAAAGATCTGCAGAATGATGTGCATAAACAAAAGTTAGCCACTAATATACTGTATTGACTGACAGGGATGAGGATCGAGACCTGCTGCACTGTGTAAAATGACAAAATCACAGCTTGCTTCAGCTGCAGCTTAATTTAACCCCTTAACGTTCTGCTCAGCCGTTTGGTAGAGAACATTCTGAGTCACTGTATCTTAATGAAAAATGTGTTGAACTTAACATGATTGAGCCATATCTACCATTCGGTTCAGGTACAGTATGTTAAAAAAAATCCACTAAATGTTGCTATGTCTTTACGTAAAATGCCGTCTTCGGTCCACCTCCTACAGGAAGTTAGGCACAAAAAAAGTCGAGTGGGTATAATTGCAGCTGGAGCAGCTACGTGACCCGCCCACCATGTCTACATGTCAACCCACAATCAGTCTCCTTCGCTCCTTGGCCTGGAAGCGGAAGTCCCGACGAAAGTTAGCAATCAGCTAGCTATGACGCATTATATTAAAATAGAAGTGGTTAAGGTTAAGGTTAAGGGTAATAGGAAGGCTACATCTTGTTACTTATGCCAATACTAAGTTTGTGATTACCTACCATTAGCTATGAAGTATTACATTAAAAGAGAGTATATCTTGATTCATTATGAATTAAAAAAAATTACAATTGGTCTCATTTATTCACCATGACCGTGGTGTTGGTGGGTTTGTCTTGCACTAGTGGTGGTAATGGTTTGTGAGGGCGTGTCCTGTACGCTACAAACGCAATGTGTGTGCAGCGTAACATGTCTAAACAAAGGTGATTCCAGATATGAGGGCTTTGTTTGGTGGGATTTTCAAAGGTAAGCATATTTTTTCTGTGTTATAGTTGCGGAGGTCTGATTGAACAGAGTTATGTAACTTAATACAAAAATAAAAATCTAATAAGGGTCAAATAATTTTTTAAAGCATTCTCAACCAAACGGTTCATTTGTCTTTTGATGGTAAAGGTAGTAAAACTAAGCTTATGTAACTAAATTGACTTTTGGCTACAAAATAGAAACTTCTGATCATTTATTAGTGTTAAATGATAGAATTACACTGGAGAAACTTGTCCACTCACAGCTTCTGTTTTGTCTAACCAAAAACATCATGGAGAAATTTCAGTACGTACTGTTTTTCTTTGGACTGTGGTAAATGAGCCACTTTAATCCTTTTAAACCTCAGCGCAGCTTTTGATGCTGTTCATTGTATTTTATTAAAACATCTTGAAGAACTGGTCAGCACCCAGGGCACCTCCCCCAAGTGGTCTGCCTCCTGTTTATCTGACAGGTCTTTCTCTGTTTAGATTGGTGGTCTCTCCTCCTCTACTCCCTCTATCACTTGTGGTGTACCTCAAGGTTCTATCTTAGGGCCCATGTTCTTTGCACTGTAGATGCTTCCTTTAGGCTTTATTTCCCGCAAGCACAATGTGTCCTTTCACTGTTTTGCCGACGACACACAAATTTACCTTACGTTTAACCCATCACATCCATCCTTAACTGAATGCTTAATGCTGCAGCGAGATCTCACTGGTACCATGTAAAGAAACAGAATTACACCAGTGGTATCATCCCTGCACTGGCTACCATTCAAATACAGGATTGATGTTAAGGTTCTTTTTAAAGCCATACATGGGCTGGCACCCCAGGACATCGCTTAACTTCTCTACCCCTATTCCAGCTCTGGGCCATATGGATCCTCAGAACAATGTCTTTCAACTGTCCCACGATCAAGAATAGTGGGTAAGGGGAGATTGTGCCTTTGCGGTAGCTGCTCCAAACCTTTGGAATAACCCTCTACTCTCGATCAAATACTCAAAATACTAAATACTCACAACTTGGATTATATTTTATGAAAAACACTTTTGATTCTTTTAATCTGAATGAATTACTTGAATGAATAATTTATGGAATAATCAAGGAATGGGCACATATTTTGAGGTAGCCAACAACCTGCTTTTATAAGTCCAAAGAACTTTTGAAAAAAAGGGGGACTGGGCGTTTAATTGGGACAAGACTTTTAATTAAATAAACTTGATTTGATTTAATTTATATTGATCCAATATATAAATATTCTAAAATAATTTCACAAGTGTAATTTTTTGCTGAACTGTAATTCAGTGGTGACAGTGGTGATGCTAAGATGACGAATTTACAATTTTTATGAAAGGAAAAAATTGTCATTCATACCATATATTTGAGGTTATTCTATTAGAATTAGAATTAGATTTGATTTGAAAAATATGATTTTTCACAATTTCTGAGATGTTTTCGTAGCACTGTAATGGTAAATATTGAAAATAAATATGTAGAAATAATACTAGTGCTAGTAATACCACTATTATAGCAGGATATAGTATGCTTTTTTGGGTTTTTCTTTCTGGTTTACATCTACATGAAACAATATCTCAAAAAACTACAGGGTCTGTTAGGAAAAAAAATATTTTTGTTATCATTGCCCCAAATTAATAACAAATACAAATAATTTTTTCCAGAGCTTTTTTCTTCGTGTGGACATTAAAGGGTTAAACAACATAAATTGCACACATGGTTTATGTGCACTCACTTTTTTTGTACTCACCTGAATCTGTCCTTGTTGTTACCAGAGCAACAAGAGAAATTTCCAGGGCTCTCATGCTGCACTGGCAGCCTGCAGATGATTTCTTTATCAACATGTTTCTCTCGGTATCTCTCCCTCTCTCTTTCTTTAATACACAATCACTCATAAAGTCATTGTAGTCTTTGCACAAGCTGACAATCAGCAAATAGTGGCTGTTCTTGGAGGTTGGTGGTGGTGGAGGGTGGAGAAGGGGGGGTGCAGAACAAAAGAGCAAGAAATTCAAAGGCAGAATTTCCCAAAACCACATGGGCGTTTTACAGTGTGTCAAAAACATCAAAACTCTGACAGAGGTTAACTAAATGACGGCTTTTGTACTTTGTGTTCTTTGGTGCGTGTGGGCACACCAAGAAGAAGAAGAAAAAATCAGAGAAGCACAAGAGACGGAGCTGTGATCTCTGCGGTGTGGAGGGGTGACCCAGTGTCCCAACATTTACCCTGCCATTTATGACTGAGGAAGAAGTCCACGACGCATCTGAGTCACATCGCGAAACTGAAACGTCTCTCACTCCTTTGGTCATTCTATCGCTCTCTTTCTTTCTCTCTTTCACACATACATAAACACACACACACACACACACACAAACACACACACACACACACACACGGATATATCTGATAGAGATAGAGAGGGAAACCACAGTGAGTCAGGAGCAAACCACAATCAGCAGTCAACCCTTTCACTGAGGGGAAGCACGGTGACATCAGATGTGACCTTAAGCATGCTGATGAGCTCTGCACACAATGCATGACTGTATCATTATTGCACATGCAAATGCACGGACTGGCAGAGGAGAAAGCCCCACTTTAATTTACTGCATCTTCACCTTTTTCGAATAAATGCAACCAGAGGCCGACTGGAAACGGCTCTTGAAACTGCCCACTCTTTGTTTGACTGCAATATTACTTGTGCGAATATTCCCCCTCGTCCTTCAGAGTGAAACAGTTGATTTGAGAGTTTTCAGCAGCGCTCGGCTGCAGAAACTACATAAACTCACTTTCCGTTTCTCTCCAACTCTCAGTGTTTTCAAGTAAGCTAATCAGCATCTCCTGCATTAGTCACCTCTTTACCCTCTCCATCCCTCTTCCTTCATCCCCGCCGTCTGCCTCCTGTTAGCGCTGGCACTGTTTGGCTGTGTAAGTGTCCTTTTGACTGTCATCTTGTCTGGGGCCTCAATACACTTCTCCCTCCTCCGCATTCTCTGCCTTAATGTGTATGAGTCAGGGTCTTGAGCGCAGGTTTTTACAGTGGTAAGTGTTGAGGAGGGCTTTTTATGTGTGTATTTGTGTGCTCGTATTTTGTGTGCATGTGTGCTAATGCCAATAGCTGCCATTATCTTCCCAGTGCTTCATTAGAATTAAATGTCAGAGCGATTACCTGCGTCTGTGACTCACCTCTTAGCCAGGTGCTTTCTCTCTGCTCCCACATGCAACCTGCACACCAGGAATCCACAGTATGCAGATACTCACTCACAAACACACACACACGCACACACACACTGTTACACTCCTGACACATGGCAAAAGAATGGGACATACCCTATGGACAAACTTGCCCACAGATATACCTGGCATACCACAAATGAATTGGAGATATCATCACCTCGTACCAAACAACAACAAGCGCGCAACGGCTCCGCCGCCTCAAGTCCAGACTCATACCCGTGTCTCCAGCTAAATGTTTTAACCCTTTCTGCTCAGTCGGTTATGGAAAACTTCCTCTCCTTCCTCTTCCTCTCCTTGCCACTCACTTGCACATGTATAGAAAAGAAAAAATGATCTGGGGACTTTCTAAAACTGAGGCTCTACCTCAAATCTGTCTTTTGACTTTCAGTAATTCATAAGAAGTGCTAGCTGTCAGTAAATGATTAACTATGCGCCAGATGATTCAGGCTGTCTGATATGTCATCTGACCACATCTAAAGGCAGTTGAAGGTGGAGCGAAGGTGCCTCACTGACCTCTCCACAAGAACTCTGTGTCTTTGGTGTCTTGATGCAATGAATAAAAATAGGGTTGAAGGTGCGCACAGGTCTTCTCTTGGAAGTGTTCATCATGGTGCACGTGGCTGCACACACAAGTGAATGAAGTAGTTGTGTGAATAATGAAAAAACAGGGCTTGAGAGAAGTTCAAATCCGGCCTCTTGGTGCCTTCACCACTCTGCACACCTACAGTAGCCAATCCCTTCTTGAAGTTGACATGCTTGTTGGATTGCCCGGATACAACACTTGTCAGATGCACCTCCCAAAATCCTAATGTCAGAGAGTTGTGATGTGAAAGGTTTTCAGACACTGTTAGACAAGTTGATGAGGACTTTGTTTGAGTGAGTGGGTCTGGAGAAGCTAAAGGAAGCCAAGTCTGAATACAAGTTTTTGCAACATGTATGCATGGACAGTGGATCCTTCAGCAAGACTGGTTAGTGAAGTTCTTGGTCAAAGAACCAAACTATAATAAAAAAACAGTTCATAAGTCAAAATACGAATGACTCAGTGTCATAATCTTGCAGCTTTGGGCTCTTTAAAGCAGAGATGGGAGGAGGATGTTGGAGAGCAGATATCTGACGAGGTGTGGCACACAACTATTCAAAAAATTCACTCATCCTCCATTTGTCTGAGACATTGTCGCTCAATTTAAGTCTGTACACTGACTCCACTGGTCCAGACCTCAGTTGGCTAAGATAAGCAGTGATATTGCTCCTACCTGTGACAGGTGTGAACAGTCTTCAGCCACTTTCTGCCACATGTTCTGGTCATGTCTGAAACTATTTAATATCTGGGATTTAATATTTAAAACTTTTTTTTTCAACAATGTGTGGACGACTTTTTGCCCCATCTGTGTCCATGGCAATATTTGGAGTAACTCCTGTAAATGGAAGAACTCTTCACCTCCAACATATGGACACTGGATTAAGGATGTTATGTATCTTTTACAATTGTAGAAAATCTTTTGTACCATTTTTAACTTGTGGCAAATATAGATTGGCTGTGAAACATGTTATACTCCCCTACTTCATTAATTTGTTGTCATATTTAATTTTTGTTTCTCTTTTTCCTCTCTTTTGGATTGCCTTTGACTGGTCTGGCTTTCTTTGTTCTTATGTTAATGGCTGGTTAAGTTGTCTTTTCATCCTCGTTGATTCTGTTTTTGTCTATTAGTACTTTGTATATCTTTATTGAATTGCTCCTAAAAACACCATGTTTAAAAAGAACCAAACTACAGGCATTTGAAAGCCACCTGTCAGATCTATAAAGGCTGACTATATCACTTTGTTCCTGCATCAATTTGCTAATACACACCACAGCGCAGTTGTCAGAGGAAAATGTTGGTATTGTGCATCTCTGTAAACCGTGAATACATCACATTTACATACATATCATATCAATGTTTCTAAAGTGACGTAGCATATGAGCTGACTGTCATTAAGAGGTGGAGGGGACGGTGGATAGCGTGACACAGATGAGACACCTGCCAAGCTGCAGACCACAAACAACAAAACTGGTCATGATTTAGAGAGTCATTGCTGTGTTTCCAGATTCATTTACAGCTCCAAATGTGGGTGTTTTGTAGCAACGAAAAGTGGTTGGTTTTTATTGAGACATCGCCGCTTTTCCTGCCAGGATAGTGACACAAAACCAGTGATTTTAAGCCAAAAAATGATCTACTGCTCTCCATAAACAAGTGTTTTTTTTTTGCCTAAAACCTAACCACACATTAACCACGTCCAATCATTCATTTTCCGTAACTGTTTATCCTGCTGGGGGTCACAGGGTGCTGGAGTCTATCCCAGCTGACACTGGGTGAGAGGCAGGGTTCACCCTGGACAGGTCACCAGACTATCACAGAGCTGACACATAGAGACAGACAACCATTCACACTCACACTCACACCTACGGACAATTTAGAGTCACCAGTTAACCTGCATGTCTTTGGACTGTGGGAGGAAGCTGGAGCACCTGGAGGAAACCCACGCTGACACAGGGAGAACATGCAAACTCTGGGTCCAAACCAGGAGCCCTCTTGCTGTGAGGCAACAGTGCTAACCACTGCACCACTGTGCTGGTAGAAGACAAGTGGCAGAGGGGAAGGAAAGAAATGAGCAGTAGCAACATCACACCTGGCTCTTCCAAAAAATTGGCGATCCACACACCAACCACCACCATCTCCACCAGCACTGCATGTTTGAAAGAATCATGAGCAGATCAGATCCCAACAGCCTTACTCATGACAGCAATAAATCATGACACACACACACAGCTGATCCGCACCTGAAACCTTTGTCAGATGAGGAAAAAGTCTGGAGTTAGACAAGAAGTCTAACTCAAGTAGAAAAATAATAAAGTCCAGAATCTGATGAATTTGAGGAACCATCACTGTGATGAATAATTGGTGTGTTGCTGTATTATCACAGGTGAGTTTCTTTTATCTCATCATCTCGCTGTCTGCATCTCACCCGACCCCAAACCCTGACAGATCCTCCAGCGTGACCATAACTCACAGCAGCTCTGCTCCAAGAAATCAGCAGCTGACGGTATAATACACTAAATAACTGCCCCCCGCCCCGTGTGGCGCACCCAGTCTGCTGCGGTGTCTTCTCATGGACAGAATTATTATGGGATGTGTGGGGGTGGAGGGCTAGGTGACAGAGGTAGGTGAAATGAACTCAGAGGACCTTTGGCTAAGCGCTAGAGGAAGAACTGTCAGTGCAGAAGTCCTGGTAATTGACGATCTACAGCATGCCTGTTGTTAATATATCTCTCCCCTGCCTGCTAACGCAGTGCTGCTCGGCCCAGCCACCTACGCAGTCATAAGGCCGCTCTGTATCGAAGGCCTTGAGCTCACCAATCCAATGTTCTCCGGCTTTAAAACAGCATGTTTTCACAGCTTCTCTGAGGCTTCAATTTTCTTTTCCCTTTACACATTTTGTCAGGAGCTTTATATTTCTTTGACCTCTCGAGCACTCTGCTCCGTGTTCGATATCATCCCCGCCACACAGTACAGTACAGGCCTTATAGGCACAAGGCTCACTGTAAACACACGCATTTGCTGATAAATTATTGTTTTGTTGGCGTAAGGTAGCGACAGTGCTGTAAGGTGGCGCGCAGATCGGACGCATTAAGTGTGGAAGTCGAGACAAGCTGCGGGATCCTGGGAGTTATGGCAGCACAAATGAGGCAGAAATATGCCTCCATTATTACACAACACATCATTGACTTCACATCTCCCTACATGGGGCAATGTATGTCGCTCTCTGTGTGTCTCTCTGATCTCGCCGGCGTTCATAAACTGCTTTTTGTAGCATCCACTGCCATGCACACACAGTTGTCTAATTAATTATGGGGTTTATGTAATATATATCTCCCCACAGCCATAAACAGGGACATAAAGGTGCTGTAATGCAAACATGTACAAAGACTCTTTTAATGACACACACACACACATGCACAGTGAATCCCTGATGGTTACCACCATGCAGGTCTTTTTGGTGATACCTGTTTAAACCTCTCATTATTTTGACAGTTGCTTGTGTGCTGTATACTTTAATGGCAAAATGAACTGTGGGAACCTGCAGGCTTGGATACACCTGGAATAAAAGCTATTCTAAATATAATTTTACGACCTTGCTTGTCCTATTATCTTTAATAGACACAGAACATTATGTATCTGCGCACCAATGCAGCCGTCTGTTTTTAGCTTACAGCACTTATTTATGATCAGAATTCGCTCTGTCTCATTGTCACAGCTGCCACTCTTCTGTCAGATGATAGACGCTGCATTTGCTCCTCAGTCTCCTGCCAGTTCCCAAATGATCTGACGTACACTGCGGAACATAAAGATGACAGATCTGCCTTTTACACAGTGCAGTATTAAAGCTGGGGTAGGCGGTTTTATTTTAGCGTCACTGGACAAAAATCCCACAATAACCTTTGGGTATATTGTTATTTAAATTGTCTGAGAGAAAACTTCTGGGGTCAGTTGCACAAAACACCTTAAGATAAGATTTCCCTTAAAGTCCTAGTTAAGATTTGCTCATAATAAAATCAGTTGTGCAAAACACCTTTAAGGTTTCTCCTTAAAATGTTCCCCTAAGTATTTATGTTTTCTCCTTGTCTTGGTCTTATACTTAAGGAATCCCTAAACTGTTGCACAAAAGACCTTAGCAACCAAACCAAGAAAAAAAAAGTGAGGTATCTTTGACTGCAAAGCATCCCAAAAAATGGACTCATCAATGAGAGAGTGTAAAAGACAAAACAAAATGTGTCAATACTGACAGTGTTTCAGAGATGATGTCGCTAATAGCTTAGCCTTGTGCTAACCAGAGCCAAAGACTCACAGCTGTGGCCTCAAGTTCATGCCTACGTAGCAAATGTTAGCTAGAGCCTCGAATCACAGTGTGTCCTCCACCTCACTCCCCGCTGCTACAGACCACCTCATCTGAAGGAGAGCGGGCATTTGCTTCAGAGACAGACCCTTTATCAGGAGCACAGCTAATCCAGCCAACACTAGCCCCGGCGCCGGCGACTGGACCGCCCTGACTCCTCACTGGATCAGCAAACTTTCAGTTGCTGCTGAAACAACATTGCACACAGCAGTGTTTGGGAAACGTCGGGTTACTGTATGATGCGTGTGCATATGCCTGTAGTCGTCTGGTGGGAGGGGCTTAGGACAGAGAGGGGAGCAGGCTGTTCTCATGCACTGTTCGTATGTTCTCCTACAAAAAGTAAAGCACCAATATCTGTACATATTCCACATGATCATGAGTCAGTAATTTGTGTATAACCCACATATTTGCAAAAGCTGTAATAATGTGATCAGTGCGCACACGGGAGCAAAGAAGGAAGCAGTCCCATAAGAAGGTAGGTTGGGGTGGTGGACAGGTCTCAGAACACAAGATTTCCCCATAATACCAGTGATGGGAACAGTGTGAACTTTGAGTGAACTTTGAATCATCTTGAGGTACCTTGTCACCATGTTTCTTTTCCTAAACCAGTAACTTTACCTGCCTTACCCTAAAGATGGATACGTTGAGGGGAGCGCAGCAGGAGCTGCAGGGTGTATTTTCAGATTCTGCCTTTTTGTTTTGTCTTTACCTTTTCTAGATTTCTACCGACCTTTATCTTTAAAGCAACCTGTTGCTGCTGGACTGGAACTTTTAATGATGAGATTATACAGTACATACCTGAATTTTTCATGCGTCCTCCTGCTTAATCTAAAGCACACACATTAATGATCGCAGGCTACTGTAATTTATTCAAATCTGAGAGAAAAATGAACTTGTGCTGAATGATAAATGTTGTGTAATGATATGCAGTTTTAGCCCTGTTTAAACCGAGGAGCTATACCTGGAGTCGTCCTGTGATCTGCAATAACTAAAGAGGTGATCTGTAAATGCCATGTCCATGCTCTGTGAGGGGTACCCTGCAAATTACCTACCGAAGACAAAAGTCCTGTCAGGGCTGCAGGTAGCATTTATTTTCTTGATTAATCAATTAATCAGTTGGTCGACTGAACATACGTCTTCAGCCATCTTGATTTATCCCACCAACAATCCAAAACCTAAAGATACTTCATTTACAGAGATATAAAACCAAGAAAAGGCAGCAATTTGAGAAGTTTGAGGATCTGGAAGAGGATCATCTTTGCCTGAAAATTATATAAAAATATTACGAATAACTGATTATCACAATGGTGCCAGATTAATTTTGTTTTGATCGACTGATTAATTGTGGAGCCCTACATGTCATATTATATAAGTAATCTCCATACAGACAGAATAAATATTCCAGGGGTAGGTGGGTAGCAAATGATTTTCCATGCTCTGAGTTAAACGCTTCCAGCAGGGTAGAAAATTTTAGCCATTGCCAAATAATTATAGGAGGTGGTTCGTAATAGACGACGATTTCATGTGACAAACTGCTTACTGAGTTTATTAAATGTGGTCCCAGGAAACACAACTGTCTACCCACAAAAAACTCAAACATACACTTACAAATACCAAATACAACCAACAACTGTACGGCACCAAAGACAATGAGACTGCAATTATTTTGGCGCAGTGTGAAGACAGTTAGTCTGGTGTATTAATGCAGAGCAGAAGGAGATGGACACTCTGTGTGTGTGTGTGTGTGTGTGTGTGTGTGTGTGTGTGTGTGTGTGTGTGTGAGCTAATAAACAGAGCCTTTTCCATTATCTTTGTGATATGTCACTGATGAAACAGCCCAGTCACCAGGAGAAAATGATGGCATCGCAAGTTTCTGCAAACCGTGGATAAGTTAGATTTACATGTTTCACACGTGTCATATCAACGTTTCTAAAGTGACGCAGGGTATGTACTGACTCTGTGACTGGGAGGTGGAGGGGACGGTGAACAGTCACTTAGGTAAGACACCTACCAAGCTGCAGACCATCGTCTGAGAACATCAAAGAGCAAAACCGGTTGTGTTGAAGCGAGTCATTGCTATAGTCTCTTTTACACTGCCAGATTTTCGGCGAATGTTGGGCTGTTTTGCTGGCCAGCTTTGAGCGTTTAGACACACAGAGCCGGATTGCCGAGTTGATCCGAGGTGCCCAATTTTCCGCCTCGTAGACATATTGGTGGAACCTTTTGGTTTAAAAAGACTGAGGCGGCCTTCTGCAACAGGAGGGGGCTGTTGATGACTTGTGGGAGGAGCTGCTGATGACGCCGCACATGTGAGCCACTGGCGGTGGATAAACAGGAAACAGCTGATAGCAGGAATTAGCGAGCAGCTAGTAGCAAGAGGGAAACACAAACCTGACAGACACTGTAAAGATGAGCAACTGGGGAGACAAGGAATTGCGCGCCCTTCCTTGTCCTCGCAAACGAAGAGGCCATTAACCGTCAGATGACGGGGACGGTGAAGGACGGGCCGACTTACGAGAGAATCGCAGAAGGACTGACCAGCCGCAGCTTCCCTCCCACGTCACTGTTTACGTCACACGCTGAGCTACACGTTTTGTTACTTGCTCACGCCCCCCATTGCCCCGAAAAAGGCACATTCTGTATAAACAAAAGTAGGTAGGCGGCATTTTGCTGCACTCCCCGATTTTGTTTTTATACTGCCAATGCTGAAAAAAGACTGATTGGGCTTTCCTGCAAATTTGCACAATTCCTATTTAAAAAGGCCTTATGTTTCCAGCAGCTTTTTAGCCACCTAACACTGGTGTTATTTAACAACCCATCACTGTTTTTCCGGAGGTGATAGTGCCACAAAAAGCAGTTGTATTGTGCCCCTAAACGTGTCTGAAGCCCAAACATGATTTTTGGGATTTCATTTCATTTCATTTTCACTATGTAATAACATGCAAATGTAGTGTATCTGTGGTTTGCAGAAACGTACAGCGGGTTGTGATGTGTTTGAATGATGATGTGGTCATTTAAAAAAACATTAACAAAATACATTATGCAACTGAACCAAATTATTTTTATGAGCAACGTGATGTGTCAACTCTACCTTCACTGATCAGGGCATGCAAAATGACTCAACCTTCCTGGAGACATAAATCCTGTCCAAACAGGTCTCGTGTAAATTTGGTGTCGCAGTAATTGAAGGTTAATGTTTTATTTTGTTTTGTGTCTCACAAAAAAACTATTCTGTATTTCTGTGTCTTTATTCTTTTAAGAAACTTTAAGATGTCTATTTAGGAGGCTCATGTTCGTCAAGCACTCTCTCAGTGCGGAGACAGTGAATAAAATCCATCAGAAAGACAGAGACCTCCAGTTAAAGACGTGGAGGACATGCACAGCAGTGTCTCTGCTCCTGTGCTTTGCTCCGAGGCCAGCTCAGAATTTGTCAGGTTTCAGTCATCTCTTAAAATAATCCAAGGATTTCATCAGTAAATGCGAGTGAAACACAGACTTAATAATATTAACTGGAAATGATGCAAGAACTGCGCAAATGGATCAGAATCAAGCTGTGACTTCAAGACGCCCCCCCGAGTTTGTTTCAATCTTTAAAACATCAAAATTTGTATTTCTGTGGCTTTGCTCCGACATCTCAATTGATTTGTTGCATAATATCATCTAACAGTTACCAAGTGTGACTGTACTGTGATCTCACATACTAATAGCAATGCAGTAATTATACAGTAATGCATACCAACCCCCAATATTCAATTATACTCAAAATGTCCCCTCAACATACAGTTACAGTGCAGATTTAAGGGAACGCCCACATGTGGTCACATCCTTTTACACCAAAAGGAAAACAAAACATTTCATCCTGAAGAGATGCTTTGTGGCTTTTTGTACATCAAATAAACGTCTTTATGTTATGTTCTTATGTTTTTGTGTCTTAGTGTCTCAAAGGAACGAGGGCGAGGGCCACAGCTGGCCATTTCAGGGGCTTGTTTTTGCCACTGACAGGCTCAGAGTGTCACTCTAAGTGTCTGACATCATTCTGAAAAAAAAATTCCCATGTTGTTAAAGAGCAAGACCCTTTTTGTTTAACCAGAAACAGCCTCCAAAAGGCTCCTCAAACCCACCGGACTCCATTTAAATAAGCATTAATTATATCCGTATCATATCTATGCTTGGCTTTGGGGCCGCTTCTGCAAAACGACAGGAGGCCAGGGGCCAGTTATTAGCAAACATTAATAATTAATATATAAATAATTAGCCTGAACCTCCGGCATATTTTTGAATACTCTAGCTTTATTTTGATGCTTTTATGCAGCTTATTAACATTAAAAGTACAAGGAAAAATTGCCTCCATTAAACTACAATCATTTCAATTTAATTCATTTAAAGAAATAATAAAATAAAAGTCAGCTGTTAATTAATCTCTTCAATTTCTTTTAACCTGGATCAGTTTATTTGTGTTGTAAATGAGTCGGTTTTTGAGGACATATGATCTTAAAAATAAAAGAGAAAAAAATAATAATCAGACAAGACAGTGTTTGTGTTTTGAGCCAATGATTTTACCTCTGGTGTCATTGTTTTTACAGCCCTCTCTGTCTCTTTTATTCCCTCTCTGTCTTCTCTCCTTACTGTAAAGCACTTTGTTCTGCCTGGTTCCCCTCGTCACTGTAGACCTGCTGCTGATAGTCAAAACAAGGTACATTTTGGCCCTGAATGGATGGATCCCCCACCCACACCTCTTTCCTACTCAGCCCAGCACATGAGCCATGCCCAGGAAGTGCACCAGCCACCGCTGATATCAAAGTATTTACATATTCAAAACAGATTTTCACATACGCAACAGGTTCCGCTTCAATATCTGTGTTGGAGCTTCTCTGTTTCAGCGAGGAGACCTTCTCCTGTTTATTGTCATAATGTAACTGATTATTTTTTAATGATCAGTGCACACAAACTGCTCATCATTACGGTCAGTATTCAGCTGAGGCCGGCTAAGAAAATTAGTCTTTAAAGAGCCCTTGTTTTGTTTCTCTTCATTCAAGGGCAGCAGCACTTGAGCGGCACTGCTAGGTGTGATTACTGCAGAGCTGAATAGGAGATGGAGAATAAAACAAAAGATTCACAAATACATGCTACTGGAGGCTCTGTCAAAAAGCTACTGCAACACTCCTACACAGTGCCGCCCACACACACGCACGCACACCGCCACTACACACTAATGTGCATGCACACATTCAGATGGTGGCACACAAAGAGAGATGGTTAGATGCACAAACACACAAACCAGCACATGCACGAGCACATAGACAAACACAATGGCCCAGAGGCTTCTTTTGAAAATCTGAGATTTTTTTTTCTCCCCTATCCTTCTCTTCAGTAGAACCATATGGGGAACGGGAAGAGAAAAAGTGCAGCAGAGGTGCAGGTTATCTTCATATTTATTCATCAGGGTTCATCTCTCTCCCTGCAGACAGAGCTGCATGAGAACATCAGATGGTGGGTAGGATCTGCCTGCTATTCTCAGCTACAGGCTTCTCAGAGCCCGAGGTACCGAGGTCCCAAAGGCTGCTTCAGGTCTATGGCGAAATAACCCTTTCCTTGAGACCGGAAAAATACATCTAAAAGGATGTGGGGCTTCGGGGATTTGTAGAATGAGCTGGAGTGGATCGCATCACGTATATCACAAAGCAGAAACATTTAGCACTGTAGGTGTTCGGTGTCTAACATTTGGGAGGATATGGATGAGTGATCTGATTTTAGATCTGCCTCTGTGCTGAACTTGTATTCTCCCCCCTGCTTCTTATTCTCCATCCCAAACTCACAAATCCCCGATCATAAATACTTTATTTTTTTTACATACTCGTGGGAATGAACATATGCACCCTGTAAATGTGTGTGAATTTTTTGCCCAACTACACCAGCACGCACAGTGTGTGTGTGTGTGTGTGTGTGTGTGTGTGTGTGTGTGTGTGTGTGTGTTTGTGTGGGACTGAGGAGCAGAGGCTAAGGTGAAGTCTGCGTTAGCCAGGCTGAGTGGATGGATGGAGAACATCCGCGTTAGTCGTGACTGCTCAGGCATCTGTAGGAGGATCTGACTAGCACTCGCTGCTCCCTTATATAACACACTGGAGCACGCTGAGCACTGATTATAAGGCCACAGGTCAACTCTCTCAACACCTCTGCAATAACGTGTGTGTGTGTGTGTGTGCGTGTGTGTGTGAGTTTGCAAGATTTAAGATTATACGATTTTAGTGTGGGTGTGGTTTGTTATAGTTATAAGCAAACAATTATTGCATGCATGAGCTCTGTGTGTGTGTGTGTGTGCTGACCCACAAAACAACCCAAATTAAAATGATTCTGTTTGTTTTTGTAGAAGTTTGCAGGCTTCTCAAGATTCACAAATGTTGATTCACTTTTCTTATCTCTACATTTTTTGGGCTTATCAGATGCTGATGCACAAAATCTTCCAGGTGGACTGGCTGTGGTTCAAACAGCTACGCACCACCCTGTGCAAAAAAACAATGAATAAATTTAAATGTAATATCTAGTGGCTAGAGGGGTTGTTAAATTGACGATACTGACCGCACAAAGTTTGAAAAATTAGGAACCTGACCCAGGGACCTCAGAACTGCATCTCTGCTCTTTGCAGGTGATGTGGTTCGTTGGCTTCATCACGCCGTGACCTCCACTGAGGTGGCTGGCAGCCGAGTGCGAATCGGTCAGGATGAGAGTCAGTACAATCTCCAGTCTGAGATTGTGGTTCTCTGCCTGAAAACTAACATACTCTCCCAAGCTGTCACATATCATCACTCTGTCAGTGGCCTTTCATGTCTACATATTATGAGCTAGATATCCTCCTGCATCTGCTTTTGACGTTACTGAACGCCGCAGCCGATGCTGCGACATTGAAAAAAGCACGTGGTTAGGTTGAGAGTAAAACAATGGTTTGGCTCTTCATTTACAGGAAGTGAACACCAGGCTCCAAGATGAAAGTCCAGGGTTTGCTGGACCCATCCACCACCCCTCCCAACAGCTCTACAGGGACTTTCCAGCTCCTTATACCATGTCGTTACCGCTGTTATGAAGTGACACTGCCAGTCAACGTGTCATACCACCACAACACGATGACGGGCAGCGTATCCTAACACCGCTAAAGGTTCCATCCGGCAGCATTTGAACGTGACGCCATCCAGTGGCGTATCAAACCACTACGAAAGGTGGTTTTTGGTGTCAGGCATCTAATGCCAACAAAAAAGGGGAAGTATTTGATGACTACGGGATGAGATGGCAGAATGCCCCCTCTGGGTTGTGAGGGAGGTGCTGCCAGAGGCAAAGGTTTTCAAGTATCTCTGGTCTTGTTTATGAGTGAAGGTAGAATTGAGAGTGAGATGGACAGGCGGTTTGGTGCGGCATCTGCCTGACTGTCGTGGTGAAGAGGGAGCTGAGAAAGAAGGCAAAACTTTCAATTTTCTGGTCCATCTACGTCCCAACCCTCACCTACGGTCATGAGCTCTGGGTAGTGACCGAAAGAATGACGTCATGGAGACAAACGACCGAAATGAGTTTCCTCCAAAAGGTGTCTGGGCTCAGCCTTAGAGATAAGGTGAGGAGCTCGGACATCCGAAGGGAGCTCGGGGTAGAGCAGCTGCTTCGTCTCATCGAAAGAGGTCAGCTGAGGTGGGCATCTGTTCAGGATCCTCCTGGGTGCCTCCTGCTCGAGGTTTTGTAGGCACGTCCCACTGGTAGGAGGCCTAAAAACAAATGGACATTGCTCCAAAGTCCTGTTTGCCAAAAGATATGCTCTCCCTGCAGCTACTCAACCCAATCATCAGAAAAACTGTTAGCATTGCAGGTTTCTGCTAAACTATGGCTATGTTCCATTTGTTAGCAACAAGTGGGGTTAGGTTTAGGCACGTAAACCACTTGGTTATGATTAGGAAAAGATCATTTGGCTTGAAATACCCAAGTTAAGTTGCACAAAAGTCGCTGGAAAAGCAGGGACGTGTCTTTGAAAAACACCCTGGTTTGGTGGCTTAAATTTTGCTGAGAAATCCTGCAATGGGTCAGTAAAAACACCTGGTATCGGTTCCCTGAACAGTGCTGAGAAATGCCACAAAGGGTCGGTTAAAACTTTGGGGACTGGTGGCTGAAATGCTGCCAGGAGACGCCATGAAGGTTCAGTAACAGCTCCTGAGATCGGTGGCTCAAATGCTGCTGGGAAACACCACCAAGGGTCAGTAAATACATCAAGATTTGGTTGCTTATAAACACTGAGAAACACTGCAAAGGTTCGGTTAAAACACTGGGGATTGGTGGCTGAATTACTGCTGGGAAACACCGCCAAGAGTCAATAAAAACAGTCGGATATAGTGGCTCAAATGCCGCTGGGAAATAAACTAACTTCAGGGAGTGAGTATTTTAGGGAAAACAGGACTTTGGAGCAATGGCTGTTTGTTTTTAAGATATCGGACTATCGGTGACATGTGCTTTTTGTCCAGTGTGACATTTTTCAGACTTGAGGGGCTTCAGAATTTTGGGCCATTGGAAAATGACATGGCACCATCTAAGCTACGAGGCACTTATCTGCTTATCGGTACAGTAAATGATTTTAAGTACGATCTTCAGTATTTGTTAGTGACTTTTTGACCTTGTTATCAGTGGGGCTTTAGGGATGGCAGTGTCAGTTGTTTCGACCGTCTGTTGGTCGCTCCACCACTCGGTTTGACTGAAATATCTCAGCAACTGTTGGATGCACTGCCATGAGTTTTAGCACAGGCATTTTGTTGATCCCCTGACGGCTAATTAAGATTTCCCTTCCCCAATGAAATATTTGGAACGTTTGCTGCCAATTTTTGGGTCACACTCGATGTGTATTAAAGTCAAGCTAGAATTTATGGTCATTCGCTCTGCATGCACAGTTCACAGTAAACAGGCGGGTATCATTCAGAGCAACAGTGTACTCAATGAACAGACACAAAAATCAGGTGCAAATAACAAGAACACTATAATGAAATATAATAAATTACAAAAACAATTTCCTTTAACAGCAGCAAGAATAATTCCACTGCAGCAGAGTTCATTTTCAAAGTGCAGAGATTCCCTTTACAAAAGTTTACAAAGTTTTTCTCACTTGAAGCCTGAATGATTTTGTTGCCTGGATTCTTATCACTTCCTGGATATGATGACAAAAAGACCAACTTCAGTGGTGCAGAGTGATAATCTAGACGGTTCTGTAACAGTAGAAGAGGTCAGGAGAGCGATTTCATTAATGACGGCTGTAAAGTCGCCAGCTATGGATGTTTTTCCTCAGAATATTATTAGATATATGTTGACTAATTGGCTCCGATCATAACGAATGTCAAAGAGAATCACTTTGTCCGGGACAACTGCCAGAAACATTAAATAAGACGGATTTCTTCTTTAAAAAATAAAATAAAGACCCCACTGACTGATTCATGTGAACCATAAGATGCTGACAAACGTTGTCGCTGTGAAGATAAAAGATTCTGATACATTCAGATCAAGTGGGATTGGACGATGTCTGAAAGGTGTCTGATAGTGTCGAATGAGGCTTTCTGTGGTTTACTGTCAGTGCTTCACTCTTCACAGTATTTTTTAAACCTCTGGCCATCCAATCTAGGGTTGGGTATTATTTAGATTGAAACGGTTCTGATTCGGATTCTTTGAGGTATAACGATTTTGCAGTGTCTTTTACTCTGTGTCTTTATAGCTCCATGTGATGTTGGGCGACCACCACTGGTTGTCTATACAGAGGTGTGTGTCCTTATCTTGTTTATGTCTGATGAAGGGCTGCAGCCCAAAATGTTGCATGTGGTAATATGTTAAAATTTCCAAAAGGAGCAGTTTCTGGTGTGCAGACCTGTTTTTGTATTTTTGAAAGGAATTAAAGGCCCGTCTCAAATATGGCCTGTTGATTTCAGTGATTTAAACAAAGACTAGCCTGAGTTATGATTTAAGATTTATAGATATACTAGTCCATAGCCATTGGCAGCTTTGTCACCTTCTACCTGTGCCAGTCCTCAATGCCTATGTGCAGTTTCACATAGATTGACCACGTCAGTGAGAAGAAAAACGTGGGACAGACAGAATGACTGACTGACAGAATGACACACTGACAGTTTCCGTGATTATGTACAGCAGACCATACCATGACTTAGTCATACCAAACATTAGAAACACCAACATTGGTCCACAGGGGGAGCCACAGCCATTGGTCGCATTTGAGCCATTTTGAAGTATTTTTCTGTTGTTATAGCGCCACCCAGTTGCCAATTAGAGTTAAATTTCTCCAGTCGCCTTGAGGCGTCCTGTTCTACATATCTACCAAGTTTAGTAAAAATCCATATGGCGGTTAGGCCTAGATAAGAAATGAGCTCTCTAGCGCCCCCATTTTGTTTGATGGGGTCAATAATGGAGGGGTCCCCTCAGATTATGTGTGGTCATATGCCTACAAAGTTGCGTGGTGATGGGTGAAACCCTTGAGATGTTATACACCTTTATGTGATGAGCCACGCCCTCCGCAATATTCATTGCCTTATAGAAGCTCAGTTTTAGGAAGTTTTCCAACTTTTGCCAAGAGGGAACTTTAGATATTGGTCCCTAGATTATGTTCACCCAGTTTCATGCAGATCGCTCAAACTTCCTAGGAAGAGATCCATTTGAAGGGTTTTTCAAAACATTCAAAATGGCGGAAAATCTATATAAGCGGAAGTTATGGGTTCTTGAGGCAAATGTGTTCCTCATGAGGAGAGACATCTCTGTGCAAAGTTTCATGTCTCTACCACATACGGGGCATGAGATATGCCCATTCAAAGTTTGACATTTCAATGGGTTGCTATAGCGCCCCCCTTTGGCCAATTGATGTAATATTGCTTCATTGGCATCCTCCCATGACCCTCTACCACTGTGCCAAATTTCACATGGATTGACCAAGTCAGTGAGGAGAACAGAGACACACACACACACACACACACACACACACACACACACAGTGTTTTCCTCAGTATATAGTAAGAAGACAGATAAACTTTAAGAGCGGCTCAAACATCCTCTGACAGAGCAAATGATAAATCTTTCACACCACCAGAACTGACTGAAGTAGAGTTTGCAGTAAAATGTTTTATTCCAGCGACCAGGCTTATTTTATGTAACTGTTGGAGCCCACATAGACCAGAGTTTACAGAGTGGCTTCCACTAATGATGGAGACCACCAAGGTTAAATCATGTCCAAAGCAAAAACAGCAACAGGCACCATTTTCTGATGTACATTAAGGGTGCAGCATCACAAACAGGGCACTGGACAACAGAATATATAGGAATACTGACTATTTCTTTTTTATAAATATACATTAGATTTCTACAGTCTTTTCTTCCTTTTTAAATGTATTTTTTTTTTTGCCACGTCATGTTTGTTCTCTCTGTTCGAGCAGCAGATACATCACATTGTGTTACGTGCCAGTGGATATTATGCAAACTATGTATAAAATAAAAAACGTCCGTCAAAAGGAGAAGTGAGACACTGGTGGCCATTTTCAGGTTGCTTTTTAAAATGCAAGATTATAATCTCACCTTCTGTGTGTGTGTGTGTGTGTGTGTGTGTGTCTT
This sequence comes from Epinephelus cyanopodus, assembly GCA_026686955.1. NCBI lineage: Eukaryota > Metazoa > Chordata > Actinopteri > Perciformes > Serranidae > Epinephelus > Epinephelus cyanopodus. The sequence goes on along the minus strand of CM048927.1, from coordinate 37,739,582 downwards.
TCTTCTTCTTTCACACTCTTTTTCACAGCGAATGTGTGTCCAGATGGAGTGTGTACCGTGCTCTCACATGGCCTTCTGTCTGATCATCCCCCATACACCTCCATGTTTCACCCCACTGCAGGCATGCGCAAGCAAACACACACACCGTCGCCTCTCTCTCTGACACACACACACACACACACACACACACACACACACACACACAGTTACACTAACAGATATAGAAGCAAAACAGTTTTTCCTTCCTTTCCATCAGTCACCTTTGATGGCTCTTTGAGGTTTGCATTGCAGCTGCAGCGCCGTGTCTCTGCTGCACATTTACTGCTAACTTCAAAGGGATTTTAAGGAAACATTAACGTGTTAATTCTTTCTCTGCTCGGTGCGAACTGTGACTAATCATTCGCACTTCTTTGTGTTTTAATTTTTTTTGTTATTTAATTATAGTTCTCTACATATTCTCTTAACGTCTCAGCTACTATCTCTCTGCTTTCTGTTTTTAAGTGTGTCAAGTTTCAGCAAAGCAGTTTCTAGGAATGGCCAGATTTATTGGCCGAACATTGGTATCAGACAATATTTGCTTCGTTGACTAATCAGAAAATAAGATGACAACCACTGACAGCAGTGGCCGGTGTTTTTCTGTTGTGTTACATCAGTTTTGCGCAGACTTAAAAGCGGAGCTCAAGACTTACAGCGTGCTTTCGTCATGAGGACAACAGAAAACATGTTTGAGACGAAAGACATGGGGGATCATGAGACAATGGGCCCCTGGGCACAGATATGCAGAGGGCCCCATCACCTCTCTTACAGAGTACGAAGACACAAAGACTTTGTGGAGTTTTGCATCTCTTTGTAGTTTTTTTTGGTGACTCATACTTCATTGAGTTTTCATTTTTTAACAAACCAAAATTAAAACTTGCATCTCAGAAACATGGCACCCACTAAAGAATAATGCAAAATTAAGATAATATAAGATAATATTTTTCAGTCTCATTTATTATACTATAGGATATTCTTTCAAAAGCCGGGCCTTCTGTATCTTTCCACTTTCTCATTATCATCTGTTCGCCAATCATACTTGTCTGAATCCAACTGGTTAGGAGTTTTACAATATGGGCCATGGCTTTAGGATTGTCTAATATGTAATGACTGGGACAAAAATCTAAATCCACTCTTACGACCTCTGTAGTAGTCTCATGAACCCCTTTACAAAATGTCTGAATCTTTGGACATGACCACAGAGCATGTGTTAGGGTACCTAGCTCCCCTACACACCTCCAACAATCCGGTGTTTCCTTTACACGTAGCCTGAATAACCTACTTGGGCACCAATAGAATCGATGAAGGATTCTGAATTGATTTAGTCTTATTTTGGATCTCTTTGTAGTTTTTTAAGCTTTTTTGTGATTTTATGTCTCTCTGTGGTAAAATGTGTCTCTTTAAGGTCATTTTTTGTCTTTTCTTTGGTTGTTTTGTATCTCCGTATTGTTCCTTGTCTCTTTGGAGTTTGTGTTTGTCTTTTTGTGTCTGTTTTGTCTGTTTGTGATTGTTTTGTGTCTCACTAGGTTTTTCGTGTCACTTTGTGGTTGTTTTCCTCATTTTTATACTTATTTATTTATGTCTCTTTGCAGCTTCTTTGTCATCTTTTTGTGTCTCTTTGCATCATTTTGAGTCTTTTCTTGGTCGATTCTATTCTTCAAGTGAAGACCATGGGGCCTCCTGACACTTTGGGCCCCTAACCCTGTATCAGGTAGACCAGTTTAATAATCCATCCATGACAAAAACACGTAGTGAGCTCACTACCGACCTGCCAGATGACAAAACCTTTTGTTTCTGTGGTATCATCAATCTTGTATTCGGGAGGTGGAGAGCTAGTTAACGTTTGCTGTTAGCAGCCGGTGGAGGTTGCATTAAGTTACAATATGATGCATTTAAGCTCTATTAATTAAAACAGACAATTGGGCTAAGATAAGTTCCAACATGCTTCTGATGTGTTTGGTGTAATCTTGTAAAATATAGTTTCTGGTGAGAAACTTGAATAATTGCACCTGTTTGAAGGGAACATTTGTTGATGTCTTCACTGCAATATAAAACAGATATTAGAAAGGGAATTATGATTTATTGTATGTCATAAAAAGGCTTTTAAAGTATTTTTAAAAAATGTTTTTCATGTGAAAAAAGGGTTATATTAAAGGTTGTTTCATAAATGGCTCACTTGCCCAGTGCCTGCTGATGTGTGCTCACCTTTATTCTTATCAAGACGTTCAGGAGGTTTTTACCAGGAGCTGAATCATCCACAGAGGTCTTTTCCTCCCTTGGTTTGTCCATTCTGGGCTACTGTAGAAACATGGTGGTGCAACATGACGATCTCCATATAAACGGCTCATTCTAAGGTAAAAAGAAAAAACACAATGATTTATCTTTTAGGTGATTATACACTAAAGAAATATATTGTATTACTGCCAAAATATCCCCCTTAATTTTACACACTGGACCTTTAAAACAGATCAGTTTTATATTGCAGATTTCTCAGGTTCCTGGGACAAAAGGAGGAAAAAAACCAACAAAAACAAAATAAACAACAACAGTCCATTGGTATCAGCTATCAGCCAAGTTGGTATTTCAAACATCTTCATCAGTATCAGGATTTCACAATCTCTTCATCCCTTACAATAATTCCTGATGGGTAGAGTTAAAGTGTTTTGTTGCATCAGGGTCCTTATTTGAACTGCGCCTGTATACAGCACACACCTTTACATGTAACAGGCCAACACACACACACACACACACACAGCAGGGAACACTGAGCTCAATGATCAAAACAGCCTTTAAAACCAACTTGCGTGTCAGCTACAGTAAACACGGCTTTGTGGCCGAGGCTACCTCTGCAATGAAGAGGCAAAAAAACCGAGGGAGCTCTCATAAAGGCTTTCGATTACAGTGCGCTGCGATTGTGTGTCGGAGGGGAGGGTAAATCCAGACATATTCAGAGAGGTCAGCCGGGTCAAATTCCTCAGGAAGAGAATGTGGAGACGAAGGCAGAAACATGGGAACTCAGGAACCCACCCTGCAGCTCTCGCTGCACCCAGCGTTAACTGTTGCTTAGAAACCAAACAGCGCTCCTCACTTCTTTTCCTCCTTTTCCTTTCTTTCTGGCTCCTAAACCTACAATTTTCATTATGATTTGCTGTTAAGAGCAGCAGCGTTAAAGTCTTGAGATGAATTGGTGTGCTGATATTCAGGTGCGACGGCAGGCACTCCAACAATCGTGTTCTGATTGTGGCACTCGCCCCAAGAATTACTGGACTCAAAGACTGGGTGTGGCTGGCAAAGGACAGTGTTTTGTGTGTGGTAGAAAGAGATAACTAACGATAAGGAGATGAGGGAGATGAATAGATGTGAAAATAGGGGATTCCTCCTCTCTAAGCTCTCATTTTTCTTTTCTCTCTCAGCACACATTCACGTAAAGAAACACATCCGTCAATAGTCGTCTGAGTACAGTCATCGCTGTTCTATTCCATCAAACTTCACATTCAGTCAGCCGCTCTTAAGCTTGTCTAAACATCCTGATGCGTGTCTTCCTGTGTTTTACCTTCAAGGAGCAGGTATTTTGTGTCAGTCTCTTTATCTCTGAAGCAGTTGGGCTTCTCTGCCTGCTGATGTGTGTTTTGTTTAATGCCGTTTTTATTGGTTAGATGTCAGGGGAGCTGAAATCGAAGTTTTGTCGAGGAATATCAGCAAGCACGAGGTCAAGCGCCTCCCAAGCGCTCTTACAGTTACAGATGCAATTACGTAATGTTACGTAATCTAAAAACCAAAAGGGGACTCGAAACTACAACCCTCTGATAGCTCCAACGCTCTGTTAAATTTGCACCACATCTAACAGACACATCCACTGTGTTCATGTGTTTTTCCTCTTTGATGTGAAGCGGAGAGGAGGGAGGAGAAGAGGAGAGGAGGAGGAGGAGGAGGAAGAGGAAGAGAGCAACGAGACGGGGAGGGACGAGGGTGGAGGACGACGTAGGTGTAAAAGCAGCTGGGGAGAGGAGGCAGAACTGACACACAAAGGTGGACGATGCTTCATTTCCAGGGAGATGTCTTCCCATGAGTCCTCTGCCTCCTCCATAAACATCCACAGAACAAGCGAACCCTGCAGCATCCGGCCGCTGAAGCAGGGTTTTCTCTGGCTGTTATCGTGAAAACACACAGGTGAGACACAAGGTTAAGTACATGGGGAGGAGGAGAAGAATCCAACATTATACTGTGTAATATGTAACTCTGGGGAGGTGGTGGGAGAGGTGTGAGGATGGTAGATCCGATGGTGGTGTGTGTGTGTGTGTGTGTGTGTATGTGTGTGTGTGAGGCAGCGATATGATGAATTCTAACAAGAGCAATCGACTCTTAACAGAACCTAAACATCAACAGTTTGACAAGAGTTGTGTTTTCTCCTGATGGGAGCTATCGTCCCTAATTTTGTGTGCGTTTCTAGTTTTCTACAATAATTGGCAATTAAATGGCACAAAAGAAAAGTGACCAACATGGGGGACTGTGCTGTTCATGTCTCTAGCCTAAAAAGTTGCTTTGCGTTGCAGCTCCATATCGTTATATCCTGAACAACCGACAACGATGTGAACATCAGACAGTTTCAAGTGTGACCGTGCCTCTTTACACAGCGAGGGCTTGGCAAATAAATGACACACAAAAATTCAAAGTACACACACGTGCAGACATTTTGCATGGAAACAATTCATACCGGCAGCGATGCGAAACAGATGCAACACTTGTTCAATAAAAGGTTTTTGATGTGAACAGATTCGCCGGCAGCGACGCAGAGTTGAGACATCTACACGGATCCTTCTGGCCCCGAGCAGCGTCCGTCAGTCTGTCTGAGGTCAGCTGTTGTATAACCCAAGCTACTATAATTGAAGAAGAAGCAGAAGAGGAAGAAGAAGAAGATATACTTTATTAATCCCTGAGGGGGAATTCAATTGTTTTCACTCTGTTGCCATACACACAGGCCTGAAATACACACACAAACAGGACCTATACATGCATTAAATGGAGCGTCAGAGTGAGGAGGCTGCCTATGGACAGGAGCCCCGAGCAGTTGGGGGTTCAGTGCCTTGCTCAAGGGCCCAGGAGGCGAACTGGCACCTCCTCAGCCACCAGTCCACACTCCCTGATTGGTCCAGACAGGGACTTCAACTGGCGACCTTCTGGTTCTAACTAACCTTCCTTCCTTTGCTGAGTTTCCTTTTTTAGGCAAAATACTAAAACTAAATTTGAGTTGCGCAGTGTTTATGTCTACAGCTTCTTATTGTGAAAGGTAAGAGAGGTTCCTGTGGGACAGTATGTGCTACTTTTGTCAAGGTTGAAAGGCGTAATAAAGTTTGCTATCTTGGTTCAGACTACGGAGCCTCCATGTTGTCGTTTGATAATCCTCATCACTCCTCATGATATGTGAAACGTGATTTGTTGATGCCTTTTCTCACGGTGCGATGGCTCAGACAAATCGACCTTGTGTGTAACTTTTCTGATCTGTGTGAAAGAACTTATGACAAAAACAACTTGAAGAAACATATCGACATGGGAGCTTATCAAAAGCAAAGAACGCCCCCAGCGTGCAGCAGTCTTTAGGATCATGGACAAACCCACTATTGACGTCACACAGGTCCAGACCTCTGTGTTTTTTACAAAGCCTATATTATAAAAGTCAGAAAATAATTGCTTTAAAAAATGTTTTGTAAGATTATTGATTTTCTCATCCGACCGCCATCATTCCTTGTGTATGTGTGTGTGACTTTGTGTATGTGGTGAAGTGGATGAACTTGCCAACGAGGTGATTCTTTGATTATGTCGACAACTCGACGGCAGCTGAATCTATGGGAGGTGTGATAACTAGATAATGTTACTGGTGGACTACTTGTAGTTCATCATCCCAAAACATCACCTGACTGATAGTGTTGTGTCTGTCGGTTACTGCTTATAAACCCTAGTGTCACTCTTGTTCTGTGTTTCACCTCGCTATGCACTGTGTCTCTTGAATGTCGCCTAGTTTGCTACCTTTTAATAAAGCCCCGACCTTACCTGAGCGCTTTATGGGTACACGCCCATAAATGTCCCGCACAGAGGAAATACTTCTGTACAAGTCTATACACTGTTTCTAAGGACAATCCTGCAAAATAAAGTTTTAAACATCCAGCTAGTTAGTTTCACTTTCCCTTTACCCTAATATGTTTTTAATTTTATTACAAGAATATCGTAATGGAGGCCGTTAACATTCAGATATAAATATCAATGGACCCTGTGTTTACTTTTACTTACTGGGAAAAAATGAAACGAGAAAAGATTCGGGTCTAGATGAGGACACTTAGAGAAAAAGACAGAGAGAAAGTGATGGAGATGAGAGAGGAAGAGCAGGATTAGCGTTAGCATCATGTACATGTGCTGTTAAACCAAACAAGAGCTGACCTGAGCCAACTCCTACAATGTCATGTTCTTTGATAATTACTGAGGAACCTATGAGCTTAATTATAAGCATAATTATAGTGTAATAATATAGTATTTTCATGTAAATCTATTGTAAAATGAGACAAACACAAAGATGAAATAATGGATGTGTCGGGCTGAACAGAGAAAATCAAACATCATATTTTTGACCGAATACCTTGATACTGATCCAGCGATGATATTGTAGGGTTGACTATTGGTGCTTTTACAAAAATATTAACACAATGAGATTTTTGATTAAACAAAAATTCATCAGTAATGTGGATGAAATGAGAATGAAGCTTTTTGCTCGCTGTTTTTGTGTTGCTATGCGCCTCACGTTTCTGCGCTCTAGGCACCTGGAGTTTTTGCTGGAGCACTCGAGTTGAAAAAACTTTGTGCCGCACATCATCTCCGCTTTTGGAATGTTTCATTAAAGTTAGGGTTAGAGTTATATGGAGTTCACAGTTGACAGTTAAAATAATAATCTGCATGATTCATTTTTGTTTTCTTTATTTATTGCGTTGACTTTGGGCATTTCCACAACAGACAATTTGACTTGTCATAACCTGATGCACAGGTGTCATAAATGAACTGGCTGGTGAGTGTGTTTCAGTGAAGCCACGCCAGAATTCATAACACCCGGACCCTGAAACTGGCACACCTACATACACACCGAGCCAATATTAATTATACTGTTGACATCTTTACAGGGCAGCGCAGATCAGTTTCACCACTCAAGAAGAACAGAAGGATCTGTGCTCACAATCTGCAATTATTTTTTTCCTTCTTAGCAGCACAAAAGTGCACATACTGTACAAATGTCTCATCATTACTAAATGGCATGGCACTAATTGTGCATTTCCAGCATAGAGCAGGTGAAAGCAATCAGCAAGTCCAATCACATCATGACATCCATGGAAAAAAGGGGAACCGAGAGCTGAAGTACACAGTGAATAGTTACACCTTACCCTACCAGACACTAGGAGACTAAAAACTAGGAGAAAAAAGGTTGAAAAGACTTTTAAAAGGTTAAAGTGTGGTGCCCTCTCACATCGAAAGACAAAGTTAATTGTTCGTCACACACTTTAAGATTTTACAAAGATGGGGATCTTGCAGGGTCACTACTTAAACGACAAAACCTAGAATTCTTTTGAGATGATTTGCCACCCTGCTCGTTGTGGGATACATTATGCCTAAATCTCTTTAAGAAAAGTGACATATTAACAATTCATTACGTGTCTGAAACAAACAAACATTCAAGGTGCTCACTGGGATGAAACAAGGCTGCCTGCTCTCCCTTTTCCTCTTCCTCCTATGCATCGACTGGATCATGAAACAAACAACCTACAATAGAAAGACCTCGACTTCGCAGATGATATTGCACTACTCTCACATACACACCAGCAGATGCAAGAGAAGTCCCAGCTGCTAGAAACTGGAAGAGGTCGATAAATTCACATGCCTTGGAGGTGTAATTGCTGTGGACGGGGGGACAGAGGAGGACGTGAAGTCAAGAATAGGGAGAGAAACAGCGAATATTTTAAATAAAATCTGGAAAAGCTAAAACATTTCACTGAAGACCAAGTTCAAAGTCTTTAACTCCAACGTCAAGACCGTACTGCTGTATGGATCTGAAACCTGGAGGACCAACAACATCATCAATAAACTGCAGACTTTCATCAACCAATGCCTGAGACGCATCCTCGGGATCTTCTGGCCAAACAAAATCAGCAACATCAACCTGTGGGGACGCACCAAACAAGACACAGTAGAGGTACAGCTGATAAGGAGGAAATGGAGCTGGATTGGACACACACTGAGAAGAAACAACACAGCAATCACCAAACAATCACCAAACTTGGAACCCACAAGGCAAGCGAAGTAGAAGAACCAAAAACACCTGGACAAGGAGCACAGAGCAAGAATTCAAGAGGAAGGGACTGACATGGAAACAGCTGGAGAGAAAGGCACAAGACAGACGAGGGTGGAAATGATTCATGATTCATCAATGGCCTGTTGGCATGGCATGTTCTGAAAGGAATACAAAGGCCTACGTAAGTAAGTAAGTATGTGTCCGCAAAAACACAGAAACGCAAGATAAAAGTCGTCAAATGTTGACAGTATTCTTGTCAATCCTAAACATAAACTGTATCTGCGCACAAACTTTACAGTACAGTTGGATTTTGTCGCCTCAGCTTGCTGCCAGCCTCTGTTGGTTATCTACGCTATTTTACTGGGAGGAGACCTTGGAAATCAGAAGCAAAGGGTTTCAAAATTAAGATGTCGGTGACCATTCTCAGTCGTCCAGGTCATGGTCACCTTAAGGTAATCTATAATTGCATAGCACAGCACAGAGAGACAGCTCCTGAGGTCAAGACTTGGCTGTCCACTTACATGTAAAGGAGAAGGGACATTCTTTCAAGGACAGCAACGTTCACATCTTGGCTAGAGAGGACAGATGGTTTGAAAGAGGCATCTAGGTCAAACTCTTGAGATCCCTCCCTAGACAACTTCACACCCATTCTCACCCTAATGACACACATGATGTACAACTCTGTAAGGGTTCACACCCGCACACAAGCCCTTTTTACATAAGAATTGTGCAAATTTGCAGGAAAGCCCAATCAGTCTTTTTTCAGCATTGGCAGTATAAAACAAAATCGGGGAGTGCAGCAAAATGCCGCCTACCTACTTTTGTTTATACAGAATGCGCCTTTTTCGGGGCAATGGGGGGCGTGAGCAAGTAACAAAACGTGCAGCTCAGCGTGTGACGCAAACAGTGACGTGGGAGGGAAGATTTCAAATTAAGATTGGTGGTGCTGGTTGGTGGATCAGATACAAATTAAAGACAGACTCTTGTTCCCTCCTCAGCCCCACCAGTTTCTTTTCGTCTTCAAGAGCACAAGAGAACTGAGACTTGTTCACGTTCTTGCTCCTCCCTGGAGTCTCCTCCATGTTTACTGTCGACCTGGTGTACTGCTTCCTGTTTGGTGCTGGAGAGAGCGCACCTATTGGTTGTTGACAATCTTCACATCACTGAACTTCAGTATTTTTATAAGCCAAGACTAAAAACTTGCTTGATTTTGTCAGTCCGAGCTGGTTTTTTTTGTCTTGGCGTCCCGAGTTTTATTTCCACCTTCTATCAAACCGATCTAGTCTTTATTCAGACACTGACAGTGTCTGCAACAGTAAAATCGCTTAAAGAGTTGTTTGGTGTAAAGCCGACATCAGCTGTGAACCAAATCATTCCCTCCTTTACTTATTCACTTTGGCCTGGACGTGACAATCCAACCCCCCTGACAAATAGAGAGTCACACAATGGTAATTTTCTGGGACTGCCCCTTGAAAGTCAGATACTCTTATCAGTCAGAGACCCCTCAGTTGCCTGTGATCGCATTAAGTGGAACTGTATTTTTTTGTTTGTTCTTGTAACTGCTGTGGTTCCTGCGGCTTTTCACACCAGAACGTAGGGGGTTTTAGCGATCTGCAGCTGTTTTTCCACCAGGGATCATACCCCGGAAAGCAGTATTTCTTACAGAGACGCTGCGGCTTTTCCTGCAGGGGGAGCGCCCCCAAAATCGGGTATTTTAAACTAAAGCATGATCTTTTCCAAACCGTAACCAAGTGGTTTTTGTGCTTAACATAACCACATTAACCACAGAATTACTGAAAGGTAAAGTTTCAGCACATCTGCTACATTATAACGTGCAAATGTTACGTAGATATTATACGTTTTGGGCGATTGGGTATTGGCCATGAACACCACGCAGAGCACACATTTCAGACTCAGAATCAGTCTAATAGTGCACCATAAATAGTAAACACGGTGTGATTTCAGAGATGTCTCGCCGCAGCCATGAGATAAAAAGTTAAAAGCAGCCCCCCATCAGTCGACGTCTCAGCCTAAAAGACATTTAAGATCACGGTAATGTGTAAAGTGTGAGTGAAACGTGAGGCTTTATGCAGCCGGTGTAGACAGCTCCATTGATTAAAAGTGTCTCTTCTGTGAGACGCATGAGACGGACAAGCGTGTCTAATGATTAGCTTCTGTCTGTCTGTGAATCTGCATACGGGCTCCTCAGGTGCCCTGCTCGACGGAGAAATACAGAGCCCTCTGACATCTCATAAGGAATTCACACTTAGTTTATAAATGACACGGCCGATAAATGAACTCTGAAAATCAATAATACCTCCATTAAGAAAGCCCACTGTATTCAGAGCACATTTTCATTAATATTCACAGCCATATTTTCTACTGTCTCACGGTTTCAAAGCAGCGGCGCAGCTTATAGAGAGGAAGCTGGTGAAGGAAGATGTCAACACCATGGAAGAGGGAACAACAATAACTACATTTATAATTATGAGCTTAAAGGCTAGTGATGTGTGGTTGTGCTAATTATGGTCTGACACATAGATGACAGTATTAGTGTAAATATCTGTTTGTTCTGTCTCTGGCCTGAGTCACTGATGATGTAATGGTGATTTCCCAATTAAAACTCAGGAGCTGAGGAGGGGACTTTCTACTCAAAGGGACACAGAAAGGGCAAATAATCATGAAGTGGTGATGCATTCATGGCAACAACTCAGGATGATGCACCACTTTACTTGAGGGGTTAAATTATTGTGATAACGCCAAACTCTTAATTACCAAGAAACAATCAAAACCATATTTAATTCAGAGGGTTTCAGGAATTACACATCAGCAATCAGCTGTTTCTGGTAACTGCCAATAAGTTTTGTAAATTTAAAACTGTTGATTTGCTCTCAAGTTAGGACTGTACCTGACTCAGAATAATGTCAGTCAAATCAGATTCATCCGTTTAATACGAATATTCGACTACAATTTAAAGGTTGAACAGGGCTCAGCTGGACGTTCAGTGTCACACGCTAATGGTGCTAATAACGGATCAGAAATGTGCGACAACGTTTTTTGCTGACACCAGATGTCAAACAAAAGCCAGATACTGTGTCGTATTAAGTTGCTGTGAGATGTAAATTCACCACTTCCAAGTAAAAGAGAGAAGATAAACGCTATCTCGAAACCTAATGGTGGAAAGTTTCTCCTCCTCTGTGCCGCTGATTCATGTCTGCAGCTGTCTGGACCGAAGAGGGACGTGAAAGTAAAGAGCGCTCACTCCACAGCAAAGCGTCGGGACCAAAATGTTCCCCGGAGTACACTGCACAGCTCACTGTCTAACAAAAAATAAGCACGAAGCTATTGCTTGACTCAATATAATCTCAGTCGACCAAAGACCAAGATCGACTGATTTGAATCCTCGACTTTCAAGGAGCAGCCCTGACTCAATTCAGGCAAAAAGCCACAAGATGTGTGACAATGTTTTACAGTGATTTTAGAACAGCTTATGCCGGCCGTACAACAAACAACTTATCAAACCATTCCACTGTCTGAGACACATTTCCAACGTAGGGAAAAAGGATAGAATTGTGGCGCATGCTGTGATCTCAACTGTTTGGTGTAAAGCTGAAAATACAGCAGTGCCACCACACCGCAGCGCTCAATATCCCTCAGATCGAGTGCCGCCTCTCGCACAAACAGGACACATCATGCTGAAGAGCATCAAAAGAAGACAACACAAAGTTATTACTACCTTTACTAAAAGATCTGTACTTCTTCCACCTCTGAATTGGCTTAAAATCTTGTGTGAACAGCCCCTAATTAAACTTAAGCCTCACTATAAGAGACAAGACAAGACATCAAGCTATGATTCGCCCGGCTATATCTTTTTTGCTATTGTCTCTATGAGGACGGGACTGCAGGTTGTATAGCTCGGGATATTTCTCGACTTCAACAATGAATCTCTCCTCAGCCTTTCCTCGACACACACAAGACACAGCAACAGCAACAGAGTTCTCTTTATACATCTGCGGTGAGGAGGGGAGTCGAGCTGCTACAGGAGCTGGTATGAACAAGCAGAGAGCAAGTGAGGGAAAATAAGTTTCATTTGGGGGCAGCGAGGCTCAAAATAGGACAGTGGCATTAAGTGTTGTGGGGCGGTAGATGCAGGGGCACTGACGTGTGTCTAGCCTCCACTGGTAAGGGTGGTACATTGGAAATAATAGGGTTGGTTGTTCGGCGCGGGTGTATTTTTGCGGACACATAAGTAAATTTGTCACATTTCTTAAAAGGAGTTTAGTGTAATATTTCCACCAGGAGCAGTATCGGAAATAACTTAAAAAGGAATCTAGTTGAAGTGTTGGGCATAGTGACACTGAATGATCCTCAGTCTTTCAAATATCTTTTAGTGTGTGACTAAAGACACACTGGGTCTCATTCACAAACAGTGCATACGCACAAATCTGTGCTTAAACTGTGCGTACGATCATTGACACACAAATCCGGGATTCATCAATATTTTTTTTTACCAGAATTTGTTCTTACTCTGCGAACAAATTTAGGACTGCCTCAGAAAAACAAAATTGGCCGGTGCGCACGTGTCATGAATCCCACAGTGATTTTGCGTACGCACTTAATTTGTGCGCAAAGCAAGAACATCTCCATGCACATATTAGTGAATGAGGCCTAGTGTCTTTAAATGTGAGAGTCTGTCAGACTTTAGTCCTTTTAAACTATTTCAAAGTCTTTTCAAAATCTCATATGGCAGGTACGAGGGGTGTCATTAAGCACAGCGTGGAGCTTGCCTTAATTTTGTATCTGGATATTATAAAGTGTGTCCATGATTACACGGCCTTGTTGAATACTTGGTACAAATTGGTCGACGGCGGCATTCTGAGGTCTGTTATTTCTGAATAGCACGCCGCTGCTGTTAATAATACGCTGTTACTATAGAAACAGTTCTGATCACAGACTGGCAGAAGCAATAATATCATTTTTTAAATAAAAAATTTGTGTCACAGTGACACTCAACATGATGTCTTTAGTGAGGAGCTGTGGTTGAGGTCCTGCATCACCCTGCTGGGGTTCATTCTGCAGTAATGACCCACTCGCTGCACGTTAGCCCTCACTTAGAGCAGTTTTCTCCACACGAGTTCGAGAGGAGACAAAACAAAAAAGAAAGAAATCATTATGTCAGACGCAGGTAAACTGTCACTAAATATGCACCTAATTATACATTTACAGATGAATGTCACACCTCAGGGACACACTGATTTAGTTTTTCTATTGAAGAAATGTTCTGTTACTTTGTTAAAAAAGACATTACATTTTCTGCTTCTTTATTTCACGTATCTGCCATATACGATCGTGCAAATGATTTTGCTGGACACATGATGTATTTTACTCGTGGTGGAAAGTAGTCTTTAAACATCTACTTCACTTCATCTCAGAAGAAATTATTGTTCTTCTATATTCACCCGACAGCTTAAAAAATGAGAAATTTGCATTTAAAACAACATAAGAAGAGTTTATAAAATATGCTGGTTTCTTTTAATAAATTAAACAATCCAACCATTTTTACAAGTAAAGCTGAAATAATTAGTTGACTGACAGAATAATTGGTCCTCAGTGTTTGGACTGTAACTTTTGACAAATGTTTTAAACTGGGCAATAGAGCTGAAAAATGTTTCACTCTCTGTATAAACGTTTTACCATACAGAATATATTGGTATGTGACCCCTTTGTAATGTTCAGAAACTGTAATTGATTACTTTTATTTTGTAATATAATTACATATAACTGGTTACTCCCCAACACTGTGAGTCATTTTCGAATTCATTTTGAATAATTCGGGGAATCTGAGATTTAACATTGATGAACACAGGAGCTGCTGGTCTATCACTGCCTCCATCAGACAGTTTGTTTGTGTGACTTTCAGGTTCACCAGAGTCACACAATAACACTAACTAACTCACTGATTGAGGCAGCCAACACGGTCTCACTCCGAAGTCATCGAATGCCAGCACTTGGGCAGTGGCTTCCGGCATCAGAGCAACGAAAAAAGCTGTCCTTTCACGACAGCATGATATGTAGCCGGTCACTCATATCATTTAACGTTGCCCAGCACCGTCAAGGGGAATTGCAGTAGGACAACAACATAGGTTAATTCAACTTTTTTCACTCCATTGTCATAAAAGGAGGTGGAAGTCTGAGTAGGGCAGGCAGGCAGACGTTAATATGTGACGAGGTCACAGTGAGAATGTGTTGAGGCAGCTGTAGACCAGCAGCTCCCGTGTTCAGCAAACCATATTTACTGTTTTAGTTATTGGAGTCTGGTGGCGCTAGCGAGTGCGAGATGGAGACTGAAAGCCGTTAATCACTTCCTTGTCGAAATGAGCTGCAAGTAAGTACTTGCGCGGTAAGTAAAAGCAGTGAAAACAAGGTCAATATAGCGTGCACTTAAACTCTTACAGAGGTTTTTTAGGTGGCTAACACGTGACCCCCTCCACAGCACAACATTGCTTCGCTTCTGTGTTGGCACTCCTGTCTGCTTCTCCAAACTGTGGACGTGCCGACTTATATCCACTCTATGTATCACCTGTTGCAAATCTTTGTCTGCACTGTGATGTCACAAAATCATTTCACAGAACAGTGACAGTCAAATATCCGAGTGAAGGAACACACACATTTCAATGAAGACACTGTCGTTATAAAAAGCACAATCTGTTACGCAGTTGTTTATCTAGAATATTCCCAAAGATTCAAATTTCATCACTGAGCAACAGTCAGTAACATTCCAGGTTCACAGAAGCTGACATGTAGGTGCGATCACCGATTAAGGGAAGTAAACGGTGTCGTGGTTGAGAACACAGTTGCTGCTTGGCTTCAGGCAGAAAGCAGTTATATCATGGACAGCTGACAGGACTCAGGTCGGGGAATTCCAACAACGGTAACACACACACACACACCTGTCCACCTGCACACACATGCACGCACAAAGGAAAACAGGCGGTCACACGCGGCTGTGATGGGTAATGTAATGGGGCAGGTGGGGTCCCCTCTAATGAGCCAGACTCACCCCAGACAGGATGGAAAGGCTTGGCGGGGCGCAAGAAAAATAAAACACAACAGTGTTGCTTTAAATCACGTCTGCAGCCACCAGCAGCCGCGTGACGCCGTCCATCTGAGGGTGGAATGGAAAGAGGCTGAAAAAATGCTCAGTTAATGCTCCAAATATCTCCCTTCCTTCCTGCATCTTCCTCCCTGCACCGAGCCCACATCTCTCACCCTGACAACAAAGGTCTCAGACAGAACAATAAGGAGTGCACCTCTTTCTTGTTTTGTTCAAACAAAAACCAAAGAGCTTGTTTGGCACAGAGAAGTGTTGATGTTCTCTGCCGCCCCTCCAAAGCTCAATCCAAATGTCACTCTGCCCTGTGAAGCCTCTCTGTCTCTTCTGTCCTGCCCTGAAACGGGACAACATCTCATTGACTTTTCTCTAGTGCTTTCCCCATCACAGAGGTGGAGGTTCAACTAGCTGCATCATAACGTGCTCATGGGTCAGAAGGGACAAGGACACTTGTGTGTGTCACACAGTACACAACTCTCCCCTCCTGTATCCTCCCAAAAAATCATAAAAACCCTCTGAAAGTCTTTGGATCCATTAACCAAAGTCATTACATGTTCATCCTCCTGAACGTCTGAGCCGCTCTGTTAAACTATACTGCAGTAAAACCATGTAAACCAGACAGTCTACACTCTGCTTATCAGTGTAGGATAGAATATTTTCTATGAGTTATAACAACGACAGCCTATCATGTTGTTTTTTTAACAGTTTTGTTTCTAGAAATGTTCAAGGCATTTCTTGCATATGTGGGCCATATAGAAACTGCATGTTTATTATTCATATCTAAGTTTCAATGCCGAATAAGTAAATATACAAACAAAAGTATGACAATACATGGAGAGATAGAAAGACTGTGATAGTGATAATACAATACTACTACTACTTATAAATAATAATAACATTAATTAAAACAAATGCATGTAAAAACAATCAAAAATAATTTATAAAAAAAATACATTAATTAGTTAAAAATAATTTACAGTAACAAACAACAATAACCCAAAAAAGAGATATAACAATAAGAAGAAGCAGAAGAAGAAGAAGAAGAAGAGCTCAAATAAAAAAAATAAAAAAGAAACAAATAAAAATCTAAAATAGATAAATAAATATATAAATATAAATAAAAATGATTAAAAAGAGGGATGGTCATCATCTCACAAAAAAATATGTAAAACTTTTATGAATGAAAATTAAATATATAAAAATACAATTTACAGTTAAAAAAAAACAATTTTGTAGATCAGAGAGATTAACAAAACGAAAATTTTCTAAAAGGAAAAGTACAAAACTTATCATATTATAATGAGAAAAGTCTCCTTTTTTAGTGAGACACATAATGACTTTGTGTAATAGCTGCTGAGTTTTGTGACATAACGATATTAACTTATATGATGTTAATAAGAAAAGTTTCTGGTTAAAACTGAATAATTTTGCATGTTATAATAACACAAATATAGCACATAATAATAATATGAAAAAAATGTCATTGTAACGTAAAAGTTTATAAAAAATGAGAAGCTAAATATGTATTGGTCATGATGGCATTATGATATGCAGGACAAACTCTAAACTCTGGACTTTATTTATATGTTTGAAAGGTGATGAACAAATAGTTTGATTTGATATGATGTCTTTTAATAAATTAAACTTTTAACCAAAAACATTTCCAAACAGTGTCATACTCTGCTCAGTTTGGGAATTACTGCACTATCAAATGTATAAGTCTTAAATTATGTTTAAATAAAAATAGAAGAAAATAGAAGAAAACATAACTGAAGACTCATAGTTAAAATTCCCTTTTTTTAAGGCACTTCTAGATTTTTTATTTTAAGTAAGATCAACTTGTCAGATTTTTACAGTGTACATATAAAAAGACTGCCTGTACATTTACTTCACATATACATAGATGATACAGTTTTGTTCACCATTTTCCAATGCATGCTGTACAATTTCATATTTTGGATATTTTCCCTGCATTTCATGCATCACTTTTATTCATTCCTCTGCAGTATAAAAAGTCTCACACTTAACCAGACTTTGCAGAAATATATGGGAACCAAAAATGATTTGTAATAAAGGCGCATTAAACACAAACCAGAGGTGTGTCCTTTAAATCTCTCGAAAAAAAAACAGACAATATGGGCTATAAAAATGTGGAGCAAACGGAGACTTCACTGTTTCTGTGCATCACTGTGATCATTATGTCATGTATATATATAACAGAGCTGAAGAGCATGTGTGACAGAGGTGAAGCTGTCGTCACTGAGATGAAACATGAAAGGAGGTTTGTGAAGGAGGTTTGAAAGGTGGCAGAGGATCAGAGAAGTTTCCAGCACTCAGAGTGAGAGGTATGTACTCTGCCGGGACACAAGCAGAGAGTCCCCTCTGCACAGAAAAAACTGAGGGGAATTCCCTGTCCAAGGTGAAGGGAAATCACACACACACACACACACACACACACACACACACACACACACACGTATGCATGTGCACAAGAGTTATTTGTCCACATTATTCACATTTGTATTTCCCCGTCAATGTCACAGCTATATGGGCCATGAACTGTTAATGAATAAGTGTCACATTGACGGCTCTTACGATCTTATGGTGCATATATGGGTTGTGTGTGTGCGCGCGCGTGCATGTGTGTGCATGTGTGTGTGTTTGCTCTGGGTGGGAGAAGACGTTAGTTTGCGGTGAGAGTTTCCTGTCAGTGACAAGTTGATTGGACCACCCTTCTCTCGGAAGAGGAGGGGATAAACCCCCCCTCGATCCTCCATGTGTGTCTCCTGATACTAAACTCGCCGCCGCCAATCATATCTCTCTTTTGGAATCACTACCTGCGACTGTTTATCTCTGCAACAATGAGACTATTATTGAGACTCCAGTTTATTTTGTTGATTTCTTTCATTCCAGGAGTTATTTATTCTGTCAAAATCTAAAGTCGTGGCTCCGTCTCTGCATGTTGCACCGCCAAGCTTTGTTCAAACCCACTCAGTTTTATTTTAAATTCTTGACTCAAAGTTTCCAAACTTTCCAAATATGTTAACTTTTTTTGACTTGAACTTAGTGTAAGCATCACTTAGCTAAAAAAAGGGTCTATAGGAAAAGGGATTTTCAACATTTCAAGAAGCTGAAGGGGAAGTTTTAACGGAAAATGTTAAATAGAACTTAATAAAGTGACTTTTTATGTTTCATTTATGTGAAATTCTGTTTTTGTTTCCTGCGTCCAGCAACAGCAGAATGAGGATGGGAAAGCGTGCTGCGAAACATTCACACTCACACTGTGTCATTTACTGTCACCATAACCATCCCAGAGTTTCCCATGGACAATCCCTTCATCAAAGACCTCAGCGGTGTGATGCCTCGGCATTAACACGCACAGCAAAAGTACCTTTCTTGGCAAAAAAAAAAAAAAAAAACACCCTGCTTTCAGAACACGATGTACGCAAACAATATCTGATTTCTCTGATAACAGAAAAAACTTTGCTTCCTCTCGGCTGTGTGCTCTTTAGCTTCTTATTCAAAACACTGGAGGTTATTTGTTTTGTTTCAGCTGACATGAAGAGAAACTGCAGTTCACCTTGAACAAGGCAGATTTTTGTTTTTTTAAATGACTCGTCTTTTTATCCTTTTGTGTGGTTTGGTTGCGCAAAAACGTGAATTACGTCAGTAACAAAGAAAAAAAACACTAGTTTCAGATTCATCATAAATATCTAATGAAATTGCCCAGAAAAACAAAACATGACAGGTAGTGTCAACAAGCAGAAGTTTTCAGAGAAAGTGCTCAGGAAATAATGAAACTTTAATATCTGCAATTTGTGTGATAATAATCTGCTGATCAGTGTTGGGAGGGTTAAATTTATATTCCACTGCAGATGACTGAGAACATGCCATAAAATGTCACTTGTAACAATTCCACTCAAATTAAAATATTTTAATGAAATATTTTAAAAACTTGAAATACTTCATCATCTTGCTGAGTTCCTGACTTTGTATCTTCTCTACTATTGTTTTGAGGTGCACTGCACACACTTTTAAATAATCTGTTTATGGTTAATGCCTCATACTCCTTACAAAATTATTAATTTAAAATGAAGATGTTTTTCAGCTTTCATTAACGTGTATTAGTAAGTTGACAACTTATTTTCACATTTTTGAGTAGGATGGAATTAAAATAAATACATTAGAATATCTTAAATGAAATAGTTTGACCACTAAATATCACCACTATTTGTAGATAAATATTAAGTCGGCTCAACTTAATTAAGCTTTTTGACATTGAAGCAAAATGTGTTGGTTGTACTAAACTAATTGAGTTTATCAGATTATAAAAGACTTGTAGGATTTACTAATAATGCAGGAGTTGAAACAACTTAAAAAGATGCAAGATGTTACCTTGTTGTTTTTAAAAAGTTGAACCAACAGATTCTTAAAATAAAGATAATTATTGGCATTGAAAAATTATGTTTGTTACTTTAACGTGTTTTAGTCAAAATCTATAATATTTTTGACATTTTTTATTAGAATGGAATAAAAATAAATAAGTTAGAATATCTTAAATAAAGTAGTTTGACCACTAAATATCAACAACTTCTGGATAAATATTAAGTTGAGTCAAATTCATCAGATTTTTCAAGGTCAAAGCAAATCATGTTGGTTGTACTGAACTAATTTTAGTTCGTCAGATTATAAAAGACTCATAGGATCAACTTAAAAAATGGCAGAGTTGGATCTACCTAAAAATGTGTATGCAAGTTGCTACATTTATTTTTCTTTTAGTTAAACCATTGAATTGTTGTTGTTTTTTTTGAGAAAGTGAATTTAACACTATGTCCCAACAGCAATCGAATCAAATAACTGCACTGAATCAATTAATATGCACTTCTGTGACATCATGTTAACACACCACATAGATGGGTGAAATGCCCCCACCCCCTTCATTCCTCTCCTCACTAAGATATGGCTCTAAACCTACTTCCAACACATGAATTAAATGACTCAATTCATATTCCTTCAGTCTGTTAAAAGGGTCTGTTCAAAAGGGTTTTTCATAAAAATTAATCTAAGTTGTGAGGATTGTTTTAACAGGATGAAGGTGTGTTGTGTCCGTATACTGGGTGCAGTATTCTTCTCTGGTGCTCTGTCTGTCAAAAGATCAGATGAATGACTCATAACGCATATATTATCTGAAGCCTAATTTCCAAACAAGTAACATTCATGCTGGCTATTAATTGAAGTTTTGCTGTAAATGATGACGGGGCATCTGTGGGAAAAGTCTTTCAATTTATTTTAAAAGACTCGAGTGATTTATTTCCAGTGCACCTGAATCTGAGACGGTTAGATGTGCGAATATCTCCCATCAAACACATTTTAACAGAGAAAAACATATTTTTCTCCTTTACAGAAAAAATGCAAAATTAGACCCTTGGGGGAAACAGCACCCACCCCTGGGGCTTCTTGCCCTGGGCAGGAGCATTTTTGTGCTTTAAGAACAGTTTTTTTTCTCCTAGCAGGGTGTTGGTTTATGTGTCATCATCCTGATTATGCTTAAATCATATCCAAATATTTTTTAATGTTACAGTAAATTCCCCGACCTAACAGCTGTGCTCTCAACTGGAGACGTGTTCACTTAAAAGATGGGCGAGTACTTTCGATCTTTCTATGTTTGTACTTTTAAAAACACATAACACATTTTTATATTGTGAAATTTACAGGAAGTGACTTACAAATATAGCTAACTGCAAGTAGGCTGTTTTTAGCCACGGTCATTTATCAGAAACCCTGACGACCTCTCTGCAGCCAGCTGCCCTTTAGTTAAGTTTTGTAGTTAAATGAGGAGGCATCGTTTAGACGTCATGAACAGTCGTTCTCCACCCATTGTGGAGCTTTTAAGGCGAGCAACAGGAATAAATACAAACAGGGCTGACCACAAAAATTCAGTTGCATCGCCTACAGCCAGTTGGGACATTCCAGTAGGAAACTATGCAATCAGACTAACGCTCACTGACGTCACATTCAGTTTAGGACACGGTGTAAAAGCAAATAAAAAATAATAATAAAACTTAAAGTAATCTATTTTTATTGACAGTGACTGTGTTTTTAATACCACCAATTTTTAGATGGACAGATTTTTTGTAGTTCGGTTGTTTGGGGTACTTATCTATAGTCAGTATATTACATACAGTATATGATAGTCGGCACGTCCCCAGTTTGGAGAAGCAGGTTTGAGTGTGACACATAAGCTAAGCAATGTACTGCTGTGGAGGGGTCAGCAACAAAATATACTTTAGCCACCTAAAAAAATCGATATCAGTTTAAGTGTGCGCTGTATCAAGAGTACTTTCACCGCTTTGCTTTTCGTCAGACCAACACGTTCTCATCCCAAGTCAGCCCGCTTTCATGGTTTGGCTCAGTATTCATACAGGAAACAAACACCAGGCTCCCAGGTGAAAGTCTGGTGTTTGTTGGACTTTCCAGCTCCTTATTTTATGTCATTACCAGCAGTGTTTCAAACTGACACCGTCCAATGGCTTATCATAACACTGTGAAAGTCGTGTTACCACCAGCGGCGCGTCATACTGCCAAGAAAGTTGGTTTATGGCGTCGGTGTCTGACGCCGAAATCACTGACAAAGCAGCAGCATTTGACGACTTCGGAATGAGAACAGGCTGGTCAGACAGCCATTACCGGCTTCAGATCCCCATATGTTCTCGTCAAAGCCAGACTCCATTGAGAAAAACAACAATTTTAGCTCCCTGAGCACAGGAGCTGCTGGTCTACTGCTGCCTCAATCAGTTAGTTTGTTTGTCTTATTGTGTGACTTTGATGAATCCGAACCAACTCTTTTAAATGCCAAAGTCGCACAATGACACAAACAAAACACCCGTTTAAGGCAGCAGTCGACCAGCAGCTCCTGTGCTCAGCAATGTTAAATCACTGTTTTTCTCAATGGAGTCTGGCTTTGAAGAGAGCGATATAACAGCTTCATCTTCCAGCTGGAAATCAGTGCCTGACATAAAGGTAAAGTGGTAAAAACTAGTCTCAATATAGCGAACACTGAAACTGATATTGATTTTTCGGGTGTCTAAAATAGATTTTGCTGCTGCCTCTTTCACAGCAGCACATTGCTTTGCTTCCATGTCAGACTCCAGCCTGCTGACTGACATCTACTGTGTGTAATGTTTATGGATAAACACCCGATACAACCCCTCTTAAAAAGTTAATTTTAAATACATTAACACCGTTGTATTCCATTACTTACGCTGTGCTGCCAGTTAAGATTGTGGGACATGATTAAAGGCTAACAGACACTAACTTGACTTCACAGTAAGATATATATTGATATTTTAATATGCTGCTGTGCTCCTGACAGAGAGCTTTCTTTTTTATCATTCCTTCATAACGATTCTGCTTCTGATCATTTACATATTTATGATTTTCATTGTTAAAAAAAAAGTTTCCATCTCTCAAGACGACTGGTTCGGATGAAGCAGTTTGAGGGAACACGGTGTAATATTTCATCAATTTCTTTCAAACCATTGTTCAATTTCAGAGTAACTGCAAACACAACTGGCAGAACAACGATTAGACCCTTTCACTGAAAATTCATGTCATTTAACTGAACAACTAAATCCATGGTAGCAGCTTGGCTGGATGATTGCCTTCCCTTCCACACAGGCTATTTTACTCTCCCACAGAGCGAATTCATTCTCCCATGTGTTTGGATGGCGCTCAAGCTCTGCCACTGACACAGTGCCACTGCCAAGCAAGACAAAAATTCTTTGATAACCAAACGATTGTTAATATGTTATGAAAGAATATCCAATTAATATGCAGAGACATTTAATTCTATTAACTCGCCCTCGCCACTGTTACCTTTCTTTCTTTGGCTTGTGCAGGATCAGACTTCAGTCAAAAGAAATGTTCAAACCGGAGCTTCGTCAAGGACTTTTACTGTTTACTTTCCGGTGTTTATTCTGATTGGCAGCGATCACAACAACCTCTTGATGAGTAATGTCAGAACAGGAGAGAATGAGGCTTGCATCGAGACAGGGAATGAGAGAAAGACTCGAAAGAAAAGCAAGAGTGAGGAAAAAATGAGTGAGGGAGACAGAGAGAGAAAGAGAGGTGCTAGGCCCTCATCATCGTTCGCCCACACATATTCCATCCACTTCTACATCACTCCATTACCTCCATGTAAATGACAGCTCTCTGTGTCCCGCTGAGGGGAGAATAAGGCCTATTAACACCACAGCAGAGAAAGCCCGGGCACTGTTCAGCCCACGCAGAGTGGTCCTCCTTCACCCTCACACTCCCACACACAAATACACACACATACTTATACACACACACACACACACACACTGATACACAGCTGGCCGGGGGAAGAAGGGCGGATGCGAAGAGGAGGTGGGCATGCAGGATGGTCATTCAGAGGAAACGCTGGTCCCTAAGAGTTTCTAATCTGCCGCACAAAAGCAGAACGCAAGATGAAATCACTTGCCTTGTGCCTTGATTGTTGGCGGATGTGGGCTCCAACAGTAGGCAGCGTGCCTCGTGGGTAAATTAAGCATTACGAATCAACCTGCCTGCCTTTTTTTTTTCTCAGTTTCTACCCTACATGTGTAATTTCTGGGGCTCAACTCAGAAATACGTCAGTCGAATCACATCTGACTGTTCCATATGATTATTCAACTATTCATTCCTTTTATTCTACATGTAGCTTGAGAGTTTGAACAGGGTTACAGTGACATTAACGTAATATAGTAAACAAGCTAACTACGCTACGATGGATCGGAAATGTGCAACATTGCTTTTTGCCGACACTTGCTATAAAAACAAAAGCAAGAAACTGTCATATTGGCTTACTGTGAGCTGTAGCTGTAAACGTGAAGCAGAAGATAATATTATCTCAAAGCCTCTCGTCCTTCACATATCTGCCTCTGTGTCTGCAGCTGCCTGTACTTGAAAGCCGCAGCATGAAAGCGAGGAACTCACTCTGCAGATAAATCTAAGAATCTAAACTTCTTCAGACACTGACATGCAACTTAAAGTAATCCCAGTCGACTGAGAGGACTGAGGGCGGGGAAGCTCAATTATTTTTTTCATCCCCGATGGAGAAAATGCAACCTAGTCACCAGGAAACATGTTGGTCAGCAAGCAAAAAATATGCTACATCTGCACGTTATTATGTAATGGATATGTTCGAACGCGACAATTCCTCCTGGAAAAACAGTGATGTCTAAGTCTTAATATCTGCTTTTCATGGCACTATGCCCAAAAGAAGAGTGATATCTTGGTCAAAAACAACTGCTTTTCAGGGCACTATCCCTGCCAGAAAAGCAGTGATGTCTTTTTAAAAAAACAACCGTTTTCCAGGGCACTATCCCTGCAGGAAAAGCAGCAATGTCTCAGTTAAAGAAAAACACATATGAATCATTATCCTTGCTGAAAAACAGTGAAGACTGAAAACAACTGCTTTTCATGGCAATATAACTGCTGGAAAAACTGTGATGTCTCAATAAAAAACAAGTGCTTTTCATGGCTCTGTCTTTGCTGGAAAACTACCAAGTTTAGTGCAAACAAAGTTGCTAGTAAAACAGTGACGAGCTGCTACAAACAGCTGCTGGAAACACAGCAATGACCTGCTAAATCACAATTTTTTTGTTTGTTGGTTGAGCAGATGTCTTCAGCTTGGCAGGTGTCTCCCCTGGGTGACACACCATCCATCATCCATCATCCCCTCCACCTCAAGGTGACAAAGTCAGCGCATATACCACATCATTTTAGAAATGTTGTTGTGATGTGTATGAAACATGGAATATATTTGTGGTTTGCAGAAATGTGCAATGCCAACATTTTCTTCTGGCGACTAGGCTGAGAAAATGTGTGAATGATGGCAGACAGACAGGTGTGTCTGTGTTATTACCTGACATCACCGAGCACACTGGAGGAAGTTCCCTCTGTTGAGACGTCAAATCTGCCATAATTTGTGTTAAAAGACAAAAGGTGGGAAAAACAACACGGCATGTTTGACAGGACACAAATTCTCAGCTCTTTCGCCAAAAAGCGGTACATGTCTCAGTGGATTGTGACTGCTGTGCCTTCACTGCAAAAGCACCCAGATACCCCGTCCACTTCCCTTCCATAATATTATGGAGCCGGTGGAAACATGGGATAATATTTGGAGGGGGAATGGAAAAGACAACGGCAGATTATGGACAACATTCATCCCCTCTCGCAGCCCCTCTGAGCTGTTTGAGTTGCTGCTGCCCTAACAACCACGTTTGGAATTTCTGATTGCAACGTCAACATATGTATGTGTTTTCTAGCTTCCCCTGCATCCAGTGCAGGAAAACTCAGAGCGTGTGACTGTCACTCACACAGTAAACCTTTACTCACGCAATAATCAGGCTTCCCTGACCAGGTTGCTTTCAGGCTACAGAGGCAGCCAGAGGTCAAACGGCACAAAGCACTATTGATGTGGAAATCCGTGCGCGCAGATGAATCAACTGCAAAGTGAAAGAAATTAATTGGAGGAGCAACTCACTGAAGATGCATTCATGGGAACTGAGAAATGTGGACCATGAGAATGAAATGGCTGCATCGGTTAGATGAAAGCAAAGATTAATAGTCGGTGTCAAAAAAAAAAAAAAAATAGTGACAATGCAAAAATGTGTCCAGTATGCTGCAGATAATAGAGTCACTCAGAGCTGTGAATAATTATGCTAATTTGAATTAGACACTGTGCAAGTCCTACTTGATTGGTTATGCACAAATTATATGAGAGGATGAAGTTCAGGGCCCTGTTTTTGGTACAATGCTCAAGCAATCCAAGACAAAGTGACGTGTTTCATCTTAATTCATCCTGATCATTTGCATCCGGCTGCTCAGGATTGATTAGACGAACCGATATTGATTAAACCTTGGTTGATGCACACATACATCTTGACAAAAGGGCATATAAGTAGAGGAACCATGATCATCTGTCTTACAAAACTGGAAAAAATAGCAAAAGAGAAAGCCCAATTCTTCACTGCAGCAGAGCAGCAGCTCATCATAGACGCTTATGAGGAGGTCCAACATTTAAATTCAACCAAAGCAATACAGCCAAGGCTTTCAAAGAACAAGGCTGTAGATGTGTTCTGATCCAAAGACCAGTATTGAGACTATTTTGTGAAGGTCTCAGACTTGTACCAACCAAATATTCACTCAGTCTTGTCTCTATCTCAGACAAAAAGACTTTGGACTGGTCGACACCACGGCAGCAGGGATATCACTAAATTGCCTGTGCATCATTTGATCTGTTTGTCAACATCATTACAATAATTGGATGTAAAACTTCAAACCAAAAGCTTGACTCATTTCTAATTTGAAATTTTCGTTACTGTTAATGGCTGTCACCACTTCACGCCCCCCTTCACATGCTCTCCAAGAAAGTGAACGCGGGAGACAGGAGCAGAGGCTGTAGCTGTCTGGGAGCAGATGTCAGCCAAATCTTCGGTAATAAGATTTGACTAATTAAAAGGGATCTTCATTTGTTTTCTGTGTGTGTGTTTTTATGGGGATGTGGATCTTTCAGAAGCGCCTACTGTACGGTTTACACGTTCCAGGTATTATCGAATGTGTGTTACACAGTGTGGGACGTGCACTGGTCTGGTCTCAGTCATGACTTGGTCTCTTGACAACAACAGTGGCTGGCAGGAAACTGTGGATAAATTATATGTGTAAATAATCTGCAAATATAATTATGTAATATTTCACAATGCCTATAATGTCATTATTTTGGCATTTAAGAGAACTTCTGGCTCAAAACAACAAAGATGGCGGCGGCCAAAATGCTGAACAGAGTCCACGAACCAACTGGTAACGTCACGCTGGCTAGATCCATTATTTTATATAGTCTAAGAGAGCAGGAGGCCTTTAAAGGCACAGGATGATCCAGCTAGCTGTCAACAAGCCTGCTGTTTTGCAGGTTTGGGCTTTAGGACTTGCTGCTCTGACGGTTCCAGATTAAATTGAGCAAGCTATATGTTATGTTTAGTCACCTTATGTCATTTTATCCTAATGAAATAGCTGTCATGTTCATTTGCTAGCTTATCATTAGCATTAGATGAGTCGAACCACACAGTATGGGTGGTTTTATTATCCAGAGGACTTATAGAACATTTATTTTGTCTCTATTGAAGAAAATTATATTGAGATAATTATCTTTTTATTGCCCAACCCTACGTCAAATCATCAACATACATATCCATGATCTGGATAACTAAGAAAAGTGCAACAGCTAACATGAAGTGACTCTTTTATTTTCAGTCTGTTATACTACACTGTACTATACTGTGACCCTGTCTCATAATAATTATGTCCATATACCATTAATTTGTAACAGCCAGTACGCTTTGACAGGTTACAATTCTTAATCAGGATAATGAGGAGATAAGATAAGCACAGAAACACCAGCACACACCAGAGATGCCTTCATGTACCTACTCATAATTATGAATCTGTGAGTGAACAGTGCGTTTTGCATCGAGGCTGCTTCAGGTTCACTTGATCTACAACAGGTGGATGTTTTATAAGCTTCCTGTGACTCATAATTGTCAATGCAAAGCACATTGTTTGCTCACAGATTTGTTATTTTGCACAACAACTAATTCTTGGAGGCATTCTGTGCTCGTGTTGCTACGTTGTTTTTGCCCTGGCTCAGCACCCTGGAAGATTAATGAGCTTATAGCTGTTCATGGGGAAATCATCTGCTGATGAGGAAACATTTGTTCATACTGAACATGTCTGCAAAATGTTCACTGACATGTTTCATTTGTTCTCCTCACAGTATCAGCTCGTGGCAGTTAAAGCGTGACTGATATTTTGTGGTTATGTTTTGGCAAATCAAAGGAGTCTGTTGAGGTCAGGGAGGAACTGTGATCTTGGTTAAATGTTGAAAAAGTCAATGATGACACAGGACATGAAGTGTCTACTTCAATACTGAGATAAAACCATCATCTTTTCTTCAAGGCGGTTAACGACGGTTAACCCCAAAATACAAATACTTATTTTTCCTCTTACCTGTAGAGCTATTTTTTGGTCGAGATAGTTTTGGTGTGAGTTGCAGAGTGTTGGAGGTATCGGCCGTATATTTAAGAAACTCAACATCAATGTCTCTTTCCAGAAACCATGACCCAGTTACTCGGGATAATCCACAGACCTTGTTGTGAGCAGTTTCACGTAGGAACTATTTTCTTTCAACCAAACTACATCACTGCACAGAAGGAAGTGTGCATCTACTGCTAGCTCACTTAGCGCTACTGAGCTAACTAACATTACAGCTCAGTCGGGGAGGAAGCCATTAATATTTACATCT
The DNA here is from genome assembly GCA_026686955.1 of Epinephelus cyanopodus. Lineage (NCBI taxonomy): Eukaryota > Metazoa > Chordata > Actinopteri > Perciformes > Serranidae > Epinephelus > Epinephelus cyanopodus. Next base: position 37,710,746 of record CM048927.1, on the reverse strand, counting down.
TACATCACGCCTGGTAATCTTGAGTAACCAGGTCATGATTTCTGGAAAGAGACATCGCTGTTGAGTTTTTGGCGCCCTGAGCTCCACAAGCTGAGTGTCATCTGGTTCCATTATACTGGAGAGAAGGCAGACATCTCTACGCTGATATCTCCAACACTCTGTGACTCAAACCAAAACTACCTACACTGATAAATAGGGCTGCAACGATTAGTCGACTAATCAATGACTAATCAACTATTAAAATAATCTGTGACTATTTTAGTAGTCGACTAATCAGTTTGAGTCATAGAAATGTACTATAAAAGTACCCAAAATACTTCTTGCGTTCAAATACTGGCAGCTTTACACACTCTCCCATGACGGTGAACTAAAACCCTTTGGTGTGAGTACGAAACAAATCATTAAATGACATCATTTTGGGGTTAGGGAGAGACAGACCGACATTTTTCAACATTTAACACATTTTCAATAAAATGATTAGTCGACTAATCGAAGAAATAATCGTTAGTTGCAGCCGTACGATAAACAGCACTACAGGTAAGCGTAAAGATGATAGTTGTAGTAGCTTAGTACTGAAAAAGTAGATACTTCATGTCTTGTGTCATCGCTGATTTTTTCAAGATCACCATCCTTCACTTACCTTAACAAAGTCCTTTAATTTGCTACATTTGAAAAACTCAACATTAATGTCTCTTCACAGAAACCGTGACTTAGTTACAGCTGTGAGCAGTTTCATGTAGGAACTACTTTCCCTCTACCAAACTACACCTGCCAACCGAATCACAGCTCAGAAGGAGGCGTGCATCTACTGCTAGCTCACCTAGCACCACTGAGCTAGCTAACATTGCATCTCAGCTGCGGAGGACGCCATTAATGTTTACATCTCTCACCTTCATGAGCCTCTCTTCCATGAGTAGATGCACACTTCCTTCTGTGCAGTGGAGAGAAGGAAGACATCTCTTCGGCCGATATCTCCAACACTCAGCAACTCACACCAACTAATTTAGACTGATAAACAGCTCTACAGGTACGAGGAAAAGTATGTATTCTTTATTGAGGGTGAACTGTCCCTTTAACCAAAGAGTGTTTGTAAGCTTTCAGAGTGTGAGAAGCAGAACATGAAGTCGTCTCTGGCGCTTTGCATGCCAACTATCGTCCCCAATCCTGTGTGCTGTAGTGACGTAGCACTTCCTGTACTTGAAAAAAACACTGCCAGTGAACAAGATCCATGCAGCACATGATGATGTATTCTGCAAAAGCTTTTAGTAAAATATAAGCAAATGTGTTCACTATTTATATGTGCTTATTTAGCTGCTTTGACAGCTAAATATTGTATAATATTTTTTGAGAACCTTTATGTCGACGCATATAGTGCACGGCGTGCCTCAAAATAAATCTCTGCTGTTTTATCAAGGACACGGATTGCTACACTGAGTGTTTAGCAACATGAGTGCGCAGATTTCCACACCAGTAATTTTTTTTTTCTATGATACATGAGCTCCGCACAAGGCCGTTCGCAGCCTCTATGGCCAGTTTTGTATCGCCGTCCTTCCGTCCTACACTTGTCCATCTCTTACATTCTCCATCTCTGCTCAGAATGAACAGCTGGCATTTGCCCATTTGAATGTTCTGTATGTGCACGTATTATCTTTTGAGGGGAATATGTACGTGTAAGGAACAAGAGGTTGGAAGTCATCGTCAAGGCTGGATTGCGAGTCTATTGGAAATGGACATACAGTGAGCGACGTTTGTGTGTGTGTGTGTGTGAGAGAGAAAAGTTAAAGACAGGAAAGACGACTAATAGAGAGAGCGAGAAAATGTTTAAAGACATATGTGTGGAGGTGAATGGTTGGCAAGGAAGCAGCACACACACACATATATAAATATATATCCACACACACAGCATGCGGCATGGGGGGAGGAGAGACACATTGTAGTTAGGACTGCCTTCATGGATCACTCTCACTTGCATAAAGAGGGACAACTTTATTGAGCGCAAGAGGCAGAGAAGAAGGTGCAAAATGAGGGACAAGTTTTTTTGTTTTTTTCCAGAATAAAGAAGTTTGAAGAGAGCAGCAGAGTGAGAGAAGAGGGCTCGGAGAGCACGAGAGGGGAGGAGAGACAGAGAGGGAGGGAGGGAGGGAGTGAGTGAGGAGAGAGATAGAGAGGGGAAGGGGGAGAAAGACAAGAAGAGAGACGCAGAGAGACAGACAGATGGAGAAGCATGCAGCAGCAGCAGAGAGGAGGAGAAACAAAGCGTGTTGACTGAGGAAGTGTGCATGCCATGCGGGCCATGTGCTCAGGTAAGTCCCATCTACGGCTACTCTTTCAACACAAGTCTGCCGTTCTCACGTCTGAAGCCACTTTTACACACACTCGCTGCTTTTACAGAAAAAAAAATTCAGTCATAACACAAGGTAGGACTGTCTTCTTCTTGTTGCTTTTCAGGAGCTTAGCATTCAGAGGAGTTGCAATTTTTTGTGTTTTCACCCACTGGCGTTTCTTCTCTCACCTTTCCAGCTTTTAAATCTCATGCAGTGCTTTTTTTAAATTTTATTTTATTTTAAGGTTTGATGATGCCACTGTCAGGAGAAGTTTTTATTTGCTTTGTGCATGATATGATTTGCAAAAAATGTTCGATTGATGCCACAGATGTAGTGCAAATGAGGAGATTTTATTCAGATCTGGCTGTCGCTTGTCGTACGTGTGTGTGTGTTGTGTGTGTGTGTGTGTGTGTGTGTGTTAGTGTGTGTGTGTGTGTGTGTGTGTAGCTGTGATGGTCTAGTATACTGGTAGGATATTGGCAGCAGGACTGAGGAATGTGTGAGACTTCGCCCCATTTCTCTTTGTTCCCTCTCTCTCTCATTTTCTTTCTCCTTTTTTCTCTCTGGGGTTACACACACACACACACACACACACACACACACACACCACACCACACCACACAACACACACACACACACACACACACACACACACACACACACACAGTCAAACCAACTCTTGCAGAAAACCAGTTGAAACTTCCCACCGGCAGGAGAGAAATGTCTGGAATGTGATTATCACGTATTTGTGTTTATTTTATCACTGCGGGTCGCTCGCAAAGCAAAGAGGAAACCAGATCAGGCGCATGCCCGGCACTTAGTGTGAAACCGTGTGTGTGTGTGTGTGTGTGTGTGTGTGTGTGTGTGTGTGTGTTGACATGTGTGTGTGCTCAGTGCTGGTGGGTGGGGAGGGGATAGGGTGGGAGGGTAAAGAGTGAGAGCTATTTGGCAGTGCACGTGAGTGTGTGGGTGGTTGTGTGGGTGTCAGGGTGAGTGGGTGCAGAGCTCTCTTTGAGTGAGAGCACATGTGACTCGAAGTGTGTGTGGGTGTTGAGTGTGCGTGTGTGTGTATGTGGGTTTGTGTGCACAGAAAGGTGAAAAGTATGTGTGCGCAAAGGTAAGGTGATTGTGTGTTTCCGAGTCCACCTTTGCATCAAAAGGAGGTGGAGGAGGAAAAAAAGAGAAAGAAAAATCCACTCCCCTTTCCAAAAAACCTCTCCGTCTTTCTTTCTGTTGTACGCTCATTTACACGCGTGTGCATGCACACGCATATATACACACACACAGTTCAGGCGCCTGTCAAACCCAGCGCATTCCTGAGCGCTCGAACACACAGAGTCTGAATGGTGGGATGAATGCGGGGAAATTCAGCTGAAACGTGAGGACAAAAGCCAGGGGGACATTTAAGAGGGTTTAACTCCGCAGAACCCTGGGAATCAGGGAGGAAACACACACACATACACACGCACGCTTACATTAATGCATGCCTACACGTGCACTGAAATGCGAATAACTGTGTATACATCCTGACACACACACACACACACACACACACACATGTGTACAGCTGCAGCTCCAACAGGCTGTTAGAGCCTGGAACAGAGGGGAATTCCCAGGGAGGAGACAGTGAAAACACACACTACACCTCTGCCTTCATATACACAATGGGCCTGGGAGCCAACATACCAGCGCTGAAACACACTGGTGGAGGTGCTGTAGCCTTACCGCCACTGTGGTGCACCAGTGATTTCAATGGTAAACCATTGACTTCGATGGTACGCTACTGACTTGAATTTTCAAAACCACCGAGGGGAGTTCTGCAAGTGACAAATTCTCTAAGAATGACGGAGCGGCGTGGCTCCTTTGTAGGCTTCGTGTGTAAAAGATCAACCAGGACTGAGTTGTCAAATGGGCTCGTAAAACAGCAATTGGCGGAGTCTTGAAAGACGATTGCTGTTAGAACGTTTGAGATAAAGCATTTCTGCTCTAAAGTGCCACTTTATGAAATCCATTAGCGCTGGAAAGAATGCAAAGATTTCAAACTTGTGCACCAAACTGACTTTTTCCTCCAGAAACACTGGGTTCACCATTTCAGCAAAGCATTATCAAACGCTCCCACGTGAAACACGCCTTTGCAAATTATCTCTGACTTCAAAGCCAGCCCTGTATCTCCAATTTCATCAGGTGTTTGTCGTCCAGACACAAAAGTTCAGTGGACGTTACAGGTCAAACTTTTCCCGGTGCCTCTGATGTCCCGCTGCACGCTCGCTGTGTGTATGATGTGTGGTGGGGGGAGGGGACGAGGGTTGGGGGGGGGATAAGGGGACGTTTGTGTTGACCTGGAATCAATATTGCTCACTCACAGTCAGATCAATACAGAATCAAAAACACAGCCCCTCTCTGCTGAGAAACTCAAAGGGGAAACTGAGGGATTATCCCCAAATTACTTCACAGGTCCTCCAGTGTCACACTGAGCTCGTTGCAAATTGGTGTGTGTGTTTATGTGTGTGTGAGTCATGGAAAAAAACAGTTATGAGTTTGTTATTGAGTGTTTCTAAAAGATACAGCCATCCTCTTGCTTTTACATCTCAATTTATGTGCAGTTAATCTCATATTTTTAAACGATTTGCCATAAATTTATTGGACTCACAATGAGGAAAGTGCGTACTGTAGATATGGATTTGTTTGGCTCAGGATGACACAGCAGAAGCATCCAAGCGCGTCTGATTTCCTGCTTATCCGCTTCAATTATGAGAGCCCATAATGACTGAACGCTCAACAGTAAATTCATCATTTTAACTGTGAATTTAAGGAACTTCCAAGCAGTGTTAGGGTGAATTCGATCATCTGAGTCAGTAGCAAGATTCATGTCAGTTCATCAAATGACTAAACAAGTGAATTTAATCAAGCGCCGCTCATCACAAAGCTCTTTGTAAGATATGAAAAACCTGCCACTGTGTCATAGTAATCATCAGCCATCCTAAATTAAAGCTTCTTGTGTTTTCGCCGTCATGTGAAGGGTTAAATTAATTTTACAGAAATTAAAATATGCAATATTTCTGGGAAGTTTACATTGAAGAAATACCCATCCCAAATACCAGAAACTGAGGTCATAACTGTACTCATAACCAGATAAGAGAAAGAGTGGGCAGAGTAATTTATTCAGGGAATTTCACAATATGAAGCTCCAGTCATGATGCTGGTAATATTGTCAGTGTGGTTTAGAGACCTCATACCTCCTCAACCTGTGCCAGCGGAGAGAGACAACAGGCAGCGAAAACATTTGTTAATTTCCCAGATTGCTGTAGCAAAAAAAAAAAAAAAAAAACACTCTCAGACTGAGAGTGATGAGGCAGCCCGCGAGAGCGAAGAGGGGAGGGAAAGGAGCAGGTGAGCAATGACAGATCATCTCGCACATTTCGCAGGAAATTCACACAAATGTCGACGCATAAATTTAGGTGAGCAGGTACAATCCCACTGCAGGTGTATTTCCCCAAAAGGGAGAGCAGCATGAGACAGACAGCTCTCAGTCAGCTTATGGTTTTTAGATGTTTCACATTTAGTGTTTGATTAAAAAAGACTGAAGAAGACAGGAGCCTCATTGTAAATTTAATTGCAGCAGAAGTGCGAATAACCTCAGATAATTCACTGTTATTTTTCTTTGTGCTTTTTAGTTCATTTGTAAAGATACTGCGCCGAGCGCAACTCTTCACCTCTCAACCTGTTCTCTGTGAGCAATTATGAGTTAGTTAAAAGGAAATGGCACAAGAGAAAGACGAAGCCGGTCTTTAAAAGGTTTTATGATAATTGTGACATTCTTAAAAGCATTAACGCGTCTGCAGAGAGGCTATTTGGTCCTGGTGCGATAACACAGGGGTCCTCGCAAATTAGCATTTCATAAATCCCAGACTACTGTAGATGCAGATGATGTGAAATCTCTGACAGCCGTCGCTCCACGCTCACCTGTTGGCTTAGAATGAAATTAAAGCTTGTGCTCAGTTTGCTGGGGACCTCCTGGAAATATCTCAAGGACCCCTGGAGGCTCCTGGACCCCCACTTTGGGCACCATTTTTTATATGTAAAATCTTTGCACAATGCAAAGACAAAAACATGCATCTGATTGTGTTTAGAGGTGAGGATAGAAATGGGAAAAGTGTTTTTGTTTCAGTTCTTGAAATCTTTATTATGAGATAAAAAGAGGAAGGAAAATCAAAATGTATTTGCTTTGGAGAGCTGATAAATTTCCTCATTCATTCTGGGTTTTGTTGGGTTTTTTGGAAGAAAAATATGATTATAATTTGAAATATTTGGCTCGTTACTGTGTGGTAAGGATGTGCATTATTGCGGTGCGTGACAGTTTATTAAATCTGCTGTTGAAGAACATTTTTAATTTGACTTACTTCTGTTATTAGCAACAGACTGTACTATAGAAATTTCTCTTCCTCTTCTCTTTCACTTCTATTCTTCCTGTGCACCTTTCGGTGTTGTCACCGACAGTGGCATCACTATTCAGCTATTAGTCTCCGCGGTCGTCAGGGCGCACCGGGACGGTCCCCGGAGCCCGAGGGGGCGGCGTGGGGGGATTTCTTGCGGGCTGAGGTCGACTCTCGGCCGGCGCGGGGACGAAGCAGCGGCCGGCTGATGTGCGTTTGGGGCAGGCAGCCTCCACTCCGAGGCAGCTGAGCCAGTCAGTGGCATTTCCGATCGATCCGGTGAGAAAGCCCCGCAGGCAGTGAGGCAGGCAGGCGGCACACACAGATAACACACACTCAGATGAGTAAGAGCGCAATATTACAACGTGATGCATCGATCCTCCTCCTTTCTCCCGCATATATCTGCGGCTGTCTCTGCTTGATTTACGGAAACTTTCTGTGCTCAGCCGTCGGTGATGTTTTGTTTGAGCCTCTTGTGTGTTTCTGTGTGTGTGTGTGTGTGTGTGTGTGTGTGCGTGTGTGTGTGCAGCGGATACATCCAGGAGCGCTGCGCTCGAGGAAGGTGTCTGCAAATCGGGCTGTTTTTCTTCTGCAACTCCGACCGCCGAGCAGCACCACAGGATACAGGTACAATTTAATATTGTCATTATGATTTCAAAATTAAATATCCAGCTTTTATTATTAATATTAGCATTCTTAAAATCAATCCACAAATAACGATTAACAAAATGGGATTTTACGCACGAGCTTTTCCTGTTATGTTTCAGAATAAATGCCACTTTTTAAAAAAATATAATTGGATTTTATAATTAACTGTGATTGTGTGCGAGTTGTGTGCGCGCTGGTGTGTGTGATCGAGCAGCAGCAGTGTGCTGAGACTGTTGAACATGGCATTGCAACAGTGTGTGGTCTTCTGTGTCTCTGGCAAGACCATTGTGCACTCTTCACGTGCGTGTGTTTGTGAGCACGCAAGCTCGTGCGTGCGCGTCCGTGCGCGAGAGACAGAGAAAGAGAGACAGAGAGGAGGAGAGGAGGTATGTGAGTTGGGCTGGAGGAAATTCTTGTTTTGGAATGCGTTTACCCCGGGGGAGACCCCGTGACTCCGGGAGACAGACAGACAGACAGGGGGAGCAGAGGGAAGACAGACAGACAGACAGACAGACTGATTGTGATGCTTCCTCTCACATAATTCAATCAGCAATACAGGGATTTATAAAGCAAGTATCATGCAATTTGCTAATTAAACGGCAGTGACAATTTCCTTATAAACTTTTAACATTTTTTGTTTTCTTTTAAAAATCATTTCTCCCAGAGGACTCTAATTAAAACCATGCGCCCTCAGTCTTACATACAGTGTTGCTGTATCCAACAGGGGGCAATGGTGACATGTAGTTGGAACTCATTGGTTATTAATGTGCCACTAATGTCTACTCCCAATTTTACATTTAATTTCCCACAAATGAATGTTCTTTTATCTGTTTGATTTTTGCAAAACTCTGCATCGATGGTTTATAACAGCACATCAAATAGCATTTGGATTTATAGTGTCTACAGAATTGTAAACTCATTCAGCTCTGGTGATAACTGGCTACAAAATACTTGTGAAAAACCTTTAAAAATGTCCACTTTGTGACACTGCATTCCTCAGATGATCCAATCAGGCGCGTCGTAGTGAGAGGGGGGAAAGTAGGACTGGGCCCCTGAGGGTATGGGGCCCCTCAAAAAGCATGGAATGAAAAGTTTGGTTTTGTTAACAATCGTTTAATGTCTTAGAAATTAGTGCCACAAGTAAATTAAAATTGGTTGAATAAGTCGGCTCTCTGAGGCCCCTTGAAGGTGCAACGTGGTTGAGTCCGCCTCTGCACAAGGATTTGTCTCTAAACACAGCTCGAGCTGAGTGCGTGTCTGCTCACACTGTCACGTCTTCACCTGAGAAAGAGAAACCAGGGTTCCTAAAAACAGGAAAGGCAAAGAAAGCAAACTGACTTTGCAAAATTAAAAAATGAAAAATCAAAAGGTGCATGAAGGAGACATGGTTCAAGAGAGGACAGGAGAGGGGGCCCACACAGTCTGCTCATGTGTAGGATGCAGAATTTGGAGCTACACCCCTGGAGCCAATCACTCATTTATTTATTTGTCACGAGTCCTGCATGCATCGTAGTTTCGCCTCTTCTAACACTGTGGGCTGCTGCTTTATAATGGTCCATGTTTCCAGATGGTTCTGGTAATCCATGGTTTCTGGTCGTGGGATGATTTTTAAATGTAGTTTCGGGTTCAGTTGCTTCTGTTGTTTTACAAATTAAATCCACCAAACATTCAGTTAATTCACTGGATTTTTTCTGAAACCATTTAGTGTTTAAACAAACAAAATCTGGAGATATGTGGCTTGATGATGATGATGATGATGGGATGATGCTCCCTCACTTACATGTGTTGCATATGCAGAACACAAAGCCTGTTAAATTAAAGCGCTATACGCTGTGGTTTATAGTGTGCATTTCCAATATGATCAATAACATGATGTGGATGCAGCTTCAGGCAGAGTGAGCGCCGTGTACTCATGGAGGGAGATAAACAAACAGACTGAGCATTTCAGGGGTTCTGGTCGTAAAAAGTTGTTATGTCATATACTGTACTAGAAACTTGGACAGAAGTTGGTGCTTGGATTCACTTTTTTTTTAGCGGACAGACTGGGGTTAGCATCCCGGTTGGTATTGGACAGGGAACAGTGTTTCTGGAACAGCGCTGGGGACTAGAGGGAGAAGGACTGCTAAAAGCTCGCCCACACACAAATGTGAGATATTCTAATGAGCAATCTGGCCCTTCTGAATATTATTCCTCTTCGCGGTACAGGCATCCTACAACGTGTGACATTGTGCAAGTCTATCAATTTCTTGCAAGAAATGTTTTGTGGTAGATTTCAGTTGGATAAAGGTGTCAGTGATGAGAATGTTTGCAGTACGATGTGAGTGACGTGCTCCTCTGACACCTGTTTTTTTGGCAGCCTGAACTCTTCGCGATGCACGTCAGCGAAACCGTGGCAAAGCGTGGCGATCGAGGGCTCCTGTCCTGCTGGTAAGCATCACACATTATCTTTTTATCTTTTTAACTGATGCAGAAATAGCCTGAATTCATTTGCAAAATGGAAAAGTTAGCCCAGGCAGTGGAAACCAGACTGTCCTCGAGAAATTGAGATTTTTGTTAATGCACTTTTGCTCTGTGTGAAAAGAGTTTTGATCAAAATTCTACCGGAGTCTCTTCTCATAAAACACTGCACATCCCAATGCATCTGCTACATCTAAAAACCATTCATCACCCTCATCAGTGTCCTTTCATTAGATCAAAATCCTCCCCTGAAGCTGCGGTTTAAAAATAAACTGCAACCTCCTGAGCTCAGCCGTGTTAGAGGCTCTTTACTTACAGTAGCCAACAGCACATGTGCACATAAAACATTTTGGTAATGTAAACCAAAAAAAGAATAATCTGGCAGCGTGATTCACACACAAACACACACACACACAGCATGTACGGCCCACACACTCCCACGTGTTTCCCCTGCCTCTGCTCCCTTCAGATGTAAGGCACATGACATCATTAAAGAGGTGCTCTAAAAATCAGTGTGGGTACTGCATGTGGGTAGGCAGTGTGCGTGTGTGTGTGTGTGTGTTGTGTGTGTTTTTGTTTCTGTGTGGGTGCGGGGAATGAAAGCCAAAGCTCCAGAGCCGTGGGCCCGTGCTGGCTGTGTGTGTGTGCCCAGCCGGAGGCTCTGGTCCTGGGCTGCGCTGCCTCCCACGCTGGGGTACGGCTGGGGCTGAGTGGGAGGGAGGAGTGGGAGGGAAGAGTGGGCCGGGGCTGTGAGTCAGCCTGTTGCGGAGCCCCCAGACAAGAGACCGCTGAGGGAAGAAACACACTGCTAGAGTCTCTCCCTGCCAGCATTCGGAGAAAGTTATTATGAGGAGCGTAGTCGTCCCGGAGAATCAGTGAGAGAAGAAGATGTAACTGCTGAAATGGCAAATAGCAGAGACAGTGATGGAGCCTCAGAGGGTGTCGAGATTCTGGAGAAAAACTTGGCGACACTTTAATGGCTGCTGAGATTTCAGTCGTGGTTACAAAGTCTTTTAGATGGCAGAGGACACCTGAATGTAGCTTGCATCTTCCTTTCTCTGTATTGCTAGTTTAGAATTATTTAAAACGCTGTAAGGAAAATAACTGACTTGCTGCAGCCGCTCTGCAACCTCCCAAATCACTCTTGTATTTTTTTACCCTCAAATCATCCCATATAACTATAGAAGGGCTCTGCACAGCCGTCTTCTCATTTCCTTGCACTTCTGAGACAGATGGCCGTATCAGCCCCGGCCCCATCTGCTGGAACCGCTTGCTCTTTCTCACTCTGTCTGCTCTCTGAAAGAAGGAGCTGAGAAAACAGAACCCCCATGCTGCATGTCCATTTAATCTCCTGTGAATGACATGCTCGCATTCCACACTTGTGCATGAACATGCATATGCATAGTCCATTAGTCATAAGTGATGGGGAGCATTCGTCAGCGGTGATTGTGCCGGGTTAGTAAACACGTTTCTGGACTCGCGCTCGCACAAATGTGGCTTTCATCAACAAGTCTGTGTGAGAGTTGGTTTACTCCAATAACTGCAAAATCATGTCTTGGATTCTCAGTTAAACGAGCTGCGTGGAGCTGCTGCTGTCGAAAGGTGATTGAAAGGGAAATTGAGAACCTGATCTGTATGAAGACAATATCACAACTCATGGTTGTTACTGTATGTGCAGGATGATAATTCCAGTGATTGATGAAGCACCTGAACACCACACTTGATAAACCTTGGACCTGGACATTTTGGCTGGACCAGTTGGGAACCACTGGTTTAAAAACAAAGTCCAGATTTTCTGTAACCCTTTTCCTTCAGTCATCCATCTGTTCCTTCTTCCTTCATCCTTCCTTCCCTATTTTGTAGTACGTAACTAGAAGAAGTTATTCTTCATTAATCCCTGAGGGGAAATTGAATTTTGTCAATCTATTTTGAAATACACACACATGCACAAACAGGACCTGTACATGCATTCAATGGAGGGATGTCAGAGTGGTGCCTTGCACAGGGGCCCATCGGCAGTGCCCAGGAGGTGAACTGGCACCTCTCCAGCTACCAATTCACACTCTATATTGGATCCAGACGGGGACTTGAGCCAGTTACCCTCCAGTTCCCAACTAGGGCTGCAACTATTAGTCAACTAATCGATGACTAATCGACTATTAAAATGATCGGTGACTATTTTCGTTGTCGACTAAAAGAAAAGTACTAGAAAGTACCCAAAATACTCTTATTGCAGCTTCTTACGTTCAAATATTGGCAGCTTTACACACTGTCCAATGACAATGAACTAAAACCCTTTGGCGTGAGTACGAAACAAGACATTAAGTGACATAATTTTGGTGTTTGGGAGAGACAGACCGACATTTTTTAACATTTTAACACATTTTTCTATAAAATGATTAGTCGACTAATCAAAGAAATAATCAACAGATTAGGGAAATGATTCAGAGTAAAAGTGAAGGTTGACAGGAATTTAAAAACTCATGTGAAGTACAGATACTCCCAAAGATACCTAAGTACTGTAACAAAGTATTATTACTTAATTACATTACACTACTGGATAATTCACCCTGGACAGTGAGATACTGTGATCACAGGAAGTGTGTGACTGACGCAGGTTTTTCTGAGCTGGAATCAGTGCTGAAGCTCCTGACAGGAAATATTTGGTGCAAACATTTTCTGTGTTTTGAAATCTGTCCAGTTTCGTGCCAGATGCCTCCGAGGAAAATATTCAGCATGTCCTGTGAAATTGGATTCTTTTGTAGGGTGGAATCAGCACTTAGACCGAGGCTGCAACTAATGGTTATTTTCATTATCCATAAATTATGTGGATCTGTCCTTGTTGTGTTTGATAGTAAACTGGATATTTTTTGGAGTTTTGGACTGTTCTGACAAAACAAGCAAATTGAAGATGTCATGTTGGACTTTAGGAAATTGTTGCAGACATTTTGAACCATTTTATAACCAAATGCTCAGATTAAGGCAAGACAGCAGGTTTTTTTCTCCTCGTACTTCACATCTCTGCTTCAGTAGCACCTACGTCCTACAAACTTTCCAGTTTTATTTTATTTATATTCAGAGGGCTTTGTTCATGTATCATTCACAGCCTGATTTATTAAACATTTTATCCCGAGAAACACTGCGAAACTGATTTTTTTATGGCTGTATTTATGGAGTGAATAGAAAAACAAAATCCCCATTGTTACAGGTTTTTTCACTGTGGGTGATCAACTTGGAAAGTTTAATGGTCATATCTATATCTTAAAAAATAATGACGTGTCTCCTCCTCATGTGCTGAAATGAGGAACCCTAATGTTCGGTATCTGTGTTTTAAATACGACTTAAATGGTTTGAAAATTACTAAAAAAGTTGCAGATTAAATTTCCGTTGATTAAACAGAATTATTTGAGTGCACAATGTGACCAGACTGGATTCTGGCAGGTTGCTGCTGACTTCACCTGCCTCCTCTGAAGGTTTTATCGTGTAATCTAGAACTGACTCATCGAAATCTGAATTTCATGTCAAGCTTTTAGTTGTATTTCAGTAGAATTCAAAGCATGAGGTGCATCCTCAGAGGTGGAGGTCAGGCTCGAGGCCATAAGGACCCGATGAGCTCAGCAGCAGCAGCAGCAGTGGTGTTCCTGGGCTGGGCCGTCACTCTGATAATAGAAGGTGGTTCTCCAGGAAACACAGAGGGAGTCCACCAGTCTGGGGCGTGGGGGGGCTGGAGCCAGGGGTGTGGAGCAGCGGTAGATGGGGCGGTGGGAAATGCTGAGGGAGGGTACAACATTGGCGTGTGGAGACGAGGCGGAGGTGGGACAGGCGAAAAGGAAGGCAGGCGAGGAGAAGGGAAGGACAGGGAAGTGAGAACAGGAAACGCTGGTCAGAGCGGTGGGGGAGAGAGGAATGTTTCACAAGAAGCCCTCTCCGCCCTGTAGCGTCAGGATGAGGGCGTCTGCTGTTGCTGTTGCTGCTCAGACAGCCACCAGCCAGCGGGGGAGCTCATGTGTGACACAGTCCTCACACACTGCGTCTTATTACACACACACATTCTCCACAGTGTGACCCCTCACCGCCTTGGCAGCGCTCGCGGCTCTTATATCCTGTGAGTGGGCCAGCCAGCAGCGGAGTCACTGCCTTCACATAGCCCACGTTGTGTGGTTGTGGAGGAGCGAGGGAGAGAGGGAGGCTCATACTGGAGCTGTTTTTCCTCTGACACCTCCGAAGGGAAGAGGAAGAGGAAAGGGGGAGGACAGAGAGGAAAGGCGGAGTGGAGAGGAGAGGGACTCACAGGGCAGGGATGACAGGGTGGAGCGCCACACCGGTGGGTTCCTTTAAAGGACTCACAATGCTGTCATGCAGCAAACAGACAAACACACACGTAGGTTTACACACTCGTGACACTGTTGATGTCACACTCGTATCATGGGAGCATTTTTATGTTTTTTGTCCAGCATGTTTTCATCTCAACTCCCCACATCCACATATGACGCCCTAGACATCCTCCTGCGTCTGTTGTTGACATTCCAGGACGCCGTGTCAATTTACACCTGTTATATGCAGTGTGTCTTCTTTAAAGACACGTCCGTTTTTACAGGAAATGTACACTTTCTGAGCGTTACGTGCATACTTTTTTTGTTCAAAATAAACCAAAAATGATGGTAATTTACATCAATTTCCTTGTGCAACATCAGCAGGCACGTGACAGGTGCTGACGCTGCCTGGCGGCGTATCATACCGCCACACAAGGTGACTTTTGGCGTCACAGTCTGACGCTGAAATCACTGACAAGAAGCAGTATTTGACTACTTCATAATGAGAATAACAAAAATGATGGTTTTCACTTCAATGTTTTACTATAAATAATTCCGATTTATTAAAATATTCTCAAGTCCAATAGGACAGGAAACACACGTGACACATCGCAAACTCAGAGCCCGACTTATGTGGAGGAGAAAAACGAAGCTGACAGGTCCAATTATCAGAAAATAAGACTGTAATAAACAGGAATTATCCTTTAATACTTCCTCTGGCAGCAGCACTACTGTTATGACAGCTATTACTTTATATAGCTTAACCTATTAGTTCACCAGTGCGTCACAGCAGAAGCATTTCTGTGTGATGTAATTAGAGACACTATAGCAGAAGTAATGGAAAATTCAAGCATCACCTAAACACATCACAGCTCAGCCTGCTGTGGTTGGTTCTCTCCACTCAGAGGTGCCTGTCTGTCACCAGAGCTGCTGCTGCTGCTGCTGCTGCTGCTGAGGTATCCCCGCGAGTCACACAGAGTCCAGGGTTATCACAGGGTAATAAGCACACACACACACACACACACACACACACACACACACACACAGAAACAGGAGGGTGCAAACATGTTACAGCAGGGCAGTGGAGAGAGATAAGACGTAGAGTCATGCCTACCCAGCGTGACCGTGACATCACAGTTGTATCTGTGTGCTCACTGTGCTAGAAACAGACTGGCCTAATATAGTCAGTGTAGATCATGCCACACACACACACACACACACACACACACATACTGGGGCAAGGGGGTTTGACCGCCATATTTCCATCTCCTGTCCTTGGTTGGTTGTAAGCATGTGTTACTCGAGGTGTGTGTGTGTGTGTGTGTGTGTGTGTGTGTGGTGTGTGTGTGTGTGTGTGAGCCATTTTAGTGAATGAAATGACGTCGCTGTTACGTCTGTTCTTGTCCATCACTGGCTGAGAGTTTCAATCTTAGCAGAGACAGGTGCATGTATGACTGCATGCTGCCTCTGTGCGTGTGTGTGCTGTCTTGAGATTACTGTCATTACCTAATTCATAAATTTAAATTTCCTTTGAGGACGCAGGGTTAAAATTCCAACATGTCCTCCCAAGTCGTCACTGTCACGGAGTATCCAAGGTATCCTGCTGCGTCTGCTCTTGACATTTCGGGATGCCGCAGCCAAGGCCGGGACGTCAGCAGAAGCATGTGGTTAGATTTAGAAATAACATCATTGTTTGGCGCTACATTTATACATTAATTTGGGAAGTGAACACTGAGCTCGCGGGTAAAGTCCAGGGTTTGTTGGACACATCCACCTCACCTCCTGCCTGCCTAATAAGGACTTTCCAGCTCCTTTTATTACATCCAGCAGTGTATCATACTGCTGCAACAGGTGCCATCTAGCCGACCAGTGGTGTATTATAACACAGCAAAACGTTGCGTCCGGCCGAGTTACAAACTAATAAAAGAGGCAATGCATTTGTTGAAAACAGCTGTGAAAAATAGTGTTTGCCTTGTTTAAATGTATACACTGCAAATTTCAGGGATTCCAAAACATTTTAAAAGAAAATAAAGACACACACATGATGGTGAACAAAACGTCATCACACATCGACGGATATTAGAGCTACATTTTGTTGACAGCTACAGGAAATAAATCTGCCACTGAATAAATTCCCTGACTTTTCCCCAAATTTTTACAAATTCCAGGCCTGGAAAATGTGACTTGTCCTGGCTTTTCATGACCGTGGGAACCCTGGTATTTATTTTCGCTTAAAAAAATTTAGTGTCCAGGCCACCTTAAATCTTTAAAGTTGACTGTTTGAAGAGACGTTTTGAACAAGTACAAAATTGCCTCCACTTGTTTTCTCATATAGTCAACTTAAATTTTAAGGCAGCCTCGACATTAGCTTTTCACGTTTCTTTTTACAGCATAACATTTTGCCATTCTGAGATATTGTCCATGGACATATTTTCACAGCTGTCCAAAAATGTCGTATCACCACCTTTGCCCATGCGTGACACACATGCTTTAGATGTATGGCCATTATTTGGTGCATGAATTGGATGCGTGAAATATGGCTGACACTGAGGAGCAGCAGCTTGCCAAGTACTAATCACATGTGGAAAAAAAAAATACCCATTTTTCTTTTGGATTTTCTGCTCCCATTCAGGAAGAAAATTTATTCACTTCACGGGTGGAAAATCTGCAGTTTCTGCATCTTACTGCTCAGTGACATCACCATGGAAACATACTGTCACTGCTCGTCCTTCTGTCTCCCCATCTTTATCACCAGCTCTGTGACCATGTTTACTCAGACAGGAAAAAGAGACGATAATCTGATCAGAATTTTGGGTGTTTTGCTTCCATTTTCTGAGACAATTTAAAAACATATAAAGCTAAATGACGTTGTTTATTATGTCTCTCTTAGGAGGACAAAGTGCCACAGCTTGCTCGCTTTTTCATGATGTTTGTTGTTATACTTCAAATATTCTCAACAACTAGAGATGGATTTTTCCAGCTAATAAATATAACCGATAATTACCTGCTTCTCATGTCCGACACCAATAAAATAACCGATCATTTCACATTCTCGTATTTTAAAAAGGAGTTCATAAGAAAGGCTGAGATGTATTGAGATGTAATCAAAGGTGATCAATTTAATTTTCCATAGCTCTAACTAAATTTAACTGATATCACTGTGGCTGGTAGATCCCCAAATCTTCCAGCTGCTCAACAGATTATCATTGTTTTATTGAGCTGTAAATTAAAAAAAACTCTAGCAGCCACTTGCGTATTTTACCAGTATTTGTCTGGTGCTAATTTGCAGCTCTGTCTAGTGGTTATTAATAGGTGTAACGGCAGAGTTTAGCCATGTAGCTGTCGGAGTGGTTTGCAGGACCATTTAACAGCTCAGTGTTGGATCTAAAAATCACTGCTGCTGTGTTAGCTCGAGCTAACTGAGCAAATGTAAAACTGATGGTTGCTGGGCAGGCAGCAAATCAGTCCTTCAGCACTGCATCTAACCAGCAACAGAAAGGATCAGAGGATCAAATTTGGCTTTGTATTATCGGCTCTGTTTATTGGCTTGAATTTGATGACCAGAATAATAAGTCACTGCGTACTATCAGCCTGATATATATCATGCATCCCAATCAATAACTCCTCACATGATCGACTGTCATTTTAAAGTCAGCAGTTATGTCTAAGCATGCGGCCCCACCCATCTCATTTTGTCTCTGTCTTGTTGCTTGAATTCTTTGATTTTATCTCTCCAGCTCTTTTTTATCTCTGTCTGTGTGTCACTGGCGACTCTGGTCAGCCATTAAACTGCCTCTCAGGCCAACCCAGCAGAATTCCCAGGCTGCTCGGCTGCCTGAGTTCACACCTTTTTGTCCACAGGAATCTCAGGAATCCCCAGCTTCCTTTCCACTGCAATCTCCATTGTGTGTGTGTGTGTGTGTGTGTGTGTGTGTGTGTGTGTGTGACTACATGAAGGAAAGGCCCCCGCCTGCGTCCGTGCATGTGTGTTGAAACACATCTCCGCCCTTGTATCCACCCAGAGAAAGCAAGCAGGCGGTGCTCCATTTGTGCCCACAATAGACTGAGTCACATTCTAAAATGGCAAACCTCTCAGTTACTGTGAAACTTTACTCTTTAAGACAAACTTGAGTGGAGGCTTTTAATGTCAGGCTGTGGCTCATGATGTGAAAATGGCAGTTTTGAAATCTCAGCAGCGCGCGCAGGAACTACATCGTCCTGATTTACCCCCGAATTCACCGGGAATCGTATTAAATCATACAAATGTGTTCAAATTTTAACATTCAATCTTTTAATAGCTAAGAAATCATTTTCTCAATTCTAAAAAATAAAAAGGTAAACTGTCAATTTATTTGTTAAGGTCAAACTGCTGCACTCTTTCATCCTCACATGAAATTACCCTTTTATTAAGAAAAATATTAAAAATTTCCTTCCCTATGACTCACTGTCCTTGGCTCGCAGAGCAGCCGAATAAAAAGATCAGGAATAATCTGTCAGATTGCTGCTCCTGGCAGGCAGCAGCCAAATGAAACGGTTCAACTGAAATAGCTGCACACAAGAATTAATTTGTTGTCAGAACAGCCTGAAAGGAAATTAACAGAGACTTCATCTGCGACTTCAGAACATCAACTGAGAGGTGATAGGGAGCCGCCGTCAGACAGGAGGACAGTGCTCTTATGTAAAGCCTCTCGGTGACTCCTGCAGGTTAGCGCTGAGGTTTGTCGGCAGGTCTGGAGTCATTTATCCACTCCGACCCTGAGTCATCCCCGGCTTGAGCCCAGCCTGCTGCCGGGGCTCAGCGGCACCCACTGAACACAATGAGAAACACACAGAAAGCCATTCACTGGCCCGACACACGACAGGCGGTGATTCACCCACACCCACTCACTCTCTATCCACACATAAACCCACCACAGAGCTGTACATGTACAGGGTGATGTCCTGGATATTGATGCAGCTGTGGTGACAGAGCCAGAGGTTGGTGTCAGGGTTTATAGATTACTCCCGAAGTTGGAAACAAGAAAATTCTGCTTGACTTTTTATAATGGTTTTTTTTTTCTTGCGAACAACAAGTTTTACCTCCACTGAACTCCAACAAGTGAGAATCACTTCTTGGACTTCTCTCAACCCATCGACATACAAAACCAATGTGTCACAAGCAGGGCCGTAGCACCAGATTCTGTCTCTGTGGGCCCCCTGCCCTCCATCTTTTCATCCACATCTCTGTCACACACCTTTTGAAATGTTTGTCTTACCAAAGTGAGTTTGCTCTCTTTCCCTTTCCTTCCTTTCCTCTTTTGGTGCACAAATTTCTGACACTTTCTCATCCAAACTTGTCAAATGTCGCCACTTTTTCAGTGGACTTTCACGTCAACATATGACACGCTAGGTATCCTCCTGCACCTGTAGTTGATGTTCCAGGACATCGTGTTTTTTCGTAGGAAACATACAGTTTCTGCTCGTTGGCTGTAGGGCTGTCAATAACGATTATTTTCATTGTCGACTAATCTGTCAATTATTTCTTCGATTAGTCGACTAATCATTTCATTGAAAAATGTGTTAAAATGTTGGTCTGTCTCGCCCAAACCCCAAAATTACGTCATCTAATGTTTTGTTTCTTACTCACGCCAAAGGGTTCACCATCACGGGAGAGTGTGTAAAGCTGCCAATATTTGAACGTAAGAAGCTGCAGTATTTTGGGTACTTTTATAGGACTTTTCTATGAAAAATGACTCAAACCGATTAGTCGACTACTAAAATAGTCATCGATTATTTTAATAGTCGATTAGTCATCGATTAGTCGACTAATCTTGGCAGCCCTAGTTTGATGCATACGGTCTTTTTCAAAATAAACGCACAACTTCCGTAAAACACCGCATTTACGTTAATTTCCTTGTGCAACAAGAGCACGTGGTTCAGTTTAGACAAATCCCATTATTTATTTTTGATTGGCTCAATATTCACACAAGAAGTGAACACCAATCTCCTGGGTGAAAGTCCAGGGTTTGTTGGACCCTCCAACACCCCTTCTGTCCTGCCTGTAGAGACTTTCCAGCTCCTGTTAGAAAAAATCCTGCTGTCTGGTGCCTTTGTGCGCCCAGATCACAGACAAAGCGATGGTATTTGATACGTTACAAATGAGAACAGGCTGAAATTTCCAATACTTTGTAAAGGACATGACAGTGTACGTTGGTTTTCGAGCAGCATCAGCAGTTTGCATTTAGAGACAATTTCTAGTGCAGGGCGGACTTAACCATTTTGCACCATTAAGCAGTGAGAGGGACCATGAGAGATCTTCCACTCTGAAAAGAAACTATTTGTTTTGTTTTGTTTGCTGAGCTCAGGTTGTGCAGATTTTAAGGACAAGAAACATTTGAAGATTCTCCAAGAAATGACATGACAATAAGCAAGAATACAGATGTAGGTGGATCATTTGTGTTGCACAGGTTAAAGGGCTGAGGTAATTTTGTGATGAGTGAAGGTGTCTTATCAAATTAAGGCAACTTCAAAATTTAAGGCAACACGGACACTGAATTTTTATGTTAAAACAAAACCTTTTTTTTTATGGTTCACTATTTTCTTTCTGACACAAATTTAAGTCTTTAAACTGATTAATGCAGCCAGTTTTAATTTAGTTGTGGCACTAACTACTAAGAAATTAAAAAAAAAATCACTTCATATTACAGCTCAAAAAGGTTGTAAACCTCTGACCTCACAGATTGTTCTTAGGGGCGACAATGCAGGCGAGAGATGTGTGTGTGTGCATGTAGGTCAAATATTACTTAAGCCGTCTTGTTGTGTGACTCATTGAGGTTACTTAAATAGTTATGAATGGAGCCTGACAACGGCGGTTCTCCCGCTCCACTAAAAATGTGTGTGTGAGTACATGTTTGCGCACCACAATGTGTGTAACGGGAGCGTAGCATGGGTGCAGCATGGCTTTTGATGAGTCACATGGCGTCCTGTGAGTAACAAACCAACTATTCCTGAAGTTTGAGACTCCCATTCAAAAACCCCAGCCCACCCTCGCCCCAAACACCATGAGGGAGGAGGAGGTGGAGGGCGAGGAGGAGGAGGGAAGAGGCAGGGCAGGGTGGAGTAGGACCAGACTGTTGATAGGTGTGGTTGGCAGGGATGGCGTGGCAGAGAACAGAAGTGGGGTAAAATAGCAGGATGTAGGTGAGAACAGGGCGGTGAGCTGAGGGCGAGGGCAGTTTCAGGTCAGGAGCGGAGGTGAGGAGCTCCACGTGAGGGGTCAGCAGATGGTGACCACGCTGTCGTCATCCACTGATGTCTGAACACTCAGGTACTTTCTTTTTAGTAGCTGTGGTCACTGCGGGGCTTGTTTATTGGCTTGTCCGTTCTTGTAAACTCTGGTACTTTCTCTTTGCGGTCCCATCTGTCTCTCATCACTAAATGACACCAGAAATTTTTCATCGCACTTCTATTAAAAAAAATAAAAAATAAATCTGAAGTGTCGCGAGATGAAGCGTCGCTCTGAAATCTACAGCTGAGACAAGATGCACATAAAGTATTTGTTTATGTATGGGTGGAGAGTGAAGTGCTGCCAGTGAGGCTGGAAGTCATAAAGACCCCTCTACTGTGGCCGCTGTGTGTGTTTTCAGGGAGAGGGGGGGCTGCTGCTTATGTCCCTGCCTCCTTTCCCTTATTTAGAGACGGGTCCCTTTTTCTGCAACTCTCTAGCAGGGGAGTTTCCTGCTTTTGAAGACCCCGGGCGCACACACACACACACACACACACACTCACAGAAGGAGAGAAGGAGAGCGCGAGGGAAAGGCTGCCCTTACTCTTTTCCTCCTCCCTCTCCCCCTCCCTCTTCCCTCCTCTCTTTTTTCTGAATGGATGTCCTCTCTCTAACCTCAATTGAGAGCTGTGTAACAGGACACTGCCCTCCGCTGCTTAGGCTCGGCCCCCTCTTTAACAGCAACACTATAAGAGAGAGCAGCGTCGCTCCTGAGTGTGTGTGAGAGTCGGACAGTGTCAGTCAGGGGGCTGAGGGAGAGGAGGGAGGGTGAAGGGTGAGAGAAGACAGAGGGAGACTGCTGTGAAACATGTGATAGCGCAACTTTGGCGGGGCTTATAGGGAGTTTAACGGCTGTGGTGTCTCCAGAGCTCTGGGAAAGCACCTTTAGCCCAGAGGGAGCCTCACACACTGTCTGTGTGTGTGTGTGTGTGTGAGAAAATGTGTGTGTGTGTGTGTGAGGGCGCTGCTGCTGTCACTTTAAGCCTGTTACTGATTACACTCAGAAGAATGCAACGGGAGGAGGAGAAAAAAAAAAGAGAGAGAGAGAGATGAGGAGGCATGTAAGGATGAAATCTTTTAGGAGTTGAGCTCCGGCAACTTTTGTGTGACTTGTCCTCGCAGCCGTGGACAGTGACGTGGGTGAGAAGTTGTTGCCCAATAGCGTCTCTCCCTCTCTGTCTCTTTCACTCTCTGCTGGACCAAGCAAAGTTAAAGTGAAGGGGAACCCGGGATCCCTCTGTGAAGCAGGGACAGAGCAAACAGGACACCCAGACATGGAGGAAAAGAAAGACACCACAGAGAAAGAGACTGAATGAACAGGGGGGTTCCCTCATTCCACGCTCAGCGCCGGGAGGAAACTCTCACCCAGACTGGTAAGTGAAAAAAGAGAGAAAAAAGAAAAGACTAGTCCCAGAAAGTGGAGCTGCTGCTGTTGATGGATATCATATGTTACAAGTTAAGGTTGAGAAACTGCTCCCAGATCCTTAATAGGCTGAGCAGCACAGCGCAGAGAGGAAGAAGCTCTCAGTGCCGGTCTGTAGCAATCTCTGCGGAGACTTATGCTTCTTCTAAAAAGCGTGAAAAATAGAGGAAATGCCTGAAGTCACATGACTCGCCTTTATTCATGAAGCCGGTGAATGATCGCAGCTTGTCAGGTCTTGAGTTGGTCATTTGTGGCGGAGGGAGCGTTACCTCACGATGTGATCACATTACAGAAGAGCTGATTCACTGTTACATAGTGTCTGGCTCAGTCACTGAGCTACTACCAGGATTAGATGGGAAGCACAATGAATGGTATGTACTGTCGTCAGCGCTGTGTTCGTATACCTGCCCGTGTCTTTAACGCCGATGTGAGGTGCAGCCGTGTGATAAAAATAGGTCTTTGTGGTTAATAGGTTTTTTTTTCATACAGAGGAACCACTTCCTCTCTGAGCTTCAGTCACGCTGTGTTTCTTTCTGCCCCCCCACCCTCCTTGGTTTGACACAGATAGCACAGTCCACTCCTTCTGCTCCGCAGCAGAGGGCATGAATGAACTGAGCGTATGGGTGGGGGGCGGGCGAGGGGGGGCGATACAGTATCATACAGCGCGGACAGCGCAGTGTGGCTTCTTTATGAATGGACATGGCAGCCGGCTGATGTGATTGGCTGCGAGGGCGAGTGACGACTGCAGAGCCGGGACTTGATGTTTAGATTCATTCTACCCTTCGCTGTCGCCGCCGTCTCTCCTGGTTACCACCTCTTTAAGCTGTGTGTGTGTGTGTGTGTTTGTGCGGGGAAAATGTGTGTCAGACGCAGAGAGAGTGTGTGTGAGAGGTTGTGTGAATCAGTGCTGGTGGTTCTGGGTTACATGTGTTTGTCTAAAGGGGGCTTAGTCACAAGCTGAACACTGTTGTGTGTGTGTGTGTTAAAGGTGTGTGTGTGAAAGCTGTGGACTTTTTAAAAGTCATGGCTCTCCGCCCGGCTGTTGTTCTTTAAATGATCTCCCACTCTCTGTGACTCAGACGATGCTCTCTCCAACTATCATTACTCTTACTCTATGTAATAAGAGGGCAGGTCTCCAGCGTTGAGATGTAATAATGCTCCTCGTTGAATCACTCGGATAAACTTGAGAAACTGATTTCTCCTGCGTGGCTGCGTTTACAACTCCGGATCTCTGTAGTTCAGACTGAATAATAAAAAGGCTGTTATTTAAAGGGACAATTCAGACTTTCTGAAGTGGTGTTGTTTGGGGTAATTATCCACAGACAGTATATTACAAACAGTAGCTGTCTGTCGGCACACCCTCAGTTTGGAGAAGCAGGCTGGAGTCTGACATGGATTTTTAAGTTGAGTTTAAGTGCACACTATACTGTGAGTATTTTCACTGCTTTACCTTCATGTCAGACAGTGATTTCCAGCAGGAAAATGAAGCTGTTATATTGCTCTCTTCACAGCCAGACTCCATTGAGAAAAACAATGATTTAACACAGCTGAACACAGGAGCTGCTGGTCTGCCACTGCCTCAAACAATAATGCTTTCTGTGTTATCGTGTGACGTTGGCGTTTTAAAGGGTTAGTTCGGATTCACCAAAGTCACACAGCAACACAAACTAACTAACCGATCGAAGCAGCAGTAGACCAGCAGCTCCTGTGTTCAAGGAGCTTAAATTACTGCTTTTCTCATTGGAGTCTGGTGGCTTTGACGAGAGCATAGATGGGGAACTGAAGCCGCTCATGACTTCCCCGTCGAAACAGGCCGCCTGACATTAAGGTAAAGAAGTGAAAACACTTTGAATGCAGCGTACACTCAAACTGACATTGATAATCTTCAGATGGGACTTTTTTAAGGTGGTTAAAATGTGTTTTGTTGCGGTACATTGCTTAGCGTCCATGTCAGACTCCAGCCTGCTTCT
Organism: Epinephelus cyanopodus; assembly: GCA_026686955.1. NCBI lineage: Eukaryota > Metazoa > Chordata > Actinopteri > Perciformes > Serranidae > Epinephelus > Epinephelus cyanopodus. The sequence goes on along the minus strand of CM048927.1, from coordinate 37,685,914 downwards.
CCAAACTGGGGGCGTGCCGGCCGACATCTACTGTATGTAAAATACTCTATATTAGGATATTGAAACAGCTCTTTCTGAAGAAACAAAAATGGCCGTCAAATTGACTTCCTCTCTCAGACAGGGACAGCAGGGCTATGTGTGTGTGTGTGTGTGTGTGTGTGTGTGTGTGTGTGTGTGTGTGTGTGTGGTCATAGAAAGCCCATACCCACCATCACCATGCCAGCAGCCCACACATGCGTGCACACCCTCTCTTTGTTTTACTGCAACACAATGATAGCCGCTCCTTGAGCTCCACCAAAGATTACTGCAGCTCCTTTACTGCTCCACTCCAGCACGACTTCACTCTGTAGTTTATGGCAGCAGGAAATGTGTAAATGTGTGTGTATGCGTGTGTGTGATAGAGATACAGAGAGAGTGTGAGGAGTGGTGATAAGGAGTCAGCCGTAAACTGTCGCGTTGGAGCGCAAGGATCTATCAGTGCTTATCGAGGCAGCGTTTCCGGCATGAGAGTGTGATAGCGGGGAGATTGGCGGTGAGATGCATCGCAGGTATCTTGATGAGGGAGATTAAATTCCCTGGCGGAGATTAGCATGGAATCTGCCCTCTGCCTTATCACGCCGCCGACGGAATGAACCCTGCCCTGCCCTACTTGGCAGGAAGCAGCTGAGCGGGACGTCCCACTCCTCCGGTCTCTCTAGGGCAAATAAACCACATGTGCAAAAGTTAACTCTCATTCTCAATCTTGGATTATAAAGGTACATTATTATCATAATTACATTAACAAAGTGGGCCAAAGTTTAAATGTATTCATCTTCAAAAATTGGTTGGGTTTTTTTTACAGAACTTGTCAAGTAAAATTAATTTTTATTGCAATGGAGTTCTGCAGGACACCTGTGAGACAATAATATAACACACAGATGAGTCTGCTGATCTATGTATACGTCAGACTTTTGCCACTGATGGTGTAGCTGACGTAACGTGAGGCTCCGCCCCCTGCAACCTCAAGAGAATAGGTGGGTGTAAGTAATGATTGGATAGATGGCAGTTACCAGTAAACGTCAGCAAGAACAGTTCAGTTATATCACCTTAATTTTACTAATATTTCCGTACTAAATAACTACAGAAAGGTTTATTAAAGCTGCAGTCTGTAATTTTCTACAAAACACAGTAAAGGTGATTAAAACGCTGTTTTTAAAGTTGTTTTAAACTTTTTGGTTTTGGTATGTAGTGAAAAAATGTTGGGAATGTTTGAGGGAGACACCCTTCACTAACAGATATCACCATGAAACTTCCCCCAGCTGATTATTCACATTAAGCATTTATTATTTCAATATTTTTTATTATTATTAATGTTTTATTATTTTACTATTTTTATCATTATTTTATTATTCTTATTTTTATTTTTTTGTATTACAAGTATGTTTAAATATGCAAATTAATTATTATCTTTGAGCTGATTTGTACACATTTCCAAAACAAAAATCTGAACATTGGTTCAAAATTCTTGTTTCATTTCATTGACACATGAGTCAAATGATTTTACAGAACAAATTTTTAACATCTATTTTTCTCATTGCCTAAATCACAAAATACTGTTAACAGCCATATATTTTTGCCATATTTTTATTCAAAAATGTTACATAAATTAAACTATGAGTGCTAAATAAGCAAACCAACAATGTCCCTAAAATAAAACTGTAAAGTTTGTTGCATGTAAGTGCTACTGAAATTGAGGTTTTCAGCGCAGAGTAAAAATATGTAATGTTAAATTCCACATATTTTTAGACCAAAAATTAGACAGAAGGGTAAAAAATATTCACTAACCGACATCAACATTTATCGACAATTTTTTTTTTGGATCACAAGTTTTCTGAATGTTTGTTTAAATATATATATATATGAAGCATAATTGAATTAAATTTGTGCTTTTGTTTTTATTTCCAGAACAGAAATCTGACCTAAAATAAACCTAAATGTGTATTTTGAACGTTTTCTTTCCACTTGTCTGAAAGAAGACAGGTTACGGATGTTTTCACCTGCCATCTTACCTGGACAGGTGTGATCTGACAAACACAGTGTTTCCCTTTAAGTTGGTTCTAGGTGAGAACAGTCGTGTGGAGGACAAGACGCAGTCACTTGTTAGTGTCAGTGCTATCATGTCTTTCTGAGTCATCACATGGAGGTCTGCTTAATGAAAGGTGGCAGACGCAGATGATTCAGTGAGGTGGGAAAGGCTGAAGGGAGTTAAGTCGTAAGTCACCGCTGGCAGGGTTTAGCTTGAACTGCATTCTTTACTGTAATTGACTCACACACACACACACACACACACACACACACGGAGGCTGGTGTCAGGAGGCATTGTGACATACCATAGTCATTCTGACATCGACGCAGTTATGTAACTAAAACTGGGTTAAGCAGCTCGAGAACAATCTTAACTATCCCTTGACTCATTCCTTCTTTTCTTCTCCCTACTTTCCTTTTTGCGCATGACTCGTCTTTGTTTATACGGCAACAAGTCGCTCTCACAGGTCTGTCATTCACAGGCTGATCGCACAGTTAAGAGCTTAGCGGCGTAACTTTGACGTCACAAATGCAGCCTGGTTTGTGTGCGGGGCAGAAGAAGACCGTGCACACATTTTTTGTGTGTGTGTGTGTGTGTGTTCTCTCAGGAACACTCGTTCCAACGGTGTACTAACCACACACACCTGGCCTGTTTCCTCCTCTGCTCATATATGGGCAAAGCTTCCCCTACCTGGGCCCCACTCTAAATTCCAATAAGTGGCAGTATGCGTGTGTGCGCGTGCATGTGTGTGTGTGTGTTTGTGTGTGCGAGGAAGAGGCTGTAGAGACGGATGCACGTCATGGAAAACCAGGATCAATGGGCAAGGCCCGCAGAGCTGCGTTTTTAAGGTGTTCCTTTTGTTTTCCAAAGGTAATCAGTTAACACAATGACTCAGCCTGGCTGATTATTCAAAGTGGCTGCTGCTGCAGTAGGAGGACGTCAATAAGGAACTGCGGTCACGTCGCTGTTACACAAGCTGGATACAACACTGAAGCAACTAGAACAAAATCCCTGTGATTCCTGTGGATCAGTGGGATTATTAACTCCAGAGTCGAGCTCTTGATTAAAAGACGGGTCTGATGGTTTAAACAGAAACCATTTTGACATGTATTTAAACTCTCTTCCTTAAGTCTCCGGGCTATTTATCAATGAGCGTGTTAGTATTTAGGGTGGAGGCGTTTCAGGTATCAGTAGCCAGGTTGTGGCGCTTTCAAACAGAGCTTACATTATAACATTACACCCTCTGCGTTGCCTTGTGTTGGGACTAATGAAGCAGATTTATGGCTGTGTTTGCCGGGGTGCAGTCCTGCGTAAACCCAGTGACCCCACAAGAGAGGACGGGGACAGAGGAATGCCCTTACGCTGACTTTGGAGGATGGGGCACTCTTGCAGTATATTTCTATTTTTTCCCTCCTCTGCCGCCTCCTTTCTCTGCTCTCGGCACATTTGCCAGGCCTTCATAAAGCAGCTCGAGGAGGGAGTTCGCTTTCCTTGGTCATCGTGCCAGCTCTTTCCCATCAGTCCAGCCCCCTGGAAGAGCCCGCAGACACCCCTCTCTCTCGGCCTGGGGCTGAGCCTGGGGCTGGGGTACGTGTGTTTCGAGGCTGGGGCTCCCTCTGGAGAAGCTCTTTGGCTCGCCGGTCTTTAGGCCTGGATCCAGTCTTCACCTCAACTGACAGCCACCTAGCAGCACCCAAAGGAACCATTTGGGATCGCTTTACATGTAAAGCCTGTTTCATCTTCTCGGTTTATAATAAGGATAGAAAGTGAGAGGGGCAGAGAGACCGAGAGGAGGGGGAGAAAGTGACTTCAGCAGTCTGCCTGGCAGTGGTCGCCGGTTGAATAGCGGGAGAATATTCTGGGACAGGGAACGACTTTGGATGGCGAACAGAGGTGGCAGGGAAGACTGAGCTTCCATAACCTCTGTCTCCACAGAATCGGAGCTATTGGCTTCTTCTCTTTGGTTGGACGCCTTCACTCGCCCGTCACAACCAATCAGACTCTCAGGCTGGGGTCTAATGGAACCTGGGGAGCTGAGAACTGATATCTGATTGGCTGCTGGCCGCGTGGAACGACTGCTTAATTGGTGGCAAGCTGTTGGTGAGCTGTTGGCTTGTCTCGTCCTGCAGACTCGGCATCTCTTTCAGTCAGTGAGGCCGTGCTGATTGGTGCAATGTCTGATTGTCCATTTTGATTTCAGGAACTGAATTGATGAGAAATAAGCTCAAATATTCAGTTATCATGAGTATTGGGGACAAATTATGCTTTTAATTTCATATTTGTTCAGCAGATTCTCACACAGACTTCATGTCCACACTAGAGCTGCAACGATTAGTCAATTAAGGGAAAATTAATCGGCAACTATTTTGACGATAACTGATCTGTTAAAGGTTGAGTAAGTACGATTAAGGTGAATACACTGGCAGAAATGGAGTATAATATAGTAAGTAATGTTTTCTTTTGTATATAAAAATCATTGTGTTTTCGTCTCTTTAGAATTTTGCCGGTTTTAATCACCTGGTCTGTGTGTTTTGGAAACGAAGAGACCTCTGCGTGTAATTGGGCTCCTGGTTAAAACCTCCTGAACATTTGAATCAGAAATAAGACGAGCACAGATTAGAGAAAATAGGTGAGCACACATTTGCAGGTTCTGGGCAAGCAGACGGTCACTGACATGCCAAACAGTGTCTGAGCAACACTGATTTGTAACGTATAACTGCTTTATTTAGTATTGTTTCCAGTTTAAACCACTGGGTCCATTTGTGTTGGAGAACTGACGACCTCTGCGGATAATTCGGCTCCCGGTAAAAACCTCCTGAATGAATTCTTACCAGGAGAACATGCCACTAAACCTCATTAATCTTACATGCTGCTCCTGTAAATAACTGTTTTAGCAAAAATGCCAAAATTGTGATATATCCAGGTTCTCAAATTTCAGGATTTGCTGCTTCACTTGGTCTTACATTATTCTAAGTTCAATATTTTGTGGTTTGGAAATGTTATTTTGACAAAACAAGAGTTTTGAACAGGCTCTTCTCACTGTTCTCTGATGTTTGTTGACCAAACAATTCCATTATTTGAGAAGATAATCTTCAGATTAATCTGAACATAATGGTTAGACGCAGCCTTCGACCACACATGTACACACGTTGTATTTCTTGCTGCAAAAACTGGCTGACCTCCATTACTGACCTCGGCAAGGTCGTCTTGCAGTGAGCACAGAGAGCGTCCTTCAGTAAGAGAAGGTGAAAAGAAAATGCAATCACATTGTGAATAGTGTTTCTTAAAATCCAATTTTCTCAGCGAATGCTTTTTGCTTTAATTTTCGTAATTCAAAATAAACACGGCAACATTTTGAGATTTCATTTGAAAGAATAACTGTAGATAATAAGAGCTGAGCAGGAACAGACGGGGGCTTTAAAGATGGAGTGGGGCCCACACTGTACACACACACACACACACACACACACACACATGCAGAGAGGGAATGCATCCACACCCAGCTCACACATCCTACACACCCACCCACACACACATGCCCACACATACTTGAGCAACAAACAGCGCATGTACACTACCAATGAACCAATGTTGCTTACTGCAGAAGTGCAACTTATCTTTGCACAAGTACACACACACACACATACTTGTACAGTGGTCACCCCCTACTTTGAGGCTGAGGCAGGGTAATGATTCAGTTCCTCTTTGCTTCCCTCAGAATGTGTGTGTGTGTATGCACATGGGTGCACGTGCACTGCGTGCATAGATGCTGTATATGTGTGCACAGTTGTCACTTTGTGAATGTGTTTCGTGTGTGTGTGTGTGTGTGTGTGTGTGTGTGTGTGAATGTGGATGTGGTCAGGCCCAGTCATCTTCCAGGCAGCTAAGAGGAAACCCACATCAACTGCCATACACCACACTCTAGGAATAGACTTGCCCAGTGCAGGCAGGAATGGAATGGCATGCCTGGCCTCATCCCTCCTCACACCGCCTCACCCGTCCTCAGGCCTCCTCGCACTCACCCCTTCCTAAATCCACCTTCCTCAACCTCTAGTCTGCTGCGCCCTTCACTTCAGCTCCTCATAGAACACCATGTCATTCATTCATTCATTCTTTTTGGTGCTGCAGGATGTCCACACTAAGGCTGTCAACTGTTCATCGGTTAACCACCAAGAATATTTTTGACCGGTTACAGATGACAGTCTTTAGTCTATTTTTGGCCACTGTGCAGTTCAGCAGTAGCACTAGCACTATGGTAAACCATATTAAGAACAAAGCTAATACACTATTCATGCTACACAGTTTAGCAAGCCTTAGCTGCTCTGCACTGGGAAGCACCTTGTTCAGGTGGGCGCGAGCCAGCAGCACCGCTCATTCTGCGATCAATGCTGGTAACACCGTCCCAACTAAGCCTCATTAACAGCGCCAGGCTTTGAAACCAATTTTATATAATGGCCAAAAGTGGAAATAAACCAACAAGACTTCCCATAGACTGACGTTGTGCAAGAGCTGCCTGTAAGACAGTGGATAACCCTCATGATATGACTCATTTCCATTTGGTCTGATAACATTTTGAAAGTCTGGAATAACTGTATGACTAAATGATTTTATCCTCTTTCACATTAGCAGAGCACTAAAGTGGAAGTTAGCCATTTGGCTGGCACAAGTCTCAAGTGTGTGCCTGCTCTTTGGGCTCCTTGTGCTACTGAGCAACTTTCATAGGAATGATCAGGCCTCCAGTGCTGTATCCAGTTCTCTTAATTCATCCATGGTCCCACCCATAGTGGCAGACCATCTCTCTGACTCACAGGGGCCACCGGGGGAGACCTCAGGATGGCCGCCATGGTCTTGCAGCAATACTGTATCACAACTGTGGATAAGGACCCTGCGAAAGGACCCTGTGAAAGTTGATTAGTGGCGCATGAAGCCAAAAAATCTTTACTTGGGATGAAATTACCTGAATGATCTGCACCGCTTCCACATCACTGGACCTACACCCCAGGTTCTCCAGCCGAGCCTTCTGGCTTCCAGTTTATCGCTCCACTAACTTGAGTAGGGTTAAAATAATTGAATCTTGCTCCTCTTCTAGACTTTCCAAATATTATCAGACCAAATTAATTAAATCCTGATAATGAACAAAGTCACTCAGTCAATGGGAAAAAGTCTTTTTGGGAAGGACCCAATTCAACACTACGAAAATTGTCTCCAAAGCTCGGCTCACTCCTTGAGGGGCCTGATCAGGATGGTAATAGCCAATTGACCGACACCACTAGTTATATCCCAAGTGAATGGGGGGGTGCAGTGGCAGGGTTTGACAGTAGGCACCAAGTTTCATCACAAAACATTCAAATTTCACCTCTTCTAAATCAACAGCACTTTGAAATGCAGCGTTAAATCTCACGAGTCACTGGAGTGGCGGACTAAAAGGAAAGCGGCTTTTGTATTTCACAGTATTTTGCGTCTTTGTTTTTTATTAAAAATGGATGGCAGGCTTTCAAAAGCAAAATGAACTGAAGCTCACATCCCTTGTTAACGCTATCGCTCCTTTAACCTGCAAACCTCCTCCTTTAACCCTCCCAGTACGGTCTCTAGTGTGGCGGTGAGAAAATGATCCCACTCATGAACACGTCTAGTTGTAGTCATAGCACCACTGTCTTTAATACATTCATTCATTTTCATGTGAATTTTGTTCCTCAAAGCTCCGATCACTCTGCTGTAAGCTGGTATCACTTCACTTGAAATCCTCTGGTTATGGCATTAAGTCGTGGGAGACTTTCACTTCCTCAGTTGTCCCTGTCGGCCTCAGCCTCTGACCTTGTCCTGCTCGCACGCCCCGTCTCACAAACCAAAGGCTTCGGTTTCAGTGGAAAAAAAGACGATTGCTTTGCGTACGTTTTGACCTCCCTGCCCAGCGGCGGTGGCAGCATCACCAAAGCATGGAAAAAAAGACAGAGATAAGACATAGAGGACCTTATCACCTTATCTCCAGCGCTGTGAGCTTACTCAAGCTCACCGGTCTGGACCTGTTAATATCACACTTGTCCTTATAGTGCCGTTGACAGCTTTAACATACATCTGTGCTTCCTGCAGAGTGACATCCTGTGTTCCTCTAAAGCTGCTAAACTCAGAGACTCAACGTATTTCTCTTCTATATTTTTCAGGTTCTGCACAGATCAATCCAGAAACACCATCAACCGTGTGTTCCCAGGGCCATTCCATGGAGAGGTAAGAAAGTCATTCATATCTTTTTGCTGCAACAAACATCTTCACCTCTTTCCCCCCTGTCGCCCACCTCGCCACCTTCTTTCTAGAAACTCTATTCCCTCCAGCAAAGAACACAGCCTGAGGCGACATCCCTTTATACCTCTTCAAATCCCTCACTATAAAGCTGCAGCAGGGAGACAATAACACATCTATGGATCTTCGCAGGTAGCATCAGTCAGTAAGCTGTCACACAGATTGCTGCCATGAGAAAAAAAGACAAATGATGCAACTCAGAGTTGTGTGGGATGACTGCGCCGAACTTTTGTCATCAACATGGTACAAAACCAATGCATAGAAACAAAAAAGACGAAGAAGAAGAGGCAGAAAGAGCAGCGACAGAGAGCTGGAATGTGAGGAGGGAGGAGAGAAAGAAGCCAACACATTTCCCTTAATAAAAAGAAATTGGAGTCAAGTGACCCTCAGCTGGTCACAGTATGTTTGATCAATACGGTCATGAGGCTTCAGGTATGCAGACCACAGAGGAAGAGAGGTCATGCTATCCTCCCTCCTTCCTCTCTCCTCTCCTCCCTTCTCTCTCGGAGTCACCTGTATGTAGGTCGTGATTTATTACGACTGGGTCAGTGCTCCCATTATGTGTCAGGCTAAGTGTTGGAGCCCGCATGGCGGTGGCCGCTGCCTGTCGCGCCTCGGGGCTAATGGGAAAGAATGACAGGAATCTGCAACTGATAATGCCACGCTTGGAGATGTTCGTCAGCAGATAATCTCCCATATCCTTCCCCTCCCTCAGGCTCCTTTTCTTCTTCTGCTTGATCTGCCTTCGCTTCGCTACCACCAAACTCTCTCTTCTCTTCTACCATCCTTCTCTTTCCTCTTCTTCATCATTTTATTTGTCCCCCTTTTCTCCCCGTCCCCTCCTCTGACCTCTGTTTGTGTTTATAATGGAGCTTTTTGTTCCTTCTCTTTCAGACGGACTCAGCCGCAGAAGTGCGGAGTCTCCCCGCCCAGGCTCAACCGAACCGGCCGGCCTTCACGGTTCACGGCTCTGTGGCTGCTGTCAGTTGCTCAGTAGGCAGTGTAGATCCTGTGTAGCAATCAGCAGCTACATCTGGCTACTGGGTCTCTGACGGCTCTGCCTACTTCCCGGTCGATGCATGCCCGTTCGTCTCCCATTGGCTGGTGGCACATTCCAATCCCCTGATTGGCTGCGATGTCAGGGGGGCTCCATCCTGTGACCCCACAGACAGGATGTTCTCTGTGTCACAACTCCACAAGGGGCCCTTGTCAAGGCTTTTTGTGTTTTTTTTTCACTCCTTCCTCTTCCGCCATTCTTCTTTTAATTCTCCCTGTTTCTGCCTCTCATGCCCCCCCACCCCCACCTCGAGCTCTGTGAGGTCCTCTTTGTACAAAACGTCCTTGGTAAAACTTTAAACATTCTATGACAGAAATTTCAAAGGCTGATTTTGCCAAAGGAAGAGGGTTAATTGATGCATGTTTGAAAAGCCTTTGAGGTGAAGAGATGTACCTTTGCTTTGTCCTGAACCTGGCATACAATGTAGATTTCTGTGTGGTTCAATTCTACAGCTACATTGTCTGCTGGGTTTCTGGCTAGCAATATAAGCAGCAGTTATATAACCCTCCGGTGCTCAAAAAGGTAAGTATTCATCTATTCTGTCAATGTGCCTCAAGTGCCTGACCCTGACAATTCAATAAAGAGAAAACATTTCACATTAATACCACTGAGTGACTCGTGCTGTCATTTGTCAGACTGAATATCACATTTGAAGGGGAGGTAAAAAAAAAAAAATCTGGAATCTGCAAAATCTAAATTGATTCAGTGTTGCTGCTGCGTCCCAGGAGTTAACCCCGAGCAAGAGATGCCAGGAATATTCTAGTAACTCAGCACAAAGCCGGGTCGTTGTCTGTCAGGAGGATGTCAGACTGCTGTCAGACTGGCTCCCTATTAGTGGGACGGCACTGTCTTCCCTGCAGCCAGCACACACACCTGGGATTATACCCAAACTTCACACAAACCAACAATGCTTTTAGAAGACATCCTGCATCCCTACGTCAGCGTGCAGCTGTGAAAGACACACACTCTCTGACACCTTCCTCAAAGACCATGGGCCCCACAAGCAACTTTTACATCCTTAAGTTTGTTTTCACTTCACCGCACATTCGAGGAAAACTCTGAGTCACATGTAGTAAAATACACGCAATTAAACTGTGATTTGGTGCGATTATTTCTGATGGTAGCATCTCTAAAAGGCAGTGTCGCACGGTACTCTGATACCAGAAGGATAGACAGGAAAGGTGGGAGATTTAGGTGGGATGAAACACACGGGTCGAGGTCAAACCAGGGCCGCTTCAAGGACTCAGCCTGTATGGGGCGCACACTCCACCAGGTGAGCTAGAGGTCGCCCCAGGACGACAGTGTCTTAATAAGAGCCGTATTTCCTTTGAGTTGCATCAATGTTTGACGGTGGCTCTGCTTCAGCTCCCTGCAGACATGGTGGGAAGGGCACGGCTGCAAATAAACGTGCTCCTGCCAACCATCTACGACTTGCCGACAAAGTAGATGCATCATTTCACTTATGCCGAGAGTTACGGCACATGCACAGACACCACAGAGCCTGTACATAAAAGACGCTTTAAACCTATATAAACCAAAGGAGCTAAGACGTCCAACGTCAAAGCATCTCGTCAACAGACATGCGACCTGTGCAAAAAGTGACAGGTTAGTGAATGTGATAGATAGCATAAATTGTGCCAGTCTTCTTCAACCATTCACACACATCCACACACTGGTGGCTGAGGCTGCCATACAAGCTGCTACTGAGCTCACATTCACACTAGGACTGCAACTAACCGTTATTTTCATTGTCTAATGAATCTGTCAATTATTTCTTTGATTAGTCGACGAATCATTTTATCAAAAAATGTGTTAAAATGTCGAAAAACGTTGGTCTGTCTCTCCCAAACCCCAAGATTATGTCATCTAATGTCTTGTTTCGTACTCACGCCAAAGGGTTTTAGTTCACCGTCATTGGAGAGTGTGTAAAGCTGCCAATATCTGAACATAAGAAGCTGCAATAAGAGTATTTTGGGTACTTTTAAAGTACTTTTCTATGGAAACCGATTAGTCGACTACTGAAATAGTCACCAATTATTTTAATAGTCAACTAGTCATTGATTAGTCGATTAATCGTTGCAGCCCTAATTCACACGCACTCACGCAATTTGGGGTCCAGTATCTTGCCCAAGGATACTTTGACTTGCATCCAATTAATAAATGACACGCTCTAACTTCTGAGTCACAGCCGCCCTTGTGTGACAAAGACACTTTTTTCACCATTGGAGTTGGACCAGACAAATAAGGACTAACTTGGATTTATCTTTTTAGCTAACTTACCAAAGTGGCAAACATCTCTATAAGCAAATGCAGCGCTTAGACCGGTAACGTTAACTTGACCATACCCTGCAAATCTGCAAATACGCGGATAAACAACACTAGTTATAAATGTTCAATTTATACTCAAACGCTGTCTAATAAGTGATATCTGGTTGGGAATATAAAGCCATCTATCAAAGAAATCTCACAGGCTCAGGGACAGGGGACATCAGATCACTGCACGCCATGTAAAAGCAATAACACTATGACCTGGATCTAATTATTAACAATCATCCAGTTATTGTTATTTCATTGTCAACTGAATGTAAGAAAAAAAAAAAACAAGAAATAAAACCTAACAGCACATAAACTACAATTTTATTGAGCATGACAATAATAAACGGCATTAACTGTAAGTCTTGGTGGAGAGCATCGGTATTGAGATATTTAGGTCGATAAGTCTGCAGAGAACAGGCAGATATGTATAAATAAAACAGCAGCCGTGCAGCTGCAGGTGAACTGGCTTTGTAAACATACATGAAGACGCTGAGCCGCACAAGAAACTGAAAACAGGGGACATGATGACTCCACACTGAAAGATGAAGGAAATTACTGTGTATCCGGGAGGGCGTCCGCGGTGCTGTCCAGGTCCTGTCACAGCCTCGCAGCAGTCCTCTGGCAGTACAGGTGAAAATATAATGAGCCTCCACAGCTCAGACAAGAAAAGAAACGGAGGTATAAAGCTTCATCATAACAGCAGGCCTACTGAATAACCGAGGGCTTTTTCTCTTTCATTATCAAATCAAAGACAAACACTGAATGAGTTCTTGGTCATTGCGATTGTTCTCTGCACACTGGCTCAGAGTGAATCCTTTTGTAATGTGACTTCAGAGGGAGAAACGCTGGATAATTTCCGCAGTCATTGTCACGGAAAAAAAGCATTTTAAAATCAATTTGAAGTAAAATGAGTAAAACCTTGAACAATTAGGCGATGAAATGAGTTGTGGTTTGACAGAAAATTTGTTATAAAAACTGTCGAAGTCAAAAACCAATTCAGAGTATCTGCTTCTTTTTTTTTTGTTTTATATCACTGACTACTTTCACATGCATGAAATATTCGGGATTCTGCCCTTATTCCAAAGACACAGTGTTCCTAATTAGCTGTTTACTTGGCTAAGGAAAATTAATATTGCTGTTTACATGCAGCCTTGCATACTACGACTTCACTTTGTCCTCGTTACATACGTCTTGTATATGAAACTGCAGGGTTTTTTTAAACACACCTGTCGCCTGCGTCCAGGCGCTGTCTCAGTGTCACACATCAGACTACAACTACCAAGAAGAACGGCGACACGCTATGATCCACCTCACACACAAACTAGCAGGGCAGCGCCGTGCTGCACGTGTGCGCTCGTTTCATTCACCTCACAGACTGATTAAAGTCTGACTTTCTCCAATTACATTTTATTTCACTGCCCCTGACATGACACTTTTTTATACGTACTGTTTATCGTTATTCGTAAGTGGAGCCTCCCAGCAAAAGCACTTCACATGATTGTACTTGTATCTGGAGTGACAATGAACATCTTGAATCCTGAACATTCGTCCTAATTCTTCACTGGTGGGAGTCGCTCTGTGAAAACAAACATGGAGGACAGCTGCGATGGACAGATGTAGTCAGAAGTACCCCTTGACATCCTTAAGTTTTGGATGAGAGCTGTTTCAGCGAGGACACTCACATCACATCACATCACGATCCAATGACTTCTGTCTTTGACTCGCATCCACACACACCTCTGGCCAAAATAAAAAACTTGTTTCGCTTTCTCCTCGTCCTTGTAATCACCTGCTCACAGCTTCCACTGCACATTAACTGCACAACAGACTTCTGTACAACAGCGTGTTGCGTGTGTTTTATTTGCTCACGTGTGTCAGTTCAGGATTGTGACCAGTTCAAGCTGGAATCTGATATTGGACACATTTAAAAAAATAATATGAACGGCCAAAACAAAACATCGGAGCAATCAATTCAGACTATGTGAACGTAGCCAAACTGTCTGTCTGAGGGAACGTTACAGCAACATTTGCAACACATGAGCGGTGATCTGCGTGGAAGCAATGCTCGCAGATTGCTTTTGTAAAACAACCCCCGGGAAACACAAAGAGAAAATTGAATAGACACGTGATTGGACTATATAGACAAGAGGAACAATTACAGCCACCGATCGTTCTTTCAATGTACACACAGAACAGAGTGTGTATTCAGAGAGACAAGATAAATGCAACCTTGTCCTTTAGGTGAGAGGTTTTCAACGGTAATGATCATTGAAAGAAAACAAAACACAAGCTGCACAAATGCTCACACATACATGAATGCTTTCAATTTTATCTACATTCTGAAAAATGTGCGGAAAGTCTGCAGAGTTCTGCCGGCACAGATTCTGTATGTGGCAGCTCATCAGACGCCTAATTCAACTGCTTACAGCGGGGTTCAGCGACTGCGCTGAGGACACTGGCCTCGTCTGACACTTTACCGTTCCGTGTCCTCCAACAGTTAAACTGAAAGAAACAAAGAATTTCAGTACTGAAATAGACGTTGATCACCATGGCAACAATTGAAGATTCGAAGCATTCAGGTCAGACCTAATGGCAACATCCTGATGAATTAAAGTTCTGTATGCACATTTGTATATGGTATTTTAATTTATCAAATATAATGGAATATAACGCGGTCAGGCTCTCAGGCACTTTGTGTTGCCTTCAGATATCTATTCTCCTGCAGATCAACTTCTCTCATTAAATATTATCCCTGCTGAGTCAACACACACCGAGGCATGATTTACTGAGAGTATGGTCGACATGAAAAGTGTCCTGAGATAACTCGTGTTAAGATTTGGCACTGTATAAATAAATGAAAATTGAAGTGACTCTGACCGAGTGGAGAACTTGGACAAAAAGAAACTGTGTCAAGAATTTGTTTGTGTCAAAAACATTGTACGTTTATACGTCCATTGCATTGTCTGTTTTCTTATTGTTATTTAACATTTCTTTGTGCAAGCTATATTTAAACAATTTTAACCCTCCAACCCCTTTGAAACAGTCCGCGAATGAATATGTTGATATTTTTGTGTCTTGTGATGTCATTTCTTGGAGTATTTTCAAATGCGTCACATCCCTAAAATCTGTGCAACTGAAGCTTAAAGTTTATGTAAGAAAATAAACAAAATCATTTAAAAAAAAGTACTGAATTATGTCATAAATTTAAAGAAGTCTTGTCTGAGCTTTCTGCCACAAAAAAACAAGCAAACAAACAAACAAAAAAAACAAAACACTCTAGCTATTATAGTAAAGATCTACTGCAGCCATCACAGGACATAACTGTGGCATCACCACGTGTTTTCACTGTCGTTTGGACAGCTTATAGCGTAACATAATGACATCATTACGAGAGGATTATATGATGGTGCGAAAGACAAAAGACAAAAGTTGTAGCTTTCTGCTGCATAAAAATAAATGCTCAAGCTATTATAGTTTTCATTTTAGATACATTTAAAAAGGACCATGTGAACAATGATTTATGCGGCCATGACGAAACAAAGCTGTGCCATAACTGGTAATTCACCGTCTTTTGGAGCGCTTGTAGCAAAACGTAATGATGTCATTGCAAGCCGACAATTTGATGCTGTAAAAGACAGAAACTTTCTGGCTTTCTGCTGCAAAAATGGAAGGTCCTGGCTGTTTTTTTGTTTGTTTGTATCCGTTTTAAACAGAATCATATGAACAACAATCTCCTGAGACCTTGACAGGGCCAATTATAAATTTAAAGGCATCGTAAAGATGTTTTCCCTGAGAGGTCGCTGTGTTTGAATAATTGTTTGTATTATATGTTGTATTTGTTGCATTATAAATGTGCTCTGATTGGCTGTAGGTCTCTCCTGTGAAAGAGATTTTCAGCCTCAATGGGACTTCTTGGTTAAATAAAAGTTAAATAAATTTGGCATCACAGTGTGTTTTCACCATCTTTAGGACCGCTTAGAACATAATGTAATAATGTAACTCCACACACACAACTTGATGGTGCGAAGGACGGAAGTCTGAGCTTTCTGTTGCAGAAAGAACGAATGCTGTAGCTCTCACAGCTTTTTATTTGAGAACTATTTTATACAGCATCACGAAAACAGCCGCCTCCTGCAGCTGCCCGTGGGAGGTCCGTTTTCAGAGGATTAACAAATTATGCTTTAATAAATAATGACTGGAACATAATCGGCTATTTAAAAAAGTAATAAGGACATGTCCCCGGCGTCCCTGGTTTAAATGACACCTTTGTATATATTACACAAAGAGACACCTACCATGTACAGCGCTGTAGTTCCAGCAGGTACGACCTCATAAATGTGGCTTTAAAGGATAAAAACACGGCCTGCAGCACCTCAGGGTGTCATTATAATGGATTTGCATTTATTATGAATTCGCTCTATATCTCTCGCACTGAATCATCTCCATCATCAATACAGGTCTTGTCTGTGTCTCAATACTGGAGCGCCGAAGTTCATCCACACAGACGCTGTTTTTGTGACAATATTACAGGAGCTGAGCGAA
The DNA here is from genome assembly GCA_026686955.1 of Epinephelus cyanopodus. Classification (NCBI taxonomy): domain Eukaryota; kingdom Metazoa; phylum Chordata; class Actinopteri; order Perciformes; family Serranidae; genus Epinephelus; species Epinephelus cyanopodus. The sequence goes on along the minus strand of CM048927.1, from coordinate 37,669,637 downwards.
TCCATCGGGACCCACTATGAGAATCCCAACAATGCGAGTGGTTGCTAATGGCCCGTAATGGGAGGGGTGTGTGGGCGGTTTATTGTTGCTTTGATAAACTGTTGATGACGTGCGTGGTGTGAGGACTGCGAGCACAGTCAGAGTGCAAAAACAACAGAGTGCTGAGAAAAAGAGTGATGATGATGATGATGATGATGATAGGGCGAAAGAAATCTGTGAAAAAAGAGATGGGGCCATCTGTCTTCCTCTATCGCACACGCATAAACGCTTTCAAGGAGGACAGGGGAGAAGGTGAAGGTGCTGTCATTTGAAGGTGGTGTCAGTGATGTCATCAGCCGGTGGACCGCTTCACCCCGTCGCTGCAAACACACGGTGCCTGTGTCGTCTGCGTCACTGCTGTAACAAGTTATCTCAGTGTCACATAATGACCTCTACAGTAGGACTGTTCCCCGGGCTGTTGGTTTACAGAGGTCATGAGGAGACAGTTTACACTTCGACCTTGGAACAAACTTTTCTCTGTAACCACAAAGTTTTTGTTATTTCAGCCCCTTAAACCGTTTTTTTTTATTTCAGACGGTCTCTGTTTGTGGCTTCATGAGGAGACTGTCCTGCAGCTAATGCCTCCAAACAACTTTTTTATTCTTCAAGTTACTGAGCTCTCTATTAGTCGTCTGAGTTGTGACAGCAGAGCCACAAAGTTCACTAAATGTGGGACCCTGTTCACGTTCCCGTCTCCTCCCATCAGTCAGTGTTGGTCTCTCTGAACAACAACACTACCATTACCTGACCTTAACCAAGCTGTAATTACAGTAACCATGACGACAAAGGCCCCTTAACCTTAACAAAGTAATTTTAACCCAAACCACAATGTTTGCCGAACCTTGAAGGGAGAGTTCTATGTTTTTCAACCTGGTTTATATTCTCTCATCTTTCTGTGTTTAACTTACTGATGGAAACAAAGTGTTGAGCAGAAGTGCTGCAGCCAGCAGCTGCGAAACAGGCGTGATGTCACCACTCAGGGCAACCATGTTTGTTTTTGCCACTGAAAGGCTTGGTCAATCCAGTCACACTCCAAAGCCATCCTTTAATGTCAGCGCGATATGTGGTTGGTCACTGTTATAGCTTAAAAGCGCTCTGCAGCGTCAGGGAGAAACGTGGTGGGACAAGAATAAAAGTTGAGGGGTGGTCCCCGTCCCTTAAGGTTGTAAACCCAAACCCTTTTGTAGGATGTGGATAGTCCATGACCAAACGTCGATATGTGACGAGATCAGAGTGAGAATGTGTTGGCTTAGTTTGTTTTTTACAGCGTCTGACAATATTATGGGAAGGATCCCGACAAGGAAAAAGAACATTTCTCTTTATCTTTAACTTGATCTTTTCGTTACTGTCTTCCTGCATCAACTGAACTCACAAGACTTCAAAACAACACTTTTTTTTAAGTGAGACTTGGTTCGACACGATGACAGACAGATGAGATCGAGCGACAAACATTTCAATTCTCTGTGGGGATCCTTTCCAGACATTTAGAAGAACAATCTGAGCCTGTCAGTGGCAAAAACAAACTCCTGTAGTGGACGTAAACTGACGGTGTGCAATAGACCGGTCTATCCTGGTATAGCTAGTATAGATTTTCACCAGTGTTGGGGGGCACAGACAAACAACATCATCCTGTGGAAAAAAACGTAAGCTAAGTGGTTGTGATGGGAACGAGCTTTAGAGACTAAATGACTTTGATTATACTGTCCAAACTACCCCCGAACGTCGCAGCACAATGCAATGCTTGTGAAGTGAACTTGTCAGACGCCCCATTTCTACTCTAAATCCTGTCACTAGTGCTGAAAGTGCTGCAATAGACAAGGGACGGCAGATTTAGAGGTTTAAATGAGGAGTTAGCTACAGGATACAACCTTATTTCACTGCAAAGACCTAAATGAGTTTGAATCTAGCTGAAGGGAGATCATCAGGGAGATGAATGTTTCTGGTGAGAGTTGTGTGGGATGCTCGGCAGAGTTAACTTGTAACTTGTAAATATCTAGAAGCATTCAGCTTGCATTCAGTTCAGGGTCTCAGATCAGAAAACTCTTCGGGGGATTTCACACCTGCCCTGTTTGGTTCGGTTCAATGCAACTCAAGTTAGTTTGTCCCCTCAGTGCGGTTCGTTTGGGCAGGTGTGACACAGCAATCACACTCAGGTGTGCACCAAAACAACCAGACCGAGACCTTCTTGAAGAGGTGGTCTCAGTGCGGTTACAAACAAACTCTGGTGCGAACTCCTCCTGGATGTGAAGCAACTGTAGTCACATGACACATTGTTTGGGTTAAACATGAGCGTGTTCCAGTCCTGGAGGATTATTAATGTGCACCTCCTCCTGTACTGCCTTAATATGCACATTCAGCACATCCAATGCATCAAAACATTGTTTTCTAGTTGGAGCCGCGCCTCGTTTTCAAACTGTATGGTTTGACTAAAATGAACAATGACAGCAATATAGTCCACGATGAGCAGCGCTAAAATCAACCTGCGTAGTTGTCCCTCCATTGTGACATTAGAAAGTGTCACATTTATCTTGCAAGTGTTCTCTTCTTCAACGTTTGCTTTACTTCCTGGATTTTTCCCACATGGAAATTCTGACCAATCAAGAGCAGCTTTCTCACACAAGGCATTTGATCTGGTCTTCTTGTAAATGCTGCCGTGAGAACACGAACCAACTCTAGGCAATTATACAACTTTGGAACAACATGAGTCCCTGATTCAGACCAAAGGAGACGACTCTAGGTCTGACAGCACTTCCAGAGGACATGGACAAAATACACATTGTTTCTGCTCAGTTTAAAAGACTTGTAGCTGTGAAATACTCAAAAGAGTTGATTTTCTCATGGGAAATGATCTTGAAACTGAACTCCTGCACACTGTCTGGCTTAGAAAATAAATATACCGGATGAAGGTCAGACATACCAAAACTTTGTTACCTTAATCAAATAAATACTTTAGCCATGAGCGAGACAGTGTGTGGGAGTTCTCCTCTTTGTTTTCAAGATTTCACCTCCTCCGACGCACCTGTCACACATTCAGGTGTACACACAGACTCATAGGAAATAATAAATGGAAAGCAACTTATACCAAACACCATCTTTGGATTGCTCGCAGTCTAACGGTCGCAGTAATGCAGCTTCATCTTTTATCTCTCATGTCTCTCAGCTCCTGTTTTGTTGTGCTACATGTGATCATCATAAATTAGTGTTGTGTAATGTTATGTTACTACGCTACGCCGCCATTTTGGCCAGGTCTCTCTTGTAAAAGAGATAATTTATCTCAGGAGACTTCCTGGTTAAAGAAAGGTTAGAAAAAGAAATAAAAGAAACAATAAAACAAATTAAACACCTTCTGATAATGTGTTTGGAAAACGGACTTTGGGTATTCGACACTTCCAGCTGCTGGAAATGTTGCATCAGAGATTTAAAAGTTCAGTTTGCTCTGCGTCATCGAGACAGATGGCCGTGATCCAGAGTGCTGCTTTATGACGGCGAGGTGAGGAGGAAAAGAAGCAGACTGAGCCTGAGAACAAATCGTCATTAAGTAGATTTTTCTCAGGTGGACCCAGCTTGAGGTATGAACTCACAACCCCTTACACATCACATGTAAAAGCACAGTCCTTGCACCGAGTTTGTGTCACATCCCTCAAGGTCTGTGAGTCATGTTGCACAGAGAGCTGTGTAGAGGTGGAAGCAGGAGGAGCTCCAGAAACATTTCTCATTGTGCGCTGATATTTTAGAGGTCAGTTTTCTTTAAATGTCTTCTCATTCCAGCTAAGTACTTTCCAATGCCACAGAGGCTCATTCAGACTCTCTCTGCTGGAGTATAATAGAATTATAAGCAAGGTTAAAGGATTAAAAAAACGCAGATTGGCTTTCACGTTTCACAGTCTCGTGATAAAACCTGAGCTGAAATGCTTCATTTCTCTAAATGTTACAGTCTTGGCTGAAGCCTCCTTTTAAAGCTCCAAGTGAGTATCCAGCCAATTTCACGGTCCAGGTAGAGACCACACCTACGAGGCTAAAGGAGGGGTTGTGATTCAGGTATGCTCATAGATTTGTTGATTCCCTCACTGTATCGATACTTAACATGTACATGAAACTTTGCCGCTCATTTATGTTCATCTGTCTGTGTAAACTATTTTTGTCTGCCAGCAAATTTCACACTTCTCAAAGACTAAACAAAATGTACAGCCAAGGAGCCGATGTGTCAACTATGAGTCGCCAACTCCTTCTCATTCCTAGGTTGTCAAATCCCAACAGTTTGACACACAGGACACCCTTAAACATTATTCATTATCATCAGCATTATCACGTGACGTACAGCTGAAGCACGCGATAAACATGTTTATCTTTAGGCAGCAAAACTTTTTGGTTAAGTTTTAAAAAATTATCAACCAGTGCACTTGCTGCAGCAAGTGAACACATTTTGACTTGAGCGGCGGACTTCACTGCAAGCTGATTGGCTGTTGAAACAGGTAACGTGCTCTAAAACCAGCCGCCGGCCATTTGACCAGCTGCGTGGTGTCAGGTGACATCATCAGCCGGCTTGAGTCAAGCTCAGACCGGCCAGTTCACACCGCTGACACTTTTCTCTGCAACGTTCTAAAACGGTTTCGTCTTGTGGTGAATAATAATAAGAATAATACGTTGGTTTTATTTAGCACTTTTCAGGACACTTAACAAAGAACAACAAGAGCAATAAAAAAAAAAAAGAAGATGAAATAATTCATGGGGAGGTAGAGAGGGCTGTTTGGGTTATTTTGTTTTTTTCTGGGGGTTTTAATGGTTCACTTATCACAAATATTTACATACTTTTTGGCTTTTCTTTGTAGTAATCTCATTTTGTGTTTTATATTGCTTGTTTTAGAGCTGATATTTGATATATTTGATATTAATTCAGAACATGTAAAAAAAGACAAACATAAAAACAAGCAGACATAAATAAATAATATCTACAAATACTGAAAAAGCAATTGTTGATGTCTAGTTACTTTGATTTGTACATCCGAAAAATAGTGGGAGGAAATAGTTTCCTTATGTAGATGAACCATAAACTTGTATGAATTGCCAAATCTTTGTCTTACAAAATGTATATTTCTATTTTGTATATATCTTTATGTTGCTGCCCGTGTCGGCCAGGATGCTCTTCAAAAATTTGATTGATTCACTCCCACACTTCCACAATCCAGGCTGAAAACTCGCCTGTTCAGGCTTTCCTACTCTCTTTGAGTGGGTAAGCCTGAACTGATAAAACTGATATTTGTTTGTTGTAAAATGTTGAATTATCTTTGTATTTTTATTGTATTTTACTCTGTAAGGCGCCCTTGAGTGTCATGAAAGGTGCCCAGAAATAAAATGTATTATTATTATTATTATTATTATTGTTATTTATTATTAAAAAGAGATTTTTAATCTAAGGAGTTTTTTTTTGTAAAATAAGTAAAATAAACTGTGTTCTTTGTTTCAGGCTGCTGTCTGCTGGTTAACTGAAATATCATAAAAATACCAAATATATTTTCACTGGAGTAAAAAACCAAATCTTACATGGGAGCATGTCGTCCTTTGGCTCTATGTGTGCAGTAGTGTTAGCAGGACTGTTGGCTGTACGTGTGACGGCAGAATGAACCACATATGCAGAGGGCTGTATAAATTTTACTGAATTCCTATTTAATGGGATGTTGGCAGAGGATGTGCACATGTGATGGAAGATTGTGCCACTGAATGTGGTGCATGGTTACAATTTAATTAAATGGGCATACTTTTAACCAAAACATGGCATTAGACCTGATATTGCTATTTTATGTGTATTTAAGTTCACTAATAAAAAGTACAGTTTTTATATTGACATTAGGCATAAATTCCCCAAATTCCAGAGCTTAACTTCCCTCGGAAATGTTCCAACCCTTTACAACCAGTGAGTGGAAACTTAAATAAAATAAAAATAAATTGTAATCAAGGTTTCATGTTATATTAACCCAGTAATTCTGAGCAGATCATTGTGTTCCCTCTCTGTCTTTGCTCCACACAAAGTTCACAGACGACGACGCAGCAGAAAAAAAAAAGACTTGGAGGTAAACAAACATGGTTGACCACATCCGCGTCTAAATACCCGTCTTACGTTCACATGGACGGCCGCTCCAAGTGCTGGACCAGAATGTATTCGATACTTGATGACGCACGCTGAATCATGACAGTTTCGTAAAACCTGAAGTAAGACAGCGATGACTAAACATCTCTTGGAAGATGATATCCTGGCTGGTGAACTGGAGAGGCCAGTAATTACTCCAGCGCAATGTAGGCTTAACATACTTTGGTGTGACCACACTTCACCAGAATTCAAACTGTTGGTGAGCGAGGCAAATCACAGCACGTTCACCATTCCATTATCTCATACCAAAGCCGGTGACTCACCAGGCAGAGGAGGAACCTACCACAGAGTGTGGTGTGAAGGCGTCCCAGCGGCCTGACCCAACCTGACTGGGAGGCAAAGTGGACAACACTCTTCAGCCCAAACTAAACAGCTGCCATGATTGCTCATAAAGAGCCGAGGTGAAACCAAAACTCCTCTTCAAAGTCAGAAAACCTCATTCAAAACATCATTGACATTTTCATATATTTAAAAGTTCTTTTATGACATTCAGAAAATTAATGTAGCAGCAAACCACTGTTAGCTTTGTAAGAATATAGCGGAGTGACGGCGCCAGCCGAGTCAGCAAACTCTATGGGTTTTGTGTAGGTGTGTCCCTTTGTGATTATTTTGTGTTCTGTCTCTGAATTCTGAGGTTTCTGAAGGTCAGTGAATGCAGCACAAGTGGAACCTTTTTCTCCCTCAGCAGCAGAGAGTTGTGTTTGAGTCGCGGGGTGGTTTGTGTTTGGATCCATCAGAGCCGATCAGGTAAGATCATTGGATTAGAGGTGCAGCTGCTGCAGAGGCGAGCGGTAGCAAACTTGTAGACCCAGCTCTGGATCATGAGGTGCACGGTTTCGATGGGAACGCAGCCTGTTTCATCTGAAGTAGGCTGGAAAAATGATGAACGACAGTAAAATAAGAGCACTGTTGTGCGTTCTGCCCTCCAAGAGTGTGGAGCTCTGAGTAACCAAACTACACTGCTCAAAAACATTAAGCTAATGTTTAAATCACACATCAGATCTTAGTGAATGAGTTATTCAAGTGTAAAATCTTTACTCATGTACATTGTATCATTAAATCATCGAGGGCTGGATTCAAAATCACACCGAAAATCACGTTACACGTTTGAAATCACAGGCTGATCCAACACGAATTTTATCACGGCAACTCATAATGTGACTCAGCGGTGAGTACAGCCCTCAAGTGTCTGTACACACTCCCAACAACGTCTGGACATGCTCCTGATGAGTCGTACATACATGTACATGTTCTCAATATTGAGGGGAACATGTCCCCTGCGTCCCCACTTAACTGACCTACTGTCCTTGTCCCAGTACACAAGCACGGGAGGGGAATCCATTTATTGAGCCAAGTATGTGCGACTCCTCTACGATAGGTGGAGATATGCCCCCTTTCAGTTTGTTAGTATTGGACCTTTTTCCTGTTGACCTATTACGTCACAGACCAAACAATGGACAAACAAGTTAGCTACGGTTAGCTAGCTGCTAACTGCTACCATGGTGGACAACTTTACAGCTCTGTACATTTGGTCTGTCCAAAAAGTCACGGCTCTGGATGTAGATTTCTCCATGTTGTTACCGGCTTCTTCTTCTCTTACACATTTAATGCTATTGGACTTCCGGGTCAAAGCCCGGGGCGGAAACTGTGGAGCATGCTCAGAGCGCCTCGGCCAGTTTGGCTCTGACTGACTGTATACATGCAGGAGTCACATGATCTGGGTGTGTTAGTCCCACTGTGAGAAAAACGATTTAGTACGATTTCAGTCAGACTAACGTGTTTACATGGATTTTAAAAATTCAGTTTAAGTCGGACTGACAGTAAATGGATTTTCTCTGACGTCATATGAACGTAGTGAGTTTCAGGTGTAGTTTTTGAACCAACAGCAGCACCTGAGGGTTCTGGTTCACCTGCAGAATGTCACTGAAGGAAATGCTACATGTCTTTTTGCATGTTTTTCACGTTTTGCATCCCTCACAGTCTGGGTGCTCCAGTTTAGAATCGACGTTGCTAAAGCATATTAAAGTTTACAGTGTGTATGTAACTGTATATGTAAGTACAATCCTTGAAAATGTAAACCTTGTACAATCTGCTTCGGCAAATCTGAACTGACAGATTCTTGAGGTTATCTTTCAGTTGATTTTTCCATTAGCGCAGGAGTTGTTTCAAATTTAACATCATGAAAGCTGTGAACACTGAACACTGTATGTTTTGGGACAACCCCCCACACACACTCTCTGCCACCACTACAGCCTGAATGGAATAAGTCAGTCATGCGTGCTGATGACTGCGTCAACCTTGGTTCACTGATACCGTCCTAAAAATAGTAGCCTCTTCATCGGCCTTCATCATGCAGGTGACACACATGGAGACATACGGCTGCACCAGGTGACCCCGGAGTATTTCTGTCGCGACAACAGGTCGGAGGTGAAGTGTCAAGTCTTTACATCTGCTCTCACGTCAGCCCTTAATTTTAGCTCGACATGCACAGAGTCAGAGACGTCTGCGAGAAACACCGAGCCGGGCGTGAGATCGGCATTCTGGTTGGATGCCAACCCGCTGTAGCAGGAAACCCTGACCATGCAAAAAACGCAGCACGTTCCCTGTCGTGTCAGACAGATGGACAGACAGGCAGCTGACCTCACGCCACCACAGCATGTGACATGATGGGCTGTGTCAGGGATGGACCCCGTCAGGGGGGACGGGACTGTGAGCGCCAGTATTTTACAATGTGGGGGACGGAGAGAGGAGACGCAGGGACTGAAGGGGGAGTGAGTGAAGCAGCAGAGAATAGCAGAGATGGCATGATGGAAATGAAGAGCACATGACAGGAGGTTGGAAGTGTCTCTCTGCTCCATTTGTTCTGTGTGTGTGTGTGTGTGTGTGTGTGTGTGTGTGTGTGTGTGTGTGTGTGCATGTGTGTGTGTGCTGAAGAATGTCGAGGCCCCATTTACCTTGGTAATGACATTATAAGCACCTGACTGCCACCATGATTGACACATAGCGGCAGACTTTAGTCTAGAGAAGGGGGAGGGGTCTCTCCGAGGGCGATTAAGTGTTTTTCACAACAGTGATCTTCAATCTTTCTGACCCATTAAAACAAACAAAGCAACTTCACGTCTGCATGTGACCAACAGGATACACTCACTCAGCTGTGGTTACAAAGGAGGGATGACTCATAAATACTACGACTAAATTTCCTCACACAGATTTTTGAAAGGTGATTTGGTTGCTCCTGGAGGAGGTGGTGAAACTCGCCGAGTTGGATGCGCTTCTGCAGGATAGGGTGAACCCAAAAACGACGGCGTTTGGCCCTCCGACTCACCTGGACTTCCAGTATAAAGCAGTGATGGTTGTTATCTCAGCCATGGTTGAGGAGAGAATGGCGGGCAAGATGTTGTTATCTAGTGAAAATGGGCAGGCTCGCTTCTCTTGCGACTGACGCGATAACGCGAATTAACAAAATGGTCCAGCGTCCAAACTCATGCGTTACACGCGAGTAATTCGCTTCACTTGCGCCCGGTGTGAATGCACAGTAAGACAAAAGAGATCTTTACTTTATGTTGTCAGCTAGAAAATATTTAAATATTTGTTGGATGAAAAACTTCATGCCAGTTTTTTTGCCTTTGATGCTATTTTTAAGTCTCAGCTTCTTCTTCTCCACCACAGCATGTAAACCTTATAAAAGCTCTACAACAGGATATTCAGATTTAATGCAATCCTTTAGGTTTGACTTGGAGCGCACACAATGATTCTATAAGGCACCGCTTCCAAAATATAATAGATCACAATTAAATTTTCCTATATGAATCCTAAAAGTCTTTTTGGCCACAGCTGTCACTCTCATATTCCTGGTTTGAAATGGCTGCGCGAGGAAGAGGAAGAGGAGCGCTGAACAGCCATTTTTTTGCCGTCTGAACAGTTTGATGTGTTATCTTCATCCACCCTAATGCTTTTTCAGGAGCGGAGTTGACGTCGAACCAGGAGACTGATGAGTCTGTGGACTTGTTCCTGCTGAGAGTGAAAGCTTTTCTGCGTGGGAGAGTTGCTCTCTTGTCTCTCGGAGCCCCCTTTCCTCACCCCCGTCCCTCCTCTCCCCTCTCCTACACTCTCCCTTTTCTCTCCCGACGTACTGGCTTAGAAATGAGGAGTAAGTCCCTCTGTTTCAAGAGGTTTGGAATTAGTTTGTCTCCTAGCAACAACCCGTACAATACAACATGGTTTTGTGTGAGACAGAGACACAGTGTGAGAGTGATGTGTGTGTAAGAAGTGTGAGAGACTTTGGGAACGGGGTGATCTGTGTGTGTGTGTGTGTGTGTGTGTGTGTGTGTGTGTGTGTGTGTGCCCATGCATTAATCAGCTGAGCACACTTTTTCCACTGTCGTACATGTTTGGTGGGTTTACTCTCATGTGGAAACCTGTTCCACTCCACGCGTTGTCTTCCTCCAATACACACACACACACACACACACACACACACACACACAGATACATTCTTCATTCACAGCGGACAGCACTTCCTCCCCGGGTTGACGTTACATAAGCGCTAAGAAGCTGAATGGAAACTGGTGATAAGCTGGTGTTTTATCACGAGGACAGAGGCAGTGACCATGAGAGTCTGGGTGGGACACGCTGTCCGTGGGTGAATAAACGGGGGAGAACATCCTCTAAACACCCACCACCGCCACCACCCACATGGCCACCATGATGTCACCAACCCTGGCTTTTAGCTCAAATGTAGGTCACAACCTGGAAAACCTCCCCCACTGTCACCCGAATTAAAACTTGATTGGGACAAACTGCTGCAAAGTCTTTCAACTTATTTTTGGGCCTGACCTCGCTGTAACTACTTCCTCCTACTGCTCTCACATGCAGCTCAAACTGGAGGCTGCTTTGTGCACTGGAGAGGAATGGGTTAAGTTGCCATAGCTGGAACTGTGAAATCTGAGAAGTGACGGCCGGGAGAGGCAGAAGGAAGGGTAGATTTCTGGGGACCAAAGAAAAAGAGGAAGACCCAGAGCGCTACCCTTTGCCCTCCTCCTCTCTGACAGCTCGCTGCCTCTCAGCCGGAATTCTTCTCCTTTCCGTTTTCTCCGACTCGAGTCTGTTTTTGGGGGCTGAGCAGCTGTAAGAGTCGATTTCATGCAACAGATTACACCTGTGACAACGCGTGTTGCTCTTCTGCTCCCTTGCCGGCGGACTCTTTTTACGGTTACACCGCTCCAGACAAGGTTCTTTCCCTCCCGGTGTTAAAGCTCAGCAGTAAGCGTTTCCCACTTCCTGTGTAACGCTGAATCAGCCTCCAAGAATGTACGAGGACTGACTCACACTTCCTCCTGGATATTACAGAGCTTCCTCTCCTCCGTCAACTGATTTAGCCTCTCTCTCCTCCCTCCCTCCACCCATCTTCCTTTCACTCCCACCACCGCCGCCGCCGCCGCCACCCCCACCCCCAACCACCCAACCTCCTTCCTCTAACAGTTCAGGGTTTGAGAGGCGACCCGGAGTGGAATAAGTGACTCCCGGCTCGGTCGGCGTGCATGTATGTTTGCTGAGAGGCAGAACATTGACCGAGCGAAGCCGGGCACTGAGGAGGGATAAGTCACTCGTCTCAGTCATCAAGCATCTGAGTCATTTGAATTTAATTTGTCCCGTCTATATTTAGATGCTTCGGTCTGGCCTTATGATCATTCATTGGAGCAGAACAGATGGGTCTCTGTTGCATCGCTCGAGCAACAACAGGTCCGCAGCTAACGTCTCCTGGGCAGGTGAACTGCAGCTGAACTCTTATTACAACAATTAAGTGAAAGCACTGTAAAGCGTGCAGGATTATCAGCCACAGACTGAACAAATTAGAAAACAATTTAATGTTTTTATATTGCACATTTAAATGAGAGGTTTCTCACTTACTTGCACCATATCAAGATATTCTTTTCTGACTGCGATTTCTAACACTTTAACAAAAAGGTAAATAATTTTATTTGTGGTCCTCACAGTGGTGAGAAATCAAAGGTCCAGTGTGTAGGTTAATGGGATATATGGGCAAAAATTGTATGTTTGTTTTAGAGTATTATAACCTGAAAATAAGAATCAGTGTGTTTTCGTTACCTTAAAATGAGCCGTTCATATCTACACAGGGAGCAGCTCCTCCTCTATGGAGATCGCCATTTTGTACAGTAGCCCAGACAAATCAAAGACTGACTCTAGACAGGGACATTTGCATTTTTGCGTCCACCGCCGTAGTTAGCAGCCCCTCCGTGATACGTGTACAGGTATTTTTAGTGCATGATGTTACTTATTTATTTAGTTATTGTTTGTTTGTTTTTGTTACTCTTACATTTGGCGTATAATGTTGATTTGCTTACATACTATGTTGTATTTTTATAGCTGCAGCACAGACGAAGGGCCCAAGACAATTTCCCCACTTTGTTGGACAGAACTGTTGCTGTTACGTGTTCTATAAAACTCGTATGTTAACCAGTGTTTGGCTTGTTACTCTGAAAATGTAATAAATTACTTGTTACTCTTTTCAAAAGTTCTTTTATTACTTTTCTTATTACTGCATGCAAACATTAATTCGTTACACTACTCGCTTTATTAGTTTACTGTTACACCCTATAAAACTGTTAATTGAGTATCTCCCCAAATTTCACGTGTGCCTCTGTGTGAATGTCAGGGGAATCGCCATAAAGTGTAGCTAAAGCGAGATAGCTTGATTTTTACCGGGGAGGTTTCTGTTGCCTGTGACCGGTATTGTCCCAAAAATATGCCCGAAAGATGGAGAGTCACTCGTGGAGCAACATTTCATCCACAATATATCCAGACACAAGCTTCATCACTTCTTTGTAGCTGCAGTTGTCCACAATTAAAATCCAGTTTTGGTTGTTTAGCTCTTGCAGGGAACAGCTATTAGGGCTCACCTTTGGTGGGGTGTATTTCCTGGAGCAAGGTGTTTCACACCGGAGCTTTGGGGACGAGTTTCTCGCACTGGAATGAGTTTTAATGTTTTGATCTACATTCTGATTCTGTTTTGGACGAAGAAGCAAACAAGTTTGGTGGAACTTAATGAGAACGGCATGACGATAACTGTGACACGTGGACAAGACGACCTCAGGGGACACGGAGACAACTGAACACTGAACTATAACTGAACATGACAACATGTTCTGCTTTACCTCACACAGAACATGATTTTCACTATTATTATTATTATTACTATTTTCATGTAAACAATTCAAACTGACGTAAGGAAATGAAAAAAAACAACAATAAAATGTAAATGTGAAATTGATTTTATACTGACAATAACTGTCTTTAACAAAAAATGCATTTTTTCAGCTTTTGTCCAACATGTTGTTTTTTTATGAAAATGCACAAATTCAAGTGTTGATAAAAAATAAATGGAATAAAACAGAATAAAATGTTTTTTGTGTTTAAAAACAGAAGGTTTCCTCTTTAGTTTCATATACAAGCTGTTAGCATAATCATAGAACAAATTATTCTGTGGGTCTGGAGAGATTAGTGAGTATGATGAAAAAAAAAAAAAAATGCTGCCGGTGGCTGGCAACTTAAAAATAATACTCTGGCGAGGAAAGTGTTGTGAGCTCATTTGTGCTCAACATTAGAAACGAACACAGAGACGGACGGAGCCTTCTGTCTGTACTATGCATTCATTTCATCCGTATTTGTGCACGTTCTCTGATAGCTTACGGATATCGCTGAAACGAAGCAGTAGCACCAGAAATTGTGGAGGCGGTGTGGTGTAGTTCAAGTGACCGTAGGGGACAATGAAGAAATGTATATAATGGCCGAACAGAACGAATTGGTAACATAGTGAGAAGAATTCTCCATCCACATGTCAGGATGCACATAATGGCTGCACAGACCATCGCCTTCTACATCACTGCCTCCGTTTAAAGGGACATTATTAAGGACTTCCTCCACCGTCGCCTTGTTTACTGTTGTGTGAAACTTCTGTCTCCGCCCACTAGTGACCACTACTGGCTGTATCAATGCCAACAAAAAGGTCGCAAGGAAGTATGAGGGTATAAATGAGTCTTGAATCTCACACACTTTGCCTTTGAAAATTCTTTGGCAACTTTCTAGAAACTGTGTCCACGACTGTTTTTATAGAGACGTTGTCTGCTGTCAGAAGTGTAAAATCCTTCACACTGAGGTCTGTTCAACCTGGATATTGTCGCATGTTTTTTGAAGGACACAAATCTTTCACTTTTTCCATTCACCTCCATTGTGTTTAACACATCAGCAACGATCTCAGAGATAAACTTCTGAAAACTTCCTCAAATCAGCAAAACTATCTGCAGACCAAGTGTAATATCTGTGAACTGCCTCTTTCATTTCCTGGAATGCTTTCTGCCTTGGGGCGTAACAGGAGCTCTCATTCACTCTCATTAAGACTTGACTTAAAACTTAGAGATGTCAGAAATCAGTCGCGTCTGGAGAATTTTATTTTAACACATTCAGGTCAGAGCCAGGGAGGATGAGCAATTTGCAGAGTTTTGCCAGAATGAGACCCCGGAGCGCCACACGGAGCAACAGCACTGTGCGATGGAACAGAAAATTGGCAACTGAAAGATTTTATATCTTCATTCAAAAGAATTAGCATTTTGGCAAACCAGGTTCCCCTTTAAACTTTAACTTGTTGCTTTAATAGTCAGAAATAATTTTCTAAGTCTGCTCATCAATTCCTCTTTTATATTGTGTTAAATATCAACTTAAAGCTCAAACATTAAAACACAAAACTGTGAATATCAAGGTTAAATAACAGAGTCAGTGTGACTCAGAGATCTTTATAAAGAAAACTGCTGCTCCCCTCAACTTTACTTGATTTCAATATTACAAAAGTGAAGGTCAGAACATCCTGACAGAGACCAAACCATCCCTCCTCTATTCACTGAAGTTCTGCAAAGCTGCTGTCATCTTTTCACTGACTCTGACTTGCAATGGAGAAGAGTTTTCAAACAGTTTTGTGGGGAATAACATCATCAGTCCACAACGGTACAAATACGTTTAACTCTTAGAGACTTAGAGTCATAGATCTACGTGTTGGGAACTGCGTTTTTTGGTTTCTTGCAGATATTTAGATGAGAAGTTCAACACCACTCTCTATGAGTGCATTCAGAAATACTCACTCCGAGTGCTCAAACTGGACCGACTGTAAATTCAGGGCGCTGTTTGACTGTATCGTTTGGTTATTCAAAGCATCGCGCTCTCCGGGTAGCAGAGCATATTGTGGGCATGGAGCGAACTCTATAGCCCCGTTTCCACCAACACTTTTGGGATGGTACCTTATGAACCAGCAGTGAGCCTTCAGACATGGTGCCTAGACCCTCGGTGTGTTCAGACAGTCTCTTAAATGTGGGCGGGGTTGTTGTCACTCACTGCTCCGTCCAGCACTCGCTGTATTTCCTCATCAGCGGTGACACAGATGGAAGTCTGCACCTGGTTTATCGTCCACAGAACGAGGCTGCATGCCAACATTTTCAGAACAAAATAGAACAGGCTGCAGTGAGAGTCTCTCTCCATGGGATATTTAAAAATAGCAGCTTTGTGCATTTAGTCCTTCTCAGGCAAGCTCAGGGGTTTAGTGTTGCTGGAGCCCACAGGAAGTGAGGATTACAATATATGACCTTCACATAATCCGCTCCAAATTCATCTATATTTTTAAAGTCATTACTAAAAGTGTGTGTCATATAAAAACTAAAGTGATGCTCAAAGTTGTCACAGTGAAATTTAAGGTGTGCTGATGGATTCACGTCATCAACTCATGCACTGAGTAACATTACAAGTTAACGTTCCACCTTAAAAGTTGCCGGCAGTCGGCCCAGTGAATGAAGTTATTTTTTCTCAGACTCCAGCTGCTGTGAGAGGCAGCAACACATCCTTTCATTTCATAGTTACAGTTTACTAATAAAACTCTCCACAGTATGAACAGTGGTTACATGAGCCTCAAAACCAGACACAACTCAGCCCTGAGCAGAGCGACCGTCCTCTACTGACCAATCAGACTGCAGTGTTCACAGCTCCATGTGCCGCTGACACATCATTAATCTTCTCATCTATCTCTCAACAAGACAATAAATTCTCAAAGTGGTGAACTGTTCCTTTAAAGAACAATCTTCTCATGTAAAGACAGATTTACTGATTTTAGGATACACTGAAAAAGCACACGCAGAACAGAATTTGTCTGCCTTATAAAACAAGATGAAAACCAGTATTAACTAACAGTGAAGAGCCTCTTGCTGCATGTGCTCCCCACTCTGTATGCAGAGAGCATGTACAGTGTGACCCTGACACCTCCACCTCTCCGCCACCTTTCACCTCCATCTGTAAAAGTAGGCCATTCTCTGACTACTCAAGTGAAGCGGAGGTCTTTTTTCTCTGAGCACAGTGGAAAGTTTACCTTGTGACCAAGGTGTGCTGCTGTGCTGATTATGCAAACATCCCACAGCCAGCAGGAGCCTGCACACACACCCACACGCATGCATTCACCTGACTCACACATGACGTCACGTGTGACAGGTGCCTCCGTGGATACAGCAGGACCTGAGGCGGCAGAGGTGCGTTTGTGTGTGTATGCATGCGTCCTCTGAGTTGTTTGCGGTGTTTACACATAACAGTGCGATCGTTAGAGAGCGCACCGCGCGTCAGGGGA
Source organism: Epinephelus cyanopodus (assembly GCA_026686955.1). Classification (NCBI taxonomy): domain Eukaryota; kingdom Metazoa; phylum Chordata; class Actinopteri; order Perciformes; family Serranidae; genus Epinephelus; species Epinephelus cyanopodus. The sequence continues at coordinate 37,652,778 of CM048927.1, read as the reverse complement.
ACTGGGAAACAGCGAGTACTAAGAGGAGCCGGTGATGTCACACCGTCATAACCAAGGAAAATGTTGTGCAATACCTGCGTCACTCTGCACCGGGACAACAGCAGGTCGAAGCTGGGAGCCGGCTGGTCAACCTCTAAACAACATCTGTCATATGGAGCCTGCGGTCAGCACAGAGGCAGCGCTGTAGTGCTGCTGCTGCTGGTTAGTCAAGGGCCAGTGACTTATACTGCATCAGTAGGTGGAAAGCACCGTACTGTCCAGCAGAGCCAGATAATCTGATGACTGTTGGAGGCACTTCAGATGACCAAATATTGTGGTATGTTTGTAAAAGGATGTAACACAACCCCAAATTCAGCTGGCTTTCCTGTATCTGCTCATTACTCTCCTGCACGCACACTTAGAAAGACACAATCCCGTCCAGTCGATGTGAAAACAATCTCTGTGTTAACTTTGGGTCTCCTGCTGGAGGACGAGGCCAGGTCGGCCGTGAGTCACCCAGAAACGCCGCCCTGGAGCGCGGGGAGAAAACGGGAGCATCGTGGTTCAGTGTCCCAGCTACACGTCTGGGTCTTGGACAGGTGAAATGATGTGATGAGATTACGTTGTGTCAACAGACGCCACACAAAAAGAGCTCTTTCATTCACATCCGTTGGAGCGGTGGAGTTTCCCTCGCTGCCCAGGTAGTGCAGCACCTGTCAGGAAGAACGTTGCTTTATGACTTAAACAAACACAACTTTAAATCCACCTGATTTCTCTTCACACCCGTTGAAAAAATAATATTTATTTTCGAGTGTGTTCCTCATCAAGTCATCATTACTCATCTTTATCACTCATCTTCACAGCGCTGACCTTTCCCCTGGTTTATGTAGTGTGACGTTCCATATATTCACGGCACCAAAATGTGACAAAAAATGACTAAACGGCGCTGCTGCAGGCTGATTCGACCACTGTTTCAAATTAGCAACGTGAACCATCAAATGGCTGTTAGATTGACCTCGCTGCTGATTGATGATTGCCGGAAGAGTCATGGTGACTCAAGCATAACACGGGAAAGAATTCGACAGAGATCTTGGACTGGTGCCCAGAGTGCCAGTTGGGTTGCCATCTGCATTTTGCAGAGGGCTGCGTTCAAGTTCGATCTATATGAGAATAATCTCACAGCTCTCAGAGAGACATCAGCTGGAGGGCTGTTACCTTCGAGAGGAGGGCTGGTTTTTGTGTCTAAAAAGACGAGCTGACAGCATTTGTGGACACTGCCACCATGTGGCTCCCCTCCAACCTGAGAGCTTCACTGTAACTCACAGAGAGAGGAGGACGGTGTTTCTGCATTTCACTGTCAGCAAAGGACAACGATGAAAAATTAAATATCAGCAGTTGAGAAAATGCTTCTGATGCAAGTTTGGATCATGAGACAAAGGGCCCCACAAGACACACACATCTCTTTGTGTTTGTTTTACTCATTTTATTGTTGTCATTTTGTGTCTCTGGTTGTTTAGCTCATGTTTGAGGTCTTTCTGTGTGTTTGTGGTCATTTTGTGTCTCCTTGTCATTGTTTTCTGTCTCTGTGAAATAAGTCTGTGTCTCTTTTTGGTCGTTTTGTTTTGCTTTGGTGTAATTTTGTGTCTCTTTGTAGTTGTTTTGGTGTCTCCTTCAAGTTCCTCTGCATGTCTTCGTGGTCTCTTATTGTCTCTTTGTCATTGTTTTCTGTCTCTTTGGGGTAATTTAACATCTTTTTTGGACATTTTGTGTGTCTTTGTGGTTGTTTAGCCCATTTTGTAATTATTTTGTGCCTCCTTGCAGTTCCTTTGCATCTCTTTGTCGTTTTCTGTCTCTTTGTCGTTTTCTGTCTCTTTGGGGTAATTTAACATCTTTTTGGTCGTTTTGTGTCGCTTTATAATATTTAGTGTTTCCTTGCAGTGTTTTTGTTTCTCCTTGTCATTGATTTCTGTCTCTTTGAGATAATTTTGTGCCTCTTTTTGGTCTTTTTGTTTTGTTGTAATTTTGTGTCTCTGTGGTTGATTAGCCTGTTTTTGTAGTTTTGTTTCTCTCTGCATCTCCTTGTCATTGTTTTCTGTCTCTTTGGGGTAATTTAATGTCTCCTTGTGGTCTTTGTGTCACTTTGTGGTTGTTTTGCCAATGTTTTAAATTATTTTGTGTCTCTCTGCAGTTCCTTTATGGCTTTTGTGGTCTTTTTTATGTCTCTTTGTCATTGTTTTCTGTCTCTTTAAAGTAAATTTGGGTCTTTTTTGGTCGTTTTGTTTTGCTTTGTAGTAATTTTGTGTCTCTTTGCAGTTCCTTTGTGTCTCTTTGTCATTATTTTCTGTCTCTTTAAAGTAAAGTTTTGCTTTGTAGTAATTTTGTGTCTCTTGGTGGCTGTTTTTCCTGATTTTGTAATTATTTTTTTGTCTCCTTGAAGCATGTCTTTGTGATCTCTGTGTGGTTATTTTGTTTCTCCTTGTCATTGTTTTCTTTCTCGTTAAGGTAATTTAATGTCGTCTTTGGTTGTTTGGCATGTTCTGTTTCTCTTTGCAGCTCCTTTGTGCCTCTTTGTGTCTCCTTCTGGTCAGTTTGTGTTCATTCGAGTGACATTTTGCAGGTGAAGGCCAAGGTGGCCCCTGACACTTTGGGCCCCTGGGCCTGTGCCCAGTAGGTCTGTTCAGTAATCTGTCCATGCTGATAAGATGTGTGTGACGACAAAACACAAAGACAGTGTTTAAAATAAAAAAGATAGAGTAATGATGTTTTCAGGATTGTGTAAAAACAAGCAAATAAAAAAATCTCCATATGTTAAACTGAAACACGACATCAGAGAGACACTGTGCAGGTTTGTCGTTCAGTTTCAATAATAAGTGCACACACACAATGATTTGTATTAAATATATCACAGTGCAGAGCTGTGATGGAGGACAGGGACTGTACATTTCCTGCTAATCCCTTTTCCTATGGTCAGACTGCCGATGAGAGAACGTAATTAATTCATGGAAATGGATGTTCATTTATCTATGAAAAGTGTTTAGGAGCAGAGAACGACACTGAGTCAAATCGCTGTGAAAACTAATCAGCTTTTTCACGTCATGCATCAAAATAATCTCGTCAAACATTTCTTGGCATCAATCTTCAGTCTAATTGCTAAATTATTATTCGATATTTCTCTGCTCTCCATTTCAGTTCTGAGAGAGTAAAATCATCTTGTGCTAATTATGTTCATATTAAGAGAGTATAATTAATATGTGGTATTAACAGAAGCCTTCTGACTGGGAAAACCACAAGCAGCCACGACCACAACAGAATGAGCAGCTAAATAATTTCCCCCTGTACATTTTTAAAGTATGATTCAGCGCCCAGCTCAACACCCACTAATTCAACCTCATGTTGTAATAGTTCATTTAGAGCAGGAAAAAACATTTTCCAGCAGCGTGATGGGGACAATGGTACTGTCATGTCTGCCACATGCCAGAGTGACAAATCCTCTTCATTTCCTGTGAAATAAATCAACGCTTTCATCCGAGAGAAAATATCTTGTGTGGTGATCGGTGAAAGGACAGGATTGGGTTAACATTGTGATCACACCGTCTGAACGCCTGCAGGCTGCACGCAGTCAGACAATGTTGAAAGTAGAGATGTGGTGAATTCATGTTTCTACTGGAATCCTTTCATGATCCTTTCAGCGGATAATCATCTCATCACATCCCTCGCTCTGAAAGTGATTAGCAGAGCAGTCTCCTCTCACTGTTAATGAGCCGCACTGTGTTTTCATGTTGACCATTTTAAATGCTCTGCATGTTTAGATTCAAGGCAGCCATTTCATTTCAGCATGGTATAAAATCAATTAGCAGGCTCTTGACACTTGCTTTAAAGCAGCTTATATTTTTATAAAAACAACAGACAATTTCAGAGCAGAGGTACTTTTTCACTTTTTCTAAGAACTCCCCTTTTTATTGTGTCCGCAACACAAGAATGAGGAACAATCATATTTCTTAATAAGACGTTTTGAGGGGCTTTTTTTCAGCTTTAATTTCAGAGTAGGTACTCTCCCAGCAAAGAGGAACCACAAGTGACGGAAGTGCAGTGGCGGTTCTTCCTATGGGTAATAAAGGCAGCCGCCTAGGGCGCCGTCCAGGGGGGCACCAAAACAACCCACACCCTCCAGCACAGGAGGTGGAGTAGAGTGTATGTGACAAGCATATCAGTAAGAGAAAAGTCAAAAGCAAATGCCACCTTGTGTCAGGGCCACACTGCCAACAAAGTGCTGTGAAGCGCAGCGCACCGAAATTCTCACGCGAGTCGGAGCAGTTGGATGTGCATTTCTCCACGCCGGTCGACAAGCGCTTCTGCTCCCAGCTGCTGTCTCCGTCACATCTGGGGCTGTTTTTCCATCATGGGTAAGTAAATAACCTCATAAAATTATACGTCATGTTTTCCTAACAACTGTACATGTATGTCCACTTCTTAGTAATAAACATATGTATATAAACACACGTACACATATATATACACATTGCATTTGTCAAAAGCAGTGATTCATTTTGAAATTTGTTTTATTCTGAAAATTGACCGGATGCTGTTGTTGTTCCTTTGTTTGACGATCTCTGCAGGGTGTGGATGACACAATCGGCTAACATGGGCGCTGAAAGGAAACTGGCTTCGCTTCTTGGCGCTTCGAGGCTATTCGCAGCTCTTCCGCGAGCGGTGTGGCCCTGGCGTTGGGCGCAGCACAAAAATAAAAAGTCTATGCCGTAGCCTACACTGTGTGTCTGTGTCACTCTGCAGTTACACCTCCAAAACACTAACCGGCGGCGGAGGTTTCTGTGAAGTGCTGTAAAGTTTAGTTGAGTCAAAACACACATTAAACACACATTAAACACACATTAAACACACATTAAACACACATTAAACATGGCTTAATAGAGACAGTTTCAAACACAAGTACACAAATCAGCTTCACTATAACTCGCAGCATTCACAGACAAACACTTGTCTTTATCTGGACACATTTTCCCCACAAATACAACATGTTAACACTATTAGCACAAGCCTATGGCGTTTTGTATAAATTAGCATAACGGCTAACGGACATTTCTTTTACTCATACTAAGCCAGACAGTCACGCTCTGTTTCCACTGAGGGAAATGGTTTCAGCTTACAAACACAGACAGCAGGTCTGCGTCACCTGGAAGTGTAGTTACATATCTGGGGAGGAGCATGTCAGTGTGTTTGCTGGTGTTGTGCCATGTCGGCATGCCGGTGCCAATAAGTGAATCATGCCCATGTTCAAATTCATAAGCTGCAAATCATGGGCGCTAGATACTGGATTTTTTTGCTGATATCTGTTATGTCAATATATAAAAACTTGTTTGGACGATAACTGGTGCCGATATCGATGTATCCACTTTTTTTCTCCACCTAATCTTAGCGATCGTCAAGTCTCTTCTGTAGTGGAAACATGTATACGCTTATCGTGACGGCCCACCAGCAGATGAAGACATGAATACTTTTTAATGTATGTAATATTCATCCATTGTGCAAATAAGAAAAAGCACGTTGGCTGATTCTAATTGTTTGTTTTAAAGCTGATATCGGCTGATACCGATGACGTGCCAATATTAGCCCACAGCGTCATTAACAGGCGGCTCGCTCAGTGTGTGACGTGCACTTGGAGATAAAATATAGGCCTATATTAATGAAGGTTCATTAGTACGGTTTTGTATTTCTCTGTAATGTATAGTGACAAAATCCACACAATTTTTTTTACTCATTCCTGAGGTACATCATCCCCTTTACAATGAAGACACTGACATATGTGCAGCGTGGAGGAGTTCAGGCATGATTCATGTACAACATACAGCACAATAAGAGCCTCAGAGGCAGGAAAGAGACGCCTGGAAGGTTCAACCTTCATGTTTTGTATGTGGTGTTTGACACCTGATATGAAGGCAACAATCTAATCTTGTAAATTACTTCCTGTCCAGGACGCATCAGGCAAAAATGCAGTATTTACCAACATCAGAACAAACTCTGTGAACACTAGATGATCCACCTCCATGATCCTGCATGACAGCTGCCACAAACATCCACAGTGATGCAATGTTGAACATCAAACTACCTCTGTGTCTGTACACTGTGGCAGCCGGACCTACAGCGCTCACATCAAAACACTCTGAGGAGGAGGTGGGTCTCTATAATGGGCACTTTATAACTCCACGCACACACCTCAGTGAGTGCGTCTGCAAAATCACGACACGCTCATGAACTTAACCCGATGCTTCCTGTGACTCACGGCTCCAAAACTGTGGGACTCATCCGAGAGGAATTCAGGGGACTTTTACCACATGGAGACCTTGTTGCAGCCTTGGCACAGAGAGGACGGATGCTTTCTGGAGACGTGATGGGGAGAACACTCCAGCTGAGCCTCCTCTGTCACCTCCTGCAGTACCGGTGGAGCCTGGTGTGTGATGTGCATCTGCTACACCTGTTTGTGGAGGTGGATGTCTCAGAGCTGTGGAACATGTGTGCCTTCAGATCTGACTTTTAGCTCTTACATTTAATCAGCAGCAGCGGTGGAAAGTATAAAGTTACTCAAGTAATGCACTTAATTTACTTCAATCTGTACTTTGCTCAAGTATTACCATTTTTTTCTGCTTTTTACTCCTCTACATGTAAGAGGTCAGTATTTTACTTTTGCTCACTACAGTCATTAAATCAAAGTACACAGGAGTTTTAGCAATAACTTCACTTCAACTTCAGTCTTCCGACCCCTCAAAGTGCTTTTACACTACATGTTACGATCATCTATTCGCTGGTGGCCGACGCTACCGTACATGGAGCCACCTGCAACTCAGCAACCAATCACATGCTGTCACACACCGATGGAGCAGCCATCAGGAGCAATTTGGGGTTTAGTATCTTGGCCAAGGATGGTTCAGCATGCAGACGGGAGGAGCCGGGGATTGGTGGACGACCCGATCTCCTCCTGAGCCACGGCCGCCCTGTCTGTAGTAGATGATACCACCTCCAGTCCTGGCGATGCAGTTAATGTGTTCCTGCGTGAGTTAACAGTCACAGCATGATAGAGCATTTATGGATGAGTAGAGTTCTCAACAGGACTAATATCAGGCTCACATTGATCTTATAACCTTCACTGCAGGGGGAAACAGGTGACTTGCCCTGGTGTCAAATTTTCTAGGTCCAGCACTGCAGCTAGAAATTGAAATCTATGAAAGTTGCATTAAAAAACCTTCCAGGAACGTGTAGTAGTGTTAAAGATAACCTGATGATCTGTGATAACCTGATGATCTGTGAAAGTAACTTAGTACATTTACTCAAGTAGTAAAGCAATGATTCTTTACTTTAGGATTTTGTTTGGAAGGCGACATTTGAGATTTAGTTTGCTAATCGATAATCGATATGGCTGTTACTAGATCTTTTTCCTTTTTTTTTTCTGACATCATTGAAAGAGTTGTGGAGATTTTTCTAAACCTGTTCAGCTGATGTCAAAGCACAAGCATCCAGGTTTTGTTGCCTGTCAGGATGACACATCATGTCTCCACCTCAGGGGGATTTTACACAGTGGCTCTGAGTAACTAAGAATATTTACCCAGGTGCAATTTCAAGATAACTGTATTTTAATCAAGAATTTCCATGTTATGCTATTTATACTACTGCTCCGAGGAAATACTGTACTTGTTACTGCACTATATTAGTCTGACAGCTCGGGCAATTTGGGTTTTAAATGCAAAAATATAAATAAACTAATACATTACGACATATAACATCATAGATGAGGCTACCCAGCAGTATATAAAGTCATTAAAATCAGCCCCACAACATTAAAATAACACACATATGAATGCAACAGTAATTATAATCCAGTACTTTTACTTTCAGTACTTTAAATATATTTTGATACTTTTGTACTTTTACTTGTATCAGAGTATTTTTTTACACGAGAGTATTTTTTCTGCAGTGATTAGAACCCTTAAACTTTAAATGTACATTAAGTGAGAAAGTAAAGGGACATTTTGACGCCTTTCCCTGATGCAGTATTTTTCCACGGTTTATACTTGAAGGATTTAACCCTTGCACACATGCATCACACAGACTACATAAATAAGTCATAACTTCCACAGGAAGTGACTCACTATTTACTCATGTCGGGACTTTTTTCACACTTAATAATTTCATGAATGGAGCCTCAAATGCAAATAATCCTCTCGCGTCTGTTTATCGCTATTTAACTGATGTTTTTTTTAACTGTTTACATTCACAGCACAGTTTCCGTTTCAGTAGGTCGTTCCGAGTTGAGACGTTTTGTGGTCTCTTATTCATCCCGACAATAAACGCCCCGCGTGACGGACGCGACCCACCGCGGCGGCGCTGAGTCCGGGCTGAGTCACCGGAGCGCACCAGAGCGCACCAGGCTGCGGCACCGGGTCTATTCCTGGGCCGTATATAAGGAGCGGAGCAGAGCTGAGGATGCTGCTCAGCCTCACTGAGCTCCATCAGCATCCACCCAGTGACTAATATCTGACCTGAGCAGGGTCTGACACTCCAAGAAATCATTTATTAAGGTAAAAGAAACATTCATTATTTATATAATAAACCATTACAGTCAAACTAAATCAGAGGCAGACTGTGGCTGAGGAACTTGAAATGTAAATTATTGTGTATCAGTATGAAAGATTTAAATGAGACTCTGCAGTTGGTGTTAATATTTTATATACTGTAACTGTGAATATATAAGAATTCATCATATTTTATGAGCCTTTTACATATTGTTAATATGTTTCTGTGTGACGTTACTTCAGACTGCAGCTGCCAAATATTAACTGTTGAATTAACCCTTTGAAACGTGACTGACAACCCTTTTCTTGTGCTGCTTCAGAAGCCTTTCACAAGTCTGTTTAACCCTTTGAATGCTGAGGATTTATTCTAAAGACATGGGGGACAAGGGCGATGAACATCTTGGCAAGGCAGCAGTAGATTTTTTTTAAATTATTTAAAATAAGCCTGGGAATAATGTCCAGAAAACTATATACAGGATTATCCTAATTAAATATTTAAAATTATGTTACAAAATTATTTTGCCTTCCTCCCATTTTTATTTTATTGGCTAATTTTCTTGTACTTTTTATTAATTTCTTCCTAATTTTTGGGTCATTTCTTCTTAATGTGCTTCTTGCTTACTTCCCATCTTAAAAAAAAAAAAAAAAAAAAAGGCAGAGAGCAACTTGCCAAAAATTTTTTTTAAAAAAATGCAAGAAATTATAAGACTTGGAAAATGATTTAAAATAAGCTCGGGAAAAACATCCACAAAGCTATATTTATAAATATACCAAAATAATTATAATTTTTAAAGTCACTTTTTATTTATCTATTTATTTACTTATTTATTTATCATTTTTGCTAATCTTCTGGTAATTTTCTTGTACTTTTTACTAATTTCTTGCTAATTTGTGAGTCATTTCTTCTTAATGTGCTTTTTACTTTCCTCACATCTTTTTGAAAGAAATCAATTTTCTCAGGTTTCAAAGAGTTAAAGACCTCACATTTTAATCTGGCTTTTAATCTGAAGCAATATTACCGTCTTAATTTAAAGACTGTAATATCATATACTTGTGTATGATTTAAATTTTGCAGCTGTCAAATACAAACACTTGAGTTTACCGTTTAAAACCCTGATCAACACCTTTTTTTGTGATGCGTTCAGAAGCCTGTCACAGGTCTGTTTTAACCGTCAGTGTTGAACAAGTTGGTTTGATTAATTTTGAAATATGTGAAAAAGGGAAAAAAAAGAAATCAGTAGACTTAGAAAATGATTTAAAATAAGCTAGGGGGGAAAATCTCCAAAAAACTATATTTATAATTGTCCAGAACTATGTTACAGGATAATTATACTTTTTGGCACTTTTTAAAGTAATTTCCTATTTTTTTCCTAATTTTTTTTTTTATTGGGGTCATTTCTTCTTAATGTGTTTTCTACTTTCTTCCCATGTTTTAAAGATCTATTTTTTTATCTAGCTTTTAATTTGTAGTCATATCACAGTCTTAATTTTAGGTTTTAATCACTGGTTTTATCCTTGCTGTTTATTTTGTTTCATATAACTTCTGACTTTTTTAATGTTTTTTTTTAAAAAAAACAAAAAACTATTTTATTGTTATATTGTTGTAATTTCCTCGTCTTGACAAACTTCGTAGTCTATTTATGTTAACCTTTAATTTTCACCTGTGCCTGAGTTTGTGTGAAGCTCTCTGGCCTGCGTCTTTGTATGAAAGGTGCTATTTGAATAAAGTTGAGTTGAACACAGTAAAAATTAGAGCCTCTCTCCTTGAATCGCAGTGACGGAGAACTGAGGCACGCTCACAATAGGTCGCATGAATTGAAATACTTGAATGCAAAAATCATTTCCATCACACTGACATTAAGTGCAGCCCTTGAACATGCTTTACTTTTCACCTCTGCATTTAAAAGGATGTTTAAAGGGATGACTTCCTACTTTACAGAGTTTTATCTCACTTATTATCACATAAACGCTCCTTTAATATCTGTGAGTGTAGGGGAGACGGGTATGGTTGGAGCACAGTCTGTCTCTGCAGCTATGATGTGGACAGATCACTGTTTGGAGACAGACCTGCCCTGTCTCACCTCCTCTAATCTGTAACACTATTTTTAAATGTTACCACCGCCCCGCCCCGCCCTGCCCCTGCTCTGTCAGCTGTTGCTCAGCTCGCCGTAGCAGCGTGATGGTTTGAAATGAGCAAAGATGAATCACATTTTACTCAAGAGACTGCTCTCTCGAAATACAAGTTAGTGACGGGCAGAGACTAAACTTTTTCCCTCTTTGCACTGAGATGTGTTTATTTACAGAAACCATATTTTATTTTGAACAACATACACACGTCTCTTTTGGATGAGGAGTCAGAGGAAGTCAGGCAGGGAACTGACATTGTGCATTATTACTTTTGCCCCTCTCTGTCAGGACCAAAGAAACAGGCACAGGTTGAATAAATCCACCACAAGCAAGTAAAAGTTTCTGGCATTTAAAGCTCATTAATGCTTCAGTTGCTCTCAAATCAATTTATCATGATTCATGTCGCAATGAAATGAATGAAATTGGTCCAATGCATCAAGTGTATAATCATGTTCTGGTTCCCAACTGGTGGGTCACGGTCCTGAAGTGGTTTCAAGTTTGTAAAAACATCACTTTATTTTGACGTACAGTGAATATCTGGCACAGAGCTTTTATTTTGAAGTGCAGTTTCCTGCTGTAAAGTAAATGAGTAACAGACAGCTATTTTTTTTTTTTTTTTAAGATATTTGGGGGTGTTTTTGCCTTTAATTGACAGGACAGCTAAGCGCGAGGGGGGAGAGAGAGAAGAAGTGACATGCAGCAAAGCACGGTTTTCATCTGAAGAAGCGTTTATTGAACCTGCTGTGGTGGTTATATCTTGAATTAGTCAGCATTAACAGCACTGTGAGGAGCGTAGCTTTTGGACAATGAGTCGTATGACTAGCTCATTTAAGTAACTATAGATACAGCTGTTGTTTGCTTTCTAACAGTCAACCTTCACTGATTCGTAGCCTTCAGAGAGGTCAGGACAGATGACAACATTCAACAAATAAACATGACCTGATCAGAACTGAACAGATCAGGCTCATCCTCAGCTGTGGACACAGTGCGGTGTACCTCCTGCGGACATCCGTGGAAGTTCCTGACGTTTGTAGAAAAGGTAATTTTGGGGGTTTTGTTGGCCATTTTTAATCTCTTAGTGGTTGTTTTGCCTCGTCCTGAAGTTCCTTTGTGTCTCTTTGTAGTCATTTTGTGTCTCTTTGAGGTAATTTATTGTCTTTTTTGGTCATTTTTTAATCTCTTAGTGGGTGTTTTGCCTCATCCTGAAGTTCCTTTGTGTCTCTTTGCAGATATTTTGTTTCTCTCTGAGGTAATCTGGTGTCATTTTGGTCATTTCATATCTCTTCATGATTGTTTTGCCCTTTTTTTGAAGTTAATTCAGGTTTCTTTGCAGTTCCGACTATTTCCACTAAAAGAACAATAGTTTGCAGCCTGGTCTCACTCCCAAGGCGTCAAAATACGCTGCTTAGGCAGTGCTTCTGGTGTCACTATAATGTGGCCAGAGCAGCCTCCAGCGGCTGTGTTAGATGGAACAGGCTCTCCACAAACTCCGCCGTAAACTAATCTGCATCATTATTAAACGCTCAGAGCAACAAACACAGTTTAACCACTTTTTCCTTCCTGATACCGATTCCGATCCCTGAACCTTAGGTATCTGCTGATTAGGGCTGTCAATGAATATTCTAAATTAGAATTTAAATTCTAATTTAAAAAAAAACAAAAAAACACTGCAACTGTCCTCTTTGCGAGTGGGCGGGTCAGACGGGGGGGTGAGCGAGAGGTCCGCGGTCGTTTGTAACGTAATGTTATAGATAATTGTTTTATGTGTTTTAATGTGTAGGTATGTAAATGTTTTCAAAGACGTTTATGTTGAAATAAAAATACCTACAAGTAGTTATGTTTCCTTATATTAATACATATACAAGTATGTTTCCTTGTATTAGTTTGCCCTCTTGTGGACATAATGCGAAAAAAAAAAATCGAATGGTTTGAACCTATGAGTTATTTTTAGAAGGAATATTTGAACGTCATTTTTAAGCAATTTTGACAGCCCTACTGCCGATACCAAGTACCAATCTGATACCAGCGCGTAAAAAAAAATTGATGGGATATGAATTGTTGTATGTCTCAACTCCTAAAACTCTATGTAAAATATTAAGAAATAAATACACAATTATAGAATGAATGCCATAAAACTTTTTTAAATTATTATTAACCAGTGTTGACACAGATCAAGACACAGGTTAAGCCAAACAATTTGGTAAAAAGACATTTTAAAGTCTACAGAATGCTTTTTAAACTCTGCTCTGTTTCATTTGCCTGTAGCGTGTGTATGCGAAATGACGTGAGGCATTACGTGGTATCAGATTGGTCATAGGCTGTACTCGCTGATACCCGATGCCGCATTTTAGACAGTATCGGAGGCATTTCTGATACTGTTATCGGTATCAGTACAACTCTATTAATAACAAGGTGGACGGATCCAACAAGCACAGGACTCTGACCCAGGAGAGCAGCGTTCAACAGCAACACTGGCTGCTGCGTTTGTGCCACTCAAACACGGATGTTTTTCAGTGACATCTGCAATTGTTTCCTAACCATAACCATACGTTTTGTTGCCCAAATCGAACCACCGACGCTTTCTTCTCAAGACGCAATGCAAAAGGCTTCTGCCCAAGCAGCAAACTATGATGAGTAGCAGTTCCTTTGTGTCTCTTTGTGGTCAGTTTGAATATCTTTCCAGTTAGTACGTGTTAATTGGAGTAACACTCTGCAGATGACAACCAGGGGCCTCCCTTACACTTTGGGCCCCTGGGCCTGTGCCCTGTAGGCCCCTTCAGTAATCAGTAATTCATACCTGCTCTCCCCTTCTCATGTTGCTTTTCTGAAATATCTGCACCATTTTCCAAAATGTATGAAAGGATGATCAGCAACTTTCTTTACACAAGAGTTTTTCAATTAATTCCCTTTTAATTGATAAAAGTTGTGACGTGATTTTGGCTGATTTACTTTGATCCATAATTAGATGCCAAGCTCATTGTGATATTCTAATTTCAACTTCTAGGGGCAAATATTCCAATATGACAGATTTATGGGAGGCTTGTGAGTCCATTCAGACTGAAGCAGCTGAACACAAACTGGAACTTTTCCCGGGTTAATTGAATAACAGGTAACAATGAACACAGGCGACTGTGAACAGGAGAAAGTTTCAGACTGTTGGTGGCACTCGCTGTCAGAAACCATCTTAACCAGTCTGTCATTGGCTCGTCAGACTTCACATATTTGGCTCCCTGCATTAACGGTAGTCTGCGCTCCTCTCAGACACATTCCTCCCAAACCCAGCACTTCCACAAATGACTATGATTTCCTCTTGGCTGCTGAAAGCACTTGATCCACACAGTCCAAGAAATATAATTTTTGCCCTTCTGTACATCCATTTCCTGTTCTAAAATACTTGCATATGTTTTCTCTGTCAACTAAAGTGTGAGTCACTTGGTTTAAGAGTAAAAACAAACACGGACGGAACAAATACAAGCTGACTCACGAGTGACTAAGACATCTGGAATACACCTTCAGGATTTAGGAACAGCTTTGATCCTCTTTAATAGTGTGTGTGTCAGCGTGTGCGTGTGTGTTACAGACAAAAGTTAGCGTCCATCTCCTTCATAACTACAGTGACATCTGCTGGCTCCAGGTTACACTGGCTCGTGTTGCTCTCGTCAGACTTCAGAGCTTCCTATCTGTGTGAGGACCAGATGGAGGAAGTTCACTGTGTAATCATGCATCAGATATTTGGAACTGAACATAATATGAAACTGACTGCGCCTGGCTCGAGGGTGAGTGGGTCAATGGGCGCCGCCTCAAATAGTTTGAATAAGACGTTCTCTGATTTACATGCAGATAATAAGCTGTTGCAGCTCGGCAAGTAAAGTGTGACAACTCTTACATCCCACTTCCATAAAAAAATGTGTTTTTCTTATTGTTAGATGTAGAGATGACGTGATTTTATTCAGTGTATTTTGTAAAAACATGTCTTCAGGGGATCTTAGTAATGTTTTCTCCCTCTTGCCCCCTGATAGTCAACCAAACATCAGTCGACCAGAAAGGTCAATGGTTGGCAAGATTTCATTGGTCGCTTAGTCACAGAAAAAAATCAAAATACACTTCTGTTTTCACAGGAAATGTACTGGTTACATACAGTCTCTTTCAAAATAAAAGCACTACATCGATATACCACAAATTAACCTTTTTCCCCTTCAACAACAAACACACATGACGTGAAAACTGCTCTCCCTGGTGAGCGTCTGTGTTTTTTGGACCCATCCACCCTCCTCCGTCCTGCCCCGGTCAGACTTTCACCACCTTAACTTTCATCCTTGTCCAGCCATATTAAACTATAACGGCAACCAGCCATATATCATGCCAATGTTAAAGTTGTTGTTTTTGACGCCACAAGTCACTGCCCAAGCACCGAATTTCAACGATTTCAGAGTTCGACCGGGCTCCACAGGCTAGTTAATAACACGTCGGCAGGAAATCCAAAGTGTGGGATCATTTTGAGAAGGTGAAGGACGAACCCAAGGTGATATGTAAACTCATCTTCACTGGTCGACTACAAACATGACGTATCATGTGAAACATGGAAGTAGAAAAGACTACACTACGACGTGTGTGATGTCATCGGATTATTCTTCACAAAACTTATTTCTGCAAACGTAAATTAAGATTTTAAACAATGAAAATGTTTCACAATAAAAGCCTTCTTAGAAAATGAAGGGATTCTCTCGGCTGAAATGATAAGGGGCTTTTACTTTGAAACACATACAGGAGGTGTTGAGTTTGAAATGATGCCGTGATGCATTAACTGTAACAGGACAAACAATGGTGGATAAAAATAAAAATATAAAAATACAGAGGGAATAATAAATAACACCTTGTTTCTAATGTAGTCTGTTTCAAATGAAGCTGGTAGCCTCTGCAGTTGTGCTGAGTAACGGCCGAGACAATATTTATTACATTTTATTCCTTTATATCCTCCATTATGAAGAAAGAACATTGTTTGCAGCTTGATGCTAATGGCAGTACTCAGAGGGTTGATGAAGTGCCTCTGCTGTTTCCTTTTTACCCTGTGTGCTAACATCCCTACAGGAAATAAGGAAGAAGTCGTGGAAGACAGAAAAGGAAATCAAACATGCTAGACTTCCTGTTAGGATGTGATGAGGGGAGGATCAGTGTCTCTACAGTACTCAGGTACATTCCACAGTGTTTCAGAGACACCTCACTTCCCCACCAAGCAGCAACCTCTAGGGATAAAAAACAACAACAAAAACCCACTGACGTGCCAACAGCTGCAGTCCTTTGAACGACCACTCCAACAACGAGTCAATCCCCATATTCCTCCATGTTAAAATGTCAAACTTCACAGCAGAATAAAAATGTTTACAGCCTGGTACAAAAAATGGTTTTGGCTTCTATAACTCAGCTGTTTAAATTTTTATTGAGGCTTAAAGTTACACATATTTAAGGGCAGGGACAAACTGTCTGCAAGACATCGCCACAGTCTGTGAGTCAGAGCCACCTCTGACCCCACAGCTCCACCCTCTCATCCAAATATGGTCACTTCTGGCTCCAATTAACAAGATGGCAACGGACAAAATGCCTTCGACAGGAGCCCACAAACCAGCGGGTGATGTCACAGTGGTTACGTCCATTATTTTTTACAGTCGTTGTTCCCTACCCTATCACATGTCTGTCACATCTCTGAGACATTCACTGACTGGTCACAACTATGTCCATGTGCTTCAGGTGCAGATGCAAAAAAGTACATCGACACATTTTTGTTGCAGACCGAACCTCATGAATGCTTCCATGTTCAAAAGGCAAAGGACAAGAACAGGTGAGTCCAGCTGCGTCCTGCATTTAGCAAACACAGACTGTGTTTCACATGAACCCCTGAGACGCCGCGCCGCTGCTCCCAGATTTGATATTTTCTTAAATGTCAACCTCCTCCCCCTTCTCACTTTTGAAGGTAAGTGGGGAAAAAATACAGCCTGCCAAGAGTTTTTTAAAAAGCTGAATATTCAAAAGGGATCATGAATAAATTAAAGGCGTATTGGTTGAAGTGGCTGTCAGTCCATGGGACCAACGCAGCCACCTGCGGTTGTGATAATGAAATAACTGTCAAGCACAAAGCCTACAGGCCCTGCTACAGATGAATGATCCCTCACTTGTGACTCATTTTGCACAATGAATGTCATCGAGCGAGCACAATGAAATCCTCCATCATATATTTTCTAAAGTTTGGAGAAAAGGTTCAGGTGAGGGATATCATTGTTCAGTGATTCTGGCACCATACATGACCAGAGAGTCTCATTTCAGTGTTATTATAAGCTGATTATTCATGCACTTCACACCCGCTGACCAAGTGTTCATGGAAAAGGTTTTCACACCGACTCAATCCACACTTGCGTTTGCCAGATTTCTTGGTACTTCTGCAGCTCAGATTGTCAGCACTGAAACGAAAACTGGCTTTATGTTTCCATTTGCTTTGGTTTGTTTGTTTGTTGGTATCTGCAGGACAGGTTGTCATGTTGGGTGAGAAATGTTTTGTGGGGAATCTGACATGTGTTAGAATCCATGTTGCTGTCCATCCTCTTATTCCCAAAACTCCTCATCTCTTTGTCAACATGCAACTGAGCTGAAACACACAGGATGCTGAAACATTGCCTGTCTTTTGCTTCCGATAAAGGGGCTGCAACGGGATGAGAGAGATACCTCTGGGAAACAGTCTCCCGTAGACCTGTCAGACTTAGGACTGTGAAAGAAAGACTCGAAATAACTACATGGGAACTCTGAAAGTAGCAGGATCTGAGTGCTCAGGTTTAATTCCAATATAAAGGATAAGGCTGGGGATGTAAGCCATCAGGGCCTCCTGAAGATGGACATCTTTAAAAATGCGTCACAAATGAACAGTTTGTTTTTAGAAAAAGCTAAAGAACTTCCTACAACAGCTGGGCACTGTGGTTGTTAGAGAACATCGATAAAATGGGAGCAAAGAGAGAATTTGTTGGGGACTATTTTCACCTATGGATGAATACACATTTGGTGTTCTAGTGAGAATTTATGGCAGCAGGTTGGTGCATCAATCATGTTCATCAGAAAACCCAATCGGCAAAAATCAATGTTGGCTTTGTATGTTTTTGCAAATCACGAATACGTAGCATTTGTACGTTATTATGTAGCAGATACGCTTACATTTCAGCAACACTGTGGTTAATGTGTGGTTCGGTTAAGGCACAATAACTACTTGGTTATGGTTAGAAAAAGATCATGTTTTGGTTTAAAATACCTGCTTTTCATGGCGCTACCGCGGCAGGAAACGCAGCAATGTCTCAGTAGAAAACAATGACTTTCTATGATATTATGAGAGCAAGAAACGCATCAAAGTCTCGGCAAAAAACAACGGCTTTTTGAAGCACAATCCTGGCAGGAAAATTAAGCAATGTCTTGGTGAAAAACACTATCCCAGCATGAAATGCAGTGATGTAGCTGCAGTTGTCTGATTGTTTTTTTACTCAGGCCTGAGAAGACACTGTTACAATAGTCCAGCCTGCTGAAAATGAAATTCTTTTACTCTTGCTATGTTTTTAAGGTGGTAGTAGGCTGATTTAGTAATTGTCTTAATGTGACTATTGAAATTTAGGTCTGAGTCCAGAACTACACCAAGATTTCTGGCTTGATTTGTAGGTTTTAGTGTCAAGGCGTCAAGGTGCGCAATGACTATTGATCTTTATTCTTTGGGGCCAAAAACAACTATCTCAGTTTTGTCTGTGTTTGGTTGTAGAAAATTCTGGCACATCCACGTATTGATTTCGTCAATGCACTTATTTAGCAGATGTAGGGGACTGAAGTCATCTGGTGACACTGTTATGTAAAGTTGTGTGTCATCTGCATAAGTATGGTAGGAGATGTTATGATATTCCATAATCTGAGCAAGAGGGAGCATATAGATGTTGAACAGAAGAGGCCCAAGAATGGACCCTTGAGGAACTCCACATGTAATTTTTGTTCGCACAGATTCATAATTGCCAAGTGACACAAAGAAATCCCTGTCTTGTAAATAAGATTTAAACCAATTTAGCACAGTGCCAGAAAGTCCCACAAACTGTGGTTCTGTCCTGGCAGGAAACGTAGCAAAGTCTCGGTAAAAAACAGCCACTTGGAGTCATGTGACACGGTAGAGAAAATGGTTTCCTCGCTGAGTCTCGCACAGTGATATCTTTCACCTTTATCCGTCAGCCTCACTCGAAGTCGGCATCTTTAACCTAACATTTTTCAGGCTGCAGACAAAACCATTGTGGAGCTATGTCGGGAAAGCAGAAAGGCACATACCGGACACTGCGAGAGCTGTGCATGCGCTAGCAAAGGGGCTAACTCGCCAACACACCAGGGAGGCGACGGTGAAAGTCTGACAGGAAATGTTGCAGGAGATATTGCAAACATATTCACAGTCCTGCAACAAATATCAGGTGAGCTACGGAGTCCGAAAGAAATACACAAAGCTAAATCATCGATGGAGGAGAAACTGCCAACACTTGAGGCAGAAGGGAGACTGAGCTTTTAGAGGACGCTGACCCAACAAGACACTAAAAAACAGCCATCCCCTCCACCTCCGAGTGACAAAGTCAGCTCATCTATTACATCACTTAAGAAATGCTAATATGATACGTATGAGACGTGCAAATGTATGTGATTTAAATAGTTTGTGGCACAAAGGAACAGGCTCTATATCAGCCAGATTATTTCATTGTTGGTTTGGTCAAACACAGCTGAATGAATATATCATTTGAACTAACAGCTAATTACCAAAATAGCTAAATAAGTTTAGAGTGTTCTGTTTCATTTGAATAGAGAGACACACTGACAACTGAACAGGAAAAACAAAATCCTGCCGTCTGGTGTTATGATGTGAACCGGCAATTTGGGACTGAACACTTTCCTCCTGCTGGGCTGAGTGACGGTCGTGATGCATTAATAGCTTTAATGGAAAGCACTGCTCACACATGTAGAGATAAATAATAACCATTTAAATACGTTGCTCTGAGCTCAGCCTGTTACAACACCGTTCAACAACAAAGTTACAAAGAGCTTTGCAAGTAAAACTGACAAAGTATCAAAGGCCTCTAAGAACCAGAGAAGGTTCAGCACAGATAACAAAGGAAATGTTGATATTGTATGTTTCTGAAAATCACGCATAGCCAAGATGCAGATCACTGTTTTGAGACCAACAAACTAAAAAACTGGTGTTTTTTAAAGTGTTTTTAGGGACCCATCACTCTTTTTCCAGCTGCTTTTAAGGCAACAAACACAGGTGCATGTAAGAACCGATCTCTCTTTTTTCCAGAAGCTTTTCAGCCCCTTAACGTGGATGTTTTTTAAGCAGTGAAGTATGCTCATGATTGTAGTGCAAGTTTAGGTTGTTGACAGTTCAAGTATTGCAATGTAAGGTGATTAAATTGAAGTGTAAGGGAGCGATCACACCGAGATGAAACGCTAGAAACACGACACCAGTAAAACCATTGTTTTCCTGTGATACGGCACGTCTGTCCGGCGTCTTTTTAGACGCATGTTTTTGTAGACGCTTCCTTTTAGACGTACGTTTTTAGATGTGTGTAGACACTGAAAAGTTAAAATATTTTCAACTTTTTGAGCATCAAATGCCAGTGGCTAGCACGCATTGAATAAGCGCTTCCAGCGTTTCAAGCGTCTCATTTCTGTGTGATCACCCCCTAAAAGCAGAGTAGGAGTAATAAATACTTTGCTAGGGATCAGAGATGTCCGATACCACTTTTTCCTTCCTGATACCGATTCTGATCCCTGAACCTTAGGTATCTGCCGATACCGAGTACCGATCCAATACCAGCGCGTAAAATAAAAATGGATGGGATATGAATTGTTGTATGTCTCAACTTCTAAATCTCTATGTAAAATGTTAAGAAATAAATACACAATAGTAGAATGAATGCCATAAAACTTTTTTCAATTATTATTATTATTATTATTATTATTATTATTATTATTATTATGTTGACTAAGATCAAGATACAGGTTAAAGTGCAGCCACATGATTTGGTAAAAAGACATTTTAAAGGCTACAGCAGAATGCTGTTTGAACTCTGTTTCCGTTTCGTTTGCCTGTAGCGTGCGTATGCGTAATGACGTGAGGCATTACGTTGTATCAGATTGGTCATAGGTTGTACTCGCTGATACCGCATTTTAGGCAGTATCAGAGGCATTTCCGAAACTGGTATCGGTACAACTCTACTAGGGATAATATACATGCAACTAAAGATGAATATATATACAGAGGCCAATGCAAATACAGATTGTTTGGGTTTTTTTGTGCTGCCTCCCCTTCTTGCTTTACAAAATGGCTAAATGGTTTCTTGTCTACATCCTGAAGATATCCGGTACACTCTGTCTAACTCCCGCATTAAGTTTTCTAGAAAACTGGGGACCCTTTTTTACACAAATCAAAAGGATGAGGAGTCAAGCTGACTAACCACAGTGGACTACTTCCTCGCACTGGACTGCACACTGTGCTTCGATCTGCCGGGACACCAGGTCTTCGCTGGACCTTCCCTGACCACTCATGGTCTTTACTCCATGGATTATCTCCCTGCTTCAACCTTCCTGTGGACACTGTACCAACTGGTGTATAATGGAGCTGTTTTACCTCATTTATCTTATAACCTCTTATCATCATTATTAGTTATTTATTTTTGTTTTTGTTTCCGTCATCTTTGTCTTTTTTTCTTTCCTTTTTCTGATTTTGTCCAGTATGTCTTATGTCCAAGTTTGTGTATTGTTAAAGTCTTAAATCTTTTTTTTTTTTTTTTTTTAAACTAAAACCTGTATTAAATAGGGAGTAGTAAATGCTGGAAAATATAAAATGCACAGAAGGTCAAAGATGAAATGCTAACAGATGGTGAATATCTCAATAAATACAAATGCATATAGGGAGTAAATATCTAAAGACAATGCAAATTGTGCATCTGCTACATCCACTACAGGAAACCAGTGAAGGCCGTATGGATGGGACGACTTCTCTGGCAGTGTGGTGGCTCTAAGACAATGTGGTTGCATCACAAAACTCAGTCACGCGGCAAAGAACGGATTTAAATCAAATGACACACCATCATTACACAATTTTGAATCATAGGGAAATATTCAATCAGTCAATAAATAATCCATCCTTTCAGAAACATCACAACTGAGCTCGCTCAATGACAGTTCAGCGTGTGATTCGTTCAGTGATGTGAGGAAAACAAACCGCAGCCTGTTGCTCAGCAGAGAAGAGAAAATATTGTGGCGTCCATATTCCACATGTGAAATGGTACAAGTGGCTGTTGTTGTGCGGCGCTGAGAGAGGAGCTGGATCGGCACCAGGTTGGCATCAGTTTGTTTGTTGTCTCAGCAGCACAGAGACAAAAACATCATTTTATTGAGTGGATACTTGTAGGCTCCATTTAAAGGTTGAGCACTCTCTACGAATGCAGCGTGTGACGGTTGGTTGGTGAAAACAAGACGAGCTGTGCACACAATAATCACTGTGGTATTGTTCTGAGTCGTCGTTTCACATGTTGGGAAAAGATTCTGAGACAGTGAAGCAGCAGTTTTAATACTGAACTGTCTCATAAAGAATAGTTACAGTGGTGAACCTTATGTGAAGTGTAATTTATACAAGAGACGAAGATCCCTATGTGCACAGCTGCACTCATGAACATCAGCCTCAGAGAGAGGCAGGTTTAATGCCACTTCAGACGAGGAGTGAGTTTGTTTGTTGTGTGAAAGAGAGGAAACTGAGAATGAGGTTCATGTGTTGTTTTACCGTCATGTGTACAAAGACATAAGGATGCGCTTTTGAGTAAAATGACCTGCGTGTATGTTGAGTTCTTGTGGTTGGATCACCATTAAAAAATTGTGTTAAGTTTTAGAGAGGGGTGAGAATCAGCAGAGGACCCATGATACGATATTACTGTGATAAAATATATTGTAATCATCAGTTTTACCTCCTAAGATAAAGTTTTCAGTCTGTTCATCTGACGTCAGTCGTTTTTAATGCAGCTAAATGTGACACAGAGCAGACAGACTGACCAACACAGTCATAACACCTGACAGAATGAACTGTGGACAGATTTAACACCCTCAGAGAGGAAAGATTAAACACATGAACATGGCGTCCTAGTGTACCTAATAAAGTGGCTGGTGAGTGTATATAGAGTGAAATTAAAGCCATATATAAACAAAAAAGATGATCAATAAGGTCTCAGAGCTCTGATGTCCAAACCAACAATCACATCTTCCTCAGTTCAGCCTCATCATCATCATCATCAGACAAAACTCACACACACACACACACCAAACTGACACTAAACACAAACTAAGGTGTTATTAGGCCACATAAATTAACCTGAAGCAGGATGAAGCGTCACCATGGCAACAACACAGGGATGTGTTAAAAACATCAACTCCTCAGCAGCTGCCTGCAGCCACAGACACACACCTGCACGGTCTGTGCACAACTTGTAAGCGCACACACACACACACACACACACACACACACACACACACACACACACACACACAAAACACTGTGTTGCCTGGCAACATGGACATCTACCTCTGGAGAAGCAGCACACTGAGTGTGTTGTTGCACTCACCTGTCTGACCGTCACTCAGAGTGTGCAAGTTCAGTTTCTCTGCGCGTTCATGAATAGTCCACTCAGCCTCCGTGGTCCCAGTATAACCAGTCACTCAGCCTCCGTGGTCCCAGTATAACCAGTCACTCAGCCTCCGTGGTCCCAGTATAACCAGTCACTCAGCCTCCGTGGTCCCAGTATAACCAGTCACTCAGCCTCCGTGGTCCCAGTATAACCAGTCACTCATGGTCCCAGTATAACCAGTCCATCTGCAGTCACATCCGGGACATTGTCACACACCTGACTGAAGGTAAAAGTTCCTCAGTGTAAACAGGAAACACCGGGAGCATGTTAGCATCCTGGTTAGCATGTTAGCCACAGCTAAACTGCAGGTTGCTCAGGTGTGTTTGATTTGCGTCACTTGGCGCGCTCGCCGGTGGGCGGAGCCTACAAACACTAATGAAATTAAGGTGGATGTGACCACTTCTACCTGCGTGCAGGTGTAATACTGCTCATCAATACCAGTGATGACATCATCATTTACTGTGTAGCATCTTGTGTTCAACAACTACAGGTGCACCAAGTTTTTCTTCTTCTCTTTCTTTGGTTTTAATGGCGGTTTGAATCCAAAAAGTTGCACGACTGCCCCCTACTGGATTGACCCCAAGGTCCCCAATAACTATAGAAAAATAAATAAATATAATCTCTGTTATAAATGTCCTCTGTGGGAGTTATTCAGGACTCTATGTTGGAGGGTAATTTCCTGAATCCTGGACTTTTCCTTTTGTCTGGTGAGATGTTTCTTGTGTTGGTGAATCTGTTTTACAGGGAGTGAACTCTTTCAGGGCCGGTTGGTGCAGCGGTTAGCACTGTGGCCCCACAGCAGGAGGCCTCCTGGTTCAAACGCCGGGGTCGGGAGCACCTCCATGAGAAGAGTGTCAGGAAAACACAGATTTTTTTGTTCATGAGAAACGTCTTTATTCAGTGTTTTCACCAGTTTTAATGAGCTGCAGGAGCCTCTGTGATCATTCAGCTCCCAGTAAAAACCACAAGTTTCAGCTGGTTGCATTCTCAGGCCTCACCACTAGATGCCACCACACCCCCTAAATCTGACACACTGAACCTTGAAGGAGACGCAGTTACAGAAAAGACGACCACGGCACCATAACTAGATGTTTTAAAAACAGAAAAGCTTTGATATTTATCTCAATCATAATTAGTTAACTGTAGTTTTATTTATTTTTTCCCCTTTATGTCCACTTAATGAGCACTTTCTGGTTGTGTCTCGGATTTGATGGGTTTTACTGTTCCATAGAGCAGGTTATATCAGGGCAGCGTTCAGCAGCAGCCTGTTAGCAGCAATTAGAGACCAATCAGCACAGTTAGTCATCGTCATCACTGCGCTGCATTAGGAGCATAAAGGGAGGTGGAATGTGAGGAACTTCAGGGTTGTGGTAGGATTGTTTGAAAAAGAAAAACAGTCTGCTCCTTGAAATGAAAGACATGAAGAGGTAGACTGAGAATACAGACTGAAACTGAATCATTCCTGACCTCTCTCTAATCCCTCTGATTAAGAAGAATTTGATACTTCAGAAAGATAAATGCCATAAAGAAAGTCAAAATAAAAATAAGTGTATTAACTAATCTAACGGAATCTACGCATTATGGCAATAAAAAGCATCAAGCAGCTGTTTGTACGTCTCTGTGAGGTTGTACTCGGGTTAACAGTGATGCTTTGAGCTAAATACCGACTGATTTGCTGGTTATTACACCATTAAATGGACATTATCAGTTGGTGTAAGTCACAGATATGGGTTAATAGGGACGTGCCACGACTTGTTTTAGGTTGAAAAGGTCATGAAATTAAACTCTGCCAGAAATGGCTTTCAGAAGTCACTTTTCGGGACTCTTGGGGTGTAAATGTTTTTCCGAAATTTAATGGCAGTCCATCCAGTATCTGTTGAGATATTTGAGTCTGGACCAAAGTACAAAAGAGTACAAAAAGCTTTCTGTGACATGAGTGGTGACTGAATTCATGTGTTGCCTCCAGTTTTTACATCTAACATGGTGAAAGAGTCGGACTGACTGAAGCATGGCAGAGGACTGTAACACACTGACCAAACACTCAAACAATCTGATCAGATAAAATCAGGAAAATCATTTAGTTCTTCATTATAATTAGATCTGTTGCATTTTTTTTTATCGACTCCTTCACAGAGGAAGAAAATGTTTTCTGTTCCTCTTTTACAAACCGACCATCGTCAAGTTCCTCTTTTCGTCTCCCGTAAACCGTGTCATCATCGGGTCTTTTTTTAGGAGGCTGTAAAGTAAATCATGTGCAGCAGATCCAAAAACTGAGCTGCACACTCAACCTTAAAAAAGAGAGAGACTGTATACAGAAAGCCTTGAATTGATTACAGACAGAAACATGAGAAAAGCTTTTGATTTCTCAGACACTTTGTTCTGATTCATTATTTTCTCCCAAAGATTTTTTCCCTCCCTTCATCGCTTGCAGACTTCATTCAGATAAAAATAGTTCCCCGCCGAACACAGTCAACTGGATGCACCATGTGGGCATCTAATGAGGCCTTATGTCTTTGTTACGGTGCAGGGATCTGACTGCGGCCTGTTTGCAGTGGACTGTATATGGTGCAAATTCAGGACACAATTTGCAGGGATAACGGGCTCCCCAGAACGCCGTGGACAAAACCAGCGAGCACCAGACTGGACTTCAGCTGTGTGGAAAAAACTCCCATGAAAAAGACAAGAAATTAAATTGTTGCTCTGAAAGTGAAACTGTTCTGTCTCCGAATTTCAACACATCACTGCCTCGCTGCTATTATTAACTCCTTAATACACCAACAGCGTGCACAATCTTTTAAATCTCAAGTGGCTTAGACATGTAAAACCACTTGGATCTTTCATCTGCGATCTGCCATCTGTATTGTTCTCACTTGCTCAGAAGCCCAGAACTGTTCTAACATTTGCGTTTGGTTCAGATCCAGCAGCACTACTTTGATTTCTCTACATGTTTGGCCTCATTCAGAAACAGACTCGCATAGTTTGGGATTTCAATGTGTTCCTGGATTCTGCTTGTACATTTAAAAGCTATACTCTGACCGATATGTTGCCAAGATATTTCCACAGCCACGTGAAGCACTCTAAGTGAGAAGCAGTTTTAATGGCCCTCCTGGTGATCCGTTTGGCAAAGTTTGAGTCTTCCTGGCAGCCTGAGGACGAGAAGACCAACTGAGACGGACAAATGGCAGCCGTGAGCGGTGCCAGTGTCTCTCTGTGTTCTTCACGCAGGACAGGACAGTTGTTCATGTTGTAATGATATTAAAGACGACGCAGTTGTAAGTCGGCTAAGTCAGAAATTTGTATTTGGTCCAGTTGTGTGAAGTTATCCGATCCATTCTCCAACATGAACAAACATGAACATCTGTAAATATTCAATGACAATCCATTCAATATTTTGACACCTTAAAGTGGAAACTTATCAACTTCCCACCACCCGGGGTTTCCAAGGAATATTTTTGTTGGCGCCAGAGTCACAAAGACAAATCGCTTTCAGTTCTCCTCAGAGTCTGACAATGAATTATGGTTGTTCCCTCCTGGTTGTAATTATAATAAACATTGTAGAGACACATCCCCTAGTATATTGATTAAAAAACATAAATAAAACTAAAGCACTAAGCAGTGATGAGCAGGCCTCGCACCTTGGCGCACGTCAGGGGTGCTGGTGGGACTCTGGGTTAACACGGCCGTGCATTTTTGTGAAACTGCGCACAGGCCTTGGGCTCATTTATTCTCCCTTTATGTACGAAAAAAAAAAAGATGGCTGAGTCAAACGTTTGACATGACGGTGGAAAGGTTGTAATAATGTACCTTTAAATGGAGGCTGCGTTATAGACGGCAGATGACTGTGAGGCCACGATATACATCCCGACATGTGGACAGAAATTTCATTTCACTAATGTTACTGTCTATATATTATCATACATTACCAATTTGATCCAGCCTGTCACTGTGTTTCCAGCAGCTTTTTAGGCTTCAGACATGGAAGTTTTGCAGTAACCAGTCACTGTTTTTCTAGCGTGTTTTAAGGCTCCAAACATAGAAGTTTTGTAGCAACCAGTCACTGTAATTCTAGTGTCCTTTTAGGCTCCAAAGGTGGAAGTTTTGTAGCAACCTGTCACTGTGTTTCCAGCAGCTTTTTAAGCTTCAGACGTGGAAGTTTTGTAGTAACCAGTCACTGTAATTCTAGTGTCCTTTTAGGCTCCAAAGGTGGAAGTTTTGTAGCAACCTGTCACTGTGTTTCCAGCAGCTTTTTAAGCTTCAGACGTGGAAGTTTTGTAGTAACCAGTCACTGTTTCTAGCTGCTTTTCAGGCTCCAAACGTGGAAGTTTTGTAGAAACCAGTCACTGTGTTTCTAGCACCTTTTTTGGCTCCAAATGTGGAAGTTTTGTAGCAACCTGTCACTGTGTTTCCAGCAGCTGTTTAGGCTTCAGACGTGGTAGTTTTGTAGTAACCAGTCACTGTATTTCTAACATCTTTTTTAGGCTTCAGACGTGGTAGTTTTGTAGTAACCAGTCACTGTATTTCTAGCATCTTTTTAGGCCCCAAATGTGGAAGTTTTGTAGCAACCTGTCACTGTTTCCAGCAGCTGTTTAGGCTTCAGACGTGGTAGTTTTGTAGCAACCTGTCACTGTGTTCCCAGCACCTTTTTACTCTCCAAACGTGGAAGTTTTGTAGCAACCTATCAGGCTTCAAACACGGAAGTTTTGTAGTAATAAGTCACTGTGTTTCTAGTTGCTTTTTAGGTTCCAAACATGGAAGTTTTGTAGCAACCAGTCAGTCGGTTTGTTAGGCTCCATACATTGGTGTTTTGTTGCAACCCTGTAGTTTTGTTTTTTGGTCCCTGCATTTTTAGCAGGGATTGTGCTCGCAAATCTTGGTGCTTTAAGCTAAAACATTACATCTTCCAAACCGTAACCAAGTAGTTTATGTATCTAAAGTTAACCACACATTAAAATTTCTACTGCTGGATTATTATCCTTTTGTTGTATTGTGTATTTGTAGAATTTGTTTAAACTTTAATCATTCTGTGTAACTGATGTTTCCACTTACTACTGGTGTATAGAGGGTTGTATCTAAGGTATAATTTCCTTACTTGAGGTTTGCAACAGATAAACATTGGTTTGTCTCACAAAGCGAGAGTAATGAACAGGACGGATAAGTGCACTGATTAAAACCCTGAACAGCTCGTTTGCTTTTGTGCTCCAGGTTGTTGCAGTTCTCCAGCTCACACCATCGCCACTGACCTCGCTTTTGTAACAAATAAGTACAACAGAGCTGCAGATGTAAATAAAGACAGTTCTTGTTTATTGACTCATAAAACATCCTTCAAACAATAAACCCATTTCAAGGTAAGGTCTCTGTACAATGCTTACTAAGCAGTTTTATTTATATAGAAAACGTACGAGGGGCCGTGCTTAAAATCACAAGGCTCCTTCAAATTTAATGGCAGGTACTCTGGAAAAAAAAATTACAGCATTCCATCAACAAATATTTTCAAGCAATAAATATGCATTTATAAATAGTGTAAATTTACATCAAAATAAAAAAGAAAAACACAAATTAAAGTTCACTCTTTTGTCTATGTGCAACCCTTTTTCTCTGTGACTTGGCTGTTTGTCTACAAATGATTTCCTCTCCCCGACGAAATCAGACCCATCATAGTTCCAGCGAAATTAACTGATTTTTAAAAAATGGGGGAAATGTTGCAAAGAATGTGTCACTCAACTTTTCACATTACAAAACAGTTTTTTATCTGGTTTTTCCTGACCGAGGAGGAGGTGTCTATCTAACATACAAAAGACCAGCTATGCTAATGACTCATCTCATGGAGGGGAGGGAACGAAGCTCATGTGTGTGTCAACCCACAAACAGAACACAAAAATGGAAAAAGAAAACCATCCAGTCAGTAGTCTTTGTGTGACGATGTTGCCAGTTAAAACATAATATGTACAAAACCTTAATTCATCATTTTTTTATGTGGGATTTTGTGTGTGTTTTCTGGTGAAGTCCAGCTGGGCCAGCAGTAGAACAGTCTGGTCATGATGACAGGAGGAGCTGCCACCCCCCTCCAGTCCACTGGGGGGAGGCACACCACTCTGGGCAGGTTGCATAGACACACAGCTTTCACGCAGCTGCCTTATGGGAGAGCTACAGAGCGCCGTTTGAGGACTGCCGGCTTACTTCCTGAATATCAGAAAAAGAAGAGGTTTCCGGAGAGTTTCCGATTTAAGTCCATTGTGGTTCTAACGGTCCTCAGAACAACAGTGTTACCATCAAGAGGAGGAAGGCAGGGGACTCGCCTGGAGACAGAGGAAGAGGAGGAACACACTGAGATCTGACTCTGGCATCAAAGTGGTATCATTAGAGGTCTCCTTTGTGTTTAAAGGGTTAGTTCAGATATTTCAAAGTGGGGCTGTAGGAGGTGTTTATCCATAGTCAGTGTGTTACCTACAGTAAAAAATGGTCGGCACACTCAGTTTGGAGAAGCAGGCTGGAGAACCACCAGGGAAGCTACGCAATGTACCGCTGTGTACAAATGCAGCAGCAAAACGTATTTTAGCCACCTAAAAAAAAGCCACAGTTGACCTCAAATTTAACTTCCTCTTACCTGCTGTACTGCTCATCAGTCTCAATAGTTTTGGTGTGAGTTGCAGAGTGTTTGAGATATCGGCCGTAGAGATGTCACTCAGCTTGTGGTGCTCAAAGCGCCAAAAAAATACACCAAAACAATCCAGACTGATAAACAGCACCACATGTACGGGTCATTTAAAGTGTCCGCTATACTTAGAATATCTTCACAGCTTTATGCTGCTGTCAGACGGCCCTGACTGACAGGAAACTGAAGCCGTTTTAGAGGCCGAACACGTTGCGTGTTTTGCAACCTCAAATTCATTTTCATTGTAGATGACTTTTGGAACGCAGCAGTGCACATCGCATGTCATGTGACGAGGAACAACCAATCACAGCCGACAGATATTTTTTCCTTCTTCTGTAAATATTCAGTCTGATAAACACGGAAAAGTTGATCATGTTAGTGCAGGGCTACCCAGAGCTTTACATTTGTCCCACAGACGATAGGCCTACTCGCTTCTAGACAGCTCCTGCAAGAAGATCAGCTCTGCACTCAGGATTTCAGGTTAACAGGCTGTATGAAGTTGCTTAGTAAGCTGAGACGCAACCTGCAGCTGAGCTATAGAACGCTGGCTCAATAAAGGGCACAAAAGTAGCACCCAGCGCCCGACATTGAGTTTTCCAGACGGTTAAAGATGTGGCATTTGTACAGCCCTGTACTGCTCCACCAGACTCACAGACAAAAACAGTAATTTAACATCGCTGCACACAGGAGCTGCTGGTCTACCACTGCCTCATTCAGTTACTGTGTTGGTGTTTTGTGTGTCAGCTTGGATTCACCAAAGCTACACAATAACACAAACAAACTGATCAAGGCAGCGACAGACTATCGTGTGTTCTGCGAGGTAAAATTAATTAGGTTTTTGTAAATGGAGTCTGGCTTTGAAAAGAGCAACTTAACGGCTTCAGTGTCTTGTCGAAAAAGGCTAATATCACGGCAAGATAAAATGGTGAAAATATTCTAAATATAGCATACAAAGCATTTTTTTGGTTGCTAAAATATATGTTGCTGCTGCCCCCGTCCTCAGCAGTACGTTGCTCATCATCTGTGGCTGTACTCCTGCTTCTCCAAGCTGCAGGCATGTCAACTGACATCTACTGTACGTGACACACTGTACCTTCAACAGCCCCACACTATCTCTTTAAACTGATCCTCTCTGGTCTGAGATCAGGTGGTCTTGTGATACTTACGAGGGTGAACTGGTCATAAACCTGCATGAGGTCCTCGATCTTGTACTGCTCTAGCACCACAAAGTTGTCCAGGTTAGCACTCGCCCTCCGGGCGCAGTCCTGGCAGTGCACCACGTACGTCTTCCTGCTGTTGCTCTCTGTGGTGACAAACAGCAGATCGAACACCTCCACCTGAACGAGAGGCAGACAGGGACGGTTCATTCACACAGCACAGACACAGCTGATAGGATGTAGGCGTGGCTCAGGACGCGTGTGCTCACCTCACAGATGCTGCAATAATGAGCCGGCTCACTGTGGGTCCTCCCGTGCCACACCAGTTCTTTCCCTGCAGCAAGCAGCAGTTCACGCTGCATCTGACACTGCTTCAGAGTCCGTAACAAACAATACCTGCAACACACAAACGCACACACGCTGGGTGAGACCAGGGTCACACAGAAAAAACACGGCCGTATGAGGAATTATGTTTTGAGAGGGAGTTCTCACTTGATCATCTCAAAGAGCCTGTGGTCCGACACTTTGATGTTCCTGGCCATGTTCCAGGAGAGGTGGATCATGGGAACA
Organism: Epinephelus cyanopodus; assembly: GCA_026686955.1. Taxonomy (NCBI): domain Eukaryota; kingdom Metazoa; phylum Chordata; class Actinopteri; order Perciformes; family Serranidae; genus Epinephelus; species Epinephelus cyanopodus. The sequence continues at coordinate 37,620,986 of CM048927.1, read as the reverse complement.
ATGGATTTGACACTCTGCAGCTTGTTCCACTCGTAACGCTCCACTGCCAGCTTGTACTGATGTGCTGAGGACAAAAACCGAAAGGCGCTCTTCATTTAATCTGTACATCTGTGTTTATCCAGCTGAGGGTTACAAAGCCTGCGAGCTCTTTGTCAGAAGCACTTTCACATTACAGCTGTACCTGCCTGCACCTGGACGCTGCGCTCAGAGTCTGGACAGGCTCTGCTGTATCTCAGCGGGCAGCGCCGCCATCACCATCCATGAACATGCTCATAATGTCTAATTAATTCCCCTTGCTCACCTGTGAGGGGTCCGACATTCCACGCAATGTTGTTGCACCAGCCGATGGCCTGAACCCAGTGGATGGTGCCCGTGTTGAGCCACACCAAGTCTCCAGGACGCTGGATGAACCGGTAAACAGGCACGTTGCTCTCGTATAGGTCCTCCAGGTTGGGCCACCAGGAGCCCATCAGGAAGTTGATGTTGTTCCTGTGAGAGGAAGTGAAACATGACATCAGTGTCGACTCCGGAGATCAGCCAACAAACTCTCAGGGTGTCATTTCTGGTGACCTACTTTTCACAGAAGTCGGTGATGACGCCCCAGTACGTCTCAGGCACAGCGAACCACTCACAGTCCCCGGGGCCGATGTTGATGTTGACTGAGCAGAAGTTGTTGTTCTCTTGGTGACCTGCGACAGAAGGAGCTGGTTACTAACAGAGCGAGAACGACACAGACAACAGAGGTGTTTGTTCTGCGTGTGTGTACCTGGCGTCCTGCTTCCCGGCACCTTCATGTAGAGCTGGACGGTGTTCATGCCCAGGATGGTGTGTCCTACGTGGCTGAGCAGGTTACCGGCTGACACGACCCGAGCAAACGCTGGCAGTTTAGACAACTCCTGAAGCTGCTGCTTCCACCTGCAGAGGGCAAAGGTTACAGGTTGAGAGTTTCGCCCTTTTTACACAGAGATCCAACAATACTGCTTCAACAAAGACCCTTCACTACACCGGCTTTTCTTTTTTATTACAGAACCAAAAGGACACTGGCATGATGCCTCCCAAATGTGTGTGATTTCAGACAGCATACCGGCTTTGCAGAAACAAAAGTGGTGTGACAGTGTCTCCATCGAATGTGACATATACACTCAGTGGGCAGCGCTTTCTGAACCTCATTTAACATCCCCGTTATATGGTGGTAAGCAGCTCCAGGATCTATTTGTCTCCCAAACTGTGGACATTTTCTGTTTCTGTTCTTCTTCAAATTATTTAAATCTCCTGGTGGCAAGACGCACACATAAGTAGTCAAAGCGTCACACTTGGCCCGTCCTGCCGGCTCACACTTCTTACACAGATGTTGATTTAGCACTGTTGCTACCTTTGCTGCCATCACAAAGGAACGGTGTGTAAGAGTTCGGGGGATTTAGACGTATCTCTGATAACTTAAGATCAAGACGTTCAGGAGGTTTTTACCAGAAGTGAAATTATCCATAGACATTTCTCACTCTCCGAAACAAACAGACCATTAATTCATTTATTTTCCGTAACCGCATCATGTTGGGGGTCGTGGGGGGTGGAGCCTATCCCAGCTGACACAGGGCGAGAGGCAGGGAGGCAGACTATCACAGGGCTGACACAGAGACAGACAACCATTCACACTCACATTCACACCTACGGGGCAGTTTCATGTAAAAACGATCCGACGCTGCTCATCACGAAGGGGCTGTTAATTTCAGTGGTGGACATGAAAATGTGAATGGTTCTATTTAGAGCCAGTGTTTGGTTAGTTAGTTACTACTGCAGAAACATGGCAAGTCCCCGTCCCTGCTCCCTATGCAGACATCAACAGCTCTTTCTAAAGGTAACAAAAACACAACAACTCCGACAATGCGGCGCAACACTCTCACCTTAAACAGGCAGCGTAAAATGGGCTTTACTCCCTTTTCCCCTCTAAAGACAACCTCATGTAAAGCAGATGATGTGTGATGGTTTATGCAACCAGATGTTCTGTGCAGAGTTAAAACAGCTCACTCACTTCTTTTCATCAGAGAGGTCGATGTTGGTGCCAAACTTTATGTGTTTGAAGGGGCCTTTCCTTCGCCGCATCGCACTAGAAGAGCACGAGAAGTTTGATACAGTTGGTGTGTAAACAAAAACCTTTGGAGAATTAAAAATGTGAGAAACAAGGAAGGAAACTCACCTGTCTGAGGAACCTGCTTCTGCCTCCATCTCCTTCTTCTTCTCATTCTCCTCCTGTCAGAAAGAAAAAGCATTTAACGTACTGCTACTGGAAACATCTGGAGAAAAACCTTAGCATTAGATTAACTGATCAAAGTAAACTGGTGATACAATCTATCTCTGATAACCAGTATGTGTCATCACATCATGGATATAACATGTCATGTACAGGTTCAATGACACACTGGTTCAACTCTGCAGTGCGTGTGTTTGGGGGTGTGTGTGTGTGTGTGTGTGTGTGTGTGTGTGTGTGTGTGTGTGTGTCCCATTCCCACTGACCCGCAGAGACTCCTGGAAGGACGAGGCCTGGTACTGGGCGTATTTGATGACGGTGGTGTGGGAGCGGCTGCTCTCGCAGCGCCACATCTTCCTGCTGCCAGTGGGGTCCCAGTTCTCATCGGTGGGCTGAGCCAACTGGGTGCGCACCTCCACCAGATGGTCAGGGTTGGCCTCCACCAATGTCTTAGTGGAGAAGAGGCCCAGATCTGAGCGTGGATGGTGGACGGTGGGAGGAAAGACAGGAGCCGAGGAAGAAGAGTGAAGACAGAAGTTAAGTATTATTTTTCAGGATTTTTTAAATGCAAGATTCTGTATGATTTATTTTTAATTTCTTCCTTTCATATCCAGATATATAATACTGATACTGATACTTTCTGACTGATGGAGAACAAGGTGAGACACTCAGGCTTTCAGTCTCACATCAGTGGTGCAGCATGGTCAGAGGAATCTGTGTTTCTGTATTAATTTTGTCTTATTGTATCTCAGACTACAGAACTCCGGACACACAAACAGGAACAATCTGCCAGAGTCTTACGTAACAGGGCAGCATGTCATTGTAATAGAAGAGCAGATGTTTGTAAATTCTTGGCAAAGCTGACCAGTTTTCTCCACGACAAACATGTGCAGTAACATTTTCCACTTGCAGGTGGTGCTGTTGTCATACATGTCCAATCCATCCACACACACTCTGCCTGCCATGATTACAGAGACACACCCACAGAGCCACGTGAGACTGGACGAGACAGAAAACATCCAGCTGCACATGCTCACAGCTGCTGTCACTGTCACATGTAAGACAGACAAGTCTAAGACACTCAGATGCTTGAAACACAGAAACAGTCTGTGATACAGCAAAGTGGAGTGTGTGTTTTTATTTTGCGTCAGGTACCTAGTTTGAGCGCTCCAGCCAGTCCTCTGATGACGGTGACCGGGTTGGCAGGGTTGGTGCAGAACTGATGGAGGGGCGGGAAGAAGGCGTCCCTCTTGTTTTCTAGCTGTATGTCAGAGAGGAGACACAGAGTCGTCAGGGGAAGTGGAAGCGCTCCAGACTTATTGGGAGAATCAACACATTAAAGAGGAGCTAACTAAGGAGTGTTTGTATTTGGTGCTGTAGCCAAGATACCGTTACTCCAACATTGCACACAACAACATCATGAATACTTCTCCTTCTATGGAGCGGCTGCACTCACATAAATACTGGGCGTTGGGGGGTTGAGTTTGTCCTTTGGCAGTGGAGGAGAGGGCGCGCGAGGGGGTCGAGGCGGGGGACACTTGTCCAGGAGGATGCTGCTCGTCGACAGGCCGTTCTTCCCCAGGTTCCTGCAGAGAGATCAGTCAGTGCATCAGTTCAGGTTAAAGCAAGACGTCGCTGACGATAAACAAGTGTGCAACACAGTGTGGTCTGCAGAACAGGCTGCAGTGCGCTGTTTGCCCCGTGTAACCTCACCACTTCCACAGAACACTGAAGTCTGTTGCGTCATTTCACTGAGCTTTAACACACCTAACAACAAAACATTTACAGCAATCAATTACATTACTGAGCAACTTTTGGACATTTGGGAAAACGTTTTAATTAGAAAAATCAGGGCATGCAGAGGTTTGCCTCTCCAGACAAAACCTGTTTACCAAGCACCATCTGTGAAATGTACAGCATTGTTCAGAGCTGAATCAAGCTTTTGTAAAGTAACCCGTGCTGCTACATGACGCTCAATCCATTTAAGTCTAATGTTCATCGATAAATGCTGAACTGCGAGTATGCCAGGAGGGTAGAAGACGCTTCAACCAGGGCTCGCTGGTGTCTTTGACACACGTGTAACATGTACAAAACTGCATGATCCTCCTGGATTATGAGGTCTGCCACTGAACTAAGATAACGAATGTCATGGGAACAGATACTTTGGTGCCAATTGATTTTGAAAATTTTTAAAACATGACTCGTTTTTCTCCAGTATTGTAAAAACTGGGGATGCAAGTGTTAAGTTTGCTAATTCTAATTTTAGTTTGTTAATTCTTTGTAACGGGAGCAGCACGTATTTACACAAAATGCCAGCAGTGTGACGAGGCTCTGAGCGTCTAGTCCGTGCTGACCACTGTACATTAGCCGTTTTTTTCTGATCACCAAGAGTTAAATGTTCAAGTAGAGCGCTGAGCTCATCACTGTCACTTTTAACCCCACTATCCAGTCACAGAGGAGGAGGCCGTGACAAACAGCCCACCATAAAGACCAACCGGCTCATCTTACATGTAAAAAGGTGAGCAACAACAGTGGAGGAGAAACATGTCGATATACTGTCGGCTATATTTTAACACAAGTTTCCTCAGCAACAAAATCTCATGAACCCACAGAGACTAGTTGCATTGCAAGGCAGCAACAATTGAAGTTAATATGTTAGCTTAGGCAGGGGGCAGGGCCTCGCCTCCACCACACCTCTAATTACCTGCCAAGCCTACTTACACCTGGTCGACCCATCCTGCTCTGTTTGTCTCAAATTTCTTGACATACCCTCCCCTCATCCTCTCTTCCCTTCTCCTTCAATCTGGTGCATAACTCTCCCATGTCTCATTCTAGGTACCGTCTGGGAGACCTGTGATCAGCTCAGGTGGAAAAACTCCTAAGACTAAACTCACTAGTGAATGTGTCGCATCATGTCAATGAAGCATTGTGGTGCTACAAGGATGCCCCAGCCTGCGAGTTACATTCCAGACAGAGGCACATGCTAGTTTGGTACAGGCCCCAGCGAAATCACATCATCATCATTTTTATATTTCTTCTTTCTTTATATTTCTGCAGCAGTCTGTCAGCACTGTAGTTCTTCATGTCCAGTGGGAGATGTGATGTGAGCGTGGCAGACGAGAGGGCCCTGCACAGAGAAAGTGAAGCTCACGACAACAGCATCATGTCCACTCCCTACTGGACTCAAACTCCAAGCAGCCGCACCCACACACACACCGAAAGCTGTACTCCGATCTGTGTGCGACATCAGCTCAAAGTATTTCTGCACTTCTGCCTCAAAGACACAAAGTGGCAGATTTTATCCAAACACGATGATGAGTCCAACCAGCGCTCAGCGTGGGGTCAAAATGTCATGACATTTCCCAAACGCAGCGGAGAATCAACACATTACTCACGTCTGCACATGATTTCACATCTGAATGCATCTGCTGCTGCGGAACTGCCACAAATATTCAGTGTCACGCTGCGTCGTCTTTTTCAGTTAACAATGCGTCGGTGTGAGCAGCGGGATGTCCACACATACCTGGTTCGATAACACTCATTAACACAGCTTCTGATTGTTTAATGGTCTCAAATTATTGGTTGTAATCTGAACAGCAGCAGCCAGTGATTTAAAAAAAACATTCAATGACCAGTGATCATTCTGTTGGTTTTATAAATTGTCAAAAATGCTGCAGACAATCTGATTACCAGAATAAATTGCTTCCAGGAAGTCATAAATGACCAAACCTAGAATTATCACCTCGTGGTTGTATGCATTCATCAGTCAGTCACGTTGCAGTTATAATTACATCCATGTCTGTGCAGACTCACATGAAACCATGACAGTGGACGATGCTTCAAATATGCTGCAGAGTCTAAAATATAGATGCTTCACACACAGAGGATCTGTCCAATCAGCACAGTTTGAAGACTAGAGTCACCAATTCAGTATCTGACCAAGTGTCTCCCCTTCTGCTACTGATATGTGACCTGGAATAATGGCTAGAAAACATTATGGTGTCACAGGGAAGATGACCTTTGACCTTTTGGGTATATGATGGCATCACATCATTTTGTTCTATAAGACATGTATGTGAAATTTTGTCATACTTGGTGTATCAATTCTTTAGTTATAGCCAAATGTATGTTTTTGAGGTCACAGCAACCTTGACCTTAACCCACCAAGTTCTAATGAGTGTATTCTTGAGTCCAAGTGAACATTTGTGCCTAATTTGAGGAAATACGCTCAAGGTGTTCTTGAGATATTGCGTTCATGAGAATGCAGTGATGAACAAACCAAAAACATAACGCCTCCAGTCACGGCCGTCACCCGGGCGGAGGCAAAAAAATATAAATACAGGATCAAAAGCATCACTGAGTCTTAATCTCTCAGATCCACCAACACATAAAGGTTAACTACAGATAACAGGCGTCTTACCTGCAGGCTTTGAGCACCTCACTGGAGCTGGGGTAGATGGAGACCGAGGACCAGGGTGCCAGACCAGCAGGGACAGTGTGTCTCTGAGCTCCTGCAGATGGCTCCACCTTCTTGGGGCTCTGGGAGTCCTCCGGCCCCTTCCCGTTGACTGTGGGCGCCTGGCTGTTGGTGTTGGACGGGCTGTTAAGGCAGGAGAGGCTGTTGGTGGTGTGAGGGTCTGCTGAGCGTGGAGAGGGTGAAGCTGTGGCTAAAAGTGGCGAGGATGCCGCCGACTGCTCCGATGTTGGCTTGGCGGCGCCGTGGAGACCCGGGTGGACGTTGTTGATTTTCTCTGAGGAAGGCCCTCCGTGGTTACTGTAGTTATTGTTATCGTCATTACTGGTAGTATTGGCTTTTCCCTTTAGCAAGGCTGAGAGCTGAGGATTGTCTGAACTGAGCACGCCGGGAGCAGGAGAGGCAGGCTGAGACGGGCTAGCGGAGCCGTCCGTCACCCGCGGCTGGACGTGATTAGTCAGTCCCTGCGCGGGGGTGCTGCTGGGACTTAAGGGCGTCCCTGCGGAATGCCTGACGGCGGTCTCCGGACCTGATGGCAAAGTGGCGGCAGCGCCGTTGCTGCCGTTGTTGCCCCCTGAAGGCGTGGTGTCTTTGGTGTGGACCCCTGAGGTAGTAGCGGCGTGAGGGGGCGAGGACAAGTGGTTGGGTGTGGTCTGGGGGGAGGTGGGGGATAAAGAGGAGGCTGAGGAGGAGGCAGTGCAGGGCCCAGAGGAATGTCCAACCTGATTCAGAATGCCAGAGGAAGAGAACGAGGTCTGAGGGGAGGAGGAGGAAGAGAAAGGGGGTTCTCCATTGGGACCTGCCGAATGTGAACCTGGACCTTTTTGAAGCCCCTGGACGGAAAGGAAGACCAAAAAACACACCATTAAAAATACTTAAAATAATAAAAACAGATCTACTTTACATTTTGAAATCAAAACACAGTGACTTTAACTGAAAATAAAACGCATGCAATATTATTATCAGCCCTTGCTGCTCTAACCTTGGCATTTCTATTTTAAAAAATCCAGTACGAGAATGCAGATGGATCGGCTCTCTACCAAACAATAAATAAATAAATACACAGCACAGATGAGGCCATTTGAATGACAGATAAAACTGTGGAAACATCAGTGAGGTACCTGAGTGGTAGTGTTGCGTTGTTGGCTCCTCCATGTCTCGTCTGCATGACTGGGACTACTGGTAGTGCTGCTGGTGCTGGGGTGACTGGCGGCTGTGCAGTTGTGAGGTAGAGAGTTCTGCTGCGGGTAAGGCACGTTTCCGTTGCTCGCGCCGCCACCTCCCAGTCCCAGGGTGTGATTTTTGTCCAGGTGTCCCAGCAGCCCTGCTGAAGGACTCGAAGAACAGGATCCATTGGCTGTGGGCTGGGTGACACACGGGGGCCGGATGGCTGTGTGATTAAGGGGAGAGGCGCGGGAGAGGCCTGCGTGGTGGTGGGAGGGCTCAGCCAAAGGACCGTTGGGAAGGCTGGGCCGCGGCTGGCCACTCGCTGCTGCCTGCTGCCTCATCTGACACACAGGAGAGAAGCAGAGATGACTCAGCGATGCTGTGCAGCTACATAAACACTTGGACAAACACAAACGTACAGCTCTACGTCACAGATGCAAAGCTCTATATAAATGCAGTCATGTATAACTGTATAATTACCTGCAGCTGATGTTGCTGCATGAGAGAGAATTGGTTCTCCAGCTGCTCCAGCATCTGCACCTGGGGGGGCTTGAGGTTTGCTCTGTTGGTCCGCAAGTGTTCCAGGTGCTGCAAATTTACAGGGTTCATAGACATTAAATTAAATCAAACTCAAGGACTTTCAAGTACTTTTACAAGCACCATTTTGTCCATTTTCAATGACTTAATTTAAAAGGAAATAAATGACTAATTAATAAATTCTGTGATCAGTGAATCTCTTTTGAGTTAAGCACTACTGATGACACTCACTGACATTATTTATCAGTTACACCTCAATCTTTATAGGTGTTACTATAAAATCTTCAAAAAAAAAATATAGCAACAACTTTGACTGTCATTGAGCTATCTGACAGTAGTGCGAGAAAACGATTTCTAGGCGAGGACGAAAGGATGGGAGAGGTCGCTGCGGAGTGAGTTGAGAGTGTAACAAGAGAAAAAAAAAAAAGCAGAGCAAATTCTGATTCTGAGAATTTATTAAAATGACTTTATGGAAAAAACTATGGTCAAAAACACAAGACAGTGTGATGTGTTTCATTTGAATGTACTTCTGACTACTGTCTGTATCCCAAACTGCGCCTCGGGGACATGAAGTTTAACCTTACCTAAACTTTCTTTTGAAAGCTTTCTTTTTTGCACAAGGAGCTGGTTGTTTCCATCTAAAAACGTCAGTGGTTAAATATGATATGATGTAACAACAATTATGATTTGCGGTGCAGCTTAAAAAAAAGTTAAACCCTGTATTTATAAATGATCTTGACATGAAGGGGTTAAGAAGATGTCGACCATGAACTGCAACATCATTGGTTAGAGTCCAGCTAGGAGCCTTTGTTGCATCTCTTTCTCCTTCATTCATGGCTCAACTCTGTAACAAAATAAACTGCTCCAAATCCTTGAACCCCTGATCGAACAGTGAGCCCTGCTTCATGTATCTTTACTATCAAACTGGCTTCCTGACATCAGAGAGAAAGACCTTGAAGTGATCCAGTATCAGCTCCAGAGACTCTCTGCTCACATTTTATATTCTCATTATTTAGACACATTTTTAAGGCGGTTCACATTACAGTTTGGCTGCAGATAACATAAAACATAAGCGCGAGTATAAAGCCAGCTTCAAATGTTACAGACTTGTAACTGCTTCAAGTTTGCATCAAGCATATAAAATTCCTAGATGCAGAACTAATGAAAGCTGAGCTAGATTTCGGTATGTAATGATTAATTAATGCACCTTGTGTGTTAGCTTAATGTGTTAGCCTGATCTACTGCCTATTTTATAGCTTAAGGGGCATTAACTGTAAATACATACATGGTTCTAATTTATGGCATATACTGAATTTTTCAAAATACTATTAATATTACAGAAAAATTGTTAAGACTTCGTACCTGAAGCTTCTGTGGCGTTAGGTACCAGCTGGGGATCTGCTGTTGATTGGGACTGTTCACCCAAGAGTCTGCAACTCCCTGTAAGTGAGATAAAACAATGAGGACCGCGGCTCACCTTCCAAAATGTCCCGCAGGACAGAAAACACTTTATTTGTTAATTAGCCAGCGTGTTCCCAACTACAGTTCGGAGCCGCTGCCACTGAGAGAAGTAACACCGTGACTACTGCAGAGTCGTTTGACACAGATGTGTGTGCCGACTGTAACATTTCCCATTACATACAACAGGGTTTTTGTGCAGTAAGAAAGGAGCTCAAGTGGATGTTTGTGCCGAATTTGAAGAAATTAGTATTGACGAGGATCAGACAGATGCAAGGTCACAGTAACCTTGACCTTTGATTGCCAAAATCTAATCAATTCATCATGAGTTATCTGAAGCATTTATTTCATATGAATAGCCGACACAGTGACATTAATATATGTGGCAGAACATAAAGAAAAGCACATTATGTCCCCTTTAATGTGTCTTAGCTGTACCTTCGCAGGGCTGGCAGTGCGTTTCCTCTTGGCAGGACTGGCCTGTGGGTCTGTGTGATTGCTGGCGGACTGGCCTCCCTCCCCCTTACAGGCCTGGAAAGCCAGCAGAGACACAGCTTGTGAGCACACGCTGGACCAACAATAAGCAACCTACAGTTCAAACTGAGCCCTAATGTTGTGTTTCAACAAACAGCCATAAATCCAAAGTGACACTGGAGGATACACTTGATACTACGATTACATGCACAACAATCTGCGCAGTAAAATATCGCATGTATGACGAAATACTCCGATTAAAATATGGTTTCACCTTAATCCAGCTGACACAGGTTGATTAAGGTCACAATCAGAATATTCATGCTGTGGTTCAGAGGTGGGATAATGCAACAGTAGTTGCATTAGTGAAGGGTTGTTTGGACATGCAGACCACATGTTCTGGTCTCTCATTGGTTGTTAACACATTCTCAAAATTCTGTAACATCAGTAAGGCTCACAGATAACATTTAATCAATCACACTACAAACTTCAATACTAAAACAAGTAAAAATGACCTTAAATGTCTTATTAAAATCTCTGTTTCTCTCATTTCTCTGTGTTTTGTGACAGTGCAGATCAAGCAAGTGCTAATGATGGAAATGATGTCATTCGTAGCCAAAAGAGGATGATGTCAATGTTAAGGATTAGAATAGACAAAACTATAAGAAAACAGATCAGACGTGAAAAATAAGAGGACTAAATAAAACTGAGATGTTGATGGTCGGGGCCAGCCTTCACATCTAATGAGCAATACTAACGTTTGCCTCATTTTCAAAGAAATAAAAACTATATATGCCAGTTTCAACCAACATTTGAAGGCAAAATTAAGAGTGTCAAATGCACGACACAAAAATGCATACATACTACTGAAGGGTAACTTTGGTATTTTTCAACCTTTTTTCTCATGGTTTTGTGTCTAGGCAAAAACACGGGAACAACAATTTTTTAAACTGGTCAAGTATTGAGCGACACCGCTGCAGCCACGAAACAATTATGCACCATCAGTCTACACCCACTAGAAGTGCTTGTTTTTGCCACTGAGATTGTGGAGTGTCTGACAACCTCATGGAACGGCTCCCTACAGTGATAAACCATTTTTTTCCAAACCAGAAACATCAAAATTGCTATCACCAATAAACAGTAATGTTATCATCGTTAAACACTCTTCATTCAAAGATGACAGAAATTTGGCTGCCCCCCTAATAATCAACCAAACGTTAGTCGACCAGAAAGGTCATTTGTCAGCAAGATTTCATAGGTCGCTTAGTCGCAGAAAAGAAAAAAAAAGTGAATCAGGAGCTGCACCTTGTCAAAATAAATCCAAACCTATATGACTGGACCATGTTGGACTTTACTTTGAAAGGACAGACACAGGAAGTGTCCACGCTCAGCAGTCAGACAGGAGTCAGGTTAATCTCCAGGGCTGGTACCTGCAGTTATTCCACAGGCTAGTTAATAACATGTCGGGCAGGAAATCCAAAGTGTGGGATCATTTTGAGAAGGTGAAGGAGGAACCCAAGGTGATATGTAAACTCATCTTCATTGGTCGACTACAAACATGACGTATCATGTGAAACATGGAAGTAGCTACATGCCCATTAGCCCACAGCGTCATTAACAGGCGGCTCGCTCAGTGTGTGACGTGCACTTGGAGATAAAATATAGGCCAATATTAGGGGAGTTCGAGGGTTCTGGTTAAACAAAAAGGAGCTATCACTTCAACAAAAGCCCCATTTCCACCGAGCAATTCAGTTCAGTTCAGTGCGCTTTTTATATTACCAATAGAATTGTTCCGTACTGTCCCCATTTTTGGTACTGCATATATTCTAATCCCACTAATAAAAATGAAAAAAGCACGGCAGTGCATCATTCCTGTGGGCTATGGCAGCACTAAACCCCTGAGCTTGCCTTAGAAGGACTTAAATGTGTGTCACCGCTGATGAGGAAATACAGCGAGTGCTGGACGGAGCAATGAGCGACAACAACCCCGCCCACATTTAAGGGTACGGTCTGTGGTGGAAGTGTTAGACGGACCTAGGGTCTAGGTACCATGTGTGAAGGGTTACTGTTGGTTCCAAAGGTGCTATACCGAAAGTGTTTGGTGGAAACGGGGCTAAAAATGTTCATCTCTGTGGGATCCTTTCCATAATGTTGTCAGACACAACATGCTCTTGTAGTTGACTTTAACTGACGGTGCACAAATGTCCCAAGTGGCCCCTTTACAGCCTGTTAAGCAGCTGCCAATCATTGTGGTCTCCTGATACTGAACCAATTTCGAAAAATCCTTGTCACCATTAGTCACTTAGTCATAAAATCTTTGGGGAATAGGCTGAAAAACATCAAAGTTACCCTTCTTATACACTGTATCCATTAAGCATGCATTTTCAGCCTTACATTTGCCAAGTATCTTAGTTATGACTGCACAAGATTTGTACATCTTGGCATGAGGGATAAGAGCTGTGGGACATAACGAGCTCCTTGTAGCTTTGCTCGATAATTTCAACACTTGTCATGTGACACGGAGAGGCACTATGAAGGTCAACTACACTCTGGTAATTAGATTATTATAATATGGGCCTCGCTCCAGTTCCTTCAGACTGTATCCCCGTTTATCTTTCAGCACAGATGTCCACATTGGCCACGGACGCAAATCAGGATTTAAGAAACATTAATACTGTTTGATGTGGATAAAACGTCTGAAAGACTCAGAGCGAGGCCTCAGCTTTAATAGTCCTCGTAAATTTATTGTTTTGAGTAATTTCCAAAGAGGCTGTAGTCTTTTGTATAAACTGGATCTCACCTGCTGTGCCTGTGCAGTGTTCAAGGCCCCCTGCCTGGACGTGAGCTCAGCAGGAATGGGTAGGCTCCACGCCTCCTCAATACTAGGAAGCATTTTACTCTTATTCTGCAGACTACCTGGCTGTAGGTTACACAACTGAGCCTAGGAGAAATTGTGTAAGACACAAACTTTAGTGCTGAACTTGGGTTTAACAAAAAAAAGGCGCTACAAATACTACTGCTTACTGTAGGTGGTGTTTTAGGAAACCATATACAGAATATAACAGAAATGTTCAATGCCATGAAGGTATGCTTTACAATTACACGTGAGAAAAATGTGTTTAAACACACCAATATGAATCGTTATTCATATCTCAGTGGTCAGAAATCAAAATGACAAAAGCACAATCTGCATTTTAAAAAGCCAACTGCTTTGGCAATGCTTGGCAATAAACACAGCACTTTGATACACACACACCAGAATACTGCACAACATCTAACAGACAGGGCTGGATGATGGTGGTACCAGTCGAAACGGCAGCCGTACCTGCAGCAGCTTGATGCGTTGTGTGAGTGCAGCAGTGTTGAGGCAGGCCTTGCTGCGTGTAGCATTGATGTAGCACTTGATAGCGTCGTGCGGCTGCCCGCAGGATTCATAGAGGGTGCCCAGGTCCATCCAGGCGGCCGCGTGGCTGTGGTCCAGTTGAACGGCGCAGATGTAGGCCTGCAGTGCATCCATAGGCTGGTTCTGCTGCTGGTAGAGCACCCTGGAGGCAGAGGCAACGGGAGTGAGATGATTCTCGTGCCATCTTTTAGGATTTAGGTCTTTATCTTTCTGAGCCATCCCAACTCTCAGAGGACACACCCCACCCTCTATACATCTATCTATAGATCCTGGCTCAATCTCCTGCTGCTCTGTTCTCCACCTGCTCCCTACGTCCTCTGTCGCACTGCAGCTGCTTTATCTCCCAGAGGTGTTTTCAGAGCCACTGGTGCCCTGAGCTATAACCACCCTTGAACAGATGAACTTTTATAGAACGGCTAATTCTCCCTCCCTCAAACTCACAGATGTTAGCATATAGAAGTTCTGTTCTTACCCTATGGAGCACCAGGTGTCAGCACTGGCCTCCGACTTATCAATGGACTGGCGGTAAGAGATGAAGGCATCCTGCACCTTCCCAATACTGGAGTAGCACCTGGAGGAGAGAAGATGGACAGAGGAGAAAGGCATGAGATATGAGAGGAGCATGTATATAACCAGATAAAAGTCTCACCTGGCAAAGAGGGCAGCGTAAACATCGTAGCATAGCAAGACATCTGCTCACAGGAAACGTAGTGCTGTTTAAGAACAGCAAATAAGACTGTTGCATTGATATCGTTTCCTTACTTTGCTCAGAATTTCAGTCATCTATCAGGCTGATGACCTGATAGTGCAGAGTTCTAAAATGCTGAAAGTTAGCATGAGTTAGCACGTTTGCATTTGCAGGTCCTTCGTCCCGGAGTCATTAGATTTTTGAATGTGTTTTTGGTGAGATACCTGGATTCAAGTCTGTGGTTAACACAAGCTTAGGAGACTCTCATTTTTTTCTATGAACAGAGAACATGTCGGCAAACACCCAACTGTGAATTTGAAGCTTTTACATCTCTGAAATAAAGGGCAGTTGCTATTAAGAGGCTAAATAAGACTACAGAGCATCATCACCCCGAACGCAACTTTACAGCTTTGTTGTGGTGGCAAAGTTGTAGTTGTAGTTCCTTTGTAGCCTCATGCTACCTTTTCATTCGTGGCAAGTGAGTTTATGAATCAAAAATCATAAAAGCGTGTTCAACTGTGAAGATTATCTTGCTGAGCAAAGCTACTTAGAGAAAACATGCACCCACAGTACACTATGTGACAGCTACATTACCAGAAGTTTGAGAGAATTTCCATCCCTCCAATCACACACACAAAAAACTGCTGTCTCACATTGCCAGATAATGCAACCTAAATACTGTCAATTTGGCTCAGAGAGCTCTGACAAATAAGAAAACAAAAGCAAAAGTTGCAGTCCCACTGCACAATAGCATGCATCTCAAACAGCACTCGCATGATGGCAATGAAACATTGTGTTGAAGTTCACAAACAGGGCTACATGTCAACTTCTTTTTTATTGTTCTGCACACTGCACTGACGCTGCAGAGGTTAAAAGGTCATTTGTTGGACACAGCACTGAAAACTACTAATTCTTAAATTCTAAATAAATCTATTTATCATTATTATTTGGGCCTGTGCACAGCACAGAGAGACTTATTATGTCAGTGTTATCTGAGTCTCGTGTCTGAAATGTCTGTATCACCACTGTGCTGCAGTTTTACACACACATCAGTCGCCTCCATCCAGGAGTCACCTCACGTCACATGAAAGACTACAGCTGCCGGGCAGAATTCTGATACGCTACTGATTTACTTCACACATAGACAAGCATGCAAACCCTGACCTCAAACAAACGAACAGCTGTGTCACACACATGTAGCACAAAGTTGTATCGCACAGGTGCTGCTGTGGAAATTTCAATCACTGCACGGACTGATTTACATACAACGTATATATCACGTGTCTGCATATATGTCTATGTGTTTAAATATCCACACAGTAGCCGAGCCAGCTCGCGCGCTGTGGCACGGGTGAACATTTCTCTCTTCCGCAGCTGATTTACAAAGACAGGTTCAAGACTTGAACTGATACTGAATTGAAATGATAAGGAAAGGTGGGGCGTCGATGCAGGTGAAAGGTTAAGTCTTGTATGTTGAGGGTCTTATGTGCAGACTGCTTAGTTTAAAAAGAGGATGACAAACAACTTTTTAATATCCAGGATGTAGCTGAGCCTAGTCAACACCTAAAGGCACAACACAGACCTCGAGGGGGGTCGTTTACTTATCCGCTCCAACGCCTGTGTGCATTCAGCCTGTTTTTTTTGCCCCCAGAGAAACCGACGTCAACAACACAGGAACAGGAGAATTTGGTGTGAAGCACGTGTCCTCATCGGGCCAATGGGGCACTGATCGACTATATTCAACCAACAAAAAGCTTGTGTAGCCAAGATTATTATCGCTGCACAGTGGCAGATGGCTTCTAGGTAAAACAAACAATCTAATCTGGACTCGGGCTCTGACAGGTTAGAGGCGAGCCCTGCAAAATACACAAACACTCACACCCTTGTTTGCCTTACCTGCCGAGAAAGTACCAGGACTGGCCAGAGTTCGGGTCTGCTTCTAAAGACTTCTGCAGACACTGGATGGCATAGCTGTCCTTGGTGCCTTTGTCCCCCAGCTGCTCCACCGTGTGATGCATCCAGCCTGGAGGAACAGAGAAAGGTCAGAGGGGAGTCTTAAAGAATCAGCTCAAACATAAGCGTTGACTTTGCTCTTGCTCCTAAGTTACCATGTGCAGAGTAGAAGCTAAAACGTGTGGAATCAGATCACATAAAACAGGTGAAGTCAAGCACCTGAGGCCAGAGACACAACGTGCGATGAAAAAGATAAGTTCGCTGTCTGATGTGCGAATAGATCACACTCATAAGCAACACAAATGGCTCGTCCTTCCAAAGCTCTCCAACCAAAAAGGAAGCGAGGACAGAGGCAGACAAAGAGGGGGAGGGGGCACACACACGCATACACACACACACACACTTCAAATGCTCTCATATGAATCAACCTTTACAAACAACTCCTCCCTGCTCTACACACACACACACACACACACACACACACACACACACACACACACACACACACACACACACACACACACACACACACTCCAGACACTCACACTGTGCAGTGATGTGCAATTCACAGCAAATAAAAAATCTCTCGGGAAGACAGACGCAAGCAATCACAGACTCCCCAGTTCCTCTCCTGTACACCTGTGGCAAGCTCCACAGGTCACCATGACAACCTCAGCAGGCTAGACTGGGAATGGTTTTTACAACTGGGTGAGCGGGTGGGGGTGGTGTCTACATGGTGGAGGGGAAGGGAATGGAAATGTCTCTGCGTTTGCACTGAGAAATGTGTGAAATAGTGTTAATGTAACATTCCAGCTGCTGCTGCACTTTCACAGCTGTGACCCTGACGTGATCTTAAAGCTTTAATTCATAAAATGTCACGAAAGCAAAATCATCTCTTTCTTGTAATTGTTTCGTCTTCTCTGTTAAAGCCGTTTCAATATGAAAGCTGACTACACTTTGAGAACAACCAGTGCATCTGATTATGATCTGATAAACCACCAAGTCCTGGTGTGTTTTAACTTCAAAGCTACAAACGATCTGCTTCATTCACCAGATCTGAAAACAGGAAAGCAGCAAATCACATTTTCTTGGCAATCAATTGTCTCTTATGATTTGACACAATAATGAAATAAACAAGATCAAGAAAAAGATCTACACCATTGCATTTCTGTTTTATGTCAATATAAAATGCTAATCTTTTGGTCACCAAAGAGCATTGGATCGTTGGTTTAAAGAGTCCTGCACTGGTTTGGGTGTCCGCAGGTACACACGGGTAACAAAAAATGAACAACAGGTGGTCGAGCAGCAGGTGAGAACAAAAATATATTCTTCATTTTCCAGAATAAAAATGAAAAAGCTGTGCTGTATATGTGCAATATTTTGATGCCTAAATCGCTATTATCAAGCCTCAATTCCTTTAACTTTGAAAGTCAGTGACACCAGTGTAACGTCTGCCCCCGTGGTCACACTGGTCACCAACATGGAGGACTGCAGCCATGAAACCTTGCAGCCCGAGGATGAGGTGGCAGCCTACATGGAGGTCAAGAAACCCAGCGAGGATCCTTTGGAGGTTTGATGGTGGTGGAAGGAGCATGCTAACATGTTTCCTAACCTGGCAGTGATTGGATGTTTTCACCATCCAGTCAAAGAGACGTCCAATTCAAGAACGGAGAACCAGCTTAGTGTGAGGGACTGGAGCCTGTGTATGGGCGCAGGAGGGTTGTGGGACTTTCATTAACGGGTGCAGCTTTGACTTAGACATAATGACAGGTAACGGGTCAGTTCTGGTACTGGGTTTTAAAAAATGGACCGTGCAGGACTCTAAAATACATCACAATGTCGTACTTTCATGTAGGCTGAGGAGGAAAATCAAAGCAGCAGAACGTGTCCTGTCCAAAGGTCCAGCGATACCAAGAAATACCAAGTCTTTTCATTACCAAGACCAAAGTCACCCACTGACACTAGCTAACATCTGGCTTCCCTCTTCCATGGGACAGGCATCATGATAACAATATTAAGCTAGCAGTGTGAAGTCAGCAGCTATTTGCCTGTATGTATGAGCATACATACTTGTTTTGTTACGAAAATATTATCACTATGCTAATTTCCTTTAGCATGTTAACAGTAATTCCCATTACGTGTTAGCATCATGCTAATGGACTGAGCGCAAGTTACGTGCCACATGGCTGCAGCAGTTAGAATCAGAATAAGGTTTATCACCAAGTGGGTTTTCACTAACAAGGAATTTGCCTTGGTGTTAGACACATTCAATAAACATATTAAGAGGAAATAAAACTGAAGGCAAAGAACTGCAACAGTTGGAAAAGAAAAATATAGAATATAAAAATTTAAACAAAACAATAAATAGGATACTATAAAATGTTTTAACATAAATATATATGAATATGTATAACTGTTAAAACTTTTAGGAATTATCAGCATTATGCTATGCTGCATAGTTGATTGAATATGGTAGCCTGGTTAGCTTTGGATAGGCTAAATTTGTAGTTTAAATATGAATAAACACTTTTATTATTTGAAAACCCAACACAGGAACGAGATGGGACAGGAGCCATTCTTCCAGGACTGGGGACAGGACAGGAATTGTGCTTTTACTCAGTTGGGAGTGGGACGGGACAGGAGTGAAAATCCCCTCCAGTGTCACCTTCAATGTGACGCTTTGACGATGTGTAATGTATGTGACCCTTCTCTGGGAGATTTAAAAAAAAACAGCTAGAAGCAGTTAGCGGCTAACTCAAAGAAGAAGATAACAAAATCAGCTGCCATATAACAGGGACAGGAAATGACTGTTGCCATGTTATTCCATTGTAGAGAGCACTGCTGATGTGTACATTATGTTACGTCATACCTGCCCCCTTTTTTGCTTCCATGATGCTGGCACGTGGTCTGAAATCACACACGCGGGCATCATGGTGCGAAGTAAAGAGGGGACTTTGTAGCAGCCCGATAAAAAAGGCTGTAGTATTAAGGTTTGTCCGCAAACCTAAATGTATGTATCCATCTCCACATGTGCAGCTCGACTGTTACCTTTCAGTGAGAATATTTCACCAACATAAGTTTGAAATCTGTGCATTTAAAATCCTATATTGAATCATAATGTAAAATTTCTAAGAACTGAATTAAAGAGGTTGGTTAATCTGAGTTGTCGTGACGACGTGTCATAGCACATTTACATTAGCTCCAAACATCCCTACGCTTCATGTGGTGTCACCTGTCACTGTGCATCACTGTAATTAGTGCCTTCTTGTGTTGCACGCTGCCTCTGGAAAAAAAAACATAAGCTAAGTTCACAGCCTGGTAGCTCTCTGGTGATTTTGTGCACCTAGATCTAACAAAGCAAAGCAAAACTGTTCAGTCCGACGCTTCCACAAAACTAATGGAGCTGCTGCAGAGTGATTTAGTTAAATTACTTAATTTAAATTCCATCACGGACAGATGAGATGGACAAAACTGATTCTATGATTTAATTCGTCTTTCCTGCCTTCTCCTTCTGACCCACATATTCAGCACTATCAGATTCCTACTGTCTCTGAGTTGCACACAGCCACATTCATCATGCATTCATCGACACATTATTTCACATTTGCAGTAGAAGAACATTTAAATAAACACTGCAGTGAATGTTTAAGAGCGTGAAATGGAAACTCCAACTCTGAGTGATTTTCTTTCTGTCGCATGATATTTATCAGCAGAATAGTTTCCTGAATCACCTCTATGTCTCACTTAACTAAACATAATTTTGCATGTGAGTGCACATGCATGTCTGCACCCCGTGTGGGGGTGCGGGGAGCAAGAGAAACCAAGCTCTGTTGCAACATAAACGCTCAAATAAACACTTTGGAAAACAGGTAGAAAGTAGCAGAAAATAAGTTTGTGTGATGTGGAAAGAAATCTCGTTGAACATCATGATGCCAACAAAAAAACAAAGATGCCCAAACTGCAGCAAAGTATCACACATGATCACTTTAATGCCACACAAAGTAGTTCATGACACAGAAACAGACACAAAACACTGATGCAAATTTCAGCCCGTGTATCTGTCAGACTCCACATGTGAAGGGGAGAGTATGAGTTGAAATGATCGAGGGACACTCACCAAGCTGTTGCAGTGTAGTTGCCTTCACCTGTGCAGGAAGATTTTCCGTCTGCAGCAGACTCTCATACGCTTCCTTCGCCGCTCTGAATTTCTTCTGCAGGCAGAGTGAGAGGGGGAGGACACGAGAGGATGGAGAGAGACAGAGGGGTTGTTTAAGCCAGACAGGAGGGTCAGTGTGTTTTATGGTTCTATCTGGACAGACACAAAGAGTCTTAAGACCTCCTCACACTCGTAATGACCAGACACACACACACACACACACACACACACACACACACACGGGGGAGGGTCAGTGTGGAAGAGGACAGGCCAGACTCAACACGTCTGGCAGGTTTAAGTGTGTGTCTGCGTCGAGGTGTGTGTCCACTCCAGTGCACGCTTTGTGATTTGGGGAAACCTGAGCTGGCCGGTCTGAGGTGAGCCCACTGTTTGTTTTAACTTGGCGACCTTACTGACCTTGAGTCTGAACTCATACGTTGAGGTGTGTGCGTGTGTCGGCTGAATGTTCTCTTATCAGTTCGTCTCCTTAAAAGCAACCTGCCCCCATCACCAAGACTCTGCAGCTTCAAATGCGCGCACACACACACACTCCCTGTCTGGTCCCGGGCTCTTCCTGTCTGCACACAATAAAGACACCTCGGGGTAAACACTGACACTCGGGGCACATAAATGAGAGAGGCTCTTAGTGGTTCCTTCCTGTTTCGACTAATGATTGTTCTCGAGCCAGGCCTGGGCCAGACGACACACACTGATAGGACACAATATTTGAATAGCTGTTTGGCTCCCATGATCAATGCAAAGCACTCAACACAACTGGGGCTGCAAATAACGATCATTTTCATTATTGATTAAACTGCCAAAGAATTTCTAGATTACCTGATTAATAGTTTGGTCAATAAAGTGTCAAAACTGCACAGAAGTCCATTGAAGTTTGTTAAAGTCCAAGATGATGTCTTTAGATGTCATGTTTTGTCCGTCCAAACCCAAAAGATATTCAGTTTAATGTGATATAAAACAGACAATAGCAGAAAAAATCCATATTTAAGAGCTTTTAATCTCTTTGTCTACCAATCGTTGCAGCTCTGAACTCAATTTAAGATTCGCTGAAATAAAGAGCCAAAATATAACTAATACAGAAAATCATCTGTTCAGTTTTATGTACAGTTTTGAGTGCTGCTGCTGCAGACTGAAACTTTCCTGGACATCATTTTCCAATGAGTCCAGAAAAAAAAAAATCGCATCAAGTTGTTTCAATAAAAGGAAATAACAGACATGCATGAAGCAAAGAGCATCTGCTGTGTTCAATATTCTTTCATTTTTTAATCCATCCAAGGGCTCATTTCACCACTGAAATATGTTCTCAATAAAAAATATAAATCACAAGTCTCCATCAAAAATAATCCAAGGCACACTGTAGAGTTTCTGCAGAACTGAAATGCCTTTACTTTACTACTGACATAGGTCTTTAGAAGGTTATTTTGTAAGTTCCTTTATTGTCAGTTAAACGCCTCATCTGCAGCAGCTGTGCAGTAAATAACTGCACGTCGGCAGCACAACTGCAGAAGCTGCAGGACTCTTATCAGCAACACCTTTCACACTGTCTGTTCAAGGCGGAAATGTGGTGTTATTCTGCCTCACGATTCTGTGCAGATACGACCATGGAACGGGGTGCAGAGTTGTTCCACCTTTAAGCCAGCAGCAGAGATAGTGACAGAACCAAATCAATGCCTGTGTGAAAAGTCTGAGTAAGCAGGGTGGGACGCTTTGACAGCTTTCTACATGTGTGACCCACCACTGGGAGATTTTAAAAAAAACAAAACAGCTAGCAGCAGTTAGCAGCTAACTCAAAGAAGAACAGCAGTTTAAAATGTTTGTAAATTGGGGAGCCAATAAGATCAAGGACTTAATTACCCTCTGAGCAGAGGACAAGATTAACAAAAAAAAAGATGAGGTCTTAAATGGCGCTTCGTTATGTAGTTAAATGAACAAAACAAGTGACAAGCGGCAACATAGCATGAACTTTCAGTGTCGTAGGTCCCTCAGACTTAGTGTTACCAAAACTGAGCTGAGCAAGACTGTTATAAAAGAAACGATGTGTAAGGGCCTACATCCACGTAGCATTTTCTCCAGAAGAAAAGTGGTGGCAGGGCAGTGGGGAGCGCCAGGGGTGGGTTTTGTGTCTGTGGTTACAATATCTTGACATTAATGATAGCTAGGTAGCTAATGCAACACTACGTTAACAGAGGGTCGACTACACAGTTCACAACAACCATACAACGGTTCAGTGATTGGAGCACAACACCCAGTGTCCGCTGGCCGATCTGATCCCAAAAAATTGGCTTTTCTGTCTCTGTTGTGACAGCAGCCTAGCTAGAGGAGAGCATGACATCACCATTGCCTTTCCGAAAACTTTTCAATTTTCAACTAGAAGCTAACTTTCAGCCACACAAAAAAGGCAGAGTGCTCTGAAAAAAGACACAAAAGATGTTGGTGTTATGTGGACACAGGCCCTCAGGAGAGAGGACAGGCCTTCAATTCCTTTCACACAAAACTGCTGCTTAGCAAAGACCAGGAAATACAATCAAATTGTTTATTTAAAGTAGTATGAATATTACTTGTTTAAAAATTAGGTTTCAGATAATATGTCAATTCTGAATCATTCGTTTGATCCAACTCTGACAGAAGCTCAAAAGAGAGAGTGTCACGGCATTCAACGATTACGGCACCCCACATAGCAACACACCACTTCATCCTGTTAAAACAATCCTCACGACTTGGATTCATTTTTATGAAAAACCGTTTTGATTATTTGATCCGAGGACCCTGACAGACTGAAGGAATATGAATAACTTACAGGGTAATGGAGGAATGGACACATAATTTGAGGAAGCCAACAAATTGGTTTTATACATTTGAAGAACTTCAATTTAAAAAGAATGAACTGCTTGGTAACCAGACCAGGCTTCTAATTGAAACAAGCGTTTATTTGTCAAAATGTGGGGGACAAGTTTTACAGTAGGTTGGTGAAAACATGGAGAAATTATCAGCGATGAACTCAAAGCTTGCCACAGCTTTGTTGCTATGGCTGCCTGCAGCTTCTCCCACCTGACTCACAACTATAGTTAAATATTTATTACGACTGTGTTACAGGTTCACTGATACACACTTAATGGACTCCTACAAACCTGTTAGAATCTGTCCACCTTTGTAAGTGGAGGATTTACAACCATATGATTCATCACCTTACTTCCTCTGGTTGACTTTCATTCATAATTCTGTTTTGTTTTTTTTCACTGTGTACTTCAGACCGGTGAGCTCAAGAGCAGCGTGCCTGCTCTCAGGAATGCTGATGTGGCATCCTCTCTATAACAACCGCTTCAGCAGGCGGGCTTAAGTATTAACATCACTCACACACACACACACACACACACACACACACACACACACACACACACACACACACACACTGATATCAGAAGCACGCAAGAGTCAACAAGCTGGTGACTGGGCTCGGGCAGTATCTACTTTTCATACCTTGATACATTCCTGGAATCTGAGTGAAAATGGAAAGAATAGCGTGTTTAAAGTGTCCTACATTTTAAAAACAGAAACAGTAATTGATGCTTACCTGGATCTCATACAAATGAGCGATGTGGAACTGAACTGTGGAGAAAAAAAAAAGAAGGGTGAGGGTTTAACTCAAAATCATGGATATTACAAAGTCACCCTGCAGACCTCAGTGGGTCCAGATTGCAAACAGTATGGAGCACAGATGGGAGGGGGAGTGGGACAGTTTCCCCAGAGTGTACATGTAATCTGAAATCACAGTGTGTATGTGCAATGTGCTTGCAAGCACTTCCAGTTCTCTCTCCATGTGCTGTCTCCTAGGCAACCCCAGTCTTGGGCAGAGTCAGCAGGGAAACGGCAGCAGAGAGGAAAAACTGCTCTGTAGAAATATTCCTGTGCCCTTTCAATATGTGCTCTCTGCCGCTGACAGGCTGGTACATCACATCTGATATTGCATTACAACAGCAGCGCGTGGCTGGTTTGTGTGTGTGGCCTCTGGTGATTGCAACGACAGTACTTACTTTCAGCTTTGGACAAAGTGCAGAGATTGGAGTCGATCAAAGCCAGCTGAAAATGCTGCAGAGAAGAAGAGGAATTTAATTACAGATGGAAACATATAAACTTCCACACAATCTGCATCATGCAAATACCACCTAATTACTGCTGCTCTCAGAACAAAAATGCAAGACTTGATGCCTGCAGAGGAATCAGAGAGAAATTCTTGATCTCCTCCTCATGTGCTTCAATAAAAGCCCCACCAGATCCACACTAAACCATGAATGAACCCTGGTGACCGTAACATGAGAGGACACTGATCGCCGGAGGGGCTGAGCCTTAGATATTCTTGTCCCTGGTTCACTCATCTTGCTCCAATCTTCCCTCCTTCCTCGCGTCAAACCGGACGACACACTCCTCAAAATTAAACACCGGCGTCCTCTCCCACCATGTGAGCTGAAGACAGCGATGCCGGGTAAGACAGATGTCTGCAGAGGCTTAGCCTGGCTGCCAAGGCGTGGCACGCTACTAGCCAATATCTCCGTCCAGGGTCATTGAATAGATTAGCCTGTGAGTACATTACACAGCTACAGAGACAACTCTCTGGGTTTTCTTTTCCTGACCCCCTCAGGCTGCCATACAACTCTTACGTTCTCCACATGCTGACATGTTGCTAAGCCACGTTTACTCTGACCTTATGCTTCACTGTAGTGCATCAAAAATGTGCAGAGCAGATTAGCATACCAGCAGCTGAAAGGCACCTGAGCTGAATTCAAAGAGAGGTGTCTGCTCCTGTTAATCTGTAAAGGGAGCACTGTGGCGCCCATGGGTGGCTTCAAGGTGACAGGCTCTATTGCAGTCACCAAAAGCTGCACCACAGTCTCACACAGCTCCGTGCTTTTAAAAAGGCACCGGCAGTGTCTCTTATCTGGGTCACTTAAAACTCACAGCTCCTGAACATTAATACCTCCAACACAAGGCTCTAGCACACAGTTAGAGAACAGACTGTACTGCTGCTGCTGCTGCTGCTGCTGCTGCCCTACTACACCGGTCAACTGTGGTGGATGTCTTGGAGAGAAAGCAAAAAAAAATTGCTGGAACCTAAAAGGCAAAATCTGCCATCTAGGCTACACGTGCACGCAGACACAGGACTTAGAATAAACTCCATTTAAGCAGAGCTATGAGCCACAAAACATCACACACTCATCACAGCCAGATGCCTAAATGTCAGAGAGAACACACACACACACACACAATTGCGTTACCTAGATCGCTGGCACATCACACTCCTCCTGAAACCCCACTGCATCCTCCTGTAGATCTCTCCCTCTGTCTCTCCTCTCCTTCCCTTCCTTCTCTTTCACACTTGCTCTGCCACCAGGCAGATAATGCAGCAGGATTGTCAGCTTGGCATTCCACCTCCCTCCCCATGTCTCGCCTTCCTCCCTCTCTCACTCCTCTCTCCGCTATCTTTCTCTTTCTCTCCCCCCCCCCCTTCTATCCTGGTGTCACTGATTACTATTCAGCAGACGGCTGCAGTGGAGAGTGCAGAGAGATGACACACAATACCTCAAAGCTGGAACCGGCAGCGCACACCACCTCTCCCCGTCTCCCTCCTCCCCTCTATCTCACCTCCTTCCTCAGCTCAAAGCTCCTCTCTACACACAAACACACACAGTCAACTCATCACCTTGCAAATACACAGCGCACTAACACACTCTTGCAAGTCTCTCATTGGCTAAATTAGCAGCGACTGGAGGGATGAAGTGCAACAGAAGACGCAGTCGCCGGCTCCTAATTAGGTTAAAATGTATTCTAAGAAACTGCAGCGTCTCTCCATCACATACTGCCTCTCAATCTCTTCCTCCATCCAGCGTGCTCAAAGGGAAAGAGGGATGAATGAAGAGGAAGCACCATGAAACATACATCCTTTCTTCCCTTCCTCCCAGCGCTCATCATCTGCAGCAAACTGTCTTTTCCAACAATTTCCTGTTTTCCCCTCTTTCCATTTCCTCTCTCTCATTTCTCCCTCTCCTACCTTTATTCAATCTCTGCTCCTCTGAACGTGCGCTCACCCCTTCCTGTAGATAACTGGGGCAGTTGTACGTGTGTGTGTGTGTGTGTGTGTGTGTGTGTGTGTGTGTGTGTGTGTGTGTGTGTGTTGCTGGAAAAGAGCCAGGACCAAGAGGGAGGGGTGCATCCAACACAGAGTGAGGACGTGCGGCACGTGCAGCCCACTTAGCTCAATGCTGAACCACCACAATGATCCACACACACACACACACACACACACACACACACACACACACACACACACACACACACACACACACACACACACACACACACACACACACACATAGTGCGTCACCTCCGACACACACATAGCCTTCATTCTAATTTTAACAGGTTAGACAGACTATCATCAACAACTGCAATCAACAATAACAGAATAAAATATACAGTTTGGCATCAATTATACTTGCCAAATGTGCAAATTTGATGTTTTTCTCTGTCATACATGACAACACACTGAAGAGCTTTGGATTACTGGAGTGTTAGCGGATAAAACACACATTTTAAGACTTCACTCTGGGCTCGTGGAAATCATGCAGGGCACGTTTCACTATTTTCTGACGTTATTGACAAAGCAGTTAAGGTTTTTTTACCAGGAGCTTAATTATCCACAAACGTCTCTTCCTCTCAGAAACAAACGAACAAGGTGATTTAAACCGGTTAAAACACTCAATAAAACAGTTTCATATTCCACCACTACAGTGGTCGCCGCAAAAATGTGAACGGCCCTATCTAGAGTCAGTATTTGGTTTGTCTGGTGTCGCCAACTGCAGAGACATGGCAGTAGAACGTGCCAGTCTCTGTAGACGAGGACCTGCTCCCGACGTAGATATTAACATCTCAGTCTAAGGTAACAGAAACACAACAATTCTTAATTCCAGATGATTATACACTAAAGAAAAACATACTTATTATATTATATTCCACTTCTGCCAATATAGCCCCCAAATCCTACACTGGACCTTTAAGAGATCTTAAGCCTGATTTATGGTCGTGCGTTGAATCGATGTCGTAGGGTACGGGGCTACGCAGAAGGCTCGCCGTAGCCCCCGGCGTAGCCTGACGTGCACCTCCCCAAAAATGTAACTACGCGTCGCGGCGATGCAGACCGGCACGACTGTGATTGGTTTGCTTGGTAGCAACACATTTCCGGTTTCGTATTTCCAGATTCCGGCAGCCCCGCCGTCTTTAAACATCTTCTGTTGCGATGTAGATGTTGCAGTGTTTTAAGGCTCATCATATATATGCCATTATGCTCAACATTCAATACGGATATATGGATACCCGGCCGGAGCCGTCTGTCCGTGCTCTGCGTTCATTTCTCTGTGACCGGAAAAGCCGGAAGCTAAACGAAGAATCAACTAGAGACGACGTTAACCACTCAGGAAAGGAACGTAGCCTCCTACCACTCTGGCGGTGAATTGCACCGCGATGAAACGGAGTGACGGAGAAGTTCGAAGGGTTCACGACGGCGTCACGGCAACCACGTAGCGACGTCGTCGATTCAACGCACGACCATAAATCAGGCTTTACACGTTTCGTATTCATTGTTGGAGAGATTTGTAATTTTAAACAAAGACATGGTCTGTGTCATTTGGTCGCCATAACCTGTCAATGACATTATACATCCCTTGGTTGTATGCAAGAAGCAATTATTATTTTGACTTTTTTTTCCTTCTAGTTTTTAAGCCACATTTTTACAAATACACATACACATCTTGGTCATTTTTAACTATATGTTTTAACCAGATGAAGGATTTTAAGTCATCGGATGTCTGGTGCGGAAGTTATCAGAGAAGTATGCAGAGCAAACGTTAGCGGTAGCTCAGCTCCAGCCCCTGTGGTGCCGAGCAGCATCAGAGAAACACTGATTTTAATCTGAAATGGCTTTATTCAGTGTTTTTACCAGTTTAAATCACCTGGTCTGTTTGTTTTGGAGAGAAAGAGATCTGGGGAAATAATTCAACTCTGGGTAAGAACCTCATGAACAATGAACACTAAATGAATTTTAACCAGGAGAAAGTCATTGCTATGGGGGCATTGCTCCGTCTTTTGTTACTGTTTCTACTGAGAGACCTCTGGCAGCAGAGATTTACATACTGTGCATGTAACTGATCATAAAAGTAATCTTTGCAGCCATACTTCAGTTAGCCTTAAGAGACTGTATCAGAGGTGCTGACTTAAGCATTAATATGAATTACAATATCACATGTTTCTCCAAATCAGCAACATAATCAGAGAAACAGGAAATATTCCACTCAACATAAAGCCTTTAAATTGAGATGCAAAAATTCTCTTACAGGCTTAATAGTATCTTTCTGTACTGAAATGCATTCAAAAACCCTCCTGTGACCGAATGTCTGGAGCGGGACAAAGCCCCGGATCAGATAGCGTCGGTCCCTAAAGGGGACCAGGACTCTCAGACAACAATGGATCCATAGGCTCCATTGAGAGAGCCCTTCGTTACCGCCTGCACATCTATGGCTCACAGGTGTCGGGAGACAGTAGACGGAGTTTAGCTCAGACAGACGGGACAGATGATCCAGCAGCCTTTGTAAATCTGAGGACTAGTAAGGTCAAGTCTGTTTAGGCAGGAAGGAGGCCTCTATGACTGCACGTCAGGTGTACAATACACACTGGCACGGACGGAAAATGATTCCAGTGTGTTCATGTTGGTATCAGTCACTTCAAAGTTTGAAGCATGTCAACAGGTTCAATGTCTGCATAATTCAATAGATAGTAAGATTATTAAATGACTATTTTGAGCTTGATTCATAGTCAGTTTGTCACCAAAAAGACTAAATGCACCCCTACCTTTGTAATTTACACCACAGAATGATATGACCTTGAAAAGAAACACCATGTGATGATGAAACTCATATCTGCCTCTAAAGCTTACTGCCAGACCCTGCTTGACCCGACCGTGACCTGAACCAAAACAAAC
This sequence comes from Epinephelus cyanopodus, assembly GCA_026686955.1. Taxonomy (NCBI): domain Eukaryota; kingdom Metazoa; phylum Chordata; class Actinopteri; order Perciformes; family Serranidae; genus Epinephelus; species Epinephelus cyanopodus. Next base: position 37,591,388 of record CM048927.1, on the reverse strand, counting down.
ACCATGACTCCATCTCACTCGGCCTATCACACCATTAGACGTTTTTCCATCCGTGCAGATTTACCTTTAAGCTTGACTCGTAGTCTGTGTTGACTTTAAACATGAGTCCCAGTCTCAGATGAATCTCTTTAGCTCTTGAGAAGCTGGGGTCGATGTAAAGCACCTCCTGGAACGCCTTGATTGCCCTGGAAACAGACACAGCAACAGAGTACGTTTATTAAAAACAGAAATGTATATTAATATTCAGGCCAACACTCGTGGTGAATCTGGAAATACTCCATCTTGTTACAGTAATATCAGCCTCTTGCCTCATTCTTGTACAACCAGATTAGCTGCTTTTAATCAGCCGTGGTTTCACAAACATTTACCAAAGCTGTGCAATATGGACACACTCAAACATCACAGTGTGACTCAATACTTCAACACTGATAATATGGTGATAATTTAGGTATGAGTGTGACCGGCGAACCAACTGAAAATGCAACCAAAGAGCGCTGGCGATGGGGTGAAATCCTATTTTTGAAACCATCCCTGGAAGTGGTTTGAGATGTATTCCAGCCAGATTGTCGACATTTAAGAGGCACATGACGAAGGCTTGCCATGGAAAGAAAGATGAGAGTCAGCCTTCAATGTCCACATTCATATCCTTAAAAAAATGTCGGGTTTAAACCGGGCTCAGGCTCGTAATTACAGTTAAAAGGGACGGGACGGGCTCGGACAGAACATGCACAGGCTCGGGTGGGATCAAGCTGGATTTTTTGTGCCCTATCTGAGCTCTAGCACTTGTAGAGGCCATTGAATTTCCCCTCAGGGGGATTAATAAAGTATATAAAAATAAAATTAAATTTAAAAAAAATTCTAGCAAAGACGATGGAGAACAGGCGCTCTTCTTCAGACGCGCGTATACTGCCCCCGTCAGTTCTGACAGGAATCGACACGGCCTGCTGAGGGCAAAGTTGTAGTCGGTACTTACGGTACCGGAAAAAAACAAACAGGTACCGATGTATTTTTTGCGTGTTGGCATCGACTTAGTACCGAAGTATCGGTTCTCATGACAACCCTAGTCACATGTCACATCCATTATGCCTCTTTGGATTTCTCGATGCCAGTATGCATGCAAGTATCTATAGCGCCATCTCTGTGTAAAAAGGGTTTCGAACTGAAGTGATGTTACCTCGTGTTTATGTGCATCACACATGCATTTTGATTAATTATTCTACACAGGCTCTTTGCACATCGACGGGCACATTGGAGACGGAACATATTAAAAGAAGTTTTTACAGTTACATGAAAAAAAAGTGAATCTCTTAAAACCTCTCTCTCTGCTTTCCCCTCTCTCAGGACTGTCTGTCTCTGTCAAACTTTCACCTGGTGAATCCATCCAAAACACCAGTTAACCAGGGTAACAGCCATGCATCACCAGACTGTCAGTGTGTAATGACGGGGAGAGCTCTCTGATTGAACAGGGTGAAAGTAGTGGATGTAATGAGCCATGACTGTCACAGCTTTTAATCTAACCACCTAATCCTGCGCTCTTTCTGATCCCACTCAGTGTCCAAGTGTGCGCCAGGTGCGCCGAGGGAACCTGGCCACAAATTACTGTGTGGCACATTGTTTGGCACATTCCCGCACTTTGCAGGGTGCACTGCACCTGACTGTGGTCTGGCGGGTCATGATAATAGAAAGTGGAGGAACAAAAAGTCTTGTCATTCCCCCTTCATTCTGGTGCCAGTTTATATCTAACACTAATACCACACACTGTTCATTGGGAAATATAATCATTTGCACTGTGAAGCCTTTCACCCCATTTACAGCTGCTCTCAACATGAGATGTGCATCTGGACACCTTATTTGGATAATGGCATGATCATGGGCCGTCACCTTTACACCTGACGTTAGAGTGTTGCGATATTTTAATATTCCTTTGACTGCAGGTACATTTTAATATGCAAAGCTGGTTGGTGGAGCTGTCTGATGCGCCAACAACCACTGCCTCATGCAAAGGTAACTGGTGCTGCTGTATGGGCCTCACTGGGTCTGTCTGCAGTGACGTGTAAATGTAACTGCACATATAACATGGACGTGTATAACTGTAACAGATGGTTCAAACACTGGATGTCATAATTATACTGACATAGAATCTAACAGGTGGAACCTTCTTTATTTTTTGTCTGCCCCAGTTAACCACACTTTGTCCACTGCTCAGTTGAAATGTGTCAAGTTGATCCACACACATTTGTCTTTAAAAAAAAAAAAAAAAAAAAAAAAGTCCAAGCCTGGACTTAAAACAAACTTTATCTCTAATAGACTGACTCTGCACTTTCGCTGCCTGAGCTAATGTTAGCTTCCCAGTCTGAATGAACAATGACTTCACAGCCTCAAATCCCTGAGGTCTTGATTCAGGGCTTTTCAGATGATAAGCCTTTAATAACACCGCTATGAGGTGCTTAACAGTTTAACTGGAAGACTTGACATCCTGTTCCTCCACGACCAGCTGTCAGTCATTACAACTGAAGAGGTGGACGTTAACTACTCGTCTACAGTTACTGTTTAGTAACTTACAAACACACGCACAGTCTGTATTGCTTAACAGACAAAAAGATGCAATACACAAGCCAAGAGTTTGATCAGCTATAGGAATTAATATTCATCAGCTACAGCTGGCTAAATGTGTGGGTCACAGTTGCTATTACTGTCTGCAAAATTAAGTCATCAGAAAATTCTTTCAAATTGTACAGCTTGTTGAGAAACAGTAAATAATTTCTGTTATAATGACCCTATTGTCTTGCATAGCCAAATCTATCTCACACTGTGTCCCTGAACAAGGGATGTCAACATTCAACCGTTATCTGGTTAACCGCTGAGAATACTTTGGACCATCTACGCCTGTTGGTCTGTAAGCTAATGTTGCTGCTCTTCAGGTTACTGCAATGTGCACTACCCAGATCTAAGAGACAGACAGCTGGTTGCAAAGCGTATATTTGGTAGAGCTGGGGCTATTCATGGATATATTTGACATCATCAATTACAAAAATACACCAATTTGCAAAACGTGCATCAGTAAGCTGCAGCCGGCTTCACCCAGTCAAAGCATGGAATCCTCTGCAGAACGAGCTGCAGCTAAAATGGCTTACATCAAGTGCGCAACTGCTACACACAGAAAACATCCCGGACGACTTTATCAAAGTGGCCGCAAGATGGCACCGTTCTGTTCACTTTTTGTCCCCATCAAAGCATGACATATTGAACACTACACATGTGCCAAGCCGCAGAAGTTCAGCGAGGTAGCGGTCACGCGCTGCGCTCACAGGCAGAGAGGCGTGCGCTGACATTAAAATGGCTGAATCCGCACACAAGAAAACGCCACATGAAACACAAGACGTTTTAGCGTGTGGGTTACTAGCCCAGAATTTTTCGCTTCATGCAGAGCACTACAAAGAAGTGTGGAGATAGGAATGGCTATTTAAGAGTAGTTTCACATTGCGACAGAGATTCTGAAAACAATAACACAGAGGAAGCGTGTTACCGTCTGAGATGGGCGGCAAAGACAGTCTTTATACATACAGTCATGGAAAAAATTATTAGACCACCCTTGTTGTCTTCAATTTCTTGTTCATTCTAATATCTGATACCACTAAACGTATAATACAATGAACACAACAAAAAACGCAGCTGGTCACATAATACTTTATGTCCTATTTGACATTCTTAAGCTTAATTGATTCCCAGGGTATATAAGAGGCCATTTCATGTCACCAAGCAGCACTGCACATGCAAAGGCCTAGAGTGGTTTCCTGCTTACATTCAAGCCGTAGCACAACTCAGAAGTTGTCAGCTCTCACATAATGCCTAAAACAAAAGAATTATGTGAAGCCACAAAGGCAGCCATCTTGGCACTGCTGGAAATTGGCATGAGTGAGAGACAGGTAGCGAAAAAATTGAAGATCTCCAAGACAGCCGTTCATTACAACAAAAAAAAAACAAGCTGAACATGGCACTACCAAATTGCTACCTGGCCGTGGCAGGAAACGTCTTTCTACCCACGAGATGACCGTGCACTCATCCGTTCCTGTGTCAGGAATCGTCGTCAGACCTCCAGGGACCTTAAAAATGAGTGGGCACTGTCGAGAAATGTGACTTGTTCGGCAAGGACAGTTCGAAACCGACTTGTTGAAGCTGGTTTGAAGTCACACAGAGCACGCAAGAAGCCCTTCATCAATGAAAGGCAGAGGAAGGCCCCGGTTACTCTTTGCTCGAGACCACAAGGATTGGACTGTTTGATGATTGGGCTAAGGTTCTCTTCAGTGATGAATCCAATTTTGAATTGATGCCCACTCCAGCCAACTTACTGGTTAGGAGGAAGCCTGGAGAAGCTTACAACCCAGACTGTCTTGCCCTACAATAAAACATGGGGGTGGATCAGTCATGATCTGGGGTTGTTTCAGTCTGAGTGGAACAGGGCAAATGCAATTGTGTGAAGGCCGAATGAACCAGGTCATGTACAGGACTACCCTTGAAAACAGTCTTCTTTCATCAGCTGGAAAACTCTTTCCTGCCTCGAATGACTGGATTTTTCCAACAAGACAATGCCCCTTGCCACACTGCAAGGTCAGTTAAAGCCTGGATGGAGAACCAAACATTCGCACCATGCCTGGCCTGCTCAATCACCAGATCTTAATCCAATTGAAAACCTGTGGAAAATCATCAAACTCAAAATGGAGAACCACAAGCCCAAAAACAAAGAAAATTTGTTTGAATTTGTCCAACAGGAATGGGCTGCTGTGACAGCAGAACAATGTCAGAAGCTGGTGGAGAGCATGCCAAGACGCATGGCTGCAGTCATCAAAAACAATGGTTATGCAATCAAGTATTAACTCTTGTGTGTATCATGTGTTTAAAGCAAACAGAAAAGAAAACATGGAATGCTTAAAAGTAGTGTTTTTGGCGGTACAATGCCATAGCTATTGATGTAAGAATTTAAGTAATTTTGGTTATTATCAAGAAAACCATGGAAAATGAATAGTTCTTAGTTCTTAAATTAAACTCTCATGAGCTATTTTTGTTGTTATCATTATAATTGTCCAAACAAATGTACCTTTAGTTGAGCCAGGCATTAAAATTAACAAGAAATTGAAGAAAACAAGGGTGGTCTAATAATTTTTTCCATGACTGTATAAGCCTCTTTTACACTGCTTGTTTCAAGGTGGGAACTTCGCACTGATATTCTGCCTATCCGTTCTTTATAATAGGTACAATTAAGAAATGGGGGGACGGAGTTGTCTCGCCTTTAAGCTAGCGGTGAGGGTAGTAACATCACCCAATGAAGGTCTGTGTAAAAGAGACAGCCAGCAGGAAGGGACCATGATTTAGTCAAGGTTTAAAAAGCTGCTGGAAGCAGTTTGCAGCCAAATCAAAGAAGAACAGCAAAAGAAAATGTCTGTAAATGTGTAAAACAACGTGGTTTAAGAGCTCCTTACCCTCCGAGCGGAGGAGAGATCAGCCGTCACATAACAGGGAGGGTAAAGGATTGTTATTGCCAAGTTGTGCCAGTGGTGTTTATAAAGCGATGCCAACACATATGCTATATGTCACACTAGAGGCTGACGCTGTTGTGTTAACGTCACACCTGTGATGCCTCTTTTGCTTCCAGGCTGACCACATGATGTTTTAAAATCAAACATTGGAGCAGCATGATGCCGCCGTTGTTTGGTTCTGTGTAAAAATCCAAAAGAGGCATGAAGAAAGGACTTCGTAGCAGATCTGTAGCGTGAGTTCTGTGTAAAAATGGGCTACTGTGACGGGTTTTCAAAATGAAGGTGTGTTATGGTCTGAGAGTTGCAGCCAATGACAGGCTGCGTGTTGCGAGCCAGACTGGTGACCCAGTGACATTTATCCCATTTGGTGATGAAATGCTTCACACTGACATTTAAGCAAAAGATGGAATTTATCATTCATTGGATGAAATTAATGATCCAGAGTCTAGTGCAGAGTTGATCTGGTCAGTGAGTGCAGGGCTGCATTCACAGCTGTAGCATGTAGCAGACCAGAGCTGACTGAGCTGCTGTCGTGTCAGCAATAGAGTTTCTCCTCCTCTCTTAACAAAATCGAAATAAACTGGTCCACAGAGAAAAGGGCATATTAAAACACACATCACTCTCCACTGAACTCACTCACTCACTGTGTAGCCATCACAACAATGGCAATTGCATGTCAGCATGAGGCCTTTCTCCTGTATGAAGCGGCAGAGCTCTGAGCTCACTGCTGACTGGGTGACACCCCCTCCTCCCCTCACACACAAACACACACATACACACACACTGAACTCATTGCCCCCATTCCCTCCTCCCCGTCTCCCTGTGCCTCCTCCTCATTTATCTGGTCCCTCCCCCTCACCCTCCCTTCGCTCTGTGCTCAGCGCTCGGCCGCTCCTCCCTCCTCACTGGCGGAATCCAAAGCGAATGCTTGGAGAGCGCAGCTCGGCTCTACAGAATAGGTTGTGACACACAGCGTAAGGCAGACTCCAGCCAAAGGATGACTCCCTCCTTTAGAAAAGGGCATCTGACAGCACAACAACTGCAATTTTCCAAATAGGCCAAATACACATCACAATCTGGCTCCACTGTATGGACGCCAGTTAGTTTACTACTTGAGGTTTTATGGCATTAATGTTCCACACTGACTCTACACTGGTGTTTCCAAGCTATTTTGTTGGAGCAGAGCTTGTTTTCGAAGGATTTTAACAGTGGATCAAACAAATATTCAAATTCATTCATTCACATGGACGGGCTGGATGGTTGGGCCAGCGTCTCTCCGGCTGGGCACCACTTCAGTCCTGTGAAGTAACAGTCACCATTTGACAGCTCAGCATTCCTCTGGGCCTTGGCCTTCAGGGTGACGTAATCCCTCCTCACGAACCCAACATGTCACCCTCCCTTCCCCCATTAACACATTCGCCAGGCCTCAGACATGGGGACGCACAAAACTTGGCAGGGCAACTACACCGGAGGCCTTCAAGGTCATGGAGGAGGTGGAGGGGTGGCAGCCGGCAGAGCAGGGGAGAAAGGTCATCGCAAACCAGCAGAGGGGAAGGAGGTATCAGAACCAGTGCAGTGTGAACTGCTAGCTTGTTACACCTGCTGCTGTGTGAACAAATGATTTCACTGAGAACTGGAATGGTCAGTGAAATAAACGGAAGCTAAGTAAGAGTAAGTGCAATTGTCAGTTAAAAGGGATAGTTCAGATTTTTGGGGGCTGTAGGGATACTTATCTATAGTCAGTGTTTTAAGCCCCGATGCCACTGAGCAGTCCAGTACGGTACAGTTCAGTTCACATTTTTCCGTTTCCAGTGTGAAAATGGTAAATGATAAGGCAAATGGACTGCACTTATATAGCCTTTATAATCATCCTGCCACTCAAAGCACTTTTTACGTTCACCCATTCACACACACATTCATTCACTGGTAGCAGAGCCTAACATACAAGGTGCCACGTGCTGCGTTTTTTAACTCACTCACACACCAATGGAACAGCCATCAGGGCAATTTGTGGTTCAGTATCTTGCTCAAGGATACTTCAACATGCAGACTTGAACCGCCTAGACTAGACTGCTTCTCCAAACTGGGGGCGTGCTGACTGACTTCTACTGCACGTCCTACACTGACTACTGATAAGTGCCCCATACAACCCCATTTTAAAAATCCTAACTGTGCGTTTAAGTAATAATCAAAGTCATAGCCCTGGCATGACAATTCAACAGGAATTTCAAGCATACAGTTCTTAGCACTGACTGTGTTGGAGTAGGGGGCTGAATGTTGACACCTTACTCTCTACAAGCCTGATGCAACTGGGAGAAACTGGTGAAGATTATCAAGCCTATCGTAGCTTTTAGTGGAGCAAGAAAGAAGCCGTTAGTGGATTCGTCAGAAGCAGTAATGCTCTGCTCCCGATGGGACAGAGAGATGGGGCTCACTGCACATGAAAGGAGTCCCAAAATGGCCTCTAAATCTGGATGATTAAAAGCAGTCGTTTGACAGCACGATCCCCTCGAGAAACTGAGCCACACGGGTACTGAGCCCACCTGAGCCTCTATTGAGGAGGATGATGTGGCTTTGACAACATCACAGGACACCTACAGTAACGATAAAAATACTGCATGTCACTTGAGACATTCCTTCCTTTGTGGACTATCCCATAAAACATAGCAAAATGCACACCACTTATAGGGATCCGGTGCTAATGGGCACATCAACTGGGAGGTTCCTTGCAGCTTAGAAGCAGAACTCAGGTTGCCTATTTTGACGGATAATAAAATGAATGCCATGGTTTTAAATCTTCAAAGCCTCGGCTCTGACTAAGACCAAAGAAATGCTCTGTTGTGATAACTTACTAAAGCAGAAAAATCATGCTCAACAGGCACGCAGGTTGCCGTAGAAGATAGATAGTGCCAGGCCAGCTGCTACAGTTTGACATATTGGTAAGCTGTCTCCTCTGTCTCCACTACTTTGGCTATTAGGTTCATTTGAGGACACGTCAGTGAGTGCACTGCCTACAATAAGATGTGTCCTCATTAAAACATGAAGACCACAGTCACACATTATGCACCTCCCTGCTGTTGTTTTGCAACCAGTTCTCATGCAAAGCTTCTCACGTCTTCGCACATCAATACTCCCACTGCACTGCATGTCAGACCAACACAAATATATGAATCCTCAGGCAGCAGGAAGCACATAATATAACTGCCTCTATTGAAGATGTGATGGTGTTTTGCCATGTGCGCCAAACAGGAAGAGGAAACTTGTCATACTGCTTATTACTGATGCAATACAAGTTGGATTCAGCACCGTGATGCAGTCAGCACAGGTTGCAACATTTTCATTTGCCTGAATGTGTCATAATGAACTGCCAGTTCAGCTGGTTTGCAAAAAAAAAAAAAAAAAAAAATCAAACCTGTTTAAGCTCGCACATCGGACAGGACAAACCAGAAACGAACCCAACTCCACAGCTCAGACACTTCACTTCCTTCTATATGCGCACACATGTTTAATACACACAAACACAGTCTGGAGCCAACTCTTTACTGAACACACAGGTCAAATGATCAGTGTTCTCACCCTACTCAAGGCAAGACAGCAAACATGGATATGCCAATATGTCTGCGTGTTGGTTACAGTTGGACGACAGCTTTGATTATACACCATGTTTTCAATCAGACAAGAAATATAATCATCATGCACGCAATGAAAAAACACATATTTTTGAAGCACTTACCACTGAAATGCGTTGTAATGGAAGTAAACCATGCCAAGGCCGTATAAAAAGGCAGCATTCTGAAAAAGAAAGGGTCAGAAAATTGTTACCAACAGAGGCATAAAACTTCTTTATCACACTGAAATGATTACAGCTCAAAAACCTAGACACTAAAAGCAGGCAGTTTAACTCTTGATGGTGTGAGGGGACTTTTACATAGAGTGTGTTCATTACTTGAAATGAGTTTAAGGTAGAAATGCAATTTAATATGATAAGTATGTTTTCATTAGTGTTTAATCAACTGAGAATAACAATGGTTGTGTGTTTGTTCCCTTAGAATGAGCCGTTTATATCTCCAGAGGGACCCGGTCCCCATTTATGGCGATTGTGTTGCACCACTATGTTTCTACAGTAGCCCAGACTGGACAAACCAAACACTCACTCTAGATAGGACTGTTTGTGTTTTGTGTCGACCACCATAGTTAGAAATACCTCCAAGATGAGCAGCATCGGAAACTGAAACTGCTTCATTAAGTGTTTTCATTCTGGTCCTTTTTTTTTTTAGAGCAAGAGCGCTGTGGATATATCGGCTTACAGTAAAAACCTCCTGAGTTAGTGAGCACAAATAAGCAGGTCCTAGGCTAGCAGCCCATCTCCCACGTGCCAAATCGCGTTGAAGAAAAACTGATTTGTCACGTGTAACTGCTTTATTTTGTGTTGTTACCGGTTTAAATCACCTGGTCCGTTTGTTTTAGAGAGGAAGAGACCTCTGTGGATAAGCTCCTGATAAAAACCTTCTGAACAATAAACACTCAAGGAATTATAACCAGAAGAAGTTTCAGCTGGTTGTTAGACGCCATTAAATCCCCCTAAATCTAAATCACACTGGACGTTCAAATATAAATCATTTAATAAGAGACAGGCAGAACTATCAGCCTCAGTCTTATCCTTGGTCTTATAATGTGTGATTGAAGGTTCTTATAACGCCTGGATCAGAAGTTAAGTACACACTGAGTTAACAGAGAAAAATGGTGGGCTCACCAGCAGCCACTGGGCGAGCAGCTTGTCTATGACGAGCCAAAAGCATGGAGGAAACACTGATTTATAAAAAACGCTTTATTCAGTCTTTTTACCTGTTTTAATCACCTGGTGTGTTTGTACTGGAGAGGAAGAGACCTGTGGATAATTCAGCTCCCGGTAAAACCTCCTGAACAATGACCAGTGAAGGAATACTAACCAGAAGTTTCAGCTGCTTGCAATCTGCAGTTCTCAATGCTTACTGTAAGCAAATGTTAACTAACGAGTCAAGTAGTATGACTAACATATGTGAGACTTACTCATAATAACATAACAGAAAAGACACGAGACTGATCGATGGGCATGCAACAGAATTACATTATGCACTGTTCATGATCAACCAGTGCCTGAGACAACATCTCAGTCAATACAAAAATGACTGTTGCCTTTTTCTGTCTAATCATTTTTATGAACAAATTCAGAAGAAAAAAAAATAACACAAGACTCATTAAGTGTTGAACCAGATAACATACATTATACATCACATGAAGATTAGAGTGAGCAGAGTTGCAAAGCTACATTAAGATCTGGCCAATGAGCTACACCAACTCCACTAAATCAATGCATTTCCATCATGAACATAATTAAGTTGATGCATCTTTTTGACACTTCCCAGTTAGGACACCAGTTGGAGTCCTATTTGGTCAGTCACACCAGTCTAGTCCTGGCCAATAACAGCCCAGCGCTTGGGGCTTCAAACTGCGGCTATTTTACATGGCCACCAGGAGAAGTCTGCCCCACGCCATTATCTAGCAGAGGGTAGGACCTCACACCCTCACTTCACCGTGGCGATCTGTAATCCCGAGGAGCCCAGAGCTGTCAGGTCTGATCACAATTCAGCTCTCAGCACCTCTGTTTAATGGGCATTCCAAACAGTGAGACATCAGACCAAACGGGCCTATTCATCCACACAGAGAGCACCGAGAGGACAGGCTGGACGCCATCGTATCACAGCTGATTGGACAATTTATCTCCAGGCCATGAGCAGGAACTGTGGGCAATCTGAACGGAGGCAAGTGTTTCTGCGAATAATACTAAAACGTTGCATCCACTGTATCGTGAAAGTCCCTGCAGCTATGCTCTTTGGATGATAAATGTTTCACCATTAGCTAAACTGAGCAGAAGAGATGATCCAAACTGAATAAATATCAGAGCTAAACAAGGCCATTTTTTCACTGATCGACCGGTTCAGTTAAAAAATAGTTTCGGCAATATAACAACAGAAAAACCCTGATGGTTTTTCTGAACTTCTTCTCTGTTCTCTCACCTTTAAGTCCAGGTAAAGCAAAATCTACTATTTCTTTTTAAACACGCAATACATGGTAGAAAATTCTTCTCCAAGCCTGGTCCATGATGCACTGGGACCATCCTCATCATAACCCTCCCCTGCTATATAAATATTACGTTACGGCAAATGTTAACTTGAAGCGCAGCATTTTCGTCCAAGCTCTGTGCGTGAGCGGCAACTTTGCTCCGTCCCACAGGCTCTCTGAGCTCTTTCAGTCTAATAAATACATGTATAAACATCTTTGTTTAATGCCACAGTCATATAAACACAAGCTAAACAGCAGTCACTAATGCATCTGTCAGTAATTCTGACCGAATCAGCTACCTGGCCCATCAGCAGTTACTGCTCACTGCTGTGATGTGTGGTGTACAACCACAGACTGTGTGTGCTACTGGGTTAGCTGCTAACAAGCGTCAGTTGCCGCGGAACAGCATTTGTTCTTTGGTTTGGGTGTGTGTGTGTGTGTCTGTGATGCTGCGTTAGCTCCTAAAGGGTGTCCGTCATTTGGCATTGGCTTGACCTTCATTTTAGCTCCCTCGGCGGACACACCCCAAACATCTCAGAGCAAAACACACTGCCCATTTTTGACTTTGAGTTTTGCGTTCCTCTGAACCCCAAGAACGGAAAGTGTGTTGCTCCACTCCAGTTACAATAAACACTCTGCAGATACTACAGTACATAGAGATAATGTGACACTTAATCTGGTGCATTTATTGCTCATTAATTCTTTCAAAAGGCTCACACAGAATTCAGCCACTGGCTCTGAGCTCAGCTGCAGCTGGCTGAAGCTGTGACTGTGGATGCGGTTACTGCACGAACTACGGCTGCAGTTGTGGTTGTCCATGAAGGATATGGCTACGGTGGCTGTACTGTGACTTCTCTTTACTGCTCCTATTAACGTTAACCAAGAAAGCATTGTGAGGCCACACTGGATCTGAAACTGCTGTGCCTCTATCAAATACGACAGGAGTGTAACCAACACACCACAGAGGAGTTCAGCAGCTTCTACAAAACACTCAGCCAGCACAACAATGTCAACAAGCGAAGCACAGCCATGGCGATAGTCACAATCACAGCGACGGCCTGTGCAGCCGAGGGTGAGAGCGCTACGTTCACCGGCTCTGCCAGCTCTATATGAGTTCATTCATGCTGTGGTTACAGCCAACAGCAGTCTACTACATTATAATTAATACTGCATCATAACACAGCTCAGCCTCTTTTTGGATCAGAGGCAGGGCTCCAAATACCACCTGCATACGCACAGTAGCGCATCTAAAATTTGAGCTGTGCATGAGGCTGCTCAGGGTTGTCAACTCTCACGCACTGCCCGTGAGAATCACACAATCAACTCTTTTCACATGCCCCTTCACCCTTTCTCTGAGGCAGTGACAAACAAATTCATAACTGATAAAAGAGGGAACCAACAGCGCACGGACAGACGACACAGAGCAGCACAACAGCAGCACCATAAAAGGCTGCCGTCAAGCCCACTGCCTGATTCTGATGCACGTTCATTCATGCTGTTGCGGTACAGGTGCCTGGAGCGGCCATACAGAGCGAAGAAAGACTCACATTTCAGCGTCCATTTCCGATATTCCTCCACAGCAATACATTGCAGTCAGACCCGTTTCTCCAGACTGGAGGCATGTCGACTGACATAAGTACCTCATATAACCCCACTTCAAAAAATCTGTACTATCCCTTTAATGTGCATCAGTCACAGCAGGACACTGAGGCTCTTCTTTACTAACGGTTAACCTCAACATTTGCATAATTCTTTGTGTGCTCACTGTTACTAATGTGCCACATGTATCAGCTCAGACACACTGACTTGACTGCAGGCCACTTGAGCATGTGGGGCCTTCCACCGCCCTCAGTTCTTACAGTGTGTCTCTGGCACAGACTGTACCCACTCCCTCAGTGTCCTTAAATGCACTCAGCAGTATATTACCTCCACATGTCCTCGAAGAATCAAGCACATACACAACAGGCTGACAACCAGCCCAGTATTCTTGTGTGCACAGCAATCTTTCCATCATCGCTCGACACATTTCAACACAGTAGAGTCTACTCACTAAGCATTAGGACAGTGATATGTTTTCATTGTTTGTTCTGTATATCAGCACACTGGATTTCATGTTGATATAACAGTGCCAAGTTGCACCTTTACGAGTACCTAAGGATGTTCACATTCACACTGGGTGAACACTGCATAAAAAGTGACCCAGTTTTAGGGCAATGCAGTTGAGTGTGCAAGGTCAGAAAGAACAGTGGCACAAAATATAAAAGGTGTTATTTTACCAACATGTTGTGCAAACTCACCTTCCAGTAGTCCGTCTGTAAACTGAAGTACCTCTGGTATGCAGATAATGCTGAGAATAATGAGACGAATAGGAGGAGGTGATACAGACAGAGGGGGGAACACAGAAGGAGATAATCAACAGTTAGTGAAAATGTTCAAGATATTCGATTAAGCTGCACTTTCAACACTTCCCAGTGAGAAGGTTTTCAAGACACAAAACTAAATATCTGATGAGAGTGACCCTTTGTCGGCAGGCTTCAGCAGTGTGAACCAAAATAATGGGCGTAGAATATCAAAGCAACAACAGCTCACATCAAACGACTACTTGAGAAAAAAATAGCTATCAATTGATTATTCTATCCTTTTGTTGGATCCAAATTAGCGTCAAGTAAGTGGCCGCTAGTCTTCCTGAGGTCCACGTAAAAACAAACAACACAGAATCAAAAAAAAAAACAAGAAAAGGCAACACAATCCAATACAATTATAAGAAAATAATCAGCTGGTCCTGAAATACAAGCCCCTTTTACACTGCCTATTCAAGGCGGGAATTCCACATCGTTATTCCACCTCGACGTTCTGTAGAAAAGGTACAATCACAGAATAGGCAGGACAGAAACAACATTGGTATAAACTGGACAGTGGCAGGACAGGATCATGATGGTACAGGGGTGACACTTTACAACATGTTATGCGTGCAACCCATCGCAGGAGATTTAAAAAGTAGCTGCTAGCTTCCTTAGTGGCTAACTCCAAAGAGAACAGCTGCCATATAACAGGGACGGTAATTAATTGTTGTTGCCATGTTATGCCATTGTTGCCGTTTACAAAGCACTGCCGACACGCATGTCACACTAAAGGTCAATGCTATTGTGTTACAATTCACTAGAGCTGCCCCCTGATAGTCGACCAAACGTTAGTCGACCAGAAAGGTCATTAGTCGGCAAGATTTCATTAGTTGCCAAAAAAAAGTGAAAATCTATTAGGAGATATGCCTTATTAATATAAATCAAAACCTATGTGACTGAACCATGTGGGAATTTACTTTGAAAGGACAGACACAGGAAGTGTCCACGCTCAGCAGTCAGACAGGAGTCAGGTTTATTCCACAGGCTAGTTAATAACATGTCGGGCAGGAAATCCAAAGTGTGGGATCATTTTGAGAAGGTGAAGGACGAACCCAAGGTGATATGTAAACTCATCTTCATTGGTCGACTACAAACATGACGTATCATCTGAAACATGGAAGTAGCTACATGCCCATTAGCCCACAGCGTCATTAACTGGCGGCTCGCTCAGTGTGTGACGTGCACTTGGAGATAAAATATAGGCCTATATTAATGAAGGTTCATTAGTACGGTTTGTATTTCTCTAACGTAGCACAGTGTTAACAATGTTACTGATACTATTCTTTCTCACCTTCAACTCAAACCACCAAAATATATCATTACATTCATATCAGAAACATGCAGGAGACTAGTGACTAATGGACCTGAATGACGACTATCAGTCGACTAGGAATATTCTTAGTCAGGGGCAGCCCTACGTGTCACAATGCTGGGACACTATTTAAAATTACACACGGAGGCAGAATGATGCAGCCGTCATTTGGTTGTATGTAAAAAGGCGGCATGAGGAAGGGACTTCACAGCTGCTCTACAGCGTGATCTCCATGTAAAATGGGACTTTAGATTTTAATGTTAGAGAGGTACAAAAAACAACAAGAGGCAGGAGGCTTTACACATAGAGACTCTCACCTTTTGGATAGTCCTCCAGCAGGAGGTTGAAGTGGCCGAGCTGACAGAAAATGTCAGGGTCCACTTTCCCTTCTGCTTTCAGGATGAGGGCATCGTAGCAGCTAACAGCCTGAATGAAAGAACAGCAGCAGTGAAGAGTTAAAGAGGTGCTACAGCTGCAGTGAAGAACACAAAGATAAACGGTTGATCAATACCATGCCTATCACACAACAATGATAAACGGTTGATACAGCAAGCAAATTCTGACTCCAGCCTGCTGCTTTACCTCAATGCTTTGGCCAACAGCTTAGAGGTGATTATGAGACACAGCTGACTGATAAACTACCAAAGAGAGCGTTTCCAAGCCTTCTAGGACTGTTTTGCATAGCAAGAGCTGAATGCCCAAATATGGACCGTGTCAGTCAGGGTTTAAACATTGGTTAAACAAATGACTCCTGCTGGCCCATACTGCAGCCACTGAGGAAGAATGATGAGAGAGTGGGGACGGGTATCGTTAGCATTTTATTGATGCTGATTTCAGTACTGCTTTTTAATACCAACAACTTACTGATATTCTTATTTATACTGGTCTCTGCGCAAAAACATAAAGACATGACATGAAAAGATTAAACAGCTGAGTAAGGTCCTGATTCACAGTGAATCTCCTACAGACAAAACAGAAATAAAATTGTACCAAAACATTTTACCCAAAATTAAATGAACAGGCTTTCCCTTTCTTCTTCACCTGGATTCAGTGCATCTCATAGAAACAGAATATAAATAAAACTGACCTAAAATGAAAATGCCATCACAGAATGCAACCAAGAGCATCTCGGACCAAATATGACTACGTTAGTTAATTCAGCCCGTCTTTAGGGGCCGGATGGATACAGTGATGCTCTGTAGAGCAATAGTGTTTTGGATGTGTGAGCTGACGCTGGACACGGACAGGGATTCAGTGTGGAGACACAAGGTAATGTTGCTGTATGTTCAAACCAGAAGCTTCCAACAAGGCAAAGTCTGTCCCAGACGCCCAAGAAGCAAGACTGTCATAAATATTTGTGGCAGCTTTGGTCGCTCTAGTCGCTCATCACATGAATCATTGGAAGTTCGATCGTGCTTGTCAATTTAAAGGAGCCGTAAAGCGGACTACTGGCTTGAAAGCAGCGTAGTTGCTGCTTGCTGTTGTCCAGTCAAAAAGTTCATGGCCTACAGAAAGTTATGTTTGGTCAATGAAAACAGAAAACGTATGTCATCGCATTCAAACCAAACAACTTGGATGCTACGTCAGAACATTAGCTTGCAATTCTCTCCTCCATTACTAACATTACACACTTTAAAACTCACCAGACCAACTACGTCCATGACGCGGTCCCAAGCCTCATTCTTTTTATTTTGGTCTCTGTAACCGAACAGCGACACATTATAAAGGACTGAGTGGGAGCAAACGCAAGCAATAAACTTCTCGATATCCATCGTTGGAATAAGCGTGCTGTAGGAACCAAAGTTACATGGCTTGTTGTCTGGGACCCGCTTCATCGAAGCATGTCAGCATTCCGATTGGTTGTCGCCGAACCGCGTCAGAGCTCATTATCATAAAGTTAAATAAGTTTTAACTCCCCTCCGGACCTGCTCCGGTTGCTTTGGTTGCAGCTTGCAGCTAAAAACCAGGTTGCCCATGTCGCCGGACTCTCATTGAAAATGAACGACTTCCGCCATTTTGGGAGCTCTGGTCGCGGTTGCTTTGAATGTACAGTTAGTGACGTTATCCTTCAAAACGGAGGCTATTTGACAGTTTAGAAGACACCTTATTTGATAAGCAGCAAAGTCCAAATCACAGTTGATCACATATATGTAATTGCAGGAATATCATAGGAATGTCTGTAGTCATAGCCTACATAGTGGAGGATTTGGGTTCCTTGTATGAACCTAAAAATACAAGGTTACTGTCAACCCGCAGTCCTTGGGCTACCATGGACTGCAGCTACCATGAGCTCCAGAGAGCCGGGGATGACCACAGTTAGGTCTCCGATGTATGCAGAGCACCGCAACAAAAGCAGCGACACATCACTGACAGTTTAATATCTAAAACACAGGACTGCCTCTCAGTGGTTTCTTCGACATGAGAAATGCTTCAAAAACTAGTGACATCACGCAATGCCAATTGACGTCAACATGGTTTTGTTGTTTGCAGTGTGGCAGTATCAGGGAAAATAATAGGGCGTGTCCCCAGGACGCATCAGCGGTAAGTTTACTGCATCCTTTCAGATTTTTAAGGCTATGACACATCAAGCCGACGGTTGGCTGTCAGCAAGCGTCTGTCGCCCTCATCAGTAGTGTGTTCTCCTTGTCAGCCCCTGTCTGCTATTTTCTGGCTGACTCAACACGTTAAATCTGTGTCGACGATGGTAGACACCATCGGTGAATGAAATCACCGATTGACAGTGAAGAGAAACAGAGGTAAGACAGTAAACAAAGGGCTCAAGTCAAGAGGAAGTGAGACTAAACGAACTTGTTATATTAGGTAAGATTATTTTTTTTAAGCCTCTAAACTCATTAGCAGAAACGTTTCCTGATGGTTTGTGTTATTCTTCACTGGCACACGCTAAGTATTCAGTTTCAACACGGAAAAAAATTATTGATTGATTTAAAATTGATTGTTTTACAAATTGTCCAAAAAGACAATGCAGTTCAAGGCTGGATTACAAAGTGATATGATCACACAGGAGCCTTCACTGAAACAGCACAACAGTAAGCATTAGCTTCTGGGCAAAAATAAATTAAAAATAAGTCTGTCGCATGTTCGCACGTTCCAGAAATATTTAACTTTAGTAGCATTATGGCATATATGACATAGTCAGCCAGCTGCTTTAATGTCGAGTGTAGGACTGAACAACATATCGGAAATTCATTTGCATCGTGATATTAACATGTGCAATATAGCCTAAAGGTGTTGGAAAAGACTGATTGAACTGTGATAAATTGTGTATCAAAGTCATACACTGACACGCAACATATTGTGTTGAAACAGTGTCGTTGGGTGTCTCCACTAGTTTTGAAAGTATTTTTTTATGTCACAAATAAACACTGAGATTGAAGCTTGTGTTTTAGATGTTATTATCATACTGTCCGTGATGTGTCAGTGTTTTGTTCTGGTGCTCTGCACAGATCTGACACCTGTCCGCCCGCCTGTTCTCATCCCCGGCTCTCTGAGGCTCTCAGCACCACCGTTTCCTTGTAGAGACTGTTGGGCAGCACAGAGGGCCACAGGGACCGCTGGTAGACAATAACCTTGTATTTTAAGGTTCACAAAATACACCCAAATATGTCGGATAATACTACAGACATTCCTGTTATCTTACATCACAGTGACTGCTGTGACAGCAGATGCTGTATTCACTCATGTCAGTGATGATGGTGCTTTACCATCCAGGGGACATGCCGGGTTTTTTGATAATGCTTATTTCTGAACTGACGAGTCAGGAACAGGTTCCAATTTAGTACCAGTGTGTGTGCACGCATCTGTGTGTGAGACAGAGTCAACATAACTATTATGTTGAATGCAATAAGCCATGAAAAAACAGAAGAATAAAATTGAGTAATTTTATGTTGAACAGAGCGTCACCTTCAGTGTGTGCTCATCTTGTTGAGCTTTGCCATCACTTATATCAAAAGGACCCCAATTACAAATGATTCAGCAACGAATTTGTCATAAGTCTGAAAGCCTAAAGCAAAAGACTGGGTGAAATGAAATCAGTTTACTGTGACACACTGATGCTAGTTTACCTCTGTACCTTCTTTATTTTCTTGCACAGTTTGCTCTCAAGTCACCCAGACGTTTTCATCTGTATGCACCATTAAGAATATATTGTTTGTGTTTGTCTTGTGGTAAGTGATGCAATCAAGATCAAAATCGTCAATGCTCATGCAAGAGCTACTACCGGAGCAGGCCACATGTAATATGTCTTATATTTGCTTCTTGTTCAGACAAACTTGCAAATCACATATGATCATTCTGATCACACAGTGAACATACTATTGAGCAGTTTCTTTGCAGCACAAAGTTGAAAGTAGACTATGAAAGTAAGTCTCATATGATCAGCTCTACACAGTCTGTGAAACCAACACAAACTTTAGTGTACTTACTTTAATCTTGATTATGAAAACAAGATGACTGAGATGAAACAATTGTTGTGCCAGATTCTGTTTCACAGCAATGCTGCGTCGCCTCACGTCGCCTGTGTCCAGGCCAAAAGGTCGCACTCGAACACACCGCAAAGACTACGGCCAACCGCCTACTAGCACGTGCATTCTGCATCTGCTGAGATGAAATAGCTCTCCATACCAGCAGGTGGCAGCAGACACAAATAAGGGAAACCGAAGACTGACAGAACGGATTCAAGAAGCTAGTTAGCCAGTTAGCACATTAACAACACAACCCGATACTGAAAGAATATATTATATTTACATTGTGTTAGCAATCAATAACAAACAATTATGAAACACTTCTGCGAAAGAGCTCAATGGCTAACAAATAATTTTACATCATCTAAAAAGTTTGTGTTGATCTCACCGCTAATGACATTAGCTGTTTGTTTGTTTGTTTGTGTTGCTCACTTCTGTTTTTTATTTCTCATGCACTGAGCTGAACTGCTGGACAGAGGGATTACGAGCTCCAACGCCTATTCAACATGCTGAATCGGCAGAGAAAAAGCTATCAAGGACCAGTAAGGGCCAACAGTGCAGGACGCACCGTAAAAACTAGTGTGACAGATGCTCACTAACATACTAACCGATGGCTGACTGTCTTGGTGTGTCAGGGCCTTTAGAAATCTAATGCATTAAGCGTTATTAACTTGGCGACCTTTCACTGGATTTAGCAACTTTTTAGACCATCTCAGTGGCCTTATTTCTAAAAGCTACTAGCAACAAATCTAGCGACTTATTCAGACCATAAGGGAAAAGTCAGAAATGTATTATATTGTAATTCACTCCAGTGCATGCTGCTCAAAGTAATCGCAGTCAATGGCGCTACATTCCAGCCTCTTCTCTTGTGCCGTCTTTGTATCTGTATATCATTTATTAGACTTTTTTTTAAAGTTCAACGAATGCATGATGTTTCCAAAGTCAATTAATAATCATAAATTACTGTCATATCAATACTGACCAAAATGATCATGATTATAAGCAGCCCTACATTAACCGCAATATCTGTTCACAGCAGAACTGGCTCTTCACTTATTAGGACAACACTCTAGAGAAATTACTAAAACATTTATTTGGAAAGTGCACTAAAGGGTGAATTCTGATACAAAACTGTCCGACTCTTATGTATCAGAAAAACTAGTAGGTTGCATCCCACACTGGACAGTCCAATAGATGAATACTGGGCATTTTATTTGCTAAGCTAATGATCGTCATCCTCATCATGCAATACAAAAAACATTTAGTAAATCTTCATAAATGATGTGACATAATTTACAGTCATTTCAATATGCATACATTCAATAAAAGATTCTGTATAGACTCAATCACCATGTTTATTTACAATAACTTCCGGGTAGAAAACACTTGCGTCACATACATAAAATTGAACAGCACTGAGCAAATGCTGCTTCAGTTTGGTTAGTTTTTAGCCACCAAAAAAAACCTTACTGTCAGACAGTCTTTTCTGACGGGGAATTGAAGCCGCTATATCAAAGCCGCCAGACTCCATTTTACATATTAGAACACTGGAGTTGCTGGTCTTCCCCGCCCTTGATTGGTTTTTGTGTGAGGTAAAGCAGAAAATATCCAAATATAGTGTACATTTACACCAATATTGGTTTTTCTAGGTGGCTAAAATATGTTTTGCTGCAGCCCTGTCCACAACAGAACGTTGCTTAGCTTCCCTGCCAGTAGCTTTGGTGTGTTAAAGATGACAGAAAAGAAGCGTAGTACATAAAATAAGCACAGCAGAAACATCACATAGGTCGCACAACCATATTTAACCATATACTTTTGAATGCTAGTCATGGTAACAAAGTAAAACAAACAAGTTTGTCAATTTGACATATTTAAGCAACTAAAATCAACTGCCAGATGTTTCCCAGGAAGTGACTGTTGATGTTGTTAGCGTGAGGTCACATTGATTCAGTCTACACTACAGTATGATATGTTTGTAAGGAAGATGGACCGCAGTTGGAGTCAGTAATAAAACGTGCATGCATCATTTATCACCGGAAAGCCACTACATTGATTTGAAAAGATGGGATCTAAACATTCATGTGTAAAATTAATATTGCATTAGTTTATTTTATTGACACAAATGTACTAGTACCTTAATATAACATTTATAGAACTGAATCAAATTGAGTCTTTGCTGGAGGAATCACCACCACTTCAACCCTACCACCTTATCTCAAGCTCCGTGTTAGAAGATGCACCAGTTCACCAAATATTCCATTTCCTTACACTTCCATCAGGCCACGTATTAAAACCATGCATTACCACACACATTTTGGAAGTGCTGGCTCAATGCCAAGCTGTTCTACTGATGAAATTGTGCAACAGGGGTTAGCTGAGGCCCAGCAGAGCACCCTGCAGGGACGAAGTGATTCAGCAAACAATACACTTATACATGCATCCTACAGTTTCACAAACTACATTGGAATGGCACTAAAATAATGTTTTCTTATTGTTCTCAATGATAAGTGGATCAGTTTTAACAGTGGCTGAACTCATACACTCCTGCCCCCCCTGTTTTAAAATGGTAGAGTCCAGAGAGGATGTAAAGGGAACTTGGGTTGATTTATTCCGCCAGGGATACACGTGTGTTTAATGTGGCACAGCTTTATGTATGTGGTGTTATCATGAGGAAAGGTCCCACATCAGATCCTGTAAGTTCATGGTGTGTGTGTGCAGGCCTGCATGTGCTGGTCAGGTATGGTCAGCAGAGTATGAAGGACGGCAGACCCGGAGCGCATGGCTGATCCTGATCCTGATCCTGATCTGAAAGTCCAGCCTGACAAAACAATGTAATCAAGCAGAAACCCAGCAGCCACATGTTGAAGACACACATCAAACACGGGCGACGCAACGGTGCTCACACGGTCTGCGTGGACGCGGCTATGTGCAGCGCTGTTCACTCAGCAAAGTGGGCTTCCGCTTTATAATCAACCACCTTTGTCACACACACACACACACACTGAACGCCTCCGTCGTGATATGGTTTATGCGAATGCTGATTAGCCTAGCCACCAATGCTAGTTAGCAAGCAAACGTTTGCTTGTGGGTATTTTCTTCCCATCCCCGCCATCTTGGGCCAAGCCAAGCAGCCATTATTTTATGCAGCCCTAAAGTGGTAACGAGTGTGTGTTTGTTTCCATCTCGATAATGTCAGCTAAGCGGCGTCGTAGCGGTTGTGTGTGCGAGTAAAGAGAGGGGGGGAGAAAACCGCTGGGGCAGTTAGCCGCTACATGCTAACAGAGTGAGCTGACGCACCAGCCAAAGTAGCTGCCGTTACATTGGATGGGACGGCGGATCAGCGGGATACGAGCCGCTCTGACAACTTAACGATAAACAAGTGTGTATTTAGCTTCCATTGAAGCTTATTATCATGTACCTGCGAGCTGCGTGAAACAGAAAGACAGCAAGGTGTTGTATCTGTGCACCTCACCTTAGGAGCCCTTTAGTTTGGCTCCACCACACAGCAAATGTGACCAAGTTATAACATTATGGTGTCTTCTTCACACACGCCTGCCTCCCCTCATGGACCATTGTGTTCGCAGTGATGTGTGTGTTACAGCAAACACGTTTACACACACAGCTCTCACCTAGCATGCTACCTATTCCTCCAACAACCGATGACACAACTGATTTTAGCAGGGTGTGGATACATGCACACACACACACACACACACACACACACACAGAGTCCTGCAGTTTGACTCTGCAGGCCCGTTTAATTTCCATTTAAATGTCTCTGAGCTGAGCGGTGCAAGTGCTGCTTACTGTGAAGGTGCAGACATGAAAGCTGCCGTTACAGCCAGTGTGGCTCAGGTTAAAGTTGGGGAAATGGAGGCTTGTGTGTGTCGCTGCTAGCCGTGTAGCAGCAGCAGCGCTGGGAGGTCTGTACCACTTATTTCAGGTGGGTTGTGCACTAATGAGAGGAGATAACCGGGAGAGTCATACCTTTAACAGCAAGGCCTTCGTTCTGGCGCCATCTTCTTGAAGCCTATGAAATCCAAACAGTGAACTGCAAGTAGAGGACAGACAACACACAGGCGGTTCCGTGTTACTTGGGGGGCTAATCGCTATTTGTTGTGTTCAAACTGCGCGAACAAAGGCACATATAGCAGAAAAGAAGCGGCTGAGGCGCTTCACACAGCGGATGCGCTAACCTGTCAGTTCCCAGCAGGCTCTCTTTTTCTTGCGCTGTTAGCTTCGGAAAGTCCTCTTCGATATCAGTCGCTGTTCTCGACGCCATTTTCTCCTCGTCATTACCAGCAACGCCGAGACTCCGGGCAGCAGCAGAGGCAGCGGCGGTGAGCGACACTCCGCACGATTTCATGGGAAAGACACGGGACGATCGACGGGACCGAGTAACTCCGGGCAAAATGCAATAACAACGAAAGAGTTGCACGCCTATCCAGGACTAAAATGGGGCGTAGCGTAATTCTTGCCAAATCCTCAAGGAAATGATCCCTTCAAGTTACCTTGCACACTCCTCATTGTACATCACAACACCGCGTGTATTCCAGCGCCAGTTTGTGCGTGGAGTTGGTGTCACGCTGGGTGTCAGGAGGGAGAGTTAGTTGCTAATATCGCAAACTTCCCCAACCAGCGGCTCAAAGTTGTTGTAATTGTGTCACAGAGGCAAACGCACGCCGCCACCGTCGGCACGCCCTCCGTCCGCCCCGGCCAATCAGCGGCCGGCGTGTGCTGTCACGTGGCCGTCTCCGGTTGATGTGTTGCGAACACGCGGACGAACACGCGCACGCACACATCGAACGGGCGCTCCGAGGCCCGCCCCCGAGGCCTGCGATTGGTTCCCCGCGTTATATTATGATTACGTAACTGCGTTTCAGAGCAGCCCATTGGTCAGGACAGCTGTCAAGTTTGTCTGTCAAGGATGTTTGTTGCAACGTTGCACATACACACACATTGATTTTTTTTATATGTGATATAATATTTATATGTGATATTTGTTTACTTTATCAAACCAAAGGCCAAATCACATATATAAATTATATTATTATCATTATTAGTATTATTATTGCAGGACAGTTAATCAGGTAAGGGACTGTACTTTACTTGTAAGGGGGGAGGGACTGGTGCAAAATGGGGGAGGCATTTTAAATATTTTTATAAGCACCAGAAGAGACATGCTTTTTTATTTTTACATCTTAAGAGGCGCAGGGTTCCCACACATTTTCATGGATACAGTTTCTAAACTTTTTCCTGACTTTTCATGGACATAATATAAAGAATTTTATTTTTCTTGCCCCACTTGTTCAAACATAATGTCAGCCAGCTGGCATAGTTTAGTAGCAATTTATTTCAAACATGTAAATACCAAATAAACAAAAGATGAAGTCGTTGAAAAAAGAGGTTACTAAAGGAAGCATGAAAGCTGAGAATAACATTTAATGATTTGATTTTCATATCCAAAAAGGAATGGGAGGAAATACAAACATATTTATTTCCACCCCTTCTCCATATATTAATAATAACCAATTATTTAGCTTCCCATCAGTATAAAGCTGCAGAATAATTGATTCTCATATTCTAATATATTAAATTAATTACCAATAATATTTGTCTTACAGCAAGATATAAAAAATACAAAAATACTCAAGATAAGATAAGATGTCCTTTATTCATCCCACAGCAGGGAAATCTGCAGCATTACAGTAGCAAAGGGACAGAGTGCAAACAGGAAGCATCAATAGAAAAATAAATTATAAAGCAATATCTAAGCACATAAAATAAGCAACGTGTAGTACAATACGCAGATTATAAAAACACAAAGCAGTGTAATAAGGAGGCAACAAAAAGAAGCAGAATATAATACAGAGACAGACTGAATGGCTGATTTTATGTTATTGACAGACAGAAGTGTAGATATTGCAAACTTTAACAGTACTGACACAGGAAGGGAGAGACAAATTTTTTCTTATGTTACATAGTGTGATAGGTTATCCATAGAGGATCATTTTAACAATTTCATAATACACAATGAAACTCAAACTTTTTTCTAATCCTAATTCCATGACTCTTCCAGGACTGGAAAATGCTAGTGTGATATCCATGACCTTTCCAACTGTAGGTATCCTAGAGGGGCATACAAAATTAAATCTTTGTATTTTGTATTTATTTTGTAGAGGCTGTGAAAACAGAAATTATCACTGGATTTTCACATTTCTGACAGCCCTTGAACACATCATGTGCAAAGCATAACCAAATCTGAGCTTAAAATAATGATATTCCATCAAAATGACTTTATTCTGTGTCTCATTTAAAAGCCTCAAGGGTCAAAATAAAACAAATGAAAAACAAAGTCACACCCCAGCCACACTGCTCCTCTAATAAGTTATGAACAGTCCCTAAGGAAGAAACAAAGTCAAATATAAGACATAAATAAATGCAAAGCGATCAGCTAGACCACACACTAACATTTAGACTTGTTCATAATAGTGCCCATTGTGCATTTGTTGTCATCTCACCTGCAGGTTTTGTGTCCATGACCCTTCATGGGTTTAAGCCAGGTTTTGTTTGGCTTAACCTCCCACTGCAGACAAAACTGTAACTGAACTGCTGAATAAGCATTATGATATTATCAAACAAGTTCTGCACACTAACCATTACATATTAATACATATGGGAGGTAATGTAATTATGTCATAATTAATCTGTTGTAATTAGAATTTAATGGCATTGTATTCAACAAAATAAGTTACTAAGGTTTACTATGGTTAAGCATTGTTTCAGAGAGGTCTCTTCTTTATGGACACATCTGATGGTGAAGACTGCTTGGCTATATTTCTTAATACAGTTGAGAGGAAAACATTGTACTTGTGACATTTATTTAAAGGGGTGGTTCAGATTTTTAAAGTGGGGCTGTATGCGGTCCTCCTGCGGTCTGACACAGAAGATGAGCAATATACCGCTGTGAATGGGGGTCAGCAACAAAATGTATTTTAGCCACCTAAAAAAAGCAATAATAATAATAATACATTTTATCTGTAGAGCACTTTTCATGGTACTCAAAGATGCTTTACATTTGTTAAAAACAATCATAAAATACACACATCATTCACACATTAAAAGCCTTTTTGAAAACATGAGTGTTGCTGAGTGATTTGAACTGGCAGAGGTCGGTGCAGTCTCAAATGTGTTTGGTGAGAGTGTCCCAGAGGGAGGGGGCGGCTATGGAGAAGGCTCTGTCAGCCCAGGTTTGGTGCTCGGTCCTGAGTGGTGGAGTCAGGAGGTTGGCATCAGAGGAGCGGAGACTGTGGGAAGGAGTGTGGCGGTGGAGCAGGTCGGTGAGACAGGAAGCCAGTGGAGGTTATGGGGGACAGGGGTGATGTGATCGTGGGAGCAGCAGAGTTCTCCATGTATTGGAGTGTATTTAGGACTGTGGATAGTGTACCATAAATACATATAGGATATTTGTTTAAGTGTACAATATATTGGGATGATTTAAACTTTTTATTGCTTTTTCAGCATTTGAACAAACATGACATTACAAATGTACAAACAACATTCAAGATTAAAAGAAATAATAATAATGAGGAAAGAAGAAAAGGTCATGCACATTCTTCTTCTTGCCTCTTTCTTTGTTGCATCTCCAACAGATATCGATAGATTGTGTGATTTATTTAGATAATTCTTAACCTCCTGAGACCTGAGCGTTTGTTTTGTATGCATTTTTATTTTTTCCTAACTATCTGGGATCAGTAGGACCTGATTTATCTAATGTTTTATTTACATTTTGCACTTTGCAGACACCTTGTCTTTTGCCTTGCTTTGTTTTTAATGCTTTGTTTTGTGCTTTGTTTTTAATGTTGTATTATATTGTTGTACTTGCTTTGTCTACTGGAAAGCACTTTGTGATCTAAATCTGTGAAAGGTGCTATATAAATAAACTTTACTTACTTACTTACTATAAGAAGAAATTTTAAAAAAAACTTAACTTCACACATTGTCAGCATTGTCAGTGATAATAAAGTCCTGATGTCTTCAAATGAGCACTTCCTAATTAACAGCATCTTGTTACTGTTGCTAAAAGTAGTCAAATTTTATGTCACATCAAACCACAAACATCGTTAATCAGGAATAAAAAAGTTTCAACCATTAAATGTGATCAGGTTTTGGACCTTGTCCACTTGGCAGAGATGGCTGCCATCTTGTTTTTACAGGGATTTGTGTATTGTGCTCTTCCTACCACTAGATGGCACAAAAAGTGTCCACGAACGAGGACGAGAGGTCTGACTTAAGCAGAACGACGTATAACATCCAGTAAACTCAAAATGTGATGTCCTCATATGGACGCAGGGTCTCAGAAGGATATTAGGTGTTTCATTAATTGATTACATTTGTTAGAAGTATTCCTAGATGTACAGTTTTGCTTGTTTTTATTTTAATATCTTTTTAATAAATCTGCATCAAAATCAGTTTTATCAGCTGAGGAAGTGTGCACACATTCAAGTTGTGCTTCAGTGCAATGATATTTTCACACATGAACCACTGTCTGCCCAGCTTGACTCAGACAGGCAAAGCTACACTAACACCAGTGACAAAACTGTACTAACAAGTGTTAAACACATTGCACAAAAAGCCAAATTCATATCATGATTGCAAAATTTTAACAAAATATGATTTTTTTTTAAATTGGGAAAATATGATCAAGTTACTGATATTTTACTTGTAAATAAAATTCTTCATTCATTAACATAATCAGAACCCATCTACCAGATCTAACTGCAGGGGGATTTTAAACACCACACAGAAAGAGCAGCTTTGGACAGTCAGCCTTTTCCAGTCAGACAGGACACACCTGAAACACTGTACACACAGACCTCAGGAACATCACGTCTCTGAAGTTATTCTCTAAATCAATAAAACGGTGGTTACTGGACAATCAAACATGTCGTTGTGGTCTGAATCAGAGGTTATGTCCTGGTTTTCTTACTGTATGTTAGGGCCGATGTGCTTTTGTACAGTATGTTTTCTTTAATGTGCTTTGGTTTTATGGTGATGTCACTGTCTTGCTAATTGTGCTTGTGTGTTGTTGTCCTTGCTTTGTGCTTGTGTGTGTTTGTTTGTGGCTGTGTGTTTTGGTCTATGTTGTGTTTTATGTTGTACTGTTGTATAGTACGTTCTTAATGTTTTTGGTTATACGGTTATGACATTGGGTAACACTACTTGAAGGTATCTACACAAGAGTGACATGACACTGTCATGAACGTGTCATTAACATTATGTACATGTCATAAACGTTTATGACTGCTGTCATTAAGTGTCATTCAGTTTTTGTAATGGCAAGTTGACATTGTTTGGTTGTCTTGATTGTGACAAGTTGACATTGATCAAAGTGACATTACCAGAAGTTGTCTTTGTCATGACAAGTTGACATTAAATTTGTTTGGGATGTCCTTATAATGACAACTTGACATTAACCAGGATGACATTGCCAGGAGATGTCTGTGTCATAACAATAATAACCATTATGTCAACTTGTCAACACAAAAAAGCTGTATTTCTTGTTAATGTCAAGTTGCCATGACAAAGACATCTTCTGGTAATGTCATCCTGGTTAATGTCAAGTTGTCATAATAAGGACATCCCAAACAAATTTAATGTCAAGTTTTCATGACAAAGACAACTTCTGGAAATGTCACTTTGATCAATGTCAAGTTGTCATAATCAAGACAACCCAAACAATGTCAACTTGTCATTACAAAAATCGAATGACACTTAATGACAGCAGTCATAAACGTTTATGACATGTACATAATGTTTATGACAGGTTCATGACAGTGTCATGTCATAGTTATGACAGTGTCGTGTCACCCTTATGTAGATACCTTCAAGTAAAGTGTTACCTGACATTGTTTTATCGTTTTTGCTTATGTGCCTTGTGACGTGCTTTCAGTTCACTTTGATCTGTGCTTCTGTGCTTTTGTATGTTATGCTAATGTCTTTTTCTTAAATACAAATATAGCATCAACCTGCCAGTGACTGCAGATGAAAATGAGCCTGTATGGCAAAATAAATCTGGCACATTATGTGACTGAAGTGATCATGTTAATTAATGTGCACCGTCCCTTTCTAAATAAAATAGAATAAACATAAAAACAAGGACAGCCAGGATAAACAAGTCAAGTATGGAGTTATTAATTAGTTGCTTAGAACAGTATAAACAGCAGCATTTGTAGACATAAAATAATAATGACTATTCTCTCTGTTCACATCATTATTATTATTATTATTATTATTATTATTATTATTATTATTATAATTACAGTCATTATTTGGGGGATTATTATGGTCTGTATCTCGGCGTCTCCTTTAGTGAGACCGTCAAATTTATGCAAATGACGCCGGACGTGAAGGCAGCTGAGGACAGAGCAACTCTCCAAAATGGCGAACCGCGACAAGGGTAAGCAGCGAGCCTATAAACTAATTACATGTCTGTGTGAAGCGGGACTACAGCTTCTCTCAGCATGAAACAAACAGGAGACACGTCTCGACAGTTTTATCTTGCATTTCTGGATCTGTAACCCTCCGTCCTTCCTCCCGACACGTCCCGACATACAGCGAACTTTCCAACTGTCGCTTAGCTTCAGCTGTGTGATGCTAACTTCTTGTTCAGGCCTCAGAACTTTACTAAGTTGTGGATGGAGCTAACAGAGCAGCTAATGCTAACTGCAGCTGTCGTATTCAAACCCCTGAGACTCAAACATGAGCTGTTTATTACTGAGTTGTGGCTGCATAGTGTTTAAAATATTAAGTTTATAACAACAGATTAATTTAATGTGGCAGCTGCTTTTTGACGTGCTTCATAGCATCAAGACTATGTTGCTAATGTGAGCTTTATTTGTCCATGTAGAGCTGGAAGAGGAGATTTACGACAAGGTCGTGGACCTGACAGAATATGCCAAACGGCAGCGATGGTGGAACCGGCTGTTTGGGAAGAACTCGGGCCCTGTAGCAGAGAAATACTCTGTGGCCACCCAGCTAGCTATAGGAGGAGTGAGTGGATGGTAAATATTCTCCTTCGTCATGCTCTGTGCTGCCTTCAGGTGCTTCTCGGTAACTGTCTGTGAGAAACATTTTGACTGGCTCAGAAGCTAAATCAGGTGTATAACACATGGCACCTGCAGCCTTGGATTAATGTCTGATTCACCTTCCTCTCATGGTGTCCCTCCTTTATTCCTACAAACAAATTCACCCCTTCTCTCCGAACATAAACTCAGGTCTGGGTGTGACTCTGGACAGTAATTCTGACCCTGGAGCAGCATGTAGACAATATAGTCCAGTCCTGTTTTTACCAGCTGAGGAATATCTCCAAATGTAGGGCACTTCTGTCCTTCAGTAACAGAGGAAACCATACATGCTCTTAACGTCCCGCCTTGATCACTGTAACGCCTCATTCACCTGCTGAAACAATCACGCCAAACATCAGCTCCAGAATTCAGCAGCTAAAGATCCTCACACATCACGCCTATCCGTTTTAAAGTGTGTTAAATGACACAAAGGGCTCTCGATGATCTGGCCCTGGAGTATATAACTGAGCTTCTGAGTCAAGGTTAAAGATGAAGGATAGTCAAGCCTTTTCAGTTCCTGCTCCTCAGCTTTGGAACAGCCTCTCTTTGAGCATCACATCACCTGACTCTGTTCACGGCTTTAAATCTCATCTCAAAACGTACTTTTACAGAACAGCCTTTCCTGACAGTTGATAGACTTAGTGTGTGTGTGTCTGCATGCTTACAGGTATATATGTGTGTGAGTGTATATGTTAGTCTAGGCGTATGTATATGCTTCTGTTTTATTAGTATCACGTTCAGCCCGAAAAGTGCTTTACAAAAAGTTATTACTATATTATTACTGTCTGAATGGAGAGGGCTCCCAACAGTGTGCTGTATATTCTGCCAGGCATTCTGCTGCTGCAGCATGAGTGTATACTGCAGTGGCATAAGGTAGTTACCACGGGCCCAGTGCATGCTGTTGTGACAGGCCCTAGTGCATGTTACCTACCAGTTATAAAGCACACACACACACACGCGCACACACCACTGGCAACTGCTTATAAAAAAAAAAGCCAAATGAATGTAATTCAGGGAGATTTGCTGCTTTTTCCTCCTCTTCGTTTCTCTCTCGTCCGTTCTTACTGCTACTTTTCTGTTTAAAAGGCACGACTGCGCACTGGACCTGCAGATGTGCTCAGCTTGTCGGTCTTCACAGATTTTACACCTAAACTTGCTCGTGTATCGTATGGAACACAGGTGTAGCTATGAGGTGGCATCTGAATCATTCGCAAGCTCAGACAAGCTCGTTATAAAAATAAATTCCACGCTTTCCACCTTTTTAAATTGTATAATTGTGCAGTTGGGGTATCAGGGTGTCATACCAAACAGTGTTTTAGTCATAATTTAAATGTTCATTGTCATGCAAACCTGACAGTGTTCATTTTAAGGTAAGATAAAACTGTATTTATCCTGAGGGAGACTGCTGAGCAGCAGTTGCAATACAAAGTGGGAAAAGTGTACGTATGAAAAATCGAAGATAACAGCAAGGTACAACCATGCAAAGAAGGAGCAAATCCAAAATATATGCAGTGCCAAAATCAGGTGAACAGCATAGAATCATCAAAATATAATCAGGTAAACGGTGGGGATCAAATATGAGGTATAGGTAATGTAAGAGTACATGTTCAATACATAATTGTCCTGATGTTTAGTTATAGTTAAGGTCATTATTTATTAGGGATGGGCAGATCCATCCTGCGGGATTGATACTTTAATACTCACAAGCTACTCATCTGGTATCGATTCCTGTAGAAGAATATCAAGAATAAAATTGTATAAATAAAAAACATGGGTGGCTGCATCACTCCTGTGCTTAATGTTTGTGCCAAAGCAGTCCTGACATTTAGCCGGCCCTGGTCACATGACTGTGGAGACCTGTGTGACATCACAACAGCAGCTCACAGTCGCACGCTTCAACACCAAACATGTTGGAGAATGGTAGAAAGGAAACGTAGCTTGGTGTGGTGCTGCTTTCAGTCTTTAGATAGAAACAGCAAGATGCACAATTAGTGACAAGAAAGTGCCACACAGCAGCAACATGAGTTAAGTCTTCAGATATTTAAAAACAACATACCCTGAAAGTTAGGAAGCTGCAAAAAACTGTTATTGTCCATCCCTACTTTTTATATTAACCATCATGCTCTGTCTGGATTTAATTTCAGGTGTGCAGGTTATCTCTTCCAGAAGGTTGGTAAAGTGGCTGCTACATCTGTAGGAGGAGGTCTTCTTCTGTTGCAGGTATTCTTTCATCACTGGGCGTTTACACGTATTAAACAAAAATAAGACACATTTCT
Organism: Epinephelus cyanopodus; assembly: GCA_026686955.1. NCBI lineage: Eukaryota > Metazoa > Chordata > Actinopteri > Perciformes > Serranidae > Epinephelus > Epinephelus cyanopodus. The sequence continues at coordinate 37,558,155 of CM048927.1, read as the reverse complement.
GGTGACTCTGCCTCTCACGTGCGTGTGACTCTTTCTCCAGATCGCTAACAATAGCGGCTACATCCAGGTGGACTGGAAGAGAGTAGAGAAGGATGTCAACAAGGCCAAGAAGCAGTTAAAGAAGGGCACCGATAAAGCCGGCCCAGAGCTAAACACATTCTTCGAGAAGGTATGATTTTTTTTTTAAGATTTCCATTTGTCACACTTGAAAATGAGAAACCTGGTAAGTCCTGAGGTGTGTATCAGAAAGCTAGATTAGTGGGTTAGCGAGCTATGTTGAGTCAAGAGCCAGGGTTTTGTGTTCTGCGAAGATGGCTCTCTTTTAAACTGGTTAGATCACCATGGTAACTTAAGCTGCAGACCTAACCAGGCTGGGACTAGTTACACTCTTGCTGCACCTTGATGTTGGGTGCTTCATTCAGCTGTGAAGGTGAATACAAAGACGGAGTGGGAGTGGGTAGGTCCGGTCTTGGAAAGGGTTATCATGTCTGACTGAGGCTTTAGGGTTTGTCCAGCCAGCTACAACTGCTACATTCCTGATTTGAGTTTGAGACCTTCATTGTCTATCATACTCTCTCTCTGTCCCCTCTTTCGTGTCCTGTCTGTATCTAAATTGTCACTGTTGATTAAAACATGGCTAAAAGCAACTTAATAATGTAATCAGAACAGCTAATTAGACTGTAACATTTCTGTAAAGGACAGGATCATTTGCAGTAAGTTATGCCTCCTACAGACTGTGACATCTTAGTGCAGCTACACTGTGCTACACGGATCCAATGAACTTGGGTTTGACATCAAATCTGATGTCTGCAGACTGTACGATGACAGCGCCTACTGAATCACAGGCTGAGACGCACAATAGCTTCCCATACTGAGTGCTCAAGGATGCTGCACAGGTTATTACTTCTCCAACTGTGAAGCACAACATGAAGGCTCACATTAAACAATAACCTAAAGTGTTGTGGGCACTATATACTGCGATGTGTGTGTGTTTGCTAGCTGCGATGTTGCTCAGCAGCTGCTATTTCCTCCCACGCTTTGTCCTTCTTTACGCAATCATGATCAGAGCTGGAGGACACATCATACAGGCAAGGCTTCTGCTGCCACGACTCCACAAGGTTTTCATCTTTGCTGGAATCCCACACATTTCTTTTAGTGCGTTTTGCCTCCATTGCGAGCTGCTATCTGTCTGTCTGTTTGGGTTTAGTGCCGATAAGTATGTCATTTCATGCTGCGTTTCTATAGGTGGTAACAGCAGTCACACAGTGAGATGGTCATCCCAAATTTCTGATACTGTCAGACTTTTATCCCAGGCTGCCTTTGATCAATCGTGACCGTGACAATGGCCATCCTTGAACATCTCTTGCTGTGCGACATAGGACGAATGTTTAGAGCCATGACCAAAGATATCGCCACGTTTCTGTCATGATGATCATCTTTCGAGACAACCCATAATTGCACAGCGTCTACAGGGCTTTGGTTATATGTGCTTTGTTTCCAGCCTCAGATGCAGCCAAGGAAGCAGCTAACTGCAACAACAGCTTAATAACTTGACATTTGGATTCAGTATTAAGTATGAATTAATATCAGTCTGTAAATAATTGTGACTTCACACACTGAACCGTGTTTTCTGTTTCCTTCAGTCCACAGAGTTTGTGAAGAAAAACATCGTCGTCACGAGTGGTTTCATCGGAGGATTCCTGCTCGGCCTGGCATCTTAGGCTCCGCCAAATGAGAGTCAGTATTCCTCTGATGTCGAGGAAAAACTGTAGGGAAACATTATAAATCATTGCTGGAGGGTTTTAAAATGTTTTGGCAGCGAGCAGCGTGTCTCAGATTAGTTTGTAGCTGTGTGTTTCTACATAAGCTGCACATCCTTTTGTCTACTTTAATACTGCACATGTGACGAGTACTGTCGATGTAATATGGGACTTCCTGGATAGACCAGAATGACCCTCTTAAAAACAACTCTACTCTCCAGGCCAAATAATACTGATACATATCATGCTAAATTAATTTAAAAACAGCGTAAAGGCCATGAGAATGTTTGTATTTATTTATTTTTACCAAACTGTCATTGTACCACAGAGAAAGATGATGCATTGTTGTCGCTGCCTTGTTGCGCACAGTTGAGCCGAGCATGGTGCAGCTAAGTGCGTTAGATTTAATTCACCTTCACGTGGCAGGTGGTGTCCGTGGGATTCCTCCAATGCCAGTGTTGTTTTTTTCAATTCCAAGCGTCAGTAATCAGTCATCTTCAGGGTTAAAGTGCTGATATATTTAAGATTGTTATGCCTCTCTGAGAGGTGCCACATGTTGGAAAGGCTCTGTCAGCCTCCCCCGAGTCTCTTTTTTTTAAATGTGTTGTGTGCAGCCATAAATTGATGTGTTAAGTACTGAAAGCTGTGGTTTGTCTTCAATGTAAGTTTGATGACTAAGTAAAAATTACAACATGAGTTGGACTGTTTGTCTTTTGTTTCATGACAGTTTATGTACAATGATACGAGTGCGTCTTTTACCCTTGACCTAGAGTCTGTTATGTCTTTAGTGTCATAACATGTTGCTTGTTTATGATCTGAGCTTGGTTTTACTTTCACTTACTGATTCCTGTGCACAAAATCAGGCCAGCCATTAGAAAATACAGACAAGGGGATGACATTTTCAAAAGTGGGCCCCTCATCTCACACATATTTAGTATCTACTTGTATCTACTGTCAAGACCTTGTTTTCTTACTTTGAAAAGCAGAGGTAGCCACGTGTGTCGTGGGCTGAAAAAATGCCTCCAGTGAATGATTAGAGAAAAGTAAAATCAAACATTGATTGAGGAAATTATTGCAAGGTATTAGATCATGAGTGAACAATTTTCTTTCTTCATGTAGGCGTATTTATTCAACCTTGACAGCTACTTTAATTAAATATTGATCAAATTGTGTGCAGAACTGAAATAATGTAAGTCAACAGGGTTACAAGATGAATTTAAACAGTGAAAGTATATTCTCTCATTCAGCTTCAAGTCTAGATGTCGGTAGATTTTTGTTGTGTGATCAATGTGAACGTGTACGTTGCTTTAATGTAGCTGATAAAGGTGGTTTTAGTGACTTTTACGCCTGAGTAGCTTCAACTACAATAATATTCATGATATTTATCAATTTATTTGTTGGTCTGTTTTTTCTATTAATCTAAATTTGCAAAGTAAGTAGTAACTAATTTGTCAAATAAATGTAGTGGAGTAAGAAGAATATTTGTCTCTGAAATGCAGTTGAGTAGAAGTATAAAGAAATACTCAACAGCTGCACAACAGCATTCAGGTAGGATAGGGCTTTCTTTTTCTATGTGGTTTTGAGACAATGTTAAATTTGTGCCAGGATTTAAGTTTTTTCCATAAATTTTATATAACAAATTGCACATATCTCTCATTTTGACAATAACAATAACCATAGTGCAAAAATAAGCCATTGGGTTTACTTTGAATAAATAATAAATAAAAGTATCTGTAACAGTACAGACTATCTATGAGACACATCTCATAGATGGAAAACAAGTGTCTCTTTATTAATCCAGTCCAAAGTCCAAAGATCACTCCAAGAGAGCACTTCCTTTATAACAGCTTAGATCACATTTCAGTTACATATGATACAGTTAATACAAGCCATGACAGGTTTTATGGCCTTTTATATTGGTACATGATTCAATAGTATTATGCAATTTTCCAAACCTTTCTAAAACACAGTAAAGAGGGGCTTTTGGTTTTTAAATTTAAAATTCGGCAAGAATAATCAGTAGATTTATGATATATGTCTGTCCCTGAAATTTCCCATCGTAGGCAAAGAATCAGAATATTAACATAGAATAATGCAAAATATCTACATTCACAATGCTAACAGTTAATTTGTAAACAGAAAAAAGTCGAACAAAAAATAAAAATGAAATACAGCAAATAATAAACAGTTTACATCAACATGTCTTTTATTTTGTGCACATACCTGCTACAACTTCCTTCCTGTTATGAACGTTGCTAAGAGACGCCCCAACAACAGGTTTCCATGGCAACCGATATGTACAGCAGCTGCGCTACATGAAGAAAACCGTGTTGTAAGTGTCATACAGCGATGGCGTTACCGTTTCTACCCGGGAACTCTCCCAACAAACAGGTAAGACTCACCGCTAACTGCATTTAATATGTTTAACTGAAATGTTTTGACTTCATTTAACGTTAGCTCAGGTCAGTTTGTGCAACGTTAGCCTCACTACACAGAAGTTAGCAGGCTAACGTTAAGTTAGCTCATGAGCTAACGAGCTAACTGTCTGAGAATGTGGCAGTTAGCAGTTAGTTTCTGTGAGTAACTTACACAGCTGATAGCACAAAAGCGTGTCAGATACAAGTTAAACGACGAAGGCAGCCGTTAGACACAGGTATACTCACCTTGTGGTGACGTCACAGTACAGACACCTGATATTAGTTAAACCATAAAACAACAAACTGCTCAGCTCTGTTGGAATTTACCCTGAAAATAATATGCTTCACTTTCTAATAAAGACCAAATAACTTTGTTCTGTATCATTTATCATTTGTATTTTTATTCATTTATTTTTGTGTGAAATATTTTATTCTCTCCCTTATTTTGGCTGACATCCTTTTTTCTCTTTTTTGTCTTTTTTTCTGCGCAGTTTTATTCCCATTTACTTTGATAATATGAGGGACTTGCCTTATTGTTGTAATTATAAATTGTTCAATAAAGTATAGTAAAAAATAAAAGTTAAACCATAAAATAACATGTAAGCAGTGATTTGGCTTTAGTGGAGATTCCAAGTCTTTTTAAAAGTTTATATACGTTTGCATTTCTACACTGCAGAAGAATTTAAATGCAACACTTTTGTTTTTGGCTCCTGTTTTTTACAGGTTTACTCAATTTTTATGCACTCAATATCTCTCAAGTTTTGATCACAAATTTGTTAAAAAATTTGTGTTAGTGAACATTTCTCCGTTTCCAATATAACCATCCACCTGACAGGTGTACCTCAGGATGGTCACAGCTAAAGGCCACCAAATGTGCAGTCTGTTATACAACGTAACGACCCAGATGTACAAGTTTTTCGGGAGTGTGCCATTAGCATGCTGACTGCAGAGATGTGTCCACCGGAGCTGTTGCCTCTCTGTAATGAGTGTTCATGTCACCACCATAAGATGTCTCCAGTGTTGTTTCTGTTAATCTGGCGGTACATCCAACCACGCTCACACACAGAGGTCAGTTACAGTGACAAACTGCTGTCAGGTCGAGACCCTGGTGAGGATAAGGAGCACGCAGATGAACCTCCCTGAGATGGTCTGTGCAGAAATTCTTTTGTTGCACAAACCAGCTGTTGTGGATGTAGAGGTCCTGAGCTGGTGTGGCCACACATGGTCTGTGGTTGTGGGGCTGGTTGGATGTACTGCCAAATGAACTGAAGCGACAGGTGAGGTTTCTACCGTTTTTTTTCCCCTGGTAAAGGGGTTTTTTGGGGGAGTTTTTCCTTATCCGCTGTGAGGGTCCAAAGGACAGAGGGATGTTGTATGCTGTAAAGCCCTGTGAGGCAAATTGTGATTTGTGATATTAGGCTTTATAAATAAAATTGATTGATTGATTGATTGATTGAGGTGTGACAGCCTGAAATGAACATGCAGTTCACTGGTGACAGCTCTGGTGGACATTCCTGCAGTCATCATGTTAATGACACGCTCTCTCAGAACATGTGTCGTTGTGTTGTCTGATCAAACTGCACAGTTTAGAGAGACTTTATATTGTGACCACCTGAAGATATATCTGTGTAGTAATGATGCTGTTTAATCTGCCACACCTGTCAGGTGGAAGGATAATACTGGAAAAGGAGAAGTGCTCATTTACACAGATTTGAACAAATGTGCAACCAGATAATTTGAGAGAAGTAAATAAAAAAGTCTTAAATCTGCAACTTAAACCTGTGAAAAACGTTTCCTTCAACATCTTACAAATATTTTGTACACATCATTACCAAGTCCATTTCATATTTTTATGTTGTTGGGTTTTTTTTTGTAAATTAAAGCTTCATACATGGTGGCAAGCAACCATGCACAATTACACGAGTTAAGAAGGAATAAAGTGCAAAAGTACGAAATTTGTTATCACCCTCCTTTTCATAATTGATATCAAAACCAACAACAATAATATTTAAATTAAAAAAAGAAAGAAGGAAAAAAGGTGTGCATTTAAATTTTTATGTTCAGTTTATTAATTCATGATTATAGTATACCAAAAAATTGAATTGCTTTACTTAATATTTTATTCATTTTAGATTTCTTTCTCTATATTTTAACTTTGACAATCTTAGGTCTGAATTTCTTAATTTGTTTTTTTACTTGTGTGCTTTTATTTTTAAGACATATTTAATTCTGTTGAAAATGTTTCTGTAATTGTTGTGCATTTGATATCAATAACTTGAGACTAATTACTTCTTGTAATGGTTGTATACCACAGTAATCCCATGTTACAGTATGTTTAATAAAAAAAAGGTTGGCAGTTAAGGAGAGGTGCTTTTTTTCTGTACTGCAGCTGGGGAAGGAGAGATTCCACAAATCCCAACATTTTGACTTTTCCAATGGAGTCTCGATGCTGGCTGGATCGGAGAAGCCAGGCATCGGAGGAGAGCTGTTAGTCGGTCAGAAGATTAAACCAAAGTATTCTGTCTACCCCAAAGGAGAGGGCAGTGCTTTACCATCATGGGTCGCCTTCGACAAACAGGTGAGCTGATCAGTTTTTGTGGCAGACACTCTTATTTTTGTCCATAACAGTTGTATTGAGTTGTATTCATTTTATGATTTCACGCTACCATTTAGCAGTGGCTTCAAAAATGAATATGTTGCATACAGCGCAGATAATGTATTATTTTAGTTCAAATCCATAATTTGACGACGTCTCATTCAGAAAATACTCTTTACGTTTGCCCCTGCAGGTTCTGTGTTTTGATGCATACTTTCAGGAAGCTGTGCTCGATGCACGAGATGAGACGTACAGGATCAGGAAGTGTAAGATCTTCTTCTACCTGGAGGATGACACCATACAGGTGGTGGAGCCTGAGTACAAGAACAGTGGCATCCCTCAAGGTGTCTGTGACATCACAGAAATGTCTTGTGAATGTAGCTCACATGAAAATATTTTATATATAGATATTATTTATGATGGGTAATTTATTGTGGGTCCCTTACCTCTGCTGTGTTTTTGTTCCCTGTGGCAGGAGTATTTATTCGTCGCCAGCGTGTCCCACTGCCTCCCCCAGGTGATGACCAGTTCTACAACATTTTCCATTTCAACATCAACCAACAGATGGTGCTGTACTCACGCACATTCACTGTGACCAGCTGTGACGCTTTCACAAGGAGCTTCCTCACAAAGCTCGGGCTGCGTCTGAATAACCCTGCCAGTGTGCCTGATGACCCCTACTGCAGCCTCCGAGAACAGGTGGGCCCCAGAGTCAGACCTGTTTTGATTTGTTTGTTTCAGGGTTTTTTTTTTTTAAACTTTTTTAAGGCCTTCTCCTAAAAATCACACTGGCAGAATCAAGTCTTACATATAAAATTAGTTAAAATTAGTTAGTTGTAGATGTGGAATTACAAGTTTCCTTTTTTTCTGATCAGGGACGAAACTACAAATATTTTCACTGTCAAACAATCTTTTTTTTTTTAATAAATTATTAATAATTTAGTCAATAAAATAAAACACTAAAATATTCCATTCACTGTATTAAATAATCATTAATAGTTAATAATTATTATTCTTAATTTTAATAATTATCAAAGTATTTTCTAATATATTTTTGTATTTGTTAGATTAATTTATATTATTATAATTTAATCAACTTATTGTTTCAGTTTCAACTCTGCTACACTGTTGATGCCCCGTTAAAAACCACTGATACCTACCTTTGAAAAATGTAATTACCAAAACAGTTTATTTTATGCATGTGTGATTATATGTCTTCTACATTTCACTCTATCCCTCCTTCAGATTGAGAAAAGCATGAAGCCACTTCGGCCGTACGAGCGGCGCGACACACTGAAGCAGTTCCTGGACCACGACCGTAAAGTCCTGCGCTTCAGCTGCTTCTGGGACGACACAGAGAGCATGTTCGGTGACCCCCGGGAGCTCGTACTGCACTACTACCTGGCTGATGACACCGTAGAGATCCTGGAGATTATCCCCCCAAACGCCGGGAGGGATACCGTGCCCAAATTCCTACGTCGCAGCAAACTACCTAAGGTGGGGCACCAGGATAGGATCTGTTCAACAGGAGTGTCTCTGGGCCACAGGGGCTGTAATTGTTGTCAGGGAGAGGAAGTAAATGAAAACACAGGCTACAGATATTCCTGAATACTTTTGTCTCACGCATTTATTTATGTGTTACATTTTGATGCCTGCTGGCACGTTTTACATTTAGATGGTTATTCCAAACCTAAAGGGCTGCAGTGGCTCTCCTTCTGGTTGGATGACTTCTCTCCATCCTTCTCCCACCATCCCCTCCTTCACCGAGAGCTCATTCACTCTGACAGGACGGCTGTGGCATCCAGGCTCCCTCAAGCATTTTGGCTTTCTCCTCCAGTTACCGACTGAAGCCTAATTCAACATGAAAGACAGCCAGGCCTCAATCGTGTGTGTGCGTGTGTGAGTGTGTGTGTGTGTGAGTGAGTGTGTTTTCAGTCCAGTAATTTTGTTTGTTCTCATGCCTTTTATTAAATGTCAGCCCTAAAGGTTGACCAGAATCCACCATCCAATGGGAAATCACCACGTCCTTAAAGACAGATGACTTCCTCACTCTGTCTCTTTATTCTATTAGTCTGCCTCCCTCCCTGTCCATCTGTCTTTGGGTCTCTCTGTCTCTCTTTCTCCAGATGTGTGCACCCATATTTGCATGCAGAATGCTGCTCACTTCTGTGAGGACGTTGGGTAATGTGTTTTGTGTAACAGAGTTTGTCTTTTCCTTCCTGTGGTTGTTTGTTGTTTCTCTGTAGCGTCCTCCGGCCCAGATGAAGCAGCCTGGGCAGATCACAGACCGCACGGTGCTCAATGTGTTCGCCTCCTCGAGTCAGGGGAAACGCCACATACTGGACAGCCTCAATGTATGTCCTGTTTCAGCCACGCTGGAGTTACAAACACACTGACATGACCAACAAATTAAACATGAAATTCTGTATCTGGGCCAAGAAGGGACTTGGCAGGGAGCGAGACTGTCAGGCCTAAACCAAGCTCTATAAGTTTAAGCCAAAGTTTAGGGACGCCCTCGTCCAATTAAAGTACAGTTTTGTTCGAATTCAATTAAAGGAGTTGTGTAGGATTTAGTAGCATCTAGTCGTGAGGTTGCAGATTGGGCGATATGGACCAACATTCATATCTCAGTATTGTAATTTATATGAAATGGGCCACATGTTTTCAGCTGCAAGTCAAAGATACATTTGAGATGTCACAAACTTATAACAACAGACTGTGATCAAAATAAAATTCAAAGACGGAATTTATACCCCTGGTTGAAAATATACAGCTGCACAATAGTCAGCGGTGGGGTTTCTGTGAAGTGCCGTAAAGTTTTGTTGATTCAAAACACACATTAAACACACATTAAACATGGCTTAGTAGAGACAATTTCAAACAGAAATCAGCTTCACTATAACTCACAGCATTCACAGACAAACACTTGTCTTTTCCTGGACACATTCTCCCCACAAATACAGCATGCTAACGTTATTAGCACAAGTCTATGGCATTTTACATTGTATACATTAGCCTAGCAGCTAGCAGACTTTTCCTCTTATGAAGCCAGGGACAACAGCAACATTTAACAAAGGTAACGTTACAAATTTCAGCTCCATTACAACTCACAAGGTTCACAGACAAAACAACTGTCTTATACTAAACTCGTTTTCCAAACAAATACAACATGCTAATGTTATTAGCACAAGCCTATGACATTTTACATTGTATAAATTAGCCTAGCAGGTAGCAGACTTTTCCTCTGCTCATATGAAGCCAGGATAAATCATACACAGGACTTTAAATGCTATTTTGTGGAGTTTTTTATTGTCTAAACAATTTATTGTTCCTTATCTGTGAAATTAAAGTAAATAAAAGCTTTGTTTCCACTGAGGGAAATGGTTTCAGCTTACAGAGACAGACAGGAGGTCTGCGTCACTGTGACGCGTAGTTACACCAATTATAAGTGTGTTTTGGCCATGCATTGTGTTAGACAAGCTTGTACCTGAGCACCATTTTGACTGAAACTAATCAGAGGCAGGTTTGACTCAAACAGTTTGAGCTGCATGTAAAATTAATGCGCGTTCTGCTAAATTAAAAATGTCTCAGATGTCTTTCAGTCATCTCATCCTGTCCTCTGTCTTCTGTCTCCTGCAGACAGGAGCTGTCCATGATGAGTTTTATAAGGACTGTGATCTGACTGTAGGAGGGGAGGTGAATGTGTGGGGCAGGAGAGTGATCATCACCGACTGTGACCAGTTCACCAAAGACTACTACCGCTCCAAATACGGCATAGGTAACCATTATCATTGATTTTGTTTTTATTTCACTACTGCATTCAAACGGTTTCTTCAACCAAAATATGCTGCTTTATTACATGAGTTTAAAGGATATATTTATGATGTTTATAGACTAAATTATGGATCAAACCAGATCTTACATAACAAAATGCATAATATGTGCATTCACACTGGCTTTGCCTCCTCTAATGACAAAGACATTTCAGCTGCTCATATTTTAATGGATTTAATCTTGCTCCTGCCTGCAGTACTTCAATCTGAACACTGAGGGGCAGTAAGAGCAAACACCAACAGGAGCTGATACCTGCCTACAATACAGATTCCTTACTCTGAGGATGAAGTATGTTCAGCTATAGTTTGTACAACTGCAATGATGTTCTTTCTTTAAAAAGCTCAATGAGTACTCTCCATGGAAACATTTACCACTGTAAAATCTCTTTCAACACAGAAAAAGGTTTTTTCCTTAACAAAAGAAACTTCTTAAGGGATTCTGTGCAACTGTGTAAGTCCCTCAGCTAAGGAGAAATTAAGCCTTAAGTGTCATACTTAGAAAAACTTAAGGGGTTTTGTGCAGTTTTCACAATGGCTGCTATAGTCAGCAACTCCTCCTCAAAAAGCAGTGTTGGAAATACACAGATTTTAATTCATTGTTTTTACTGGTTTAAATTACTGGCTCCATTTGTTTTGGAGAGAAAGAGTGGATAATTCAGCTCCCAGTAAAAACCTCCTGAACGTCTGGATCTTATATTATTAGAGAAAAAAGGTGAGCACACATTAGCAGGCGTTTGACGAGCCGAACAGTGTCAGAGAAACATTGATTTTTTTAACGTCAAACTGCTTAATTCAATGTTTTTACTGGTTTAAATTAGCTGATCTCTTTGTTTTGGGGAGGAAGAGACGTCTGCAGATAATTCAGCTCCCGGTAAAAACCTCCTAAACAATGAACACTGAGGGATTCTAACCAGGAGTAGTTTCAGTACCACTAGACGACACGAAATCCCCCTAAATCTTCCATACTGCTCCTTTAAGTACAGTACTTGAGTAAATATACTTAGTTACACTGCACCACTGGTAGCCAATATAATGTTCTGTTTCACGGTTGCTCCTTGGTTGAGGGATGTTAATGTAAGAAGTAATTAGAGAGTTCAGCACCACTGTCTGTCTGTCATCAGATACTCTGGCCCCCAGTGTTCATATTTGTTGATGCCTCCACAGTTAAAGGCACTGGGGCCACAGGACGCACGCTGCTCCCCAGCAGGAGAAACCCAAGCTGGTCCTGGTTGTGTCTGCCACCCTGGGCAGGATTTGGGGCTTGCAGCATTCATCACAGTAGCAGAGGAGGCGGAGCCGCCAGTGACAGGCCGCTGTGATGGAGCGTTCTGTCTGACTCTGAGCAGTCAGAGGTCAGCTGAGGGTTACAGTTGGACCCAAGCGGCTCTGCTCCTGCATGGATGGATTACCTGCTGCCCTCTGATCATCTCAGCCCTCCACCTGGGTTTCTTTCTTCTTTAAAGTGTTTTGTCTTTTCTTTCTCCTTCTTCCTGTTAGAGGACTTCACCCCAGTGCAGTACAAAGCTCCCCCGGCCCCGAAGCCCCCGAGGCTTGTGCCCCCCTACAACGGCTTTGGCTCAGAGGAGGACTCGCTAAGCTCCTGCCAGGGCCTGCTGCCCAAGCCCCCACAGAAAGATTTCCTCAAGTTTATGAAGAAAGACAGGTTGGATGAGTTGTAGTCACAGTCACAATCGAATTACTCACTGAAATGTTTGTGTGCGTTAGTGGCAGCTCTCAACTCTGCTGCGTGTACGTCCCCATAGATGCGGCCTAGACAGCAATGTGCTGAACTTCCGCGCCAAGATGGTGACCAGCGATCCAGTTGACAGAGACAGGGTGTTCATCATCTCCTTCTACCTCTGCGATGACTCCATCAGTATATTTGAACGTCCGCAGAGGAACTCAGGTAAAAAACGTTTGGACCATAACGGCAAACAAACTGCTCTGAGGACTGGAGATACAAATCTATGACTCTCATGGTAAACATTTGGTTTGTCAGAGTCAGTTTCCACTGTTTGAAAACAGATGACGTTCAGTTCGTAGACCTACTTTTAAAGGGATGGGGATTTTCCCTCCAGTGTAAATCAGGATTTGACAGTATTGTTTTTACAGTGTAAGATGAATAATATGTCATGGGTTAAAGGAGCGTTCAGCAGGGCTCCAAAATGAGATATCCAACCACTGCAATGATGTTAACAAAACCAGTAGTGATTCAAATTTGATTTAGATTTAAGTTCAATTTCAAAGTTAAAACATGTGATCTAAAAAATAAACGCCAGTGCTTTAATTGTGGACTAAGTTGTAAAGTTGATTTTTAGTGAAATGAAAATAAATGAGTGATGATTTAACGCCGTCCTCCCCTCTGTCACACAGGTGTGCTTGGTGGGAAGTTTCTGGAGCGCGGCCGTGTGAAGAAGCCCGGCCAGGAGCTGTTTAAGAGCGAGCTCTCTGAGTACTTCACAGCTCAGGATCTGTACGTTGGAGCGACCCTCTGCCTCAACAATAAAAACTTCCATCTCCTGGATGCTGATGAATACACGCTCAACTACATGGAGCAACATGCTGAGGAGGTAGGGAGGGAGTATTTGTTTCTTGTGGTTTTCTAAAGTTTACGTGGGGTTTCATATCAAAGGATTTAATGTCGCCAGCAGTGGTGGTCTTTGGAGCAGGTTGATTACAGCCTTCGTTCTGTGGTGGTTACAAATGCTTCATGTGATGACAAACTGAATGTGTATTTATCCGAAGTTCCCCAAAGCCAATGTGGGAAACATTCTCAGTAAACTGCGGTCTGTTCCGGAGGAGAAACAGAGTGAGATCAGGAAGTTTCTGACTCTGAGTGACCCCGGCAACTCCGGCTTCATCGCCTACGAGTCGTTCAGGTACAGTAATACAGCCAGATTTAAGTTAGAGTTAGATTTAAGTTCACCTAAAACATATGTATATAAGATCTAATCATAAAGTGTAAACCATGTTAACATTATGGTGGTAATTATCAGTTACAATACGAGATGACTCACTCACTGTAAACCGAATTTACTCAAGGGTACAATAAATATTCTGAAAAAAAGTTACATGTGTGTATAACCAGAAGGAACAAGTCGGATAGTTGGCAGGAAGCTTAGATAGAGACATACTCACTGAAGTACAAATGATATCAGGTAATTACCGTCCAGTTCAAAGAGTTTAGTATGTCTGGAAGAACTGACAAAAGGATGCAAAGAGGAAGTCTATACATACTTGCTCTAAAGCTGCCGTTGGTAACGTTTATAAAAATACCTCTTCTTCATCTTGAGGTTTTTGCGAGTCTGTGAATGCAACGCAGGCACAACTCTTCCTTTTTTGCTCAGCAGCACTTTGAGGAGTTTTGAGTCGGGGGTGGATAATTGATCGGTCGATCCCATCCGATCTGATTCCACGAATAAAATCAGCTTCACTCCAGCAGAACCAGTTTCATTGGTATTCAACAGCACAGTACATCACACATCTCCCTAGTAAGTTAACAAGGCTTGGAAATACATCAGCTGAGTGCGAGAGGAATTTACGAACTTTGCCTTAGACGTTCAATATTGCCAGGGTGGGCAAAACCAAATCCAAGCAGCAGACGGTGACGTGGACCGGCGTACATCTGCACCAGGATTTACTCACAGCAAGAATGTGCTTTACTTACTGCACACGATGCACCAGCCCAACATGGCGGGGACAAAGGCTCTGGAAAAACAACTGCGGCCCACCAGCAGGTGCCCTAATCACTGTCAGTGCACCAGATACAGGTCTGGCTGGACCAGTTTGGTCAGACAAGATCGACCGTCCAGAAGTTTACAGCCATAGCAGTAACAGAATCTTGATTCATATTTAATCAACACTGACTAGTTTGACAGTTTTACCACAGTTCACAAGCAGCTGTGTTAGAGACTCCTCGGCCCTCATTGGTTGTTGTCGTTCAGCTGTGGTGGTTACTTTCAAATTCCATTAGAAACAATTCGAGGAGGAGGAACATGATATATTTTAAGGATTATCTGTCCCATACTACTGTCAGGATGTAGATTCAGTTTCAGCAAATATGACAAAAACATTTATAAAAGTTACCAACTGCAGCTTTAAACTGAGGACTGTGAGACGTGGTTATGTCGTCCAGTCTTTGTGTGTGATTGTATTTATATGTGTGTGTGTGTGTGTGTGCCTGTATGCCCCGCAGGGGCCTGCTGAGCGGCCTGGACTGCGGTCTGTCTGAGCACGAGGTGCTGGTGCTGGGCCGACATCTCTCAGAGCGCGAGCAGCCTGAGGTGGACGTGGGCCTGATGCTGGCCGTGGCCCAGGACTTTCTCAGGAAGAAGCACTTTGAAGAGCTCCCTCACATGGCCAGAGCCTTCATGCACAGCGACCAACACAAGTAGGCGGATGCACAAACACACACACACAAACAGATGTTAGCTAAAGACAAAAATTATGTTGCAACAGAAACACACACACAGGCAGCGTCACAACAAGACATCAATCGTGCAGTCAGTGGCCCCACATCTCAGAGCAGCGATTAGTTCCAGCAGTGTGAGAGTGGAGCATTGGAACCAGATGGACCCTGAAGACCTGTATGGCATGTAGCTCTGCAGGCCACAGGACACACACACACTTGGTCTCTTCCTGTATTTGTGTCTTTCTCTCTGCCTGTCGCCTTTCTTTTCTTTTTATGTATAAAATCACATGTTTAATACATGTAGACACAGAACTGCCCGTCCATAGTTGCTGGAATTGAGGGTCAACGGAGCCACGAGGTTAAGCTGACTGGTCTGTGTGTGTGTGTGTGTGTGTGTGTGTGTGTGTGTTGTGTTGACACTCTCAGTGTCAGATTGTTCATCAGCATCCCTGTAATGAAGATGGCATGACAAGAATGGGCCTCTGGAGCGTCTGGCATCACGTTGGACAACAACTGTGGTCTTAGAGGACAAGCGTTCCCTGTTTCACATTATTGTCTTCATACACATTCAGTCTGAGACATTTTTATATAAATAATTTGTTGACACATGAGTGGGAGCTTTTTAAAATATCAGCAACTCATTGCTCTGATATTATGTGTTTAACTTGTCAGCAATGACTAATGATGCTGCCCAGTGGTTATTAAACATCCCAAAATGTGGATTGTTTTCAGTTTATAGTCTCTTAGGCTGCTCTCAGCCATAGAGGCGTCTCCTTTGGGCTGAATCAGGGACTCATGTTGTTCCAAAGTTGTATAATTGCCTAGAGTTGGTTCATGTTCTCACGGCAGCATTTACAAGAGGACCAGATCAAATGCCTTGTGTGAGAAAGCTGCTCTTGATTGGTTAGAATTTCCATGTGGGAAAAATCCAGGAAGTAAAACAAACGTTGAAGAAGAGAACACTTGCAAGATAAATGTGACACTTTCTAATGTCACAATGGAGGGACAACTACGCAGGTTGATTTTAGTGCTGAGGCCAAAGGTCAAGGTCACTGTGACCTTGTCTGTGTCATTCTTGTGACTGTGTTATCTCAAGGACATTCAGAGGGAATGTTACAAATTTAGCACAAATGTTTAGTTGAGCTCAGCAATAAACAAATTAGATTTTAGTGGTCACAGCTCAAAGGTCACTGTGACATTAAATCAGTCTTTTTGTCATGAACACAATATCTCAAAAACACCTTGAGGGAATTTCTGCGAATTTGCCACAAACGTCCACTTTGAATGAAAGATGAAGTGATTAGAATTTCAAGGTCACTATGACAGCATTTGTCACATTGTTATGAAAGTGATATATTAAGAACATCTCAAGGTAGTTTCTAGAAATGTGGCACAAACTTGGACTCAAGAATGAAATGAAAAGAATTTCATGGTCGAAGGTCACTGTGACCTCGCAAAACATGCTCTTAGCCAAAACTCAAGAACTCATTTGCTATTTCTGACAAAATGTTACACAAATGTCCAATAGTATAAAATAATGACATGACATTTTATATCCAAAAGGTCAAAGGTCAACTTCACTGTGACATCACAATGTTTTCCATAAAACATAAAACGAACAGACGTGGTTTTCTTATGCTGGATGCCCACATCTCTGCTTTCCTTTGTGTCTCCAGCACTGGCCGTCTCTCCACCAAAGAGACAAGGACCATCTGTAAGGCCTTCAAGCTTCCTCTGCCCGAGAACCTGCTTGGAGGTCTGCTCAGCAAGTAAGAGCCCACTAATCACCACACAGCTCGCAGTAGAACAGTTCAAGGTCCCACTGTGTCCTCAGAATGTTTTTTAATGATGCATTTTCACTCACTGTAAAGTAAATCTCAGCTCTTTGCCCAGAAGTTTTTTCCTGGCATGGTTGAAAAATGTCTGAAGCACCATTTAGACTGATTACCACTAAAAAATGTTGCATTGAAAGTCAAGCAAAACAACTTCATTTAAACAGAGGGAGAGCTGTCGTTTGTTATTCTGAGGTTTCTAAACAGCGTGTTCTTGTTTCCAGTGGTGGAATGTTACCAACAGTGTTGAGCATGTAATGCGTTACATATTACTGGTTACCTTCATTTGAAAGTAATAAGTTACTTGACAACATTACTCTCTGTGTAAAGTGATGCGCTACTTATTACACCACTTTAGTGTTACTTTTGCCACAAATTCTTCAGGAGTAGAACTGGGCATTTTGAAATGGAAGAGGGTCATATTGTTTCATAGCAGGTAATCAAAGCACAGAAGCCCCAGTTTAATCCAGTTCATTAACGTAAAAATCCACCGGTGGAGGATATTGTGTAAATTAAAGAAGGCTCTCCTCTGGAGAACAGGTCTGGTTCATTCATGCATGAACATGGAGTGGTTACCACGTTTTATTAAAATCACCCTCTTATATTAACAATAGTGTGAAAACAGATGGATTGGCATGTGAGTCGGCAAGTATGATGAGTGCAAATTAATACACCAGAGGTTGAAGACCCACCTGCCGGTTCCCGATGTGCTGGTCAGCTACAACAGTATTAGTATAAGAATATTCATATATATATTTGTATAAGAAGGACGATCAGCATTGCTCAGTAATGTGAATGGAAAAACAGCCAACATTCAAATAGACTTTGATGTGCTGATCACTGAGATGAGAAACAAACAGATCAAAGCCCAACTCCTTATCCCTGCTGCTTTCAAGCAGGGACGTAAAAGTAGAGCAGAATACATTTTAGACGTTATAGGTATGTGAATGTAAAACCCGTTGAACATGCTAACAGTATGTCATCACCCAGATGTGCCAATCACCAGCACTCTTCTATAATGTTATCTGTACTGACATGACGACACAAAAACCTTTGGGAAAGTGTTTCCTGGTGGCACACTGTAGAAAATGGCTGTGAGAATTAATGTAACACATTACTTTTGTAACATGTTACCCCCAACACTGGTAACCCCAGATTCACTCTCGTTTGGTGTTTCCCCATTAGATATGTGTTTATGTTGCCCTGTGTCTCTTGGATACATGCTGATTATGGTCTGGCACCTGGTTGCTACCTGTTATAAAGCCCTGACCTCACCTGAGCGCTGCGGGGGTTACACACCTATCAACATCACGAACACAGAAAATAAGAAGAAAATAATAAAATCCAGGCATGAAAATACAGTGTCACACTGTGATGATGGAGAGGGATCACTGCTGTTTGAGTCTATACATTGTTTTTTTTTTTTTTTAGGAAAATACTGCATAATATATCTTTAATAAAATGATCTGGATACTTCTTCTACCGCTGCCTGTTTCTAATCTGGATGCATGTCTGTTGTAGGTTTGCAGAAGGAGACAAGATCGACTACCACGCCTTCCTGGCTGGCATCAACTGGATGGAGCAGCTTGCTCCCCCCGTCATGCCCGAAGACTCCTTAAAGGTGAGACAGGGGAAGCAAGCAGCAGACAAGTGGGGAGGGAGAGAACTTTTTTATATGAGAGTGGATTGGAAAGCGCAGTAAGTGATTTCCCAGTGTGTGCACAGATTTTTAAACAGTTGTAACTGAAAATCAATCTAAATTTTGCCGCTACCTGCGATGACTCAGTGGAGCAGTGAGCCAAAAGCAGAATGAAGTGAGTGGGAAGGAATGGTCAAATGGACAAGAGGGCAATATATCGTGCACAGACACTGACGTTAAAGAGAGACAGAGACACACACACACACACACACACACACACACACACTCACTCACAGAGGTGGTCAAAAAGGAAGGAAGTAGCTCCTTTGTTCTTCTCCCCTGCATTTGTATCTTTCCTGTGTAATGCTGATTTAGTATGCTTTGCCATAGCCAAATCTAAGCAGAAACAGGTGAGCAGGAGAGATATACAACATGGCATGACAACAAAGGGAGAGTGGACTGAATCTGTGTGTGTGTGTGTGTGAGCAGTGCTAACTTAATTCTCCGTTTCCCTCTGTCAGGGGTTTCCAGCTGCTCTGTTTGTCGCTGTGTTCTCAGCCCGAACTATTTGTTCAGTCTCTGCTCAGTCTTTGAAGGTTATTGCGCCTCACAGCGAGGACACAGCAATGATGTCATGTTGTCAGACTCAGATTAATTAACTGCTCCCCGGGCCTTTCTGGTCTTTGCTGCAATACATATTCTGTTTGGTACTGCCAGTCTTCTCATTACGTTCATTATGTTCTTTCTTTCTAATCATAATATCCATCTTGGGACCATTTCAAAAAAAGGCCTGCTTTAAAGAAATAGCTTAATTACATTTGTCCTCTAATGTTGAAACAAAGTTATTTTGTTTTCTAAGTATGAGGTTTAATCAGTCTAATGGAGGTTGTTCAGTGTATAACCTACAGCAGACGTCTGTCTCCCAGTTTGGAGAAGCGACAGGAGTGCAGATACGGAAGCTAAGCAGTGTACTGCTGCAGAGGGGTCAGCAACAAAATGTACTTTAGCCACCTAAAAAAATCAATAATAGTTTAAATGTACACTATATAAAGAGTATTTCACCACTTTACCTTTTCATCAGACAGGATGTTCCAACAGGGAAGCCTTTAATGGCTACAGTTCCTCGTCTGTGCTCTTGTCAAAGCCAGACTCCACTGACAGTGGAGTCATTTGACTCACTGAACTCAGGAGCTGCTGGTGTACTGGAGTCTTGATCACTTAGGGCATGTACACAGCAACAACATCTTGAGACAAACGTTAGCTACTTAGCTAAAGTAACGCTACATTAACAGAGAGTTAATATTAATAATAGTAATAATAACTTTATTTCTATAGCGAGCAAGAGTTACAAAGTGCTTTACAGTACAATGTGATACTGTATGAGGAAAGTAAAAGAACATCATTTACAGAAAATGCAATGTAAGAGTAATATATTTCAGTCAGAAACACTTTTGTCAAAGAAAACTTTATTTCCATTGCAGTATTATATTTGGCGGTATGGCTCTGTTCTGGGGCCCCTCTGCCTTTCCTCAGGCCTGCGCAGAAGGCCTCCTCCATGCGTGTGGAAAGCATAAGGCTGAGAGAGCACACTTGTCTGCCCTTCCACGTGCAAAAGAGGAAAACATGAGGCAGAGAAGCAAACCTTCCTGCCCTTCCATGTGCCTACATGGAAAGCCTAAGGCAGGGAGAGCAGCAGCAAAGACCCCCATGAATTCTGTACTGAACAGGGTGCCAGTGTAATTCAGCCAGGACTGTAAAGAGATGTTACCTACGTCGAGTATTTGTGAAAAGCTGTGCTGCACCATTCTGTACTAATTGTAAACGGTTAACTGAGAGAAAACAAGGGTGTGGATAAGCTGTTCAGCTGTGGATTTGTAAAGTATTGGTTTGACCTTGGCAATACAGAGTTAACGAGCTCTCCCCGCCACCATTTTAAACGCCAATAACACAAACAACATAACTGATTGAGGCAGCGGTAGACCAGCAGCGTCTGTGCCCATCAATATTAATTCACTGCTTTTCTCAACGGAGTCTGGCTTTGAAAGGACGTACACCACTGCTTCAGCCCCCTGTTGGAAGCTGCTGTCTGATGGTAAGCTAAGGCAGTGAAAATGTTCTAATGTAGCATAAATACATTGTCAAACTCCAGCCTGCTTCTCCAAATTGGGGACGTGTTGACATCTGCTGTATCCCTTGTAACCCAACTATGGATAAGTACCTCAAACAACCCCTCCTCAAAACATCGGAACTATCCCTTTAAGAACAACCCTCACTTTTCAAACTGTAAGCAAAGCAGTATTATTTACATAGCACATCTGTTACACTGACAACTTAGGGAGCTTTTCAAGTTGTACAAAGTAGTTAAAACAGAGTAAGAGAAATACAGGAGAGATCTGTCTCAGAGAAGGAATAACAAAAGTTAAAATGTTAACAGTTGAGCAGCAGATAGTAAAACCTAAGTAGAGACTGAAATACTTAACGTTTGGCAACACTGAACAGAAAAGAATTTAAATGTGTGCTGAGGTGTGTAGTGACTCGAGTGTTTCTGTCGTCTCCAGTTTGAGGTGAACACGAGGTTTGACGCTGGTGAGGCTGCAGTGAAAAACGTCAACTACTCGTCCCTTCTGGAGGACGTGTTCAGCTTTCCCTCCAACACCGCTGACCCAACAGCCTCAACATAGACACAAGGTTTTGCCTCACAAACACAAACTGTTTGTTCATCAATTAAAGAACACAGTCTATCGGTAAGCAGCGTCTGTGTTGTCATTGCGTGTTATGATGAGAGATGTGGGTAAGATGTGTCTGCATAATCAGAAAGTATGTTTTCTGGTATTAATGAATAATTTGGCGTTGATGATCTGCTCAAGCGTGAGCTAACAGTTCAGTTAACTGGAAAATTGATGCTTTAGGGGGACACGTTCTGAGAACACAGATGGTTTTTGGTGTACTTGTGTGTGTGTTTCCATGAGTTGGTTTGGATCTCATCGAGACATGGTGAAAGACACAAGGCGTTGAAGCAGAACCATGTTTCAGCTCTGGGCAGTGTGTGCTCAGACACATTATGATTATAGGATCGTCCACTGTGTCCTCCAGCACTGTGCTAAGTTGATAAGAGGGGAAATTCTCCTTGGAGTGAATAATTAGTGCTTTACTTTGACCGTACGTTGGCTACATTTACCAATAAGACAGAAGCCATCCATATGTGTGGAGACCACAGACAGAGATGGGCTATAATGAGCCCAAAAGCAGGGAGGTGTATCCAGGCCAAACAGACCTCATATGTTTAAACCTCACATGGAGTTTGCGATATAACGTATACATGAACATCAGTTAGATTTGGGGCTAATTCAGTCAGTCACCACCAGGGTAACCTCTCTGTGTTTCTCAATATATTAGAGTTGTGGTTACGTCAACCAGTTAGTGCTAAACGGCGCAGGATGGGGGGAGAGAACTTAGCGACGGAGCAGCAGCTAGGGAGACGAAAATTATCTCATTTGACGACGCAATTCCTTAGTTTATTCTTTCCCTCTACTCTAACACTGTTGAGAAGCTCGCCAATGCATTGCAGACACTCCTCAGATATCTAACTTGCTAAATATGTGGACCTGTCGGGGACACTGTCAGCAAGCTAAAGCCACCGACAAAACAACTGTCTTATACTAAACATGCTTTCCAAACAAATGCAACAAGCTAACATTATTAGCACAAGCCTATGGCATTTTATATTGTATAAATTATCCTAGCGACTAGCAGAGATTTCATCTACCCAAGACTTAAAATGCTATTTTTGTGGAGGCTTTATTGTCTTCACAGTTGTTGTTTCTTATCTGTGAAATTAAAGTAAATAAAAGCTTTGTTTCAGCTTACAAAATAGACAGATCTGCGTCACCGCGATATGTAGTTACATTTTGTCTGTCATAAGTACGTGTCAACAGTGTTCGTGTAATTACTCTCACTGCCTGAGGGGGGAGACAAAAGCTCCACAATGCAGCTTTAAGTTAGAAGAGTAAAAATAGTTATTTTATGTCCTTTTTGTTTTCAGCACCTGTTTGAGACTCATTGCAGAATCAGAGGTTTAATGTTGATGACAGTTTATCTCTTATATGAACTGGATGAAAACATACAGAGAACAGGAACAGCAGCCTCATCATGTGTGTGTGTGTGTGTGTGTGTGTGTGTGTGTGTGTGTGTGTGTGTGTGTGTGTGTGTCTGTCTGTCTGTCTGTCTGTGTGTGGCGGTGTTAGACTATAAAAAGGCACAGGTTGTTCAGGTTGAGGCGCCACTGTAATCAGAGCCTGCGCTGCAAATTCTCGTCAGGGGATGAGTCAAACATTAGGTAATCAACCACCCAATCCCCCTCTATGTAACCAGCACACACACAAATCAAACACACACGCACCCGTCCTGCCTCACCCCCTTCACACTGAGCACAGAAACAGTGCATTACATCACCGCGGGCATTATCAGGTCCCCTCTGGCTGCTTTCACACATACTAAAATATTAGCTTCCTCACTCACCCACCGCCAAAACACAAAGGGTGACGTTGATGCGGTCGGCGGTGGCAGGGAGCTTCCTGACTGGCCTTTTTTTGCCTGGCAAGGCTCGCTGTGAGAGAGGGAGGACAGCCAGGGAGGAACTCCCCTCCCTCCTCGTCCACTGCTCCTCTCCCTCCTGTCAGTCTTCGTCTCTGTGCACCCACTCATCCCATTTTCTGCCCTGTCATGCTCTGTGGCACAGCAACAGCCAGCTGAATGAGTTGCATCCTCATCATTTGGAATCCGGCTGCAACGCATGATGTACGGGCGACAAATATGTATGTTGATTTTTATATATAGTACCAATTAAAGGTCATGAAATCCCATTAAAAGACCAACACCAACCTGTGGCTTTCAGTGCTGAGCTCAGGCAGTGCAACAGCATGACTCATGTGTTTTTAATAGTTATTGGACAATGGAGCTCAGTGACACAGAGGAATAAGATATACAGACAGCACCACAAGTTTTGGTCTTTTGATAGAAAATATGTCTTTATAATAAGACACAGGGGCGTCCCAATTCAGTTTGCAAAAAAGTTAGCATTGCAAACCATGGATAGGTTTCATTTGTATGTTGTTATGTAGGGATATGCTGAAACTTTGCTTTGTCTTAAAATACCTAGTTTTGGGGAAACAATACCTGTTGAAAGTGCAGCCGTGTCTTGGTAAAAAACACCTGCTTTACCTGTCGTTACCTCCACTGAGGGGTCGCTACAAAACACCCATGTTTGGAGCCTAAAAAGCCGCTGGAAACACATCAATGACTCGCTAAAACACAACCGGATTAGTTGTTTGGTCTTGAATGGTCTTCTGCAGCATGGTGAGCAACTGATGTTCAAATGATAATTTTTCAGGTGAAGTATTATTTTTAATTGACGATTGTGGTGCAACATTTAGATGTGTGGATTAAAAAATGTAAACAATAGTTTCATACTTTCATTGTATTTGGCTCGGCCGTTGGCTTCATCTGTTGTATCAACATCCAAGAATTATTTGTCGAACCCCAACCAACACGTTGACTAACATGTGAATCAAACCTTGCACCAAACGCTGGGATTAAACTTTCATGAATCACCGTCCCTGATGAGGTCTCTTCTCAGCAGGCCATGTTTTGTTGATGCGGTGTGAGTGGCTGCTCTCTGCCGTGTCTGCGTCTCTACACTCAGCAGAAGCTGAACATGGAGGCTCGTTGCAAAGAATCTGATGCTCACGTTTTGTCTGCTCTCCACTTTACTGCTGTTCTGCTCAAAACCACTGCATTGTAAAAACTGATATACAGGAAGATCATAAATGTCTCTGGGGTTGAGAGGATCTCAGTGTGTTTGTGCACATGCATGTCTGCACGAGTGTTTGTGGCGCACGCATGTGAGGGCTTAATGCAAGTCTGATGGAGTCATGGCTAATCTATGAAGTCTAAACAGATATCTGAGAAGAAGTGGGGGAAAGTTTCTGTTTACTGGCTGCTTGCCTTTCTTTTCTCATGACAACAAATCCTGAACCTGGAAGCACACAGACACACACGCATCACGGAGCACCTGCGTTCAGATGTTTTTCTCAGAACTGTTCCCCCAGAGCTGCAAGTTTTGGCCCCAGAGTTCACTCTGAATAAGCTTCTGTCAGTTGATATCGCTGTAGGTCTCATGTTTTAATATGGTTGCATCACTTGATTTTTAAACAATTGAAAAACCTATTTTGGGATTGTTTTTGAGTATATGTAGTCTACGCATTTCCTTATTCAAAACTGAAAGGTTTGCTGTATAAATGACGCACAGCGGTGCTTTAAACTAGAAATTCAATGATAAATGATTCAGTATCATTGATGCAAAATTAGAGCATCGATGCATATCATCATCTTTAAGATGAGCCTCTTTTTTAAAACTCCCATTGCACATATGTGTCACCATTTCCTTCCAAGCACATCTCCTTCTCAACACGCAAACGGTGCTAGCGGCCTAGCCCCAGGCCGACACTGGCAAGCAGCCAAGAAAAAGACAATGAGGATATTTACTCAGATCGTCTTATATCGATTGCAGCTCCCTGAATTGAAAAAAATCTAAATTGTATCATTGCAGACTTTATGGTATCAACAAATATTGTATCATTGTTCAAAGAATTGATATGATATGACTCTGTTTCCGTCCTCACGGTGTGCCGGTGTTGGACGGTGGGTCGCTGCTGCTGCTGCTGCTGCTGGCTGTATGTGCATATGCCCCGCCCACACACACACACATTCTCATTGACTGATGAATTGGCGCTGGTTATATATATTATTGTGGCGTATTGATTTTGAATACAGTCCATCTGATGCTGGTTTTGTTTCATCACTGTAGCCAGTATCTCACTATCACTATCCTCATTCAGATTTTAAGAAGCTACAAATTATATTAAGCCACAAAATAAGTCTGAAAAGCTGCAAATCAGAACAGAAGTACAGAGAGTTGTTGACTAGAGATGATACACTGTCTCATGGTGTTGACTTGGTGTGAACCAGCAGGTTTTTACGACGTTGCAGAACGGCACATTGGAAGTTGTCTGTTTCAACTCGCCTCGTTGTGAATCTTTGGCCTGAACTGGGCCTTACGGCATAAAAACATAGTTTCAAATGATGCAGTCAGTGTAGATACAATTTCTTTTATACCACCTTGGCAAATATTGGTGTTTATCTACCTGTTGGCTCAGAAAGAATTGAGTCAGTCAGAGCCGTCAGTGTCCCAGGAGGGCCGTAGAAAAGATGGAGCAGCCTGCTAAGTGTTCTCCGTCTGGGCCAAATTGCTGGCCCTCTGTAACGGCACTTCTATGGAGATGAAGAGAGTTTAGCAGACTGTTTTTGGCCGCTCTCCCTCATTCCAGTGATTCCTCAGTGCCTATGGGCATTGGCACAGAGCGAGGGGGGTGGAGGGGGAGAGGGCTAAGGCTTAGACCCCGCTTTACGGGGTCAGCCACTGCCCCAGGTGCACATGGGGAAACACTTAGCTGCTCTGTCATTATTCCATATCTCCCTCTATCTCTGTCTCAGACTTTTTCACTTTCTCTCTTTTGTCCCTTTCTTTTCTCCATGACCCCCCCCCTGCCCACCCCTCCCCCACCCAGGACTGCTGTTCCCGTCCCACATGCAATATCATGCACATGGCTATTTGTGTGTAAATGAGTGTTAAGATCATTACCTACACTGTGGTCTGCACTCACTGCGCCGTCTGAGAAATGCACTTTCTCTTTGATACCGGTGTTTTATTCCTGTACGAGACATTATCCCCTGATTCTGAGCACTTGTACTGGCTAACTGTGTTTCCCCCTGAACTCCAGAACCAGACCTGGTACACTCATCAAACGTCAGTTGTCTTTGGCAGCTGTTGTGACATTACTCTACCTGGTCAAGAAAAGAAAAAGTTATTCTACACTGGCTATAAATTACAACTATGGGACTTTTTTTTTTGGTCAGACTTTTGGCTCCCAGCAGAAACCATTTTTGAGGAAAACACGCCTGTTTTTCTGTTGCACACCGGTCCACATAAATCTCCCAAAATTATAGCCCCCTTCCATTTTTTTCATGTAGCTTAAAATAAGACTGGGAATCAATCATCCAAATGAAGACTGAATATGTCTGTGCACCATCAGTCAGTCCGCAGCTTTGTGCCTCTCGCAGATAATACGAACCGGCTTGAAATAGACTTTCCTGCACCGGAGGAGAGAACAGAGAGCTTTATGCCTACCATACACTGAAGACTTCGACTTTTATAAGTCTGAGACATTCTCACATCTAAAGACAGTGTGAGGTTTTAGTCACAGACGTCAAATTTTTCAAAGACTGGGGATCTGGAGGGGTCACAGTTTGCACGACTACAACTGGATTCCTTTTGATATAATTTCCCTTCCTGCTTCAGATGGGAAATACGAAACCAAACTCTGTTTAAGAAATGTGACATATTTACAATTCCTTACATTTCCGCAAAAACACATAACTCTAGAAACACAAGATAAACGACGTCATGTGTTGACAGTATTCTTGTCAGTTTGGCATCTGTATAATCCATAAAATATTTGATAAACTGTATTTATACAACCTTTACATTTTGGATTTTGTCACCTTAACTTGCAGCCGACCTCCATTGGATGGCTGAGATATTTTAGTAGGAGGTGCGAACGAGAAGTGAACTGTTTCAAAATGAAGATTTCCCACTAAAATAAGTGCTGCTTGGTGGATCAGATACACGCCTAATATGACACCAACTCTTGTTCACTCCAGCAGTTTCTCCTTGTTTTCCACAGAACCAAGACTTGTTCATGTTCTTGCGCCTCCCTGGAGTCTCCTCAGTGTTTACTGTCCACCTGGTTTGCTGCTTCCTGTTTGGTGCTGAAAAGAGCGCAGCTATTGGTTGTTGACAGTGCTCACATCATTGAACTTAAGTTACTGCATGAGCCAAGACTAAAAACTTACGATAATATTCAACATTGTTTGATTTTATCGGAATGTCAACACAAGAAGAAGACTGACTCAAGACAGCTTGGACTGAGTTTTATCACCACCTTATAGCAAACCATCAAGATCACAGGAAAACTTAAAACAAATGTTTAACTCTTAAGGTCGGGGATCAGAGTTTTAGTATTGTAGCAGCCACAATACTATGTGTTAGGACCTCATGCCCATAGGCCGGCTGTGATGTGACCCTGCCCTGCTAATCCCGTTCTGATGAGGCCCCTGTCACGTCAGGTCCAGTCACATCTCAGTTGCTGGTGCTCATGGGGACAGCATGTCGGACTGCCTACAGCCAAGGTGGGACATGATCAAGACAGGGACAACTGCCACATCACACTCCTTTTAGTCACTGGTTTGTAACCTGACCTGCGGCCTCATCACGAGCGGGAACAGCCACAGGGTCCAAAGTACTGACCAGGCAGTGACACATCACCAGGATGGGCTTGTATCCAGGTTGAAATTTGGAAGTAAAGGGTTTATAAAGGAATATCTCACTCCCCAAAATGACCATTCACCTATCAAATTCCGTGTTACGTTGAATACATGAAGAAAACCTCGTTTTTCTAGCATTCATCTGAGATGAACGAAGAATCCAAAAACTCCTGATTAATTAAAGTCTCTGCGTTTAACAACAGCAATCTATATCAAAACATCTGTTCCCAAACTCTCACACAACTGGCACAGTATAATCAAAGTGTTATCCAGTCGTATGTTCAGTACTTCTCAGTCCTTTATGACGGGGAACTGAACTAAAATTGAAACATATTGATGCTCTCTTCAAAGCCAGACTCCGTTGACAAAAACAGTTAATTTAACTCGCTGAACACAGGAGTTGCTGGTCAACTGCTGCTTCGTTTGGTAGTTGTAACTTTGGTGAATCTGAACCCTTTTAACACTATCCCTGCCATCGCTGAGATTTTCCGTCATTTTCGACAGGACACTTCGTCACCATTGACGAGATATACTCTGTGTTACGTGTTAAAATTCAAAGTCACAAAATAACACAAACTAACCAATCGATTCAGTGGTAGACCGCCAGCTCCTGTTTTCAGCAAGATAGAATTGCTGTTTTTGTCAGTGGAGTCTGGCTTTGAAGAGAGCAGGCCAGTTCCCCGTCGTAAAGGGCCAAGCATACGACTTGATAAATGAGACTTACACTGCATGAGTTGTCTGAGTTTGTATTCGGATGTTTTGACGTAGTTTTGCTGTTGTTAAACGTGAACCCCTACGACTTCAATTCATCAAGAATTTCATCCATTTTTAGATTCATGGTTCACCGTGGAGGCATGCAGGAATAACAAAGAGCACCTCACAAATTCATTGTAACACGGGGTAAGAAATCTATTCACAAATGGTCATCTGGGAGTTGAAGTGTTCTTTTAAAAACCTTTCAGCAGCCGTCACATAGGAACAACATTACTTTGCTTTTTATTACTGTCCATTTACCTTCAATTGCTACAGAAACTGAAAGCATTTTTACAAGTTGTCAGAAAGCAGCTTTAGCGGTGGTATGTCATCTCACTGGATCCCCTCCTTTTGCTCAATATATCTTCCGTCTCCTGGCTTTTCCCCCCCGATCTCTGCCTCTAACCCCACCCTCCTC
Source organism: Epinephelus cyanopodus (assembly GCA_026686955.1). Classification (NCBI taxonomy): domain Eukaryota; kingdom Metazoa; phylum Chordata; class Actinopteri; order Perciformes; family Serranidae; genus Epinephelus; species Epinephelus cyanopodus. Next base: position 37,529,055 of record CM048927.1, on the reverse strand, counting down.
CCGCCGCATATGGGATTCACATTTGGCTTCGCTGACCGTTTTCTTAATGTGATATTATGATACATTATCTGAAGCCATTTACTCCCTGTCACCACCTCTCACGTGGACACAAGCTGAGTAAGCCAAGGAGAGGCGGTCAGATTCTGTCCAGGTGAGTTATGACCATTTAATTTGACACTGTTCGCAGTGGTGATCATTTACAATGCCTGAAAGTGTAATCAAAATACAAACCGTGCTTACGTGGGTCTCTCGCTCTCTTTCTCTCCAGGAGCCTGTTGGTGGTGGATAAGTTTTCACCCTCTCCTGCTGCCGGCTGTAAATCGCCTCTGTCAAAGGTGTGTGTGTGTGTGTGTGTGTGTGTGTGTGTGTGTGTGTGTGTGTGTGTGTGTGAGGGAACAGAAGGTGAGAAATTTGGGGGTCAGCCGAGGTCTTTCAGGTAATTGTGCTTCTTAAACTTTTGACCCACTAAGCTCTACTTAGTGTGGTGCCTGCTCCCCTTATTTCCCCCGAGAGTTTCTGACTGCATACCAGGACGTGTGTGTGTATGTGTGTGTGTGATACAATGAGTATCTGAACATATGCTGTCAGCCTCACACAGCTTGTATTATTCTTTTTCACCTATCTTGGCATAGCACTCGTTGTTATTCCCACACTGTTTGACCAGTCTTATTTAATCAGGCTGTAAAAAATACATTACTTTGTCATGTTGTGCCCTCCCCAACCTGTTCCCCCTCCTCTGTCTGTGTGAGGCATGTTGAAAGAATGCATCCTCAGTACTGAGGCACGAGATGATGTGACTGACTTATTTGTCTGGCGGCGTGTTCCTCTCTCCCTCTGGATTCTCTCCACGCTCCAATTAGATGATTATACCTTCACTGTCAGACATTTTTTGATATCACGCTGCTCATTTTGGTAAAAAACAAAACAGATGATATTCCGGAAACAAAGTAAAATGGCTGTCGTAATGCACCGCAATAATTTGGCAGCAGTTGTGCAGAAGTCTCGGAGAAACTACGATTGCCCATTGTCTCGGGGTAACAGCGATGCCTCCGTCATTATTAGCGTTACATGCATCGCAGTTTGTCCTCTGTTCTGTCCTCAGGGTGTCTGTCTTCAGCCCAGTCCCAACTCTCCCCTTTGGCCCTATGCCACAAGGTATAGGGTTTGAAATCTTAACCTAGCAAATAGGACACCACTCATTGTGTCATCATGATGCCAACAATGGCCGCGGTCATTGAAAACGTGGAAAAGTCACGGGGTTTCAAAATCACAATTTCCAGGCCTGGAAAAGTCACGGAATTAGTAAAAAATCATTGAAAGTTTGGAAGTCATGAAACCTTGTTGTGTGAAATGAAACTGTTAATGTAACATACATAACGTAACATACCAGCAAATTTATTTTCTGAAGCTGTCAACGTAACGTTGCAACGTTGTGACAATGATTTGTTTACCATCACGCATGTTTCTTCATTTTCTCCCCATGTTTCGTTTTTCCCTTGTATGCCGACTAGCTAAAATTCTATTTGAATAGTTTGAATCTAATCTGTTAAAAAAAATGCTGGCCAAGAAAAAAAAATTTGGTCTTTAATTGGTCTTAAAAAAGTCATGAAAAAGTTTTGAAATTTTGTCCATGAAAATATGTGGGAACTCAATTAGTAGATAGCTATTAGTAATGGATAATGGTTCAAACAGTTAGCTTAAAGTAGCTGATATACAGTTGAAATAGCATAAGTTAGTTAAAAAGTAACCAATAAGTGGTTAGAATAGCATTAGCTAGCTAAAAGTAATAGATAATGGTGAAGACAGTTAGCTAAAAGTAATACAACTGTAAGTGGTTAAAATAGCATTCATTAGCTAAAAGTAATAGATAATGGTTGAATCAGTTTGCTAAATGTTATTGATAAGTGGTTAAAATAGCATTAGCTTACGAAAAGTAATGGATCAACAGAAACATCTGACAGGGCTGTTTTACACCTTAGTGATTTTTCCGAAATGCATGTTGTAGCAGTCAGATTACATGTTCCTTTGCATCAAACGTTAAACTAAGATATCCCAACAGATGGTGACGTTTATTATTTGCAAAGATAAACTTGCATTTATTGGCTTCTCTCCTGCACCGGTAGCAGCCATGTTTGCAGTCTACATCTAAAAAGGCTCCATTTGGAGGGCCACCTGGAGGGCTCAATGACCACTAACCCACAGAAGAAACGGGACACCCTGCCTTACGCAGCAGCACTCAAACGGAGCGGTAGGGCCAAAGGGGGGGAGATGGGATTGGGCCGTTCATGTTGAGCCATGTGAGAGAGATGGATGAGGTCGTTACAGTTTGGATCTACGCTGCGCTGGGCTCCATCGCTGTTGTTTTCATCGCTTCCACACATACGGCCACAGCATGTAATTGTTTACAGATGAAGACAAATAATCCAGAGTTAGATATCCTCAGAGTGGCTCGTACTAACAGTTCACCCACTGGGTCCTGTACGTTTTTTAAAAGTGAGTGATGAATGCTTTTCTTTCAAATTCATATTTAGTGTTTGAGAAATGACTTTTCATCTGGGTATTATTCTGAGCGTTTTCATGATGAGTAAAGCTGAACATGCTTTGTGCCTGCAGGTGGAGGACAAGCTGAGCTGCATTAACTGTACTTACAACCCAGATGCTCCCATCAGGAGAAGATCATCGCTGAGGTGAGTTATTTAACTCGCTTCCTCCCCCCTCACCCACCCCACCTGCACACACCCCCACCCCGCATGTCATGGTAGGAGAAAGCGCGTGAAGAGGAAGGCCACAAGGGCCAGTTGTTTTTAAATAAACTAAATCTGCTAACAGTTTTATAACCCCGACCTCGTAAAAACTGGCTGCAGCTTTTGGTCAGCTCTCGCCTGATGGGGCCAGCAGAGCCGTCCAGGGCTGGAATTCCCATTTGCCGCTGTGGAGCGTGTCGGTGCGTCAGCTGGTGTGTGTGTGTGTGAGAGACAGAGAAGGAGAGAGACAGAGAGAGAAAGGGCGTATGATATACGATTGCTGTGTCACGATCCACATGTGACGACCGTCCTCACAGGCAGAGCATCCAGGCTGCTCCCTCTTTCTGGTGATTTCCCTGTGAAAGAAGAAGTGAGACAGTGTGACTGTGGGACAGAGAAGAAGGAGAGGGAAGGAGAGAGGAGGTGGGAGAGACAGTGAGACAGAGGGAGGAGAGAATAGCGCTCAGACAATCGGTGTGTGTCAGAGAGGTAGAAACAGGAGAGAGGAGCTGGCTGGGAAACAATAGTTGAACAACAAATCCAGTGTTGCGTGCAGGATCTCAGCGTCTCTCTGGATATCTCTGCTGTCTTCCTGCTGCCGTGCACTGAAGGTAAGAAACCATTCAACCAACACTTACAGCTACAGGAACATCCTGTCGTTCTTTTAATATGCTCAGGATATATTCTAGTCCCTTAGCTGTACAGGAATCTGCTATAGACTACATTCTGGATGAAATAATGTGTTGCATGTTCGTTTATGCATTTTCAGCTATTTGTGCATGATACACGGACACACTCCTGCAGAGTCTGACTTCAACTTCTGCTCACTTTCCCTCTCCTGCACATCCCTAAGCTCAGGTGCACATTCCTCTTTTATTGCAGGTATTTTCTGCTCCGCATGTGTCCAGAAACCACAAGTGGTTGTGATTAGGAACCAGTGTGACATGATGTGTAATAGGAGGAAACATGTTTGTGTTGGCGCCGGCGGATTTGCTAATCAGGCTCTGACAGCGGGGCTGGAAGGACAGCGGAGCTCGCGGAGCTTGTAGGGAGTGTGTGTGCCGGAGCGCGAGGTTAACCGGGGTGTGAATAACTTCGGATGTGGATGGATATGTGTTTTACAGGTGCGTGCGTTTATGTCCGTGAGCGTGTGATTGACTTGGCCCGTTCTGCTGGACCCTGAGGCTGCTGGCTTATGCTGGAAGGAGATGATGACAGATATAATAGACTCTGTGGTAGGTAGGAGGAGGAGGAGACGAGCTACCACTTCCATCTCACTGAGAAGGAGAGGTGTATGAGAACGAGAGAGGGAGAAGGTGTTTAAATGAAAAATGAGGTGACTACAAAAGACTGGGGGATAATGAGAGGGGGAAAGGAAAGGGAAGGAAAACATCTGAGAATGAGACAGGAACAGTGAACTCTTCACAGGACAGGCAGTGCCAGAGAAGGACACGATAAATAGGAGAAACAGAATGAAACTGAGATGTGCGAGAGGGGGAGAGAGGAGGAGAAGGAGGGCTGGAGGAGGTGAGAGTGACAGGGAGCCTGACACAGGAGGGAGAAAAAGAGAGATTGAGACTGTGATGCAAACATCCCTCCAGACATCCCTGCTCACTTCCAGTGACACCAGATGAGAAACAGTTTGTTCGGTAAGAAAACGTCTGCGCTTTTTCACCCGCGCCGATTGAGTCCGCATCCTCACCTCAAACTAAGTCACCTTTGGACTGTTTGGAGAAGGCGAGGAAGAGGAGTAGGAGGTGTGTTTGAAACATCGCACATTCAGCCAGGTGCAGAGAGACAGCAATGCTCTGGCAGAGCAGCGCACGGTCGGGTTTGTGTCTGCGCTCTCATGTTTCATATTCTCACACATGCAGACGCACACACACAGGGGCCCATTGTGAGTGTATTTATTTGGACAGTGTTGAAGCTTCGATAGGCAGTTCACAATGTCTCACTGTGCACACATGTGCTTCTGACAAATGGATGCTCCGCACGAACTGCAGGCCATCGAGAAGATCCTTAACGCCGGCCCTGCCAGACAAGCATGTGACAGATCTCTGCTGCCCCGCAGAAACCCGGTCCAACGCGATAAAACAAACACGCCCACGACTCCTTCGCTCGCTCTTTTTCGAAGGCGCCTCAGGCTTGGAGCTGAATGGAGGATTGATCTAGTTTCATGCACTGGTTGTAGCCTGCAGCTCGCTACGTTCCCACTCTTTCTTTCTGCTGAGGATGGAGAGAACAGGTTTATTATTTGAGGTGCATGTGTGTGTTGACCCAGCAAGGTTGTGGTTTCTATCACACACACTCTGAGTGTTCGTCAGAAAAGACACTTGAGAATACTCCTTCATACATGTCCTCTGTCTTCCCTCTCTGTCTTTGTCTCTCCACTGTTTCTGAGAAGCCGCAATTGTAAAGCTAACACAAGCTTAGCTCGGGCTCACACGGCTGCCTGTCATTGGCTGCACGCTGCTCTCAAATCCACACTGTTTGTCTTATCTTTACTGGGGGGGATATATTTAGTGAGGAGCTTAGCTTTTAGGAGGTTGGCGCGTGGGGAGGGTAAGAGAGGGTGAGTGTGTGTGTGAGTGTGAGAGGAAAGAGTAAGTTTGTGTGTGTGTTTCAGGAGCTGGCGTCAGTAGACAGTGGAAGAGCTTGGCACTCTGCATGCCAAACTGTGTGAGTGTGTATACTGTATGTGTGTGTGTGTGTGTGGCTGGAGGACAGGTCTGTGGGTCTGCCCCCCCCTCCGCTCCAGTCAGGAATCTGCCCTTTAGTTTATTAAAAGCTGGTGAAACAATGGAGGGAGGTGAGGTAGAGGAGGAGGGGGGTGGGCACGGTGAAGCACTCGAGCAAATCAGAAAGGAGAGTGATGATGTAGTTGGAGTGAAGACGTCGAGAGGGAGGGGTGGAGGTAGGGAGAGGTATTCGTCATGCCTCAGAAAAATGACACCTCCCCCACTCTACCTGTCATATCTCCCTGATCCCTTCTTCCTCTGGCGTCCTTTGATGCACCTGTTTTGCGTGCGTGGCAGCGGGGGCTGTGTAGCTGCCCACCGCCACTGCAGACAGACCCGTCTCTGGACAGCAACTGTGTACTCAGCTGCCGGCTGGCCGGGGCGATAAAGCGGAGGATCCCTCTGAAGAGCTGGCTCCACGTGTGCCATCACACACCAGCAATGTGTAGAGCCCCAGAGCGGCAGCACAACACGGCCCCTGTGTATCTGCATGTGTGTGTGTGTGCGAGAACAAAAACCCATAAGTAAGGTGGGCAGGGGATATTTATACATGCTCCCCACTGCTAAGAACAAAACGTGGTGACGTGGACTGAGAAATTCTGTTCCTCACAACATATGGCTGCAACAGTTGGGAGGCTCCATGCTGTCACTTCTTTTTACTGGTTTTCAGATAATGTCATTGTTTCATTTTTACCTCCTGAACAAACTCTTTGCACTTCAGATCTCTTGGGCATCACTTTTCATTATTAAGGAGAGGAAGCATTTGGGCTGCCGTTAGCAGTTATTTCCAATTTAGATTGTGGAGCACACAGGAGACATATCGCTCTTAATATTTAGAACATGTGCATTTGTCCCCCCAAATAAAAACATGAAAGTGGCAGACAAGTTTTATTTTGACAAAATTGGAGTGGGCAAAAAAAACGGATACAGCATAGTATTGCAATATTTTGAGATCTTGTATCAATACACTGATGCCAAGTATCAAGTTTTTAATAATATAAAACATTAATGTTGTAAAAACAGATTAAACTTTTGGTAGTCCAATAAAGTAATGAAATTACTTGCTTTTTCAGTCCACTAGATACACGTCGCTGTGATGCGTAACAGCTGGTGAACCAGGTGAGAGTGGACTCAAACACACGACTCTGGAGACAGTTCAGGTAAAACGTTAGGTTCATTGGAGGCAAACAAATCCAATAGGGATGAGGCAGAGTCAGATCAGTAAGACGAACTGCCACTTAGAGAAAACAAGACACACACTGAAACACTCTGGTGAGGGGAAGGATGACGAGACGCAGGTGAGGCTAATCAGGGCGGGACAGACAATCAGACACAGGTGAAGTCATCAGTAGGGAGGGAAAACACAGGGGCAGGAAGTGAAGCGATCTTAGAGTGAAACAGGAAACAACATGAATGAATGAAATAAAAAACAAAACCAAAGAAACTTGAGCTGTGACAAAATGAAGTGAGATGAACAGATGGAAAACGTTATCTTATTAGATGAAAAGATAGTGACAAAGGTTTTCCTTAATTTGCAGTTAAAAGAGCAATTTAAAATATATTGCAGTATACGTTACCACAATACTCTGCATATTGCACTGCATTCATTATTTAGTGCAATAATATTGTATCATGACGAAATTGTATTGGTTGATGATTCCTACCACAAAATCTTCTGGCCACCCATGTTGAAGGAGAACCTTAATTGGATGGTTACAAAAAAAGAATCATTCCAGCTGTCAAGTCGAAGTGAAGTCTCCAAATTCTCTCCGACCAGCAGTCCAAAATTCCAAAGGTATTCAGTTCCCAAGAAAATTGTTTCATATATGATTAAACAAGTGAACATTATCTCCACCAGCGGAGTGTGTGTTTTGGTCGTGTGTATCTGTCTGTCTGCAGCTAATCTCTCAAACTACTGGACCAATCAGCCTAATACTTGGTGTGCACATTTATAAGTGTATGGGCAAGAAGCTCTCGTGGTTGTGGTGATTCAAAATTGTTAAAAAAAATCACTGACCCATTTATTCTGTCACTGACAGCTGACTCCACTTAACCGACCAGTGGGGGCCGTAAGTTTTTTGGATATCGACACTAAAAACAATGAGCCGTACCGTTTGTTCTGGGCCACATTTTGGCTTCAGTGTGGCTCAAAAACTGACATCCGTAGAAAAGTTTAGAGCATCTGCAGATTAATTCCACTCATGTTCTAATCTACTTAAGTTGGGCATGATATGAAATTCATAATGAATCAGTTGTTTTTGTTATCTTTACTGCCATCTTCACCGTAAGGGAGCCAGGAGGGACAATTTCATTGGGCACAGTTGTGACGTGCCATTTCAGAAGTGAAGCGTTTTACCTGCCTGATTTGTAGACTTGCAGATTTTGTTGATTTGGTCATTTTCCTTGATATTTGCGCCTCTACCATAATTAAGAAAGCAGGCTATGAAGCTTAATGGTTTTTTGTTTTGTCTTGTTTTGTTTATTTTAATTGTGTTTATTGTTGTTATTTCCTGCTTTGTTGTGCTGTAGCCTACAGACAAAGTTAATACCTTCAAAAGTCCATGTGTCATGGATCAAAGATTTGTGGCTGTGTTTACTTTAATTTAGTTTAGTTTAGTTTAGTTTACAAAGCACCCCATAAAACAAAAGAAAACAAAACAAACAAATACAGTTTTAATTAGACTGTATCTATATTCCACATACAGTGCCTGTTAGCAGGAGAACTGTATCTGCTCTGTGCAACACGCAGCCCATCAGTCAAAAATAGTCATGTTTTTTTCTGACACACACCACAGAACGTCTGCTGGAATTTTCTAGATTGGCCGCGATCAGCTCGGGCAGTCGCCTCATGGAGATCTGCACTCTACTGCATGTACGTCTCAAGTTTATTAAACTTTTAACTGTAAACTTTAAACTGTTTTCTAAATGTCTTTATGAAATTGTACTTTTACAGTGGTGGAAGATGTTTTTAGATCCTTCCCTTGAATTAAAGTCACAATAAAATACTTAAAAAATACTTTCACAGAGTAAAAGTCCTGCATTAAAAACTTTACTTGAGTATAGTGACAGAAGTATTATCTGTAAAATGCACTCAAAGTATCAGAAGTAGAAGTAGTCATTATGCAGGAGAATTGCCCTCATCAGTGTTAATAAAATCAGAGAATATTATGTAATATCTTAATCTGCTAAGTACCTAATAACTGTAGTTTTCCAATAATTATGGTGGAGAAAAACACAATATTTCCCTTTGAAGTCAGATATAATCAAGTAAAGTACAGACATTGTAAATTTGTGACAGTAATTGATTAAAAGAATGAAGTTATATTCCACCACTTCAATGGATCTGTCCGTGTATGTGTGTGTGTGTGTGTGTGTGTGTGAGAGAGAGAGAGAGAGAGAGAGAGAGAGAGAGAGAGGCATCTTTCCCACCGTCTCCTCTTAGAGAGACATCTCAATATCTGCACTCCTTAAGCCTGAAACCTTCGTCTCATAACTCTCAAAGTCCTAAAGCTCTAAACCAGAGGGATTGTGGTATGTAAGGAGGGATGGTGTTGTGGTTGTGTGGTTTGGCTGCTCAGATATTCTTAAACCCAGACTGGATCTTTTTGCAGATACTGGGCCCTTTATAAACAGTCTGGCCCTCGGCGATGCTGCTGAAGCTATATCTACAGAAACGAGGTAGAATTTTCAAAATTTGATTTGCCCCATGACACATGATATGTTTTTTAATAAGCAGTAACTTCAGATCTAGAGATAGGTCTTCACTTTTAATATGTGTGTAGTTACATAAAATGCATGCTGTTCAATAATTTCGTCTGCCTGTTGGCCTCCAGCTACGACTCTCTAATTAGTTCTTGAGTACCAGGAATTCCACTTTGGCCAGTTGAAGAGGAGAAGAGAAGAATTTAGATTTTTGGGTCGTCGTGACAAATTATTAAAGTTATGTGCTGTCAAGCTTCGGGTTTCTCTACATGCTGTAGTGGTGTGTACAAGGCTGTAGTATCAGTGATACTCTGCAATTAAATAGTTTGTAGGACTTAAGAGGAGGACTTTCCAAAATGAAAAACACAGTGTTAATCTGCTCTAACATCAGATGCAATAGTTATCATGTTTGGCTAACTAGCTTACTGTATTCGGTAGTAACTGATCGTCACTTCAAAGGTTTAACATTAGCATTATGATTATTACCTTTGCTCGGGAGGTTATTTTTGCAGTTTGGTTGGTTTGTCAACAGGATTACAGAAAAACTTCAGACCCGATTTTGGTGGAGGGGTGCAGCCCAGGCCTAGAGAGAGATCAAAGTAATGGTGCGAATACACACATTTTAATTTTCGTTAGCATTGCAAGATAGAGCATTTTAAGTAGCCACTCCAGTGACAGTAAGTTATGGGATTGAAGTTAAAATGTGGCATTAAAGAACACGGGCATCAAACACTATCTTTAAAAAATATATATATTTTGATATTTTTGCATTCTGCTGATTTTCAATGGCGATCTTCTGATTTTCTTTTCATGTCACTCTTTTTAGTGTCATTTTATGTATTTATCTCAGAATCAGAAATACTTCTTGATCCCTGAGGGGAAGTTATAATTCATTACAGTTGCTCTGATGAAAAGAATAGAGAATTAAAATAAGTAAGAAAAGGAGTATGAAAGAAAGAGTGTAAATATAGAGCAATACATAAAATACAGTAGAAATGAAATGTGCATTAAAATAGAAATAAAACAAGCTACCATGTTTAATACTAGTACTTAATATATAAAGATTAATTTTATTTAAAAAAATTAATCAAATAAATAAAAAATTCAGTCTCTTTTTTTTAGCTTTTGCCACTTTTTTGGTGCGGAGGAAAAAGAGTCACAAGAATAAAAAAAGGTGAAAGTTGTCTTTGGAAAACACATCAGAATGCAAAAAATTTTTTCGTGCCAGTGTTTTCTTTTTCAGTGGCAAATTTAATTTGCAATGCCAAAACTTAGTGTCACTGTTCTATCTCTGTAACATTTAGCCTTGACGGAGGCGCTCTCCAAATGCCCTTCTAGTTAAGCACGTAAAGCTGAGCAGACATCTAGTGTTGTGTTAGACAGAAACAAAACTTTTTCTTACCAACATTTAATCCTTGGATAAACTAACTGTACGCTGCTCTAGGCTACAAGACAAAAATGCTGTGTCTTCAATTAGCAGCTTGTCTTCCACATGGTCCCACAGCTGGTGATGAGGTTCAGTCTTTTAGCATGATGTCACATATGTAGTCATTACGTGCATATTTAAGTCAGCTGGACACATTAAAAGTCTGCAGGAGACAGTTTTTTCAACCAACTTGTGGAGCTAACTTTAGCTCAATCAGCTAACAAGATACAGCTGATAAAATCTCGGAGTGACTGTCTCCGTCTGAAGGGAAGGAACGTTATTGGAAATATTCCTACGAGTTTTAAGAAATAATATTACCACATTTTATCTATATTCATGTTGTCATGGTACTCAACAAAAACATCATTCACACCATCAAAGCAAGGTTTAACGGCAATTGATCTGTTTGTTTTTTTTTTTTTTTACTGTTACTGTACGGCATATGTGATCACACTTATTTTGGTCAATATTATGAACACATTTATTTAACATGATTACTCATTGACTCTGGAAACATCCTGCATTTATCTAAGTTTAACCGTAGAATTCAATTGAAAAGCAAATTTAACAATTGTAAAAAGATAGATATTATACGTAATAGGCTACATAAATATATCACAGTATGAAGAGTGATCTCTCTGAGCAGCATGCATGGACATAAAATACAATATCATAAATTTGAGTTTATTTTTCACTTTCTCCCTGATGGTCTTTGAAATAAAGTGAAGTCACTAAATCTAGGGAGAAGAGGTGAGCTGGATTTATAAGAGCATCAGTGCAAAATGAAATGCAGCCCAACAATTATTTTATTCTGATTATCTTGTTTTCATAATTGTTGGAAACCAAAGTTATAGTTGAAAACAAAATTTGATCAGTTGCCTGGCACTACATGTGCGAGTGGATAATTAACGATAATGGAAATTATTTTCAGTTGCAGCCCTCGTTGAATCTCGTCTCTGTTGGTCTGGCATCTTTCTGTCTTTCATGGCGTTTCTCCACAGAAACCACAGCAGCAGATCCTCGACTGCCCAATGTCTCCTCTCTGATAATAACGGCACCATTCTGTTGGACGCACTACAAACATGTGAAGGTTACGGTAGCTCATTTCTGGACGTCTCCCCACTCTCCAGGCTTCTGCACAACAGAGCCCTCTCTCCTCTCTCGTCTCTCTGGACCAGAATATCTCTCTACCCACTTAAAGCAGCAACAGTGTCGCCACTGTTTCCACAGTATTCCCACTCCACTGAGCTCTGGACGTGGACTGATGTCACTGATGTCACTGCCGAGGCTTTAGGATGAAAGAACGGAGATGATGTACCTAAAGTGTTAACCATGACCTCACTCAGTTTCTTGTCCCAGACTGCATACTATTCCTCAGAGTCAGATGTATGTGGACGTCTTCAAACAGAGATAAGGTGGCTTTTCTTTCCACAAAATTCCATGCCGCGTCAAACGGAAAATTTGACTTTCTCTGTGGAGTTTTACTGGATGGAGCCTGGCCTTGCAGCAGTCTTTCTACAATAGTCATCGAGTGAAGTTGTTTACTTTAATTGAGCTGAAATTTCATGGGTAATTCAGAATGAATGACTTGTTGTGTTTTATGGAGCTCTGCTGCCAACATGGCTGCTTTTTATAATGAAAACAGTAAGGACCCAAGGTGACACGGTGCGTTTTGATCCAACACTCCTCCCAAACATGATCACTGTGGATCAGACCTGAGGGTTACAACAAAGCCTCCGTCTGTCTTGGGAATAAAAGAAGATGAGAGTGCACTTAAAAGTGGAACTCGTCAGGGATTTGGTTTTGTGTTCATGTCAGAAAGACAGGCTCAGTTTGAATGGATGGTGTGGTCGAGTCCAAACGATAGATCCAGGAAAGACACGGACCAAATCAGTTTAGGGTTTGCTGCTCATCATACTTGAATGAGCACATCAGTCACCAGAAAAATGTTGGCATCGTACGTTTCTGCAGAACAAGAATACGTTACATCGTGCGTTTCCTACGTAAAGCCACGTTTCTAAAGTGTGGGTGTTTTTTTAGGGACTTGTGGCTGTGTTTCTTGCGGGTTTTTAACCCCCAAACAGGTGTTTTTTAGCAACTTGTGGCTGTTTCCTGCAGCTTTTTAGCCCCCAAATGTGGGTGTTTTTTAGCAACTCATGGCTGTGTTTTCAGCAGGGATTGTGCGTGGCTGAAATGCAAGGTTTCAGCATATTCGTTACATGTTAACATGTAAATGTAAGGTATCATGCTCTGCAGAAATGTCCAGTGCCAACATTTTTTCTGGCTATCGGGCTGGAATGAGATGCGGGGGAGGGAGTGGACAGCAGGATCCAGCTGCTGTTTGTGAACACCCAGGGCTCTATAAATCTGAGTCCAGGGCAGGTGTGGTAGAGCCGGGGGAGAGGAGGCCACACTGGCCCTTACCCTGACCCAAACCTCCTGACCTTCTTTCTCTCTGCTTTAACCTAAAGTGCAGCCAGGCATCTCACACACACGGATCAGTGCTCACAGAGCAGTAATGAACTCACTCACACAGATAATATCTCCATATATTATCCTAAAAGCCCCCATTATCTGAGCCAGCTGCCATTCATGTATTGATATCACCAGCTTTCAAAGCTTCAGTATGAGTCTCCAGAAGAGACAGTAATTATGAGGTGTAGTCACCTTGTAGTGAGGGAAGTCCCTGTTTGCATAATAATGCAGTTTCGAGCAGGGCTGCCTCGGCTGGCGGCAGAACAGGCAGACGACAATCAATAGCGAATCATCTCTTTGCTGAACATAAAAAAGGTAATACTGTGGGAATGTCTGGCTCGCTCAGTAATTGTTAATCAGAGAGGACAGAGCTGGCTGCGGACCGTCTTTGGCTTGTGCTGGTATTTACTAGGTGGATCACGCCTGTCATTATCTTTGTTTGGTTTGCTTCACAGTAGGGCCAGGACCTGTTGTCTGTTTAACAAAAACACATGTTGTAGAGGGGGATTTGTGATTTATGAGGAAATGCTGAGGATGTTATTTTGTGTTACCATAAATACAGTTACATTCTCATGTTTGATCTGAATTGATTTAACATATTTAACTTTATAAAAGCCCTTTAAGGCTGGATTGTACCAACGAGGATTAACTTTTAAACCTGATTGAATCTTGGTTTAAATATAAATTCTGTTGCACCAAACTTTACAGCTATCTTAAAAGAGAGATTAAATTTAGTTTTTACTTAAACCCCGACTGAATTTAATTTTGTCGTGCCAAAACGTTAAAACTCTGATCCAGGGTTAACTTTAAACCTACAGTTGAGGAGGTTTAACTTTTACAGTGGCTGCCTTTCTGAGATGGATTCAGCAGAAATGATCAAGTCCCTCCAAGGAAGTTGAGACAGACTCGACCCAGTTGACTTTAATCATGAATTTCTGTCAATTCCGGTTCGCCAAGGAAACTGTTTTGGAGCTGAACAGGAAGATCAGGCCAACTGTCAAACAGACAGTGACAGAAACACAGCTGCACCACCGATGCCCCAACTCCTGGTGGCCCGGAGATTTTATGGTTGTTTCCAGAGGGTCAATGGAGACCTGTTTGGCCACCACAACTCGCAATACCGTGCCATTAATTCAGCCAACAAGTTTTTTTCAAAGGAGGAAAAATGTTGAGCCTCTCTGCTGAGCCATCATGAGGACCATAAGTTAGCAACTGTATAGCTAGCTGACAACAGTGCTAACAACCACCACCCCACCTCTCTTTTCCACTCGGTGCTGCAGATCTTTGCTTCATTTAATTCTGGATTTACTCATTTTACCAAATTCTGATTAGAGCTAATCTTAGATTGAATTAATCCTTGTTGGTGCAACCCTGCCATAGTTTAGAGGGTGCTACAGTCACATTTTTTGTTTTGGGTTGTCTTTTTGCCACTTAGGAGGCAGCAGAAATCACAATCTCCCCTTAAAGCCCTGTTTTTGGTCTCCACCAACTCTTAACAGTAGTGTACAGTGCTTTTTCTAAAAGCAGCTGTGTGCTGTGTAGAGCTGCAAGGATTAATCAATTACTCGTCATCTTTAAATAATCGCCAAGTAATTTGATAATCGATAGATCAGTTTAAGTCATCGGTCTGTAACAGATGACGCCATTCTTGAGGTATTCTGCATTGTCTTTGTGCTTTCTTTCATGTTAAAGCATGGCAGTAAAAAACTCAAGGATGCTTAAGTAATTATATTGTATGAAAAAAGAGTGCGATTACATCATTTTACTTATTTACACTCATTTTGGAACATGTGGTGAGTTGTTTATCAAAGTGTTAAAGCATTGCTCGTTTTCCTTTTTCAATCCATCATGTTAGTCAGCTCGCCTGCTCTGTTAACATAACGTTAAATAAAATGTAGCCTGTTGCTTAAACATCTGCTCCTTCTTAAAGATGACTTATGATTTCTTATGCCTCATGAACACACACCAGCACATTCAGAGAACATTTGAAATAACTGTTTTAATTTCAGCTTCATGTAAAGTGAATCAACGTGATGTTTCCCAGCTAATGTTTCGCTTGTCTGCCTTAATGAGGCAGTTCACATATTTTTCTAACTGCTGAGGTTTTAAGTGCGAGTTCTACTGAGAGAAACATGACACTGAATTTAGCAGAAGACCTCAGAAATAAAGTAATAGTAATATAAATAACTTTAGGCATTGATTTATATATGATATGAAAGAAATACGGTGAGTCAGTAACACATTTGCAGCCTAGGTTGAAACAAATCCTGCACCCAGCCACTGGTGAAATATCCGTGGGCTTCAAAGGATTTATAGTGTTTATTCACAATTATACGCAGTTACACTATAAACAATATAGTTGGTAATATCAAAGTACGACATTGGAGACAACAATGCGGGTCAGATCAGATGAATCAGTGTTGTTATAGATAATAGTGTAGTCAAAAATAATGTTCCCTGGCATGATGGCTGAGTTTTTCACACACAATCCACACACGCGACTGACAAAGACTGATTTTTGGTCTGTGTCTGAAAACATAAATGTGTAACGTTATGTGCTGTGAACATCAAAACTAAAAGAAGTTTGCTGTGGAGCTGAAGGAATTGATGAGTCCAGTAATTACTTGGGTTCACAAGAATGACCGCTGTGCATCTTTTTGTTTTTCATTTTCCCAAACTTTATTGAAAATTGCTGGCACGTACAAATACGTATTAAAACAATACAAGTATGCTGGTGCAGCCTTGAACACAACGTAATGCGAAGGTGCACTGGACAGACAAAAAATGACAGATATAAAACAAATCACTTACAATCAGAAGTAAACAAGAAAGACGAGGTGAGAAAATGGGAAAAAAAAGAAACGGGAAAAAAGGGTGCGAGAGTATGGCAGCCAGTTCACGTAAACACTTTATAAGTAGAGCATATATTAAAAGTTTTGATAGCTTTTTTGTTCTGTGAGGGGGAGATCGTTGATATATACTGTTCCATTTCTTTTATAAACACAGAGAGATTAGTGTTTTTGTTTGTGAATTCACACTTGTGCATGTGAAACAGCATGTGAAACAGCAGAATTATATTAATAAGAAAGAAAGCGTTCTCATCTTTACTTCTGTAATCACAGCAGCCAAATAAAACGTTTTTATAGTGTAAGACAAAATCTGGGAAAATACTAGTAATTATGAATTTATTAATCTCAAGAATCTCCAAGAGATTCGCAGAAGGAAAATTTACATCAATGTCATTCTTCAATTTTTGTAAAAAGTGTTTGACTGGACAGAATCTATGGATCAGCTTAAATGAAACTTCCTTTACCTTATTAGTTAGAGGAAACTTCTGTGGTAAAGACCAGACTTTTTTCCAGTTATTACTAACAAAATTGCTCCAGTACTGCTGTGCATCATTTAATCAATCGTTATTATAAAAATATTGATCACAGGAGCTTTGAGACACTTCTTGCAGTAGAAAAATCTTGTAGTGCTGTTTCATCGACTGGCTCTGGACAAAAATCCTGTTTTAATTACTTTGGTTTATAAATTGCTCACATGGTGCATATTTCTGAGTTGTTTACCACAGACTAAACCGAACTGGAACCATTTAGTTTTATTCCATCACAGGAGGACTGGTTGTTCCCTGAGAGTATAATGAAGATGCCGTGTGTAGTCTGCTGTATGAACAGAGGGTGGTACGTCGGAGTTCTTTGGGTTCAACAGTGTCCCAGCAGCAGATTTTTGCCCTCAGTGTGGAGCTGTAAAGATGTGAACATGCAGATATCTTGTAAAAATTCAATCCACTTCATGCATGCGTCTACACTCAGGCTCCATCCTAAATGACTTGAGCGTGTAACGCCGACAACGAGCGCACTAATGATGCAGACAGTGATACTTCAGCAGAGATGGGGATAACAGTCACCGTTGTAACGCTCGGCCAGGTACGGCTGGCAGGCCTGGAGGTGCTGATGGGTGCTGGCTGTATGAAGCAGCCTGCTGCTCCGAGAAGACGGGCCGTCTGCTGTGTAAACCCTGCAGCACATGTTCGACCGGCCAACAAAACATCTCGGGGAGTATTTATTTTAACAGGCCAAATGATACTTCGATTTCTCTCAGGAGGAATGGTAAGGTTAAATGATTCCCCTCAGAAAGAAAAACATTGGGGTGGAACGGGGGGGAGCGGCGGGGAGGAGGCGTATAAAGGTTTCGAGTGAACTTGATGCATCCTGTGATTCAGTTCAAATGAGGAAATCAGTGTAGAGTCGTGCAGCGAAGAAGATGGATGCTGGAGAGGGAGCTTTGATAGAACACAGGATTTTGTTCATTTCCTCTGCTTTAAGTCGGCCAAACGCTCCTGCCCAGGAGTGCAGTTACTGCCACAGCAGCTCAGAGCGCGCTTCCACTGACGTCACATTATGTTCATGCACAGGTACACACAAGGGCGTAGATTATGATTAATCTATTAATTATGATTATTATATAAATATAAAGCGTCAAATACTTAAATTCCTCCATTCTGGTGAATTTTTACACACAAATTTTGGCCTTTCCTGCTCAATTTGTGATGTTAATGTCTTTAATTTTGTCAAATACTGTTTATGTTTTTATTGTGGGGGACATTTCCCCTGCTTCCCCTCTAAAATCTACATCTGTAAGTACAAACAAGACCATATAAACACATCTTAACCCACTTATAACACAAGTGTTTATTAAGTAGAGGCTATTTCAAGTAGTTGTTGTTTAGCATATAGTTAATATAGAGTATGATAAACTAGAGTGAGGAGTAACATGAAACAGGGTCGACACATCTGGCCCAACGCTTTATTTGAATGCTGTGTAGTAATGATGTAACCAAAGATTTGAAATTGCATTTCAGAGCAGTAACACAAATATCTCAAATTACAAAACTTTGGGCCGGATTCACAAAAGGCTTTTCCAGCTGCTGAACCTGCATAAATAAGACAAAGAGAAGCTGTGTGATACTCAGAGCACCCACAAAGAAATGCACCTCTAACTGTGCTGCCAAGCAAACAGCATCTCAGTGCTCCTGTGCTTTTTGCACACGTTTAAAGGAGGCTGTGTGAATATATTTGGTGCAAACTGGCCTTTTCCTATGCAAATGAGCCTCATTCCAAAAACAGCCCAATTCACAGTAATCTGTGCTGATAGAGAGCTGCATGAATGAGTCCTTAAACTAGGAAACGTGTTAGCATTTTAGCGCTCTCAGTTCCCTCGTCTCAAAGTCAGTGGGTTTAAAAAATACATGAGTAAACAAATACCCGGCCCTCCCTGACTGGGAGAGAGTTACTGCCCCAAGCAAGGGAGATCAAGTATCTCAGGGTCTTGTTCACGAGTGAGCGTAGAATGGAGCGTGGGATGGATCGGCGGTTTGGCGCGGCACCTGCAGTGATGTGGGCGCTGCGCTGGACCATCGTGGTGAAGAGGGAGCTGAGCCGGAAGACACTGCTCCTTCGCGTTGAAAGGGGTCAGTTGAGGTAGTTCGGGCATCGAATCAGTATCTTCCACACCTGTTTGAGGTGTTCTGGGCACGTCCCACTGGTAGGGATTATATATTAGCCTGGTTCCAGAGCATAGACCCCGCCCACTCAGCTGAGTAGGCTTGCATCTCTGAGATGTGGAGTAGTTGGCTGTCCTATGCTCTCCTGTGCCGTGGTGGTGGAACGTGATTCTCTTTGAGCTTCTATCTTTTGTAGCTCTTCTCCACAGAGTGTTGACATGGCATGCTGTTTGAGCACAGCCCTGGCATGTGTGGTGGTGATCCCCATCTTGCATAGTTGTTCGAAGACTGTTTTCTTGGCTCCACCGTTCTGCAGTACGCTGTTGATGTAGTACGAAAGCCGAAAGATGGTTCTCCCTCCCTCGAAGGGCAATGGCAGCAGCTGCACAGGCATGATTGTGTTGCATTCCAGATATAGTGCAGATCAAAGAGAACATGAATGGTGCCATCCGCTCCAAGTCCTCTCTAAGGTTGTGTAAGGAGAAATTCCTCAGTTCTTCGGGGGAGCTCTTCCACAGTATGAAACCCTCCCTTTGCTGGCAAAGATGCTGGCACTCCTTGTCAATAACTGCCTCCAGTGCCGGTTTGAGCGCGTCCATGAAACTCTCATGCTGCACCATCAGCCTGGCTGCCGTGGAGAAGTTGCCCTTTGCCAGATTATTTATCACGCCACTGATGTCAGCGTGACATCTGTACCTCTCTGGGTTGACCTTACTGGGGTAACTGATGTACACCTAAAGAGGATGGAATAAAATAAGAGAGAATTTTCAACAGGATCATATGGTCACAGTGATTTAACAAAAGTAAGATAATAGCCTATAATCTGGGGGTGATCTTGTTAAGTTAAACCAACTCTTTGACGTGATGCTCACAATTCAGTCAGCAATTTTCAGATCCACTGTATTAAACAATCAATTAAGTGAAACTGGGTAGGCAAACTACCAGCCTCTGTATTTAGCCAACACCCCTGCCTATAAATACACGTATATAGTTATAACTAGTGTTGTCACGATACCAAAATCTTTGTTTCAGTACCGATACCAATATGAATTTCGATACTTTTGGCTACAAACCTTTAGAACAATAAACAGTAGGGGTGTAATGGTACCAAAAAAATCGTGGTTTGAAAGTTCCTCAGTACGGACGTCACAGTTTGGTTGCTCAAATGTTTCATCAAGTCGGTGTTGTCTCGTGTTGTCTCCCTTTGCGAGACAGACTTTCTCTTGTCTTTTTTCACGTGCGCCAGCTGCGAATGTTGATACAGGTGTTGTCATACACACCACTTGTGCAATCTGTGCTCCAATAGGAACAAGAAAGGCGTTTGTGAGCATAAATGAGGATAATAAATTAACTAAATTAATGAACTGAATCAATTTCAAAGTACCGGTATTTTCCAAATGCAGTATAGTACCATTTGAAATACTCTAGTACCGCCGTACTATTTTAGTACCAGTATACCGTGCAACACCAGTTATAACATAATTGGAGAGAGCTGGGCCCATGGACATCAATAATCAGTTATGAGGCTGGGAGAGGGAGGCAGAACTGAACTTTTTCTTTTAACTTCATCAAGTAGTGGGTCTAAATTAATTACATAAACAAAGATGTATGGCATTAGAGATCAGTGCTGTGCATTTACTCTTTTCCTAAGATATATAATATAATATATATATAAAACCTATTTATTATTATTACTAATTATCAAACTCAAATTCCCATTGGCTTTAAACAAAGTTAGAGGAATAACAATAATAACAATAGTAATATTCACACAAATAATGTATCAGTTAACAGCTGAATTAGTCATGATGATAACTCAACAAATGTGCGGCATTATAAAAATGATATATACTGTAAACGATGCAGAACAAGTCGTAAAAGACAAGCACAAGGTGAAAACAGGTCTGTGTGTGGCAGATAAACAGGCTTGTGCTTCTTGCTGTAGCAGCACTGATAGTGGGAAGACTTGCTTCACTGTGTGTGACATGAACTTTTTGAAGCAAATGCACCATTAACTTGACGCAGTATGTGTCGGTGACTGCAGACAGTGCAGGCGCTCACCTCTTACTCCAGCTCAGCAGGGTCCTGACAGTCGTGATGTTCATTTATACATTTAAATAGTCGTAAATTGTAATAAAGTTACCAAGCGGCACCCACCTCCCAACATGTGACCGAGGACATGAGATGATGGGGAGTAAATGCTGACGTAGCTGCAGTTAAATTAATATACTGGGTTAATGACACTTCATGTGGCCTTGTGTTAGTTGTTTACCTCCGTCGTGCTGACACGAGCTACCGGGAGACACAGCTTCTTTTTCCTCGGTGTCTCCGGCGGCGTGTCGCGGTCGCTCTGCTCTCCGCCGTAGCCTCCTCCTCCTCCTCCTTCTTGTTTGACCGCCACGTTATGCTCAGACTGCCATTTCTTTAAAATGTTTTGGGTTTCTTCAACCCTGGCGAGCAACCTGAAACATTTCAAGCAGATCCTCCCAGAGTAGACGCCGGGCAGACACGGCAGGACGACGCCGATGTCTCTGAAACGCTCGGTTAATAACCTCTCGTTCGCTTGTGCGCATTTATATAAAAGCTTTGAATGCGTTATGACCCCCTTAACTACTAGGTTTACTTTGCACAGGCGGCATGTCTTTTCAATTTCACAGGATATTGTTTCTTTACTGCACCACTGCTCCGCTAAAAACCCCTCCATGTTTTTTTGTTTTTGTGTCGCCTTTAAAAGACGTCAGACTGTGAGTGAGTCTCTGATCTCTGCTGACAGAGCGCAGGTTGAATATATCCCACTTATTTTATCACTGTTCATACTCACTTAACTTCTGGTCTCACATTGAGAGATATGTACTGTGTAAAACTGAAAATATTATCAAAATCGATTGTAAAAGTGTCATTGTTTATTTTGACCACAGGAATGATAAAACAGAATTTATTGTTAATTTACTAATTTTGTTTGGTAAATTTCATATCCACAAATGTAGGTTCTTGAAAGCAACCCCTAATTTCATCAGATATTCACTGGAATTTGTTGAATATATTAAAATGCTAGATTTTCTTAATACAACCAAAAGTAACAAAACTGTCAATATATATAGAGATCTCTTTGAAGAAGTATAATGTGACCCTTTTCCTTCTGCAATGATGAATTTTTATTTGTAATGCATTTTATATGTGAGTCCCACTTTTTATTTATTTATTTTGTTCTTCAATTTTACATTTTTATTACTGCATTTGATCTTGTTTTCTTGTACCCCTCGATTGAACTGCTTGTTGAGCACTATTTTCTGAAATAAAGTTTGTTAAAATTAAAATAAATAAATAAAAAATCTACTGAAATCTACTTTTAAGCTCAAGAAAGTCATACTTTGTGGTAAAACTGTTGAGATATAAGCTTTTTAATTAGAAAGACTCAAGAGTACACAGGAGGAGGCGTATGTGACGTTACGACGGTTTTATGGTTAATCGATTTATGATTGAAGATGTCTGTGTGTTTTGTGCCAAGTTGTGTTCTTGGTGCAAAGGCAACATTGATACTTTGCCACACAGATAATTACAATCACACGCTAAATTAAGGGTAAATTTTGCACTCAGCTGCAAAACTTCATGGGCATGTTTGTGCTTTAATATTATTAGTGTGAATCAAGAAACAGGGCAGATAGTGGCTGCAAGTGATGCACAGTTCCTGGTGTGATCAACGGCCACAATCCGTTCTTTGTGAATCTGTCCACTTATGTCACTAACACAGAAGTAAATGATCAAAACATGTCAGCTAGGTTTGCATAACCTGATCTTTCCTGCGTATTATGAACTGCTTGAACACTAACTCTGAAACGCGGTCATTTCTCCTCAAAGAAAACAAACATTTACGAAGGATTGGCAGGTAATTATGGTGTTTTTCCAAGTTTAAATTGTGATTTTTGGAAGTTGTAATGCTATAGCTTGTGCTGTAAAAGTGACATCCATTTAAATGTATATTTATTTTCATTGGGCATTAAACCAGATGTTTTATATGCATCACTGAAGTCAGTTTCTTGAAGTTTTGATGCTGCAACCGGAGTTGGTAAATCATTAGTTTGGTGTGCAAAACTCTGGACGCTGCCCAGGACAAACTCATAAATGTACGTTTACAGGCATCTCAACACTGAAAGCCTTCAACACACACTTCTGTAAAGCCTAAGTTAACAGTAATAAGAAAATTAAATAAATCTTGAACCTTAGACCTCGATCATTAAGCTGCGTTCTCCTGAGCCTGCATGTACACTCACCTCTGCCTAATTCACACCACATTGCCTGTTAGCAGACCTGCCTCAGCCAGCACCAAACTCCCCGCTAACACGAACCCTATTGTCAGGAGGACAATAAAACTGTGAAGTTGGGAAAAAAAAAAGAAGAAAAAACATAAATACATGTGGAAGTATGCTGCGGGACTGGCAGAGGGTTCGCAGTCATGAGAGGGCTTGTTGGGAGAGCGATTTGTTTTAATGAAAAAGTCATTCCTGGGGAGAGGAAAGGGCCTGGCTGCAGGCTGTTTGTTCATGGCTTAAGTTTCTCCTCTGTAATAAAAGCACCAGGACTTATGTGTCTACATGTGTGTGCAGTGTGTGGGTGAGAGCGTGGAACAGAGGAGACAAAGTAGGCAGCCAGGTTTAGAGACCCACACACACTCATCAAACAGTCAATCACCAAAAACCGGCGAAAATGTCTCTGAGAATCTGTCTGGAGCTGCGTCCACCACACACACACAGACACAGAGAGGGGAGTGTGTGATGTGTTCTACAGCATGTATTGTTATTCCCCTGGATGTACAAATGACTAACAGACAAAACATACTGCCTACACAAACACAATATTGTTTCTTTATCAGCTCACGTCTGCGCTGATGTCTTCCTGTTTGTCTCCTTCTCTCAGACTGTGGTGGATCCAGACGGTGGGGGATGGAGCGGCCCGACAGAACAACCCTCCTTCTACCTTTTTCCCTGGAGCTCGCTGACCTTGAACCTCCGCTATACTAGCAGGAACAAGAGACAGACGGAGACGTTCCCCCTTTGTGAGACCCTGAAATACAACTTGGATGAAAGACAGACAGGACTGTGAGAAGGAGAAATAAAAGGAGAGCGAGACAGACAGAACGTGACGTGTTGGGCATCCCGTGAGGATCGAGAGCCTCGGGGTGGTCCGATCATGAAACCGTTCATCTCTGCGGGCCCCCCCTCCAGCCTGCTGCTGGTCCTGATGTGCTGCCCCCTGCTGGGCCTGGTCCAGTCTGCCAGCAGCAACAAGGCCAGCGATAACGGACACCCGCACCTGGGAGACTCCGACCCAGAGCGCTGCATGAGGCACCACTTTGTGGAGACCATCACACACCCGATTTATAAGTGCAACTCCAAGGTAAGGCAGAAACAGACGCAGATACACACCATTAGCCAACCTGCCTCATTAACAACTTGTTTAACGTAACGAGCCAGCCAGCCTGACAAATGAACTCATTTGTTACAGATATCAGGGAAACAATTTGTTCCAAAGTAAGCCTCGGAGACGGAGAGCAAACCCCAGAGCACCGGCCAAAAAAAAATCCTCCAGCACTAACTTTATTTATGTCTGACACATTTTTCTTTTTCTACTAGTATTACTCTTGTTGCCCCTGAAAGCCTCCTCCGTTTGGCCAGTCCAGTGTCCCTTTCTACAGTGGCCAACAAGGGCAGACGCTCCACAGCAGGCCAAAATATATCGATTAGGAGAAACGTGCTCCAGCTTTAGAAACCCTGCCAATTCAAAAACACATGAGGAAATCCAAAACAAATAAAACAGAGGGAATGTGCTGGAAGTGAAAAAATGTGCTGCAGAAAGCCAAAACAAAAACATTAACAAATACACATACAGAAAAGATACAAAGCCAAAAGTACAACTGGGGTCTGCGTCACTCCCATAGACCGTATATCAAGATGGACGACCTAAACAAAAATGAAGCCAAAATGTTCCTCATATGGCTGCTGCCATCTTGTGCTGGTGATGCCATTTGGAGCCAGAGTCTGCTCAACCAACCAATTGTGAGCACCCCAAATAACTTATTAACCACACATCAGAAAAATGAACACTTGAACAAACAACAGAGTGATAAACACTTCCGAAAATGACAGAAAAATTTATATGATGACATGGAGGGGGCGGGGTTTATGACCTATACTGCAGCCAGCCACCAGGGGGCGATTGAGATGTTTTGGCTTCACTTTCGGCCGCAGTGTTTTGAGACTGGAGCACACGCAGACATCGTGCTTGCTTTGCGTCCAGTTCGCGTTTGTGTAGGAGTCTTTGCAAACCCTCGTGGACCTGGGTGGATGACGACATTTACGTCACACAGATTAAAACGAACACGTGGATGTGGAAGCTATAAATTTGCCCTAAAGTTGGAGACATAATGTTACTGCGGAGCTGACAGGAGATACACAGACGTGAAGCTCATAAAACCGATATGTCATACTAGTGTGCGAGTAGAGAATTTATAAAAGACTGAGGTGAAATGTGGCGGCAGAGTTTGCATGTTCTCCCTGTGTCAGCGTGGGTTTCCTCCAGGTGCTCCAGCTTCCTCCCACAGTTTGGTTGTCTGCCAAGTGTCAGCTGGGATAAGGTCCACCCCTCGCGACCCCCATCAGGATAAGTGGTTGCGGAAAATGCATGAATGAGATGAAATGTTAAAAAAGGAATAGGCACCCTTTCATGTTGCCTTACCTTTTATTTCATTTTCCTTTCCACTTCAAAAACAAACACACTCGTTCGTCTGCTCCACGGAGGTGTGGTCTCTCCTCTTCTGCTGCCGAAAATCAAGCTACCCCTCTGAGTGCTCCCCCTACAGGCCTGGAGGACTCAGCTATGCGGCGTTCTCCTCCTGTTGCATTTGTTTTAATGTTCTCGTTTTGGCTTCCTGCAGCACATTTTTTCACCTACAGCACATTTCCGTTGTTGTATTTGTTTTGGATTTTTTTATGTGTTTTTCAATTTCTCCTGATAGAAATGTTCTGGGCCGCTGTAGCACGTTTGCCCTTGACGGCCACCGTATATTTCTTCCCTTCTGTCTCTTTATCTGCATCACTCTGACGAGTCACGCTTCGTTTCTGTGTGAGTGTGTGTGTATGTGTCGGTGTGTGTATGGTGCTGGACGTGAGCCACGCTGCAGACATATTCTGCACCTCAGCTGGGACTCACTTTTGGCCGAAGTGGACGTCTCCCTGTCAGCCTGCTCTCTCCTGCCTCTGCCAGCGGCTAAAGAGCGGGCTGAGGAGAGAAAAGGAAAAGTGGACAGTTACATGATACGCAGGCGTGGTGCGTTGTTCTGTCTCGTACTGCGAAGACAACTTAGAGACATCCACTTTATGTAAAGAGACTGATGATCCTCTGAATCGCGCCAAACGTGTCGACACTATTGTGGAAAAAGAAGCTGTCAGTTTTCACCCTGTCCTTTTGCTGTGCAGTTGTTCCGCCTGCGTGAGTGATCAGTTCTTTGGTCTTTTTTTAATATTCTGACTCTGAGTGCATCGAGCAGGTGGCCAAACCACAGCTCGGCTCAGGGACGGCAGGGCTGAGCACACTCACAGCATGAGTCGGGCTTTCTATTACAGTACACAGAGAGCTGACGGGACGCCTGGCTGAGCCACCGTTTTACACCTCAGTGTGCTCAGTTAACCACCTGCACCGGAACCTGCTCACGGTCTCTGCGTGTGCGTAAAGTGTGTGTGTAGGTGTCTCTGTGTGTGGCAGAAGATGTGGGAGAGGGTTTTTATAGGTTGAATATAATACAGGTTCATGTCACAGCCAGCAATGTAAATGTTCAACCCAGCTGCCGTTCGGTTGTTTGTTGGTCTCAAACAGTGGTCTGCAGCTTGGCAGGTGTCTCGCCTAGATGTCAGGCCATCCATCACCCCCTCCACCTACTGATGACAGAGTCAGCTCATATGCTTTGTCACTTTAAAAATGTTGATATGATACATATGAAACGTGCAAATGTAACATATTCATTGTTTGCAGAAACGTACAATTCCAGTATTTTCCTTCTAGTGACTGATAGAGGTGGGCAATATGGCCCTAAAATAATATCAAGATATTTCAGGGTATTTTTGTGATAACGATATTCTTGACATTAAGACAAATAAGGTGAGAAAAAGTATTAATTTAAGAAAATACAATTGCAACAAAATACAGTTCAAATATTCAGTAAAAACTAAAGAAAAATCATCTCTCATTTCTTTAGTTTGTGACCAACAACAGTAACTCAGAGTAAGATTCAGATTCTGTCACAATAACAGTGTAACAGTATGACGTCAGTATGTCAACAAGTCGTAATATATATATCATATCGCATATATCACGATATGAATTTTTTATATGATATTAAGAATTATACCAGTATCATGGTGAACGAGATGATATGACACACCCCTGGCGACTGGGCTGAAATATTTTAACTTTGTTTATGGGAAAGCGACCTTTGCACACCTGTTGTTGAGATGAGTAACAAAAATGAACTCCTGCAAACTTTCAACACTTCATTTATTGAATAGCTGTGTTTCAGTCAGTGGTAGTGTGTGTTAGTGCAGATTCACGGTACTTGTACTTTACTTTTTATTTCCATTGCTTGAACATTTCTCCTTCTCCTCCGCTACATCTCAGAGATAAATTTGTACTTTTTACTGCACCACACGTGTCTGACAGCTTCAGTTACTTTTAGATTTTTTGACAAAAAAAACCTCAGTCAAGGTCCATTTACTTCTTCATCAGCAGACGACGTTCAGCTGTGTTTTTATTGATCTAATTTCAAGGTTGAAAATGAACTTTTACACTTAACAAATTCAGACTCAGGGCCACAACAAGTATTTTCACTACTGATTAATTAGTATTGTTTTAGTTAAACTAGCTGCCTTATTCCCTGCAGCCCAGACTGCTCAAGACCCACAGATATTAAGTCAATTAAAATAACAGATCAAAGACGAAGAAGAAAATATACTTTATTAACCTCCAAGGGGAAATTTATATTTTTTCTCTGTAGTCACATACACACAGGCCCAAAATACACACACACGCATGAAATGCCTCGGGCAGGTGCGCCGGGTTGGGGGTTCGGTGCCTTGATCAAGGGTGCAGGTGCTCAGGAGGCAAATTGGCAAAAACAACTGAACCAGTGTTTTATATTGTGTTGAGTTCTGGACTTAAATTATCCTAAACATTTCCAACAATGTTCAAACCATGTCTCCTTTGCACATGCGTCTGGTCTGTGGTTGCCTGCAAGAAGTTGTGCAGTTATTTATCCAGTTTTAAGCCACATTTTTACAAAACACTTTGTAGATCTTGGTTGTTTTTAACTATAATAAGGATTTTAGTCTTCAGACATCTGAAGTTCTCAGATAAACAAGCTGAGCAAAAGTTAGCAGCAGCTTGACTCCAGCCCTGCCGTGCCAAACAGCATTGGAGAAACACAGACTTTTAACATGAAGCTGCTTTATATAGTGTTTTTAACTGCGTATGTAGTGTGTTTGAACTGCGGTTCATTTGTATCGGAGAGGAGAACACTACTGCTAATAAAAAGCACCACTGCTTCAACTGGAAATAGAGAATGTTTGGCTTTTGAACTTGATTGACAGGTTGAGGTGAGAGGTGAGTTTTAATCTCAGGGACTGGATGATAAAATGTCCCCCTGCACCTCCAGTTTTCTCTGACACATCCTGCTTTGGATGACACCACTACAAAATATTCCAACACCGGCTTTAGTAAACACACAAAGAGATGAATGACTACTGTATCATCTTTATTTAATCCAGCTGCTCATGAATGAAAGGAGGAGCAGGAGAGGTGCTGACAGAGAGGAGGAGGAGAGGGGCGTCACAGGAGAGGAGCTGTCACTGTTTGACAGCCTGATCCTCAGCTAGGACAAAGACAAATGGTCTTAAAGTGGCGACAACACTCCTGATGTGTGTATATGTGTGTGTGTGTGTGTGTCACCCTGCCATGGCCCCAGACAGGCTTTTGTCAAAGTGGGTACACGGGTGGCGACACACAGCAGCTGACAGAAGGACATGACACAGAAGTCTGTTTAGGGAGGCGACAGGAATGTAGTGACCCACAGAGGAATGCCAGGCGGACGGTCACAACACTAATCAGGCCGCTGCTTTGTGCGTGCGTGCATGTGTGTGAGCTGACTGGGGGGGAAAGCTTGATACAGTGGTTTGTCTCATGTACACGTGTCAGGATAGCCTTCCACATATATCAGATGAAAAGAGGGGACTTTGGTGAGCGGCTGTGAGTGACCCTGAGCTCTGAGCTGCAGCCGGTGGAGGAGTGAGTGACTGATCTCGCTGCTATCTCTCAGTTTGCAGGTGCAAGGCCGAAGCAGACGGCTCACTTTTAGACCAGACTCAGACCTTGCCACAGAGACGCTTTTGTCATCCCTGACAGCGCCGGGACGTCATAAAAACCAGTATGAATGACTTATCTGTCTTTTCTTAACTCTGTTTCTGCCTGCTGTGTTCCAGATGGTGTTGCTGGCGCGCTGCGAGGGCCACTGCAGCCACACGACCCGCTCCGACCCCCTCATCTCCTTCAGCTCGGTGCTCAAGCAGCCCTTCAAGAGCACCTGCTCCTGCTGCCGGCCGCACACCTCCAAGCTGAAGGCGGTGAGGCTGCGCTGCGCCGGCGGGACTCGCATCACGGCCACTTACAGATACATCCTAGCCTGCAACTGCGAGGAGTGCAGCTGAGCGGGAGCAGCAACCCTCCCAGACCCTCAAGACTCTCAAGACCCAGGATCCTCTTGGCCTCGGGCCTCGCTCTTCAGCTATCCAGAGCGTTTTTGGTTGATTATTGGATCAGGAAATTGCCCCGGAGGACAGCGGCTCAAGTTGTTGTTATCTTGGGAGTGATAGTTTGGAGCGATTGTACCACCCTCACACAGACCTTAAAATTGACCTGCAGCCTCTGGGACTCAGACCGAACATACTATACCCTCTCCATTATGTGCGTCCAATCAGTACAAACCATACGAAGCATATTTCTCCAGCGCACGAGGCCAGACACCACAAACTGCCGCTCCCATGGGCCACATGGAGACCCTCCTCGCTGCGGAGACGCACTGCGCTCATTACAGGCCTCCGTAATTCATAACACACATGCTCACAAACCACAGTATGAGAGCTCATTACAAATATCTGCAGCAGCTTTCTGCCAGCTCCATAAAAACCCCGCCGCGCATATGACAACAAAACAACACGCCTCGTTAAAACGCAGCACGGGAAAGGACAAGGCTCGATGAGAGCGTGCGGCCTACGTGAGCCCGGACATGTGGCGGGCCGCGCTTACTCACCCAGTAACATTTTACACACTCCCTGCGGACTTTCATCTAGCTGTGTAAAACATGAGCGACGCTGACAGCAGAGCTCATCAGGTGAACAATAAAAGAGTGGCGGCAGACGGTGTAAGAGGAGCTCACAGGATGAAAGAGGAGCGGGGATGAAGGTTAAGCCAGCGCCTGGGTGGTCGTGCGGACCATCAACAGACTTTCAGTGTTCATTTTAAATGTAATCTATTCTATTTGGATCTTTGAGATGTTCCTGTCAACATTAATGAAACTGTAGCTGCCGCTTTTGCCTGTCGTGTATCGTTACTAATGACATGTTCAGTGTTTTGACTCGGAGCAAACTCTCCTGTCACAACTGTGCTATGGTCGCTCTGCATACGTCTGTAAAGCCTGCGTACGTTTCCCTCATGATGAATACCAGAACTTCAAACTCTGTGTGTGTGTTTGCCAGGCTCGAATACGTCTGAATCGTCTTTGGCCATCAGTGTTTGTGGTCACTTTATCTGAATTAAAAAATGAACAACTCTCACGATGTACCAATTGTGGTTTCTTCTATCATAAAAACTCCAATTTTCAAACACCACAAAAATTTCAGTGCATTTATTTTGAGTTTGAACAGAATAATGGGGCTTTTATGGGAGCAAAAAGACCAGAATACTTTTTTATTTAACCACTATTGAATATTTAATTTAAATTTAAATACCACTGAGCATTGAAATATTGAACTCCAGGGAGCAAAGTAGTGGTGTGCTGCAGGACTGTCTTTATCATGAGAGAAAAACCGCAGGTGCTCTTGCATGTAGGAAGAAAGAAATGAACTTGAGGCACTGATGTGTGGAGCAGGAACACTGAAATTAGGTTCACAAAACATGGCTGCTTACATTACAAAACACTCGTGACCTGTAGCTGTCACCCATCTGCACTCACTTATCAATCAGGACGGGGTGACACCCGCTACCAAGCTCACAAATCTTTGCTTGACTCCTGTCCACCCTTTTGTACCATGCTGTCGGTGGTGAGCGGCCGTGTTTTTTGAATAAAGGCTTTTTAACTTAACTCAAGTGCATTTGTTCCTGCTCCACGCATCAGTGCCTCAAGTTCATTTTTTCTTCCACTGAAATATTATACTTTGAAATCCATCTGCCTGACTTTATGGGCTTTGATTGCCATTTTGAAATTTCCACAAGGCCATTAAAGCTAAAGCGAGGCAGAATTTCAAATACATAATTCATGCAACCAATATTTAAAAAGCTCTTTTCAAATTACTCAAATTCAGTTAAAGTCTGAACTTAAAATTAAAGTCACAGGCCAGAAAAATCTGGTTACTTCCAAAAACCAAAATAAAAGATGGAAAATTACAAACCAAGGATCATCAGTCGTGCCAGAGTGAACCCATCAGACCTTCGTCCAGCTGCATCAGGCTTCGTCCTGTCAGTGATCCAAGGAAGAAAAGATCAGATGAACGATGGGAAGTTCGAGGAGCAGTGTGTAAGATTCAGGGAGTTTTAGTGGCATCTAGTGGTGAGGACTGCAAATTGCAACCGGCTGAAACTTCTCCTGGTGATAATTCCTTCAGTGTTCATTGTTCAGGAGGTTTTTAACAGGAGCTGAATTATCCACAGACGTCTCTTCCTCTCCAAAACAAACAGACCAGGTGATTTTAAAATGGTAAAAACACTGAATGAAGCCGTTTCATGTTACAAATCTGTAGTTTTTCCTATTTTGTTATCATCAGCTGTCGTCATCATCTGGGAGGTTATTCCAGGTTTGTGCTGCATGATAACAAAACACTGCTTCACCATGTCTTGTTTTAACTCTTGGGACGGTCAGTCGGCCCTAAATGTCCTCAGAGTCTGAAAAGATTCATATGTCACAAGCACGTAGAGACATAGTTGGGTGCTGAGCCACAGAGTGATTTATACACAGGCAGTGAGATTTTGAAATCAATTCTGAGTGACAGGTTTTAAGCGTAAGGATTTTAGAACCGGAGTAATGTGGACATATTTCCTAGTTTTTGTCATGACCCGAGCAGCAGCATTTTGAATTGTCTACAGACGTCTCTTCCTCTCCAAAACAAAACGGCCCAGGTGATTTAAACCAGAAAGAACACTGAATAAAGCAGATTCATGCCAAAAAGAAATTGTGTTTTTCTACTTCTGTCAGAGGGGCTGCTAACTACAGTGCGAAAATGCAATGGCCCTATATAAAGCCAGTGTTTGGTTTTTCGTTCTTGGCTACTGTAGAAACATGGCGGTGCAACGTGGCAATCTCCGTGGATGAAGAGTTGCTCCCTTTGGAAATATAAACTGCTCATTGTAAGCTAACGAAAAATATACTCATAATATTGTATGTTGTTTCAGCCAATATATCCGCTAAATCTTACACTGGAACCTCATTTGTGAACCTATGAAAAAGACAAACCGTATAAAATCAAGTTTCCAGTATCAGCGAGAGCAAAGTTTTTATATTATCATTTATCATACAAGCATTAAAAAATACTGACAGGAACCTCATAATTCACACTTTCCAATGTGTTCAATGCCAAATACTGAGACTTTTATACCTTTTAATACCTTGATTTTGACATAAATAGTAAACATTTTTAAATTAATCATTTATAGCAGTGACGGAGCGCTAAGTGCCACAAAAGTTTTATTTTGCCTACCTGTTTGGTTTTTTAAAATATAATGCAGAAACATATTCTCCATAAAAGTCATGTGACTTTGAAAACACTGCTCATATTTGTTCAAGTTGTACACTAACATTAGAGTGTTAAAACTACCACAGTACCCTGAAACCTCCTCAGTCTGCTGAGGGTTAATGACACACCTGTGAACACAGCCTGTTCCAGTGTGTGTTCACTAAATGATAGGAAGGACTCTTGCCTTGCCTCTGGAGGATCCTTCCTTGGAAGGACTCATCCTACCAAGACCGGCCTGTTGTGCTTTTTGGTCCAAACCTGTGACACCACAACATGCATCATTCCTGTAAACCTTCCCTTATGCATGTGAGTCCAACACAGGAATAATGGCTCACCTCTAACAGTGAAAAATACTCAGTAGAGAGATAACTAGTCCATATCCATTGAGTACAGCAAACCATACCATGACTTAGTCACACCAAACATTAGAAACACCAACATTGGTCCACAGGGGGAGCCACAGCCATCGGTCGCATTTTAGCCATTTTGAAGCATTTTTCTGTTGTTATAGCGCCACCCAGTTGCCAATTAGAGTTAAATTTCTCCAGTCACCTTGAGTCCTGTTCTACATATCTACCAAGTTTAGTAAAAATCCATATGGCGGTTAGGCCTAGATAAGAAATGAGCTCTCTAGCGCCCCCATTTTGTTTGATGGGGTCAATAATGGAGGGGTCCCCTCAGATTATGTGTGGTCATATGCCTACAAAGTTGCGTGGTGATGGGTGAAACCCTTGAGATGTTATGCACCTTTATGTGATGAGCCACGCCCTCCGCAATATTCATTGCCTTATAGAAGCTCAGTTTTAGGAAGTTTTCCAACTTTTGCCAAGAGGGAACTTTAGATGTTGGTCCCTAGATTATGTTCACCCAGTTTCATGCAGGTCGCTCAAACTTCCTAGGAAGAGATCCATTTGAAGTGTTTTTCAAAACATTCAAAATGGCGGAAAATCTATATAAGTGGAAGTTATGGGTTCTTGAGGCAAATGTGTTCCTCATGAGGAGAGACATCTCTGTGCAAAGTTTCATGTCTCTACCACATACGGGGCATGAGATATGCCCATTCAAAGTTTGACATTTCAATGGGTTGCTATAGCGCCCCCCTTTGGCCAATTGATGTAATATTGCTTCATTGGCATCCTCCCATGACCCTCTACCACTGTGCCAAATTTCACATGGATTGACCAAGTCAGTGAGGAGAAAAACGTGGAGCAGACACACACACAGTTTCATTATTATATAGTAAGATGTACAGCAGACGTGTTGGAACGGTCGAGTATAAATCGTATCAAATGTGGGGTTTGATTACATGAAAATCTTTAGGATTGTAACTGTAAGTGTTCAATGGAGGTTAAAATGCAGTAAATAGTTAGTTATTTGATTAAAGTCAAATTATTTGGGCACTTTTTTTTGAATCCATAAGGTTTCACAGATGAAAATTAGACATGGGGAAATCATGGCTGACTTCTCTCCAGCTTGTTGCTCTCTCGCCTGCAAAGCTCAAGAAAATAAGCATAAGTATATGGAAATCTTTTTAGGTGTCTATGAGCGAGACACTGAATCCCATCAGCTGCAGAGATGCTTCTGACGCAGAGGGAGAATAAAAACTGAATCTCTCTGTGAGGATTAATTCAGTATCCCACATTTTAAAGTGTATGTGAGCGTGACGGTGTGCAGCCAGCAGTGCACACTCTCCATGGTCCTCACACACAGCGTATACACCCTGCACAGATGTCTTTGTTGTGTTCAGAGCTGAAACGTTACCCTCCCCGTGTGCAACAGCACAACACGCTGCTCTGCAGACGTTTCAATCCCGACTGCAACTGACAGCACGGCCGGCTGCTTCACACGTGAACCCAATAAAATCGTTTTCCCTCCGACTCTGGAGATTAATCTGACTTTGTGTGCTGTCTCCTCTCACTGTGTCTCTCCTTCATCAGCACACACACACACACGTTAGTGGAGAGGAGGCATTTTGTGACATGAGGCAGAGGGGATAATTATTTGGGGGACCAGTGTGACAGAATGACAGAGGGGCAATATAATGGCTGTCATTCTCGTGCTAACTGTGTCCTTGCAGAGAAACATGAAGGAGAGCTCCAGACTTTCTCCACTGAACAGTAATATAAACCCAACACTGATTCTTCTCTGGTTTAAGTTAAAGAACTGAAACTTTGTCTGCGCTCACAGAAGACGCATTTCTCTAAAGCTTTACATAATGTCATGTTATTCCTACTAAACCCTTGAAGACTTTGAAAAATACTTTAGACACACACTGAGTTAAACGCAGACTCTTGTTCACTCCACAGCTCCAACAGTTTCTCCTCCTTTTTCAAAGTACAAGAGAACTGAGACGGTCTTGTTTTCACGCCTCCCTGGAGTCCGTCCATGTTTACTGTTGACAGCATTCATTCATTATTTGTACAAACCAAAAACTGAGTATAGCGTTAGCTCAGGCAGGACACGATGTCACATGATTCCTGTCTATGCAACCAGTTGGTGAATCTCATTCAGGGCGCCCTGTTTAAACTGCTCTGACCTGCCTACTGTTGCTGCTTTGCACCCTGCCTCCACCCCAGCTCCTCCTTTTCACGTTGTATCTAATTATTAGTGTCATTTCTGTTTGTAATTGCTGCTGCTCTGTTCTGTCTTAGGTTATAGGCGCATGGAAGGGCAGACAGGTGTGCTCTCTCCGCCTTAGGCTTTCTGTGTAGGCCAGAGGAAAGGCAGAGACCCCAGAACAGAGCCATACCGCCAAATATAATACTGCAAATGGAAATAAAGTTGTCTTTGACTAAAGTGGTCCTGACTGAAATATAAACATTTCATAATATAAAATATGCTTGATTTTGTTGGAACATCGAGACAAGAAAATGAAATTCTCAAGACTTTATTCCAACATTTGAAATTTGTCAGCAACAGTTAAATTGATTGAAGTCATTTGGTGTAAGTCCGGCATTTGTGAGCACACAGGTAGGCCTCAAGCTGGTCTCAACAGAACGATGCTCTAAAATGTGCAGTTTGATCACGCAACACGGCGCCACAGATGTCATAACCCAGCCAGCCACCAACATCGTAAGTCGTTGAATTTAGGTTGTGACGTCAAGTGACGAAAATTCAATGTGAGGACATTTAACGCTAATTTGATGTAGAATATTGAAAACAGATGACGGTGATATTTGGTCGATTTTAAGTTGAGTTGTAAAGGAACCAAATTCAACGCCGTCCAACAACCTGGTCTCACTCGTTGAGATTGACATCTGGCGCTTGTGCAGACACTGACAAAAAAAGCCATTCTTTAACGGCTGGTTGCTGTTATAATTTAATGGCGCTCAGCAGTGTCAGGGGGAAACAGGACGGGACAAGAGTGAAAGTCAAAGTAGTGAAAGTCCAAGAGGGGTGGTGGATGTATCCTGTAAGATTATAAAGCCATACCCTGTTTTTTTTACCTAAAGCCAATCATGTGTTTTTGTTGATGGAGGAGGATAAACGAGAGGATAAAAACGTCAATTTGTATTGTTGTACCGATGTAGTGCTTTTATTTTGAAAGAGACTGTATGCAAACTGTACATTTCCTGTGAAAACTGAAGTGTATTTTGAAAACAGACAATGCATGTAACAGGCTGAAGTTGACACGGCGTCCCAGAACGTCAACAACCAACACACCCAGGGTATGTGGACGTGGACAGTCCATGACCAAACGTGGACATGTGACGAGGTCACAGTGATAACGTGTTGCTTCCAAACATGTCTTGTCCATGTATCATGATGTAAAGTAACATCATTTAGTCGTAAAGTATGAAGGAGAAAACTCAGCATCTGCAAAGCTTCATAATGTTAACGTCCACACATCATGAGCGTCCAACATCTTCCTGATGTCATTTTGCAGCCAGTGCCAGCTGGGAGTCATGAGGCAGCGTGCCATCAGCCTGCTGACTGCAGGACTGTCCGCTGTCATGAAAGCAGCAGAGACATCATTCATCACACACAGTTTTTCATCTCCGTCTTTCTCCAGGTGTTAGACAGGCACATGTGCTCTTTTTATATCAGCACACGTCACACACATATCCATTCATCCTTGATCCTAATCATAACCATCCAAGCGTTTAATAAAAATCATAGAAAAGAGGCGTTTTATTGGACGGCGCTATAGGTGCCTCCTCGTTAAGGAGAAATTCACATCTGTGTGTTTAGCATTCCATTAAAATGCCAGACGTGAAACATGGACATCGGCCATGAGCTGCTGGAGGCTTGACAATATGACCATTCAGCGGCTGCACATTAGTGCAGAGCTGAGGTTTGTTATCGAGCTGTCAGCACATACTTTACTGACAAAATATGAATACAATCATGTCAGTTGTGCTGCAGCTCTCACACACTTTAACAGGCTGAACACTGATCCAGTGAAAGGCTCCAACAGGAAAGAGCATTTTCATATTTTTATAACGTTTCAGTGAGTATTTTATTAAACGTACGGGCTGTTTATACAAGTGTGTGGAATAGCTGGACATTTTCTGTGAATGGCGGCGAACAAAGACGAGAGGATCTGCAGAACATTTGGTCTCAGGCAGGCGCACAGGACGGACCACGTTAAATGTTCTTCATGTGAGGACAGTTAATGACATCAGCTGACGGATGACAAAGAGGACAACATTGTCTTGATTTGTGGTGCATTAACAATCATCAAATAGTCAAATTTATCTTGTGAAATTGTCTTTGTGACTCTTAAATCCTCCAAAGACAACAGGTAATCAGAGCTGGGCAGCTTGGAGGTATAGTTTGATTAGCAATAGTCTTTATTTCTCCTGATTAGTCCCATTTATTATATTCAGAATTAAACAGCTTTGTGTAACTGATGTCCTTCATCCAACAGACAGACACACAACCTGATTAACCTGTAGATAATCCGGCAGAAAGAAATGTTGGCATGGACATTACTGCAAACCATGAATACGTTACATTTGCATGTTTCATATGTCTCATATCAACATTTCGTGATGTAGCATATGAGCTGACTCTGTCGTCAGGAGGTGGAGGGGATGATGGATGGTGTGACATCTGTGAAGCGCCTGCCAAGCTGCAAACCGCTGTTTGAGATTAACAAACAACAAAGCTGGTTGTTTTTCTAAGGTGCTTCCAGCAGCTTTTTAGGCTCCAGACAAAGTTGTTTTGGAGGAACTCATCGCTGTTTTTCCTGCCAAGCGAGGACAGCGAGGATGGTGCCACCAAAACAAGCCAAAACATTACTTTGTCCAAACCATTACCATGTGTTTTTGTGCCTAAATCTAACCACATGTTAACGACGGGACTGTAAAGACATAAAGTTTTAACATATCAGCTACATAATTACACACAAATGTGACGTATATGTGGTTTGAAGAGACGTACAATGAAGGACAGCAGACAAGAACAAGGTGCTCAGAGTGCAAAAAATAATAGAAAAGTGAATAAAAACAGCAGCAAACTTCTCAGTCCTTGACTATCATCAGTGCTGCTGACATTAGTGCTTCACAGAGCAGATACGAGGCTCGCTGGAGATGAACCGCACAATGCATGCTGGTTAGTTTTGTGTCCGACTTGCTCCTGAATGCTCTGACGTCATGCAAAAGTTAATAGCGATAATCTTGCAAGAGTGAGGCAGCCACAGTCTATGGGTTTAGACCTTGACCCCACAAGATCAGCCATCATCATCATCCTCATATAGTCAGTTGTACATATCACTAACAACATGTGAATTCATGTCAAATGGAGGTTGAACCATGAACATGAATTACAAATCGCCTGTAAAGCATTTTAATAAATCAATCTGTCATAATTAGAAATTGAAACCTGAGAGCAAACTGTCACTTGCTGCAGGTTCGTCAATTAATTGACGCGCGCTAGGCTTGTTCTCTCACAAACAATGTCCAGACATTTGCTGTTGCTTTGCTCCATTTATTTCTTCCATACATTTAAACACAAGAAGGTGCAGCACCTTGCTTTGTAGCAGTTAGGAAGCCTATTGTCTAATACTGCTACTGTCAAAAACAGTTCATTTTTGATTAACCTGGCTGAATCACTCAGCTAGTGCCACTAATTAGATGAGATCAACTCTGAGGAGCAGAAGCATGACTCCCAAATCACAAAGATCTGTCCAATGAGTGCTGCACCCATCACAACGTCCTTATACAGCAATGCATGCTGGTGCAGGCAGACGTCTGTAAAGTGTTTCACTCAGGTCTGAAGGTTGTTCAGTTTTAAGAAGACAGATCCATCTACTGACACACTGCACGAGTTATGTTTCCAGATCTGTCCCTCTGCAAGGGTTAGCTACATCAGTGCCACAGAAACTGAGTGCAGTAGCTGGATGCTGGGCCTCCTGGACGTGTTGTGCTGCAGAGGATTTGGATCTGCTCCGTCAATAGAGCTTCTGTGTTTATTGATTCTGGTTCATGAGTTGCTGGCTGGTTTTGCCTTTATACTGAAGACCACTGGGACATGACAGAAGGTAAGTAACGTAAGTGCAAAGACAAGTGACACAATTCTTAATCTGGTATCGTTTTTGGTGATATGACACTTGCTCCATGCTCCCTCCTTGTGCAGTGTGAGACGTGTCTGCAATTAGAAAATGAGTTTTTACCTCATCATCAGCAGATAGAATCTGCCAGTGTCTGGTGGTGCAACATATGAGGTTATCTGGTCGAGGATGAGGGGAGACGACACGCAGCAGGAGGCTGCAGGCTGGAATCAAACCTGAGGATGGAGCCTGAAGTTGTGCACGGACACCGGCTCTACCCACTGAGATACTGGACGCCCCATCCAAATAAATATTTATTTTACAACACTCATTTACTAACTTCTCTGCACTGTACACATTTTAAAAGGAGAATCTTCTATAACTGGATTATGTTTTCCACCAGCACACAGCAGATGCTTCCATGTATCTGAAGTCCAGGCTGTTGCTGCCCTCTGCTGATGAAGCCCACTACACACACACACACACACACACACACACACACACACACACCTGTGATTTGTCTTTAACACGACCTCATAATCTCCACAGTGAAGATGAAGATGAACAGATGAAGGTAAAGTCTCTGCAGCTCTGTCGTGTGTTTGTCTCCTGCTGAGTCTTTGTC
The DNA here is from genome assembly GCA_026686955.1 of Epinephelus cyanopodus. Lineage (NCBI taxonomy): Eukaryota > Metazoa > Chordata > Actinopteri > Perciformes > Serranidae > Epinephelus > Epinephelus cyanopodus. The sequence continues at coordinate 37,489,301 of CM048927.1, read as the reverse complement.
CTCAGACACACTCTTGTTCTTGTGTTGTTCTGTAGCTATTCTAAACTGTGTCTAAACTTCACCTCCCACACACACACACATCGTCATGGCGACGTCTGCACCCGTCTCTGTCTCCTGTCTCTGTGCATGTGCGTAATGTTCCCTCACCTGTGCACCTGTCCACCCTCAGCCCATCACTGTCTGAGCTGTCAGCCTCCAGCAGCTGCACCTCGTCACCTGATCAACACGTTACTGATCCACAACGAGTCAGAGCAGAAACACAAACAGGTGTGTGCAGAAACTTTACTGTAGGAGCAGAATAGTTTTGACTCGCACTTAAAACTTAACATGTGATTTGATGATGAAGCAACATTATTTTTTTGTATTAAAGATATGTGGCGATTGAAGAAGCATTTAGGTGTAGAAATATGAAACTGTCATTGTTGTAAACTTTAATTTGGCATCTGAAGTTAAGATCTGAGTAAATATGAGATATTTAATTTTTTTTGGGCCATGATGCAAAGATTTAAGGTTTCAGCTGGTTGAGTTTACCTGTATATGACATCTGTTCCTTCATGTTATGTGTAAATCAAGATATTAAATGATGAGGGTGAGCTTGTTATGTGAACATGTGAAGTGTCTATGATGTGAGCAGGGCTGCAACTGTATGAGACTGTCATGGTACTATAGCTATCTCAGGAAATATCATGGTATAAAGGGAATTGGAAAAAAAAATAGATAAATAGAAAAAATACATAAATACATGAAATAAATGCATAAATGAATAAAATAGAAATAAATAGAAATAAAATACAATAAATAATAATAAAATAAAATAAATAGAAATATAATGCGATAAATACAAAAAAAAAAAAGAAATAAAATAAAAATAAACAAAAATAAAATATAATAAATAGAAATAAAATAGAATCAAATAAGATCAAATAAAAACAATGCTGACCACTGTACCATTATGCCACCCTTAACCTGTTTTTGCTTTTCAGGTAGGTGAGGGACAAAACTCCTTTTTCATAATAATTTTTCATAAATATGGCAATGAGGCAAAGTAAATTAGATTCAAGGTAATGTGTATTTTTAGACATATTTTAATTTCTGTAAAAGAAACATTAAAAAAAAAAAATCTTGGTGACCACCCTGCAGTGACTCTGAGGATCCTCTGGGGGCTCTGACATCACTGCAGAGTTTTCCGTATCTGAGACTGTGACAGATAAATACTGTGTTTGCTTCAGTCCTTTACTGCATGAATGAAGGGAATTGTGTCTTTTTAGGAGCGTTCTGACTATAGGTAATGATATTTATTAAATATTTTCTGCTTTAGATCAACAACAAAGTGTTGAAAAAGATACACCTTCAATCTTATCAGTGAAACACATGGAGGATGGAGGAGAGAACACACCTGCTGAAGTTTCAGAGGAAAGTTCAATAAGTATTATCACATAATATGTGCTATAACATCTTCTGTGTGCCTTTAACTGCTGTGACACGCCATCAATGCTTCATTACAACAAAGATAAAGTAACATCTCAGTGACACTAAGAGCTCAACAAAGACAGGATTTATTCCAGGGCTGTTGAACTGGATTACGTTAGCTTGTACTGGTGTCACTGGTAACTCGCTGTACTTTACAGCCTTACCTCCCTGCTGCCCTGGTCACTGTGAGGACCAGGATGTGCTAGTGTGGGGCGTGAGTGGCTTATTCCATAAATTAGATCAAATGAGGATTAGGATTAACCACAATCGTGGTCAGATTAACGCACTGGGGGGGCGTCGATTTAATGTCAACTCACCTGTGTGACCTGAAAATGTGTGTGTAGCTCAGGATCAGCTGAGAATTACAGAAGCTCTTGGATCAGTTATTAAAGGTCCAGTATGTAAGATTTAGCTGTGAGGAGTGCAGACTGCAGCCAGCTGAAACTTCTCCTGGTCAGAATTCCCTCAGTGTTTATTTCTGCAGAGGTTTGCACCAGAAGCTGAATCACGCACAGACGTCACTTTCTCTCCAAAACAAACAGACCAGGTGATTAAAATCGCTAAAAACGCTGAACGAAGCAGTTTCACATTACAAATCAGTGTTTTTCCAAAGCTGTTTGGCATGTTGACACCTGCTAATGTGTGCTCACCTTTTTTCTCTGACAACTTAATTTATACTTGTGTGTAAGCTTCATGCAGAGACTACACTGTTGTGAGCATTTAGACTTGTGCGGTGGTGTGTTTGTGTCACTCTGCAGTTACACCTCCAAAACACTAGTGAGCAGCAGTGTTTCTGTGAAGTGCTGTAAAGTTTAGTTGATTCAAAACACACGTTAAACACACATTAAACACACATTAAACATGGCTTAATAGAGACAATCTCAAACACAAGTGCAAAAATCAGCTTACTATAACTCGTAGCATTCACAGACAAACACTTGTCTTTATCTGGACACACTTTCCCCACAAATACAACATGCTAACATTATTAGCACAAGCCTATGGCATTTTACATTGTATAAATTAGCCTAGCAGCTAGCAGACTTTTCCTCTACTGATATGAAACCAGGATAAATCACACAGAACTTAAAATGCTATGTTTGTGGAGGCTTTATTGTCTTCACAGTTTACTGTTTCTTATCTGTGGAATTAAAGTAAAAGACAGAGACAGACATTGTGTTAGAACTTTGCTGTACTGGCCTGGTGTCAGTCAGCACATGACCAGGATGCACATCGCACACCGCAGCATGTGCAAAGATCTCTCTCTGGGCAAGTTGCAATTAACCAACCCTCCACAAGAGGGCGACAGCATCTAAAGAATGTGCAGCCAGTCCTGTGACAAGATGACAAGTGCAGAAGCTTTGAGTTACTGTCTGCACACTCAGGACTCTAAACGTGATATACTGAGTTATCGAGAGAGGAAAATTAATTCAGCTTGAAACTAAACTATAACTGATGTGACCTGCATGTGAGACTGCAGCTGTAACTCTGAGGCGAGGAACAGTCCTCTCAGTTTTATTGTTTTGGCATCAGATGGTTTTATTATAACAGGCTCCTCTATCAACTTCATCTTCATCATGCGGGCCTGGTTATTGAGAGCCGGAGCTCTGAGGCAGGGCGGCTTTTCTTGGCATTTAACATCTGAGATCTACTTTTTATTAAGTTTTGAATATTTAATAGAGAGAGAACGTGTTTATTTGACCAGTGTTTGAACTGTGAGTGTCATAAAGAAAAGATTTACAGCCGTCAGGTCTTTTGAGACTTCTGTATACTGTCGGACTGATAAGAAAAGACCTTGAGCCAGATGCTTATAGCAGCAGCAGCAGGAGCAAAGTCCAAGTCGGAAACTGTTGAATGCTGCATTTAGAAAGACAAAGACTGGATTCTGGAAGCAGGAACAGGAAGTGTATTGCATTGACCTGGAAGTCAGTTTTTTGTTTTTTTGGAGGGAATAGGTTGTGATGTTCATGCTAAATTGAAAAACATATGTTCAAAATAGATAAATAAATAAATAGAAACGCTCTTGGATCAGATGGAAAATGTGTCATCACAAAGCTGCCAACAGGCTGTTTTCTGACTGTTTGGAGACACGTGGCTCACACAGGACGATCAGACGGGGAACAGGTGCAAATGGGTCGGTACACATGTTGCAGGGATAATGGGGGAACAGGTGAGCTGGTGGGCGGGGCAGTCAGGTGATGAGGAATAGTGGGAACAGTGGAGGTTACTGTAGGTCAGCAGGGTCTGAGATGACATCAGAGTTAGTATGCAGACTGGGAGATATTGTGACACTTGTAATCTGCTGATATCAGCCTCACTGCTGACTCTTCACTTTCCTACAGCGCTGTCACGGCTGCATCGACTTCCTGCTATTAGACACTCAACATTTCACTGTGTTGCTGCTGATACAGCTGATTGCACAGTCTTCAAGGTCCAGTGTAGGATTTAGGGAAATATATATATTGGTAGAAATGGAATATAATAAGTATATTTTTTACGTTACCTTAAAATGAGCCATTTATATCTACATAGGGAGCAGCTCTTCATCCATGAAGATCACCATGTTGCAACACCATGTTTCTACAGAAGCCCAGAATGGACAAACCAAACACTGGCTCTAGACAGAGACATTCAAGTTTTCATGTTGCAGCTATTTGCGATCAGTAGGACCCAAAAAGTATAAAAAAAATCAACACTGTCAACGATGATAAAGTCCCCATGTCTACAAACGAGTACTTCCTTATTAACGGCGTCTTTGCTTGTTCCTTTTGCTAAAATTGGTCAAATTTGTTACGATATAAAACTCTGAACATTATTAATCATAAATAAACAAGTTTAAACCATAAAATGTGATCAGGTTTTGGACCTTGTCTACTTTTGTGTCAGGGTCGGCTGCAGACTGACTTGGCAGAGATGGCTGCCATCTTGTTTTAACATGGATTAGTGTGCTGTGCTCTTCCTACCACTAGAGGGCACAAAAAAAGTGTTACAGTTTTTTTTAACGTTAAAATGCTTTATTCAGTGTTTTAACCAGTTTAAATCAACTGGTCTGTTTGTTTTGAAAGGAAGAAACCTCTGCGAATGATTCAGCTCCTGGTGAAAACCTCTTGAACATCTGGGTTTTAAGTTAGGTGTCGGTGTCAGACACGTGCAGCACAATCCACCTTGGGGATGGTATGATGCACTGCCGGGCAGGGAGCTGCACAGTCTCTACAGGGCGGGTAGGAGGGGAGGTGGATATGTCCAAGAAACCCTGGACTTTCACCCAGGAGTCCGCTGTTTGCTTCGAACATGAATGTTGAGCCAAACCATGATGTTTTTTTAAAAACCAAACCACGTGCTTTTGTTGCCCAAACCTAACTGCAGGCTTTTGTTGATGCTCTGGTGTAGCAGCATCTTGGAACGTCATCAGCAGACGCAGAAGGACGCCTCGCACGTTTAAGTCACTGGGTCACTTTGTTTTGGAGAGGAAGAGACCTCTGTGGATAAATCAGCTCCTGGTAAAAACCTCCTGAATACTGAACACTGAGGGAATCCTAACCGGGAGAAGTTTCAGCTGGTTGCACTCTGCCATGCTGACTACTAGACGCCACTGAATCTCTCTAAATCTCACACACTGCTCCTTTAAATCCTCCAGCTGCACTTTGACCCTGAAAGACTGACTGCTCATCTGCACGAGTGTCACAGACAGTTTAAACGGTGTGAAGCTGCAGAAACGACAAGATCAACTGCAAAACTGTGACCCAACTCACAGATACTCTGCTGCACATCCCCAACAACTCAACATAATTACTCTGCTCCAACCACAGAACAACAGACTGTTTTTATCAACAAGGAATCCAGCTTGTATTTCCCTTTTTCTAAGTGTCACAAGACAAACATGGGACAGACAGAGACTAAATGCAGCACAGGGTGTAGGTGCTGGGTGAGCAGCCTGTTTGCAACACGCCAAACAGCATTTGAGAAACACTGATTTTTAACATGAAACTGCTTTATTCGGTGTTTTTATCAGTTTAAACAGCTGGTCACTTTGTTCTGGAGAGGAGGAGACCTCTGTGCATAATTCAGCTCCTGGTAAAAACCTCCTGAATGTCTGGGTCTTCAGTTATGAGAGAAAAAAGGTTGGGGAACATTTCACTTTAATTTGAAATACTTCATTTTCTAATACTTGCCTTTACTTAAATAAGGATTTGAATGCAGCAGTGGAGTGTTTCCATGGTTTTACTTCCACCACTGCATATAGGTGAAGAGTAATGTCCCTGCAGGTCCCTGCCACCTCCCAGTAATCCTCCCTGTCCACACGGCAGAGTGCTGCTCTACTATCTGTGGGCGGAGTCAGGAGGGAGTGGGCCTGCCCGGCGCTTTTAATACAGATGCGCTCCTCCGTGCGCTCTGCGTTCAGCGGCGAGCGGACACTGTAGAGCGGGCAGAGACGGACCAGACAGCACCATGACTGCACCCAGCAACACCTACGATGTGATAGTGGTCGGCGGAGGAATATCAGGTAGGTGTGACACCAGTGAACTTTATTTGCCTCTGCACACGGATGGAGACTAAGTGGATGAATTGATTATGAATCCAAAGCACCTCCTGTAGCTGCGCGTTGTATAAGGTGACCAGACAACTGTTGCACAAAGCTGCCCGTGTGTTGGTGCCAAGAAGTGGAGCAGCCGCTGCCGGGAGCTGGATCTCTGCTCATTTGACAATAATAGAGACTTTTATTTTGGCACAATGCATGTTTCTCTTCTTGCCATCCATTTTCTCCGTCTCTTCCGTGAGGCTTCCTCTCCCCCTGTGCACCGCTGTATCACCGCAGCAGCCTGTTAAGTAACAGCTAATCAGCACCAGCATACTTTGTATTGCATAAGAGGAGGAGGAGGAGGAGGAGGAAGAGGAGGAGGGGGGTGGGGGGCATGTCTCATAAATGACTTTACGTTTTTCATTTCAAACATGCTCCATTCTTGTTTTAATTTGGCCTCGGAGCCAATCAGAGACGAGATGTGATGCTGAGGATGAGTCCAGCAGCTTGCACGTGAACTGCATCTGCTTCAGCATCATTTGTTCTGCTAGCAGCAGCTGATTCTGGGGATGTAAAGGCTGCAAGCAGCTGATACAGTTTGGCCCCCACTTCCAAACATTTAGTGTAATATTGCATGTTAATCATAAGCTCCTCAGTCAGTTGGCTGCATTCCTCCCTAAAGACAACACTACTAGAACACCAGGGGCAGGAGAGGAAGTCCCTGCCACAGAGGGCGACGTGTGTTTTCAGCAGCTTCCTTTGAAAACACACTAAGTAATACTTGATTTCCTGAGCAGAGGGGGTGTGTGTAGTTCCTGGAATGATAATATTCCCAAGCAGATTGTCGCTGTGGTTTGTTGGTCACTGTTGCATTAATTGACGTCTCATCACAGATCTCATGAGTCTGAAAAGTACAAGAAGGTTCAGGCAGTCAGATTAATTAGATTGTTCCTGTTGCTCAGTTTTCATTAACAGAAATGCATTCACCTTCTTCAGCGTGCAGTTATCCCTCAGTTTCATGTTTTGGTTTGTCCCTGTGCTGCATTTAGTCTCTGTCTGTCCCATGTTTGTCTTGTGAGACTTAGAAAAAAAGAAATACAAGCTGGATTCCTTGTTGATAAAAACAATCTGTTGTTCTGTGGTTGGAGCAGAGTAATTATGTTGAGTTGTTGGGGATGTGCAGCAGAGTATCTGTAAGTTGGGTCACAGTTTTGCAGTTGATCTTGTCGTTTCTGCAGCTTCACACCGTTTAAAGCAGCTGAAGTCACTGTGACACTCGTGCAGATGAGCAGTCAGTCTTTCAGGGTCAAAGTGCAGCTGGAGGATTTAAAGGAGCAGTGTGTAAGATTTAGAGAGATTAAGTGGCGTCTCGCAGCTGTAACTTCTCCCAGTTAAAATTCCAAGTGTTCATTGTTGAGGAGGTTTTTACCCGGAGCTGAATTATGCACAGAGGTCTCCTCCTCCTCTCTAAAACAAACAGACTCAGTGATTAAAGCTGATAAAAACACTGCATAAAGTAGTTTTGTGTTTCATGCTACGTGTGACGCATCCTTCTGCATCTGCTGATGATGTTTCGAGATGCTGCTACGCCAGAGCATCAACAAAAGCCTGCAGAAAAAAACATCTTGCTTTGGCTTAACATTTATACAGGAAGCAAACAGCGGGCTCCTGGGTGAAAGTCCATGGTTTCTCGGACACATCCACCTCTGCTCCCTCCCGCCCAATAGGACCTTATATTATGTTGTACTGGAAGCTGAATTATCCGCAGAGGTTTCTTTGTCTTTAAAACAAACAAAACGTGGTGATTAAAACCAGTAAGACATACTGAATAAAGCAGCTCAAGTTATAAATCAGTTTTTCTCCAAAGCTGTTTGTTACATCACAAACAGGCGTCTCGCCCAGCGCCTGCTTATGATCATTTACTGTAGGAGGTTTTTACCATGAGGTGAATTATCCACAAAGGTCTCTTCCTGTCCTAAACAGACTGACCCTGTAATTTACACAAGTAAAAACACTGAATAAAGCAGTGCATGCAACTTAAAATCTAATCGTTCGATTTTTCCAGGCGCTGAATTATCCACAGAGGTCTCTTCCTCTGTAGAACAAACAGACCAGTTGATTAAAGCATATAAAATGCTGAATGAAGCAGTTTTCACGTTACAAGTCAGTATTTTCTCCTTTGCTGTTTGGCATGTTGGAGACGGGCCACTCGCCTCGTGCTTGCTACGTGTGCTCGCTTTATTCGTTCAGGAGGTTTCTACCATGAGCCAAATTATCCACGGAGGCCTCCTCCTCTCTAAAACAAATGGACCATGTGATTAAAACCAATAAAAACACTGTATAAAGCAGTTTCACATTAAAAAGATCGGCTCGCTGTGGAGGGGCTTCTAACTAAGGTGGCCGATGTGAAAACATGAATGTCCCCTATGTAGAGCCAGTGCTTGGTTTGTCCATTCTGGGCTACTGTAGAAACATAGTGATGCAACATGGTGACCTCTGTAGACAAAGACCTGCTCACTATGTAGACGGCTCATTCTAAGATAACGAAAACATGACGATTCTTATTTTTAGGTGATTATACGCTAAAGAAAACACACTTATTCTGTTATATTCCATTTCTGCTGATACATCCTCATAAATCCTGCGCACTGGACCTTTAAAGCTGTCAGCTTCCTGTGTTGACTGATGCTGTTTTGCTCGCCAGTGCCTGAACTTGTGTTCTCCTTTCTGTTCTTCCTGCTGAACCACAGTCCTCTTTCTGTTAGACCGACAGGCCAGTCGACTGCTTGCCTGCCTGCACGTCCGTCAGCCTGTCAGACGGTGAAGAATTTAGGTCAGTGTCAGTTCAAATACCAGTCAAACAGGAAAAACAAATGCTAAAGAAACAAGTTAATTTGATAAAATTGGCGCTCAGCCCCCCGCTGGCTTTCTTTGGCCCTGCCTCTCTTCCCCCCGTGTCACATTAGGGTCTTGTAATTACAGCATTTGTTTATACCGCTGCCCTTTACTGGCTTGCAATGAGCTCCACATATAACAATCACTGTCCAATCAAAGGACGGATGAAACACGGGGGAGAGGCAGAGCTCCTTCCCCCCCTCGCTGCTGTCTGTATCACCCTCTCTGCTGAGATGTGTGCTCCTCCATTCGCCTGCAAATGCAATTGTCATTTTCCTGCCTGCCAGCCGCCCACCGGCAGGACCGTGGCCCTCGAGGGGCAGCCAGCACTTTCTGAGAAAACATTAAACACTTGTGACAGCCTGTTATCAAACCAGCAGCAGAGAGGATGCCGAGGAAGACGGGGGAGGAGGAGGAAGGGAGAGGAGAGACCAGGGAGGGAGCGGAAAACAGAAATAATGGGGAAGAGAACGGAGGAAACCACTTCTGACTGTTTGGTCTCGGCAGCTGTGAATGTGGGAAATCAGACAGGGAAACTAAGAAAGGAGGAAGGAGGCAGAATGATACGTCTGAGAACAGGGGAAGGGAGAAAGAGAAATGAGTGTTTGCAAAGAGGAAATAGGGAAGTTGAAATGAACTGGAACGAGGATGAAAGCGTTGAAACACAGAGTAGGAAAGTAAGAGGTTGACAGGGACGTTTTGCTCCTGACCTGACTCAACCTCGCCGTGCAATCCGACGCAGTTACCCTCAATAAACTGTGTAGTAGATGATTTAGAGAACTTGGCTGCACTTGCTGGACTGTGGGCCTATAAACTCTGCTGGATTCCTCGTCTGCACAGACCTTCACCAGGAGAAGTCGCCATAAAGTTAAACGACTATAAAATTACAACATGCTTAATAGAAATTACAGGTCAGCTCTCCTGAGGACGTTTTCTATGTCTGCAGCGCCAAATTACATTTGTGAACTGAACGTATTACGAGGAGACAAGGTTTGTTTTGAACTTTGGGAAGGACATATGGCTGAAAGGCACAGTGTGTGTGTGTGTGTGTGTGTGTGTGTGTGTGTGTGTGTGTGTGTGTGTGCACCTGCTCTATAACTCTCTCCTATAAACACACAGGGGTAATTTGACTCTGTGATTCAAAACGTTTATTCAAAATGTGTTTGCTTGTAGAAGTTGCTGAAAATAGCTCAGGGCTCATTTACACTCCCTTTACATGTGGAAATCAATCTGTTCAGTTCAATCGTCATAAATGTCACTGCACACATACTTCCATATGTCCTTAGTGTTGGCATAGAGACAGTCAATAGATGGCGCTAGAGGGTGGAGTCAAAACATCAAACGAGGTGGAGGACGTCATAATGATGCACCTTTAAATGGAGGCAGTGTTGTAGACAGTGGTGGTCTGTACTTCTCACATTTGGACAGAAAAAGTCCTCTTAAATGTGGGCGGGGTTGTTGTCACTTACTGCTCCGTCCAACACTCGCTGTATTTCCTCCCAGCCGTGACTAGCGTCTCTCCCGGGTCGAGTTCAAAACTTTGACCCAAAAGGGGGCGTGGCTGTTGTTACGTTGTGTTGAAGTCATGTATGTCTTGTCTGTGTTTAACGTGGATAGGAATTGATAAGATGTTATTGATACAAATGCCATTATTGATTCTGACTGTGTTGGTGTCTTACCAGTTTTCTGTGTATAAAAAAAACGTGAGCCAATTCTGTTTCTGTGCTCATTTTCCGTCCCTGTGCAGCGAGCATGAAGGAGGGAGCTGACGGCCAAGTCCAGCTAGTTGTAGCCTGACAGCTCGCTGCAGCAACAGTCTGTCCATCATCACCTAAGATGGGTGAAATAAGGGAGCGTTTGCATAGCATTTGCTTTCATCTAGGTTTTCCTAGTCACAGAAAAAATGTGCTCAGCTTGCCTGCTTGGCACAAATGTTATTACAACAGGATATTTACAGATGTGCTGCTCGATTAAGAGGCAGCGGCACTCATTCATAAAGTGCCAGACACATGGCACTCCTGGAATTCAAACCCGTGTTGCGTGGAAATATGCTTTAGCGTATTGTTGTTTCTGCACTCGTTTACGTGTTGCTCATGTTGTCATGTTTGGTCATGAAATGAGGCCAAGCTTTGCACCGGTTCTTCCTGTCCACCATGACTCCTTCTCCAAGTTTCCAGCAGTGTAGATGCATGACTTTGACATTTTGCGTTGTTTTGCACTGCCACCTGCGATAAACTGATAAGCTCCTGATAAGCATCCTGATGGATCTAGCAATCGAGAACCGGTTCTTGAATCCCATCCCCTAATGCTTGAAGGAAAAATACTATTTAAACAATTGTGTTTTTGTTTTTGCATTTCTTGCTCTCAGTTGTAATAATATTGTTCTCATTCCGCATCATTAAACACAACGACATCATTAAATGTAGGTCTAACGGGGCGATTAACCTGTAACCTGAGCAATCAGATGATCACACAGGTTGTAAACAAGACATCAGATTTGCAGGATTAGCTACCTCTTTGTTCAGAGGTGAAACCAAAATGAGTGCACTGCTAATGTTGCAAATCATTTCCCTCATTGCACAGAAAAACTTTAAGTACACACACAGACACAGGAAGTTGTGGAGGTGCAGTGAATTTGAGAAAACGTGTGCTTTTCTCTAGAGTTTACGCTCATCAGCGCTTGGAAGTAGCTCAGTTTTATGTCCCGATGCTGCATGATGAGTTTTGTCAAGACGTACATAGCAAACAGTTGGCACCCTGCTCTGCTGCTGTGTGCTGCACAGTGAACTTTATTTGTTCAGAGTTGTTTGTACAGTAGAAGGGACTTTACACACAGTGTATGGAGGCAGGTTTGATCGGACGGATGTCTGTATATACGTACTTGTACTTGAGTGTGAGAGTGAGTTTCAGTAGAGCTCATAGTGTTACTGTTGTGGTCAGGGCCGACTCAAATGTCAGTTTTCGAATGCTCCATTTTGGTTTGTTTTTTCACTTGTGATCTGGTGAAGAAAATTAAAAGGTGAGAAGTGTCAGGAATGAGGCCAGTGTCCTCAGCTCAGTTAAGCAGGGGAGACAAAAGCAACTGTAATGAAACACTTGCTTTGCATCTAGTGATGAGGCCTGACTTGTGGTGCTTAAGTTATTAATAACTTACAGAAACATTGCTTGTAATAGTCCACCTTCCACCTTCTATTCCCTCTGTCCATCCCTCTCTGTCTCACACACATGCAGCAGCGCTAAGTCCTACCAAAGTTGAGCTTCAAATATTCACAAGGACGCTTCAACAACTTTAAAATGGTCAGTGCTAGTTCTTGTTTCCTCTCATAGCATCATTTTCGGACGCAGTAGGCAGTTATATTCAGAGAAAAAGCTGCTGTAAATTACCTGCTCAGCAGCAAACAGCAGACGGACACAGTTAGAGACTATCTGGTGAACACAGTGGAGCATTTAGCAGCTAACAGACAGGTATTTCCCTCAGGAAACGGTGGCGACCAAAAGCGGAGCTAAAAGAGAGAATGATTCAACACAGTCTCACAGAATTACATGAAATGTGTAAAACTGTGTGCTACTAACACGAAAACAACGCCAGTGCAAAGTGTATTTTGAGCAGTCACAGGTTCAAACACGTTTGTACTTGGACTTTTAGGAGAAGATCAAGATCTTGGTTAAAATAACTACCTACAGAATGTTGTTAGCATTAAGTTGCGTAGTTAAGTGAAGTCCATAAAGTGACGTAACTATGTCCACTATCAGTTTCACATGGGACACGGACAGCGTCTCCTAGTTGAAGGTTATTAGTGCCATCACACGCACGCACAAACTTGTAATGTTTGTGAGAGGTGAGCTCCACAGGAAAGATGACCGTCTCTCTTGAATCATAACTTGACCCTTTTTCCGTTTTCTTTCTCAGTGAAAGTCAAAAAAGCTGCAGGATGTTCCTGCTTCAGTCTTATGAAGTAACGCTGTGCTCGTCTCTCAGTCACGTGCTGCCCTTCCAGGACACTCAGGCGCACCTGTTGAGTCTGCGCAGTATACTGTTAGTCTTTAAGTTAAGCTGAACCCGTGTCACATCGTGTCGTAAGGCAGCGTGCACCCTCTCTGACAGCCCCTCTAATTACTCTCAGCACGTCTGCAATCGTAGAACTCCACTTTCTCCGTCCAGCTGTGCAAACAAGACAACCTGTTGGCTGAGCCGCCAGATATAATCATTACATGGGCAGCTCATGTGTGTTTCCATTTGTAATTCTCTGCGTGCCTGCGCCTCTGTGTTTGCCTTGTGTGTGTGTGGCAGGTAAAGCCATGAGAACTGTGCAGCTGTAATCTCAGCTGTGTTAATCTTATAAATGATGACACTGATTGTGGAAAAGAAAAAGTAGCTGATGGATGTTTGCACAGCACAAAGTCCTCGTCTCCTTGTGGGAAATGTTCCCATTTTCCTTTTCAGGCTGAATTATGTTTCAGCTGTTATCACATTGTCTCTCTGTGAGCTGTGTTCAATATTTACATGAAGGTAAATAGTAGCATTAAAGCAGCTGATGATGGAGATACCTTTCAAAGTAGGAGCCGTCCTGAGATTTATCAGTCTGAAGGCCGGGACGCATGCTGTATCTTTTCATGCCCGGAAAATGTGAGGTCGGGCGTTTGGTGCTTCTCTTGTGCCCTCTCTGTGGCAACTTTCAAGGGGCGTGGTCTGAATTTGTAAAAGTTGAACTTTGTTGATCTCAGGATGCAGCTGTCACGCCCTGAAAAATTGGCACTTGGGAATGTTTGCACACTGTGACAGCATTGCTCTCGTTATATTTGTTAGCTTTTCTTAAGGGGTTATCTCCAGATCTGAGAAGTGCAGAAAAAAATTCCTGTTGTCTCAGACTAGTCTCAGTCGTTAGTTTCAAGTCGTCTGCAAAACAGCGTGGTGTTCATTTAGTAAATTACGGCCTCATTTAGGGGAAAAATACACCCTAAAACAGGGATGCTTTATGCTGCGGCTACCTTGTGATTAAAAAGTTGCTACTACAACAACCTGTCAATCAGGAGAGAGATGTAGAGATGCTCCCAAGCTTCACCCTCTCATCCAAATATGGTCAGTCATTGCTACAATAAAATAAGATAGCGATGGCAAACTCCACAAACCAATGGGTGACATCTAGGACTACCCCCTCATAGCTGACCAAACGTTAGTCGACCAGAAAGGTCATTAGTCGGCAAGATTTCATTGGCCGCTTAGTCACAGAAAAGTCAAAATAAATCCAAACACACAAACAAAAATTGTTAGTCTTGGGCAGCTCTAGTGACATCATGGTGGCCAGGTGCACTTCTTTTATAAAGCCTGTGGTTTTTCCCAAGATGTTTTCCTTTGACTAAAGGTAATCATCTGCCAAGAGTAGGGCAGCAGTAGCTCAGTCTGTGGGGACTTGGTTTGGGAACTGGATGGTCGCCAGTTTGAGTCCTTGTATGGACCAATGAATGGAGTGTGGACTGGCAGCTGGAGAGGTTCCAGTTCCCTTCCTGGGCACTGCCGAGGTGCCTTGAAACTGCTCTGGGGGCACTGTTCATGGCTGACCCTGCACTGCCCCCGTGTTGCATGTCTGTGTAGACGGGATTCACGAAAAGACGCATTTCAGTTGCCAATTGCCTGAAAATCTGTTTAGATTGCCCAAAGTAATCTCCGACTCAGCGCTCACTGTGCTCAGACTAATGTTGTGTCTGGTGCAGCAGTTTTCATCTCTATAAAATATTCAGTGAAAAACTCAAATTGTTTCACATCGTTCTGTCTCTGCTCAGAGCAAAATAGCTTCTTATATACCTCTCCAGCCTGCTCCCTCTCACATCTGTCTGTCTGCATTTAATGTTATTGCTCATCAATATTGCTCCTCAGTTTGTTGCCCGTAAACCACCAATCAGTGTCTCGGAGCTGAGAACATGAGACGGGCAAAATGTGATTGCTGCGTGTCTCGTAAATGTCTCCCCCTCTGGATCAATATGGAGCCTTTCAGGGCCCTGATTCAAGTGGCTCACTTGTCACTCAGCTGGTATTGGATTTTTTGTTTGTGTTCCTGAGGAAAGAACATCTAGCTGCGGTGCACACAAACACACACACGCTGGTGTTTTCAAAGAAAATAAAATGTCACACACTGACAGTATTTAACAGCTTGGCATCACACAGCGTACTCTGAGAAGACAAACCGGCAGTTGTCAGATGGTTTGTTGAGAAATTTGTGTGTTTTATTGTATCGGGGAGCCGAATGTGACTTCTCTTAGAAGAACACATTCACAGAAATCATGTCTTATTTACAGTTTCAGCTCTTAGAAGAGAGTGAAGGTTGGGGATCGGGGGAAAAGAATATGTGGGCTGCAAAACTGAGACTGATATTGTCGTACATCTATAGCGGAAAGTAACAAAGTTCACTGACTCAAGTACTGTACGTAAAGGGACAGTTCAGTGACATACACCTGATATTTCTCTGGGGTATACCATAGACTTGGGGCAGCAGTGGCTCAGTCCACAGGGACTTGGGTTGGTTTGCCAGCTCAAGTCCTTGTCCAGACCAAATGCAGAGTGTCGACTGGTAGCCTGAGAGGTGCCAGTTCACCTCCTGGACACTGCCGATGTGCCGAACCCCCAACTGCTCAGGGCGCCTGCGCAAGGCAGCTCCCTCGCTCTGACATCCCTCCATTTAATGCATGTACAGGTCCCGTTTGTGCATGTGTGTGTATTTTGGGCAACAGAGTGAAACTATTTGAATTTTCCATTGGGGATTAATAATGGACAGTTATCGTGACGTCACCCATTGGTTTGTGGACGTATAAGCCTTCAGTTAAACCACTAAAAAATCAATTTAAATCTATTTCAATTAAATTACAAATTCTCAGACAACACATTCTGATACATTGACACTTTAAGCCAACAAAAAAGAAATTAGTATTTTTGTCAGTTGTCTGTTGTCTGGTGTGATTTTGTACCTGTGTGTAGCAGCAATGATGCTAATTGTCTGTGATCTGTGTCAATACAGCCAATAATCAATCAATGATCATTCCAGTTTTGCCCTTATTTTGAAACAGACAACATTCCTGCTAATTCCTGTTTATGTGGCTAATGAAAATCAATATTATACTAATATTCCAGTTTACATGCAGCTGTGCATACTGTGATCAACGTGCCCTGACCTTATTTATCATGTCAAATATGGAAAACTGGAACACCTGGAGCTGCTTCTCAGGATTTTTTCTGTTTTCATCAGGTGGCGGACGTGTTTGTTTGTGCAGACACACCCTCCTTCTTTCATTCCTTCAACCACCCTCTTGAAAAAGTTGGCACTGTGATACGTGCACATATCCAAGAACATGTTGTGATCAGTCTTTCATGAGTTTTAAAAGTTTGTGTTTTTCCCTCCTGACCAGAAATGTGGGCTTTTGTCTTGGGCTTGTACTCAGCCTTGCAAACTGTTGAATAGTTTGGTCAGTGTACAACATCTCGCTGGCAACGCACAGAGCCGACCAGTCAAGAGGCCTTGTGTCGCAACTGTGCAAAAACCCCCAGTTGAGACGCATGTTCTAAATGAGCTGTATACATGCCCAAATAATGCTGTTAAAACTTGGATAATATCGTTATATCCCACATGTCTTACTGAATTCAGAAAAAGGCCTAATTTGGAATATCCAAATGGAATACGTGTGTGTATTTAAACCTAGTCAGCGTCGCCAGTGTTGCCATGGTACTTGTCACCACTAACTTCACTGGGTGGTCTGGTTGAGTAAAACAGCTGCAGGCTTTCTTTGATACACATTTTAATAGATTTTATGAAAAAATGTATCAGTGTATTTATATTGAATTACTGTCAAAGATGGCAGAGATTCAGTCCAGAAACAGTGGGAGACGGGGGTTTCTACACACACAGACACACACACACACACACACACACACAATGCAGTTTGTTCCTGCCAAGTGGCTCCATCTTAACAATTACTGTTGTCAAGGAAACAGTGTCTGCCCCTATCTCTTTTTCCAGCACAGAGGGCAGAGGATGAAAAGGTGCGTGTGTGCGTGTGTGTGTGTGTGTGTGTGTGTGTGTGCACTGTGTTTCTGCACAAAGAGCAACCCAAACTCCTGACAGTCGAGCACCTTCAGGTCAAACACATAAATAATACGTGTATTGCTGACACTTAAATTCCGACCATGGGCAAATAAAAAAAACAAAAACAAAACACAGTCAGTTTTATTTTTTCCTGACAAACGTCTCAGAGAGAGACGAGACAATTAGGTCAACCAGCGCCCCGAGGTGCTGCTGTGGTGGAGAGGAGGGGAGCCGCGGTGGAGGATCAGGAGAAATAAAGAAAGATAACTGAGAAGAAAAGAGATAAAACAGGAGCAGAGAGATCGAAAGATAGATGCATCTGTAGTAGAGCGAGAATCAGAAGAACTAATTTTCCACATTATTAGCCCTGCAAAATTTTCCTACATTATTGTGCGGTAAAAAAAAAAGTGCACTGTGAAATTCTCCTACATTTGTACCAAACAACGTTGCATGGCAGAGACATTATTGCGCCAATTTTGTACCGGAATTACTGCACCGCCAAATTCTCCTACTGTATATTATTGCACCAAAAATTTTCTATAGCCAATTTTTCCTACATTACTGCACAAAATAATTTAGCACCGCCAAATTCTACATTATTACACCAAAACATTTTAGCAGGACTAAATTCTCTTACATTTGTACCAAACAATTGTTCCCTGCCAAATTTACCTGCTTTTTTTGCACCAAACTTGCACAAGACTTTGCACTGCCAGATTCTCCTACATTATTGCATCCAACAATTTCTTCCACCTAATTGCACCAAAACATTTTTAACTGCCAAAGTTTCCAAGATTATTGCACCAAACAATTTTGCACTGCCTTTATGCTTGTTCTTTGTGTTTTTAGCTTCAGATACTGAACATGCAGCAGCCTTATATGACCCGATTAGCAACAGGGACTACCTTTAAAAAGTGGTTATGTTGAGTAGAAATACTTTTTAATCAAGGTAAAACATTTACAAAGAATGCAGCTTACGTAATTCTACCTGAGAGAAGCATTTTTGTGTTGTGTGTATTATTTATTAAGTAATAATAATCTTTACTTGCAGAAAGGTTTGTAAAATGAACGCAGTAAAAATCCATCAAACACGCTTCTCCGGAAATGAAAAACAGATGGAGAGATAAAAACAGACACACAAAAGGTGGATTATTAGCAGCTCAGTGAACTTGATGTTTAATGAGCACAAAGCCTCAACTCTCCGTCCGCTTCCTGCTCCATGAAACTGTCACATTTTGTGTTTTGCTTTACTCTCTTTCTCTCTGCACGCAGTTGTCATGGAACAAACTGATATTAAATATACCTGCACTCATTTGCTCCAGGCTTATAGAATTGTTTGACCCATCGATGCACAGCCCAATCAACCTCACTTATCATATCTCCTCCCTTCCCTTGTCTGATCCCTCCTTAAATGCATATGCACAAAGGAGGGAGATGCCTTGCTGAATGCACACCAGCGGCGCCTCAGATGACAGGAAGACACGCGCTTCAAGGCTGTCCTGTCTGTTTGATAAATATCAAGCATGGCTTTAGGTGCAGAAAAGCCTGGAAAGGCACAGGAGCTCTGGCTCACAGTGAGGAGAGGAAGAGGAGGAGGAGGAAACATCTCTCTTTGATTCTCCACGGTTTCCACCAAAGACTCGCTGACCTTTTTCCTCCATTTGTAATCCCTTCAGGCACGTGTCATGGCAGAGCAGAGGGGGGTAGAATGGAAGACCTTAAGATTGATTAAAGCTTCTTTTAATGTTATAGATTATCTGATAACATTGTGTGGTGAAGTCGTCTTTAAGTTGCAGACGCCCCCGCTGCACCTGGCTAATGTTAGTGAGTGGTTGTCAGAGTGTGGTATGCAGTTAGTCTTTCAGCTGCTTGACAGTGCGACAGCAGAGAGATGCAGGACTGCACATGTTTGTCCAGTGTTTTTCTCTCTGTAAACACAACCTACGAAAAAACACATTTGTTTTACTTGTTTCTTAAACACATTATGATATTTCCAAAACAAAATTCCTCGATTACACGCACATAATCTCACATTATGTCCTCTGTCTGTGGCTAGAAGCGTTATGTTTTGGGTGGTCCGTTCCATTCTTGTGAGCGCAGTATCTCAAGAAGACCTTGAGGGAATTTCCTCAGATTTGGCACAAACGTCCACTTGGACTCAAGGATGAACTGAATAGAATATGGTGTGTGAAGGTCAAAGGTCAACATCACTGTGACCTCACAAGATATGTTTCTGGGCATGACTCAAGAATTCATACACTAATTGACCCTTCACTAAGTCCCGCCCCAGGCGCAGACTGGCCAATCATAATGCAGCACCAGGCTGGCTAGACCAGGGTCGGACAACGACACAGCTGAGCTCCACTAATGCAGTCGTTTCAGATTTCCTTTATTTTCAGGCTGGTTTTGTGGATTTGGAGCTAAATGTCAAGTGTTAATGATACTTGTTACCGGGAGAGGTTGGAAAAAGATAAACATTTCTTCCCTGTGCCAAAACCAAAATCAAACCCTGAGAAGTGTAGAGTTAGCTAGGAAACACACTCGGACAAACTATCAACATTCAGTGAGCGGCGCTATGGCAGGTGTCACAGTACACGACATTTCACAGGAGGCAGTTGATGATTTTTGGGACATAACGATCAGATGTCATTGAGAAGTAACCAAAAGGGCCTAAACTACACATTGGAGGGATATATTCATCATTTTATTGTTGAGAAGGTCGATGAAAAGCTTAAATTACAAGCCAACATTTACAGGTCACAGTGTTACGCTTGTGAACATAAAACCGAACAAACTGACTTTCTGTGATGCATTTCAATGGACGTCCAGGCAGAGAATGTCCCAGTGTATGGGAATGGCTATACGCACTGTGATTGGCTCATCGCGTGAGGGCGGGGCTTAGCCATAGGTCAATTGGTGACTCTAATCTTGGGCTCTGAAACTGTGCTGATTGTACAGATCATCTGTGCTGCCAGGTTGAAGATATGTTTGCACCAGCCATGTTTAGAATACACGTCTCCTCTGAAACAACATTTGTTGTCAGTTGTCATGGCTGCACATGAGTGTGGACAGACATGGATGTGGACGGTAACTGCAACTTGACTAGTTCAAAGAGACACACAACAACAGGGCGGTAATTCGAGATCTGTCTTTCTTTGGTCTCTCTTCCTGTCTGCTGCGTGAGTTGAATTTCAATCTGCCTCTCTGTCTCTCCTCTCAGCTGAAGTTTAGTTCAGGAACAGTCTTAGCATGTTGATTTTTCCAGCGTTGCGGCTCATTCCTCTTCTTCACTTCATGGTGGGGGGATGGAGATAAACAAAAGGAGAAAGCTCAGTCTGAATCCTTTGAAGTGATGAGAGCTTTATTCTGATGTTTTAGTCATATTTATACAAGGCTTTCACATATATATATATTTATATATAAAGAATTATGTCTCCATTAAGACAAACAAGCTCCCTGATCAAAGCGATATCCCAACAGGATGCTACTTTTCGCAGTGATTGCTGTAGGCATAAACAAGAGATGCAGACAGATGCTCTTTGTTTTCCAAGACAGAGACTGACCTTTTGAGCCGAGCGCAGGTAATAGCATCAATTTAACGGGGGAAGATTTGTGAGCCTCCTCTGGTCAGGGCTAATGCTTTCTCCAAAGCCTGGCAGGGTGGGCGTGTTTGCACAGGGAGAGAGGGCTGAAGTTGGGTAATGCAGGACAAAGTCTGTTTAAACTAATATAAACCTCACTCACTTCAGAGCTTAGCTGGATTTGGAAGGAGAGAGGACGATGGGATGGTAAGAACGGAATTTAGGAAAGCATTTGCACAGATGTGGGAGCCTGCTGAGAGGGAAGCTCTGGGCTTTCAAGGTGTATGGCCAAATGTATGTGGACATCTACAGACTTTGGCCTTGAGCTGTTTTTTTTTTTATGATTTGGGTGAAGGCCCTCAGTGTCCCTAAAGAGAAATGTTACTCAACAGCATATGAATATATTTTGATTTTATACATCAATCTTTCAATAGAGCTTCGTTTCAAATTACAGCAAGTCAAATAAATGCTGGCATTGAACATTTCTGCAAACCATGGATACATTACATTTAGACTTTATAATGTAGCAGATACATCGAAACTTTAGCTTTCTTAATGTTTGTTATGTGTGGGCGCAGAAACACTTAGTTATTGTTAGGAAGAGATTATTTGTCGTGCTTCCCTGCCAGCTACAGCGGTGGCGAGAGACATTGTATTTCGGATCGGATCTGTAAGTCCCATTCTTGTGAAAGCGGTATCTCAAGAATTCATACGTTAATTATTACCATATTTCTCAGAAATGTCTAATAGAATAACATTATGTAGTTATGACATTTTCTATCCAAAAGGTCAAAGATCAGCTTCACTGTGACATCATACTGTTGGGCAAAAAACACTTTTATGGCCATTATTCAACACCATACTTGAAGAACACAGAGAGAAGAGACATTTGGTCAGATACTGACTTGGTGACACCAATCGTGGGTTTCCACCTTAAAACTGTCAGTGGTTTATAGATCTTTTGTGCTGCCGGGTTTAAGATGTGTGTGAAGCATCCCCATTTTTCAATATGTAGCCTCTTCGCAGCAACATCGATAATCAAAGCATTGTCATCTGTCATGGCTCCATATGAGTTAAGACAGACATGGATGTTAACAACAACTGACTATGCACATCAATGGGGCACAAAAAAAAAATCTTCCACATTTGGTGGCACAAATGCTGCTGGAAATGCAGCAGTGGGTTGGTAGAAAACTCCCATGTTTAATGGCACTAATGCCACTGGAAACATAGAGACAGGTCGCCTAAAAAAACACAAACGCAGCTGGAAAAACAGCGATTGGTCGCTCATGTTGATGTGCAGTGATCTGCAGCTTGGCAGGCGTTTTGCCTACATGTCACGCCATCCACCATCCCTTCCAACCCTTTAGAACTTTAGAAACACTGATATGATACGCATATAATGTACAAATGTAACGTATGCATGGTTTGCAGAAATGTACAATGCCTTTTTCTTTCTGGTGACTGGAATGAGCTCAACATAATGCCGTGAAAACAGCAGGTGGAAGCTAGAGATTACAGGGTTCCTGCGCAAGTATGGAAAGTATGGAATTAAATTTGATCAAATTCCAGGTATTAAAAAGTATGGAAAATGGAAAATAAAGTATGGAAAAATATTTGTTTCCAGACTATTACCACTGTTCTAAAATACTGTTTTCTAAAATAGAAAATTAGGTATTTCCCATAAAATAATTTAATCAATCCGGATTGTGTTTTATGCCGGGCCAAGCACAGTTTGTGTGAGAGCAAACGTCTCAGAAAACATATCGCCCCTTTTATCTGATTGACAAGTGGTACGTCCAGTCTGCTGCCCCATGACCAAGTTTCACTCCAACACTGCACCTTCGACAAGAAGACGAGTTTCACGTGGTTCACAATGGGTAGATGCAAGTTTTTGGATGGACGGCTTGACAATACTGTATATAAATACTGGCTGGCCAAGGATTCCCAATTCACACACAGAGCTACATGCAGCCTTTGTGTGAAATTGTGACATCGCCAAGAGAAGGCGTTACTGCATCGCTTGCACCCAGAGTCCCAACCTTTTTGCCTCAGCCCAGACATTGAACTTACCTGTTTTTATTTGCATGCCATTATGGTACTTGGCTACAATCGCCTATTAAGAATAATTAAATATGATGTGAAATATAATATACTGATATATTTACTCAGATGGCGCATATTCTCTGGAAAAAAAAAACGCAGAGAAATCTGGAAATTAGGGTATGGAAAAGTATGGAATTTTGAAATTCTAAATGTGTAGGAACCCTGAGATTACTAAAGATGAAGGTACTGTCTGCAAGAAACATTTGAAATGTTAAAAACACTTCTGGAACAAGTAGTTTCTCCCACTTGGCACCTCTGCCAGATCTCCAACAGTGAGCCAAGTTTTATCGCCCAGCGTCAGTGTTTGACCTCACCCGTGCTCTTGTGGCTGAATGGGATCAAATCCCTGCAGTGGAAAGCTTTTCCAGAAGAGTGGAGCCTGTCAGAGTCCATGCTTTATGAATGAGACGTTCAACAATCCTAAATGGGTGTGATGTTAAGGTGTCCACATACATTTGGCCATGTAATATTTGGTATCTTTTTAGTAACCACTCATCTCTGTCCCATATAAATCACTTTCTGTGTGTGACTTCTGTGCTTTTAAATGTCTGCTGCGCTGACGTAGTCCAGTGCTGCTGAGCCATATGCTGCACGCTAATCCTCTACATGTGTGTGCATGCCTAAGTGCATTTATGTTATGTCTTATTGAATTAAAGTTATGGTGAGGATTGCCTGAGGTCAGTGTGTGAAAAGCCATTTTCCTGTGGTTGGTCAGTCAGTCAGTCAGTCAGTCAGGAAGTCAGTCAGTGTATGTGAAAGTCATGCTCTACTCTTTGCTCTGCCCTCTGTGTTTGCTCACATGATCAGCAGGTCAGCTGGTTTGTGATTTGTTGTGGAAGTGTTTCTCTCTGCAATGATCCTCCCCTCCCCCCATGCTCTCCCATCTTTCCCATAGCTCTGTGAATATCCAGCCAAATCATTTGAAAGGCCAATGTTAGGTGGTTAATCCCTCACTTAATCCTTTTTCAACAAAGACCTGTTGTATAAGAAAATATATACTCTATAAAAGCATGAAGGAGCAAAACTTAAACAGACGTAAGTTTGAGTGGTACCATGGTACTTGCAGAGGAGAAACAAGATTTGTTCCTCCAACAAAATCCACCTTTGATCCTCATCTCTCTCGTCAGATTTTCCAAATAATCCCCTTCAGCCATCTATTCTGTCTGAAAGTAACCTAACCAAGAAAGCCCCACAAAGACATGATGAAAGGCTCCGTTGAAGAAAGGTGTGGCACCGAGCCATTCTGTCATAAAGTCGACAGACCTCCTCCACTCCTGTGCAGCTTTAGTGTGAGAGCACCACGGAGGGAATGCAGCTTAGTCGCCAGAAAAAATTTAGGCATTGTACTTGGCTTAGGCGGCAATTTGTCATACCTTTATGAACCTCCCCACCCCAACCGATGAGTTTGCTACTTTCCACAAGCTCCCTGTAGCTTTTTCAGTCCTCTGAATACACAGTAAAAACTCTTTCAAGACAGATATATTGTTACACCCCTGCAGAAACAAAATAAAACTCACCAGACAGGTCTGAGTTAGTCTTGTTAGTCGTCCAGTCAGTTAGTCCGCTGTTCCAACAATCACAAACAGTTTGGCTGAAATAATCTCTACCGGTGCTTTCTGACCTTTGGTGTTTTGGTCCGAATCAGGGACTAGTTTTGTTCCAAGTTGCACAGTTTTCTAGAGTTGGTTCGTCTTCTCACGGCAGCATTTACAAGCAGACCAGCTGCTGTGCACTGTGCTGTGAGTTCAATCGAAAGAGGAACACCTGAATGTTTGACAGTATTGCAAGTCATATTTTTTGGACTGTTAGACCAGGATACTGCCCAAGCCTGCATTGAATGTTTTTACAAGCTGTGAGGTTTAGGCACAAAAATCACTTGATTATGGTCAGGAAAATATTATGTTTAGGCTGGGGATGCAATGAAATGAAAATTTGGGGCCGAAGCCGAAGCCTAATATTAAACGCTTGGCCGAATACCAAGTACCGAATATCATTGTTTAGTTTTTCATTAGTTTTTGCAGATGAACCCCTCCAGATTAGTGTTGTCACGGTACCAGAATTGGGACCTGCTGTACGATACCAATGAAAATATCACAGAGTGACTGAGTAGTATCAGTGTCCCACAGCAAAAATGAGGCAGATGTGTCTTTTGTCATTTATAAAAAGATAAATCACTTTTCTATAATACATCACTGATATTTCAATGGAATAAATTACTTATTGACTTATTCATACTTCAAAAACAGCATCAATAAGTGATTAACATAGGGGGGGATCAAAATAAAATAAATAAATTAAAATAAAAATCAACCAGCCACCCTCCTCCCCTGACAAGTAAAGAACAGTCCCTCCATAAGTGCGGAGCATCTGGTCACCCTACTTAGCCACTCGCAAGCAGCAGCTAGTAGGGGCCCCATTGGGGGGGATTCCAACGTGTTGGCGTTGTTGCAGTGTCTATAGGGGTTCCATCATATTGTCATTGATATGGACCAGTGTCAGCCGTCTCTGGGGGCCCCCTTCCAGCTCGGGGCCCTAGGCAATTGCCTAGTTTGCCTGTCCGGTTGCGGCGGCCCTGTCTTGAGCAATGGTCTGTAGCTGGGTGTCACACCATCCACCAACATTGACATGATACATATAAAATGCACATGTGTAACACATTTGTGGTTTCAGGTGACTGGACTGTAAAATTAAGACTAAAGAAAGCACACACCAACGGTCACACACATTTCTTATTTCAAACAGACATCATTATACACCAGCACCTGACATTCATGCACAATTAGTATACAAGTCTTATCTTGCCTGTGTGAAGTGTAAGAAGTGTGCTGCATGTGTCCTCACTCACCCCTGTGTTTCTCTTTCTGTCTGCAGGTTTGAGTGCAGCAAAGCTGTTAAAAGCCAGTGGACTTAGCCCTGTAGTCCTGGAGGCCAGGGATCGGGTTGGTGGTCGCACCTTCACTGTGCAGGTAAGACCAGGAAATAAAATCAAATATAAATTAGAAATGCCAAAATATGTGAAACTAAGATTAATGAGCTTTGCGTTGCATGGAACAGTGCATTGTAGTAGTTTAGCCTACTCATAATAAATGCATGATTTACTGGGTGGTATTAGGGCCCAGTTGCAGCACATAGGAACAGTTGGCGACGCCGTTTGCTGAAACAGTTCTGCAGGTACAGGGCAGGGCTAGTAAACAGCACACAACACTCAGTTCAACACTCCAGCAAAGTCTCTCCACAAAGTTCCTGGCAGCCCGGCTGATTTGGCAACCTGAACTGGGCCAGGAGGCAGGTGAGTGAGCAGTGCTGTTAGCCCAACAGGAAACACGGTTCAGCTCAGTAACAGGCAACGGTAGCCAGGGGGCATAGTCAGAGGCAGAAAATTCAGAACCAGGTAAAGTAGACAGTCCAAGCACACAGAGGGACGTGCAGAAAGTAGATCAAGGCCAGGTGGAGGATAGAGAAGCCAACAGATGAGCACTCACAGGATGCACACACAGTGGTGAGTGTAGCAACACAGTGAAAATCTCCGGACCACAAGAAACCACAGGTAAGCAGACTGGAATACTCAGTTTGCAGCGTCGCTGTCAGATGGTAATGCCAAGCAAACACAGGCAAACAGGAACCATGGACCCAGAAACAGGTCTTGTGGTTAGGGACAGAAGCCTGGAGCGTTTACCAGGAATCAGACGAAAAAAGCAGGTTAGGGCGGCAACGTGAAATCAGTCCAGAATAAAGGGCTGGTGGAGAGTCTTGCATGAGTGTTGAAGAACAATCTGTGTTTGTGGGCATAATGTAATGTGCTGAAATAGTTTAATACATTATAGGAACATTATTTATCTTAATGTATTTGAAGTGATAACAAGGGCCATTGATTTGTCCTGATTTACTTTGATGAATATTTGGGTCATCCATAGATTAATGACAAAGTAAAGGAGGAGTCAAAGGGTGTTGGGTTATCAGGATCAACAGTCATGCAGAATTGGGTGTCATCTGCATAGCAGTGAAAGCAAAAAGTTCTGAATTGTCAACATGCAAAGACTGAAAACTAGTGGACCCAGGACAGAGCCTTGTTGTACTCCACATGGACTTCTTTGTCATGAGAAGCTTTTAAATGATCTGATTGGCAGGACTGAAAGGGATGTTTTCCAACCTATCGATGAGACTTTTGTGATCAACAGTGTATTTCTTTTTCCATTTCTATTTCTTTTATTTCTCTGTTTATGGTCTGATGTGTTTTTTTTCATTCTTTTCAGAATAAGGAGACAAAGTGGGTTGATCTGGGTGGAGCTTACATCGGACCAACTCAGAACCGCATCCTCCGTTTGGCCAGAGAGTACGGTGTGCAGACCTACAAAGTCAACGAGCAGGAGAGCCTGGTGCATTATGTCAATGTGAGTATCTCATTGTCTGTGTGTGATTTTTAGGATGGCAGATAATATTCTGCTTCGAGCTGCAGCTGGAGTCATGTCTTCGCAAGCTATCTCATATGAGAGAGCTAGATCATTCAATTTGATTTCTGCAGTCACTTTTCATCATTTCCAGGAGACAGTCTTTAGGGAATATCTCCAAATTACGCACAAACGTCTGCTTGGACCCAAGGGTGAACTGATTAAATTTTGGTGGTCAAAGGCCAAGCACGTGAATACGTAGGTTACAAGGAATTTGACTCTGTTCTGTTTCTCTCAATGAACTTACATACTAATAGACATACAGCAGAGCAAGAACAACACAGCTTAACAAAGTCACATCAAATCAATTTAATTTATATAACCCTACATTACAACCAAAAATTTGCCTTAAGGGGTTTACAATCTGTACAGCAAATGACATCATCTATCCTTAGGCCCTCGATTTGTGATGAGGAGGAACTCCCATTAATGGGCAAAATTGGTCCCTAAGGTACTTGTCTGAGTCACTTATTCTCCCTGGATGACAGCCAGGACATGGATCTCCTGTTCCCCTGGTAGTCAATCACGATCTCATAGTTTTTGCCGTGACTGTTGTTGCATCATGTAACGAATCTCTCTCTCAGTTCTCTGTGCGTCTCTGCACAAACAGTCTCCAAGTGAAGACAGCATGTTTCTCACTGGAAATTATTCTCTGCAAGTCAACATAGTAATTACATCCATGACATCTGTACAGATTAAACTCATGAGATATAACATGTTAACTGCTGAGCAATCTGGCAGATGGATTTTTTTTTTTTACCTCTGGGCAGAGCCAGGCCATCTATTTCCTCCTGTTTCCAGTTTTTGTGCTAAGCTAAGCTAACTGGCTTCTGACTGTGGCTTCATATTTATCTCACAGACATACAAGGAGCATCAACCTTTTCTTATGACTCTGTGAGAAAGCAAAAATGCTTGCTTGCCTTTAGAAGACAGGTGGAGCAATTAATGCACATTTCACAGTCACTGGCAATGAAAGGTGAGTGGGCAGGTAGGGAGACGCTGGCAACCAGTCAGGCGGAGCAACACACTGTCACGGTTGTGCTCATCTCACACACACCCTCACCTGTGGCCAGACTGTCTTGGACTTTTTTCTACACTATGCACATTGCAGATCAATGAACCAGAGATTGATGTTCACTGTTTGTGAGCTCCCTGAAATATAAGTGCTTTATAAACAGTTATTGGGCCATAAAAAGGAGGCTTTTGTATGGCAGAGCACCAGTGCAAGACTCAAAGCATCACGTAACATTACAGATAGTTACAACTATGCTAATTTGGCGAATTTAAGCCGTCGAAAATTACCAGTGTTGGTTGACATTAAGACCTGGGCCAACTATGTGTCAGCAAATCTACCTGTTATTATGAATACATGATAGTGTTTTCAGGGTAGCACCTTGCAGAGCACCTGTCTGTCCACATGAGGAGCGCAGTGATGGTACGTGTCAACAGAGGTGTGTTTGGACGCAGTGGGTTTGGCAGCTTCTCAGCATTGGATGCGTGATGCTCGTGTCACTAGGCGGACCAACATGGCGGCTTGTTTGGAAACATTCTCTTAAATTCCAAAAGTAGTTCACATAAATGCGTTTCTGCAAACATTTGAGGCAATGCAGTTGCTGAATCTGTCTCCATTTTAAATCGACAGTGGTCAGTTTGAATGTTTTTTGGCAGTTTTCAGAGATTGGAAAGTCAGACTGGACGGCCCTGATTTGCATAAAGTAGCCAGGACCTCGACCTCATGCAGATGAGGAGCAGCCAACGTGACACCAGATTTATTGAAATGTCAGGATGCATTGCAGAGCTGATAATATAGACAAGTGATGGATAGTGTGGAAACGACAGCTCCTGTGGACACCTACCCAGGTGGAGAGTTATTGTCGGAAAAGACCTTCAGGCCTTCGTTTTCTCAGAGGGAATTATTTTCATTGGATGTTATGACCAGAGAGATTAAACTATGTTGAATTTCAACAGATTTACTGTTAAAAACAGTAATTACCAGATAACAGAAACCCTGACTTTCCCCTCAGACTCGACGGAAGACAGGAATATATCTATCAAATCAATCTCACATGCTCAAAGCTGTTTAGTCCAACTTATTGATAGTAATTAGAAGTGACAGCTGAGTTTAATTGCAGTAGCTGGAAGGCATGACAAATGAGCTGTTCAATCTGCTACGGAGATGTGATTCAAACTTCAGCTGGCACTGAAGAAATACCGTCTCATCTGATCAACAGTTAGTGTTGCCCCTCAGAGCAGAGCAGACCAAGGTACTGCGTGGATAAAAACCACACATTGTGTCCTTCCTGTGACTCCGTACATGTCTGCCGAGCAGCCAGCCACCCCTCTCCGCCGCAGCATTAGTGACTGGAGATGCTAATCTTTGCCTAAGGGATTTCTGTAATGCAGTTTCTCTTTTCTCTGAGTGGTTGAATGGACAGCGAATGCAAACAAAGAAGGACGGAAGAAAGAGACACTGAGGCCATCTTTGTTCTTGTTATTCTTTGCTCCATATCTCATTAGTGTGGGCGCAGGGCTGTCCTTAACACAGTTGTGTTCCTCTACCTGATTTGATTTGCCGTTGCGGCCATGCACCCTGCTCAAACTACCCTTACTGTAAATCACTGGACGGCCCAGAGTGGTTGGCAGCTCTCCGTGTGTGTGTGTGTGTGTGTGATAACGAGAGCTTATCTCAGCGTAGACTGTGTTCATGTCATTGAATCATAACTTCAGAGATGGACTTTGACCCTCTAGCCTGAGGGAGTGGGCGCAAACCCGCACTCAGAAACAAACTTACTCTGGTTTATATAGAAAGCCTGCCAACTTCCATTGACACGCATGAGGAGGCCAGAAAATTACAAACACCTCTCAATATAATGAAATTCAGTACAACCACGCACAGAAATACCGCCTCATAAATCACCAGGATTCAAACTTCCTGTCAGTGTCTTCAGACTCAGCGTTCGAGGCTTCAGAAATGTAATTTATCGCAGGGTTATAGTGTCAGTTGCAGCTGCAGAATTTAAAGTTTGAAGTAAACTTTTGGAGGCTTGTTTACAGTAGAGGCCGCCCAGTGATTATCACTGGCAGATATTAAATATTGACCACTGCTTACCTTCTCTCACAGAGGAGATTTCTACTGTAGGAGCACAGGTATTGATCGTGCACCGACTGTGTGTCCTGAGCTGCTCTCTCTACCTACGCTCAATTTGCAAAATCATTACTGGGTTATAATAATCTGGACAACTGCCATGAAGTATAACAAGTGCCAAAAGAGTTCTTGGCGCTGGAGAAGAGCAGTGGCACGTACAAATGAAGATGTTTATTTTGCTGGCGAGGAAATGGAAGTGGCCTTCACCTGCCGCTCTGCAGCTAACAGCTCAGTGTGGCTGTTTGTTCTCGTGCCTTCGCCCTCTCGTAAAAAATAAAACAATAACTGTAAAGAGACATTTTTAATGATACATACACTGCATTTCCTGTTTTTGCAATAAAAGTGCAACAGTAGAGGGAAATATTTTATGTATGAGTGCAGATTTTCTATCGCTGTAGGAGAGGCAGCAGTGAACACAGAGGCTTTTATGAGCAAGGTAAAATTAACAGTAACACTAAAGTACATGTAAGCCTTTTGAAATTATAAATCATGGGTGTGTGCAGGTAATTTGAATAATGTAATGTAATGCAAATGCATTGAATGACTGTTGCAGAGCATGAATGGCAACATAGTCAGGTTAAAATAATGACAATCGTAAGCATTGTAACAGGGCTCTGCAATATATGGATATTATTCAATTTCAGTTTAATTGGTTTGGTTTGTTCAAGCTTTTTGGCATTTTAATGTTTTTTTGTGACCTTGATAGACAGAAAAATGAAAGGGGAGAGAGGGGGAGACCTGCAGCAAAAGGTCCTGGGCTGTATTTAGGCCATAGCATTAAGGACTCAGCCTAATAATACGCGCTCTACTCGATGACATACTGGGATGCGCGATAATGATGCAGTTAATTTAGAAAAATGAGAATTGATGAGATTGTTATCTTGTTAATTCAGAAAACAAAAGCAGATTTTTTTTACACAAACTCTTCTCATATTTTGGAGATAATAATCAGGTTAATTCAGATAAATGGGATTTTTCTTCTCTCATTTAAATGCATTATGTTTCCTACAGGTGACACGTTTCGTCCTCTGGTTCCGCAGCCGCAGGCAGGATACCAGATCATAACTGAGCACAAACAGACCTCTGTGATCTGATCAGGTTAGGAGAGGCATATTTCTTTGTAACACAGTGTGCTGTCAATTAGGGTCTACTTAATATTTCCTCCGTCCCTTTAAACCTACTGTATTACTGTAGGACTGATGCATTTGAAACCTGGTCTCATAGTCTTGAGTGAGCACTGCTGTGTCCTCAGCACTGATGTACTATTGACTTGACCTACTTGGGCAGTGCTGTGAAATGTCACCAGCATGACATTTGGCTCCGACAGCAGTTAGAGAATAAATCTTTGGTTTGGTGAAGGACTTGACTGGACGGCCGCGGTGATGTGAAGCGTTTATGTGAGCTCCACACTCGCGTACGGCAGCTCCTCTGTGAGTGCGTCTCCTTAGCTACTATCTCTGTAAGATCCACTCAAAGACCCAGACTCACACACACGCGCCACTCGTAGCTTCCTGGCTGGTTTCCATGGCAGCGTGCTTCATCAAAAGCTGCTCACCTCTGTCTGTGTCAGTGTGTGTGTGTGTGTGTGTTCATGCATTTGTGCATGCATATGTGTGGAGGCGTGGAGGAGGTCTGTTTCTGGTGTCCCTGATCTCACAGCTGACTCTGCAAAAATTCAGATCCCCAGAACAGCACTTAAAGAATGAGGCTGTTTATATTTTGTATTTTCTCTGTGCAGCTTCATGTTATGGTGAGCGGTGTTTTAGTGCATTACAGGACAAGAGGTGTCGGTTATATATCTTTTACCGGCTGGTGATCTTGCATTGGAGCTGTCAGGTATCTGGAAAAGTTTGTCATGGCATAGAGATGATAAAGAGACTTGATCCTCATCAGGGATCTGAGACAAAAGATGGATAGTGGGACTAAAACATGGCGGTACCTCACCTTTTAATCATGCATTCACACCTGGGCTGTCAGATCTTTATTCAGCATTCAGCAAGTCACTGAGTGTCCTCTGACCTCAGTGAAAGAGACAGGGGTCAGGAAAGTACTGCAGTGTTTTTACTAGTAATGAAAATATGTAGTATCCCAACCCAGTTGCTAGAATAAATGTTGGCATTGTATGTCTCTGTAAACACAGACATGTAACACCTGTCTTTTATTAATAAAAACAAAACTTTCTTATAAAGAAACTCTAAAGTCATGAAAATGAACAATGTTCCTAGCACCCTCTCATATCAGCAGTGTAATCTCTCATTATAACATTTGATTTCTGCACCTTTCCCTCCATCAGCACCACAGACTGACTCAAACTGTTACCTTCACTTCACCTCATGAGATTTCAAACATGTCAGTTGCTGTTGTGAGTATCACTGCACTGTCTTTTGATTGTAAGTAGCTTTGGATTAACCAAGAAGCTATTCAGATGAATAAGCTCTAAACAGACACAGCAGGTAGAAGTTTCCTGTTCACTGCACAGGTCTGAACCTTATAACAGAGGAAAACTCGCTGGATTAAATCTGCATTGATCTGATTCATACGACAGTGTCTGCATTACTTCACAGGACAGCAGCCAGAGTGGTAGTGAAGCAGCATGTGTGCCGAGCCATTGTGTAATTAGGGCTAGCTTGCAAGCAAGCTGTGTAGCTAATCAGCTTTTCCATGGCAGATTGTAATCCAAAAGGCCAGTGCTGGTTTCCCTTATCAGCAAACTACTGCCTTACAGGCAGCTGCAGCTCTCAGCACTGGATTTATTAATGAGCTATCACTATCAGAGATGGGGAAACAGACTTTGATTAAATACTGTCCCTGGTTATCAGAGATTGAGAAAGAGCGTGGGATTGTCCCGTCGCTGCTGCAGCAGTGTGCACGTTTGCACGCTCGCAGCACCACGGACAGAAACGGCTGACGGTTGTGCAAGTTCCTCTACGACAATAGTTCTTTACATGTTTTATTGACTGAGAGGTGACTCCTCTGACATAAGCCAGCAGCTCTAAGGTCAACACAGCACACGATGATGCAGTAAAAATAGGAGATATAGACAATTAATGTTTGTGTACAACTCAGAGCAGAACATATGGTTTGAGTGGGACGAGTGTCAGTCGCTCCTCCGTCTGTCAGAAATGGTCACCTGTGTCTCAGGCTTCTCCTCCGGGTGAGGCTGACTCACTGCTCACTGATGTGGAAACAGATGCTGCCTTGCTTTCTCTCCTCTCCTCTACCCTCCCACCTCCTCCTCCTCCTGTGTTCCCTCGGCCAGCGTCTCCATGGTGACAGACCTGTTGTTACACAGCAACGCACAGTTCTGAGCGCGGCGGTGATACTGTACGTTGTGGGAGTCTCTCTGTCTGTGAGTTAAATGTTGTGTTGGTAATCATTCATAAAAAGTGCAGTCTTGATGTTGCAGCGCCCAGAGGAAATAAAAACAGATATTTGTCAGAGTATAGCTGGAGCAGTGGTGCAGAGCAGCAGGCCTCATACTGTCAGTGTATAAAGAAACTGAAGTTCACTGACTTCAAAATGGATTTGCCATCGTTGTATGTCAATTGTCTGTCATATAAAACCTGAGTGTGATTACCTGTATTTGAATGGAAGTTCTTAAGAAGCGTTAGATTGTGACCCGTAGTAAAACTTCTCGCCCTCATAAAACACAGTTCACCTCAGGAGAGAGTATCTCAGCTCAGCGATAAAGCGCACGATCACAGGGCGGAAACTCTTACTGTACTAGGAACACTTATTTCTTTATAGGCTATAAATTATTGGTGCTTTATTTAGGGCGTGTTGTTGTAGCTGTGTTGTTAATTATATTGGTTGGACTCTTGGTTGATCAGATAAAGATTCTCCTTATGTGGAAAAACTTTTCTGAAAAGAAGCTTAAAGAAGTGTGTGAGATTTAGGGGGATTTAGTGACATCTAGTGGTGAGGATTCACGACTGCAACCAGCTGAAACTTCTCCCAGTGTGAATTCCTGCCGTGTTTGTTGTTCAGGAGGTTTTTATTAGAAGATAAATTATCTGCAGAGCTCTCTTCAGAGGTGATTAAAACCAGTAAAAACACCGACACAGTTTCACATCACAAATCCGTGTTTTCCAGATGATGCTCGGCATGACTGCGACAAGCCGCCAGCCCAGCACCTGCTACTCTGTGCTCACCTTTTTTCTCTGATAACTTAACATCCAGACGTTCAGGAGGTTTTTTACCAGGAGCAGAATTACCTGCAGAGGTCTCTTCGTCTCTAAAACACACAGAACCGGTAATTAAAACTGGTAAAAACACTCAATAAATCTGTTTGATTTTAAAAATCAGTGTTTTTGCAGTGCTGTTTGGCTCGTCGCAGAGGGGCTGCTAACTACGGTGGACAACGCGAAAATGCGAATGTCCCTTTCTAGAGCCAGTGTTTCAGTGTTTGGTTTGTCCCTTCTGGGCTGCTGTAGAAACATGGCAGTGCAACCAGCTCCTCTGAGAATCTCATCTCCTCCTCTCTTAATGTGGTGGAGGGGTTTGTGTGTCCCCATGAACCTGGGAGCTGCTAATAGCCTCTGGTATGGTCCCCCAAGCTAAAGTGGTCCCAGGGGAGGGGAGAGCGATTCAAGAAGACCTTAATGAAAAGGCATCTCGCCTGATACAATATAATATGTGATTGTAAATATCTGTGTCTGAATGAAAGGTTTTCATTGACCTACTTACAGAGAGAGATGTGAGCGTTTGATAGTGAAATTTCTCACCTTCATAAAATACGGTTCAGCTCGAGACAGTGTCAGATCTGTGATAAAGCACACGTACACAGGGCGGCGGACCTGAGCTCTGACGACACTGACTGTGCCAAGAATAAATAATTCTTTATGGGTTATTTATTGCTCCGATTGTCCATTGTTGTAGCCATATTGGTTATTAACCTGGTTGGATTCTTCATTAGTGAGATGTAACTTTTCCTCATTTGGGAACACTTGAAACAGGGTAGCACCCTAAGTTCAAGAGGCTTGAAGCCAATGAAAGTATTCATTTTGCAAGTCCACTTTTCTTATTATGCACACAAATCTAGAGACACAATGAAAATCTGAGGCCTCTGGCACGCTCTTAAAGTGCTCATTAAATATCTATGAAAAAGAAAATCATGCAAATAAAAGCAAGATCTAAATCTAAGACATAAAATAACAGAAGTTAAAGCACAGAATACAAATGTGTGTAGTAAACATGATGGATTATTTGATGCTTCTCTGATTCAGCTACAAACACGACTGATTTACACATCACAGCTGATCGCTGAGCTACTTTTACTCTTTTCAAACACACAAAGTGTCACAGTGCTGACAGCAAATCTCTGCACCGTGTTATTTTTGTACAACAACAGTCACGTCCTTGGGCCTTTCTTTATTTCTGCATGTTTGATGTGATGTCAGCTGAAGTGAGATGTGAATTTAAAAAGATAACATGCTAACCTTTAAAACCTCTGATTTCTTCCACTTAAAAATCTCATTTCAATCCAATTTAAACTCACCATATATTTCATACAGCATTACATTAATGCTAGCAGGTCATTATAGCGACTTGAACCCTGTGCCATTGATCACGAGCACAGCGATTGACACGCAGCGCTGTCAATCACAAGGTCAAACCCCTTTTTTATGGCCTAATATCACTGGTTTATCAAAGATTACTGCAAAGCAATATAGCACATTAAATGAGCACATCAGAAATCAGATAGGTCGGACCACCATGTTTAACCATATACCATTAAACGTTACAGTTTTAAATGACAACAGAATTAAAAAAGCGGTTTGCACATGTTACGTATCTCTGCAGTTGAAATCAATTGGCAGTTGACTACCAGGAAGTGATTGCTGTTGTTGGTGTGACGTCAAAGTGTTTCAGTCTACAAGTATCTGCTCCACCTGAAATATTAAAGCATGATGTCACAGTGGGTCTGTGACCTCTAATATGAGAGAATATTCTTGATATTTTGTGCATATTCATTCACGTTTCTGCAGCATTCAGCTCAACATATTTTGTGTCTTTGGAAAAGCTTCATCTTTAGTAAAACTTGAATTTGTAGAGATGACGACCGGTTGACTCTGTCAGAGGTTAAGCTGTTATATTGATCATCTTGACAAGCAAAATGTTTTGTTCAGGGACTCTAAACCGTGCACAAAAGGACACTTTTCAGTATCAAAACCAGGACTTTGCAGTTTGCCATTTTTTTTAAGGTCAGAGAGCAGCTGTAAATGTTGCAGACACATCACTGAACATAAGATGGATAGATAAAATTTGGCTTTATGTTGTGTGTTCCGGAAAGAATCTCCGATAAAATGTCATTAAATGACATGACAAGCCGAACGCGAACACAAGCCAGCACAGAAGAACGAGACTGACCCCAGAAATCCTGAGCTGTTGGCCTGCAGCTCCATCACATAGTGATCCACTGTGAGACACACAAAGGCATCGCTACACACAGCCTGTCTTTGTTTGTTTCAGGGGAAGCTGAAGTCTAATGGGGTCTGAAACAAATTTACTTGTCAAGCTAAATGTCAGTGATGTTACGCTAGACAGATTTGTTCCTCCACACTGCGAAGAGTCAGTTGCTGGAAAGCAAGAGTTGGTTCTTAGAAACCAGACACGGCTGTGACACAGAGCTCAACGTGTAATCTGCATGTTTATGTCGGTCGGTTGGAGTAACCTTGATCTCTTTGGCACCCTCCCCCCCTGCATCTGTAAATCACTCGTGTGGTTGAGAAACAGAGCAATAGTCCAGACAGACAGACAGACAGAGGACACGCTTATCGCGCTCGATGACTCTGGATCTTTGAATTAGTCGTAAAATGTTGCAAAACGCTCATCATACTGAGCTGTTACTACACAGCTCTTTGCAAACTGCTCACAGTCACTCTGACTAAGCACAATGAAGGTCAGCTAGAGGTCGACTAACGTGTGAAAACAAGAATATGTTCACCTTTAAATAGTATTTATTGTCTTTAAAGTTTGGATTTACCTCAAAATGTGTCCGCAGCAGGTTGGGAGCAGCTCTCAGTGACACTTAGTGGTTCCCAGCGGGTTGGTCTCGGACCAAAAGTGGGTCACGAGTCCATCCTGAATGGAGCACAAGTGACTCGCAAACGTGTCAAGTCTGTAGAAAACATGCTTTATTTTGAAGTACAGTGAATTTCCGGCACAGAGCTTTTATTTTTAAGTGTCGCTTCCTGCTGTAGAGTGAGTGACTAACAGCTACCTGACAGAGACAGCAAAATGACGCTAATTGTATTAAACTGTGTTGAACTTTAACCAATGACTAACACATGGACCAGTCAGGAACCACTGCTGTGGATCACAAAAGGATATGAAACAGTTTCAGTGTCAGCAGCTCTGTGAGGATGGGTGGCTGTATGCATCACATATTTTAGTCCCTTCCGGCCTTGGCAAGCTTTTTGGGGATTGTCGCGGCCCAAAGTGATTTCACGGGAGCT
The DNA here is from genome assembly GCA_026686955.1 of Epinephelus cyanopodus. Lineage (NCBI taxonomy): Eukaryota > Metazoa > Chordata > Actinopteri > Perciformes > Serranidae > Epinephelus > Epinephelus cyanopodus. Next base: position 37,451,608 of record CM048927.1, on the reverse strand, counting down.
TTCCTAAAAGATTGTGATGCATGTTGCAAAGTTTCTTCAAGGCCTTTTTTTTGGCAACAAAATTCAGGTGCAAGTTAAAAAAGCAAAAATAGTGAGTCATTCATTCAGTTCAGGGATGTACCTTGCACAGTCTTTAGCAGTAAGTTTTGTTGGTAAATCTGAAACTTTTGTGTCACCCAGACACAAGGAGGTGAGTTTTGTGATCTTGTGCAGGGGACTGCTATGATGAGGGGAACTATGATGATCCTGGAGGAACTCAGGTGTACAATGCTGCCTTAAAAGAACCATTTAAAAACACTTTGTGGAATTAAACAAAATAAGTGCCACCTGCCAGCTGATTTTAATCAGAAAGGAACTTATGTCACTCTGTAACAATGATATCTTAACCTGGAAATCCAGATGCCCCGCCCCTGGCAAATTCAAATTTGATCTGCACGGGAAATCTTTCTAGATTTTAGTCTGGATTTCCAGGCTAAAGATTCCTAACTTAAAAGCTGAGTATACCACCAGCCAAACTCTGATACTAACAGGTCTCTTTCTCCAGCAGTGTGACAGTTTCATATGTGACACATACAGTGTGAGAAAGTTTCCATATTTAGACAACTTTTTTGATGTTTGTTCAACAGGGAAAGTCGTACCCGTTCAAAGGCTCCTTCCCTCCCATGTGGAACCCCATCGTCCTGTTGGACTTCAACAACCTGTGGAGGACGATGGACGAGATGGGCAAGGAGGTAAAGAAAGACTCACCATTGGGTTTTTTGTTTGTTTGCTCTCCACTCTGTGTGTCTCATCTCTGCTAAATGTCCTCCTCCTCCTCCTCCTCCTCCTCCTCCTCCTCCTCCTCCTCCTCGTGTGCTTCAGATTCCCAGAGAGGCTCCCTGGAAAGCTCCCCATGCCGAGGAGTGGGACAAGATGTCCATGCAGCAGCTCTTTGAGAAAATCTGCTGGACCAGGTAACAGAGAGAATTATATAATTGATTCTGCAGTGAAACCAGGTGTGCAGGTCTTTTTGTGTCTCTGAAGTTAGCACCATCATTTACTTCTTTTAAGACTATTTAACATTTTGGCATGTTCACCGGAGATCTGTCAGGGAAGAGGCGTTAAACGTGAGGGGTTTGACATGAACCATAGGTCCGCTGTCAGAATTGAACTGAGCACATGGAGTTATATTGTCATGTATAGTATGCATCTTAACCACTACACAGACAGTTTTTCCAAACGTACAAATGGAATGTAAACGGGAATGTAGTGAAAGTATGTCTGTGCATGATAAGAAGTATTAATATATCTCTATACAGAGGTATTAACAGCTCAGTACACACTTGTAGAGAAATACACTTTAGTCAGAGTTTAATACCTTGTACTTGTGTTTGAACAAATGTCTTGAATGTCACACACAAAATCTCAAATAGTTGAGAGTTAATTACACAAAACTTGTGTTTAACTTTCAAACTACACACAGAGACGTGACAATTGAATTCATGTCTGATTCTTAAAAAGTAGAAGAAGAACATGACATTTCTGAGTTATCCCTTAAACACAGTGGAACTTTGTTAATAAAGCTTTTCTCCATTAACAGAAATAAAGGTTTACAAATCAAAAACTCACGCAGGATCTCACAGATATATTTTGAACATTGACACAAACACATTTTTCAGTGTGAAGTTCTAACTGTCGTCTCTTATTCCCAGCACTGTTCGTCGCTTCGCCACACTGTTTGTCAACGTGAACGTGACGTCTGAGCCCCACGAGGTGTCGGCTCTGTGGTTCCTCTGGTACGTGAAGCAGTGCGGAGGAACCATGAGGATCTTCTCCACCACGAATGGAGGACAGGTGCGTCAGCTACACATCTGGCTTTAACATCTACACTGAATATTAATGTAAGACACAGCTTTTGCGAAATGCCAGACATTTTTAATTGATGCACGCTGAACTTAAAAACAGAACACTCAGCGTCATGACTCCAGTTAATCTCTATAGAACAACCAGCCTGAGGGACGGAGGACGGACGAGGCTCTCCAAGAAGTGATGCAGGACAAAGTCTCGCTCACGTTCACCTTAGTTTGCTGCTGATCAGCTGAGAATAATCATGAGCTCCACAAAAGCTGTTTTCTTGGAGAGCCGGGGGAGCACATTCTGTTGTCGTACTCTCTAAAGCCCCAGCGGCCCTGTTGCCATGGCCACTGAGGAAGGGGATTGTGTTTAGGTAAACAGAGGATGTTGTAGCCAGCTCTGTTGTCAGCTCCCTTTGCTGGGCCGTTCCATTTGCACTCAGTGGTGGAGAGAAAGTGAGAGCAATGACCTCAAGTAAGACACTTCACTATAATTTTGAGGTACTTTACTGAGTTTTTTCTGCAACATTCACATCTCAGAGGCAATTATTGAACTTTCTACTCAGATTTTTACTTATTTGATAACTTTACTTACATTGTAGATGTAGATTATTGACACAAAATATAGCTCAGCCAATACATTAGGATACATTATTATAGGTTGTGCTTTTCAAAAGTATATACACATTACACATTAACACATCCACAACAGAGACAGGCTGGAATCATGATGGAAGCTAAACAACGTACATATTTTAAAACCTAAAAATAGCTACCTCAATAAAAATATATCAGTTTAAAATATTCTAATTATAGGCTATACTTACATTTTAAGTGAACATTATATTAAGGCTATTTTCACTGCTTTACCTTGTTGTCAGATGGATCTTTCCGATCGGGAACTGGACCGAAACTGAAATTTGTCTCTGCCCTCAACAATGGTGTTGTTTTGCTCCAGTGTGTGATTTCAGACCACATTCAGGTATCACGGAATCAAAAGAGGCGTGACAGGCTTTACGTGAATAATAGTATCAGCCTCTAGTGTGACACATAAAATGTGAATCAGTAGCGCTTTGTAAACAATAACAACAGCATAACATGACAATAACATTCATTTACTGTCCCTGTTACATGAAGGTAGGCCTCGCCCTCTGCTTGGAGGGTAAGAAGCTCCCAAATCTCATTGTCTTGCCAATTTGTGGGCGTTTTCGACTGCTGCACTTATTCTTTGAGTTAGACGCTAATTGCTATCAGCTGCTGAATCACACACATAACGTGTCGTCAAATTCTCACACCCGTCCTGCCAGCTGTCCCATCTATACAGACATCGTTTCACCAGTGTTTGTCAGTTTGTTTGTGTGCAAAATAACTCAAAAAGTTCTGAACAGATTTTGATGAAATTTTGAGGGAAGGGACCAGATGATAATTTTGGTGGTGGGTAAAAAAATAAAATGGAGGGAAATCCGAGCTGCTTGGCGGAGGTCTGCGCTCTCCGAGTGCTCTAGTTCCTAAATCTTATCTTACAGAACAGGCGGTTTAACAGTGCGATATTCCCGCCTTGAACAGGCAGTGTAAAAGGGGCTAATAACACAAACACACTGAACTGATCTAGGCAGCGATAGATCAGCAACCCCGTGTTCTGCAAGGTAAAAGGTAAAATTACTATAGAGGGCCATACAACAGCTTCAGATAACTGTTGCAAAGGTTTTTTGACAGCAGCATAAAGCACTGAAAATGGCCCAAATATAGTGCACACGTGAACTGATAATGATTCTGTTCGGTGGCTAAAATACGTTTGACTGCTGCCCATCCACAGCAGTGCTGCATCATGGTTCTCCGCCAGCTTCTCCAAACTGTGGCACTGTAGGTAATACACTGACTGTGGATCAGTACCTCATACAAGCCCACTAAAGAAGATCTGAACTGTCCTTTTAAAGTGATGAGCACATTAATGCATCAATAATTACGGTCCAGTGACTTCGTATACATCATTCTGAAATGGACTATTCAGCATAATGTGTACTTTTACTTTAAGTGCTGATACTAATACACTTGAGTTTGATTTTAAATGCAGGGCTTTTTAACAAGTATTTTTACACTGTAGTGTCACTACTTTCACTTTAGTACAAGATCTTAATCGTTCCACCACTTGTTTATGGGTGCATGTTTGTGTCTGTGTACAGAGAATATACATAAACAATAATCTGAGGAGGAGGAGAAAATAATATAATGTGTAGAACAGTGGTTCCCAACTGGTTCAGCCACAGGATCCAGATTTCCATTAGTTCAACGTCCACACAGTTTAATTTTGGCGCCGTACTTCCGTTCGGCCGTGTCGTCAAGCTCGCCGTCTGTCTCTGTCAAGTAGCTGTCGGTTAGTCACTCAAAATAAAAACTTTGTGCTGGAAATTCACCGTACTTTTAAATGAAGTGTGTTTGTTACAAACTTGGCACATTTCCTTGTCACTTGTGGTCCAATCGGTCCATTTTGGGCCACGACCCACCAGTTGGACACCGCTGGCTTGGAGTGTTGCATATGGAGGCAGATTCTGTGTTCTTCACTTCCAGAACAACTTCCCCCGTGAAACGGAAAAAATAAACTCTTCTTTAATCCAACGAGACAAACACAGACTCACCTCATTACACTGCCACGATCTATTTACGTTTAGCTCTGAATTTTCTGGCGACTGGTGGAGAAATTTATCTGAATGCCACGGTGGAATGCGCTCAATGTGTTTCTAATCAGGGAGGACAGAGATGTTGACACTAACCATATGGAAAAGGTCACCGTCTATTTAATTTTTGTGTATCAGAGCTTTGGCAGCACTTCATCTCTCTCCACCCCCTCAGTCCTCTACATCATTCAGCGTTTTCTGGCCGAGCTTTGCAAACACATTTTCCCTTTTGGTTTGGGATGTTGAAATTTATAGTGGAGGAGAGAGGGTGGATTGAGGATAACTGGGATGTAACACTGGGATAACTCAACAGATTGTATCAGCTTGTCTCCTAAATGTAGTTTTTATTACCCTGGCAGAGTGGAACTGTGAGCAGGATCAGACTGGATAAAAGCAATTTTACCCCGTATAATCAGAGGCTCTCTTGGAAGTAGAGCATAAAATAAACAAGACTTGCTGCATCTGTGGTTGTGGTTCTGGTGACTGACCGTGCTCTCTCCGTCTGCCTCTGCAGGAAAGGAAGTTTGTTGGCGGCTCCAGTCAGATCAGTGAGGGCATGGCCAGAGAGCTGGGAGACCGAGTGAAGCTGCAGTCTCCGGTCTACAGCATCGACCAGAGCGGAGACATGGTGGTGGTGGAGACGCTGGACAAACAGAGCTACACAGTAAGTATCACAGCTAAGCATAAGCATCGAGTCCTTCACGTGAAGATAGAATGAACATAAGACAGAACTGATCATAAAGTCATAGAGTTGTAAAACTATAAATCATAAAGTCAAGTAAGATTCTGAAAGAGTTGCAGCAGCGTGAAGCGTAAAAAGAAGTAGTTTCAGACCTGTATCAGGAGGTCAGAGCGAATTAAAAGGCTAAAGTGAACAGATATGTTTTTAGCTTTCTGTTAAAAAATATTTAGCAAGCTAGCTTCTCTGATATCTACAGGTAGTGTGTTCCATAGCTTTGGGGTGTTATTGACAAAGGCTGCATCCCTGATCTTGTTCCAGTAAACCGGCAGCAGATGATCACAGTGTTCTTGGGGATAAATATTTAACAAGGGAGTTAGAGATGTAGCTCGGCCTGATTTGCTCTCTGTCAGTAGCCGAGCTGCGGAGTTTTCAATCAGCTGAAGTCTCTCAGTTGTGTTTTTCAGGAGGCCAGTGAAAAGTGTGTTACAGTAGTCGAATCGCCCTGAAATAAAGGCATGACTCAATTTCTCTGCATCTTTTTCATTTAGAAATGGTCGTACCTTAGCGATGTGACTGAGGCGGAAAAATTATGACTTCAGCACCTTGTTAATGTGGGACTTGAAGCTTAGATCTGAGTCAAGGATCACACCAAGACTTGTTACCTCAGATTTAATCCAGGGAATTAAATTTGCCAGATTATTGAGCAGCATTTCTCTTTTAAAAACAACCACACTTGACCAAAGTGTTGAAGTCATATCATACAAAAACACAAACAACATGAGAAACACAAGAGAAAATAAACATAACAGATCAAATTGTAACACAACAGAAGATGAAATTATTCTAAATTGTCAGGCTCGAATCAATTGTACGTCAATAATTTAGAGGTTTCTAATGTCGGAGCAATTTTTATTTGTACCGGTAAACTGTTCCAGAGTTTAGGTTCAGCTGCTGCAAAGGCTTAGTTGGCGCTGTTTCTGTGCCGACTTCTGGAAACATGCAGGAGCATCAGCTCACTCGACCTCAGTGCTCTAACTGGAGTATGAAGATAAAGTAGATCTGCTAGATTAAGCAGCACCAGACTGTTTAAAACTTTAAAAACCAGCAATAACATCTTAAGATCAATCCTACATTGGACGGGAAGCCAGCAGAGGGAGGCCAGCAGTTTTCTTTTCCTACTTACAAGATGAGCAGCTGCATTTTGTACTAACTGCAGACGGAGAAGTGGCGACTGATCTACACCCACATACAGAGAATTACAGTAATCTAGCCGAGAGGTAATAGAAGCATGAATGAGAGAGACAGGCCTGAGTATATTTTTATTAGAGAACCTTAACCTGAGAGCTGCAGCCATGTTTGCTGTAGTTGTCATCTTATTGGTGTAATAACACGTGCAGTGTATTAACGGACATTATGTCGTTCTCAGAGACATAAAGTTATGCATCAGTTTAATTCTGTCACCATCAGTCTGAATCAGCAGTGTTGTTCTCTGCCACCATCTACTGGCTGCTTGGCATCCTGCAGCCATGTGTCACGTGACGCAGCTCACACTGTCCTGTTTGTGTTTGTGTCCCTTCTCTGTTTCTCCACGTGTGTCTCTGTCTTAGGCCAAGTACGTGATCGTGGCCACGCCTCCCGGTCTGAACCTGAAGATGCACTTTAACCCCGAGCTGCCGCCACTGAGGAACCAGCTGATCCACCGCGTCCCCATGGGCTCCGTCATCAAGTGCATGGTCTACTACAAAGAGAACTTCTGGAGGAAAAAGGGTGCGCAGGGAGCAGAGGGACAGAGGATGCTGCAGTACATAAATATATATTTTTAATGTCTTTAACACTCTTTGATGTGTGTCACCAGGTTACTGTGGCAGTATGGTGATCGAGGAGGAAGGAGCTCCCATTGGTCTGACGCTGGATGACACGAAGCCTGACGGAAGTGTGCCCGCCATCATGGGGTGAATACAGAGCTCCAGCTCTCTGCAAAATGACAGAGATTATAGTTTGATAAGATACCATGCACTATGTGGCCAAATATGTGGACACATGAACTGTACACTCATGTGTGATTGTCTCATTACAAAATGTCTCACAGGCATTAAAGGGTTAGTCTGTCATTATTATATGGTTAATAGACCAAAACAAACAGTGTGTTAAGACCAAAATATATCAGTGACAAACGCAGCATGTCAAAACATACGCCCCTATTATATTTTCAATGGAGGCAGAAGTGACCATATTTTGGTGAGAGGGTGGAGCTGTGGAGGAGCGAGGGGTGAACCTGTGTAACAGCAGCAACATAAAGTTTGCTGATCTGATTTCTCATGTTTCCTTATTTTGCTGTGTTTGGGACGTTCCTGGGCACCAGGTGAGGTCCGGCTTTATAAAAGGTTGCGACCAGGTGTCTGACAGTGAGCAGCACACATGCAAGAAAAAGCTACACAAAATCGCGGGAAAAAGCACAAGCGAGGCAAAACTGGGGTTGGCTTCCACTTTGACTGGCAATACTGTTTCCAAACAGCAGCCTACACTTCCTGCATAATATACATTTAAGTTTCAATGTAGTGGAACAGAATAATAAAAACAAATCAGACCAAAAGTATGTGGACAGTGTGTTTCCGTGTGGCCATGTAGTGCCCGCAGTGTCACTGGATTTGCCTCTTCACTCACACAGTGTTGTTTTCTAGCAGATAATGTTTCTCATTTCTCTCCTCCAGATTCATCCTCGCCCGCAAGTGCAGAAAGCTATCAGTCTTGACCAGAGAGGAGAGGTAGGCGCTCGGCGCAGACGACACAGCAGGTTAATACGCTCTCACAGGCTGCAAGGGCGCTTTAATCCAAACTGTTGTCTTGTTGTGTTTAGGCTGAAGAAGATCTGTGAGATCTACTCCAGAGTGCTGGGCACAGAGGAGGCTCTGCACGTGAGTTTGGATACACACTTTAACACAGATTCACAGAGCTGCAGAGGAACTGCATCATTGGTTAAACTGTTCATGTGTCCTCTTGTGTCTGTCAGCCGGTGCACTACGAGGAGAAGAACTGGTGTGAAGAGGAGTACTCCGGGGGCTGCTACACGGCATATTTCCCCCCAGGAATCCTGACCCAGTTTGGCAAGTAAGTCACACACACACACATATATACACAGGTGTGTATACTGTGTCCTGGTGCTCGATATCTTTAAATTGGACCAAATGCATACTTGTTTTTTATCAGATATTAATTTTGGTTAGGTCAGAAAACTCACAGTTTTTCTTAAATTTCTTCACTGTCTGGTGAAAACTTTTATTTCCAAGTTTGCTCAGTGTCATATTTTCAGAATCAGAATCAGAATCAGCCTTTTATTGTCATTGTATCACTAAAATAACACAACAAAATTCGGGGTGCTGCTCCGGTAACATGCCAACAGTTAAAACTACATCCTCCGCACATTCAGCCTCACACTAGCAGAGCGGAGGTGCTGCATAAACACGTGCCGCCATCTTGCTCAAAGGGCGTTTCATCATTAAAAGCATTCATTAAAAGCTGACTGTCAGGATCAGGACAAAAACGTTGACACTCAGGATTAATGCTTTTAACTGTCTTTATTTATCATCAAATTTGTTCAGTTAGCAGAAACTCCAGCTTTAAATGAAACATGAATTTACATTAAACAAAAATTTAAATGCAACACTTTGTTTTTGCGTCTATTTTTACAGCTTTAAGTTAAAGATCTAAGGCTATTTTATACATTTAATAAATATACTTCTCTCAAATTTTTGATTTAAATTGGTTAAAGACAGACTTTGAGCAGGTTTTGCTGCTTTTTTTGTTGCTTCATGTCTCTTTTTTGGGGGTTTCATTTTAAGTCTTGCTGGTTGTGGTCAGTATGTGCTAATCTCAGGGACAATTTGCAGATGAAGGTCAGGGGCCCCCTGACAGTTTTGGCCCCTAGGCCTGTGCGCAATAGGTCTGCCCAAGAAGCCATCTGTCTGATCAACACTGCCACAAACACTCACAACGTTTAAATGCACACAGATCCTCTCAAATTAGTCAAATATTTGCTCTTAAATTCGTTAAAATCCGTTAGTAAGCACTTCTCCTTTTCCAAGACACTCCGTCTACCTGACAGGTGTGACATATCAGGATGCTGATTAAACAGCGTCGTTACTGCTCAGGTGTGCCTTCAGATGGTCACAATGAAAGGCCAGTCTTTAATTAAATGCCACTTTTAAACCACATAAATCAGCTGAAACTCTTTAATCACTCCTGTTGTCTGTCTGCAGGGTGCTGAGGGAGCCGGTCGGCAGGTTGTACTTTGCAGGCACAGAGACGGCCACAGAGTGGAGCGGCTACATGGAGGGGGCGGTGGAGGCTGGAGAGAGAGCAGCCAGAGAGGTCAGAGGTCACCTGAAAACACATGAGAGTAGAGTCGGCATGTTTGCTGTCTCAAGTGTTTAGTTGGGAGCGTTAGTCTATGGGTACGAGTCTCCCCTTTGCAGACATGCCCACTTTATGCTAATCCCTTGAAGGTTGGGGCAAAAACCATGCGGTATATATGTGGTATTTTCGCCTATTATATTTGAATATTTCAGAATGTTTCTGCATACTGGGGTCACTAAACAGCCTTGGGATTTGATAAATTAGTTATGACTGGAAAGCTGAGACTCTTGTGGATTCAACAAGGCTGATTTTAATCATGTGTGATGATGTCAGCCCCCACAGCAGCCATTTCATTGTAGTAAAACCATTTTAAGACATTACCTCACTGTATAAAATGACCCATACTGACTTTTAGGATAATCACAGCCTCATGAAACTTTACAGCCACAAACTAGAGACCTTTCGTTCAGAGGATGGATGGCTTTCATAGATATTTTGACAATAAGGGGATTTCTGAGCAGTTTCCAGAACAATTCTGACAGAAATCTCCAAATGTCAAAGGTTTTTGACACTAAATCACAGCAGGGATTTTTCTGTGGTGTCTTAATGTGGTATATTAGCACCAAATCTGTGTAACAAATGGTATCAACCCCAAATTTTGCTGCAGTAACTTATATGAGACATAACTGAGCATGAGAATGGTCATCATATACTTAGTCGAAGAGGTTGAAGAAATAGTTTGACATTTTCCTGCCAAGAGTTAAATGAGAAGACTGAATCCACTTTAATTTTTGTCTGTTAAATACGAAGTTACAGTCACTTTCTGTATCGGTTGTATTGCTGTAGTTGAGGCAGGTATAGAGATAATCAACGCTCTGGCTCAGAATTAAACTCCTTTTCCTTCTTCCAGCATTAGCATTAAATTTTTTCATGTAGATTTGTTTGGGGCAGATTTGACACATCAGATTTGCACACCATCAAACTAAAAAGCATCTCATGTTGACATTAAATAAACCTTGATGTCAGTGTCCTGACTGATGTGTTCTGTTGCAGATCCTGTTTGCAATGAAGAAAATCCACCAGAGTCAGATCTGGCAGTCGGAGCCTCCGTGTTTGGTGAGGAGCATCACTTTTCGGAGGGGTTGCTATTTTAGAAGTGTCATGAATAAATCAAACTCAAAAGTCAAATAAATGTAACCTCTGTCCTCCTTCTGTCCCTCCAACAGGAAGTCCCAGCATTCCCCTTTGTCACCAGCTTCTGGGAGAGAAACTTGCCTTCAGTCGGCGGTCTGTTCAAGTTCATGGGAATCTCCACCTTCCTGTCCATGGCTGCAGCAGCCGGCCTGGTGGCCTACAAGAAGGGCCTCCTCCCCCGGAGTTAAACCGCCCACAGCCGTCATCTCACTCTCACGAGGGCACATCTCAATAGACACTGTACTCTTGTTCTTCTAGTGCACTACTTTATGGCCCAGACTGCAAAGTAGTGAACTATGTTGGGTATAGGATGATGTAAGAAAGACTGTTCAGCTCACACAAAACACTAACGCACCATCGCTCTGTGCACTGTCTGTTCACTAATGAAAGAGAGAGTGAGACAAAGTCATGGGCTGATCAGAGGCAAAGAGACGGTAGTTTGAGAGGAGTGAAGACGTTTAGTTTAAATCTACAATAAATCTGAGATTCAGATTGTCAAAACCAATGACGGAAAAAGAACAGAATCAATTCTTAAAATGAAATATATAGAGATATATGTATCACTATCAATACTCCACACATTGCCAATGACCCTTACATTCTTACATGAGGGTTTATTAACTCATCATGCTTTCTGTTTGTATGCATGCGTGTGTGTGTGTGTGTGTGTGTGTGTGTGTGTGTGTGTGTGTGTGTGTGTGTGTGTGTGTGTGTGTGTGTCCGTCCAGTGTATCTAATTACCTCTGCTGATTTTAGGTGCTAATTTATTCTGGCCAAGCAGCTGTAGCTGTTTGATGAGATCCAGTAACATCAGAATTAAATAGAGTTGTGCCATTGCCTGTCACAAAATCACAGAGGACGTTCGAGGATCAGGCTGAAGATATTATATATTTTTCTTAATGTCAACAAATCCCATGAAGAAACAAATCAATACTTTTATTTTCTTACTTTAATGAAGTCGCTAGAGTCTTGTATATCTTCTCCCTCTGTGCCACAGAGCTCTGTCGTCGTCCGAAAACTAAGACACATCAGTGAGCAGGACTCAGTCAGTCCGGCAGGATAATATGTCAAAGTGTGCACAGGAACTTTAATACGTATGTTCCCACTCATGAGATTAACATTAACTACTTTTGCTCACTACACACAAAATAAGTATCACAGTATTGCTGGCATCATAATTGAGCGGCAGAAATGTTTGTCGTACTCCGACCTCTGACCCGTGACATGCACACCAATCATCGGCATCCAACTGTATTTACGTCATATTGAGTTGACACAGCCACAAAATGCAAGATGATAAATGATTTTTAAAAAACGTTTGCAGAGTGGGAACATATCTGCTACTTCTACATTAACTACAGCAGTGGTTTCTTGTTCGTAGCGGGGGATAAGAGATCTTTCTCCATCTTAATCCTGAGTTCTGTTTAACAGGTTAGCCCGGGGCTATGAAACCTTACCCAGCAGCCTTGGGCTTTTGTAGGCTGCTAAAGGGCCGGGCCCGATGCCAAAGTCCAGTTAGTAACTTTAAAAAAAAAAAATCCAGTGTAAGGTTACAGTTAAGACCTGAAAACAAGGTACACTGACAGAGTGTTCACTCTCCGTTTAACAGCCGCATCCTGCATCAGAAAAATACAGTTAAAACAACCAGAGAGAAAATAGAACAGCGGCCAAGAGTCAGGGAGAAGAAGACACTTGATTTGACAAAAAAAGAGGCTTATTCAGTAGGTATAATCATAAAAGAAAATTTCAACTCCTCAATTTTATTCATGTTTCAAAAAATCAGACATTTGCCTGAATTTTCAAGCTTTTATTTATTTTAAACAAATCCACCCTTGTGCCACAGATTCTTCACTTAAGCACCAAACCCACGGCTGAAAATAGCCCCCACCAAAAACACTGTTTGCTCCTGTTTGAGTCGCATTTGCTTTAAGTGCCAGCACCCAGCTGTTACAGGAAATAACCCTTTTAAAAAACAATATTCTATATTTGAGTTTAAAGATTTACATCTTCAGCAGGAACAAACAGACGAGGAGCCGACTGGGAAGACAGAAACATGGGATTTGTTGACAGTAAGAAAAAAAAAAATGTGTAAGAAGCCTCATCCTTTAATTCAAACTTGTAGTTCGGGGTGATGTCGTGCTACTAAGCTGCTCTGTTATCTGTTGGTAAATGTAATGGAAGCACTCGAATGTATTTTTATTCAGACTAGATGACACAATCATTTTGATTTACAGATTTTTGACTGTTTCTTGTAATTCAGATTAATACAAAGGGTCGCTGACGAAAAACAGCCCAGTTGCCAGAGGAAAATGTTGGTATTGTACATTTTCGCAAACCATGAATACATCACATTTACACATTTCATATGTTTTATATCAACATTTCTAAAGTGATGTAGAAGATGAGCTGACTCTGGGTGAGATGTGGAGGCGATGACGGATGACGTGACGTCTAATCAAGATGCCTGCTAAGCAACAAACAACAAATTTGGTTTTGATTTAGCGAGTCATTGCTGTGTCAAGCGGCTTTTTTGGCAGGAAAAGCAGTTGTTTATTAGCAACGTGTCGCTGTTTTTCTAGCAGAGATTGTCCCACCCAAAACTCCTCACGTTAACTCCAGCACTGAAATGTGAACTTTAAACATATCTGCTACATAATAACGTACAAATGTGACGTATCCATGGTTTGAACAATGCCGACAACATTTCTGGCAACTGGGTTAAAATATTATCATTCCAGTAATTTTAGATCCAAGTGGCCGACAGTCAGTCCTGGATTTTATTGACTTACATTTTTGCAACTATTAGATGTTTTATTGTATCGTTTACTTACAGGGAAACAAATGAGTTTTAAATCACACAAGATGTTGCTAAGGACAGTTTTGATTTGCTCTTGTTGAAATAAGGTTAAGACAACAGATGATTAAATGAGGGATTATTCCCCGCAGACATTTGGAGAAACTAAATTCTCAGCTGACGACTCGCAGTAATCGTAACTGTTGGCAACGTTGCAAGCACTTCAACAGCAATCCATGATGAGATGCACTTCGACGTTAGCGTATGTTAGTCGGAGAAGGAAACGCGTTTTGTTTTGTTTGTCGTAATATGATCTGATTTTGAGGTAGACGTGAAGAAAACTAATCAACACACGAGTGAATCTTAAAGAATTCTTGTTAGTGCACGTGTTTTGAAGGGCATTGTGCTGTGTGTGCAGCTCTGTGTGCCCACTGAGAGAATCTGTGTCCCAAAGACTGGTGTGTGTGTGTGTGTGTGTGTGTGTGTGCGTGTGTGTGTGTGGGTGTGTGTGTGTGTGTGTGTGTGTGTTTGTGAGTGTAGTTATCTGTTGTGCCTTATTGGAAGTGTAGTGTTTTTGTCATTTCTCTCTCAAGTGCCTGTTTGACTCTGACACTCTCTGCCCTCGCCCCCCCGTCTCCCCTCCCGCCTGCACTGGAGGTCAGAGGTCAGATGGACCAGGTCATTGGTTTATCATCAGTACCCATCACTACACAGGGACCAGCAAAACAACCCCATGTCCCTCTCAGCATGTCCAGACCTTGTCATTTTCTCGCACCCCTCGTATCACCTGAGTGACGTCCTCAGTACAAACTTGACTCAGGTGTAGAAACACAGTGAATTATAGAGCTCAGACTGTTGGGTCGATCAAACTGCTTTTCTCCAGTGAAGCCAAGTCTGTGTGTTTTGTATTGTGATTGCAGTGCTTCACTGTCTGTCTCCTCTTGTTGTGTGATGTCCTCATGTCTCTTTAGCTGCTTAACTGACCCTCCTTTCATCCCAGCACATGCACTGGATTTACGCTCGACTCTAGAAGTCACGACTGGACAATGATCACATTTTAGAAATTTTCTCAAACAATTTTCAGTGAACAAACAAAGCCAGCACACTTTGTCCGTCCCTTCAAACTGCAGTACAAGAGCTGCAACCCAGTCGCCTGGAGAAAATGTTGGCATCAGATGGTTCTGCAAACCGTGGATATGCTTCATTTGTACATTTCATACGCGTCATATCATCATTTCTAAAGTGATGTAGTATATGAGTTGACTGTGTCACTGGGACATGGGGAGGGTGATGGGTTGTAAGGAACCAGACCACTGCAGACGACTGTTCAACACCAACAAACAACAAAACCAGTTGTTTTTTATTGAGTCATCGCTGCATTTCCAGCAGCTTTTTAGGTACCATGCAAAAGTGTTTTTTAGCAGCTCACTGCTGTGTTTCCAGCAGATATGGTGCCACAAAAAGTGGTTGTTTTTTTTAACAGGAACAGCACTACATTTCCAGCCATGATACTGGCCCTAAAAATGATTTTTTTTTTTTTTTTTTACAGCAACATCACTGCATTTCCAGCATGGATTATGGCACCACATGCATTTTTTTGTAGCTACATCCCTGCATTTCCAGCTGAGATTGTGCCACGAGAAGTGATTGCTTTTAATGGAAATGTCACTGAATTTCCAGCCAGGATAGTGGCACAAAAATAGGTTTATTTTTTACAGAGACATCACTGCCTTTTCAGCCAGGATAGTGACATGAAAGGTGTTTGGTTTTTGCAAGATTGCACCCTCAAAAGCTGGTATTTTAAGCCAGAAATAATCTTTTCTTAACTTTAACCAAGAGGCTCTTGTTCTGGTGGAGATTATACCATGAAAAGTTTTTTTTCCCTGAGACATCACTGCATTTCCAGCCAGGATTCCAGCCTCTCAAAAGGAGGTATTTTAAATCAAAACATGATCTTATCCTAACCATAACGGCTTTTGTGCCTTATACTAACACACGTTTATCACAGTGTTATTTAAATGTAAAGGTTCAAAGTATCCACTACAGAATAACATGCAAATGTAACGTACCCATGGTTTGCAGAAATGTACAGTGCCAACATTTGTCCTGGCAGTTGTGTTGAGCACCATCAGCAGACACGATGTTTTCATTATCTGATCCTTCTTCATTGTTTTCTGGAGACCTGAGACTGTTCCTCCGTCCCTCTCGTCCTTTTGTGCATTCGAGCCTCTTTAACTTCCTGTTCTTTGATGTCTTTGATTCCTCAAACAAAGCTGGTGATATTTAAAAAGAAAAAAATGTGAAATAAATCTTTTACTCGTCTTCAACGGCTCTTGTGTATCATTTTATGTATTTCTGCGTTGAGGAGGTTCATGAGAGGAAACATAATGTTTGGAAGATGTTACGGAACAACACGACATAAAACCAACTAAACATCCACATCATCTATTGTCAGTATTCTGCGTCAGATCGATGTTGGCATTAGACGTCCTGTCATTGAATTTTGGTCACCTGATGTCACAACCTAAATTCAACCAAATATCAACATCTAATGAAGTTGGTGGCCGGCTGGGATGTACTCATAAATGCAAACAGTGGGACACAAATGTCTGAATCAAATTTCATGGCAAGTCGTCTCTCAGCTGTCAAGACAGTTTACTCCAAATCACAAATACTGATTCTCCGGGTCACATGAATGCCTGTTGTTGTTGGCTTCCACTGGAGTTGTCCCTTGTCACTGATCCTTAGGATCTTGAGGTGCAGCCGGGGGGAGGAAGGGGTCCGGTTTGGTGACATCAGAATTGCATCTCTGCTTTTTGCAGATGATGTGGTTCTGTTCGCTGTGACCTCCAGCAGGCACTGGGGCGATTTGCAGCAAAGTGTGAAGCACTTGTAGTTACTGCCTCAAGTGAGGGAGTTCAAGAATGTCAAGGTCTTGTTCAAGAGTGAGGGCAGAATGGAGCGTGAGATGGATCAGTGGTTTGGTGCGGCTTCTGCAGTGATGCGGGCGCTGTGCTGGACCGTCCTGGTGAAGAGGGAGCTGAGCCGGAAGGCAAAGTTTTTGATCTACTGGTCCATCAACGTCCCAACCCTCACCTATGGTCATGAGCTCTGGGTAGTGACCGAAAGAATGAGATCCTGGCTATAAGCAGCAGAGATGAGTTTCCTCCGTGGGGTGTCTGGGCCCCAGGAGGAGCTGGAAAGTGTTGCTGGAGAGAGGGACGTCTGGGGTGCTTTGCTCAGCCTGCTGCCTCCGTGACCCGGCCCCGTATAAGTAAATGGATGGATGACATGAATATCTGGACAATAATTTGGGGCCTTCCTTTAAATAGCTGTTGATATATTTCAGTCCAAAGTGGTGGACTGATATCGCCATCCCTGGAGCTATGATTGAAAATATAACAGTTGAGCTCTCTGAGACTGTATCACACTCATGAGCAACATTATCTAATTTACAGTGAGCAAACAGCTGGCAGCCGATAATTTGCCAGAAGTGGTCGTAGTGGAAAAGCTGCAGCCAAAGGTTATTAAGACAGATGGATAAGTGATTTGCATTAAACTCACATTTAGTGTAATTTTCAAAACAGCCCTCCAGCCTCGCTGAGACCCTTTTGTACAGTGTGTGTGTGTGTGTATGTGAGTGTGTGGGCGCATATGTGCATTAACTGAAGCCCATAAAGATTCTGGCAAAGCCTCAAAAAAGGTTCAGATGTAGAGCGCTGCCGGCCACACAACAGCAGAACTGAGTTAATTTCTTAAGAGATGAGACAGAAGCTCCAGACCAGCAGAGAGCCAACAATACCGAACCACGTCTATGTTTCAGAAACTCCAAATATGTAACCTTTCATTCTGATTTACCCCGATAATCTGCTCTCTGAGACAAAACACACTGAAATCTTTGTCTAGTGTGTGTGTGTGTGTGTGTGTGTGTGTGTGTGTGTGTGGCTTCATGCCAGGACTTCTGCTCCACCGTCCTCTTTCATCTCTTCTGTATTTAATTTAATCTGGCCTTTGAGCTCCTCCCCGCAGGGCCATTCACATAAATTCAAGACGTATAAAATCAATAAAAATCGTGATAAAACGATGTCAGTGTTGAGATAATGTCTTCCTACTGTTGGGAAAATGTGTTCCTGAGTACCAGTAATTTTTCTGCAATATAAGTATTTCATTTTGATACTTTAAGTCGGCTGTATTTTGCTGATAAAACTCACACAGCCAACTCTTGTCACATTTTTAATGGAGGACTTAGATCGGCCTTGAGGGGTAAGTTTGGTACTTTTCAACCTGGACCTTATTGTCTCGTGTTTTTTGTGTGTAAGTCACAAATGAGAACTACATTTTTTGAAAATGCTTCAGTATTAAGACATGTAACAGGTGGATTCTAGTGTCTGTGTTGATGTGAAGAGGCCCAGACTGTGGATATCTTTGGAACTTTGACATCAAGAAGTAAAAACAAAATCCTCCCCAGTTCAGTTCTCACGGATTGGCGTGGAGTCATAGCGTTAAACTCAGTGTGGGTGTGAACCCTTACAGAGGCATCGAGGTCACGTGTGAGTCGTTGAACCACCCAGACCATCTTGTGTGTCGTTAGGGTTGGATGGGTCCAGGTGAGAATGGGAGCTGAGTTGTTTGGGAAGAAAATGAAACAAGACAAAACAACGAAACGTCTTGAAGAAACTCAAGCACGTATGATCTCCGTCAATTGTGTCTCAAGTCCCTTCCCCACAGAGTACAACAGCAAAAAGCAGGGCCACGTTACATTCAGTTCAGTACATTACAACATATAAAACAAATCCGACAGAGGTAAAAACAAAATCCTCTGCCAATTACGACCATATATCTCGAGTCCCTATTCACATTAAGTGACAGGAATATGTTAGCATATTATATAATAAGTTTAGGCTGAAAAATGAACTCATAAACAGCACTAAAACAAAATTACTGTGGAAATAACTACAAGAGCAGTGTCACAAAAGGGGAGAGGTAACTGCAGAAGGACTCCCGCACACTGTCTAACTTGCAATACAAAATTTATTTGCAACGTTTTGTTACTAGACCTTCATTAGGCAAAACCTTGTTTTAATAGATGTGCAAAGTGATTTTCTAGGTAATAACAACTGAAACTAACTTATGCACATACATGTGTGTTCCCTCCCTTTTAATGACTTCACCTGTGTCTGATTGTCTGTCCCGCCCTGATCAGCCTCACCTGTGTCTCGTCATCCTTCCCCTCACCACAGTATTTTGTGTGTGTCTTGTTTTCTCTCAGTGCCAGTTCATCTTAGCTCCTTGTGTGTGTAGCGCTCAGTCTTTTGTTTCCCTGTGTCCTTTTCTTGGTTTTTGTATTTAGCTTGCTGATTGACTCTGACTCATCCCTTTTGGATTTGTTTGCCTCCACTGAACCTCACTTTTTACCTCAACTCTCTCCAGAGTCGTGTGTCTGAGTCCACAATACACATAGATGCAGTTAGATCATAATATCCTCTTGTTCCTTTTTTCCAAATGTAACTTTACTGAACAGTACACACAGAATAAGATGCAAATAAAAATGCTGATTTGACTATAAGAGTGTATCTTAGTGTGTCACATCTCTGCAGTGGAGACTTCTTTCTTCTTCTCATGCATAAGTTTCTCTGCAATAATGAGGCTGTAGAAAACATTGCTGGGTGTTGCTCAATTTTCTGACATCATCAGACATTCATAATAACAATGAGTGGTTCAGGTTCGAGCGGAATTTGAAGTATTTTAGATATAATTTAAAAACAGTGATCCAGTCCGTCTTCAATTTACACTTCCTGTCCATAAAAGAGCAGGATGACGCAAACCTGTCTCAACCTGTACTATTTTAAACCCTCAAGACACAATCAGTCTAAATTATGTTGCCTTTTTAAAACCTGTTAAATATGTTCTTAGGTTTTTTACATATGCACAGTATTTTTCTTCCTAAATGTTCAAAATAAAGTGTATTCAGTTCAAGTTTGGTGTGAAGCAGTGATCTCTATGGCCACTAGAGGGCAGGTGACAACCATCAGAGCAGACTCGGTGCAGTCTGCTGTGCAAATAATGAAATATTGTCATCCAACAAACACACAGCGTCTTTCTTTCTCCTGATTCTCTCATTTGTTGCAGTGATTGCTGCTCACACGCGCACCAACACATGACAGGGTGCAGTGAGGCTCTGCTGTCACATTAATCCTGAGCAGAGGTTAGTCATGTTGGCTGGTTTTGCTGGTTGACATATGGCACTTATGTTGCTCTCATCACTCCTGTCTGAGCTGTGATAGCCAGAGGCTTGTACAGCCCAGATTGACACGCCAGGCTTAGTCACTGCAACCACTTTCCAATACCACGCCGCCTGCTTCCCAGCCTGCACAAAGGTTAGTGCAGCTGCACGATGGTGCTGGGGTTGCTCTTTTTCTTCATTGCATGTAGGTGTCAATGCATCTGCATGCGGCTGCACGCACACGCTCCTCCACCACCTTTACACACACACTGTCCTCTCTTTATTAGACCACATCCCTGCTCCTGGCCCCTCTGCAGCTCGCTGCGATATGAAATCTGACACTGTCAATTTGCCTCCCAATCCGTCAGAGCGTGGATTGGATTCAGATGGCAGTGTTGTGGGGCCCGGGGACTCGGAGCTGTGGCCTAGGCAACTGCTAACCGCCATCCACCCACAGCCCCCGCAAGTTCCCTCAACAGTGAAATCGTCTGCAATCTCCCGTTAAATGTTCCCACTCCCAGACTCTGTGCTAGATTGTTTTCTCGTCCGCAGGTACCGGGGGTGCTCAGAATCTCTCCCCCGGGTGCCGAGGTGAATTGCAGAAACGAAGTTCACTAAAAATAACTGCCTGTGATGGAAAACGGTTTCTTTCTTTGATTGTGGGGGCTCGGGATGCATGTGTGAGGCTCTGGGATCCGCCAGAGTTCAAAGTAACATAAATGTTCAGAAACAGAGACACAAGACAAACAGTCTTTTACGTCTCTATCATCAGCTGACAGTAGTGAGACGGCAGGAAATGAGGGCAGAGAGAAATGAGCGTACCATTAAAATAAATATGAGCTATGTAAGGTTTATTGTGAGGATTATTAATAGAAGGTTTATAGTCTGTAAAAACCACCAATAAGAGCACAGTCTGGGTTGCTGCGTTTGCTGGTGTTTATCCCTCTGTTTGTGAATAATACTGTTAAAATGTTGGTAATCCTCCCCATGGGATATCGCCAAATCAGCATGGGAGGAGCACTGGGATGTTAAACTCTCTGATGAGACACTGCAATTTAGTTTAAAATACAAACACACATCTCATACTGCATAAAACACAGTCTCATCCATTTCAAAGTCGTACATTGATGCTGCTGTTCACCTGAGAAAATAAGACACCTCTGCACCTCTGAAGCTCCTCAATGACTTCAGACGGCGACAGGAAGAGCACCTATCACTTATGATAGGAGAGATAGGATAGGAGATTCCTGGGAACCCACATCAGCTAATCAGACTGATGTCAGCAGGCGACCACACCAAACGCACCAAAGCCACCAGAGCAGAGATCACACAGACCTGCGGATGAAACTTAATCCAACTACAGCGCTGCTACATGGAGGCAACTGACTGCAGATGGGTCAATATCATGGAGGATTTGGCTTTGACCAGTCGTATGTCTCAGGACGTGCATGAATCAGAGAGAGCAGCTAAACTGGAACTCTTGAAAACTCTTTGCATTCATTTGATTCCCAATCAAAACACTTTGGTAAGAACTGCCTCACCTTTTAACACGGACTTCAAAACTGTTTTGAAATGCAAAATAATGGAATTAATGCGATTAATCATGATTGACTATTGAAATTCAGCAGATAGAACGATTAAAGCAAAAAATCACTCATCAACGACTAAAACAGTTTGTCGTTTGACAGCCCTAATATTCCACTTACGATTCCTTCAGTGTTCAGTGTTCGGGAGGTTTTTACAAGAAGCTGAATTAACCACAGAGGCCTCTGCTTCTTCAAAACAAACGGAGCAGGTGATCTAATCCGGTAAAAACACTGAATAAAGTAGTCTCATGTTAAATAATTCCGTATTTTTATGACGCAGCTGGGATGAGAATCAGCTCCTCCAAGTCTGAGGCCATGGTCCTCAGCCGGAAAAGGGTGGACTGCCCACTCCAGGTCTGGGGCGAAGTCCTGCCTCAGCTAGGTGGAGGAGTTTAAGTATCTCGGGATCTTGTTCACGAGTGAGGGTAGGATGGAGCAGGAGATTGACAGGCGGATTGGGGCGGCGTCAGCAGTGATGCAGGCGCTTAACTGGTCCATTGTGGTGAAGAGGGAGCTTAGCCAGAAAGCGAAGACCCGGACCCGGATAAGTGGAGGACGACGAGTACGAGACGACGACGGACGAGTACGAATATTTTTCTGATGCTCCTTGTCGCTGAGAGGCTGCTAACTACGATGGCAGGTGCACAAATGTGAATGGCTCTACCTGGAGGCAGTGTTTGGTTTGTCCGTTCTGGGCTACTGTAGAAACATGGTGCAACATGAAGATCACTGTAGACAAGCTCCCTGTTTAGACACAAGCTGCTCATTTTAAGCTAATGAAAACACAGTGATTCTTATTTTCAGGTGATTATACACCAAAGAAAGCATAATTATTATATTCTATTCCATTTCTACCAATATTTCCCTCTAAATCCTGCACACTGGATCGTTATGTGTTTTTTAATTGAAACGTGTACAAAGTGGTACAAATGTTGTGTTTCTCAGTGACTTGATTTCAGTCTCTGTCATCACCTTGTAAGAGCTGTGACTCTGCTGTCACAGGCAGCATATTGCAGGTAATACAGCATCATCCCACCTGACTGTTCCAGCAGGCCGTCTGTGAATCAGCAGGCCAGGATGGAGCTATCTGAGCCGGCCCTGAGCCCGAGGTGTTCAGCGCCCCCCCCACCTCACACCGCTATAGGCTCTCTAACTTATTGTTGTGTGCTGGTGGGACCTGTGCGTGATTTACTGCGAGATCCTCAACAGATTACAGCATCACCTCTCGTCAGACGTTCCACTTTGACCGGAGGAGGAGGAAGAATACGCTTCATGATTTATGGAACGTGTTTGCTGAGATGTCGTCACGCACAGACGTGAGCAAAGCAAAGATATTCTGGTTGAGTCAGAGAAAGTTTCTTTCAATCTGAACTTAGTTTGACATTTTGAGATGTTATTTGTTTCCTTGCTGAGAGTAAAACGTCATGTGTGCACAGTGAATCTGAAGCTACGACACAACTTCCCTTAAAACCCCACCGTGTTGTTGTAAACCACCTTTTCGTGTGGAGTAAACAAAGTAGATATATTGTGTTAATTAGTGAGCTTTAGAGGAGCTGGGAGAAGATTTTATTACCTTTATTGTTACCTATATTAGCCTTTTCTCCCTGTTTCATTACTACAATCATTACTTAATCAAATATGTATTATTATGCTGTTACAGTAGATGGTAGATGATGGTAGATTACTCTCACATGTGCTACTTTGCTGACTTTGAAGCACACTTTAGACAGCTCTGCATTATTATTAAAATGTGTAACACTCTTCATGAGTTTGTGTTGTTTGTGTACTGCCTGTAATTTTGAGTTTAAATGTTGTTTTTATTTTATATACTATATGATGACAAAATCTGTGTGTGTGTCACTGACTTACTTGGTAGATATGTAGAACAGGACGCCTCAAGGTGACTGGAGAAATTTAACTCTAATTGGCAACTGGGTGGCGCTATAACAACAGAAAAATGCTTCAAAATGGCTAAAATGCGACCGATCGCTGTGGCTCCCCCTGTGGACCAGTGTTGGTGTTTTTTTTCAGTCATGGTATGGTTTGCTGTACATAATCATGGAAACTGTCAGTGTGTCATTCTACCAGTGCGCCCCCAAGTCAATACAACATATAAACACTTTAACTATCTGCCTTTCAACATGCTACCTCAACTACTAATGTACAGTTTTAGCCCACTAACTATCCCACTATTGGCAATGGTGCTACTGTACTTTCAATAAAACAATCGTACTATCAAATTCACAAAAGCTCTGTCTGAATATATTGCTCTTCTTAATGGGTTCAGTTGACTATTTATCTGTATCCCAAACACACACCATGTGAAACTGCATGTGGGCAACTGTGCACTCAATGTGCATGGACTACTTCATAAGTATTACTTAATTTTCTTTATTTATGTGTACGTTCTGTCATGTTGCTGCAGCGGTTAATTTTCCTCTCTGGGATCAATAAAAGGTTTATTTTATCTTACCTCTCTGGTCGTTATGTGAAGCTAAGCAGACTGTCTCCTCACTGCAGGTTCATCTTCACCACACAGACACGAGGGTGGTATCAATCAGCTAAGTCTCGTCAACAAAGCGAATAAGTGTAGTTCTGAAAATGTCAACCTGTTCCCAGTGTTTCAGTCTGATCCAAATGTATTTAAAATGCACATTTTAAAAC
The DNA here is from genome assembly GCA_026686955.1 of Epinephelus cyanopodus. Classification (NCBI taxonomy): domain Eukaryota; kingdom Metazoa; phylum Chordata; class Actinopteri; order Perciformes; family Serranidae; genus Epinephelus; species Epinephelus cyanopodus. The sequence goes on along the minus strand of CM048927.1, from coordinate 37,427,605 downwards.
AGCAATTGTGACCAAAGTGCTGTACAATCAAGAAATAGCAAAAGCCACAACAACAACTCAGGGAAAACATAGAGACGAGTTTAAAAGAGAAAAGGACAATAATTCGACAGTAGCTCAGTCTGTGGGAAATGGAGTTTTGCCTGTTCAAATCCCCATTTGGACCAAACACAGAGTGTGGCCTGGCAGCTGGAGAGGTGCCGGTTCATGCTCCTGAACACAGCAAAAGTGCCCTTATTGAGCAAGGAACTGAACGTCCAGCTATTCGGGGCGCCTGTCTGTGGGCAGCCTCCTCACTCTGACATCTCTCCATGAAAGCATGTGTAAAGGCCTGTGTGTGTGTGTGTGTGTCTGTGTTTGGCACCTGTGTGTAGATTTGTAATATTAAGTATTATAATTACACCAAAATTTGTTTCAGTTGTTGTTATCTGACACGCTCAGGCCTCCATAGACAATGTGTGGAAGCTGCAGCAAACATTGCGAGGTGCAACACCACACAGAGTGAACCTGGGATTTGTTCCTTTTTCTGTTTACAAACGTTATCGACAATTACTGCAAAGTAAACCTTAAATGTGTAGTTTAACGTCTCCTCATTGTGAGGTGGTCTGAAATTAGTTAGTGAGAAGTTAGTTTTCTCAACACAGACTCTTCCTGTAATCTTGATCAAACATTATGCTCATAACACCCAGAATAACGCAGTCTATTGGTTATTTTTAGTCTGAAGTTCCACAAAAGATCCCGCCGCCGGAGCTGCACCATTAGCCTCAGAATGGCTTCTTGGTGACATTGACAGAGCGCTGAGGAGGATTTCATCTGATACGGAGCCATCAGAGCCTAGTAATGATCAACATCACTCACTCTGTCAAAGCACATAGACAAAAGAAAGTGAGCTCGGCGAGAAAAGTTCGAGCAAGGTAAGATCTTCGGAGGGGAGAGGGCAAGAGAGGTGATGGTGCAGAAACATCAAGAGGGAAGCAGAGGGAAAGGTGAGGAGGGAGGAAATGAGGCAATCTGCTCCGGCGCTCTGATAACAAAGAGTCTTCAGTCTGTCCTGCTCCTCAGGTTTTACCTCTGTGGAGTCCAGCGGGGCGCTGGAGGTGAGACTTTGACTTCAGAGTAAAAGTAAATGACCCAGCACCTTTAATGTCGCTGTAAACGGCAGGTGCTGGCTAGACAGGAGCATAACATCCACCTGCGACATGGAGGGGTCCTCGTCCTCCTGCAGGACGACCAGGATGTGAGCCGGAGCAGAGACAAGACAGGCTTCCTGTAATCAAATGAAATTACACAAGGCTGCGAGTCTTAATTCCAGCCCTGGCCGCGTGTCGCTGTCTCTCGACCTGCAGGCCTCTCCATCACAGCTCCGAAGAGATAAATAACTGGGGTAAATAGTAAATCCACCCTGGGCTGCAGCGGGAAGGAGCAGAGGAGGGAGGGAGCATCGAGGGAGGCTTTCTGAGTCTTAATCCCTCGAGTGAAATGACTGCAGTACAAGTCAAGCCCTGGACCTAAAATAGCCTTTTTCTCTCACGCACGCTCTCATTCTCTCTCCCTAAACAATAAAGGCTCTCCTCTCCTGTCTCCTGCCCGTGTAGGTAAATGGTCCATTACAGTGAAGGCAGAGAAATAAACACTCGAGTGCAGCACTTAGGGGAATCAGCTGCCACTGTCATATTCCCAGCTGGTTAAAATGTGTTCCATTTAAATGCATAATGCCTTAGAGGGTGGAAATAGCTAATCACAACTCATTCTAAATTAGTCTCCACAAATGGCAACCTGGTTTAATCATATTGGAAAGCTAACTGCGTGGAGTGTTATTTGATTATTCCGCCTCACCAAAGACCCAGCATGAGAGCTCACTTCTGCAGGGGAAGCTGGGCGTTAATGTGTGTGCGCATACAAACGCATCATAGTGCAGGAAAGTCATCGGATTCCATCTGCTCACCTGTAGAGCCGACGCATCGCCAGCGTCACTCGGGGGAAGAGAGTTTCACAACAGAATGAATGTGTGAGAGAAACACTGTGTACATTTGGCATTCAGAGAAAAACATTTTCAAAGTTCATTATGTAAATTTGCGAGCTGAAATATCTCGCAGAGGCTGTAGTTTGCAGTGAATAATGTAAGTATTTTGTGTAGTCTGAGTGAACAGCGGCGCGTGGAGAGGCTGTTGTGATGGATCAAACTTTCCCCATAAGAAAAGCATCCAGAGGAATCAATTCCGGTCACACTTGGTTTGGCAGGATGTTGCTCTTAATTCAAACTCACTAAACCGTACAAAGAGAGAGGGAGCGTGCTGCAAAAAAATGTCCATCTTCTCAAAGTCATTTAGGGCCATATTCAGTTTTAAAGTGGAACTCCAGAAATTGAGTATTGCTGTGGAATAAAGTTGGAGAAGAGCAATTATCGGGAGGTGCATGCACAGACATCAGATCTCAGTAGGTGCTGCCTGACAGTAATCAGCAAATGCACAGCGCTATCATGTTCATTTAAAGTACATTTATTGAAGTGTCATAGTTAATTTCCCTTGCGATTAATAAAGTATCTGTCTGTCTGTCTGTCTGTCTGTCTGTCTCTCTGTCTATCTACCTATCTATGTGCAACTTTAAAGGAATACTTCACCCTCCAAATGACCATTTGTATATCACTTACTCGTTTGTCTCAACTAGTCGTCTCCTTTGGTCTGAATCAGGGACTCATGTTGTCACAAAGTTGTATAATTGCCTAGAGTTGGTTCGTGTTCTCACGGCAGCATTTACAAGAGGACCAGATCAAATGCCTTGTGTGAGAAAGCTGCTCTTGATTGGTCAGAATTTCCATGTGGGAAAAATCCAGGAAGTAAAGCAAACGTTGAAGAAGAGAACACTTGCAAGATAAATGTGACACTTTCTAATGTCACAATGGAGGGACAACTACGCAGGTTGATTTTAGCGCTGCTCATCGTGGACTATATTGCTGTCATTGTTCATTTTAGTCAAACCATACAGTTTGAAAACGAGGCTCCAACTAGAAAACAATGTTTTGATGCATTGGATGTGCTGAATGTGCATATTAAGGCAGTACAGGAGGAGGTGCACATTAATAATCCTCCAGGACTGTAACACGCTCATGTTTAACCCAAACAATGTGTCATGTGACTGCAGTTGCTTCACATCCAGGTCGCAACACCTTCTCACCACAAACCAACCGCACCAGAGTTCATTTGCAACCGCACTGAGACCACCTCTTCAAGAAGGTCTCGGTCCGGTTGTTTTGGTGCACACCTGAGTGTGATTGCTGTGTTCACACCTGCCCAAACGAACCGCACTGAGGGGACAAACAAACTTGAGTTTGACTGGACCGAACCAAACAGGGCAGGTGTGAAAGCAGCCCAAGTTTCACTCTTCCCAGTCGGAAAAGAGCTATCTGTTTGGGAATTACTGAGCATACAAATGGATAAATGAGACTTGGATTATACTACATGAAATATGTGAGCGTTTGTAAACAGATGTTTGTTGCTACTTTATACTTCCATGCCACTACCATTGTGCCCTTTAACATCACTACATTTCTTTTACAGATGTAATTACTTTACAAATTAGGATTTTAATTTTAAAACAGATGATGTTACAAAATATGATGCTTAGTTGTAGACTAGTCTATACCCATTGAGTACAGCAAACCATACCATGACTTAGTCATAACAAAATTAGAAAAACACCAACATTGGTCCACAGGTGGAGCCACAGCGATCGGCCGCATTTTAGCCATTTTGAAGCATTTTTCTGTTGTTATAGCGCCACCCAGTTGCCAATTAGAGTTAAATTTCTCCAGTCACCTTGAGGCGTCCTGTTCTACATATCTACCAAGTTTAGTAAAAATCCATATGGCGGTTAGGCCTAGATAAGAAATGAGCTCTCTAGCGCCCCCATTTTGTTTGATGGGGTCAATAATGGAGGGGTCCCCTCAGATTATGTGTGGTCATATGCCTACAAAGTTGCGTGGTGATGGGTGAAACCCTTGAGATGTTATACACCTTTATGTGATGTGTGAAGCTCAGTTTTAGGAAGTTTTCCAACTTTTGCCAAGAGGGAACTTTAGATATTGGTCCCTAGATTATGTTCACCCAGTTTCATGCAGATCGCTCAAACTTCCTAGGAAGAGATCCATTTGAAGGGTTTTTCAAAAAATTCAAAATGGCGGAAAATCTATATAAGTGGAAGTTATGGGTTCTTGAGGCAAATGTGTTCCTCATGAGGAGAGACATCTCTGTGCAAAGTTTCATGTCTCTACGACATACGGGGCATGAGATATGCCCATTCAAAGTTTGACATTTCAATGGGTTGCTATAGCGCCCCCCTTTGGCCAATTGATGTAATATTGCTTCATTCGCATCCTCCCATGAGCCTCTACCACTGTGCCAAATTTCACATGGATTGACCAAGTCAGTGAGGAGAAAAACGTGGAACACACACACACACACACACACACACACACACACACACACACACACACACACACACACACAAAGTTTTCATCACAGTAAGATTAAACTGCCCAGTAGTACATGAAAAATTAAAGTTAGCTCCACCTCGCCAGAGCAATTAAAAAATCTACTCATACATTACATTAATGTATCAGTAATTTTCACTGCAGGACTTTTACTTGTGATGAAGTATTTCTACTGAAGTAAAGGATCTGAATACTTCTGTGAGAGACACATAAAATAGGAATAATTGAAATTTGAGGTCTCTGGACTTTTAGTCGAATATTTCCAGTTGATGTGAGGGATTTCTTTTCTTTTAGATGCTGGATTTAAAAATACATTTGAAAAATTAAAATGTATTTGTAAAATTAAGGTGAATCTTTGCACACACATATGCAGGTGTGTGTGTTGCATGTGTGGGCTCCAAGACCGTGCTGCATTTCCCTGAACCCCATTAATCTCAGTCTGTCTGCAGCTAAATAACCACTGCTTCACAAACTCTGACCGGCCACCATATGTGCCGCCATCACACCTTTGTGCACCTCACACCACCTCATCCTCCGCCTGTCCCTTCTGCTCCTCATCACCCCACAAAGTCTGAGTCACAAAACGACACCTCAGCAGTGTAGCTGTGCCAAACTGTCTCTCCTGGTTGTGTGTTTAAGACCGAAATGCATCTGTAACCGTGTGTGTGTGTGTGTGTGTGTGTGTGCCCATCGCTCTGATTGCCATCCATTAGCGTTTAACTTGATTCAGCAGTGAAATGATTCTGTGAAATTATGTGCTTACATTTTCTGCGTATCATATGCAGAGACATTGTTTATGATAATTTGATTCCTCCCTTGAGTGCTTTCGTGGCGCTGCCATCACTTGCCATCAAAGTTACTAATAAACTAAATGGAACAATGCACTATTTTTTGCCTCACAATCTATGTGACAGTCTGACTGAGATATACGGCAGATTACTTAGAATGATTGGAGGGTATTAGTCAGCAGATTAAAAACAGGGAGATGTGGTCTTACTGAAAAACCCCGACTGCAGCACGCAGACAATGAAGCACTTGAGCTATTTCGGGGCACACTTGATGGTAAAACATGATGAGAAATCTTCATTTGAGTGTTACAGGCTCATATATCTTGACTTTTCTCATCATCAGAAGGGATTAATTTAAATCAGAGCCCTTGAGGTGACACGTGAGCGGAGAATGTAAAATGAAGAAAGGGCTCTCTCGGCTCTCTGCAGATTTGGACCGTCTTAAAATATCTGCAGTTATTTAAACATTTCCTGCGGGTGGAGCAGAGAACATGTATGTTTCATGTGGCTCATTTATCATTTAGGAGAATAAATAACGGGCTGTCACGGCAACAACCAGCTCTTCATATTTTTGCAAAGTTTTTCCTGTTGTCAGTCGGCTTATCGGTAACTCTCCGTCATGTCAGAGCCTGTTCTTCCCCTGTTGCCCTGCAGCAGTCTTCACCTGACGCCCACCTGCACACCTGTTCCCAATTCCCTAATCAGCTCCCCAGCATATATACTGTACCTGCCCCGTCTCTGCTGTGACCGCTTCGCTTTGTTTGCCTGCTGACCTTTAAACAAACCTCACACAGAGCCATCGACACAGTAAACCTGTCTACCTTTTACCTGCCTGTCTCTGAGTCTCACCTCGCTAAGCCGTCACACAGGCGAACACACAGAGGAGCCAAATCATGTGATCACGGTCTCTAACATGCTCTGTGAGGCAGCTCTGAGGCACAGCGCTGGATTCTTTATAGTCACAACCCATAAAATTAGTAATTGTGTATCTCCCACAAATTCAGGTGTGTGTTTCTGTGTAAACGTAATCACCAGTAGACTAAGTGTAGCTGGGGCTAGATACCTGGCACATTATTTTTTACATGTGGGTTTTCAGTTTCCTGTGACCGCTATTTTCCCAAGGAGTCACTCATTTAGCAACATTTCATCCACTGCATACAGCCACAAGCTTCACTATGTCTTTGTAGCTGCAGCTGACCACAAGTAAAATCTAGCTTTGGTTGTTTAGCCAGTAAAAGGCTATAGCCGACCTTCATAGGGTGTATTTCCTGGAGCTCCATGTTCTGCCGGTTGTAGTAGGTGTTTCAGACCAGAGGTTTGAGGATGTGTTTTTCGAAGCAGAAAGAGTCTTAGTGCCTCCACCTGCAGCAGCACCATTCTTGTCATCGTTCCTCCAAACAAAATCATAGTAATGGGAATATTTCCAGCCGCGTTTTCATCTCCAATACTAACGTGCTGTTTTGTAGGGCGCCTGACGCAGTGCAATGATTACAAAAATGAATCACAAAGTACAACTCAGGCTGCTGGGAATGCCATTAGTTTTGCAGCTGTTTGTTTATATGTTGACCTGATGTTGCTGGTGTAAAGTTAAGGGATCACTTAAGTCCACCAGTTCATCTGTTGAGGCAGACACATGCATGTCTGAACCAGATTTCATTACAATTACCAATGGTTGGAGTGATAGATCGACCAAGTGACGTTAACATCCCCAGAGCCATGCTGCTGTAACGACTAAAAATATCCAAATATCCAAAAACCTCACAGAAAACTGAGTTAAATAAGAAGCTACCACAGAAGAAGAAGAAGAGAGGTAAAGCATAAGGATTCTCCAGGGTGCATACTGATGGGCTCCATGCTGTTTTCTACTGTTTACCATCTGGTTTTCAGGCCTGTCCATGATGTCAAACTGCTGCACAGCCTGTACATGTGTCATATTCGGTCAAGTTTATGTTCACGTGTTTGTGTCCACGTCCTGTTTTATTTTTAAATGCAATACATTTAGTGTTTATTTTACTTCCTGAGTTTTCACGCCTTTTTTTGTTTCCTCATGTGTTCCGCTCACCTGAGTGTAGTTAGTAATCAACCCTTGTGTGTTTACAGCCCAGTGTTTCCCCTGTTCAGTTGCCAGATTGTCATCGTCGCCTTAGTGTGTTCATGCTCTGCAGCCTTTTGTTCATGTTTGATTCCCTGGTTTTAGACTCTGCTTGGTTTCATGGACTTTGCTTTTTGTATGATGTTTGCTGAGTCCCTTCACATGTTTGACCCCTGACCTCCTCGGTAAAGATTTGATAAACTGTTCTTGGTGTTTTGTGTTTTTCTCTGCAACAGTCCCAGTTTCGTGCTAGATCAGTACAACATGGCTCTGGTCTACGGGCAAAGGGAAACCAAACCATCGCCTCTTTTTAATGGGTTCTCCCTGCCTTTAAAAGACCCGCATACACGTGCTAACAAACAGAAACACAGGACTTTGCCTCAGAAGACCATTGTTTGTGTCCCATGAGTAAACTTTGAGTTTTTTACCTCCGCCAAGGAGGTTATGTTTTTGCCAGCGTTGGTCTGTTTGTCTGTTTGTTTGTCTGCAAAATAACTCAAAAAGTTCTGAATGGATTTTGATTAAATTTTCAGGAAAGGTTGATAATGGGACAAGGAACAGATGATACATTTTTGGTGGTGATCGGTTGAAGCGAAATGTATCTAGTTTGATTTAAAGTATGCCGTCATGCTCTCTGTTAAGAACGTAACTTAAGAGCATGATGTGCCGACGCCATTCATGGAGCGCTAATTTGTTAGATATCATATGAACCATTGAATAAGAATATGTTGCACTCTGCCACCAATTTTCATGAAAAGTGGCCCAGTAATTGTTCTGCAGTCCTGCTGACAAACAAACAAACCCAAACAAAAAAATAACCTGCTTTGCAGAGGTGATTATTTCAGAAACACAACACAGTAACGAGTGAAGAGTTTCAGCAGATGTGATAAAAAACTGGTAAATCTCTTCTTCTGCACTTTTGTAACAGTTTCGTTCACAAGCCAAGCCTTAAGGCACATCACACATGCACATGCAAACAAGCACAGACACACACAAGGAAGAAAAAAAATCACAGCGACCCCCTGGAGACGCGTCCCATCCCCCCTGAGGCCAACAGCTTCATTTGCACTCAATTATAAACCCAATTGAAGTTTTTAATTCTGAACCTGTGAAGAGAGGGTGAATGCATCCATTACCCTGTTAATTGAATTCAAGTGGTGGAAAGCAGTTGAAGTGAAAATGAAATATTTTCCTCATATCTACTTTATGGCGCTTCTCAACCTGAGACGGTGATAAGAGACTTCTATTTACATACAAAATGAAGCGCAGAGCGCGGATGGTGAATTCACACTTCACTGAGTTGTACTCTGGGAAACGGAAAAATCATTACAACAATCATAAATATACCCAAAATCTCATCTCCAACTGCCATTTAAAATAGTAATTGCGTAAAAAAATTTAGACGGCAGCACGAAAATGAACAAATGAGCTCTTGTGTTGCTCCTGGTTTATTCAAAGCACACACAGCAGCAAAGACAAACCACTGCAGCCTTCGTCAGAGCACATATCGTCTCCCTTCGAGCATCTGGAGGACAGACAAACAATTGAGAGGCAGACTACACCACAGGCCCTCAGATATTGCTAATGCAGAGGAGACAGCCTCAGGAATCGTTATCCCTCTCTTCCCTATTCACGGATGGCAGCTTCACTCTCCGTCTCCCATCTCCCAGGCATGACCCCATTCACATGCTCCACTGGCCACTTGCATTGTGGGCAGCATGGCTGATAGCCGGGCTGAGGAGTCTTTTGAGAGGCTGACCTCACCTCTATCTGTGACGCACAGGTGGGGCCCGAAGAACGGGAGGGACAACTGTGTACGTAAAAGAGAAGGAAGGAAGGTGCTGCCAGGGTGGGAGTCAGAGAGGAAGAAGCCTGACACACCTGAGGACGATTTGTCATTGACATAACGTTTGCATGAATATTAAAGGATAAAGCAGGTAGTCTAAATCCCATGACAATACCAAACCAACAATCCTGTTAGCCCGTCACTCAGGACTTTACATCTTCCTGTCTGTGGCACTCAGCACATTTGTTACGGACTGCAAAGCCCTTTAAGGCAACTTTGTGATTTTGGACCATAGACTCTGTATAAAGATGGATGAGGCGTCTCCTCTTACCCCAACTGTACAGAGGTGAAGCTAGAATATCCAGGATATAGCTGCTGCCAACTTGCTTTGGTGATGTCTGCGCAGTAGCGATCTCTGCAGCATCAAGTTTCCCGCCTGTACGCCAGTTTGACCAACCACTGAATGCGGGCCCACTGATTGGCTTGATTGTCATGTTGTAAAATTAGTTTTATAGCATCAAATAACCGATTAAGACCAAACTTGTCAGAAAGACGAACTCGTGAACAGACGGCGCCAACAAACTACTTGGTTAGGTTTAGAAATTAGATTGAGGGTTGGTTAAAAATAAATGTTTGTTACGGTGGTTACCGTTTGGCGTAATGCAATGTGACATTAATACGTGATGTGGGGTTCAGTACTTCATATGTAACTTACGTGAAAATAACTTTTGGTTTTACACAGGACACAAACAGCAGTCTCTGAGGTTAAAGTCCTGTGCCTGTTTGACCCATCAATTCATCCCGACCTCCTCACAACAGCTCTTGGATTTTGTCATTCTTTAGCCACTGCTCTGTGCGTCTAATGTTACCTTGGGTGGGTTTACATGAGTTAGTTGACAGCACAGCGCGCCCCACACAGACGCTAAAGGGAGCCTTGGGCATCAGTATCAAATGGCGTGTGACAAAGCATCAGTATTTGGCGACCTGGGAGTGAAACCAGGCTGGCTAACCTTGTAGTTACACCAAATAATAAGCATCAAGTAGCTACTTTTGTCACATATGTGTAGCAGTTAGTTACTAAGTGAAACCACAAGATACAAACTAACTTTGAATAGCATCTTTAAAATCAGCTGAATGGATCATGTAAGTGTTAACGATGGGTTCTACTTTGATTCAACTGGTGGTGGTTCACTTGCAGCCATTTTGCCAAACCGTTTATTAAGTCTGAAGTTCTTTTCACCAAGTGGGAGATATTGTTTTTCGGTTTTCATGCTCTTAATTACAGTTTAAAGGACGTGACACTCGACGCTTTAACTTCTCTGTCCCGTCTCCCTCTGGTCTACTTATCACCTGCTGTGAGCCGATCAGTGACACAGTGATGTGGCTCATTTATGTGGGGTTTTGGACAACAGTGATGGCGCGGAGGAATGAGTTATATAAGGCTTTGGCGACACAGGAAATAATTGCTACTAGGGTCAGTTCATCATTGGGTTCGATCTTTTCATAATGACAATAAGAAAATAAAGAACATCACCAGCCTTTTACTTTGAAGTCTCAAAAAACTTTCTGGGGGTAAACAACACTGTTGGAACGACGAACACACCAGCCCAACACCAAGAGCACTAGAGCCTCTCTTCATGTCTCCTAGACACACACACACACACACAGATGGATGCCCTGTCTTGTTGTGTGAATCAGGGAAAAGCTTCACATCTAAAGGAACCAGGAGCTCTGCAGGTTTCAAACCCGGTTCAGCAGCTGCAGAGATCCTAAAAGAACCGAGCAGGAGGAAGAAAGGAGCGAGAAGTGAGGAAGACTTCAGTGGTTCAGAAATGGGGTCACTTGCATAACATCAGTGTTTAAGAATTATTAACACTTCTGACATGAAAGTGGAAGTAAATCCAAATTGTGCGTGAAGAAATGGCACTTATCGTAGTGATAAAAAGGGGGACTGTTCCCAGTCGTGACAAGGAAGAGAAACTTTGATCTTACAGCCAATCTGACATGGCACGGAGGCATCGCACCCACACAGTTAAAAAATACTCCTCTGAAAGGTCTTTTCGTCCTGTATTCTCTTTTAAATTGGTGTTTAAGTTCTCTTCAAAAGAGAGATGAAAACAGGTGTGAAGCCGAGGTTAATTGTAAACATCACAAGATGTTCTTCTTTGTGAAACTTGGATCTGTTACTTTTAGAAAATAAAGACGGGATATTTTCCACCACATGGAGTAACTCAGCAGTTATTATATCTACAGAAAAGATTATTAATCAAAGGAACATTTTGCAGATGTGGGAAGTTTATTAAAGCCCAGCTGCCTGAAGATAATCTTGGCATTGTAGTCTACGTTTCTGCAAACGACGAATACGTTACAGTTGTTGTATGTGTATCATATCAGAGTTATGACATAGTATATGTCATCTGGAGGTTGAAGGGCTGGTAGATGACATGACACATAGGTGAGACACCTGCTAAGCTGCAGACCAGTGTTTGAGACCAACAAACAACAAAACTGTGGTGAAGAGGGAGCTTTGATTTCCTGGTCCATCTATGTCCCAACTCTCACCTATGTCCCGAGCTCTGGGTAGTGACTGAAAGAATTAGGTCCCGAATACAGGCAGCCAAAATGGGATTACATATCTCATCTGGCCTGGGAACACCTCAGGTTCCCCAGGAGGAGCTGGAAAGTAGCGCTTTGCTTGACCTGCTGCCGTCAACCAGATGGAAAATTTTCAAACCGGCACAAGCCAAGATGGGAGCAACATAACTGGTTGTGTTACCCTTCTTTGAGTTTTTAAATATATTTTTTGGCATTTTTCGTGCTTTATTGAGAGACAGATATGAAAGCGGAGGGAGAAGGAGGGAAGGCTGGACTCGAACTCCCTGATGACCCCATTTGCTGTTTCACATCATCCCTAGAGCTGGTGATGTGAAAATGCGAAAACGCGAACGGCCCTATCCAGAGCCAGTGTTTGTTTTGTCCATTCTGGGCTACTGTAGAAACAACATGGCAGACTACTTGGAAAAGGACCTGCTACATGCAAGATATGAAAGGCTCATTCACTCTGAATATTGTATGGACCCTTTTACTGTTATTAAAGTTCTGTTGGCTTGTTTTAGATAATGGAGTCAGACTGAATTTACCAACGCACCATGTCAGGTCACTCACTCTCCGGGACGCCAGTGTTACTTGAATAATGAGCAACGGGACCAGACTGGCCGACCCGTATGCTCTCACTCAGTGGATGGATGATGTCACAGGAAGCCAAGCTTGTTTGTTTTGCTATGGAAGCTAACATTAGCTAATGTGCTAAAAAGTTAGCGTTGCAGAGAAATCCAATATTCCTCTTAATCCCTCCCCAGTTTCTGATGAGGTGGACATGATAACCCTTAATACACATAACGTTATTCATCCCTACAACAGGAAATACTTTTTCCCTAACCTGATATGAAGTGTGAGCATTTTTGATGATGGCCTCCGTACAGTCCTTTGGTCTGATCACATTTAACCATAGTTGTCTTTGTTTTTGTTGACAGGCAGTGGCGGCTGGTTTTGAGCCATGACTCCTTCTATTCTGGCTCCCAATAACACAACAAGACAAACACATTTTAAAACTCCTATGGAGCCTACAGCCCTGTGGGGGAGAGGCAGCTGCACCTCCAGCTAACAAAATGAATTCATCGTGACGCTATAGACCCTATAGCGTTTCTGCCAATCAATGCCCCTGTAAAATGTTTGTTTCTGCTCATTTTTGTCTTTTGTTTGTTTCAGTTTTGATTGATTAATTGATTGATTGATTGATTTCTGGAAGACAATAAAACAGTAATCCAAAGGATGACATGCTAAAGTAAATTACTTATTTCCAGCATGGTCCTTGAATAGATGCAGCCCTGGGCTCAGCCTTTATTTCCTGTGACGGCACCCAGCCCTGTTGTATGTGTGCATGTACTGAAAACTGTAAGTTGATCAACCTTATCAGCAGAAGCTGCTTCCTCTGGTCAGCTATACTCTATATAACCCTGTCTCCTTCTCCCCTCTATCTGTCTCCCACTGTCTCCCCCCCCACCCCCTCCGTCTCTGTCTCTCCTTTCATTTCTGCTCCTCCATCTGCCTCCCTTACGGTTTCTCTCTGTGCCAGCTCAGACCTGACATTTGGTTTCATGCTGCAAGCAGCAGGACAGATAGAAAGTCAGATAGAGGGAGCAACATGGAGAGTGGTGGGAAGAGAAAGGACAGATGAAGAAGGAAAAAAAAGTGGTGCCACTGAAAAGACTGGTGGAGAAGAGAGGCGATAACGAAGGTGACAGGTGTTAATGAAGAGATAACGAAAACAAGATGAATGGAGGTAAAGAGAGGAGGATGCAAGAGGCAGACCAAGAGGAGGGAAGGGATATAAAGTGGGAGGGAGGGAGGGTGGGAAGTAGTTTCCATAGTAACCTGTAGTTATGTGAGTCTGGGATGAGGTAGGAGGAGGGAGACGGAGATAGAGAGTTGTGTCGTGGTTTAATTGCTGCTCTCCAGCCTAATCTCCTGTAGGCCCCGTGAATCCTGAACAGCCTCCTCTGTCCGTGAACAGGGCGAGACTCTCCCCAAAAAACCTCTCGCTGTGTTCAGCTGCTGTTTGAGGAAGGAGTTCATGAAGCTCATAAGCCCGTAAGCTCGACCTGCAGCTCACTGTGGGGGTCCATCACTTAACTGATGACACATAATGTACAGAGGGAGAAAACGTCAGTGCTCTAGATGTGTTCATATCCTCTGTGCTCCATCAGAGAAATAGATTTTGTTTTCTTGTGTGGCACAGAGGGAGTGAGACTCGCAGTTTGTTGGAGAACGGATAACAAACCTGGTAACCTTGTAAAGGGAAACTCCACCTATATGTTACATTAAAATCTCTTTGCTGTATTCAGGGAGTCCCACTGCATATGTGGAAAAGCCTTTTGATGCTCCAGTGTCTGAATATCTGCCTGCGTCGGCTGGAGCTGAAGACTACAAGTTTGAAAAGTAAGAAAATCTGGAGGTGTGGAGTCAGAAAGAAGTGAGAAAGCCAAACCTCTGCAGCCTACGGCTCATCTCTGCCGCAGGCTGCAGGCTCCAGGCTCCAGGATACAGTGACCACAACAGCACGAAACATTTCCATCAGGAGAAACGTGCTGCAGCTTCAGGAATGAGCCAAATCAAAAACACATATGAAAATCAAGCTGTTGCACTAAACGCTCCCTCTAGAGGCCTGGAGAACGTCGCTGTGTTGACTGGATGTGATGCTGTTGCATTTGTTTTTGAGGTTTATGTTTCTGACTTTATATCATTTCTGTATTTGCAGCATGTTTGATGTTAACCCTTTAAAAAACAAAATAAAAAAGTTTTATTAATTTGCGATTAAATATTTTAATCGATTGACAGCCTGATCCCCCCCCCCTTCAGCGGGACATTCAGTGTGACATAGCAGACAAGCTAAGGGTGCGAACAATGAATCAGAAATGCGCAACAACATCCTGCTAGATATCAAACAAAAGTCAGAGACTGTGTATTAAGTTGCTGTGAGCGTATCTCTTCTCTTCCAAGTAGTAGAGAGGGGATAATGTTATTTTGGAGCCCTGCGCTGCAAACTTTCTCCTTCTCTGGGGGCCAAAATGTCCTCAGAAGCCTACACATTCTCACTCTGACCTCGTCACATATTGACGTTTGGTCATGGACTTTCTGAGTCCAGATACAATGTGCAAGGTACCCTGGGTGTGTTGGTTGTTGACAATCTGGGACACTGTAAAGCTCTGCCTGTTACATGCATCGTCTATTTTTCAAAATACACTTCAGTTTTCACAGGAAATTCCACATTTACATACAGTCTCTTTCAAAATAAAAGCAATATATTTGTGCAACACCACGATTTGCTGTTTTTCTTCCTTCAACAACAACCACAGCTGGTTGGGTTTAGGAAAAGAGGTTTGGCTTTAGAATGTTACGGGGCGCGACCTCCGCTCTCCCAGGTGAAGATCGGTCCACCACACCTCCCTTTAACCACCTTTAACTTTCATTCTTGTCCCACTACGTTTCCTCCCAATGCTGCCGAACGCCGGTGAAATATAATAGCAACCGGCCGCGTTTCATGCCGACGTTCAAGGAAGTTTTTTTTGTCGGTGTCTGACACCACAAGTCACTGCACAAGCGCTGGATTTCGAAGACTTCGGAAAGAGACCAGGTTGCAGAATCACACTGAGTAGCAAAAACAAACAGACAAAAAATAAATAAAAAGACTGCTCAACTTGAAGCAATCTCAGTCGACTGAGGTCTCTGACTGATGATATGAATCTCCAGCTTTCGAGTGGCAGCCCTGAATTTGAGTGTATCAGCAGAAATGTTCACTTCAGGCCAGAGCAGATATTCATTTCAAAGCCTTTACCTGCTGATACCAATGTGTTCAGATATTATCGTGCATCCACAACTTTAACTCTAACCATGTCTATCTGTGTCTCTAAAGTTTAGGGAACAAAAGACCAAAAGTCCTCCGTGATGACGTAACGCTAACAACATACCCTCTGGTCTGCTGTTGTGAGTAAAGCCAGGTGCACACAAAGTCCTGGATGATGACTCTGTGTCTGTACTGTAATCTGCTTCATGGTGAGAATAATGACAGACTGATGTATTTTTGGCGCCTCTCTCTTCCTGCCTCAACATGCACTGAGGGTCCATTTGTATGGCTTGGAACTTAATGGCGTGGGGCCCCTGTGGATTCTCACCCGCAGGGCATGTTAGACCCAGTGAGCTCGCTCCAAATGCACCACATTTTGGCAGCGGTTTTGGGCGACTGTGTGTGTGTGCAGTGAGTGCGTGTGAGTCCGGTATGCACGACTGTGTGCATGCGTGTGTGTGGTTTTTAATAGCCTAATTCCCCTCAGAGGGGGGTAGAGAGGCAGTTGCCCAGGCAGTGGAGGAGATAAAGCACTCGGAGAGCTCGGAGATGGTTTTACTGCGGCACACACCAACAGCACCCAAATCCAATCCTTCCTTACTGCCTCCTTCCTCTTTGAAGAGTCTGTGAGAATACTCCAGTGTGGGGAATCTCCTTAGCTGCTCTGTTTTCACTGGTGACCTGAATCCCCAGTTGTTTGTGTTTTCAGCTCTGTGATTGACCAGTCTGCACAATGACAGTCAGTTTTGTGTGTGTGTGTGTGCGTGTGTGTGTTATGTGACGGATTACTGTGTGTGTCCTCAGGCTGAGAATAACAAAAACAGACCACTTTAAAGGGTAACTTTAGTGTTTTTGAACCTGGACCCCATTTGCCCGTGTTTCTGTGTCTTAGTGACGAATGGGAAGAACATTTTTTGCCACTGATGGACTCAGATTATTATTTTAAGTGTCAGACAGTGGTCAATTTTGTCAAAGAGTAAGATGCATGTTTGATTTTCCTTTTGTCGTTCACGACGGCACACTTCCTGTATCTGTTTAAAATTAAAAGCCCCTTATCATTTCGATTGACAGAATCACCCAGTGCTTATCAAGTAATTTTTTAAGAAACAAAGGAAACTCGTTCAACCTCTGAGTGACCAAACAAGAGGAGACTTGGGTTGAGATGTCCTGCGTTACAATGATGGAAGGACTTGTTGTCATTCAGAGACCTGACTGAGGGAGTTCAGGTAGGTGTGTACCACTCCACAGGCAAGCATTAGTGACTTGACCTTAACACAGCAGCAGGGAGCCAGTGGAGGGTGAAGAGAGCAGAGTGACAAAAGCTGTTATCAGCTTTCTGAAAATAACCAAACCTGAACTGAACCTGACGCTCGTCTTCTCCCAGTGTTTAATATTGTTTTGCCGTTGCCTGTTTGCCTGCTGCTAACACCTTATGTCCCTCACCATCACCTCCTCACCTCTAAGGCCATATTCTGTCCCCAGTCATCTGATCCTCACCTGCTAGCAGACCGTCCACTCTCCTTACTTTCTCTGCCAGATCATCTATTTTCTGCTGTTACAATCATTCCGTTCCTGTTATGTCAGCAAATGTTCTTATAATGTCTCGTCCATTAGGGCTTTTTCCAGTGGCACTTCTGGTATTCAATCTTGGCTCTTTTGCTTTCCATTGCCAGTTTAAATATGCTGAGTGGTGCCAAGTCACGCCCGAAAATGACGTCAGACGGGGTTTGTCATCTTACAATTAGTGACGATTTAACATCATGTTCGAATAGCCGCCGCTACTGTTGCCAGACAGCAGGTACTTCATCAGTTTCAGCAGTGAATGGCAAGCGCTTGGTCTGCACTTGACACACAAGTCCTACTTGAGATGGGCATCCGGTGAGCATTCAAGCAGTGCTGGGAGAAAATTAAAAAACTTTGGCGACGGCACAAGGCAATTGTTGACCACAGTGACACCAACAGGGCTGGAAAAAAAAGGTTTTGTTGGTTCACACGGACAAGTGCGACATCAGACACACCTTTAGGCAGAATACTCCATTGTGTGGAGAAGTAAATCATCGACACACCCTGAAAAATACGCACTCAGGAATGTGTGCACACTGCAAAGTCATTGCCGCGCATCTGCATTGCAAATAACGAATTTGCAAAAAACGAATTTGCAAAAAACACGGCATGTGTACGGCCCCTCAACCTAAAGACAATTTTTTTTACCTGCATTGTAATTTCATTTTGAACAAAGGCTGTGTGTGTTTAAAGAGACAAGACTATACATCTCCTGGTTAACTGGAAGTTTATTTTGGGCTTGTTTTTTTGTGAAATCGCTTACAAATATTGGTAGTCGTGGGTTTTTTTGGGGGCTTGCTCTCTAAACGTCGTCTTTCTCTCTATATATATCCATTGCTTATTTTGGGCTAGTCTAAATAGTCCTGGTTGCTTGTTTCTCTCCCAAGATCTGGCAACACCGACAAGCCAGCAAGCAACAACAACAATCGCGGCATCCACAGGATCACGGGGAGCACGTTGTGTTTGGACCCAGGATAATAAAGAATATCCGTGTCTTTACGATGTGTCGTCTCGAAGTTAAAAAACATAGTTTGGTGATGTCACCGTGTTATCTGGGGTTCTGTCGGCGAGGGAGAAATCTTGTGGTGTGCACACACAGGTCGTAATGCAGTTGCCTAGACTGACAGAAACACGTTGCCAGGTATGAACCCTCAAAAGATTACGATAGTCTCTGCAATGCAAAAATCGTGATGTGAACTAGGCTTAAAACACCAGATTTTTTCAGGACCCAATGAGCAGCAGAACTGAGGATAAAACATCCTGGTGCATTTGTCAAGCTGTTGTCTCCTCATCCATCTATTAAACATACCTGCCAAACTAACAAGGCCACCTTTCCCTCGGTTTGAGAAACTAACTATCCCTGAGACATTTTTAAATATATATATATTTTGAGGAGGGTGCTGAGAAGACAGAGGAGGGAGAATGAAGTCATACGGAGAGTGTGATGGGAGGCAGTGAGAGGAAAAGCAAAGAGAAGGTGGAGAGCTGCAGGAGACAACCTGAGGCTGAGATCATGGGGGATGAAAGTGATGAGCTCATCGACAACAGCAGCAGCCTCCTCTGTTGTGTGCGCTGTATGAGGAGTGTGCTGCAATAAGGCTGTCGAGCTCAAGGTTAGCACTGAGCTTAAATGTGACACCTCCACAGGCTGCTGCTGGCTTTATGGAGACGTCAGCGCTAATGAGGATCGGCTCCAGTCTTTATCATGATGTAATGTACCACAGGCATGTTCTGGATTCAAACTCAAACCAGACGGCATTAATCCATCACACGGGCTCCACACAAGGGCTGTCCAAACACACAGCATTATATATATAAATATATAAGATATGTCTGCACCTGTGGTGTCTGCAGGAAGGTTGTCCTCAGTTAATCCTGAGCACACAGAGCTGCAGCAAAGCAGAAAGATGCAGAGAGGCTTCAGCGAGCCTCAGACACATTATACTGACGGATGGCTTTCACAGTGTCCAGGTACTCACAACAGCAGCTGTTTCACTGACACTGTGTTATATTGTTTTTTAATTATGATAATGATAATCAGACTTTCACCAGCTGCAACCATCAAACACTCCTTTATATCCTCTGCCATCTACCTCTTAAACTCTAAGAGATAAAGACAGTTATTTACAACTGGTTGAATGTATTAATTTGAATCTTTAAAGGTGCAGTGTGATTTAGGGCGATATATTGACATTTATCTACATATGGAGCAGGTCCTTGTCTATGGAGATCACCAAGTCACACCGCCACGTTTCTACAGTATCCCAAAACAGACAAACCAATATGGGCTCTAGATGGGGCCTGTATCACCCACCATAGTTCGCAGCCCATCAAGAGCGTCAGAAAAACTCGGATGTTTGCGTCTCCCATGTTTCCTGTTTCTCCTTCCTCATGTCTCATTTATGATTCCAGGCTGAATCCAGACTTCAGTAGACTTCACCTGCAGTTCATTGCCATATGGACGCAACGTGGGTTTTTCAACTGCCCAGAAAAAATCTTATGAATGTGTGAAATAGTTATTGAAAGTTATAAAAATGCTACTTGAATTGTGAAGGTCAGAAATGATTTTCAACCACGTCATGATACAGAGACATGTAGACGTGGCTGTAGAGGGACTGAAAGGGTATTTTATTATTGCAGCCTGTCAGACTGTGCAGTGAAACAGGAAAAAATGGCTGCAAAGGAGCAAAAGACGGTCTTTTAATGTCAGTAAATACCTGATGTATGGAGTTATAGTCCTTATTTACAGACTGGTTTTGAACGCGTGTAGCCTGTTATAAAGAGATGTGTTTATACATTTTTGGTAAGTCACAAAAAGGCTATACATGGGATTCATATCATATATTATTATTTGGATTCAGCCTCAGTCTGTTTGCTGGGCGTGGCCTCCTGGTTCCCTCCTCCTGAGTGCCAGCAGCTGTTGAACCTGCACCTGAACCACATCTACAATCAAGCCACTGCTGTATAAAACCCTGGCTCAAACATCCAGACTCTGCCAGATCATTCAGTCTCCTCTGTGGTACTGACATCAGGATCAGGCCAACTTCAGGACATTTTTTTTTTTGCACTTTTGGACATCACTTCACACTCTGTTCTGTCTCATATTCAGATGTGAGACATGCATCATATCAACATTTTATAAGCAATGTATGTGAACTGACTTTGTCATTGGGAGTTGGAGGGAATGTTGGATGGTTTGTCACCGAGGTAAGATGGCTGCCAAGCTGGCAGCTTGGATGGGTGTGTTTTTTGGTGACCCTACAAAACGTTTCCAACAGTTTTTTATTTTTTATTTATTTTTTTACCAAACCTGAGTCTATTTAGTGGCACATCACAGTATTTCCAAGTAAGCCACTAAACATTTTTTTTCCATTTTTGTGCCACCAAATGTGAGTGCTTTGAGCCTAAGTGTTTTTTGTGCTTAAACCTAACCTATTCAACCACACCGTCACGAAAGCATTGTTGAGATTGTGTGTTGCTCTTGAACATCCACCATCTCCTGCACCTCCTGATGAAAGTCAGCTCATATACTGCGTCACTTTAGACACACTGATATGATGCGCATGAGACGTGCAAATGTAACGTATCTGTGGTTTAAAGAAACGTACACCAACAGTTTCTTCTGGTGACTTGGATGCTAAAGCACCAGAGGAATGATGTCATCTAATGGACAGACCACAGATAAAAATTGATTTTGTGTTTCTTTACTGCAGTTATCTTCCTCTTCAAGCTGACAGTAATAATCAGAATCATGTACCACGAGAGGTTTTATATAGTCAAGGTTTAATTCACATAAGTGATGTTTATGACTACAGTTTATGTAACTTTCACATATGATATCAAAATATAACTCAGCAGTGTCAGTGTGATTAAGAGACGCCTGCATCACCCGCAGAGCTCCGCTGCCAAATGTTGCACATTCGTCAGGTTGTCTGAAAGAATACTCTGTCGTAATAAATCATAAAGGAAAACAAACAGACATGTAAAAAAAAAAAAAAAAAAGAGCCAGCAGAGAGAACTCAGTGCGTTGACATGACCCGGCAGGCTGGCACGCACTCAGGATGCTCCATTACTTTACATCTGATGAGTGTGATCCCAGAGGCGCATTACCATTTCACAGGCTGCGTCCCAAAGATGCAACAAGGGCACGTCTCAGTCTGTCGTCCTCCTCGGCTCCACAAACTTTCATCCACTCACTGTGTACTCTGTCACCTTCATCATGAGAGGAATGTCACCACTCACACTGTTTGTTTCTGTCTGGTTTGAACTTGTCTGGAACCTTCTCTTTTCTCCTCTCAGTATCTGCTGCGATCTGTCTCCTCGCCTCTGTTTATCCTTTAATCGTTGTTGCCATTAAGTTTTCTGCATGAATCATTACACATGTATGCGTTTAAAAATAACAGCATTAATGAAAACCAACATTAGTTCAGACTTGGTGCATTACGATTAGGACAAATTAAGTGAGTGTGTGCTGGTGTGTTTATGTGTTCGTGCCTAATGTTACTGCTGCAAATTGCAAGACACGGCTGAGTTCTCCTGATTTTTTTTTTTTTTTCTTTAGACTTTACGTCTTAAACTAGTTTTCACAAAGTGTTTGTTTTATGCTTCAGTGCCTCTCACAGCTCTGTTTTAGTATCATCGCTGATACACTGCGAGTATGTAGCAACAACTACATTAGTGGTAAATAAAACTGAAATAAACTTAAATCATATGCTTATTTTCCAACTCGGCTGACAGGCGGGCAGCTTCACTGTGTTCTGTATTTGGTCCTGTGTTTGCAGCGAGAATCATTATGCTGCATATGTTTTGCCAAATTGGAGAATGTGCTTCTCAGTTTGCTTGTGTGCATTTTTTTTCCTGTGAGGATGTTTTCTGCTTTTGCTGTTTGGTTAAGCTGCAGTGCATCGAGCTCTCTGTAGAAAGCAGAATGCACTCAGTAACGATACGGGGAAGTTAAAAGCCGTCAGTTTGTCATTCATGGAGCCAGACATCTGATTTTCCTGTGACAATTTAATCTGAAAATTCAAAAGAAAATGTTGCCATTGTACATTTCTGCAAACCACAGATTCATTTCATCTGAATGTGTCATACATGTCACATCGTTTCTAAAGTGACTTAGTATATGGCAGATGGAGGGGACAGTCGATTATGTGACACCAAGGCGAGACGCCAGCCAACCTGCGAACCAACTCGAAACCAACAAACAACAACACGGTTGTGATGCCGTGAGTCATTGCTGTGTTTCCAGTGGATTTTAAGTGCCAAACGTGGGTGTTATTATGCCTCCACACTGGCGCTAGCTGTGTTTGGAGGTATTATGTTTTCGGATGTCTGTCTGTCACATTATTGTCAACGCCATATTTTAAGAATGCCTTGAGAGAATTTCTTTAAATGTGCCACAAACATGCAGTTGGACTCAACGATGAACTGATTAGACTTTGGTGAGCAGAGGTCACTGTGAGCTCACACAATTGAACATAGCGTAAGTTCAGGCAGGACTCGATGTCAAGCTCAGCTCATATCTCAGCTACATCAGCTGATCTCAAACATCCCGATCAACTGATGGATCAGCTGATACAGTAGATCACATGATTCCTGTCTATGCAACCAGTTGGTGAATCTCATTCAGGGCGTCCTGTTTAAACTGCTCTGACCTGCCTACTGTTGCTGCTTCCTCTGCAAGCTGCTTTGCAACCTGCCTCCACCCCAGCTCCTCCTTTTCATGCTGTGTCTGACTTATCAGTGTCATTTCTGTTTGTCATTGATGCTGCTCTGTTCTGTTCCTGAGGGGTCTCTACTGCTGCTCTCCCTGACTTAGGCTTCACATGTAGGCGCATGGAAGGGCAGGGAGGTTTGCTCTCTGCATCAGGCTTTCTGTGTAGGCACATGGAAGGGCAGGGAGGTGTGCCCAGAACAGAGCCATACCACCAAATATAATACTGCAAATGGAAAAAAAAGTTTTCTCTCACTAAAGAAGTCCTGACTGAAACATGTTTTTGGTCATAACTCAACAATTCATATGCTAATTATGACACAATTTCACACAAATGTCAAATCAGATGTAATGATGATTTCTTTATTTCATCCAAAAGGTCAAAGATCAATGTCACTGTGACGTCATAGTATTGTCTGCCCATTACTCACCGACATAACTCAGCAACAGAAGGGGAGACATTTGGTCAGATACTGAACTACAAGATGTGTGTGAAGCATCATGTTTTCACAGACATGGATATAAACTGTAACTGCAACTTCACTGCTGTGTGGAGTCATACAGCCTCAAGGCTAGTTCAGGGACCTGTCGCTGTGTTTTATTAACAGCTTTGGGCTGCTGGTTGTCTGTTTTACTGAGATTTTGCTCCTTTTTTCAGTTGGGATTGTTCCCCCAAAGCCAAAACATCTCTGAACCATAGGCAAGTGTTTTGTGCCTAAACCTAACCCAACGTAACTGCCAGCCTACCAAGTAATCCAAGTTTCAACATGCAGAAAAGTACAATGCCAACATTGTTTTTGGTGACTGGGTGGCAGAATTAGGCTGTTGTTACACTGAATGTTGAAATGAATACTGGTTTTTAAGCCCAGGAAGAATCCTACATTGAAAAAACAATAAAAGTAACTAAATGAATAAATACATCGGCTGCAGGTTTGCCCCTCACAGCTCTGCGTACACTGCCTCGAGGTCATCACAGGACGCACTGCAGGGAGCCTCTGTTTCAGTGAGCTGGCTACAAATTGTAGGACAACGCTTGTAATTAATATGTCGCGTGTCAGGTGGAGTTTTCAAACTGCCTTGGGCATGGTGTTAAAAACAACAGCCTGAGGGTTTAACTTTTGTCTTCCATCAGGGGACGCAGGTCTGCTGTTGGACTAATGGGGAGAGTGAGCTGTCTGTTTAACAATGTTTAATAACTAAAGAAGCTTTGTAGCTACCATGACTGGGATCTCGTTCAAACTGGCGAGAATCTGTAGAAGTGAGATAAACAACAACAACCAGGTGTGTTTTAAGGAGTCATCACTGTGTTTACTGCAGCTTTCTAGCCACCAAATGTGGGTGTTTAAGGGACCTGTGGCTGTTTCTTCAATGGGATAGCGGCACATGAAGAGGTTGTTTTTCTGGAGACGTTCCTGCCTGTTTTCTATCACACCTGTCTTCATCAGTCTCGTTAGTCCTTCCCTGTTTCCCTTGTTAACCTGAGTTCATCATATTATCCCTTGGTTTTCAGTTTAGTTTTGGTTCCTCTGTCATGTGGATTTTCTGTTACCTGCCTGTTCTGGATGTTTTTTTATCAGCTTTATTAAAGCTCACTCTCTGTTTAACCTCAGACCTGCCTGCTGCTCTGCATGTTGTCCTTCCTGAGCTGATACTTGACAGAGACGTGCGATGCCAACATTTTTCTGGCAGTTGTGTGGGCACAAAGTGGTGAAACAACTTCACAAATGCGACACTATATACGGCATCATCTCTCCTGTAGTTTACAAGGAGACAGTTCAGAGTTACAGCTTTGATACTGTAGATATTAAAGGAGCGTTCACTGAGGAGCAAGTCACGGTTTTGTTGTGCAAAGCAGAAATATTTCGCACCTGATTCCATCAAACCTTTGTTTGATTGTGTTGGCTTTTGTTGCCAGGAAACACAATAACAGGCCCGTATTAGGAAACCTTTCAGCACAAACTACACTTAATTGAAGGTGCGGGTAGAACAAGAAAAATGCCACAGATGAAATGCAGCGCACAATGTTTGTGTGACTGGACTGCTCAGATTGAATGCAAGACTCAAGTCAACATGCATATACAAAGCAATATGTTATCTGCATTAGTGGAAGGATCTTGTCTGTGTCTGATCATCTTGACCTGTCCTTGCAAAGTTTCAAAAGGCCTGGTCATGTTAATTTTTCCTGCAGAGATGATGTGAGGAGATGCTGCTCGGGCAAAAAAGTGTAGCAAACGTGTTTCAGCTTGCGTAAAGGAGCAGAGATTTTCACACTGATGCCAGATTGTCAACAAACTTGCTCCAAACTCAGTAATTCACGTGCAAGGGACGGGACCCTGGGGCCTCAATCAGCCTCCAACAAAGACAGCTATTTTACGTGATAGTTGGTGTCACACTAGACAGGTAGTCAACATTTAATGCGCACACAAGGGTGGGTATGTACTTGCTCTGTGCTCCCAGCGATGCTTCAGTCCAGATATGATCATGTTCAAATGATAAATGCATTTGATGTACAACTAGGCAATGAAAAATAATTATTTCATAAATTGTCATAAAACAAATGTGTAAAAATGATGATGCTAACACAGCTGTTTCTCTAATGCAGTCTGTAAGCAGTTCATTCAGTCTCAGTGCTGAACTGTGATGAAATCATTTACACCATCTCAGCCGTTGGTCGAGGAATTTGACTTGTTGAATGGGACCATAGCATGAAGGCTCACATATTCCAAATTCAAAGTAGATAATAATGTCAAAGAAAATAAGCATTTATAAATGTTTTTCTGAGGTCTTGTCCAGGCGCTGTTCAAAAAGAGAGGGTGAAACAATACGTGAATATGAGTGAAAAACTCATCACCACAGACAGAAATATCTATTTAGGAGCTTACTGTATATAAAAGCACGTACGATAGGAAAGGCTGTTTTTTAGGAGCCATTTGTTTAATAATTTATGTACATTTATAACAGTCTATAATGACAATAAGGAGTTAAAAACTCCTCTGGAGGTGAGGAGTGTCACTTACTACAAGACCCATAAACCTCGGGAACATGTGGCCAATCACTGTCCCTTCAACTAGCTTGGAACTATAGCAAATCTCAGTGACGTATGTTCCCACAGCAACAGCATCAGAAGCTTCTATTGGCTCAAGCGAGGTGTCAATGTAAAGGCCAGGAGCTCGCCTCCATTTTGACATCTGGGCAGTCGGTTCATTAACAGGCAGGACAGAAGAAATTATGGATCATATGTGGAGAAATATTAATGAAATAATGAATAATGCACAAACGGACTGTTTTGGAAAGATTTATTATTTTCAATTTCAGCATTTTAAAGTGGAAACAGGCAACTTTTAAACCCCTCTGCAGCTTCCACTACTGAGGATAATAACTGCAGACTTGCACTGATATTCTTTTGGTAACATTAAAAGCGAGGCTTACTGGGAACCAATCTGAACAACGGTGGTGTCGTTATTCTAAAGCAATCAATTGTTCAAATAACATTTACTTCATAATAGTAAGTTAAATCGCTTTTCTATTGCCACTTTAAAAAAGTGTGAAATGAATCACCAACATGTTCTACTCTGAGGAGCAAATTAATGTGATCAGTATAAAGATAATCTTGATGGTGAAAATGAGAGTTACAACTTCCAAAGCTTGACATAATTGATGGAGGATGACAGCGGAGTGTATAATCAGTTCATATCAGCTTATCACTGCTTCATCATTAAGGCAGATTTTCACTGATAGAACAGTGTGTGCACAAAAAGTCTGGAAAAAGCTTTTTATAGAAGTCTGTCTCATTTCCAGGTCTGTATTTTAGCAGAATCACACATCTGAGGAATCCTGTGAAATGCTATCAGCATGAAACAACAATGAACTTGGTGGAGAAAAGTTATGTCTGTGTGATGGTGAATTTCAGTGCTACAACTATTCAATATATTCCTTATTTAATGGATATTTTCTTCTTTCAGGATTATTCTCTGCACAAATCTTTGTTTCCTCTAATTTAAATCAGTGTTTTTATTCGTATCTGGTTTGTAAATTGAACTTTTACAAAAAAAAATAAAAAAAATTATTAAATGCCACGAACGATGTGATCATAGAGCAGATAAGCTGTGGAGCCTGTTACCATGGTGATTTAGCCCATTTACCAGCAAGCCACCAGCCTCATATGCCAAAGTTAAAAGTGCATCTTACCATGAAGATTGGCGGCAACACCGTCCGTAGAAAGTGAGCCACTCCTGAACACATTTCTCTCTGCTGGGCTTCTTCAGCATCCTGTGTCACAGTTCTGCATTCCTGGTGATGTGCTGTACGCCTGGTCACCCAGCTCCCATTCAGAAATTTTCAACACATTTCAACATATTCTAAATGTCCAGTGGTGTTAGACTTTCATGTCGTGTGGATGTTGACATTATGAAGTTTTGCAGCTGCTGGGTTTTGTTCTCCACACCTTACAACTAAATGTCAGTATTCTATGTCAAGATAATGTTCACACAAGACATTTGGAAGACGGTGGATTTTGGTTGATGAACAACACGACGTAAAACCAACAAAATATTAATGTCATCTGTCGTCAGTATGCTGCATCAACTGACGCTGGCAATGGATCTAAATTCTGTTCACCTGACGTCACAAGACGTTCGTGGCCAGCTGGGTCAAAGAACAAAGGGTTTTCACTCCCAAAGTACACATTTGCAGAAAAAATATTGTGGTAGATGTTGTTTCTGTGATCTTATTTGATCAGCAAACAGAGCTCAATTTATTTAACATATTTTGTGACAAGATAAATTAAGCTGTAACAGTTTGAGCTTTACAACTCTGTAAAATTTGACCTTTAGAAAGGCTGTATCAATCTATGACTGATTGTTGTGAAAGATGACTCTTTAATGTACCATTTCATGGTAAATTGCATACTCCCAAAGCAACATTAAGATAAACACTAGTAATACTCCGCTACCCCTATTACCTGCAATAATACCTGCATAAAGACAATAGGATGGCAACATATGTCTGAGCTGCTGAATATTCTCCTAACTGCTTCTCACAGACCCGAATCTTTATGGAGCAACAGACAGAGTGAATAATTGTGTTTTCCCCTCCTTCCTCGCCGCCACGGAGCAACAATCCATTAAAAATGTGTCCATTACATTCCTTCGGCGTGTCTTTCAACTCACCTGTCTGGGGACACAGTACCACGGGGCAGATGAAATTGAGCAAACACCAAAAGAGCTATTTTTCAAGGCACCATATTCATTCTGAGAGCGCCGCGCGGCACACCGACACATGAAAAACACAGAGGCAGGCCAGAGCAGAGAAATTTTAATATGAATAATTTGGTTTTAAGAGCAGTCTGAGCATGCAGCCAAGTCGCCAGGAGAAGACTATGGCATTGCCTGTTTCTGCAAACCAAGAATCTGTTACATCTGCATGTTTATCAGTGTCTCTGCATTAACATGGTATATGAGCTGACTTGGTCATCGCGAGGTGGAGGGGGCAGTGGATGGTTTGTCACCTAGGCAAGTGTCTGCTACGCACAACAAAACCAGTTGTTTTTTAGTAAGTCGTTGCCATGTTTTAAGTGGCTTTTTAGGCTCCAAATGTAGGTGTTTTGTAGCAACCCACCTGTGTTTTTCCAGCTCCTTTTTAGGCTCCAAACGTGGGTGTTTTGTAGCAACCTATTGCTGTTTTTCCAGCAGCTTTTTGCACTCCGAACATTTGTGTTTTTCCAGAGGCTCTTTAGGGCTTCAACGTGGGTGTTTTGTAGCTACCAGTTGGTGTTTTTGTGGCCTCTAGGCACCAAACATGGAGATTTTGTAGCAACCAGAGGAGATGGTGGATGGTGTGACAGCTAACAAAGATGCCTGCCGAGCTGCAGACCACTGCAGAACTCTATCAAGACCAACAAACAACAAAAAACAAACAATGGTTGTTTTTAACCGAGACATTGCTGCTTTACCTGCCGCCTCCTAAATTTTTTTTTTTTAAAAGCCAAAACATGATCTTTTCCAAACCATACCGAGTTGTTTTTGGGCCTAAACCTAACCACATGTTAACCACAGGGTTGCTGAAAAGTCAAGTTTCAATGTATCTGCTACATAACTACGTACAAACATAACGTATCTGTGGTTTGCAAAAATGTACAATACCAACATTACTTGTCGCAATTCGGCTGCAGTATGCACAGCAGATGGAAAGCATGTAAATACAGATACCACATTGAGGCAGGCACAGGTACGTGCCCGGGCAAAACATTACAAACAAACAAAGTGATGTATGTCTTTCTGCTCTCTCTAACAAAAGATCATATTTACTCAGGTTGCTCTGATGTGCTGGTGCCCAGCAGTCAGGACATGTTGGAGTGTAGCTGCCCAGTTTACCCCTCCTCCACTGGGTAGTTTTGTTTAGAAAATCATTCAGACATACACTCAGAGGACACTCGCTGTTTGGGAGTAAAATGTATAGGACAAGAGTGTTGTGAGAATTATTTGTAAGCTATCACAAAAGCAACCAAAAAAAAAAAAACCATGTTCATTTCGCCCCAGGCTGGAGCAATACATTCTACTCAAGAGTCAAGCTTTGTAAAGATGGATGGCATAAAGCAGAGGAAAGACAAAAAACATAACCACATGAGGTTCTTCCAGCCTTCAAGTACCCTCTTGTGCTGCTCTCTTTGTGACAGTATCATCAGACATGTTGGGTCTTTGGGGGGGCAGAAGAAAGAAAATGTTTTTCTTGTGGACTCTGTTGAACTTTGTGTGATTGCATTCCAAAGAAGTAGCTTCTCTAAACTCAGACACCATTTGTCATTCATCTCATACCTCCTTCTCCTCCTCCTCCTCCTCTCCACCCTGTCTCCTCTTCTCGCCTCCTCCTCCTCCTCACTGCTCACCATGTCCCTGATAAGCACTCTGCAGACAGCACCTCTGCTGCAGCCAGCCAGACACATGAGCCTTCTCTTTGTCTCTCTCACACAATGGTATTAATACACGCACAAACGCACACAACACAAACATTTAACACTGTACATCTTATACAATCCACTATAATGTAGGTATAAGCTGCAAACAATGGATACGTTACATTTGCCAGTTATCAAATAGCAGATATGCTCAAACTTTACATTTAAAACACCGTGGTCAACATGTGGTTAGGTTAAGGCACAAAAACACTTGGTTATGGTTAGAAAAAGATAATGTTTCAGACTTAAAACACCTAGTTTTGAGGCCAAAAAAAAGCAGCAGTGTCTCTGTTAAAAACATCTATTTTTTGCTACCCCTGCTGGAAAAACAGCAATGAGTCACTACAAAACATCCACATTTAGAACCTAAAAGGCCCTGGAAAAACACACACAGGTCACTAGAAAACACCTGCAAATGGGGCCTAACAAGCTGCTGGAATCACAGCAACAAGTTGCTACAAAACACCCACATTTGAAGCTTAAGAAGCCACTGGAGAAACACTGGCAGGTTGCTAGAAAACACCCAATCTTGGAGCCAAAAAAAGCCACTGGAAAAGTGTGACAGGTTCCTATAAAACACAAACACCCATGCTTGGAGCCCTAAAAACCGATGGAAACACAGTGACAGGTTGCTACAGAACACCGATGTTTGGAGCCTAAAAAGCTGCTGAAAAACTGTGACAGGTCACACAAAAAAGCTCATGTTTGTAGTATAATAGCTCACTTTAAAATATAGCAATGGGCTGCTATAAAACACCCATATTTGGAGCCCAAAAAACAGATGGAAAAACCGGCTGGTTGCTACAAAACACCTACATTCGGAGCCTAAAAAGCAGCTGTAAAAACACAGACAGCCACAAGAAAACACCAATGCTTGAAGCCCAATAAGCCACTGGAAAACTGTCACTACAAAACACAAACACCCATGCTTGGAGTCATAAAACCTGATGGAACACAGTGACAGGTCACTACAAAACACCCATGTTAGGAGCCGAAAAAGCCAAAGGGAAAAACACAGAATAGATGCTACAAAACACCTACATTTGGAGCCCAGAAAACCAATGGAAAAACAGACTGGTTGCTACAAAACAAGTACATTGGAGCCTTAAAAGCAGATGGAAAAACAGCTACAAGTAGCTACAAAACACCCAATTTTGGAGCCAAAAAGCTAATGGTAAAACAGTGACTGGTTGCTACAAAACACCTGATTTGGAGCCTACAAAGCTGCTGGAGACACAGCCATGGGTTGTGACAAGACACCTACCTCTGAAATGCTGCTGGAAACACAGGTGTTTATAAATTAATGATAATGTCCGGTTTTCCGTGTGTGTGTGTGTGTGTGTGGGGGGGGGGGGGGGGACTTCCAGCAAGGAGGAGAGAGGGAGAAATATAACAAAATAACATAAAATAGGAAAAACCTGCCTCCCTCTTTTATTTAATTTTCAGCATTTAATCAAGGCGGAGGTGGGCGGCAGGAGGTCAGAGACTTCCAGCGAGGGAAGAGGTAGAAACAAACAGTCAATGTGTGTGTGTGTTATGTTCAGGTGTTGTCACGTAAATAACAGTGCCCAAGCAATAAACAGGACAAACAATAGGATTTTATTTATTTTTACACTACATTTTCATTGAATGCTGACCGAATCCGACCCGAGCCGTCGGGTAGACCTGCTGTCGGGACCCGTCGGGCTCAGATTGGGTAGCTACACTCTAGTGAATGTATGTGTCCCCTATCTACAGGGGCCTATCTAAATTTCTGTCTTTGAGAAATATTATTTTGTAATATAACTGATTTTTCTATCCATACATATAAACTTTAAATATATTAAAATTATAAGGCATCTTTGAGTAAACTGCGAGTATCGTTTAAGCAGGCTATCTCATGGCCGGCTGAGTGTCCTCTTTTTTGGACATCAAAATATGGTCACCCTAGTATTTGTGGTTTGCAGAAATGCACAATGCCAATATTTTCCTCTGGTGAAGAAAGCTGTTTTTTCTAGGCCTATATTATCATAATCTGTTTATACAGCTGCTTCCAGTTCTGGGAGTTATAGTTGTAGCAATTACATTATAGTGAGCCATAAACCACGTATTAAATGTTTATATACTGCTTATAAATTCCAAATAGAAGTATAAAGTGAGGTCCGTTCATTGTTTCAGCCAGACTGGTAACCAAATTATTCATCCATCCCGTGGGCCGTGGAGTCCATTGATCCAGCTTGTGTTAACCAGCATTGATTTCTGCTTTGTTAATAACATTAGAAGAGCCACTAGTCAGTGTGAGGACAGGTTTCTTCTTTGCTGGAGCAGGAAGGCTTATAATGATCACCTTCTGTGTGTTTCTGTTTGCCCCAGAGACGAGACAGAACACAATTAGTCTCAACTACACTGAGGAAATTGACTCGCTGATAACCACAGACAGGCTTTGGGTCAGTACAAGAATAACACTTGTTGACATTTGCCTGAGCTGAGAGAAAACACGGAGCAGTCTTCTCTTATTTCCATGTAGGATGTGCATATTGTAATCAAGCAAACAAACGCAATTAGCACCAAATCCCCCCAAATGGCCGTCAAAAGATAAAATATGTGCGCTGTTTTTTAGGCAATGTCAGGGTATTACAGGAAAGACACAAACAGCTCCTAAATGGATTCCTGCAGCAGGAGGAGGATGATGCATTCTACAGGCAACACTTTTCCTAAAGCCTCCTAGTGAGCTAGTTCAGTTTACTCGGCTCTTGAAAAATGGAACAAGCTTTGCTTTAGACTCAGCCAGGGGCAAGACTTAATACTCCAACACCAAAACCAGAGGAGGATATCATTAAGCAGCGGTGTCATGATCTGCCTCTGTGATGTGTACCAGTGTGCTTCTTGAGGCTGGACACAGTGAATCACACATCAGAGACAGTCCCCGGTGCTTCGCTGTTTAAAGAGATGTTTACAGAGCAAATACAGTCGTTTCTAAAGCAAGTAAACTGCACCTGCACCAGTGATGTCTTAGCATGTGTTCAGGACTTTCCCTGAGTCAAGCTGTGTTACAGCTCTGTTTCAAAATGCATCCCATTGTGCATGTAATATTTACTTATAGCCACACTACTCAATATTTTCATATGAATAATGGATCAGATGGCTTGGTGTAATGTGAAGGTGTCTGTCTCTGCAGCTCCCCTCAGCTACACACAGTGCTTTATCGTCTTTCAGCTTGTTGCTTTGGTTTTATCGCCTGCAACAAGGAAGTGCCAAAAACTGCAGTTCCACCACTGTCCACTTGAGGCTGGCTTCCCATGTTAACATGAAGAAATAAACATGGTTACAGCCTGGTACAAAAAACAGTTTTGGTCTCTATAGCTAATTTCAGCATTCATGACAACTGTATGGGGGCTGAATCTTTATATAACTCACCTGTTTATGTTTCATTATGGCTTAAAGTTGCACATAATTAAGGGTATGGCCACTCTGAGTGGCAGACTGCCTGGTGATAGTGTCTTCTGCTTCTCAGTCAGATCCACACTCTGATGATTCAAGCCAAAAACTCAGTTATTCAATTTCTGAACATTTTCACCTTGAAGGACTTGAAAGGACTACAAAACGTTAATTTTCAGCGACCTAAAATGCATGTTGCATGTGGACAAAAGGCTAAAATACATAGCACAAGTTACATTTTCAGATACATCCGTGTACGTGTGGATCAGGCGTCAGACACTCCAAGCCCACGGTTTGCCGTCAGTCAACGCTGGGCTGTCGTTGAGCGTCTGTTTCTCTCGTCAGTCAGGTGTGTCCGACATTCTGTCTGGATTGTGTTGTAAATGTGCTAACTGGCTAACTAGCGTTTCTCTGTTTGAATGACGAATACAGACTATGGCCCTCTGCTGGTGTGGAGATTTACTTCCTCTTACGCAGACACAGACCATACATGCTGTAGTCTTCACAGTGTGTTCTAGCACAACTTTTAGGCTGAGACACAGGCATGTGAGACAACAGTCGGCTTTCGTTTGCTGCCAGTTTGGAGCCTAAAAAGCTGCTGGAAATAAAGCGACAGGGTGCTACAAAACATTTGAAGCCCCAAAAAACACAATGGAAAAACAGACTGGTTGCTACAAAACAATTACATTTGGAGTGTTAAAAGCAGGTAGAAAAACCACCACAAGTAGCTACAAAACAACCAATTTTGGAGGCTAGCTGCTGGTAAAACATGACCGGTTGCTACAAAACACCTGTATTTTGAGCCTAAAAAGGTGCTGAAGACATAGTAATGGGTCAAAACAAGACACCTACCTCTGGAGACTAAAAAGCTGCTGGAAACACAGCAACGACTTGTTAAAACACAACCACTTTAGCTGTTTGTTGATCTAGTACAACTTTTTGGCTGAGACACGAAGGTTCACCTGTACAGACATTTCTGACATCATCGGCCACAGGGAGAGTCAACTTATTAGTACCAAATAGCCACCATACTGGGAACAGAAAAGGCTTTTTACCTCAGGATGTGGAAGAACTTGAGTGTTGACATGGGGAGAAAAAATAATATAAAATCATTTGGATCAGGAGAAACAGAATAATGAAGTAAAGATAATATTTAATACAGAATATGAGTATACAGATTAACAGATGATTAGTGCTGATTAAGACATCAGAGGGAGATATTCTGTGAACGAGAGACATCTGAGCAGCAGCAGGGTAAATCCCCTCATGGAGTCCAGACACTGGTGGTGTCAGTCGTGGTTGATGACTCTGAGGCTGATGAATCCGTAAAGACTGGGTGGTGATGGGGAGGTGGAGGGCGCACAACTGCAGCAAGAAAGAACTACAGCAGAGAAAGAACCACATTTAAAATGAGGAGCAGTAAGATGATAGGCTGACAGAGAAGGTGTGTCGCGGTGCTATTGGTTGATTGTGAATCAGCTGATGACTCAATTGACCTATTCAGACAATGACGCATAGACAGTGTGTGGACATGCGTGCAAGGAGTGAATGGCAGTGTGAAAACTTTAGTATGAAAAGTATCGTCTTGCTGACTGAACCTTTGCTAGAGCTTCATGTCAACTTGACAGTAAGCGGCAGTAATACTTACAGTACACAAATGTGATGTTTGGCAGTACCTCTCAGCGGCAAAGTGCAAACAACACAGTTAGTGACATGCTGGTGAATATTATGGAGCAAGAGAGAAAAAATATTTGACTTGCATCCTTCAGGTAGCCAAAAACATGACTTCAAACTGAATGTGTCACAGTTGTGTATACAGCTCGTTGTGTTGCCCTGCAGTTGCCCAAAAAATGTGTCAAAGTACCAAATAGTTCTCAGAGACATTCACTGAAATAAAGTTTAAACGTTATTTCTTTCGAGGAATGCTTTCTTTCACGGTGACTTTTTTTTTTCATTAGCCTTCACCTAAGAAAAGTATATTGACTGGAATGATGGAATTTAAAATGTAAAATGGACAAATAGACATTCTTTCACAAACATCTATGACCTTCACTCAAATTAACTGAATGAGTCAAAGTTACTGAATTTTCATTGAGGTATTGTAAAACAAAGTAAGGTAGCAAAGTAGCACATGTAATGATTTAATGTTCAAACAATAAAGTGCATCAGTGGCTGCACAATTTTAATTAATTTAACAATATTGTGAGAAATAAAATGTGTCATGAAAATTACTATACTTGTGAAACTGTCCTGTTGAACTCCAACACAGCAGACGGAAAACAAAGTAGCACTGTGAAGGTATGTAGTCTCACAAAAGAAAACCCTATAGTGTTCTTAGGCTGCTTTAAAAAAATGTACAAGATACTGTCAGTGCATTTACTTTACCGACTATGCACTGCGTTTATATTCCCAGCTAAAAACTCCCTGAATCGAGGAGAGGAGGAGACGTAGAAGTGAAAGAAAGCAGAATGTCAGCAGAGTTGAATGAGATCATGTCGCCCTTCAGCAGACGCTCCAGGGTAGCTGATGACTTCCGTGAGATCACAGGAACGCTGAAGACTTGTACACACTCTGTGATCTTCCTCCTGCTGCATCAAAGGAAGCACATCCTCACACACTGGAACACACACTGTATTCTTTATACTTATCAAACTCTCGTCACTTCATTGAGCTCTGGCGCTTCAGAAGTCAACTGCTGTGAGAGTTCCTCCAAAATGTCTTTTAGTGACACGACTTGAGTCAATAATGCAGCACTCGCAGCTCCTGTTGCACCGTTACTCACTTGTGGCTCTCTGTTTGGTAACAGTGGAGTAAAATAATAAAGAATGTGTCTGGTATTACAGTATAGAAGAAACTGACACCAGTTTTCTGGACACCACAGATTTGATCAAAGGCCCTTTTGCTGTGCGTCATAATCATACCCAGCCCTGCAGCATCACCTGCTCCCTGCAGCAGCAGCCTGCAGTGTTCCTGTTCTCCTGCCTCTGACACACAGATTACCAGATTACCTCTGGCCAGGATGGATTTCACTGTAGTTTCCCACCGAGACGAGCCGGATAAAGGGAATCAGAAAATAGAACTGCTGATCGTTGAGGCGACTGTTTGTAACACCAACAAAAGCACATTACAAATTTGCACCAGGATGTGTCATCACTGAAATTAGGTCAACAGCAGATATGTGTTTGGCAGCCCAGTCACCAGAAGAAAACACTGGCATTGTACATTTCTGCAAACCAAGAATATGATACATTTGTACATTTCATATCAACATTTCTAAAGTGACGTAGTATATGAGCTGAGTTTGTCATCACGAGGTGGAAGAGGTGGGGGATGGCTGACACCTGGGTGACTGTCAAGCTGCAGACCACAGTTTGGGACCAGCAAACAACGAAACTGGCTGTCTTGTAACGAGTCATTGCTGTGTTTCGTGCACCGTTTTAGCCCCTGAACGTGGGTGTTTTTAAGTGATGCATCACTTTTCCAGCAAGGACTGCGCCACCAAAACTGGGTATTTTAAGCCAGAGCACACTAACTACAACCATGTGGGTTTTGTGTCTAAACTTATCCTCATGTTAACCACAGCATTATTGAAAGCAATACGCCAAAGCTCCGTCCAGTCTGTCAATTCTAAAGAAGAAGAAGAAGAAGGTACATTACGGTGCAAATATTTCACGTATGTTGATAAAACTATGATATTTCGTAACGTTAACTGAAGACAGCTAACGTTATGGCTTGTATGAACTGTGACAGCTAACGTTAACGTTACTGACTATTGATTGTTAGTGAAAAAATGTGTTTGTGTTTACGCTACAAAAAAGTCTAAAATCCATAAAATGACATTTAACTAAGATATTACAATGCTCATCATAATTTTTAAACTCATATTTGCGAGGACAATACTCAGTTATAACTTCTTTTTTACCACCATCTTGCTTTGAATGAATCATACGGACTCGGGTGATTTCGTCTGGGCTCGGCTGATGATGCACAAGGGATTCTGGGACAGAACAAGTGCTGGAAAATCTCAAAAGTAAGGGACATACAGCCCTGAATCAGTCCCTCATTAAGGCAACTCTATTCACCTGTTCCTGATTACACACAGCCGGTACATATACGCCAGCCTCAAAGACGCTCTGCCAGATTCTCTCCTGCACTTTATTCCAGACTCTCGATTCTCTGCTTGGCCTTGACCTACATTCTGCCTGTCCCTGACTGGTTCGTCTGCTTAGACTGAGTACTCATCTTGTTCCGTATCTTCCTCCTCCATGACTATGTTCCTTGCCTGCTCCTACACGGTATTATTGCCTCATATTGAACTTAACTGTGTGCGTGTTTGGGCTAACATCACCGCCCACTCACCTGCTACCCGGCTCCGTTTGGCCTGCCAAAACAACCAGGCTGCCAGAGACTTTATGGAGAGGCTTTGGTGGAGTATTGAATTGCGCTGTACCTGCTGAATTGTGGCGTTAAATGTCATTTTTTAACAGTTCCTGGTGTCCTGTGAGCTCTAACTGGGTCCAAACACAACACGTTAACATTCTTTGGCAGCGACAGGCTGATTCAGCATTGTGTGAACTCAAAGGCTTGAACGTGACGTACATTCATCTATGTGTACAAGTCCCGCACTCCAGCTTGAAGCACGCTCTTTACGAACTACAATACTTAATTAATGGAGCACCACTTAAACGGAGGAGTGTTTTTGGCTAATATTAACCAGCCCACAAGGTCATGAGGGGCAATCTGTTCTAATATGCATGCCGAAGTAGATGAAGTCTCTCAGTTGCCACACACACACACACATACAAGTCAAGTCAGCTTTATTTATATAGCCCAACATCCTCTCTGAATTTACTGCTGCTTTAAAGACATTTACAAGACATGGCTCTGTGTGTGTGCTGTGCTACAACCCCTATTCATCAAACTAGTACATCAGTTTGTGGTTGTGATTTCTGACTGAGGATAGGGGGCTTAGAACACACACACACACACACACCCACACACACACCACTGCCCCACCGGCTGAGTCTAGAAGGGTGTGTTGGTTCGAGATAAGATTTTCTCTGATGTCCTGATTTCGCTTATTCCTAAGCCAAACTGCCGCCTGCTCATCACCTCACAACACCTCTGCACACGTACGCAGCCTCAGAGGATCGGCGAGGGCGCACATTTTATGTTTCAAAGGGCCCAAATAGAAGATTTTTGTGCTACATAAGCAGCCGTGTACCAGGGGAGAAAAACAATACCTACACTAGCTGCTATGGGGCTGATTTAATTACATCAAATCCTTTTTGTTGAAAAATCATAAATAAAAGAACAAGCTCATCATCTTGGGTTTACTAACTCTGCTTAATTATTCACCCAGCATTAATTAGGCAATCAGCTGGCAATGTATTTAGCCCACCAGAGCCCATAAAATATGAATAGACAGCACTTGTCTGTGTGTTGTGCTCACATGTCGACACTGGCTCTGTGTTGTAGTAGCAGAGTTTGTCAAAGTAGAGACGGTGAAAGGTGTGAATGCCGTCGCCGCACACCACCTGTCTCTGTTTATAAAATAGCTTTTGTGTTAAAGCAATTAATAACATTTAAACTGGAGGAATGTGATTTACACCAGCAGCACTGTCAGTGAGAAATACTCTCTCAGGTGCTTGGTGGTAACAGCCTGTTGGTTTCAGTGGTGGATAGTGGACAGTGGTGCCTAGGATGCTACACAACAAGGGGGGAGATCCCAAAAAATAAAAATCAAACATAAGAGAAATGGTGGTGTGGAATGTAGTGGAGAGCATTAGCCTCCTGAGACCCTACGTCCTCGTTTGAGGGTGTCACATTCTGGGTTTCATTCTGCCGAACTCAGACCTGTTGTCCTCGTTCGTGGACACTTTTTGTCCCATCTAGTGAAGGTGAAACCACAATACAATCACTAGCCCTGAAGGACTGACCAGCCGCGGCTTCCCTCCCACGTCACTGTTTACGTCACACGCTGAGCTACACGTTTTGTCACTTGCTCACGCCCCCCATTGCCCCGAAAAAGGCACATTCTGTATAAACAAAAGTAGGTAGGCGGCATTTTGCTGCACTCCCCGATTTTGTTTTTATACTGCCAATGCTGAAAAAAGATTGATTGGGCTTTCCTGCAAATTTGCACAACTCCTGTTTAAAAAGGGCTTATGTAAAAACAAGATGGCAGCCATCTCTCCCAAGTCAGGCCCCGTTTATACGACAACGATTTCAACTGAAAACAGTAAACTTTAGTTGCGTTTGGGCGATTGTTTACATGACGCAGTGTTTTTGGTGCCTGAAAACGCAACGATTTGAAAATGAGTTGCAGAGTGCAATGTTTTTGGAAACGGCAGCGTCTCCGTTGTCATGTAACGTGCAATATGCAGTTCCTCTGAAAACAGACTTTTCGCACATGCGCATTACGGTTTCAGTCACTAGACATGCCGACCGTCACAACAACGCCGAGCTCTGTTTGTGCTGCTCACCCTGTAGCAACTCCACCTCGTCGTCCATCCAGACAAAGTTATCTGTGCATGCTTTCACCAGTGTGTCTTCTTTGTTTAGGTTTGTAATCACGGCGTTGTAGAGAAAGGTGCTTCAGCGCAGGCGCATGGCGTCATGCCGTGGTGTCGCTTTGCAGATTTACACTGCAAAAATATATTCTTTTATTCAAGTACCAATGTTTCGACTAGACCGTCTTCATCAGGTTTTTTGAAAGAGCTGAAACTGAAATAATGTTTGCAGTTTGATGTGGAAACACATGAGACAAATTTATCAACAGGAACAACATAAGACGCTGTTACTAAGAAGTACTTGTCTGAGGACATTAGGACTTTATTATTGCCTTGTTTGAGACACTGGGACTTTCTTATGGACAGACTGTCTCTACAGACAGGACAGTCCTTGCTCGGAGTTTCAAAAAGAACAAATCACAGGCTTTTAGATTGTTTCATTATCTATTATTTATTACACAACAGTTTGATTCTTTATCACACACTCTACTAAAAACAGACCCAATGTCTTCATATGAGGACACCTT
Source organism: Epinephelus cyanopodus (assembly GCA_026686955.1). Lineage (NCBI taxonomy): Eukaryota > Metazoa > Chordata > Actinopteri > Perciformes > Serranidae > Epinephelus > Epinephelus cyanopodus. The sequence continues at coordinate 37,387,366 of CM048927.1, read as the reverse complement.
TTTTTCATCAAAACTACTTCCTGTTCAAGGCAGTGTTTAGTTTTTTATATCTATCAGGTACGACTGATTGCAAACAGCTTGGAGACATTAGAAATGTGTACCAGACAGAAGCTGAGGCCTCAGCACGTTAGAGTAAAGGCCCTGACACATCAAGCTGACACTTGGCCGTCGGTCAATGTCGGGCTGTCAGTGAGTGTCTGTTGGCCGAGTCACTGCAGTGTGTCCTGCACTGTCGGCGCTCATTGGTGTTAGTCAGCTTTATTACTGCCAATTTATCATGCTGAAATAGATATAAAGTTGAAATGGTTATGTTGCGCTAGAATTAGAGATGATTTGTGTACAGTAAATCTTCTTTAATGGAATTCCATCACTGACCTCTGAAAGGAGTCATGTGTGTCACCCTGTCGCGTATCTAGATCTTTGGCCCGACAATGACGTCAGAGAGACAAACTGTCTGTGTGTGAAAGCCACCTCATATTATTAAAAATATGCCAGAGATAGCATGTAGTCAGGGATGTATCCACCACTGAGTACACTGCAGCGTCCTCTTTGGTTATTGTTTCTAGGAAATCGAGGATTTTAACAATCTTTGGAGGCGTTTACATTCTACAACTGCAGAGAAATTACATCTTGTGTGCTGATATTCCTTTGAGTGGATATTTTAAATGTGACTGTAGTGAGCAAATAATTATGTTGAAGTAAAGTACATTATGGGCAAATCCCTCTCAAGGAAATAATTCTGTTGTTTCTCCACTAGGATTATATTAATGGCAGCGTGCAGACAATTCAGACCATCATGCACAGACGTAATTTACAGAAAGAATTAATTCACAGTTTAATGAATAAATGAAGTGCTTTTCTTTCTGTGTGCAGACGAACACTTTTAGGACAAGTGGGGCTGTACCAGAATAATCTGGACCAGTGTTTCTTAACATGAGATGAGACAGTGGGCCCCTGGGCTCAGACATGCAAAGGCCCCCACCACCTCTCCTACGGAGGAGCAGCGCACGATCTTTGTGGTGGTTTGTGTCTCCTTGTGATCAGTTTGTGTCTCCTTGTAGTTGTTTGGGGTCTCCTTCTTGTTGTGTGTCTCTTTGTAGTCACTGTGTGTCCCTTTGTGGTCATTATGTGTCTCTTTGTAGTCATGTTGTGTCTCCATGTGGTTGTTTCGTGTCCCTTTGTTGTCATTGTATGTCTCTTTGTGGTTGTTTTGTGTCTCTTTGTGGTTGTTTTCTATCATTTTGTCTCTCTTTGTGGTTGTTTTGTGTCTCTTTGTGGTTGTTTTCTATCATTTTGTCTCTCCTTGTGGTTGTTTTGTGTCTCTTTGTGGTTGTTGGGGTGGTTTTGTGTCTCTTTGTGATCAATTTGTGTCAGTTTGTGGTCATTTTGTGTCTCTTTGTAGTCGTGCTGTGTCTCCATGTGGTTGCTTTGTGTCCCTTTGTTGTCATTGTGTGTCTCTTTGTAGTCATGTTGTGTCTCCATGTAGTTGTTTTGTGTCCCTTTGTGGTTGTTTTGAATTTATTTGTGGTCATTTTGTGTCTCTTTGTAGTCATGTTGTGTCTCCTTGTGGTTGTTTTGTATCTCCTTGTAGTAATGTTGTGTATCTTTGTGGTAATTTTGTGTCTCTTTGTGGTTGTTGGGGTTGTTTTGTGTCTCTTTGTAGTCATATTGTTTCCCTTTGTGGTCATTTTGAGTCTCTTTGTGGTCAACGATTGTCTCTTTGTAGTCACTGTGTGCCTCCTTGTGGTTGTTCTGAGTCTCTTTGTGGTTGTTTTGTGTCTCTTTGTTGTAGTTTTGTGTCTCCTTGTAGTTTTGTGTTTCTTTATCACTTTGTGTCTCTTTGTAGTCGTTTTGTGTCCCTCTGTGTTTTTTTCCATCTCTTTGCTGTTCCTTTGCTGCTCAACACTTTGGGTCCCAGTAGGCTCGGACAGTAATCCAGCCATGTTTTTAAATTGCTGCAATTAGTGATTTTAAACGAGTTGATTAATCTGGCAAATACTTTCTTGGTTATATGATCAGTTGTTTGGTTGATAAGAAAACAGAAAAGAAAGAGGAGCCTTGGATAACTGTGTCAAGTGTCTTGTTTTGTCCAACTAACAGTCCAAAAATATTAAGTTTCAGTCAGGTAATCTTCGAAAGCTGGAACCAGCTGATTGGCATTTCTGCTTAAAAAATTGCTGAATTGATTAAACAGTTATCAAAATAGTTGGTAATCTATTTTCTGTCAGTGGACCAATTGGTTAAATTGTGTCAGCTGGTTGTCTCTGTGCCAATGTGATATAATTCACCATTAAACTCTGGATAAGTCACAGAAGACTTTGGCGACAAGTTCTCCAGTTAAACCAGGTACTTGTTAGAGATTTATGGACATACTTCATTCATACTCGCTCTCGCTTCCGGGTGGGAACTCCACTGCATGTCTATCCATTGAAGGAAACTGCGGTTTTTGAGAAGCCTTTGTGGCGCCGCCGCGCCGCCATGTTGGCTCAAAGCCTATAGGCCTCAAAGGAGGACCCTGCGTAACGGCTCTGCGCCAAGATGGAGGACAGCGGAACAGTTTCATAACCCCCGTGTGGGAGGAGCCTGGTTTTCTGGAAGCTCCGCGGAGCTGAACGTCGGTGCAGGCAGGCTCACGGGCAGCAGCAGCGGCGGAGGGGAGAAAAACACGCCAACCCACGGCTGGAAAGTGTCACCGGAGCCGCGGAGGAAGACACGGAGAGTCGGGGTGCTGAATCCGGACGCTGAGGACTTGAACCGTCAGTTACCCACGGACGTGTGTGTGCGCGCGCGTGTGTGTGTGCATCCCTGAAAACACGAAGAGTAACCCGGGGAGTGGAGTCACTGTAACCCACCTGGATCGGTGCCGTGATCCTGATGCGCACCGTCCACCGGGCATTTCCTCCTCTCTGAGCTCAGCGTTAACTCGGGGGCGGTTAACGGGCGGCAGCGCGCACACACACCGGCGGAGTAGTTTACTATAATGTTTGTTTGACAGCCACGTATGGTTTGCTTTTTGAGGTACCGGGAAGCCGTGGGAAAGGCGGGGCCGAACCGGTGGACTCCCAAACTGGATTACTGAGCTGCCCCTGTGCCGTTCACCCACAGCGACGCAGCGTTTTTTGGGGGGGCGGGGGGTCGACGAAGGAGGCAACAACTGGAATTTAGAAACCTTTCTTGGGAACTCTTTACCGACTGCCCTGCCGCTGCTGAACCGGCCGTGTTGCGTTAGTTATTTCTGTCAAACGGTCAGCTGCCCGTGGCCTCCGGTCCCCCTCCTCCCCTCCCGCCTCGTGCAGGAGCACCATCAGGTTTTGGGACGCATATTTTTTGGGGATAATTTTTCCCCAGCCGGGGTCGGACTATGGCGGACGACGACATTCTCTTTGAAGATGTGTACGAGCTCTGCGAGGTCATCGGCAAGTAAGTGTTGCATCGCTGCTTTATTATTTCAGTGTGGTTTTACGGTAACGCGTCGGTCACCGGGGCTTTCCAATTAGCTCCTCATAATATCCTCAGGGTATGGCACGCGCGCGGGACGCACACACATACACACACACTCAGACGCGCACGCACGCCTCCACAAAGCGTGGTGATATGTGTGTGTGTGTGTGTGGTCATCATAATTAAACATATAGTGACCTCTTTAACACCACGTCAGGCCTGTCCCAATACAATCGCACACACATGCATTCTCGCCTCTGCATGGACGTTGTTACATTCCCAGTTTTATTGCTTTATTCTAACAGGAAGATAAGCTCCTATTTTACCGTGGCAGCATTTTTATCAGGCTCCTGCACGGTGTGTGTGTGTGTGTGTGTGTGTGTGTGTGTGTGTGTGCTCAGACATACATCGCTTGTGCTTTGACCTAGTGGCAGTTGGCAACTTGCTGCAGAGATTAAAGGGCAGGGCACCAGTACCATCATGAGTCATGCACGCTGCACATCTGGTCATCGTTAGTGACTGGAGGTCTCATCCAGGCTACTTGGGAGTGATATTGACTGCGAGGGTAAGAGGATAGCACTGGGGATTGTGCCTGGAGGAGTCTAGGATGCAGAATAACAGCATGCATTAACCCCTGCATGAAGCCAGCAGCAAATATCTGTCCATAAAATGTGCATTTCATCCTGTATAAATAGCACTCATGCAACATAAACTAGCAGAACTCCCCTCAGAATAATACTTCTTGTTTCCGGTTGTGACACATGATTTATACGTGGTTGCCACAATTACCTCCCTTTTATAATCTTGCTTTAGAAGCATGGGAGGTAACAAAGCTTGGGTGTATCATTAACATTTATCCGTGTAATTATACTCTATTGCAGCCAGGTAGAGTGTTGTGACAGTCTCAGTGTGTGAAAGTAGATGTTCCCATGCTGCCCCTGAGATGACTAACTACCAAAACCAGTTAAAAAGAGAAACAGCAAGATGTGTCCGTACGGCGCCAGTGTTTTATTTCTGGTGAACCAGCCTCTCTGGTCTTTATACCCATTGTTCGGCTGCAGTACCTGCACCACACCTGGGACTTTCCAGCTTCGTATCGCACGGCTCCTGTAAAGTAACGGGAAGAGGAGAGGCTGCAGACGCTGACGGGAGACAGTCACTTTGTTTTGATATCTGGGCGAGACAGTTGAATGAGAGGAGAAGATCTGTTTGAGGGAAAACTGTTTCTGCTTTGACCGCTGCATGAATAACCGACTGTGTCATCCAAGCTGCTGGTCTTGAATGAAGCACTTCATTGGGCGTTACAAACAGAAGCTCCATGTGAATCAGGAGCTTGGCAGGCCTGACAGACGCAGTCAGTCAGTCATAGCAGGCTGACTGGTTATGGGACTTCTGCGGTGTCACAGAGATGGTTGACTGTTTGACAGGGTGATAAGACCTGCGCCGCACAGTACATGTTTAGGCAAGCCTGAAAACAGTGTGTGTGCTCGTTTTTATCCCACACAGTCACAATCCGTTTCTCTTTCTCTCCCTCTCACTCACACGAGCACAGACCCAAAGGACTCCTCCTGCTCCGTTAGCCATGTGCTTTCATGTATAATGTAAAAATACAATGATCAGCATTTTAAATATGTGTTGTGGGACAGGAGCACCACCTTTTAAAGCTTTGTCTCAGCCACACGCACAATTCGTCTAAGTTTTTCTGAATCACAGCCTCGCACATTGCATCGGACAGACTGTCTGTGATTTACAGTTTGCAGAAGAGGCGAGCGGCCTTTTATCAGCCGACCTGCTGCTCTCTGTGCAGAGAGCTGCTGCAGCCACAGCTTTCTTTTTAAGACGGCACTGAAGCACCAATTGTGGGTTTTGATCCTAAAAGAGACTGGATTAACCGCAGGGAGGCAAATGACAACACCGCAGTCAGGAAAGGCATTACTTTAAAAGCCCAACGCCCTGCATCGTGCATGGGCGCGAGTGTGCGTGTGTGTACACAGATCCATATATAGGTCATCCTGAACTGTGCTTGGAAAGCAGTGTTGTGATCCCTGCTCTGTGTGTGTCCCTTGGATTTAGGTGTGTGGCTCTATGGAAAGCAGGATCCACCCTGCAGTTGTGTCCATATTTATGCTCATGCATCAGTTGACGGTGCATAAACAAGATTTTAGCCCTGTGCTTGTATTTTTAGAGCAGTGACCTCGGACAAAGGCTTGCCTGTCACCCACGTGAGTGTGTTGTGTACATCTGTCTTGCTGTCAGATTGATCCTGCCCGGTTTGCTGCTGCGTCCTCAGGCACAAAAACAAGAGGATGGGGGTGGGAGAAAGTACCCAGAGACCAAGAAGACAAGAACAAGGAGAGCAAATCTGGGAAAGGGAGGTTGCATGGGATATGGGATGAGTGAGGGAGCAGGAGAGGTCAGGGGCACAGTAGAGGGAAGCAGTCCATTAGTTTGACTCACACATTAAGAGACATTCTGTGCCTTCGGGACACGCTCTTTTCTAGTTCATCCTCAGAAAAAAAAAGTGTGCGTGTGTGCCTGTGTTTCTCACAGTAGGGGACGTAACGCAGCGCTGTGCATAAAGAAATGGACGGCAAGAAAGATGTTGTTTGCTTTTGTTTTTCCTTGCAGCTCCAAACTGTGCTGCAGTTAATACTTGGTGACAACAGCAAATGCTAATTTCAGTGCATTAGATGGAAACTGCACAGTATCCAGGGTTTGGTTATGATGTCAGGAGCCCTTTTTACACAGATTACGCTCCGGAGCTGCTATGAAGTCCCTGTTTTATGCCTTCTTTGCATTTTTATACAGAACCAAACAACAGCGGCACCAGTGTGTGATTATAGACACGTGTTGTGTCGAAGCCTGTGTCATTGTTGATATGTGTTTCCCCTCCACCTAAACCTGACACGAACCCTGACCACCAAGGGCGGTGCTCTGCATTTACGGGTGGGGAAACACAACACAACACAGCATTGATGTTTTGATGATGTGTTATGTGTGCAACCCACTGTGGGAGATTTAAAAGGTAGCTGTTAGTAGTTAGCGGTAAACTCAAAGGGGAATAACAGTAGCCAAAAATGTCTGCAAATTGGATAAACGGAGATCCTGGGTCTCATTGTTTACCCAATTTGAGGACATTTTTGACTACCGTTGTTCCTCTTTGAGTTTACCGCTAACTGCTAGCAGCTACTTTTTAAACCTCCTGCAGTGGGTCGCATGCATTAGACGTTGTCAAAATGACCAGTGCTGCACATACTCCCATTCTGCCAGCTGTTACTACATCCTGTGGCGGCTTAAAGGTGGACCACTCTGTCCCCTCACTCTGAGATTGTACCTTATATACAACTCAGTGAGGCAATATTCCCGCTTTGAACAGGCAGTGTAAAAGGGGCCACTACTGCTACAGTCACAGGCCATTGAGAGTTTATTCAGAGCGTCATCTCCTGTAATGGAGCCAAAAAACTAGAGTGAATATTAGCTAAATGGATCAGTGTCCTACCTGTCCTGAATATTTGGACTCACTGTGGATTTAATAGTGGATATTTTACTAAAACATACATGGCTGCAGAGCTGATCTGCTCCTCTGTGAATAAAATGAATTACCCACCATTTGCATACTTCATGGCCTGGAGGACACTGGGGGGTGCTGAACAAAGCCTGAATGTCATTATAACTTTGGGCCCAAGGAGGTGTGTGTTAACGTGTGTGTATTTAGTGCATGTGTCAGCTCTTGCAATTGTGTGGTCCTGTGTGTCCCTTTCCAGGAGGTGACAGGGAATATAAGCCCGAGGCGTAGCTCTGTCTACTATGTATGTGTCCCATTCACTTCATGGAGTGAAGTGACATCACTCTGTAATCCACAGAGAGTGAAATACTAGTTCACTGTTCCACCGCTGCCTTTTTCAGCTTGCTGTGGAGGAAATTATGGTAATAATGAGGGAGGTTTGTAAGTGTGTGTCTCCCTCGTCCTCTTCCTTTCCCTCAGGAAGAGTAGAGTGCTTTCCTGTGCCAAGGTGCAACCCGCCAGTTTTGTTAATTATGTGTTTTAAAAGCCAGTTTTACACCGTCTGTTCAGGGTGGGATTATCCCATTGTTGCGTCACCTTGCTATTCTGTATATAACGTACAATCTCATCTCCCCTTTAATCCACCAGGGAAGTAGTAACAGCACCGAAACAGAGGACAAGATGTTTTGCCATTGTTGTTGTCTAGAAAGTGCTGCTGATGCAGATGTTTTAAATGACACTAGAGGCTGACGTTGTTGAGTTACATATGATGACCGTCACGCCTCTTTTGATTGGAATAATGGCACCGTCGCCAATGGCAAAAAAGGCATACAGAAAGATTTCTTAGCCCCCTCAAGGTGGGATTATTGCACCTTTATGCTGCATTGTGGTGCTGTATATAAGATCCGTTGGCATAATGAGGGGACGGAGTTGTCTTGCCTTTAACCTGCCATTGGAGGTCGTAACAGCGTGGAAATGGTGTCTTTATAAACAGGAAAGGATCCTGGGCAGGACAGGTGTGACATTTTAACGGCGTGTTCTGTGTGCAACCCAGTGCGGGAGATTTAAAAAGTAGCTGTTAGCAGTTAGCGGCTAACTCAAAGAAGAGCAGCGGCAGTAATTGTCCGCAAATAGGCAAAACAGTGAGAGGGAGGGAGGACGGGATAACAGAGACAGTACATGATTGTTATTGCCATGTTTTGCTGTTGTTATTGTTTATAAAATGCTGCTGACACAAATGTTTTATGTCACACTGGAGGCCGACACTGTTACATGTCAGGCCCATCACACCTCTTTTGCTTCGCGGGTGCAGTCAGTAATCACACACTGGAGCAGAATGATGTGGCTGTTTGGTTGTGTGTAAAAATGCAAAGGAGACATAAAGAAGGGACTGTGTAGCGACACTGTAGCACCATCTCTGTGTAAAAATGGCTGAAGGCTCTGCTCAGGTTGTGTGTATTTATGTGTAGGCGTTTGCAGACACTCGTCCTCAGCACAACGTGTGAAACACTGACCTACATCAGGACAGGCAGCTCCACTACAGGAGCCATGTCTCTGACAGAGGTAGCCACAGGGCTCAGGTTGTCTGTGCACTGATGAATCGGCCAGAGGTTTTCTACAAATAAGCCACCGAGGCCACGGCAGCAGCAGACCCTTGGGCTGTGGGTCAGTGGGTTAAACACTGATTTGTTTACATTGTCAGACCTGAGTGTGTTTTAAAAGGCAGCCTGCCCGGCACTCAACTTAATGGCAGTTGTGTGCTCACTGCAGAGGCTCGTCTCCCAGAAAAAGATATTACACTGGGGGTCAATTTGAATAACAGCATCTGCCAAGTGGTATTTTCTGTCCCTTTTTAAGTGGTTGAGATAACCGCTTGGCAGGGATGGCCAGGATGTTCCTCCTCTAACAAGTTCTCTTTAGCTCCATCCTAATAAATCCATTTTAATTGGGAGTCTAAAGTAGGTACTCAGCCTATATCCAATTAAGAACTGCAAGTTTTCAAAGTCATAATGCGTCAACAATGTGGATGTGACTGAATGGGGTCCGTGGCCTCGAGGGAATGCACTCGTGGAGTTGTCTCCAGGGCCGTCTTTCACACCATGTGCATAATTGTGTGCAGGCAGCTCGTATTAGACGATCTTGGCCTCTCTGTTGGGGTTTGCAGGAGAAAATCTGCTGAGAGGCTGGTTCCCTGCACGCACAATTACACATAGATGATATAGCAGAGAGATCTCACACTCAACCACTAAAATATTTATCCACCCTCATCAAGCTGGAGAAAACACCCCCAGCAGGCCGCAGCGGCTCTCTATGTGCAGCGGTAAGAGAAAAAGCTTCGTTTAGCCAACAGGCTCTGTTCAAGTCACACAACAGCTACCTGCTGAAGCACCCTCTCCTTCTGTTTACAGTCATGGTTGTTGTGGCTTTTGAGCTGTCAGGATTTAAAATTCCCTCTGAAGTGGATCTCTTCCCTGCTTGTGTCAGAATTTAGATTCCAAAGCAGTATCATGTGGCGTGTTTAAAGCTGCAGTAACTCATTATTTTGGCCACTTGGGGGCAGCGGAAACAAGTCGTGACCAAAACATCGCTGTATCTTTTCAGTTGATATGTCTTAGTAAACAGTTGCTTATTTACGCATCCAGCAGTTACAGAGAAACATGATCATTAATTTGGAGTCCTCGTGACTGTCAATCCAGTATTCTCTCTCGTAGCTCTGTTTTTGGTCTCCACCAGCTCCCGAGGGAAATATCAGTCTCTGTAGCTGCTAAATGCTCCACTGTGTTGAGTAGCGAGTCTATACCTGTATGTGTCAGCTGTTTACTGTTCAGGCTCACTCTCATCACTCTCACAGTGTCATTCTCAGAGAAAAAGCTGTAAAAGCCTTTGAACACCACCTGAGCAGCAGCAGAGTTGTGGGCGTAAAAAATATACAAACCTTTTATTTCTATTTACACCAGAGCTTCTCCTGGGGTTTGCAGATGAAGCTTTAAATGTCCATTGTCATATATTTTATGATGTCACTCACCTCCCATAACAAAAATCCTCAAACAAAAACCTCAGTTTGAATAAATAGATTCACTTAAAAAAAAAAAAAATCAGCTGTCTTTAATGAAAAAATACAGCGTAATACACTGCCGTTAGGTTGCTGCTAGACCGCCCTGTTCATACAGGTGTGTGCCCCTTGTGCAACAGTTTTTTTGACTGCAGTGAAAATGTTATTTTTGAAAGGCTATACACCAACAAATATGGACTGAAGATAATCATATCATTAGATTAATGATACTGGAAATGTCTGGGTCTCACATGACTTGGAAACAGTACTACACATAGGCTACACAACCACAACTGGAATCTAATTTTAAAAATGACACAATACTAATAATATTAGTGTTGCCCAGTCTTTATCTGCAACTGTGCAAACAACTGTTAACATTATTAATGAGAGTAAAAATGTGTTTGTCCACAGGAGTGGAAGATAGCAAAAGTTATTCTGCTTGCTAAGCATTCAGCTGCACTCTTTTCTGCTTTAGGAAAGATCGTTAAGAGAATTATGTATGAACAAATATTTTTTTTATGTTAATAACTGCAACAGGGTGGATAGACATACAAAGGGGGAAATAAGCTGAAGCATTTGATTGTTAATTTAAAGCCCAGTTCAGACCAACGATTCACAACCAGACGATGATACACCGTCTCATGGCGGTCACTTCCTGTCAACGTTACAGATCAGAAGCACAGAGAGTTGTTGACTAGAGATGATACACCGTCTCATCGTGGTCACTTCCTGTGAACTGGCAGGTTTCTGGAATGTTGCAGAACGGCGCGTTGCAAGTAGTTGCCTGTTTCAACTCGTTTCATCGCAAATGTTTGGTCTGAACCGGGCTTAAAAATTCAGACATCAATGTTACAAATGAAGCCTGAACTATGCAGTACAGCCTTAAAAAACAATGAGCTGAAACTCATGCTGACTGTGTCTAAATGGCTGCCATTTGATTACCTAGACATACAGTAGCATAATTTCTGTAATATGATAGGTTGTTGGTGCACTGTCAAGCAATTCACAGTACTGATAGTTCAGTATGTAAGTACTTGCATCAGGATATGTGAAGGTGTTGCATTTTAAGGTACCGTGATGCACATTGCCAACCCCAGACTGTAACTAAGTGATTACAATTCACATGCATGATGTCATGTGATCAGTGCGAGTGTTTGACCAAGACAAATTGTAGAACTGGCCAGTATCAAGGTGGAAGTTACGACTGTCACTGAAGAGATGTGTCTGTGGCCTCTAGCTGTGCAGCGATCTGCAACTCCTCCAGCAAACACACAGTCCTTAAGATATTTATAGAGACTGCCAGTCACTGTTTCATTTTAAACCAAGTGTAGATGTGATTTCCACCTCCCGAGGCTGTTGTGTATGCAAGGCAGCGCTGCAGGAAGAGCAGCGTAATCAGAGCTGTTATCCAGGGACCTCTCCTCGCTTTCTTCATTTCCACTTCATGTTCGCATTGAGGGAAGGAAAAAGCATATGTGACACCTGACCTTTTTGCTAATGGAGTAATCAGTCATGTTCTCCAGATGATGCGGAGGAAGATACAGTCTGTCTCATTGTTGTCAGATTGGCTATGCAGGCTAAGTATTTCAGTTATCTGTGTAGCAGCAGCTTCCTCCAGGACGCTGACCCAAAGAGCCTCATCACAGATAACTTTTCTATGGGCTCGTCTCTCTGGTATGGACTGAATTTGGTGTGAAAAACCTCTAAAGTTTCGACTAGATCTGGGCTGTTGGAGCACATTACAAGTGACAGCGTGCGCTGTCTGGAAACAGTCCTCATCAGGAAACTGAACTTGCTGTCTACAGTTACTTAATTTGCTCGGCTGCAAAAGCTTGAGACATTCCAGATAATTTACACAGGAAAGAGAAAGAGGCAGTCTGAGTTTATACTCTCAGAGGTTTGCATCTGAAAGGGTTTTAACTGTAGTGGATATTTTGTATGTACAAAAACAGCTCTTTTGTTGTTAAATAGTTTTTTTTATATTTACTTTGTCTCTTTATTCTGTTCCTGTGTGGATAGCCAGTTATCTGTCTACTCTTAATTGCATATTTAGTAGAGACTCAGCTTTTTGTGGTGTTCATAAAAGACTGTGCTGTTTACCATTATGTAAAATACCCCGATGAAGGCCGTGTGCCGAAACATCTCAAGTCAGTAACTGTTGCTGATCTATCTCTCATAAAGCATGATATAACAGATGCTGTTATCTGGTGCTGGATGATCTTTGATCTCGTAAGAAATCACGCCAGTCACAATTTTGTTTTGGTGAAAGCTCAACTCCTGGTGTTTGCTCCTTATGTGCTTCACCACCAGGAAATAACAAGGCTGATTATTGACCGGAGTCAGTATATTGATTCTGTGATCAGAGATCCAGCGGCATCGATGCAAAGTGAATTGATACGTACTGTCATCTTTAAGATACGCATTTAGTCTGAACTTCCCATGGCAAGTCTGTGTCACTATTTCCATCCAAGGGTACCTCCTTCCTAAACACGGGCTCCAGATTTCTCCTTAGTCATTAGTTTGAGTGTATTATATTTAACGACATATTTGTATTTGGCCATGTCGTCGAGCTCGTTTGCTGCCTCTGTCAAGTAGCTGTCTGCTAGTCGGTCACTGCACAGCAGGAAATGGCACCTCAAAATCAAAGCTATGTGCTGAAAATTCACTGTACTTCAAAACTTTACAACTTTACACATTTAACATTTAAGACTGGAATTTGGTGTGTTAGTGGCCCATCTGCCGCCCCAGAGCAGTCAATCAAGAGGAAACTGAAAAATCTGAGTATTGTTTTTAATCAGAAAGAGTTTGCACGATTCAGATGATCAATTTGATAGATGTTAGATAGATTATAACAATTTTTTATTTGTTTTCAGCGATTTGATTAAAAATTTTGGAAAGTAAAAAACAAAGTGGAGCACGAGGCTGATAGGCTGATTAAAGCAACGATATTCTAGTCAGGAGAGGCCCCACGATGTTTGTTGTCCCCCGTACCTGCCCTGAGCACTGAAGCATAGCAGACACCGCACACACACACACACTCATGCACACACAGTTTATTCACTGCTTTATATGTGGGAGCACGTCTCAGAGAGTCTCAGGATCAGAGTTTGTGGTCACAGCAGGTTTCTGTTCGCTAACAAGATGATACAGTATCTTTTTATTAATACATTATTTATGCGTTATTTTCCACCTCACCTCGTGTGTGTGTGGTGTGTGTGTGTGTGCTCTCCCACAGAGATGTCATGTGTGTATAATGAGTTTCAACTGTAGGTTCATAACACACAGACACACACATTCAGAGAGACGATGCTGTGAAGTCATCCTCAGCATACACTCAACACTTGCAGCAGGTTTGTGTTTGAGCTGCTTTGGCTCTTATGGATAAATATGATATCATTGCTGACTGAAATGACTGGTCTATTTTTTAGCGACTGGAGGTTTTTGGTTTGCCTGAGTCGGGGATTAAGTTGCCAAAAGTCGCTGATGCAGCCAATGACATTTTAGTGCTATTTTTTTACTCCTTTCTCTTGTTTCCAGTTTATTTTCTTTGTCCTTCTGTCAATTGGGCCTCTTCAATCTAAACCAATTTCCATGCTGCATGCCAAGGCACACAGTGTCACCTGGGTTACAGCTGGGGCCTCCTGGAAAAACAACACCCACCATGAAACACACGGGGAAAAGACATTTCCCTTTCAAACCTTAAAAAATAGCTTTTGGGAGTTTTATAGCAGCAGAATTGTCGAGGACATCGTTCAGACTGTCAGCCCACGCAGAGCATCAGAAGTTGGTTACTGGGGCTTGGTTTTCTTTCTGAAACTCATTCTCTGCCTGCGTGCAACAAGCAAATGAGAAGTGAATGTTCGTGTATCAGACAAAAGATTGGGCTTAATGTTGAGAATGTGACAGTCAAACCTGTTTGTTCAGAGAAAGGTTAACACTCCTGTGCTGAAGATGGTTTGCAGATGTTGAGAGGCTTTGCCGTGATCTCATCTGTTTTCACTGCACTAAACCGTCATTGCGGTCTGTTGTGTATATTTCAGTAAATCTAACCCTGTTTCAGGTCGTAGCTAAAAACCTGATGCATAATTCAGGTCAAGTTATAGTTTATTTAAAGCGCCTTATCATGCAAAGACGCTAAAGATGAAACAGTTGCTGGGCGAGCGTATAAGGCTGAGGGAGGTTAGACGTTGCAGGGCAGTGAGAAAAAGTCTGTTGTGAGTCTTTGCTTTGTTTGGGACGTAACTAGAATCACAAGAACTCAGAGTGCGTGCTGGTTTCTGTGAGTTAATAAGGTCTGAGAGGTTTGTCAGGTGCTAGTCTCAATGCAGAATGCTGTGCTGGATGTGAGAGTGAGTGCCTTGAAGTGGGGGTTTTCTGGAGTTTTCTTTGCCCTCGATCCTGATGTGAATCAGGGCGGTGTCTATTTTTTCATACCTGACATCTTACTGGGGTATATGACGGTATTTGTGTAGCCGATTAACAGAGAGATGTTTTCTCATATGGGAGGGGCAGCAACGAATACTGATGTCCAAATATGAATACTCATGCCAGTCCCTATTGAAGACTGACCTCTGGTGGAACGTGCTACATCACCTCAGCATCTCTGTATTAGAGAGAGGCGTCTGGGTTTTTCATGGTATTGAAAATCATACCGTCAGGATTTCTTGTTACCCTATACTGATAGCGCTCAAGCCTATTCTCAACATGGAGGTGGCTGAACCAGCGGCTAGCAGCTAACGGTGCAAACAGCGTGAGCAGTGCTGACAGAGCTAAGAGCTGAGGATGGGAGTTACATACTGTTGCCGTTATCGGTGGTAACCTTCCTCAACCGCCGTATGGAGGTAGTGCAGAACAGTGGCAGTAGATCCGTTGCTAAGTCCCACCTCTCGAGCACAGACTGGCCAATCATAGCATCGGTCAGCTCCAACAAGGATCCGACAACAACACTGCTGTGCTCCATAGACAGCGCAGTCGTATCATAGAATGATCCCTGGAGAGGATGGAAGGAGATATACGTTTGTTCCCCGTTCTAAAACCAAAGTAAAACCCTGAAAAGTGAAGGGTTAGTTAGTTAGCTAGCTAGCTACTGAATGTATGCTACTTTTTAGACTTGCACCGATTAAAATTTTTTGGGGCGATACCGTATTCCGATTTGCAGCGTGTTTGGATGGCCGATTCTGATTTTGGTTTTTGTTAGACATTGTCATCTGTTTGGCTCGCCAGTAATGTGGTGGTTCACTTTTATAAAGGGGCGGGGCTTAGCAAAAGATCAGTGCACCTAGCCAGTGGGATATACACACAGAGACCCACATGCACGACCAGCCACAACGAATCAGAATCAGAAACAATGATTACAGTGCAGGGAGAGGTAGTCTGACTTCATTTTGTTAGGCCACAGTAGCTCAGTCCAAAGGGACTTTGCTTGGGAACCACAGGGTCGCCAGTTCTAGTCCCCGTGCGGACCAAATAAGGAGTGTGGACTAGTAGCTGTATATGTTCTCCAGCTCTCCCCATGAGCACCTGAGCCCCGGAGCAAGGCAGCAAATCCCCAACTGCTTGGGCATCTCCATTCAATGCATGTATAGGACCTGTTTGTCTGTGTGTGTGTATTTCGGGCCTGCACATTTATGACAACAGAGTGAAAAAATTGAATTTCCCCTCTGGGATTAATAAAGTATATCTTCTTCTTCTGCTCAGGACACCATTACTCCACTATATCTTTACATAGCAGATAGCTGTTTGCTTCTGTATTAATGTTCTGAATGTTGCACACAGAACCTTGAACTGTTGAGGACTGAGAAAGTATTTTCAGTACAATATTAATCGCTTGTCCAACATAAAAATTCCAACAGTTTAATGCATTTAGCAGGAAAACAGGAATACAACCAGTTTTTAAAATCAGGTGGAAAGTTGATGATTCATAAAGCAGAAGGAGCAGAATTAGCGCGCATAACATGACACTAGGTACAATATTAAATTTGAACGCTATCGACAGAGAGCACCAAGTGGTCACATAACTGAGCAGAGTAAAAAAAATGGATCTAGGATGGATCCTTGAGGAGCACCAGGCGTAATTGTTGAAAATTGTTGTACAGTAGTTATTTTAAAATGCACATTGAGTTCTGTAATGTGAAAAGAAGTGGGACGGTTTCCTGCCTTAGGGCCTCTCTCACAGTGGCAGGTCCATTGTTAATGACAGCAGGCGTGAAGGCCTGCAGGTATGTTGCTGTACTAGATGATATTTTTATCACTCTATTCAGCCAGTTTTCTAAAGCTGTTTCTATAGAGCTCCTTCTCAGCACTCACAGATTTCTCATTATCCAAGTAAGTGAAAGATCAGCCCGTTTCTGCTCCCACATGCTTTCTGTCTCACTCTCGCTGATGGGTGTGGGCAAAACACGCTTTTATGTAATTAACCTCTGTTTAATGAGGCAGGTCAATTAAGAACAAATGTATATTTACAGTGTAAGTGTGGCGAGACAGCTGGAGGTACAGCACTCACTCTGTTATGTGGTTGAGTGCTGCATGTGTGGTCTGGATTATCCTCAGGTTTTCTTTGCTTTAGAATGTTTTTCTAATCAGCGTCCATGGTGCTTCGATAGTTTTTAGTTGCAGGATTTAGAGATCCTGGTTTATCGACTACGACTACAAATTACCTAAATGAGGGTAGCTGCTAAATGACTGGATTGCTGAATTATGAATAAGGCATCAGAGGGCTGCACCGTACAGTACAGATGTCCTGAGGCGATCTGTGGGATTGGGATCATGACGATCCAGGCATTTTTTTAATGGATCTCTGTTGGCTAAACAAAGCCAGATCCATTTTTTATCCTGTGTATTTTTGCTCTGGGTTTAACGTAAGCTTCTTGTAGACTAAATGTGCTCTGTGTGGAGGTATTATTTATTAAAAATCCATTCAAAATATGATAACTTAATAAAGAATCAGATTTTGAATCTGCAGACTCCCACTCGTTGGTACGAGGATTGGGATTAGGGCTAAAAACACAACTTGGACATCTTAAATCATTTAACTAGTAAATAGAATCTCTATATCAACACTAGAAGGCATTTGTAAAGGTCATATAGGGAGCTTTATAAAATCATGAGTGTATCTGTTAACTGCTGTTAGCCTCCAGATTTTGTAGTCTGTTAATGTGCCAGCTAGCTATTTACTAACCTATAAAAACTTCCAGCCTCTAACAAGGTACTAGCCCATTAAAACTTATTGCCTGTTAATTGGAGGGCAACACACACAACTACCTTGCTTTGATACTTCTGCTCAGGGATGTGTGTGTGTTTGTGTGTGATCAAGGACTGTGTTGAGCTGAAAATTCATCAGTCTGGTTGGTAATTGTCACATTTTTATTTTCACCGGATGTAAGGCAGCAAGGGATCATGTGTTTGGTGATATGTGTGTGTGTGTTTGTCTGCAACTTATCTCACAAACTATTGGACCCATCAGCCTAATATTGTGTATGCACTCTTATGACTGGATGCTCAGGGACTTCTTGTGGTTGTGGCGATTCATTTTGCAGTTTTTGAAAAACCTGTTAATTGACTGCTCTGTTTCATACCGTCATTAAGTAAATTTACATGCACACTAATATGCTCCTATTATTCCAAATATAGATATTCTGCATTTAATACGGGTCATGTAAGCAGCATGTTGAATTTGGATTTCCCGAATAAGGCCGAATTTAGAGCAACTTGAGTTATGCCGATATTATTCAGGTTTTATTAGTATCATTTAGTCATGTATAAGATCCTTTTGTAATACGTTTCTCAACCAGGGTTTCTACCACAGTTTGTGAGACATGGTCTTTTACCTTTTTACAGCTGGCTCTGTGCGTTATCATGTAGACGTTACACACAAACCAACTCGCCAACAGTTTGAAGGCTGGTGTAGAGATGCATTCTCAAAAGATATGTACTATTACTGAGCAGCGACCTTTGCTAGAAGGTGGTTGAAGGAATGAAAAAGAGGCTGTGGAAAACTTCGATGCAAAGAAACACAATGTCAAGCGGCTCTAGCCATTCGACTTAGAGAGTATTAGTGGAATATATATTTTTATTAGCCACATAAACAGCTTACTAGGAATATGGTCTTTTTTGAATTAAGGGGAAAAACCTGCAATAATTTGTGCATGTAAATATTAGTGGTGAGACTCGCCAGATGCCCCACGATACAATTTTATCACGATACTTAAGTCATGACACAGTATCATTGCGATTTAAAACTGTTGCGGTATGCAGAGTATTTCGATAAAATATATTGAGATATTGTGATTTAAGACCTTTTTTCAACTGCAAAAGAAAACATCAGTTTTGTCTCATAAGATAAAGTTTTCAGTCTGTTCATCTCACTCATTTTTATTGCAGCAAAATATATCTAGCGGACTGAAACACAGGTCTACAGGTCCTTAAAAAAATCCTTAAGTTTTCTTGATATAAGGCTTTAACAAGTCTTAAATTGTTTTAAATTGAATTTCGATGGGTCTTAAATATGTTTGGTCACATTACTGTGAACATTTCTCCAGCCTGACACACCCAATGACTGTTTACAATTATTGGACAGACCGAAACACTTAAACTCACCCAATCGCTGTCATTTTTCCATACATGAGTCACAAGTCATCAACAAAATCACACTGCAAAAGGCTTTTTTTCAGGAATTGGCTCTGCTAATAACAAGCCTTACCTCGTCTGTTGCAGGCCGCATTTTAGCTTATGTCATGACGCAGAAACATGACATCCATAGAACAGTCTGATCTCAGTTCGAACTGGAATGTCTGTAGATTTATTTGATACCTGATATGTTATGATCCACTAAAGTTAGGGACAATACAAGATCAATAAGTCCCTGCTTTTGTTAATGTTGTAAGGGAGCCTGCAGGGACAATTGAGAGAGAATGAAGTGTTTTTTGTTGGGTGTGGTAGGGAAGGGTTTTATTGGACATTGTATCCAAGATTTGTCTCCTCTGGTTACACCTTGGTAATAATACCTGCATATTGTCTTCCCTTCATTCCACTACTGCCCACAGACATGGCTGACAGAGATGTGCACTCTACTAGTTTTTAATCTTTATATTTTGCATTATTGCTGTCATGATCTCAGTGGCTACAGTCTTCACTGAAAAACACAGCATTTACTTTTGTTTGCATTGTTTAGACCTGAACTCATGTTTCTACCTGTTCATGTTATACTGTATGTGCTCTGCTGTGTGTGCACTCAGATGAGTGTGATGTGTGGTGACTGGTGGCCTCTGGTGAAAAGAGGAACAGAAGCATTTCATGGATTTCATTCGGTTTCTCATTATTGTTTATTGTGATAAACACTGATCACACTCCAGCCTGCCTGCCTCCCAAACAATGCTTCATATTGATTAGAAAAACGCCTGTGTAGGTGCTGCGTAAGTTCATTTGAGACTTACACACACACACACACACACACACACACACATGGTAACCCAGTAACTGTCTGTCCTTTTTGTCCTTGAGCCTGATTTGTGATTATCTCACGGTGCTGTGCAGATATATAACAGGTCAAACACACAGCAGTCACATATTTTGACAGACCTGGACGTCAACCTGCGCCCGTTAAATTATTTATTTCAAAGCCTGTGTCTGTGCTGTAGCTTACAACCACGTCTAAATCATTGATAGCGGCTGCAGAGGAGATGCAGTGTGTGGTGCAGAGGTAGGTTTGCATTGGTTGGCCTGTGCATGCACATGCATGGTGGGGAGAGGTGGGGATATCTCACCTTAAAATCAGTCTTTGTAATGATGCAGACATTTCAGACTGATGAGTGTATATTTTGGAAGATGTTGAGCAGTCTGCGTCTGCATATGGCACCACCCACAGATGAAAATCAACTGATTGGAAAAGATAGAAAACAAGAGAAATGAATGGATGTGGAGGAGATGCAGGCGGAGTAAGACGGCGCAGAGATTAGGTTAGGAGGCAGTGAATATTTGGAGGAGCATCGATGCGGAGGGCCTTAACGGGCCGCAGCCCAATTTAGCCGGGATATTATGGCTGTGTTGACATATTGTCTGACAGATGGGTGACACATGCTCTGTGTCCCAGCCCCATTGTAAGTGCAACTGGGGCTCGGTGACAGAGGCACAGAGCGAGAGTCGCTGTGGTGAGCTGGGTGGAAAACCACATTGTCTTACTTCAAGCTGCCACAATCTCACAGTACAATGCACATTTACCACTTCAATTCCCTCGTTATCTCCTCCACTCCCTCAATCTCTCGGCTCTCCCTCAACTCTTGCTTACAACGCCGGTCTTATTTACGAGTGCATTAAATGTAGTGTAAATAAAATACTAGTATTGCGCTTTATTATTTCAGTAAATCTCCCAGCTGGCTAAATGTGCAGCGAGGTCACAGAACAACTCGTGCATTTCTAGTGTAATCGCAGTGATTTAGTTTTACGCGTTCCTTGTTTTCATCTCATCCACAGAAACATGCTGCGGAGCCTGTAAAGGTCGGATTGGATGAATGGCACGACTGTGAAATGGCAAAAAGAAAAATAGAAAAACACTTGTAGATTCAAATGCAAAAACCTGTCAGGTGGACTCCGGCTGAGTATTGAACTTTAAATATCAAAAACCAATCAATCAAAACATGAAGTTGACATCGGCTACCTGCTCCGATTCTTAGGGAGTTACTCTTTGATTAAATTTGATGCTGTTTATGATTTATTAATAATATTGTTTCTTGTGTTGCATTTTTTTTTTCAATGGGTATGTACTAGTTATTTTATTTTGGGACTTAAACTGGCCCTTGTTTTTTACCCAGTATGATCGATTGGATCAGCTTCAGCAGCACAAATTATGTGCATTTGTGCAATGTTGTTGTCTTTGTTGTTGTCTGGACAGCACATCAGTGTGTGATGTCATATGCACAGAAGCTATTAAACATTGACAGTTTTTTCTTTAACTGTAGATTGTTGCACTCTGTACAGCCAGCAATCTGATCAGATTTTTTTTAATTCTCAAATATCAGTATTAGCCTCAAGTATCCAGTGTAACTTTTACCCTAACAATCTCTTCTCGGCTCGACATCCTACGATGGTAACATCAGAAAATGACACTCTCATGTCACGAGGAGCCACGTGATGTTTCTACGCGTGTTCTGAACTACGCAGACACACACACACACTCCACACACTGTGGGCTCTCTGATTCTTTTGTGTCACTCCTACTCATGGCCTTGTACAATGTCTCTGCTCACATTTGTTCTCTTTTCCAATCTGTCAGTGGCTTAAATGAAGCTGTCATTACTCGAGCGTCAATGGCTGTGTTTGTTCTTTGTAGACGAGTCAGATGAAGTCTCTGTAGCGGTAGCAACAGGGCAGAGAATGAATGGAAGAACGGTACCACTGTCACTTTCTGGCCTTCACTGCCCTGCCATCTGCAGCACCACGGGGAGCTGACAGCCTTCGACTGCATATGTTCTGTGTCGGTGCGTGTGCGGCGAGGAAATATGCTCGAAAATATCCCACCTGTCAACTAAGGACGCGCACACGAGCAGCAGCAGCATGACTCAGTGTCAAAAACACCCAGTTATCACGGTCGTTTCACCTTCTCCCCGACTGGCGTGCAGTTTGTGAGGAGCTAATGGTGTTAAAACACTGCTTGTTTGTTCATTTGGTCTGGTATGGATGGGTTCGTGCCCACACAGTCAGCAGTCTGCTGGAGATATGATAGATTCAGAGACTTGGCTGTATTGACCCATACACACTCACCCTCTCAAATATTTACCCTCCTCTCCTCCAATCTGTGGATTCACCTCCTGGCTGTTTGCTGCTGGGGCTGGATGAGCGGGAGTGATGAGAGGACGAGTTGAGATCAGGTGCGCTCTTAAAGAATGACTCATTGATGGAAGGAGGAGGAGGAAGGGGAGGAGGAGGAGGAGGGCAAGTAAGGCACGATCACACAAGCTTGTGCCCTGGGCGACTTCGGTTCAGAATGGCTGAAGCGTTACGACTGATTTTTGCTTTGGATCACCTGCCAGAGTGTGTGGGAATATACCCTGTACGAGGAGTCGCAGCTGCTCTCTTTGTCTTCTGGGTTTTGAAGAATACTGAGAACAGAACTGTGAAATACACGGTACAGTCTTTTTGAAGTGCGGGGATCTGCCTGCCACCGAAAAACTACAGGCTTTGTAATTTGTACCTTGGCGCTCGCGTCTGTATAGTTCCTTAAATTGTAGCAGTTTCAAGTGAAAATGTGAGGGTGTAATCCATGAAAATAAATCTTGTCTCCAAAGATATAACGGCCCACGCCTGCAGGGTTGTCCCCAACCTTCTTGTCAAACAGGTTAGTGATGCAGACAATTGTTCACGCTGTACTTCAGTGCGGTTTTATAAAAACTGTCAATTCTTCTCTGAAAAGACCAAATGCCGCCATTCATTATATTAAACTGCAGCTTCAGCTTATTCTTCGTTTCCTAGTTAAAAGCAGCGTTGCACCTTGTGCCTACTATACACCAGAAGACTTTTAAAAGACTAAACTCTGACACCCCCTCACATCTAAAGACAATGTGAGTTTAAGATTTTGCAAAGATGGGGGATCTTGCAGGGTCACTTTTTGCAAGGCTACAACTGGATTCCTTTTGAGATTATTTCCCACCCTGCTGCTGGTGGAAAATATTACACCAAACTCCTTTTTAAGAAATGTGACATATTAAAATTTCTCCACAAAATCTCCACAAAAACACATCTACAGCTCTAGAAATACAAGATAGAAGGCGTCACATGTCGACAGTATTCTTGTCAATTCTGCATCGATAACGATAAACTGTGTACAAACTTTACATTTGGATCATGTTGCCTCAGCTTGCTGCCAGCCTCCGTTGGTTAGCTGAGATATTTTACTGGGAGCAGACTGTGGGAATGAGAGACGAATCATTTCAAACATGATTTCTCACTAAAATAACTGCTGCTTGGTGGATCAGATACACGCTGAATGAAACACAGGCTCTTGTTCACTCCACAGCTCCACCAGTTTCTCCTCCTTTTCCCCAGAACGAGCACTGAGACTTGTTCACGTGCCTCTTCCTCCGCAGATTTGCCTCCATGTTTACTGTCCACCCGGTTTGCTGCTTCCTGTTTGGTGCTGGAGAGAGCGCAGCTATCGGTTGTTGACAGTGTTCACATCACTGAACCTCAGTATTTGCATGAGCCAAGACTGAAAGTTATGATAATATTAAACATGTTTAATTTTGTCAGAATGTCAACATGACAAGTTTATAACCACCTCACACCAAACATTAAGATCATGGGTGCGTGCACCAACTGAGATTAAAGGGATAGTGCACCCAAAAATGAAAATTCAGCCATTATCTACTCACCCATATGCCGAGGGAGGCTCAGGTGGAGTTTTTGAGTCCTCACATCAGTGAAAACATAAACACATTTCTCCTTCAAACAGCTGGTTTTATTCAAGATTCTCACTGAGAACTACATTTTACAAGATGAAATTTGAACACTTGTCATTTACCATTGCCCAGTACTCGTTTTTACCGAAGAGAGCTTGAACGCATCCTAATGTAACTCAGTCTAACCTCCGGCTGACATTAGCTAGCTCTCCTCCTGCTGATGTCAACACACATTTGTTGTTCACGATGTAGCACTATCGGAGAAACGATAGGGTGCATCTTCTGAGTTGCGTCTTTTCGTCCTGAAGGAATCTCAGCGAGATCTGTTTGTCCCAGACACATTTTTTTGTCCCCATCCCTGAGACAACAAGATGCTGTTAGTTTTGAGCTCTGCTTTTTAGCCTGCGCAAAATTGCCATGACAAAATGAAAAACGTCATCCACTGCCACTGGTAAATGTCATCTTCTTTGCCCATAGGCTGACGGCGACAGTGACATGGCTTGAAAAGACGTTTGGTGTCAGGCTGACATTAGTTTCTGATCGGGTGAACCCCTCCCGAAAAAGTCTGCATTGCAGGAAAATCCACCTCCTTCAAGTAATCATGATCAGTGTGAATCAGAGCATTACACTGCAATTAATGCCGAGGACGGAGCGATTAAATCAGATTCTTTCTTCTAGCAGGTGGACGCAGCTGAGTGGCTGCTATTTATAATCAGAGCAATAAATGACTAGTCGCACACCTGTGAGTTAATCTGCTTCCTTTGTTGCTCACTCACAGCATGTGCCACAAACAAAAGGCTGTATATTTAGCCATGTTCTGTTGAAATGATCAAATCTAGAGGGAGCGAGTGTTTGATTCTAAAAATAGACCTTGGATGGAGGATCAGTTAAAAGTGATTGAGGGCAGAGCGGCAGCGTACAGAGTGTTTTACTCTACTGAGTTTGTCCAGGTCGGCGAAAACTCCGAGAGGCAGGGGAAACGGTGTGTCAGTGTTCCTGAGGACAGTGATGAAATCTGAGGTTTAGCGAGGAGAAAGGAGAGCTGAAATGTGCTGGAGTCAGTGGGGTTTTTACACACCGGTATTAACGGTGTATAAACACACACAGCACAGACACACACACCCGCCCATAACAGCATCGCTCAGCAGTTTTCCCAGGCCTTTATGAAAGCTCTGTGTTCACCTCTGCCAAAGCATCTGACCGAGCCAGGCTCCCAGCTCACTGTACAGTTATGTACATCACACACACACACACACACACACACACACACACACACACACATTGGATTATTCTGCGAAGCAATCTGGTGGAGGCGTACTCTCAGTTGGGGTCAGGTAAACATACAGTGAGCAGAGAGACAGGACCTTCTTTACAACTCTGTTTGGTAAACAAACAACACACAGTCCTGCATACACACACACACACAAACACACACACACACATGAGCTCCATATGGTTGCCCAGACAGTATCACAGCGTTTTGTTCAGCTCTCAGTGACGCCTTGCTGCCATATGTGTGTGTTTGCCGAAGCCCTCGACGTGTGTTTGTGCAGTCTGATATCTGGGGCTTAAGCTTGTCCCCGGCCATGCCCACTGCGAGATACTGTTTATACACCACGAGCCAACATAAGTAATTATATCTAAATAGCATCCAGCTATATTCTCATTTCTGGATAAAAGTGTTGACGCCTCAGGCTGGAAACTTATGGGGAGGCCCACGCTCTGTACGCTCTGCAGACTGTGACCTTCAAGGTTCTGTGTAATTATGCACATTTAAACACTCGTCAGAATCTCATTCTTACATCCTCACATTCACACAGTCACACTGTGTGACATTACTTAACACAAATTATATATAAACCTGCAGGGAAATGCAAGAATCTGTAGAATCCATGCTGTCTGTCTCCTCTCTCTCTCTCTCTCTCTGTGTTGTTCACTCCACCCCTCTCACTACATTATGATAAATACCATAATGAATGATGTAATGATGATGAAGACGCTGAAATGTAAGTGAAAGTTTTCTTGTGCGGTCGATGAAATGGAGAAGATAACTAACGGCAGAGTTGTCCAAGCAGCCAGACATCAAAGTGGGTTCATCTTTAACTCCTGAGGTAACCCTGAAATAAGCAACTCCTCGACCTCCCAGAAGTTTTAAAACGCCTTACAGCAGTCAAACAGTATCATCTTTATATTCAGATCATATTCAGAATATACACCGATCAGTCAAAACATTAAAACCTCTGGTGAGTGCAGTGAATAACATTGATCATCTGGTTACAATGCGGTGTTGCTTGGAAACCTTTCATGTTGATGCCTCTCAAACTCTGTTGTACTCCTCCTCAAGGCTGTGGCCTTCCCCCCAGCAGGACAGTGCACCATGCCACACTGCAAAATCTGCTCAGGGATGGCCCGAGGAACGTCACAAAGAGCTCAAAGTGTCAGATCCCAATCTGATTGAGCATCTGTTTGACGTGCTGGTAACTGACAAGTCTCAAAGTGTCCGCCGCCAATGCTTTGGTACCAGACACCATAGGACACCCCCCAGAGGTCCTGTAGCTGCTCCTCGATGGGTCAGAGCCAACTCCGATCTAAGGAGGCAGCACATAGATCAGAGGTACCTCTTGGGCACCAGCGTGTCCCACGAGTGCTCGATCGCATTGGGATCTGGGGAATTTTGAGGCCAGGTAAAGGCACAGACACAGGACCTCTGGGAGGGCCCTGGAGTGTCTGGGACCAGGAAGTTAGCGGTGGATCTTTGAGACTCTCTATGGCTTTGAGTTGGGATTGGGATTCAGGGTTTCTTTGTCATGTTCCTTTGGCCATCCCTGAGCAGTTCCTACAAATCGACATGGTAAATTGTCCTGTGTGGGAGGCTACTGCTATCTGAGAGTGCCATTGCCATGAGGTGAACTTAGTCTGCAGCAGTTTTTGGGTGGGTGGAGAATGCAAAGTGACATCCACATGAATGAAGATGATTAATGTAACTCACTTCACCTGTGGTTTTAATGTTTTGGATGATGTGCATTATGATCAAAGTTTGGGCTGCACGGATTTATCTGTCGAACTTGGGTATCGGCTGATATTTGTCTTGGTGACTACCGGCTCAGCAGATAGGATGACATTCGCTCATGGCAGTGGTTGATGTTTTTCTGTTGTGTCAGATCAATTTTGCGCAGGCTGAAAAGCACGGCTTGAGACTAATGGTGTCCCATCATCCCGGGAACATCAGAATATGTGTTTGGGATGAACAGAGAACTTCCTGGGATGCATCTGAGTAAAAAGGATGCCGTAAATGTGCAGTGGACACGCTGTACTGTTACATTTTGATCAACAAATCTGTGTTGACATCAGCAGGCGGAGAGCTAGTTAGCGTTAGCTGTTAGCTGTTAGCTGTTACCAGCTGGTGGCTTGTACTAACTGCAGATGGAGGTTGCGTGGAGTTATATTATGATGCGTTCAAGCTCTTTTCAGTAAAAATGAACATTGAGGGGAAGGTAAATTGCAATGTTCTCATGATGTGTTCAAATATAATCTTATAAAATGTAGTTTTTGGGGAGAAACTTAAATAAATGCAGATGTTTGAAGTACAGCTATCAGTTATTTTTCTCTTGATAGGCCGACACGTATTAACCAGTTACTAACCAGTTAATATTTCAGATTCAAGAGGCCCTTTGTGTTGTTCTGCTGCTTTATTACTGCAGTGAGCTTTAGAGCTGCATTTCAAAGTGCTTAACATTTAGAGGTGATGAAACTTTAATGTATTGCGATGGTTAATGTCTTGACTTTTGTTTTCTCCTGCTGACAGATGCCTTGCTTTTCATGTTAACATGTGGAAACACTGCCCAGCATTCAGTGGTTAGCTGATTAACAATTAAAAGTTGACGTTCGTAGTTTGAAGGAGAAATTTGTTGTTTCAGCAGCAGTATAAAAGAGATATTAAAGAGGGATTGTTTCAAGGTTATATAAAGGTTGTTTCGTAAATGTGTATGATTGCATTTGTGCTGATTCAAAGTTAGTGTAATGAAGGGCTGAATGACTTTAAAATAGTTAAGAATTGTTTTGTAAGAAAGATGTCTGTTTTCTGAGAACAGAAGGGGAATAAATAAGAGCAACAAAACATCGGTGTCAGTTTATCTCTGATCAAACCTTGAACCATCACAAACACCAAGATGCTGCAACAACCCGTGTGTTATAAAAACTAAAAACCTACTGTTGAGTCTCTTAGTGTCACGTCTGAGTTGTTAGTGGGTGTATTTTGACTGAGTGTCAGCCGCCGTTTCACGCAGCTGGTTTCATGCTGTCAAAAAATCTTAGTTGTGTGTTTGGCCTGCGGCGGAGGAGCTGACACCTTTCTGTCACCGTCTCCTTCACACTAACACCTGGAAGATATTGCTAACACTCCACCTGAATGTGTGCGGCCTCAGCAGGTACAGGTGCTTCTGTAGGTCAGCAGGTGGGACGTCACATTAACGCTGTCACAGTTTGGGTTTGATCCCCGCTGGGGAAACTTAAAAATATACACGTATAATAAACTGGACTGAAAGCCTGACGAGAGCTTAGTGTGTGATGCAGCCGTGTGATGTGTGTGATAAGGATCACTAGTAGCTGCTGATTGGACTCAGTCAGTTAATGGAGTCAAATGCAAGTTCATTAACTCTCATTAACTTTACAAAGCCCTGTCGTTAAGATTCTGAGACCACGTCTGGCTAAATCTGAAAACACTGCTCATGCTGCTCCTCTCCTTTGTCCTCACTTGGTCTTTGACGCTCTGCAGTGCAGTCGGCGCTGCCTGCTGATACTCAGCTGCTTTAACACGCATCCTGTCCTCACCTGCCCTCCATCGCCATCTATACTTTGAGTTCAGCCCACAGGCCATTAGAGCACCAACTAACAATTATTATAATTCTGTAGGAGTGTAACGGTTCTGAAATGGAGACCAGAACCTGCTGTGCCCGCTGCAGGTGCCGCCTGTTGAGCTCTCATTACTCCACGAGGCGAAGCTCTCAGGATGGCTGCTAACATTTAATTTATGACAGCATCAACCAAATGTGTCGATTAGCTGAACGAGACAAAAACAGACTGGAAGGTGAGACCTTCTCCCCACAGTGTTCAGGCGGCCTCCCACTGCAGAGTCAGACTGTGCCAGAGTAATGACTAATGAGTGTTTATCACTGCGTACATGCCACTGTACTCAGTCGTGCAGAGTACAGACTTAAAACATGGTCACAGTGCTTTGTGAGGCAGAGTGAACAGAGGCGAGGCTTCGTTTCCTACGGACGACTGAAAGAGCAGAAAGACTTTGGAATTAAAGTTCCTCTTGAACTCCTCATATGGTCGTTGAGCTGGGCTGTTGCCCGTCCAAACGCAGCCCGTGTCCCTCTGACTGTGTGTTGACATCACCGGATGTCGACTCTTCTCTTTCACTCAGCAGCTACAGAGACGACACAAAGTGCTCGTGTTTGTGTGTAATCATGTGTGTGTAAGTCGGTGTCACCCCCTTTATGCACGGCGTGTGTGATCTCTTAGTTTGTAATACTGTGTGTGTGTGTGTGTGTGTGTGTGTGTGTGTGTGTGAGGGGGTGTGTGTGACCCCGTGGTGTATGTGTGTGTGTGTGTATGTGGGCTAATCTTAGCTTTAGCGCTGGCTTTAGCCAACGATGAGGATTAAGAGACATAAGCACACGACGAGTGCTGCTGGACAGAGCTCGATAGTAACAACAAGCTGCACACCAAGAAGGAGAGCGCGTTTTAAAGTCCTGGAGAACTTATTCTAGACGTGCACAAATTGTGCTTTAGTGTGAAAACGAAACCAGAAAAACACATTTTTTGTTACATGAAATCAGATGTAGAAAACATGTCACATAATAGTTGTCAGACTTTAACTCATTGTTTAAATCACATTTTATATGATTTTATAGTCACAGTTCTGTTTAATTCTGACCCTGTGGCATAGTTAGTGTTTTTATCTTCCCGGTCTATAAATCAGATGCAACAATGTGATGACGGCTGACACACTTTTGGAGTGTTTGTGTGTGTGTTATCATGGCAGAATGTAGTCTTGGTCACGCCCGCTGTCAGGGGGTCAAAGGGTATAGATGACCCTGAGCCAAAGCCAAGAGCGAGCCCAGGAAAAGGTGTATGGATGACCTTTAAATTGGATCAAGCACAATTTACTTGCATGATAAATATATTGTCAGGGGTCAGGTGTGCGACGCACAAGTGCAGCTAATGTGAACATGTGAGGCGGACTGCAGCCTGACCAGCTAAGTCCAAATGCCTTCACCAAAAGTCACGAGCTCCTAAAATAGAGCCCTGTGAAATCCGTGTTATTTTTCTCCAAATTCCGTTTTATTCCCCATAAATCCCCAAATTCCGTTTTTTCCATTTTTTAATTTTTTGGACTTCTATTTTTGTCCGTTTACTCTTATTTAACCATCAAATGACTGTGTTTTTAATGCTAATGAATAAAATACACAAATAGACATGACCTTGCATTTATTTAAACACAAAATTGCACACACTTTTCTCAGTGCTTCAAGTCAGAAGCAATTCTTCAACATGCAACGTAACATTGCACTAATAAGTGCTTTAAGTAATCAAAATTTTCAGGTAGCGCTCCTGCCTGTTTGCAGTGCTTCATTAGAAATGGATGGAGTTTGCCATCTTTTCGAATGGGATGTCTGGTCTGCGTCCGCTGACTTGAGAGAACCGGTGATGCATGTCTGTAGGCTCATGGTTACCTGCTTGTTAGCATCCAGCTGGTATTTTTCCTTGTTTTTCACATGAGTTTTGGACAGCAAGTGGTCAGTGCACATATTTTGACGGGTCCAGTTAACAGTATGTTGACAGAATTTACAAAATAACATATCGTCTGACACGTAGTAGTCATTCGGGAACAGTTCAGCTCTAAATTTTGGCGTTAGTGTGGAGTTTATTAGTTTTTTAGCAGACGGAGAATGCAGCAGCCACTTCGACATGCTGAAGTGTTTTGGAAGGGGCTGTGGCGTAACGTTACTGGGTGTGCAACGCATTAGTGGTCCCCTGGGGTAAAGTTCTCCGTTCCTCTTCCCCATGAAAACAGTATTTTGGTGAAATTATGTCAATTTCTGCGAGATTCCGCGTTTAATAGTAAATTCCGCGTTTATTGGTCAATTCGTGATCGCGGAAATAATAGGGCCCTACTAAAAGAGAAGTCAGAGTACAGAGAGAAGAAGAAAATGAAAGGAGAAGAGAGGTGATGGCAAATTGCATATATTAGGTATGACTGGAAAACAGAGTTGACGGTGATATACTCTTTACACTGTTTAAGTTCTGCACACAATTTAACTGATATTTATTTAAAGTAGCTTCAATGTTGAATAAATAGGCCTAAATGAAGGAAAAAAAGTTCACTCCTGATTAATCCTATGATTTAATACCTTGCAGTACTATGCAGTATGAGTACTACTTTGAGCACTGATGGTGTCACAACCCTGCAAGATGCATGCACGAAATATTACAGGTGTGTAGTTGAGATCAAAACGAAGGTCAGTTTTGAAGATGAATGTGGTGCGAGCAAGGGCACCAGAATTAAAGGGGTAGGAAATAGGGAAGAGACCATTGGTCCCCAATTTACGCCCCCTTTGTCACATTGGTTAAAGTCGTGGATCGCTGTATCACAGCTGGAGTGACCCTGTCCCAAGATGGTCTTATGTCTCAGTGAGGAATGTGTCAGCACACACCCGGATACTCAGGTTGACTCTTTTTGTTTTTAATGTGAGCTGTCAATAAAATAAGTGTCACCCTGAGGATCCTGGTGTGCGCTGAAACTCTGATTTCCTCTCAGGTTGATTTGGTTTATCCTGCAGCGGCTGGCAGCCAGGAGAGACGCGCAGCTGCTTTCCTCACATGAATACATGACATAAACAAAGTCATATCTTCATCATGTGTTCCTCCACGTTTTTTAATTGTTTTAGCTCTGACTGGAGCTCTTTCAATGATCTTATGTCCTGTTCTCCTGCAGTGGGTTCATGTCACAGACTGAAGAATCAGCTCCATAAACCAGCTCCTAACATTCATATAACAGAGGTGAACAGAAATGCACGATAAACTCTGTTTTTCCTCTGTAGGTTTTCTTGGTTAAATTTGTGCTACATTTGGATGGAAACCTGGATAATGTGGCTTTCCTGATAAAATATCGGTTAAATAACATTTGGTAAACATGAAAAAAGTAATATCTGTGCTCAGATGACCAAATGATGCCCAGAAAGTATGATATAAACATTATCCATTTACAAATGGTCTGTTATTGCGATGGACTGGTTCAGCTCATTGCTGGAGGCAGAACTGCAGATGCAATACAACAACAGTGTAATTTTCTCACCATCCCTTCTGTCATTTAACTATTTTCTGCAAAACGCAGAGCACTTAGTGAGCCTCGCTGCTGTTGTGCACCACCATTTATGATTAATGACACAGTGGAAACAAAAGTGCTATCCACAAAAATAAATAGCAGCTTTGAGTGGGAGGGATCCACGCTAGTGTGCGCCTGTACGTCCACACCGGCGCCGAAACACAGGAGACAAAACAACTGATAATCATTTATTTCAGATGAGCTCTGAGAGATGAGCGGAGACATTTTGGAGACAAAGCAAAAAATAAAAAGACAGATGGCAGGTTCACACTCGCAGCCAACAGCGAGCGGAGCTTCTGCCAGAATAACAAAATGCTAAATGGACAGTCCAAGGTAGAAAGATGGTGTTTAAACAGTAACTAGGTGCAGAGCCAGAGAGATGATGTCATCTCACACTGATGCAAAACTGAAACTAACAATGCATGCTTAAAATAATTTTTCAGATGACTTAAAAAATCAATAAGTCAGAAGATCTTTATTTGTATATTTTACCTTTCATACAGATTAGTGCAGCTCACAGGGCAGTTGATAAAACAGTAAACATACAGAACAAACGGTGGAACAGTCTAAGATGTAGGATCACAAAAGGGTCTCAGGGTTGTTTATCAGATGTGTAAAATCACAACTAACATCATTAATACAAAAGTAACACTGTTAACAGGCCACAGAGAAGCTGCTGCATCTCTGCGCGCCGCCATATTGTCTACAAACAGCCGCCTTCGTGACCCTGTCCCTGCAGGAAAGCAGTGACGTCTTGAGGGAAAAAACCCCACTTTTCATGCCTAAAAAGCCGCACAGGAAACACAGCAACAATGACTCGCTAAATCACATCAGGTTGCAGTTGTGTCACGCAATCCACCATCCCCTCCCTGTCCTCAGCTCTTTCAGATTGACATAGAAAAGGAGCCTCCTGGTTGGACACGTAGGCCGTCCTGTTTATTTTCCAACGCCTATACGACGGCTAACAGGATGCTGGTTCAGCTGGTGTCCATCTTCTCCATGTTTACTGATGTTTACACTTGAAAACCTCGACCTGGCTAGCCAGCAGCTACCAGAAGTCAGCAGGAGGAGGGTTTACAGACCGGAGTTGATTTCCTCGTCCTGATGAGCTATGCGTGACTCACTTGTGAAATAGACATAAGAACCTAAAATGTACCAGAGCTGAGCGTGAGCCAAGTGGAAATGTTTGCACCTCATTGTTGAAGGCCTGTTTGTTTCAACAAAACTAATCTGTTAAAAAAAACCCTTTTGTGGCCATTTGATTATAGATTACTGAGTTAACAAGGGGCACTTGAATGCAGCATGGAGTCGTTGTGACTGTGTGTGTGTGTGTGTGTGTGTGTGTGTGTGTGTGTGTGTGTGTGTGTGTGTGTGTGTGTACTATTTGGCACAAACATTCACCCTCCAGTGCAGCTGATAACTGTCTGAGATAAAGATATAAAAATACACGTGAAAATACGATTTACCGTTGAATACTAGCTGGTTGTCTTCATTTTGGTTGGTTTGGTTGGTTTCTTGATTAATCAATAAAATAAATATTGAACGTAATAATCATCAGTTTCTGCCCTGATGTTGCTCTTGGTTTGATGTGTATATAGTCAACAGGATGTGAACCTCCATAAGTTCTAATGCCTCAGGCTCCTACATTACATAGATTGCTTTGGAAGACGGGCCGAGCGCAGTGGGAGTGGTCACTGAGAGACTAAAGCTCATCTTGTGGTTTCATCCCCTCTACATGCTGAGCGCTGAGCACATCATCTTGTCATTACCGCCCTGCCCCGTGACCTCGGCGGGGCCTGAATGGGTGTGTGAATGGGCTCAGGGTCGCGCTGCAGCTTCCGACTCCCAGAGATGCTAAAACGAGAGAGGTAAAGGTCAGAGCTTTTTCCTCCAAGGTCCTGCTGAGATGGCCGGAGGCTTCAGGCTGTTTATAGTGCCGAGTGACTTGTTGGTGCGTACGGGGGCTTTAACCGCAGTGCACTTAGGATCAGAGATGGCCTTTACAAGCACACAGGAACTTATTGTGGGCCACAGAAAGGCTTTGCTCAGAGCTTTCTGCTGAGTATTGAGTTCCTCTCTGCACACACACACACACACAGCCTCTCCCAGGCTCCCAGACAATTGACTGTGTAGCATAGATTTAGTGTATTGTGTGTGGAGGGCTGTTTGGGGCCCAGGCCCTGGAGAAGCATCAGTGGCATGTAGATCAATGCGGACTTGCACCAGAAATCAGATACAGCCCTCCGCTGTGTGGCTTTGCCTTTGACTGTGGGAAGGAGATCAGTAATAGCTGGACGTGAACATGTTGAGGTTACGCCATGTGTGTCAGGAGGATGTAGATTCACCGCAGAGCTGTAAGAATAGCACGACAAGTGAGCAAGAAACGACCATGTACGAGGACGGGAGGTGGTGTTTAACAGCAGACATGGTGAAGGAGGTAAACAGGGCCTGTCAGTGTGTATGTCTGTTTTCAGTGGAGCCGTGTGTGCGGCAGACGAGACACCAGGAGTTGACCCCAGCTGCTCTTCTCCTCGTCCTCTGACGGGGAGGTTTGCATTTGCACATATAAAAGTGTGTGTTTATCCTTCATGCTGTTTCTTTCCATCTCCTCAAAGTTAACCCGCGTTTTCTGTAGGTCACCGAGCTTCAGAATATCAGTGATGTTGCTCGGTACGCGTCCTGCGTCCCTGCTGCATTCAAATCTGAAAGGACACAGTAAACTCACCGTCGAATGAATCCTGAAGGACATGCTTTTATTTTCCTTGATGATGCCACATTATGAACAACAACTCAGTGTACAGTGACATCACGTGACTTTTTATGAATATATTTCTCATGTTACATAAACACAGAGTGAAACTCGTGTTCTGTTATTGTCATACTGTTGGTGTTTTTGTTCTGCTGCATTGCACAGATCTGACACATGGCCGCCCTCCTGCTCACCCTCATCACCGGCTCTCTCAAGCTATGTGCATCGCCATCACCTGGCGTAAACACGGCAGTGTCTGTGCCATGGCACGGAGGTCCCTGGGGACCACCGGCAGACAATAACTATGTTTTTAGGTGAGACGACTGGCAATATGCAGACTACTGTTACAGAACAACAAACAAGAAATCCGGTTGTGTTTTAGCGACGCTTTTTGTGTCTCCACTGGCTTTTAGGCTCCACAGGTGGGCGTCATGTAGCGACCCCTCAGTGTGCTTCCATCCAGTTTTAGGCTCCAGTTGTGGGTGTTATGTAGCCACCTGTCAGTACGTCTCCATTGGCTTTTTAGGCAACAGTTGTGGGTGTTTTGTAGTGACCGGTCAGTGTGTTTCCATCGCCTTTTTTAGGCAGCAATTGTAAGCGTTTTGTTGCGACCCATCACTGTCTTCTATGGGCTTTTTTAGGCTCAGATTGTGGGTGTTACGTAGCAACCTGTGGCTGCGTTTTCATCTGCTTTTAGGCTCCAAAGGCGGGTGTTTTGTAGCAGCCAGTCTGTGTCTTTCCATTGTTTTTTTTAAGGCATTATTTGTGGACCCATCAGTGGGGATAACTCCTTGAAGAGCCATTGTTTTTTTTGTTTTTTTTCCTGAGACATCACTGCTTTTCCTGCTGGGATTATGCCCCCCAAAACCTGGAATTTTAAGACAAAACACGACCTCTTCCTAAACATAACCAAGTGGTTTTTGGGCCTAAACCTAACCACAATGTAAGGTTTCAACATATGCATAATACAGGCAAATGTAACGTATCCATGGGTAGCAATAACTGTAAATGCCAGCATTTTTTTATCCACTGGAAATGATTGGTATCCACTCTTACATTTTGCACACATCTCGGGCAAAATGACGAGATCCTGTTTTGTTATAGTCTCAATGAGTGAAAGGAAAATATAAAAACTCTTGTTGGAAAGAAAGAAAGTCAATCAAGATTTGACATTTGTATGTTTTGTACATGGACTGTATAAAGATACACACAGTACAGTCTATGCTTTTAGAAAAAGTTTTCACATTTGGGATTTTATTTGCTCATTGTTCAGATTCATTTTCAACATACTTGAAACCATCCAACAACAAACACAGGTTGCCATTTATTTGCTTCCACTCCATCCCTCTCTCTGTATTTTACGATTTATTTCTTCGTCTCTCCCTCTGACGGCCTGCAGGCCACTAAACTTCTTCTCTGTGGTTGAAGCGAACAGAACAGCGGCTCAGTTTCTTTTGAAGACTTGGCAGAAACCAGCAGACGGGCTTCTTCCTCTTTGGCAGGGGCTGCTGAGTCCTGGAGAACTTGTAGAGCTGGCAGAAAGCTGCGCTCAGGAACGGCTGATGCTGCTCTCACTGTAATGATAATAGGGATGACTCAAGCTGAAACAGAAAATGTAGCCAAAGCTTTCATTTTCCTGATATACTGAAGCCATTATTTAGGTTACGGCCCAGCTTTGTGTTCAAAAGCATGAGTGAGTATCGCAGCTTTGATTCTTTTGTGCTGTTAAACCGAATGTTTCCATCCACAGAACGCAACACAAAAAAACTGTTACAGTTTGATTGCAGCGTTTTTGTGGTTCAGAGTAATGTGAGCGTCCTGGAAACTACAGTCATCGTAGATTTATTTGGTACTCATAGAAGGATGTGGTTTAATGCGAGCTAGTGTGTAACTCGATCAGACGTGAAATATCCCACAGCTCTGCCAGATGTTTTTGTGGTTTGTTGTTGGAGCATACCAGAGATTCTGCATGTAACACACACAGACTTATTATGGGATAATTTGAGCTTGATAAGGTACGGCTGTGTACGCTGGCTGATAATGCTGAAGATATTTGAGGTCATTAGAAACACTGTTTATGTTTCCACTATAAAAATGTCCTGCCCACAGCATCGGGCCTCATGCAAAAACAATCTCTTAAATGTCTCTGATATTCTCTCTTAATTTACTCTTAAGAGAAAAGAAGTCAAGTCAGGTGCACCAATTGTTTTAAACATCCAAATCTGAACCTTCATCAATATAGGCCTATATTTTATCTCCAAGTGCACGTCACACACTGAGCGAGCCGCCTGTTAATGACGCTGTGGGCTAATGGGCATGTAGCTACTTCCATGTTTCACATGATACGTCATGTTTGTAGTCGACCAATGAAGATGAGTTTACATATCACCTTGGGTTCGTCCTTCACCTTCTCAAAATGATCCCACACTTTGGATTTCCTGCCTGACATGTTATTAACTAGCCTGTAGAATAAACCTGACATCTGTCTGACTGCTGAGCGTGGACACTTCCTGCGTCTGTCCTTTCAAAGTAAAGTCACACATGCTCCAGTCATATAGGTTTGGATTTATTTTGACAAGGTGCAGCTTCTAACAGAGATTCATATTTGTTTATTTATTTATTTTTTCTGTGACTGAGCAACCAATGAAATCTTACCGACTGATGACCGTGTATTTACCTGTATGTGCACATACGTGTGTGTAGGCCACTCTGCAGCCTGTAGGCTCTTGTGAAGGTCTTGGATTAGCAGAAAAGAAAAGGAGATGAACATCAGTGAGAAGACGATGGCGTGTCGGCTGCTGGAAGAAATAAAGTACAAAGGAGGGTTTAACAGATAACAGCAGGAGGCTAATAAGGATACATTAGAGAAAACACTTTCCAGTGCATGTCTTCATGTGCAGAGCAATAAAATCTCTATCTTGTGACTCTGTCTTCTGTTTCACTGACACACAGCAGGCCAGATCACATCAGTGTGATACTCTGATGTGACATCTGTTAGCAACGCTGCTTTTTACCATCCCAGAGAGCTCTCCTCGCTCAGCTCTCACTTACAGCTCATAATAATAAGATCCATTTCTCCAGTATGAGCTTGTTTGTGTAAACGTGTCTGCAGAAGACGACCACATGTCTCCGTCCACCTCCATCCCGCCAGGTTTCCCTCCTCTTTAGTTTTCAGTGCTTTTTATCTTCGGCTTCAGGTCTTTCTTTAACTCTCATCCACTGCTGTCAGTCTCTCTTTTCATTAGTCTTAACATTGATTTTTCTTTCAGTCCTCGTCCTCTCCCTCTTAAAGGAGGATGCATGACAATATAAAGGCAGGGAAAAAGGGAGGATGAGGATGTAGGGGAGCTAAATGTTGGGGCAGAGAGGTCTGCATATGTGTTTAACCAGGCTTGTGTAAATGTGCGTGGGCTCTGAGTACGTAGGCGGAATTTTGCCACCATTCATTCTCACTCGTTCTCATGCCGTCCTTTCGTGTCTCCTTGTTTTTGTCTTTCGGGCAAAGCAGAGAATTAGAAGTTCAGGACAGCGGCTATCGCTTAGAACAGTGATTACTGACCAGTGAAAGGGTCCCCATGGCCCGATGAATCACACACACACACTCAGAGAAATCTCTGGCAGCGCAGCGGAAGTTCGGGAGCGGTGTTACGTAAGGAGGCTTACAACTGAA
The DNA here is from genome assembly GCA_026686955.1 of Epinephelus cyanopodus. Lineage (NCBI taxonomy): Eukaryota > Metazoa > Chordata > Actinopteri > Perciformes > Serranidae > Epinephelus > Epinephelus cyanopodus. Next base: position 37,349,166 of record CM048927.1, on the reverse strand, counting down.
GTGTGTGTGAAATTTGAGGAGACAGGGAGGAAACCTCTTGCTCCCCCCCTTCAGACAGAGCTTTAAAAGACACGACTGTGAGGCGTTGTGGAGTGTTTGCATGTGGGAGGAGGATTAATGGTACACATGCGCTCATTTACATGTCTCAGCGATCATATAAACATACTGATGTGTGTAGGTGTGTTTGCGTGTGCACGGACGCATTGTTGCTGCCAAATCTCAGCTCAGTGGGCTCATTAACTTTTATAGACTGCAGCCTGAGCGAGGAGGAAATGGCCGAGCCAATATGCTGACCACTGTGCAGATTCCCCTCACAGAGGACGCAAAGCACACACAAACACACACACACACACACACACATACACACACACACACTCTCTTGCACTCTCCCTCAGTCTGCCTCGATCCAGGACGACGTGATTAATCATTGTGAGGAACAACATTGGACTCTTCATCAGTGAAAAGACAAATTCATGGTTGTTTTGTTGGGAAGAATCCAGCAGCGTTTCTGTTGCACTTAGCAGACCCTTTCATTATTTAAATGCACTGCAGTGTTAATCAAAAGTTTGATTGATTTCATTGATCTCTGCGTGCTGGAGCTCTGCAGTGCGAGCTGTGTTTGGAGTTGTAAGGATGCCAGGGATTTTCAGAGTTTCCGCTCTTGTTCCTGACGATCCTGATGGTTTGTGGTCAGCTGAGTGCATCTGAGCGGCGGAGGCTGGCGGCTGTGGGTGGATTCCCAGTAGAGCCGCTTCATTCAGGCTTTGGGAGGTCTGGCTCGGTGTAACGGCCCTTTAGAAAGACATATTTCTGTTCTGGGTACGAGGCTGTGGCGCTGACCGCTGTTTTGTGGTTGTTTGAATATAGAGCAGTCTAACACGGCACACAGTGTTCAGCCCCGTCCTAAATATGAACCCAAAATATGAGCGTCTCCTGCTTCACCAGTGACCTCATGCAGCAGTGACCACAGCTCAGTTTGAAAAGTGTGTTTCTGCCCTGCACCGTGGAGAAGAAGGCTCGGTGCTGGGGTGGACTTTATGCCTCAGCACCGGCGACAGCTGTGGCTGAAGGTATTAGATTTTGGTGGTCACAGTCACTGTGACCCTGTCTATTGCATTCTGGTGAATGAGATATTTCGAGAATATCTTGAGGGAATTTCTTCAGTTTTGGCACAAACGTCCACTTGGACTCAAGAATAAACTGATTTGCTTTAGGTAGTCGAAAGTCAAAGTCACTGTGACCTCTCAAAGCACAGCAGGATGAAGTGATTAAAATGTGATGGTCAAACGTCAACATGACCCCGTCCATTGCATTCTTGTGAACGCAATATCTCGAGGAAATTTCCTAAAATTTGGCACAAACATCCACTTGGAGTCAAAGAATGAACTGATTATTTTGGTGGTTAAAAGTCAAAGTTCAAAGTCACTGTGGCCTTGCATCCATCGCATTCTCAGGAGCACAGTATGTCCCGAACATCTTGAGGGAATTTCTTCAAATTTGGCACAAACGCCCACTTGAACTTGAGAATACATTTATTATATTTTTGGTGGTCAAAGGTCAAGGTGACTGTGACCTCACACAGCATGTTTTTGGCCATAACTCAATAATTCTTTAGCTAATTATGACAAAACTTCACACAAATGTCTGATAGGATGACACTTTATATCCAAAAGGGTCAAAGGTCAACTTCACTGTGACATAATGTTCTGCAAAAACCCTTTTCTGGCCATTATTCAGGGTCATAACTCAGGAACAGAGGAGGAGACATTTTATCAGATACTGAATTAGTGACAGTAACCTTGGGTGTCCACCCTCAAACTGTGCTGATTGTATAGATCTTCTGTGCTGTTGGGGGTAAGATGTGTGTGAAGTGTGTTTTCAAACACGGATGTACATTTTTAGTGTAACTTGACTGGTGTGTGGACCACGAGGCAAACAACCATGAGGCGGTAATTCTATTTTGTTTTGTTTTTTTCCAACTGAATCATTGTGATTTGAACTGTGATGACAGCTTTATAGCCCTCTTGAGCTGTTTATTATTGGCATAATTTATTCTTTCCCTCCCCCTTCGCTTTTGATGCAAAACTAGTCTGCACTGGGAATCGAGCCTGAGAGCTCCCAAATTAGACCAAATGAAAAAGGCAAAGCAGATAATCAGGCCTTCTGTTTATAATTTCACAGCACTTTATTAATGAGAAAATCCTACATTGCATCAGCAGCTGATTACAAAAAATAATGGGATCGTTTTAATTCTTTGCTCTTAAAAGTGATATGTGTAACAGTTTTAATCCCTGTTACGTAACTGTTAATTCTGATTAGTTTTAATTAGTCTGATTACCATAAACAAATAAGAACAAAGTCAAGACAACAGTTTGGGGTTCTGCGTTTATCTGTGTTTGTTTGTGCTACTGTTATTAAGATAAAGAGCACGTTTCCTCCTCTTCCTGTAATTAAGATGCTTCTTCAGCCGAGGGTTTTCCAATCTCTTCCAAAGAGGGTAAATATTTCAGAAGTGATATTTCCGCTGCCTCAGTCTTTCATATGGAAAATCTCTGAAATCTTTGGCTGTGTTTGCTCTGGATGAACGGTGTGTGCTCATTTATTTTGTACCAAAAACAATGAAGTAGATTCTTTATGATAATCAACTCAGTGAATCCGAGCGCTCAGGATCAGTGATGGGCTGTGAGGCAGTTTTGACGTAGTGGCCACACTCTGTAATGCAACTTCCTGCCATGTCATGTGATGCACACTGAGCCATAGAGTATTTATCCCTTTAGAAAATGGCTGTAAAATTACATTTTTCATCGTTATCTTGGGCGGCATGCATTCTTTTCATACCTTCCTGAAACTTTAGGGGGGTGTAATATATATGAGGGTATTAGTGTTCGTTTCTCCAGTGCTCCAACAATCACAAAATCTGGTTTGGTCAAAAATAAATCCTTGATTCAGTGATTCAAAAATATCCAGTCGAGCTATGGTTACAGCTTGATGAGGACATTTAACTGGACTCCTGTCCATGTCATGGGCTAATCACATGTTGCATTGAATCACCGAATGCTTGTGATGATCGGCTGCAAGCAAAACCATATAAAAAGTAATTTTTTTTCTTTAAATGTTGGTACAGAAAGTATCAAATGCAGGTAAAGTTTTAATATGGAAGTTTTGATATTAACTGGTACCACGTTATTTTGGTTGGTACCTTAAAAGTATCAAGTACTGTTGTAAGAGAAGAGTAAAGTCTTTGGGTGATGGACCGTCGCTCAGACAAAAAAAGACTCTTCTCACTTGCAGAACTATTAATCAAAAAATTGAGAAAGAAAAAAAAATTGGCATGTAAGTTATAATCATCACAGCAGTTGTAGTCCAAATTAAAAGTTGAATATCTTTGAGTTTTGGGCTGTGTCGGACAAAGAAAGCAGTCAGAAGGCTTTTCACAATGTTCCAGACATTTTATAAACTGCTGTCATGATTTGATTTACTGAGAAGTAATCAACATTAACCAATACAGAAAATAAGCATTACTTAAAACAAGTTACACATAAACTGTCTATTGATTATGTGTCATTGGCTCCTGACCTCTGACCTGTCACCTTCCTCATCATAGTAGAAATCCTTGTGTGTTTCTCGTGGGCTGATCGGCCGACCTGTGCTGCTCTCTGACTCTGTGATGGATTTAAAACCTGCTTCAGAGGTTACATCAGGTCACGCTGTCCTGTAAATACCTGTGTCATTGTCCTCTGTCGGAGCTGTAATCCGTCACAGTGCTAGAGGGCGAGCCAAAGCACCTGAACGCACCGTCTGAGTCGTACCTGAGAACACTAGGAGTCTACAGTGGATTGTGTTTGTCCTTAATAGATTATGAGAGGGAATAATTTGTACCTGGCTGTGTGTGTGGGCCTGTACTGCACACACACACACACACACACACACACACACACCTGCTTGTGAGTCCTCTGTGGATGCTCGATCATAGCAGGCTGCAGGCGACTACCGTAAACATGTTGTCTTCTCCCGGGGAGCCTGCCTTTAAATGCTTTCTTAATGGACCCCCTCTGATCCAGCAGTCGGCCCCGCAGCTTATCAATGATTTAGCAGTGGGATGATGTCATCGACCTAATGGTCCATCCGCCCCATTAATGTTGCAGCAGATCTCAGATACACACACACACACACACACACACACACTCACAGTAGGATCATGACATCAGGCGGCAGTCAGTCCTTTTATCATCAGGTTAATTGTACATCAGTTTGGAGATCATGTTTATTTTTCCATGTCATGCAGAACTGTAATTTCTTAATTTGTCAAACAATAAAATCCCAAATTATCTGTAATAATTTAATAAAAACTGACAAACTGATTTTATTAATGAGTGCAGCTTGAGCTGACAGTAACCAGGAACTGACTGTGAAATTCTGGTCTGATATTGATCAGATTTTGTTTTTCATTTTGGATTTTATCATTATTTATTTTACCTTTTGTGCTGGAAAATGAATAAATCTTCATTCTAAATAAAATAGTTTATCAGTTATAAAGTCATTCAGCCATTTATTTCACTACCTTTGAATATGAACGGTTCCACCATACTAATTTATGAAACAACTTAATTTTGACTCAAATGATAGTTTTTGAAAATCGCGATTAATCACATTTGTAAACACGTGCTTAATATTTCATGTTTTTTTAATTTAAAAACAGTGTTAAAGTCCATTTTAACAAGGTGAAGCAATTATTACCAGGGTGTCTTTATTTTCAATTAGATAAATGTACTTTATGATCTTGACGTCAAGATTTATTCTTTAAAAATCAGTGCTACACTTCTACAACAGTGTGGTCTCCAAACCATGACCACGTGTCAACTGCAGGACGTCCCTCAGAGCCAGTGTTGACCCGTCTGCAGTCAGTCACCATCTGTGGGGCAAGTGCTGTAGTTAGCTTCTTTAATTTAGTTTCATCCACAGGTCTGTGGCGATTTGCTCACTCCAAAAAAGTGCTTTGCCTGCTTTGGGGATGTGGTTGACATAACTCTGATTAGCTGCACCTGTGTGCTCTGCTCGTATGTGGTAGCTCAAACTCAAAGTAATTTGGTGATATTTTGATTTGACACAAGGCACCTATTACTTGGACTTGTCAACTGAGCAGTGGGGGAGTTTTTTAAGTTAAATGAGCTATTCAGAAGTGCAGTGATGTGTCTTATTTCCCATCACTGCTGCAGCAGGAACCAAGAAGCAGCTATGGCGGCTTGACTTGGGTGCATCAAAGGGACAAAATAGCAGCGCATGATCAATGAAATGTAGAAAATAAAGTCTTATGTTTGGACAAATTAATGCTGACAGCCCTATTTTTTATATAACCTCCTTTCACATGAGAAACAGCTTTAGAAGTCTTTTACTATAGTCTAATATCTATTTTATATTGCTGTAAAAACATCAACAAATTTCTCCTTTGAACAGCTGTAATTAAATGTTTTTGCCTAAAACTACATTTTACAAGACTGCATTTGAACACATCATGAGGATGTTATAATTTACCCTCCACCAATACTCACTTTAACTGATTAATGCTTAAATGTATCATAATTGAACTTAATGTCGAAGCTAACAGCTAATGCTAACTAGCTCACCTCCTGCAGATTTCAGCGTGCATTCGTTTTTTGCAATGTTACATTAGCAGGGAAACAATAGGTGTGTCCTCTGACATGTCAGTGGTGAGTTTACTGGGTCCTTTTGTCTCGACTGCGTCCTGGGAAAAATCTCTGTTTGTCCCAGACATTATTTTTTGGGTCCCTGGGAGGATAGGACGGCGTTAGCTTTGAGCGCTACTTTTTAGCCTGCCTAAAATTGATGTGACACAACAGACAAACATCGGCCACTGCCATCAGCGAATGTCATCTTATTTCCTCATGACATCGCAGTAACCAAGGCGAATATCAGCCCACACTGATGTGTGGCCGATAAATCAGGCTTTCAGCGTTGTGTTTCCATTTCCTTTTGGTCTACAATAAATCAAAGCAATAGCGATGTCTCTGGCAGCTTCGTGATGTCTTTTTGAGGTTGCATGTTCTGGAAGTAAAGTGAAAATAAAGGTGGTGACAGATATCTCAATAAGTAAGCACAGAAAGTTTCCAGATAAGAGCAGCTCACCTTGGGTCTGTGCCTCTTTACAGATTCCTGCTTCTTTTTCTGTCTTGTTGCTTTTCGATTTGCGGAAATCTAGCATTAATTACTTTGAATATACTGTAAAGAATGGGCATCTCTCACTGAGCTGATTGGGTACTTACTCAAAGTTAGGCAACAAATCAGCCAGTTAATCCAGAGAGTGCCTCCTCTCTGTCTGCAGACAGTCCCGAAACAGCATCCGGCAGCAAATCTCACACTTGGCTCAAGACCCAAAACACTCAGGGGATTGAACAGGAGGATTTTCTTTCCTCTGACTTTTCTTTTTTTTGTGCTTTACTCCATTTTGCTCTCGCCACCTCCTCTCTTTTCATTTCTTGCTTTGTGCTCCGCTCATTTTTCTACCTCGCTGTTCAACCTCGCACTCCCCCGACGTGTGTTTTCCTGAGGCTTCATTAGGACCTGTTAGCTTTCATTTCTACACCAAATATGTTTCCTCCCTCGCTCCTGTGCACGATGGAGTGCATTAGCTTTTGATATCAGCTTTGTTAGTGGTTGCTGTAGGCTATACCTGGCCTCGCTGTCTACATTACAGAGCTATGCCTCAAATCACATGGATAAGACATTATCACTGGGATATTAATAAAACAGTACATACATATAAGAATACAGTTAAAGGGGATGGAGAGACATTTAAAGAATCTGTCATTTTAAATGTAATCTGTTGTGCTGACAGGGGTCTGTAAATCGAAACAAAAGACGAGCAGTGCTTTCACTCCAGTCTGTTTCTCCTGGTTGAGATTTCTTCAGTGTTCATTGTTCAGGAGCTGAATTATCTGCAGAGGTGTCGTCCTCTCCAAACAACAAACTAACCCAGTGATTTAAACCAGTGAAAACCCTGAACAAAGCTGTTTTGTGTTAAAAGCCAGTGTTTCTCCCATGATGTTTGGCTTGGCACAGCAGAGACCAGAGCCGAGCTGCCACCAATGTTTGCTCAGCTTGTTTCTTTGAGATCCAGACGTCCGACGACCAAAATCTTTTATCTGGTTAAAACATACAATTATGTTATTGTTATATTTTGTACCTTACTGTTAGTTAGTTTGCTATATTTTCCTGAGACCTGAACTTTTGTTTGTTTGGTATGAATTTTTAATTACTCCTAGGTATTTGGGATCAGTAGGACCCGATAAGTATAAAAAAAAGCTAAACATTATCATTGATAATTTTGTCTCAGTGTCCCAATGTCTTCAAATGAGCACTTCCTAACTTCCTAAATAACAGTGTCATATCTTGTTACTGTTGGTAAAATTGGTCAGATTTGTTGCCATATCAAACTATGAACCAGCCATTAAATGTGATCAGGTTTTGGACCTTGTCCACTTATGTGTCAGGATGGCTGCAGACTGACTTGGCAGAGATGGCTGCCATCTTGTTTTTACATAGATTAGTGTTTTATGCTCTTACTACCACTAGATGGCACAAATAGTGTCCACTAACGAGGACAACAAGTCTAAGTTAATTAGAATTAAGTATAAGATCAAGTAACACAAAATGTGAGGTCTCAAGAGGATATATTATATTTTGTATTTGTGTTTTCTGCCGTGTTATTTTAGTCCTTGTATATTGCACACTTTGTTTCTTCTGTACCTTTGTATTGAAGCTGCTGCACAGCAAATTCCATCAGAATGAATAAACATCCATCTTACCTCTTAATAAAAATGTCCAAGACATAAAAGTGTACCATAAAAATGTTGCAAACTTTTGGGACAATGTGAGTAAACAACTCAACAAAATATGTAACGTTAGTCTAGTCATTTTAGACATTTTAATGCAGAAGAGTCACATAGTTTTTAAGGAAAAAAGAATTCATGAAACATTATACTGTACAATCAGATTTAACGCTAAGTTACGTATGATTACACATAGTAGGCATTTGCCTTGATAAAGTAAAAGAAAATAAAAGTTCAAAGCAGGAATTATGACAGTCAAATAAAAATAGACATAAATAATATGAGAAAAATATACATAATAAATGTGTACAGTGTATCTGTTCTTAAAATAAAAAGCTTTACAGTTTCGTGAAGGAATTTCAAAATATTGCCCAAAGAATGTGCAAAAGTTTTAATTTTAAACTGTAGAAAATATGAGAATATGAGTAATGTACATAGATAAATATCAAGAATATGTGCGTTCATGTCACACATTGTGACAAAGCAACTGAATCAGTAAAATGACACTCTGCCTGATTAAAAAGCCACAGATGTATCAAAAGAAGTGAGGAGCACAGCCGTCACAAATCAGTTTAAATTATACAGATTCATTCAGACGCAAGTTTACTGTTAATTCAGGCTGAATAAATCTGATGTGACCGACCGAATCATCTCGTCAAATCAGAGTTGTGTGTCAGGGAGGAGGGATGAGGAGGGATGAGGAGGGATGAGGGGCAGAGATGGAAGGTCTCTTTCCACTCAGCCACCTGGGAAGTCGCTGCGCACTCATTCATCCACAGCTGCGTGGGAGGAGGCAGGAAAGGCCCTCGACCGCGGGACTCAGAGCTGTCACTCCTCATGTCTTCCCCTCCTCGTCAGCTGACAACTGTAAAAGCACACACACATCACCACAGACACAATGATCTAGGCGTTTATTTATTTATTTTTCCTCATTGTTTTTTAACTAGTTCGGATCCTTTACCAACTTTGAAAGATGACTAATAATTACGCAAAAAAGCCCGTACCGACAGGAAGCAGATATATTCTTATTATTGCAGTTTCCCAAAGATGTTCTTTTTATCCAATCATTTTTATGTCACCAAGCTACCAAAGTTGCTCGCTGACAGTGTGAAACCTCTCAGGGTTTTTGCCTCGGTGACTCAGGCTGCAGTCTGGAAAATACTGAAATGGCTTTTTATAAAATCTTAGGACAGATGACTGTCTTGGTTCAGAGTGCGTCGATATGTGGATCCCGTCACCAGCACAGCAGAACATTTATCCTAACTGGGATCATTTTAAATCCCACTTACTGGAGAATCAGGACTCTTCTTTAGGGATTGATTAGTCATGAAACAGTTAGTTGTTTCACTGGTTTGTTGGAGAGAAAATCCGCCCCGTCATTATCCCTTTTTCCACCACAATTAGCGTGTCTGTCTTCATTTCCAGTTTAAAATCAATGTACCCCGACCTGTCATGATTCTTCTGTGGGTAACATGAGGCTGTAACTACTCATAACTACTTGACTTCAGTTGCAAATGTTCATACACTGATTCCTTGACTCTTCGGTCAGTATTGGATGTGTGCGCTCCCTGAGGGTGGACCTGTTGCCTCGACCCTCACCTGAGACGAGCTGCTGGAGCAGAGGTACAAGGGGAGTTGAAAGGAAGCACATAGCGAAATCTGAGCTCAGTGGGACTTCCTGTCACAACCTATAAATCTCAACCACCTGTCCCTCTCTCCTTCTTCTTCTCTTGCCCTGTCCTCATTTCCTCTGTCCTCCCTGTTTCTTCTTCTCTGGGTCAGGGAGCAGGTAATGTGCGCGTGTTGTGGGTGGATCGGACGGCTATCTGATCTCAAAAAAGTGTAAATGTATTTGAAATCAGTTGTTTAAATCTGCTCCGGGCAGATGCTGAGATGGTGTGAATGCATCAGAGTCTTGATTCCTCCCACAGTGTGACTCCGTCAGGAAGCAGTCAGTGGAAGTATCCACTTACTGTCTGATTCTTTAAACCATCCATGGTCTGTCTCCTCCGTCCTTGTGATAGCGGCAGCTAAAGTTACACTAAAAGCTCACTGAAATCCTGCTCTCTGTCTCATTAAAGCTACCAGGAAAAACAGCTCCAGCCATTTCTTCACATAAAACAAGGTGCACTGAGCTGCTGTAGCTTTTATCTGATCCCTGATCAGTTCAGCCACTCAGTGATCTGTGTGTGTGAGAGGGCTGCACGAAAAGTTAGAATGTGTGTGAAGACAACAAAAGTTTTGTCACATTTGTAGTTCATAGATACAGTTCATGTGTCCAGAGACACAAGAACGTCTTGAGGAAAATCCTTCAAATTTGGCACAAACATCCATTTGTACTCAAGGATCAACTTGTTAGACTCCTTGTCACTTTGCGTCCATGTCATTCTAATGAAATTTGTGTGAATACAATAGCTCAAGAACACCTCAAGGGAATTTCTCCAAATTTGGCACGAACATCCACTTTGAGTCAAAGATGAACTGATCAGAATTTGGTGGTCATTGTGGGAACTGTGACCTCACATCTGTCTCATTCTTGTGAACGTGATATCTCAAGACGTTCTGGGGGTTATTTCCTCAAATTTGGCACAAACATCCACTTGGACTCAACGATGATCTCATTAGAATTTGGTGGTCGAAGCTCAAGGACACTGTCACCTTTCATCAGTCTTATTCTGATGAAAGCAATATCTCAAGAAGGCCTTGGGAGGGAATTGCCTCAAATTTGGCACAAACAATCACTTGGACTCAACGATGAACTGATTACATTTTGGTGGTTAAAGTTCAAGGTCGCTATTAACTTAATTATTGTGAACGTGATTTCTCAATGCCTAAAATTTGGCACAAATTCCCACTTGCACTCAAGGATGGTTCAAATCTGTCAAAGGAACTGTGACCTTGCATTCTTTTGAGTGCAATATCTCAAGAAGTCCTGGGGGTAATGGCACAAACATCCACTTGGATTTAAGAATGAACTAATAAGAATTTGATGGTTCAAGGTCAAAGGTCACTGTGCCCTCACAAAACTTGTTTTTGGCCATAACTCGGGTATTCACACACTAATTATGACAAAATCTCACACAGATGTCCAATCGAATAAAAGAATGACATGATGACATTTATATCCCAAAGGTCACAGTTCACCTTCACTGTGACATCATAATGTTCTGCATAAACGGTTTTCTGGCCGTTATTACATCTAGATTTACTAGATGTAAACTCTTCCACTTGACTGGTCTGCAGAGGTGGTGATTCTAGTTTTTGTGACTAAACTACAGAAGTTTTTCAGGTGTTTTCAGTGATTAAAAGACTACAGGTGTGTCATTATCCCCCTCCTGCACTGGAGGAGGGCCGAGCTTGACTTGAACGTAGCTGTGAAAACAAAGACTGATTGTAATCAGATTTGTGATCTGGCCAGCAGACACTTATGTGCAAATGAAAGTGTCTTAAATTTCATCTGGATTTTATCTTGATACAAGAAGTGCGGTGTGAATGGAGCCTGTGTGTTCATGCATGCTCCTCCTCTAAGAGAACACACTGCTCGGTACCTTCTCCTGTTTCTGCCTAATTGTGAGCATTTGTTGCTGCCTTGGCCTCGTTCCACAGGCCAGCACAGCTCCAGCCTCAGTGGGCGGCAGACAGGACCAGACCACATTAGGGCCTCGCTGGGAGAAAAGGCTTTGGTGCAGAATTACAAGAGTCAGTATGGTGGTTATTTTTCCGAATAGCTCCTGCAGCAGGGAGCTCAGTCGGGGTGGTTAAAGGGCCGGATACGTGGGCGTTGGGGTGGAGTTTGATGTGGACTTTTTCTCTTACATCAGCTGTCTTTTCTGTTTTGCTCTCCGTCTCCTTCTGCGCTCCTCTGGGTAATTGTAACACAAGTCATTAGCAGTTAAGGCAGAGTTGATGCTTAAAACCTCCAGTGTGTGTGTGCGTGTGTGGGTCTAAAGGGGCAAGGTGAGAGGATGAGATGAAGATTGTAAGCCTTTTCTCTAAATGTCTGTGCTCAGCAGATAATGTCTTTACTTCACTATTGCTTCTTTAAAGCGCTCTTTTTGGGGGAAAACAACCGGACCGAACCACCATCTTATAAACTCGTTAGGACGGGAGCAGAAACACCTCGAGCGCCGAGATGTAAAAGCAGAAGAGCTGTTACTCTCTGCTCTTTGAAAAGCTCCTATGTTCTGTGTGTCAGCGTGATGACTCAGACTGAATCCTAATACATGTTTGCATCCCCTCCCCTTCCCCTTCATTTTATCTGCCACTCTCTGTGATCCCACATTAACACATCAGAGCCCAGAGGTTTCATAAACTCCTGCATCTCCATCTACCCGGGGACCTCGGCTCTTTTGAAAAATGTAATACAAAACCCTGACGAGTAGGAAAAAAGGTCTAATCAAATTGAGGTGAGTGGCGTTGGAATTAATGAGCATACACTCTGGTTTCTGATTGGCAGCTGGTGATGACAATGACATCATTGGTTTAAAAGCTGCTCTAACAATACGCTGAGTAGTGTCGTCCGTGGAGGCAGTGCAGCGGCGTGCTAACTGATGTGCACAGAGGAATTTTAGCATTAACTGTGATGCTCAAACAGCGAGTGGATGTTTCTGTAATCTTTTGCACTGTAAAACATCTTCAAAGCGAGGGCTTGTTATCTGCGCACAGGTCAGAAACGAGAGCTTTGAAGCAGCTTTCCTCAAAGTCTCACAGAAACCAAATACAAAATACAAAATAAAACAGAAATCTCTGATTGCTCTACATTCACTGGCACTTTCCTGAAATAAATAATCCCTTTAGTTTTCTCTGTCTGATTTTGTTTTGGTGCTTTTTAAGTGTCGCTGCTTTATAAAAGAAAAGCATTATTCATAAAATGCTTCATCAATCATGTTTACTCTCCTGCTCCGGCACACAGGTGGCCTCTCTGTGGAACAATGTGAAAGAAATCTGATGCATCTAACAGAAACAGCAGCTCGTACGGAAAGATTTTAGTGTGGAGAATAAAATAAAGTAATTAACAGGAGTGGAATGGCTGGCTGGCGTTTAACTGAGAGCTGAGAAAGAAATTATCGTTTTTTTAAGTAGATAAAGAAAGGATCGAGGAGAGTGAAAGGAGTAACTGTTCTTTAGGGAATTGATTTTGTCTCATAATATTTTGTTTCCAGTTTTTTGTTTGTCTGATATTTTATTTAATATATTCAATTTTGTCACATTTCCTCTTCTTTTACATGTTGGTTTTGTTTTCACACCCCTTTGTCTCAACTATCTCATCCCAAATTGTCATATTTTGCAGCCTGGGCAGCCTGTTGCGTTGTGTCCTTAACAGACATAGCTAATGTGACGTCACCCATTGGTTTCTAGACTCTTGTTTTGAAGCCTGGAGTTCAGCATATCGGCCGTTGCCATCTTGGTTTCTTGGAGCCGGAAGTGATCATATTTGGATGAGAGGGTGGAGCTGTGAAGGAGTGAGGGCTAGATCTTTGGAGAAGCTGAAGACACTATCAGCAGATTAAATATGTGTAACTTTGGGCCTTGATTAAATGTAAATGGGTGAGTTGTATAAAAATTCAGCCCTGTACAGGTGTCATGAATGTTTAATGTAGCTATAGAGACTGAAACTGTTTTTGCACCAGGCTGTAAACATGTTTTTTAAGCTGTAACGTTGGACATTTCAAAGTGGGACCATATTCAAGTGAGCATTCGATACATTGCAGTTTTGGCCACTTCCTCATTGGCTTTGTTTTGCCCTGGAGGTTGTCGCATTGTTTTATCATGACGCAGAAGGGGCTGGCAGTGAGGGTTCGAAGATCGTGGATGATGATCAACTTTGGCTGTCAACTCACGTCTGACGAGACAAAATAACACAACATTGACTTCTAGTTTCTCACAGGACACAAACACTGGTCTCCTGGGTCAAAGCCTTGTGTGTGTTGGATCCATTGCATTGTTAATGCAGCCTGGGAGTGACTGGTTTGATCCAACAGATCTTATGATGTCCTCAACTGTTTTTTTTTGTTTTGTTTTTTTTGTCCACAACCTGAAGATGTTTAGTTTCCTGTTGCAGAGCAGCAAAGAAACCAGAAAATATTCAATTTTAAGAAGCTGAAATTAGAGATTCTTGACTTTTCTTTATCATAAAAAACTCAAACTGATTAATCAATTATCAAATTATTTGGCAATTAATTTTTTAGTTGACAACTGTTGCAGCTCTACTTTCTATACTGCAGGGTAGTTTAATACATAGATAAAATAATCTATTGATAAAAGAAATCCATAAATCAATTTTTAAGTTTATTTATTTATAATTTGAATCTGCTAATTGACTAATTAGCAGTGTAAAAAAAGATGTAGAGTAGAAGTAATGAGTAGCATGAAATAGAGATCGTACTTAAGTACTTGAGTACTCCGTTACAATCCACCTCCGCCCACCTGTGATGACAGTTTTCATGTTTCTTTGCCACGATGACGCAAATATGAATAAAAACACTCGGAGCATCACTGAACATAGATACGGTGCATATTTATAACTCTGCTGCCGTGCACCATTAATAGCATTAACATAACATTAATCTGGGCTTGAAATATTAAAGCAGTCTTTGATCATATACCCTCGACTGTAGAAGTATACGTCGTGGCCTCTCGCCTCAAACACAGTTTATCTGTCTAAGCCCGCTGGCCTACTCCTGCTGCCGCTGCATGCGCACATCAAAGTGCATCTTACGCCCTGACTCGCTTCTCTGTGAGGGGGTTTAAGGGAAAGCCTGTCAGCTCTGCTGCAGTGCCCTCCGCCTGTGTGTGTGTGTGTGTGTGTGTGTGTGTGTGTGTGTGTGTGTGTGTGTGTGTGTGTGTGTTTGTGCGCGTGTGAGTGTGTATTCGTGGACTGTCAGTGAGCATTGCAGGTGCTGGCATGTCCAGGCTTCTGCCTAATCCCCATGGGAGCGTAAATAAGCTGCCTAGCTGTGCCTCCTTACATAACCACTGAGAGGAGGGAGAGATGACGGCATGGATACAGAGACAGGAGGAGGGAGAGGAGACCATTGATGGGGAGGCTGGAGGAGAACGGAGGGATGAGGAGAGGAAAGGTGGAGGCATACTGTCAGAGGGAGGTGTGGACGTGTGGGGGCAGTTTCTTCAATTAGGTTTTTCTTTCTCTGTCTGGTGTCGCTGATGAAAACATTGAATTATCTGTGTTTTCTTCACCACATGCAGTCACACTGGCTCCGACTGTACCCTCCTCCTCCTCCTCCTCCTCCTCCTCTTCCTCCTCCTCCTTCTCCTCCTCTAACAAGTGTTTTACTCTCTCCGTTGTTCTTTTTCCTGGTTTCCCATTTTCAGCTCTTCTTGTGTCTGAACAGTGAAGCCCCTGGGCGGGAGGACGATGCTGAGAAATGTCAGACATTTAATTGAATTTGTGGCACTGCTGGATCCCCTTAGAGTGATCATTGGCAGCATGCAGCAACACACACACACACGCACACACACACACACACACACACACACACACACACACGTCTCTAAAGGACTGCACTCGTTGTGATATTGGTAGCTGTTACATCCTCACACATGGAGACCCTGCTATGATCTGAAACTGAGTTATACAACCGTGTGTGTGTGTGTGTGTGTGTGTGTGTGTGTGTGCGCGTGCGCGCACATTGAGATTCATTAGGCTTCTTGTCTCACTCAGCTGCTCTTGCCTTGTTGTCTGCATCACATTCAACTCTAAAGATCACCACAATCAATTTTGTTTTGACTGTTTACTTTGTGCGTGACAGAACAACACGGAGACAGTTTCCTCTTTCACAGAGTTTGTTTGCGTCCACATCAGCATCCTGGTTTTGATCTTTTCCTGGATATGATGTTTCCATGAAACTTTAAAAGACTGGGTTATTCATAGTGGCGGGGGAAATAATTGATGCTTAGATGCTTTGCAATGCGGACGTGGATGACTCGGCATCGATTCACAAATGTCAGTAAACCATTATCCAAATCAGTGGTTCCCAACTGGTCCAGATTTCTCCTTAGTCTTAGTCATTATTTTAAGGTCCACACAGTTTGTAACATCAGCGTCACACTTGGGTTTGGCCATGGCGCTGAGCTAGTTTGCTGTCTCTGTTAGTTAGTCACTCACTCTGCAGCAAGAGGCGGCCCTTCAAAATAAAAGCTCTGTGCCAGAAATTCACACCTAAAAATAAAGTGTGTCATTACAAACTCGACACGTTTGCTAGTCACTTGCAGTCCATTCAGAATGGACCCGCAACCCACTTTTGGACCGTGACCCACCAGTTGGGGACCATTGATCTAAATGTTTGTTAATAATGTGTGACGGAATAAAAGAGGCAGGGCTCAACCATGAGAGCAGCGCAACACCTGGACAGTCTACAGTGCGGATTCGCAAGATTTAACTTGTCTTGTAGCTTCACAAAAGGCAGCGGTTGGAAGCATGTTTTAATTTAATTTCTATTTCTTCTGTCTAAATAATTACATTTGGGCGTCAAGTGTGAAATATATCGTGGATACTTTTTCCTCACCCACAGACTAATGTAAAGGGTCAAAGGACTTCATAAGCTCGGAGGAATATGATTCAGGTGGATCGGACAATTCGGAAATGATTCTCAACTGGGTCCAGGTCTTATTTCCCATCCTTAGTTCCCACTGCCCTTCATAAAGGCGCCCCAGTCAACCAGCAGCAATCGCTAGTGCAGCTTCAGCTCCAGCTCAGGCAAAACCATTTTAGAACGTTGCAGAGAAAAGTTGCAGCATCTGCCGGCTCAACTCGTGCCACGACGGGCAGAGTTAAATGTCGGCAGTGTGGCGATCCGTCCGTCACCACACTCGCATTTGCGACTAAAAATAGTTTTGAGCGAGCAAAATAGGCTTAAATCATTCAGCACGCTGAGTGAGTACAGATTTCAACCACCAGCAGAAACGACAGGCGAATCCCACCAGATGTGGGTTGAACGGACAGTAATGTATTCCTGTCAAGTACGGCGGCCATCGGCTTACCGGCGGCGACGGAGAAGTCGGCTCCAATAATATCCTCTTCTTGGTGTCATGACTGCCCAGTAGTACCTGAACAGCCGAGCCAGCCGAACACAGGTATGTGGCGTGTCAGAGGAGAAACGAGCCGTTCACATTTCTGTCATTGGGTACTCGGTACTCGGCCAAGCGTTTAATATTATTCGGCTTCGGCCCCAAATTTTCATTTCGGTGCATCCCTAGTGTGTTTTTCGCTGTTTCATCACTACTACAAATGCAACTGTAGCCAGTATCTTACTATCACTATCCTCTTTCAGATTTTAAAAAGCTGCAAATTATATTCAGCCACAAAATAAGTCTGAAAAGCTGCGAATCAGAACGTAAGTACAGAGATGATACACCGTCTCATGGTGGTGACTTGGTATGAACCAGCAGGTTTTTAGAACCTTGCAGAATGGTACGTCGCCTGTTTGAGCTGGTCTTGTTGCAAATCTTTGGTCTGAACTAGGCTTGAAAAGAAGATCCCTCACTGGCTTCCCACCCTCCTTTCGTAGCCCAGCCAATCAGCAGCCCAGGAAGTTAGACCGATCAGATAATATGCTGAAAGGAGAAGGGGGAGTATTCCTATAAGAGGGGTTATCACTGTCAGTATAAAGCGCTTAAACCACTGAACTAAAGCACATCAAACGCTCCTCTCTGCGTCTCCCTCTCTGGTGATACGGGGTCAAACTTTTTCCAGTTTTGCTGATAATCACATTAGTGAAGTGACATTAGAGAAATGACTTTGGCAAAGTTATCATCCCCAAAATGAAATGAAATCCTGCTGCAGTGTTTAATGCTTACACAGTCCAGCTCTAATACACACACACACATACACACACACTCAGGCTTTTACAGGCCTGGGAGGCTGGAGGGGGCTGATCATAACAGACTTATGTTGTTATAACCGGGTCTTGACCCTTTCTAGATTACACACACGGGACATAAGTCAAACACATTGAACTCATCCTGCAGAACTCTGAATTGCACAACACACGCAAGCCTTCAGTCAGAACAGCAGACACAGTGTAACCTCACCAGACTGTTTTATAATTAAAAATACTGCATCTGAATGCCTTACGTTACACCAGCATGTGAGATAAGGGTCAGTGCTTTGTTATAATTTAACATTAAACACATGTTCTTTAAACAACAGAAGGAGGTTCATTCTCTTTGCTCAGCTGGTCTGCATTAACACAAGATGTATAGTGGTGTCCACCCACAGTCTCTAATACACTCTTTGCTTTTGTGTCTTGTTCCCTTGGGACCAGGTAGGACTGTGTTTTTTTTGTTCCTTTCAGTGTTTGCTCGGTCTGTGGTTTGTTCACTTTATAACTCTATAAACTGCAGACTCATGAATTTTCACACCAGCAGCGTCTGTGTTCTCTGCATCAATGTCCCTAATGTACCGAGCTGCATTTGCGTCAGATCTGCTGCAAATTTTGTCACTTTTACCATAATTTATTTTTGTCTGAGAGTCAGAACGAACAGCAGCCTGAGTGAAGTGTGATTGAAGTTTTACTGTCAGCAGCTGGATCGATGTGTGTGTCTCTACATGAGTAAGGAAGAGAGATACAGAGGCAGATAAATAAAGAGAACACGGCTAAGCCAATCAAACATGTCGAAAAGCTGTCAATTCAGTGCTGTTTAACAATTCCCCCTGCACCAGCGCTGACCACTCAAGCTTCTCTGGAGTTTAATGATGGTGAGAGCTGCTGGTGTCCATCTCTTATCTCTCAAGTCTAATTTATAATTGGGTGTGCGACACTTTTTGAGACAGAAGTGACGTATTTTCGACAGAAGAAAGTGTCGCTCAACACTTTTCCTTTATGTCACGCACATCGAGAACTTTCCTGTGTCATGGACATTGTCATATTTTGTCGCAAAATGTGATTTGTGATGTGTTTGTGTGTGACACGGTCTGACCAGTTAGATCGGTGGCAGACAGCAGCAGCATCAGAGCCAAAGTAGCACATGTTTGAATTGCTTTTATTTCTATCGAATGAGAAAAATTCAGATAATCATAAAAAAGGCTGAACATCACAGCTGATAATCGGTCGATCCGTAGACTGAGACATATGAAGCGCAGGGAACAAAACTGCTGCAAGAAACTGACTCCTATAATGTTTCATCTCCTCTTTTTTCTGCTCAACAAAACTAGAGATTTTAGCGAATTTCTTATTTTTTAAACTACATTTTAGTCTCTTCTTTTTCATCAACGATATTGCATGTTGATACAGGCAGTTGGTAGGTTTCCAATCAGTGAAGCCACAGCTTGACGCTCTAATCGTCCCCTTCGTCTTAATCCACACGCTAAAAATTCCACTGGACCACTCGATAAAGTTTAACAGTTCACTTCAAAACTCAAAGGTGGTACAGAGACAATCATCCATTTCTGAAGTCAACATTATCCAGAACAAACAGGAACAAAAAAAGGTAAAAGATGTAAAAGACAGGAGGTCAAATAACTGTGTGGCTCCACCCTTCACTGCAGTTACTACTGGTGAGAGTGTAAAAAGGGGCAATTAGAGTTAGGATAAAACATTAACAGGACACTTATCGTAAAAGTTACAAATGTAAAAACTGCATTTAGACTCCTACACAGTTAGTGTTTAATGACGCTGGTGCTGGCTGGTATTAGTCATGGAAACAAAGGTCATTCAGGAGCTTATTAAGTCGCAGCTTTTTAACTATTAACTCTATTGACACGGTATCTGTTTGGTTTATTTCATCATTCGTGTGTCTCACACTCTGACTCTCTTCTCTCTCGAGGCTCAATACGAGGTGTAAACATGTTAATGATCATTTAGTGTCGATTCTGTTGAACGTCTCCTCCAGGCTGAAGTTTCATTATGTCTCTGATAGAGTGTTACGGTCCTGAGCTCCTCACTTCCTATTCATTTCAGTCTCATTGTGCTTTCACTGATAAGAGTGAGGCTGCGATTATTCCTACATTATCTCTCCTTTATGTTTTCCCGTTGTAGGTTCCTCAGGACGTATTAACGTTTTCTATTTCCTCTAAAGATAGCATTGTTCGATTTATTTTTTTTTTTGTATTGTTTATGCAGAGAAGTGAACAGATGACTTGATTGCAGCGTCACCTGTATAATCCAACAGCTGAGAGAATGTGCGTGTCATCTCTGTCAGGAGCTGCTGGTGTGAAGCAGCTTCCTGCGACTTCCTGCTTTCTTGCGCCCGATGACCCGACTGACTGACTGACATGTGTGAATGCATGTCGGCCATAGTCTGCGTCTGAGTGATGCCGTGGACTTGTGTGTGTCGTAAAGCTGGTGACATTTACGGAATGAGACGCAGCGTGATTGATGCATTGTGAAGTAGGAAGGGAGTGCAGCCCGCAAATCACCTTTTACTACAGCAACACACACACAAAGATGCAGATAGATGGCATGCAATATAGGGCACCCTATCTTTTTGATGCCGTTGTAAATTCCCATTGGTTAACGTGACATGGAATGCAGCACACACTGTTCTCTCTCTGGAGCCCGTTCACATCCACAACCTCTCACAGGGTCAGCAGTAGTATCAACAGATTAAAGTCACTGCAACACCTCCTACCTGAGAGGTCAGCTGCAGTGCAGGGAGCGGAGGTCAGGAGCTGTTGTTGTGTTGAGGTCATTAAGTGCTTATTGCTGTGAACTGTGAGCCCAGAGGTCACACGTGTTTACTTTTTACACTCGACTAAGTGCGAGAGCTGCATTCAACATGGTCCACACACACACACACACACACACACACACACACACACACACACACACACACACACACACACACACACACACACACGCGCGCGCGCGCGCAGCTTCACACACCGCATAAACCCTGATAGCCAGGGATGTGTTTTAAAATGAGGGGTGTAAATCACTAGTTTCATCGTGACATGATGTTTGATTAATTCTTTGCTCAACGATACAGCGCTGCAGATATTGCTGATAACGCAGTGTCTGCCTCAGTTTCAGTTTGACTCAGTTCAGAGGCCTACGATCGATAGAGGATGACATCATCTGCCCATTTAACACAGTCAGCTACAGAGGAAGCTGCGACCCCCTTTTGTTTCTGGTTTTGGCCACAAAAGAAAAAATACAACAGTTTAAATAATAGCAACCAGTTAAGTGCAGTAAATTTTACTTGAGTTTGACTCCACACCAACACATAAAACAGCCTAACCTCCAGAACATTTAACAAAAGTATGAAATTTGGCTCAATATATCTGTTGAGATTCACAGGCAAAACAATTGTTTTCTGCCGGTCACCACCATCAGCTTCAGCATTTTTGCATTGCAGTCTGCAGGTATGTTTTTTATGATTACGCTCGGGTGACTGCTGTGGCTGGAGGCATTATGTTTTAAGGTTGTTCATCTGTCTGTTTGTCCATCCCATTCTCATGAATACGATATCATAAGACCAGCCTTGAGGGAAGTTTGCAAATTTTGGCACAAACGTGCACTTGGACTCATATCTGATGAGAATTTGGTGATCACTTGGACTCATATCTGATGAGAATTTGGTGATCAGAGGTCAAGGTCCAGTGTACCTTGCTCATTCTTGTGAACACGATATAATGGCCTTGAGGGAATTTGGTCAAATTTGGCACAAACGTCCACTTAGATTCAAGAATGAGTTGATTTTTGATGGTCTAGGGTTGCAACGGTATGAGATTTTCATGGTACGATAACCATCTCGGAAAATATCATGGTGTCACAGTATAACAGAATTTATCTTATCATTAATCAGAATGACCCTTAAAGGAAAGAAAACAGAAGGGTTGTTGTTGGTTGAACAAACGCTTTATTGCTGTAACTGAATCTTGAAAATATTTTGTTAATGGAAGTTTGTGTAAAAAGTCTCCTCATAGAAAATAACTAAAATAAAGGGGAGAGTCTGTCCAGTCGTGTTTTTCCCCCAATATCATAGATAAGCAAATATACATGGTATGATAACCATCAGCTTTATACCTGGAAACCGGTAAATTGCTACAACCCTACATAGGTCAAAGGTTCAGGGTCACTGTGACCTCATTTGTCTCATTCTTGTGAATGCGATATCTCAAGAATGGTCTTGAGGGAATTTCACAAAACTTGGCAGAAACATCTGCTTTGACTTCAGAATGGACTGATTAGAATTTGGTGGTCAATGGTCAAGGTCACTGTGACCTTGTATCCATCTCATTCTTGTAAATGCGATGTAATGGCCTTGTGAGAAGTTTGGCATAACATTTAGATAAGACATAAGCCCAACATTTTTGTAAATTATCTTGTAAATACCTTTATTGTGTAAGGAGCCTGAGGTTTCTAGGTTTTTCTTATGATTTTCTTGTTCCCTTGTTCTTAAATTTGTGACATATGGTGCTCAGACTGTTGTCAATTACTGAGAAACACACCCACAGCTGGTTAATTCCACCACACCTGTGCACACCTGTGAAATGGGTGGGGCAGTTTCTATTTATGCTCAATGTTGGAGATAAAGGTGTCGAACACTCTTGATGAAGGTCCAGGACGACCGAAACGTTAGTGTTACATTGTGAAGCTGAGCACGAGCAGTGTGTGGGATTTTCTGTTCAAAGACTCAAGTAATATTTTCCAACACACCTGCATCTGAGACATTTGGATGTGTGAATACCCTTTTTCAAAGTCACATTTGGCACAAACGTCCACTTGGATTCAAGGATGAGCTGAATTTGATGGTCAAAGGTCAAGGTCACTGTGACCTCATTTGTCTCATTCTTGGAAATGCGATATCTCAAGAACAGCCTTGAGGGAATTTCGTCAATTTTGGCACAAACATCCACTTGGATTGAAGGATTAACTGTTTTTGATTGTTATAGGTCAAAGCATTGAGATGCCCGGCCAGGTACATGATGCTTCTTGAGTATTTTATCATATAAAGGCATTGTTTGCATGCAATAAGTGTCAACTGTCTGTTGACCTGTCTTTTCTCCAGAATCTAAAATATTCTTGCATTGCTGCTCCACTCCCTCCTTTTCTTACTGCTTTCCCAAAGGTAACAAAGAAGTAGAGAAAGGATGAGTGAAGGAGGAGAGGTGATCAGAATGGGTCAAAAGTCTTATCATTACCGTTACCGGAGCAGACAGCAATTACCGAAAGAAGTGTCCACATTACAATGAATTAATTATAGAGGCAGCAGCAGAGCATATTCGTAACTGCCTTAATTTAAACTCCATAGGCCTGTCAGGTTTTGTTTTACATTAAATATAAAATACATGTTATATAAATCATCAATAGTAGCGCAAACATGCACGCTATGACTTTGTGTTTTTAAGATGAGCTTGTGGAGATATTAAGAGCCTGGTAACATACATAATGGAGATCTTTTAATTTTTTAACACCACACTATAGCCAGTCTGTCAAAAGGTTAGAGTTGAACCGTGTGCAGGAGAGACCACAACACTGATCAACACTTCATTTGATAAGCAGCGCAGCACAGGCGATACATTACAAGCTCAGCAACATGTTTTGACCTTGAAAAACCCATTTCATGTAATTACTAGCAGATAATGAGATAATAAATCATAATCCCAAGAAGAGAGGGTTTTAAGTCAACATCTTGATATAATGAGATCAACACACTTTGGAGTAACCTTGGTCAACCCGCCCTCCATGATTCACTGACAAGTAGCGTCTTATGTAGTTCATAAATCCATGTTAATGATGTCAGACTATGTGAAGTAAACGCTGTGATAAACATTTAGCCCTGAGCTGATAATGGAGGTACTGGGGTGAGTGTAATGTCGCTCACAGTTTGGATAAACTCCAAAATACTGGAGTAAAATCTGGGAAATATGAAGGAGGCGTGTTTGCACGAATGGGACTCACCCTGCTCCTCGACTGCCACTTCTTTCTCTTCCTGTCCATGTTTCTCTTCTTTCTGTCTCCCCTCCACCCTTTCCCTCTCTCGCACCCTCTTCCTGTTATTTTAGTGAGGGTGGCTAAAGTGCAGGAATCATCAGAACAGCCCATGTGCAGCTGACTTCTATTCACAGCTATAATGGCTGACGCTGTGTGCAGCTGAGGCCCATTCAAAGCCAGAATGGCTCCTCCATGTACAGTTGATTTCTTCCAAGACGCCCAGTTCCGCCACTCGAGCCGTCTGCGGTTCAAAGCGGTTTCTTCCCCTGCCTGTCATGCTCTCCCTCCGTCTGCCTCCCTCCACCTCCTTTCTCCTCACAGATTTCTGAAGTTAATCTTTCCTACTTTAGAGTGTTGCAGGCCTTCCTGTGTCTGTCCTTTCAAATTAAAGTCACACATGGTCCAGTCATATAGGTTTGGATTTATATTATCATAGTGACACGTTAGTTTGTTTTGTATTTTTTTCTGCGACTAAGTGACCAGTGAAATCTTGCCGACTAATGACCGACGTCGACTATCAGGGGGCAGCCTTAATATTTACTCAGTGAAGTTTCTGTAATGTTGATATGACTGAGTGGGTAACGACACGTCTGCCAAGTTGAGGAGATGACATCATTTTACTGCAATAAAGCCTTTAAAACCAGGAAAAGACGACACTTAATATAATATGATATCAAAAGTAAAGTAAGGTTGTAGTCCTACATTTACAACAGTGACTGTCAGCAGTTGAGTTTGAATAAAACATGAGGATGCACCGTACTGCATCTGACTGACTGTCACCCCTTTGATTTATATTTAAGAGCTTTTCTGCTGCGATCCACACTTGTTGTCTGTTTCAGTAAATTGAATAAAAAAATGATGTAATATGAAAAACAAAGACGTTGTTCAGCTTGTCTTTCCAAATAACCATCTATTCACCTGCTCCTTCAGACCCAAACTTTTTTACCTCCACGTTTTTTGTTTTTTTTTTACCTTTCATCTTTTTACTTCTTCAAGTGCGCTTCTTATTCAAGGCTCGGCATTTTTCTTCATCACTGCCATCTCGCTCGCCTGTCCTCTGTTTGTCCCAGCTCCTCCAGGGCCTCTTGTTCATTGCTGTATAGAGTGCAGCCTCGAGCAAGGCCTGACATTTGCTGTGCTGCGAAGGGGGGGTCAGAGGTGGAGTGACTGGACTGTAGCGTGGAGGGAGATAACGCAGCGGCGGAGAACTTGACTGCATTACTAATGAGAGCTCTTTGACCCAATGTACCTGCTTCAACAAAGTTTGGTGCTGAGACGTATTCCTGCTGGAGTTTGAGTTAATTTCAGATAGACTTTTCATTTGGCTCTAAGTGCTGACTTCCTGAAATTGACAAATTCATTGTTTGCAAGCTGGTGTTATCTTACAGTTGGAATGGTAAATTTCCCCACGGGCTCGGCTCCTCACCGTCCAAGAGTTTTTAGAGAAAGTTGGACGAAAGCTCTCCTTTTTGTCACTCTTTCCTTTCTTTCCCTACTTACTTTGTGCAGACAGTTAAAGGGGATCTATAATGAGTTTCCTTATGTGACAGTGTTGGATTTTCAAATTAAACAAGGCCGGTCTTAAAAAATAATGAGATAAATGCGAATATAAGTTCACCCTGTGAGCAGACCGAACATTCTCCAGTGTTTTTTCTGCTTTGGAGACAAGCTTATGTCAGCTCATGACGGTTTTTTATATGGTTTTCTACTCCAGGCACACTATTGCAAGGGTTAACATTACATGCATAGCTACATGTAGCTAAATGCTAACGTTAGTGAAACATAAACTCAAGGTTGCCGATGTTGTAAATTCTCCCTGATTTTACATCATTTTCCTGCTGGAATATGTCAGGTTGCGTTTACAAACTTTGATTGGGTATTTTTCACAGTAGAAAGTGCTGCTATACTGCTAGATGTAGCATCATGATAACGTCAGGGAAACATGTAATCTCGGTTGCTAGTGCTGTTATTTTCTCGCTGATTTTGGATCAGACTGTGAAGATTTGGTTTTGAGGCTTTTATTGGCAGAAAGTCAGTTATACTCCATCACAGTCATTCACTGGCAGCAATTACCCTGCTACCTGTAGCGACATGCTAACATCAGGAAAGCATGTTATCTGGGTTTTCGATGTTGTAAATTTCTCCCTTGATTTTACATCATATTCCTGCTGGACCATGTCAGGTTGTGTTTACACACTTTTTATTGGTGTTTTTTCACAGTAGAAAGTGCCATTATACTCCATTACAGTCATTCCCTGGCTGCAAGTACCCTGCTACCTGTAGCAACATGCTAATGTGGGGAAACATCTTAGATACCGTTGTTGTAAATTCCTCCCTGATTTTACATCATATTGCTGCTGGAACATGTCAGCTTTCATTGGTGATTTTTCAAGGTAGAGAGTGCTACTACTCTCTGATACAGTCATTCCCTGGTGGCAAGTACCCTGCTAGATGTAGCGACATGCTAATATCAGGGAAACATATTCTTGGTTGCTAATGTCAAACTTCTCCCCGATTTCACATCATTTTCCTGCTGGAACATGTCAGGTTGTGTTCACAAGCTATTTCACAGTAAAAAGTGCCATTATACTACATTACAGTCATTCCCTGGCTGCAAGTACCCTGCTACCTGTAGCGACATGCTAATGTGGGAAGCATATAATCTTAGATACCGTTGTAAATTCTTCCCTGATTGTACATCATATTGCTGCTGGAACATGTCAGGTTGTGTTCACAAGCTTTTATTGGTGATTTCCAAGGTAGAAAGTCCTGCTACTCTCTGATACAGTCATTCCCCAGCTGCAAGTCCCCTGCTAGATGTAGCAACATGCTAATATCAGGGAATCATAATCTTGGTTGCCAATGTCAAACTTCTCCCCGATTTCACATCATTTTCCTGCTGGAACATGTCAGATTGTGTTACCATGCTTTTATTGGTGATTTTTGATCATACAGAGGACAATACTGTGTTACAATCATTCCCCAACAGCAAGTACCCTGCTAGATGTAGCTACATGCTAACGTCAGGGAAACATGTAATCTTGGTTGGCGATGTTAATTTCTCCCTGATTTTACACCATATTCCTGCTATAATGTCAGGTTGTGTTTAAAACTTTTATTGGTGAAGTGCCCTGTTATGCCAGGGAAACGTTTAAACTTTTTGCCAGTAATTTCTCCCTGATCTCGGATTATATACCTGCTGGAACATGTCTGTGTGACCAATCGGAGCAAACTGGGCTTTTCTCAGGAGGGGAGCTTAAAGCGACAGGTGCTGAAATGGAGCATTTCAGACTGAGGGTGAACACAGGTGTTGCAGTCCAGACAGTATGTGGACAATAACGTATTTTCTGACCATTAAAGGATGTTAACATGTTGTAGTAAAGACCCAAAATACAAGTATGAACCTGACAATGAGCAGAATAGGTTAGCTAGAAAATCAGCCGAACTATTCAACAGTGTGTTTTTTAAATTTTTTAACAATAGCTTTAATTGTTTAAATGCAGATGGAGCTGTGTTTGTATGCTGTCCATTTATCCAGTGAAGAATCAATCAGTGGATGAGTGAATGGACTGAAGGACCAACAGATGGATTTGGCGAGTTACTGTGGAATTTACCATCTCACTCAATGTGTGTGTGTGTCTTGTTTAATTGCACTCAGAGGCAGCCTGTAAACTAAATGCCTGTCATGTGATGGTGAACTGGGGACACAGAGGAATGTTCCTGCTCACTGAACTGGTGACCCAGTGGCCTGTGTGTGTGTTTCTGTGTGTGTGAGAGCGAGCCACAGAGGGCTGCATGCATGTGTATGTACAGCACAGGAACGCTGCAGAAACCCCCCCTACGGTCACAGTGGCAGTTTACGCAGCAACACCTCCCATAGTATTTATTTCAGTCTGAGTTTGATCTATGTTTATACCACATGTGTGCACGTGTACAAGTGTTTGTGTGTGTGTGTGCGTCTCTTGCATGCTTGGGCACGGTGCCGTCCTACCAAACCCTTCTGACGCTAAGCAGCTTTAGCTTGATCACCATCTGTTCAACCAGTCTGTGTTTGTGCACAAAGACTGCCTCACACTCCTCACCCACTCACACACACACACACACACACACACACACACACACACACACACACACACACACACACACACACACACACACACACACTCGAGCTGCTTGTGTTCAAACCCCAGCCGGTCGGTGTTGTGCTGTCTGCTGTGGCCAGGGGTGGTGTTTGTGTGTAGCTGTGAAATGGGTGCTTTCACATTACCACTGAGGTTGTGCTGAGTGTAATTTGCTGTGGGATGGGTAAATCACAGAAGGCTGCAGGTAGTGTTTGTGTCTGTGTCGGAGGGTTGCTGTGTCTCCCCGCTAGTTAAAATCTGCTCCGCTGGTGAACCCTGCAAACTGCTGTGTATCCCAGTTCACCCACAGGACAGCGAAGAACCAAAGAGTCGACGCAGTTTGATTCACTCCACTTCGCAGGCACGCACAAACTGTGACTATGATTTTTGGATGTCGGTGTGATCTGGGTCATCTTGACTTGCGCGATCATCAGAGCTGGAGTTAGAAGCATTGTAACCACGGTAACAGACAGCAGAACTTTATGTCTTTTGTGCTCCTGTCTGGGGCTGGGTATCATTATTCAACATTTTTTGGTGCTCATCAAACAGAAGTCTGAAACATCAAGTACAAAAATATTCCTCCCTGGAAGAATTCAGAACATTCACACATCATTCTTGTAAGTTATTGTACGATATGTCCTGATTTGAATCAAACTCATGCCAGTTATTTTATGGCCGCTTGATTAAAGATAATGTTTAACTTTTGAGACAGAAAATGGTGTGCAGGAAAATGTGTTCTCACAGGTCCTGCAGTTTTACACCAAAAGCACAAAAGCATACAGCTTGTGCATGGAAAGAAGTGCAGCACGTAATCTGATAGAGCAGCTAACTGGGATTTTATCTGAATCTGTGAATAATCACAGTATTCATTTTCTAACCCAGTGTCATCGTCCTCGCTGCTATTTCTTTGTCATGCAGATGGTTTTTGGTCCTTGACCACTGAGCCTCAGCTCACCGCCATGCACACCAACACTGTGACGCAGGGTTTGCGGTGGAGCGAATGGCATTCATTGTGTGTTTAACAAGTCATGACACATCAAACCAACTTTAGAGCACTTACGGCGACAAAGGCCCTGTGTGTGTAACCTGACGTCACCGTGTCTCAGCCAAAAATGTGCACATGAACACACACATACATTCTGCACCTGTGTGAGAGGAAATTACTCTGTACACCCGCAGACAGTGACACTCTGTAATCGTCATTTAAAAAGGGAAACAGGAAGACTGTCTTGATGCTAGTTAGCCAGTTAGCACATTAACAACACAATCTAATGTTGAAAGGACAGAGCATATTTACTGTGTGCCAGTGGACAGCAACACTAACCATCAGGAAACGTCTCTGCTAAAAAGCTCAATCTTACCTTATGTAACAAATTTGTTTTGGTCCCGCTTCCTTTTGACTTCAGTCATTTGTTTACTTTCCTCACTTCTGTTTCTCTTCTAATGCACTGAACTGAACGACAGTCAGAGTGGTTTCATTCTCCGACACTGATTTAACATGATGAATCTGTCAAAAAACATCCTGATGGGGGCCGACGAGGGCAACGGTTCAGGACATACCGCACCAACTCGGGTGACAGATGATTACCAGTGGCTCAACATTGACTGACGGCCAACCATCAGCTTGTTGTGTCGGGGCCTTAAAAAGGAAAAATTCTGATGTATCTGTCAGACAAGGCTGTAAAAATCAGACCCAACCCAACCCGGCAGCAGCTTTGGGTCCAAGCCCGATTAAAAACCAGAATCTCTACTGTAGAAATCATATTTAATTTATATATCACTTTTGTAGAAAATGAAAACATTTATAACAATCTAAGGGCTGACGTGTTTCATCACAACACTTCTCGTACATGTCTTCTCGTACATGACAGATTGGTCAGGGCAGGGCTGTGGTTTGCGGTGCATCTGATGGCATGGCGGTCCGTGGTGATGCAGCGCACAGATGATCACGTGCATCATAAAGCCAGTTCACAGTTTCTGCATCCACGTGTTGGCAGGGCTCTGCTTTGGTCCATGTGATGTAAATGTTGCCATCCGCACATGTCTGTGAAAGTCTGCATGTACCCCTATGAGGACGTTTGCGTGCAGCCCATTTTTCGTGACTGCTCCGACTGTAGATATAGTAAGGACACCAACTGCACATGCCCAATCTCTTGTTCCAAACTCCCGTCCAGTCCAAAACACTGTGATCTATCTCGCTGCAACGGCCTAATCACGATGATGTTAGTTTTCAGTTGAATATTTGACAGACATTCAGTCCAGACTCAGCAGCATCCTTTAGTTTCACTTCACCGGATGTTGGCAGCAGGAGGACGGCTAGCTCACCTCCCAGTGCTCCTGTTACTGTTTGGGGCTGAAGTGGAATGTCAGTTGTACTATGACTACCACTGCATGTGCATCGTGACTGCAACTCTGCAGACATTCAATGGGGAAAGAATGTCTGAGCCTTTACACACATCACTCCCACTGATGGGGAGGCAGATACGAACAATGCCAATCAAATTGCCTCGCAGCCCACCCTTCTGTCTTCCT
Source organism: Epinephelus cyanopodus (assembly GCA_026686955.1). Lineage (NCBI taxonomy): Eukaryota > Metazoa > Chordata > Actinopteri > Perciformes > Serranidae > Epinephelus > Epinephelus cyanopodus. The sequence goes on along the minus strand of CM048927.1, from coordinate 37,318,770 downwards.
CTTGTTTCCCATCCCTCTATCTCACACACTCTCTTCTGGTTCTCCACTACATTGCTCTGTTGTTCTGTCACTTTCCCTTCTCTCAGTCGCAGCCCCCCCCCCCCCCCGTTTCCCTCTCGATTCAGTCCATTAAAACTCCTGCTACTTATGCACGAGAACTGCCAGTTTCATAACAACAACAACAACAACAAAGCACCAGTAAACTGGCGAGAACCCGACCTGATTCAAGCCCAGAGAAATAATGAGAACTTGTAGCCTGGCCGGCAACGACATGGCGGAACAGGTCGAGCCCAAATGAACTTGGGCTGAGATTCAGGGCTCTGCTGCAGGCTGCCAGGTGGGCGATGTGGTACCTTTTTTGGTGACCAAGGTTGTTGCAGCCCTTGTGAAGATTTTCAGTCGTCACTTATCAATATCTGATCACATCTGCTGGGCTCACAGGTGTTTTCTTTATTATTAATATTTTAATTTACTGGTAATGTTATATAAATATCGGGGCTCAGGTGGGTGGGTCAAAAAGTGGCAGCCTCCTTCCCCACATCATCGTGCATCAGGATGTTTCACTGTGGATATCGTCATAAGCCAATATGGCAGACATTGTCCGATCCTAGTTTTGGCATTTTAAGACCAGAATCCGACTGGACTGGCATTGTGGATGCATTTGGTGTTTAGTTAAGTCTGGATACAAACCCTGATGTAAAGTCAGCGTTGTGCTGCTGTAGCTCTCCACTCCCTGGAACATTAAACAATGGCCTTGCTTTGTGCCGTATCAGAGTATTGTTTCAATATCAGCACAGAAACTCGGATATCACACTAATGTTTAAAGCATCAACTGTAAAAAATGTCAAACGATACCCGGCGTCGTGCCCGTCCCGTATCAAGGACACACACGCTTTATGATTATCTCATGGCCACATAATCCACATCATTAAACCTCATCATCATCGTCCACAAATAACTTCCTGTCAGCTAAGCGGGGAGCCACAGTGTGCTTCCCTATGTTTTAATCTGCCACATTACAGCTTGTGCCTGCTGACCTGTCCAGGGTGTTTCCCTGCCTTTCACCCAGTGCATGCTGGGATAGCTTCCAGGAATAAGCAGGTATAGAAACTAGATGGATGGGATTATGTGCGAGCTGCTGCTGCCAGCATGTTTAGCCCGTGTGTGTTTTTTCTTACACAAGATCCATTGCTTCATTTATCTGCCCCTCGTCATCCTCCTCTCCCTGCTGCTAACCCTCATCTTCCCCACACACACACACACACACACACACACACACACACATACGTCGACACATTATTCCACAGTGAGTACAGGTCAGTTCAAGCCCATTACCCCAGTGTAGTGAGAGCAGTTGTAGCCAGCAGCTTTATTTAGGCGGTGTGCTCCTGCTGTACTGCTCTGTAACCCTGACCTGTCGGCTTGTTAATTCTAACCCGCAGCCCTTGAGTGGTAGACCTCTGTTTATCCCATTGACTGAATGAGATGATACACTCACTCCACAGGAGGGATGATTCAATTTGTGAACCCTCCCGACCTCGGCAATGAGAACCAAAGTGCAGTCTCGGCTTCTCTGCATGCGGAGATATGCTGCTACACACAGCGCTGTGCAGGAAACGAGCATAACCCACGCTCAGCCTCCGTGTGCTCTGTGTTCTTTTGCCTCCTGGGTTAACGTTTTAACATAACTTTGATGCATGCAGTAGTAAGAGGAGGAGTTGTAGTAAGGCAAAGAGGAAAGGGTAGTGCGATATTGACTTTATTTACTTGAGTTTCACCCAGGGATTGGCAGCAAGTCAGGATGATTATCTGCTGGCTTTCTGCAGTACAGCACAATATTATGATGGTATGTTTCTGTCCAAATTAATGATTCCAGACAAACGTTATTAAAAACTGACAAAACTAGTCAGTAGAGATTTTGTGATGTGGAGAGTTTGGGCTCATATAACTCAGAATAATGTGTGTTACTTCACCTTATCTGCTCTGAACAGCAATTTGTCCATTTTATGTCATTTTGTCTTTATTGCTTTTGTGTATTTTGGGGGGGATTTTATCGTAGTGTGAGATCAGACTGTGCAGAGGTAACAGGCAGTCATCAGGTGAACAGAAGCGCACGTCAAGGTTACATTATTTGTACTTGTGGGTAGACAGTAGATGAAACATCCGTCCTTACACACCTTTTACAAACAACACAGACAATAGGCAGACGTTAAAATACTCAAGGTTCCAGTAACCACAAAATAATAACCACGAATAAAACACTAAAATAAAATTTCAACAAAAAAAATGTTGCTTCTGTAACTCGTCCGAGTGATGGCTGCTGAAACAAAGCAGCTCTTTGTTCTCCACCTCGGGACCATTAACCTTCATCCAGAAGGAAGAGACTGAAATTCAGTGTGCAGAGAGAGGGAGTCGACATTTAATTGAGCTGGTTATCTGCTCTAACTGTCTGGTGTAAAGGGACACCGGCTCAGACTGTGACTTACCCATCAGCCTGTCTATTAGACTATTTTACAGATTGACTCAGAGAGTTCTTGTTCTTTAAAGAACAGTTTCTAAACCATGATGCCAAAGAAAGAGAAATTGTGATAGAATAAGGTCGTTATGTCTGAAGGTGCTTGAAGGAGTGAAGGAGGGAGGGTGTGTTCACACAGTCCGACAAGTCTGATTTTGAGTCAAAGAAGCAAAAGCAGCTCCGGCTGTTCTGCTTCTCCATAATGTTGATGTGATAAACGACATGTTAGAGAATGTTAATCAGAGTCTGCATGGCTGCATGTAAACAGGAATATCAGTGAAATTAATTTTCATATATCAAGTGAACAGCCGAGTGGGCTCAATTTTGAAATTGGACCTCAAACAAATTAAATGCTGGTTTCACATTTTGCTTAGTTTAAGTTTAGTTTTGAGTGAATAATTTTCCCAAAGATTTTTTGGTGTCTCGATTGCCTTCCTCTCGATCCAGTTGACCCAAGATATTTGTAGATTGCTTCCGACTGTATGACTCTTAAGGAATGTGACTTCATGTATGTTTATGGGTTTAGAAATGTTTAATTAATCCTTGGACGACTGAGCAAATTGGCTTTGTTTTCTTTCAATAACATGGGGAGAGGAAGAGACAATGAGCAACGGACGATGAAATGACCCCAAAAATTAGCAAGAAATTAGTAAAAAGAGAAAATTCAAAACAAGAAAATTTGTAAAATTAGTTTAAAAAAAGGGGGAAAAAAGAAGCATAAACAAACAAATCCAGCTTTTTAAAAATAACTATAATTGTACAATTCTTTGCAATTTTAGGAACATTTCTTAACAGGTTGCTCATTTCTCGTTTTCCCCTCATATTTTTGAAAGAAATTGTGTTCTGCTGTCTGACTCTGAAGGGATGTGACTTCATCGTGCGGACATGTCTTCCAAAGTCAGTGATCATGTTTATAGTTTTAGAAATTTTTAATTAACCCTTTTACACCTGAGGAAATTGGCTTGGTTTTCAAAACATAGGAAGAGAAGGAGGCAATGAGCAACGAAAGATGAAATGACTCAAAACATTTGCATGAAGTTAGTAAAAAAGGAGAATTAAATACAAGAAAATTAGTAAAAAAAAAAAAAAAACAAGTACAAAGAAAAGAAAGTTAAAAACAAACTGAAATTACCTGAAAAAAAAAGAGCTTAAAAGTTCTAATAATTCTGTAACATAATTGTAGATGTATAGGCTAATAGCTTTTATCTTTGTTTCTGTCTTGGTTTTTAATAGTAATTTTATAAATCTATTAATTTCTTTGCAATTTGTGGAACATTTTTAACAAGTTGCTCATTAACTTTTTCCCCATGTTTTTCAAAGAAATTGCACCAATATGTTCAGGGTTCAAAGGTGTGAATACCTGCGAAGGTCGCCTGAAAGCAGCACAAGAAAATGTCGCTCCAGGTTTCAGAGGGTTTAAGTTGAGACTCCACACATACAACTCCAAATAAAAGCTGATCTTCTTTGTGTCTGAGTGAATGTGGAAGAAAAAGTTTGCTAATTTGTTCACTGTGTGAAGTGATAATGTGCTCACAGCTTGTTTCTACTAAAAAAAGAGAATTAAAAACAGTCATTGCAGTGTTACGGAATCAGACTGCAGGACCATGTATAACGAACATCACACTAAATTATTTTTCCCTCTGTGTTTTAGGGGTCCCTTCAGCGTGGTGCGGCGATGCATCAACAGAGAGACGGGGCAGCAGTTTGCTGTCAAGATCGTGGACGTGGCCCAGTTCACCTCCAGTCCTGGACTCAGCACGGAGGGTAAGAGATCACCGTCTCTCACTGTATCACTGCGTCTGTTACTCACTCTGCTGTTTCCAGCTGCTCATAAATATAACCAGAGATAATTGCTTTTTCCCACTCTGTTGCACACTAAAAGTTAATGCAATGGAGAGGTCAGACGCTCGTCCTTGTTTATGTGTGTATGTCCACACTGGCCTACTTCTCATTCACTCAGCCGCTCGCGTCCACACTTGGGAGTTTCACAGTTCAGTCAAAGTCTGCTTCTGTTGTCTTTGGGCTGTTTTCATTGAAGCAGTTAATTATGAAGCCACGCCAAGGGCACCTTGAGACAAGTTGTTAGGAGAGAACTCCTCTGTCTGTACGGAGATTTCACTTAGAAACACACTTTGTAAATCAGATTGATGTGTGATGCTGTAGGATGAACTGTATGTAGAGAAAATTTACCTTCACTGCGATATCAACATGTGTGATATAGGTGTCCCAACAGACGGCTTAAACTGCGATTATTAATATTTCTGCATCATGCATCCACACGCTGCATGCCGTGTTGAAACTGTGGCGTAGGTAGACGGCAACAACTCAACTTCATATTTTTGTTTAGTTACACAGAGTTTAATTAAACATGTGTTTTCACGAATACAAATAAAGGCTGCTGAGCATCGTCAGAATGAATCAGAGGTCTTATCAGATACCTGCCACGGGCTGAAGGAGCCGAGGAGGGAACAATGGAGAGAACAAGAGAGGAGGAGAGATTGAATTTAAGATATTTGGATGTGGGGGTTGGAGGTGATAAGACAGAAACTATTAGGCGAGCTGAGAAGTCTGAGGAGAGATTTAGAGGAAGGCAGGTCTTCTCTCAGAGACAGGAGAACGTGGTCAGTCAGCTGTGACGCAGGTTTACTACACCTCACATACCCAGCAGGTATTTTTAGAAAGCAATGAATACACCTCCAGTGCTTAACGTCTGACCTCATGTTCACGTATCACTGCGCTGTGTGGAGGGACGAGTCTTTTACTTGTTAAAATAGAATGATAAAACAACAGCAGCGAGTTTCAGACCACAGGCAGAGGTGTTGTCTTCATGGTGACAGTTCAGTTTATGTAAGACAATTATAACCAAGACTATACCTGCTGCTGTCACGCCTCACAACCCCCACCATCCCCTTTAGTTTTTATGCTAAGCTAAGATAAGCTAAACACATGCTTCTTGCATCCAACATCTCATCCTCAGAAAGACAGCAAATAAGCATGTTTGCCAAAATGTTGAACTGCTCTTTAGATGTCACCTCTGAATCATTGTTTCATGGTTTGTTATATTCCACTTAATATCAGTGATCTTATGAGTAGAGTGAGTGAAATTGTGTAACTTGCAGCTGTTATATAATTTAAGTCACATCTGTTATGCCTGCTTTTATTTAATCTAATTCATATAGTGTGAGTTTATTAACTGTCACACTCGAAGTTATCAACTGAACAGATGCAGAATTCACATTCAGTAAAGTGAAAACATGATTTTACATAAATAAAGAATATAAAAATGAAACATATCAAAGAGTTTGGCCAGCTCTTTGTCCACATTGAATCCGTTAATATGCACTTCTGTTGCATCACGTAAACAAACCACGCAGCTATCAGCTGTGCACTCGAGATCAGACTGGAGACGTAACCTTGTAAATATGAGTGAGTAGCCGATTACCTGTCTTCCTACGTTTGTAATTTACTTTTTTAATCAGAAAACACATGTTTTATGTTATAGCCAACAGCAGGCAGGTTGTTATTAGCTCCTTGGTGATTTCCCTCCAGCCAGCTGCCACCTTAATTATGTTTTATAGTGAAATAAGACGGTTTGGTAGATAACTTCTTATATGGACTCCACCAATCAAGCTTGGTTGGGAGAGAGTTACTTCCTCAAGTGAGAGAAGTCAAGTATCTCGGGGTCTTGTTCACAGGTGAGCGTAGAATGGAGCGTGAGATGGATCAGCCGTTTGTTGCAGCTTCTGCAGTGATGCGGCCGCTGCTGGACCGTCATGGCGAAGAGGGAGCTGGCCCATCCATGTCCCAACCCTCACCTGTGGTCATGAGCTCTGGGTAGTGACCGAAAGAATGAGATTGTGGATACAAGTGGCTGAAATGAGGGTGTCTGGGCTCAGCCTTAGAGATAGGGGGAGGAGCTCAGACACCCAAAGGTAGCTTGGTGTGGAGCTGTTGCTCCTTCGCATTTAAAGGGGTCAGTTGAGGTGGTTCAGGCATCTGATCAGGTTCCGTCTTGGCACCTCTCGCTGGAGGTGTTTCGGGTACGTCCCACTGGTAGGAGGCCCCGCGGCAGACCCAGAACACACTGGAGGGATTATATATCTCATCTGGTCTGGGAGCACCTTTAGGTTCTCCAGGAGGAGCTGGAAAATGTTGCTGGGGTGCTTTGCTTGGCCTGATGCCCCCGCAACCTGGTTGGTGCAGTTTTCTCGGTGACTAACTCTGCCATGTGTCGTAAACTGGACCAGACTGAATATCTGTACACTCATGGACCCTTACGTATACCATAGGTTACATGTAGCCATGCAGTCATTTTGAATGCCATGAAAACAACATCATAAAGCAACAGAACAACTCCAGAACCTGAGTTATCTGTCTTTTGTTCTCTGCAGCTCAGTATTGTTCAGTGTGATCGCTGTGGGCAGAGTCGCCGTTTTCAGCCTCTTTGTTCTGCTCTGGATGTGTGTGCGATTGTTGCTGCAGTCTGTTTGTATCATCTGCTCTTGTCTGTGGGAGCGGATGATCATAAATGTCTAAATGTCATCCTGGGGTTGAAAATTAAATTATTGGTATTTGGTTTGTTGTAGTCGAGCTCTGAATTACTGTACTTCAAATCCAATGAGGTTAGATTTGCTCTTAAATGATGCCAACAGAGATCTGTGTCACCAAGGAGGCGTCTCACTCTCTAACAGATTTCTAACCAGGCTGGTGTCATGGCTCTTTGGATGGGCTATCAGTCGGTCCACCGGTTTGGTACAAACCCAAATATCCCAACAACTATTGGGTGGATTGCCATTAAAATTTTGGACAAACCTTCTTTGTCTCTAGGAGATGTAAATGATTATCGCAATAATTTCTGACGCAATTAATTGCTCAGCAAAATTTGTTATCGTGGCAGGCCTAAGCTGACAGACAGAGGACACCAAGCCCCATATCAGACTGGTCATATGTCCAGAATTTTTCTTACCCAGCCATAATGCTGCACATCAACACCAGGAACAGGACACGCAAGTGTAGAAAGTATATCTATGTATGTTTGGATAGATTGCCGGTTGCACCATCTAAGTTTAATCCTTCTACTTGCTAAGATCATGGATAAGTTTTACGCCATGTCAGGAGCAGGCGTTAAAATCTCATCAGTTTCTATAAATCAGCAGCCTGATACACAACCCAAAGACCATGAACAACCCAACATTAACTTTCCTGCTAAAGTCTCCTCATTATCTCGTTTTGACCTTCACTCAGACTTGCTGAAGGAGCGACCAAACAAACATTCACTGGTGTGTTTTTGCTCCCAGGACACTAAATGTCTCATTTCTGGGAAGATATCCATCCCCAATGATTTGTACTTGTATCTTATTTCCTATACTAATACCAGGCGTGACATTTTCAAGCGATGGACGGTGCACACATGCTGTGAGTTGAAGATAATTAATGTTTCTTAGAGGAGCTTTACCTGCCACATTACACAGCAGCCTCCCTTACCACCTCTAATTCTCTCTCAGTGATCGAGAGTACATAATCCAGCATGACAGGGCGTCTCCTCGGTTTACTTAAGCTTCTACAAGGCAGACATAAAGTGCTCAGCCAGTCGTACTGTGATCCCCCACAAAACACCACATGCACGGTTCTCACACTGTAAGAGGGGGATTTTTAAAATCACGTCTGTAGGAGTCTGTCCTGTTCATGGTTGTGTTAATTTTAACAAGAGCGGAAACATTAAGAATCGTCCCGTCTAACACTTGACACCAGTGTGGCTTTATCTAGTATTGTGACACAATCAGAAATGCAACAGGGGCACATTTACATACGAGCGTGCACACACCTGCAGAAGCATTTAACTTGATGAAAGCCTTTAAAGAGTGGAGCTAAATGTCAGAGGACTTCAAGCCTAATGAGGACAAAAGAAAAGACAGTGAGAGAGCAGTGTGGATTGTTTTGGCTTCCAAGAGAAACTCAGCTTTTTCTTCTCTGATGACCACAAATCTTTCAAAAGCCTCGTTTAATTTTTCTGGATTTCATCACAATAACACTGAGCTCATGCTCACAGCAGGTCAACCTGAAAACACTGTTTGGATGTGTCTTGTACATGCTGGCCTTTTCAGGTTGTTTAAAAAGTTTCCATCCACACTGAAATACAAAATAGGTGTGGGACGTGTTTGCATATCTTTTTCTTAAAGTAACAGTGATCATCTGAAAAGAAGCGGTACAGACAGAGCTCAGGTACTCTGCAGGTTAAAGGTGTAGCGCCTCATACTTCACTTATTTGCAGTTTCAGGATAACTTAATTTAGTCATCAACATATTTTCTATTTTTGAATGCAAAGTTGTTTGATAAGGTGCACATAAATATAAATACAGATCAGTCAAACACCTGCACTGAGCGGAAGGACTGACCAGCTGCGGCTTCCCTCCCACGTCACTGTTTACGTCACACGCTGAGCTACACGTTTTCTTACTTGCTCACGCCCCCCATTGCCCCGAAAAAGGCACATTCTGTATAAACAAAAGTAGGTAGGCAGCATTTTGCTGCACTCCCCGATTTTGTTTTTATACTGCCAATGCTGAAAAAAGACTGATTGGGCTTTCCTGCAAATTTGCACAACTCCTGTTTAAAAAGGGCTTTTCATACAGTAGATGTTTGGAGAAGCAGCTGGAGTCCAACATGGAAACTAAGCTTTGTATTGCTGTGAACTGGGGCAGCAACAAAACATATTTTACACACATACTGGCAACTTTGTGATGACTGGTTAACTACAGGACGTGCACCTTGATGGTAGTCTCTTAGCTGTCTTCTGTCCTGTTGGTGTCACTGTGTTTCCACATTACACAGAGACTTCCTGTGAGCGAGAGCGAAGGATCTTGATTAAGTGTTCCCTCCGTAGAAACGGCGTTTTGATGTTTCTCTTGCCGTAAAAAGTGGTGATGAAAAGCTGGTGTGACAGATCACAGCAAACTCGTAAATGAAAGTTTTTCATTCTGGCTGCTCTCACAGTGCATGCTACCATCTCTCTTTATTGCCGTCATTTATGTTCACATGTGTACAGTGACTGCATGTGTGTGTGTGTGTATATGTGCACACATTGGTACATGGTCAGCACAGTCATTTATATCCAATCACAGCCCTTCCTCTGCAGCACTCAGGAATCCATCAAACCGTGCGCTCCCTCCCAGCGCCGGCCGGCCGCTCTCATTCTTGATTTGTTTTTATTTTCCCTCTTTCTCGTTGCCTTTAGAAAGCAGAGCAGTTTCACTTGAGCGGGCAGCTGTAACACAGCACCACAGTAATCAAGCACGCACACACACAAACGCACGGCACTGAGCTCAGACCAGGGGAAGTGGGTCAAATGGTTCGTGTCTTGGCAATGGATTGGCCAGCAGGGGCCTGACACAAAGACACACCCACACACACCAGCTTGTTTCTCTTCAGCCTGTCCGGAGGTCCGTCTGACGAATAGGTCAGCCCTCTGTGGGGATGAGAGAGAAAAGCTGGCCAGAGAATGAGCAAAATTCATCATGTGCCATCGCCTACTCACTTCCCTCCGCCTCTTTCATTCTCCCAGCTCTCTGATTCCTTCACTCTCTCCTGCTCTTCTCCTCTCTGGGTTTGTGAAGCTCTCCTCCTCCTCCTCCTCCTCCATCATCTTTCTTCCTGTCTTCCTCCAGAGTCGTAAAAGCTGCGGCAGTGTCTGTTTTTTCACTGTTTCTATTAGATTGTTGTGACATCCTGTCCTAACTGTCTGCTAAATCACTGTCAGGTCTCACACATACAGTAGCACAACACACACACACACAAATACGACGACTATTGGTCGACTAGGAAAATTAGTAGTCAGCAGCAGCGCTACATGTCACTCTAACCACAACCATCACAATCAAACACCATAACACCACCTTGTCTTATTCCTCAAACAGGCCTTTAATAAAGAAGCAAGGAGTGGCTTAAACTGTCTTCACTCTGTTGGTTAAATCATGTTTTAGTCCTCACTAAGTAGGCCTACACACACACACACACACACACACGCGCGCGCGCGCCTGCTGTACAGCACTGTGTGGTGCTGCTGTGGTAGCACGGCCTCCTTCCACTGCAGACTTTGACTCCCAGCAGGAGGAACATGGATCGCTGTAGAGATCACATCTGTGTATCACCTCCTCCTGCTCTATCTCTCTGTCTATCTATTTGCAATTTATTTTTCTCCTTTTCAGCACTAACTTTCCTGCTGACTCTAATTTCACCTGACTTTTTTATAAAGCGTCCAGTCGCTCTGCATGGCCAGCCAGTAGACGATGAGTTAATCCCCCCGTCTGTCCACTCCAGATAAAAAGCTGTTTTCTCTGTCTGCTTTTCTCCCTTTAGAACACGCCATGTGAAATTAGTTTCCTCTGACTCGCTTATATCTCCGACTGTTGTTCCTCGTCTCGTCTCTCCCATGTGTGTGTATCTCACACAGTCGCCATGCTTATCAGGATGCACAGAAATTATTGGCTGAGTAGCGTCATGTGAGATGATTAAACGTGTCCATTAAGTGTGAGTTTCATCGGCAGCTACACGAGTGCTACAAATGCTGCAGTGGTTGGACCCCTTTTTTAATTCTTGGTGTCACAGATTCAACAAGGTGCTGGAAACATTCCTCAGAGATATTGGTCCATATTGACACTATGACATTATCTGAATGTGGTTTTTCCAATCTTCTATTGTCCGGTTTTGGTGAGAAAACCCGTGTGAACTGTAGCCTCAGTTTGCTGTTGTTAGCTGACAGCAGTGGCACCTGGTGTGGTCTTCTGCTGCTGTAGCCCATCTGCTTCAAGGTTGGACAAGGTGTTGTTGCTTCAGAGATGGTCTTCTGCAGACCTTGGTTGGAACCAGTGCTTATTTGACTTCCTGTTGCCTTTCTATCATCTTGAACCAGTCTGGCCATTCTCCTCTGACCTCTGGCATCAACAAGGCATTTTGGCTCACTGGATATTTTCTCTTTTTGGGACCGTCCTCTGTAAACCCTAGAGATGGTTGTGCTGAAAATACCAGTAAAGACTCAGAGCAGCCCGTCTGGCACCAACAACCATGTTAACCACGTTCAAAGTCACTTAAATCACCTTTCTTCCCAATTCTGATGCTCCGTATGAACTTCAGCAGCTCGTTTTCACCATATCTACATGACTAAATGCATTGAGTTGCTGCCATGTGATTGGCTGAGTAGCTATTTGTGTTCATGTCATATCAATATTTGTAAACAGTAATTCTGTCTTTATTTGTCACTGCCTGCCTTCCAATAATGTTGAAGGTTTACCTCCGCACATCAGGGAGTAGATTTAAGTTGGGTTTTTCAATTTTATTTATTAGTTCATATTGTCAGTTAAATAGCAATGCTAGTTGAATTTTAAACAATGTATATTCTTGATAAAGTAAAAATACATTGAGCTGAGATTTCTGGTGTTGCACGCAGCCCATCTTGCAGTCTTATCAGTGTCATCCTCCTCTCTACCTTTCTCTGACATTTTTTGTGGTTATGAGTTCTGTTGCTTACACACTTTTGTTTGCGCACTCACACACACACACACGCACACACACGTTAAAGCAGTGAAAGGGGCCTCCCTGCAGCAGTTGTTCTTGGCTCAATAAAGTCGGTGTCGTGATTTGCTTCTCATTTGATAGAGTATCTTTGGTAATCTCCAGCAGCAGTTACGGTGACGGACAGAAGCAGCCAGCTCACCAGATGACATTAAATGTGGCATGCCGCAATGCCCTTAAGGTAGCCACTTATCCGGCTTTAGCAGCATTAGCATCGTGTTAGAGCTAGCCCACGCCTCGTGCTTGTCCTCAGAGGATTAGCTTAATGTTAGCGCCGCGGCTCGCAGCAGCACAAGTGGCTCACGGCTTCAACTGGGAGCTTAATTAAATGTCACTGCATACATAGAAGAACAATACAGTAAATTTTCATTATAGTTCACACGGGTATGCGTGTGTGTGTGTGTGTGTGTGTGTGTGTGTGTGTGTGTGTGTGTGATTGCATGCTATCACATCTACTCAGTTCCATCTTTTTCACATTCAGTGTCCATAAATCACCTCCAGCAGCAGCTGTCGGGGGAAAACCTTGTTGGGGATCTGGAATATTTAGCTTTCATATATATACTGTATATTGAGCGCGTATATTTAGACACAGTGTGGCTGCTTCAGTCGTAGAGACGGATATTAAAAGTTAATACACTCATGTGCACTCGGTGATGCATTTTCAGCAAATGAGCCTGAGCTGAAGCAGAAAGGTTGCGTATGTGATGGATATTTCTCCGGTTGGCTTCAGCCTTCAAAAGGTCTCAGAACAACAGCTGCCAGGAGGGAAAGGAGTGAGGAAGGAGCTGCTTTGTGGAAAGTATGAATGGATGGATCAAAGGATTGAGAGATTGAATGGAGGGATGAAAGCCAGATAGATGGGATAGGCTATGTTTAGATGTTCATACTGAATCCCTTTTGTTTATCAAATCCAATCTGGTAGATTGACTGCCTGCATGTAAAACTTGTCAGATTTGTGTTCAACATTCTCCATCTGTTGCTGTTAGCGAGGGACGCACATTAAGCAGCGGGGCCGTTTGAGGTGGAGAATTGAAACGTATTGGCTTCACACCACAACAATATTAAATATGTTTTTACTCCACGTCAGGGCATCAAAGTCTGGAGTTATTCTTTTTTTTGGTATGTGATCGTGGCCTGTCGAGACGCTACACACCTAAAATACTAAACGCTCTATTGTTGCAGCAGGAGAATGATCAGCACTTTTTGAATAATACTCAATGCTTAAATTAGCCATATGTCATTTTATATCATCAGGTACTATATGTTTTATGTCAGTCTTGGAGATCATGTGTCTGAGAAACATGACCTCTGTTATGAGGGTGCACAAGTGAGCTGCCTTGGTCCTTAATGATTCTCACTGTACATGCTTCCACTTGTTTGTTTCCATAGTTACACAGATGACATGCAACTGTACATCTCTGCTGAGCCAAATGATGCTGCAGCCATGAACTCCATTACGACCTGTCTTTGGGCAATGAATAAATGGATGAGCAATAATCTCTTAAAGTTAAATGAAGACAAAACTGAAACCCTGAGAAAGAGAAATGCTGCAAATTAATCTGGTGAATTTAACTCCCTGGATTGAATCCGGGGTGATGAGTCTTGGCGTGATCCTTGATTCAGATCTAAGCTTCAAGTCCCACATTAACAAGGTGACGAAAACAAAACTAAGGTACGACCATTTCTAAATGAAAAGATGCAGAGAAATTGATTCATGCCTTTGTTTCAAGCCGACTCGACTACTAATTTTAAGCTCCTCCTCCTTGCATACAAAGTCCTAACTGGGCTGGGACCGAGCTACATCTCTAACTCCCTTGTTAACTATTTGTCCCCAAGAACACTGCGATCATCTGCTGCTGGTTTATTGGAAGAAGACTGAGGATGCAGCCTTTGTCAGTGACGCCCCACAACTATGAAACACACTACCTATAGATATCAGAGAAGCTAGCTCGCTAAATATTCTTAAAAGAAAGCTACAAACATATCTGTTCACTTTAGACTCAAACTCGCTCTGACTTCCTGATACAGGTCTGAAACTATTTCTCTTTGTTCTTCACGCTGCTGGAAGTCTGTTTCTGTTTTATGTTCATTCTATTTTCATGTGAAGCACTCGGTGCTTACACTGCCTTTATTGTAAAGACTTTGTGCTGCATCTCTTGTATGAAAGGTGTTATATAAATAAAGTTTATTATTGTTATACACTGCAGGGAAGTACTGATACACAATCTGATACACAGTGGAAACTGCTTGTATGGATCAAAAAGCTTGAGACAGAATAATTCCAGTGCTGTTTAGATTATTTATTTATCAAGTAATCTGCTTGGAGTCTTCTCTTTGGGTCTTTTAATATATGAATTTTGTTTTTACCTTCACTCCCTGGATACTCTGCCTTGCACTAACCTGCTTCCAGCCGTCTATCTGAGGCTGCTGCTGCGTGCACATTGAAATCATAACGGGAAAATGAAAATAATTTTCTCTCAATGAAAAACGTCGTCCTTGAAGCTACTGTCTGCTGGCGATGGAGACAGAAAATGAATTCACACGAGGAAAGATCTTGTGAATAAAGCCGCCCTCGTGTATTGGCACATAATCTGTATCGGCCAATATCGACTTTAAAATTAACTATCATGAACGGCCAACATGCTTTTTCTTATTTTGCACAATGAATGAATATTATATACATTGAAAAGTATTGTATTTCATGTGTCCATCTGCTGATGGACCGTCACAATAATATGATGTTAATTCCATTGCTGAAGAGACTTGATGATCACCATCACAACAATATCTGTATCGGTGATTAGTCAAATGACTTGTAACATATTGGCATGTTGGCAAAAAATCCAATATTGTGCATCACTAATATATACCTATGTCAGTTACATTAGTCAATAGGGTTCCCAGGGTCATGGAAAACCTGGAAAAATCATTGAAGGTTTTAGAAAAGTCATGGAATTTTGTTGTGTGTAGTGAAATTGTTGCAGTAATCTTCTGTGGATAACCTGTAACGTTGTGTAACGTCAAAGGTATGTCCTGTAGCTGTCGACGTCATGCAGCTCAAATACGTCTACATGGGACGTTTCTTTGTCGCTCTTTGACTTGTCTTTGAACAGAAAACCCTGCACGCAGGAGCCTTGCTCAGCTTCACCATTTATTGATGACAGTAGCGTTTCGGTTCTCCTGGACCTTCGTCAAGAAGAGTGTTCGTCAAGAGGGTTGAACACTCTTGGATACATAAAATAATAAAAGATACAACTTGTGCATTAGGAGGAGTGTTTCAGTTAGCTCAACCTTAGCTTCATTTAACACTCAAAGCGTCCAAACAGTTGTCATCCTGGTGATCTGAAAATCTGTTATAGCTGACTGGGAACCAGTTGATGGGTCTTCTTGTGTTAACCTTAGCACAGTTGCTATCACGGTACAACTAAAAGTTTGCGGGTAGAGCTCGTGCTTGTGAGCTTTGGCTCTACATCACTGTATTCTGCATGCAGCTGAGATCATTGTACCATGACCCCCATATTGTGACAGTGGCACAAACACACGGACTGTTACAGCCTCAGGATCTACAGTCAACAGCTGGATTGAAACACCTTAATTATCAGCAAACAAGTTGGAGAGACAGCTGGTGGTCTTCAGGGGTGGAAACAGTGATGATGATAAGGATGCAGAGTGGAAAAGTAGAGTGGTTGCCCCCACCCAAGAAAGAAGCTTGTCTTTATGATGCAGTTTGACTGTTTCACCGCAGTGCTCCTCTATACTGAAACTTTTCAGTGTTTCATTTAAAGTCTTTGTCATCCAGTGATGTGCTGCAGTTCAGTTAATGCATCACCGTCCATCCTTCCTCCGTTCAACCCGTTTTACATGACACAACAATTTTCAATTTGCATCAGAGAGGCAGTGACAGAATATTGATTTGTCTGAGCAGTCTTTTTTTCCCCACGTCAGTCTCGTCAACGCCCTGGCTTCATCAGATAATATCAAATTATCTTTTCCTCCGTTTTCATCCTTTAAAAGCAGAACGATATGTTTCACATTTGTCTCACGAGGAGAGCTTTATGTGCTGGTTTGTGTTTTTTTCCTCTGCCTTCTCTGTCTGTCATCTCTCCCCAGTGATTCCTCCCAACAGCCGACTGCATTGTTCTTTTCGGCTTCACTAACCCCCTCCATTAACCCTCCTCTTCTGAAGGAACCAATTAAAGTGGTAGATGCTTATTGCCAGGCAGCAGTAAGAGGATCTCAAATAATGGGATTAATACAAACATCACTTGAACCTAAAGAAGAGCAGAGACGTGTTGCCAATTTGCACACGAGACAGTCCTACAGATGAGTCATCGTTTTTTTAGGGAGTATGCTGCGCTGTGCATTTTCCATTTTCCTCTCTGCTAACAGTGAGAGCTAAGCTACAGGAAGCCCTGAGGTAGGCAGCAGTGTCTGAAAAGCCGAGGTGTTACGCCGGGAAAGCTTCAGGGTTCAGCTACTCAGACTGGTGTAAAATAAAATATGGTGTGGTGTAAATATGTCTTTTTTGCCAGTAGCGCCGGAGTCTGCAAAATAAGGAGAGTGCTTTATGATGTTGTGACGAGGAAAGAGCAGTAAAACCTTCAAATCTGACAGGGCTTACCGTACTGAACCAAAATGATCCAAGACTTCTAATGATGACGTAATAAAGGAGAGAAAGGAGCCTGGGTGTAGTGTTATGTTGCTGATGGGTCAGGGCGCCTGCACAGTGGGGGATAGCATGGACCTCTTTCATGATACGCCCACCTGATGAAGCCCAGAGCTGCCAGCTGCAAAGAGTTATACAGGGTACATTAAGATGTTGGCAACATTATCAGTACCACAGATAGTTGCCTTGCAGTGCCGGAGCCCTGGGCAACCAATATACCCATCAGTGCTCAAACATGTTGCAACTGTGATATCACTCACTGATGAAGACATTAATGTGAACTACTATTGTGTGCACAGTTGGGATACAGGTCATAGGAAATTGCAGATTAAATAGTCAACTGAACCCATTAAGAAGAGCAATGTATTCAGACAGAGCTTTTGTGAATTTGGTAGTACGATTGCTTTATTGGAAGTACAGTAGTACCATTGGCAACAGCATACAGGTTAGGCCTAGATAAGAAATGAGCTCTCTCGCGCCCCCATTTTGTTTGATGGGGTCAATAATGGAGGGGTCCCCTCAGATTATGTGTGGTCATATGCCTACAAAGTTGCGTGGTGATGGGTGAAACCCTTGAGATGTTATACACCTTTATGTGATGAGCCACGCCCTTAGCAATGTTCATTGCCTTATAGAAGCTCAGTTTTAGTAAGTTTTCCAACTTTTGCCAAGAGGGAACTTTAGATATTGGTCCCTAGATTATGTTCACCCAGTTTCATGCAGATCGCTCAAACTTCCTAGGAAGAGATCCATTTGAAGTGTTTTTCAAAAAATTCAAAATGGTGGAAAATCTATAGAAGCAGAAGTTATGGGTTCTTGAGGCAAATGTGTTCCTCATGAGGAGAGACATCTCTGTGCAAAGTTTCATGTCTCTACCACATACGGGGCATGAGATATGCCCATTCAAAGTTTGACATTTCAATGGGTTGCTATAGCGCCCCCTTTGGCCAATTGATGTAATATTGCTTCATTGGCATCCTCCCATGAGCCTCTACCACTGTGCCAAATTTCACATGGATTGACCAAGTCAGTGAGGAGAAAAACATGGAACACACACACACAGAGTTTACATCATTATATAGTAAGATATAATATACAGACAATATTATCAATATATGTTGGCTGTAGGTTGGTACATATCATGTGTGTGTAAATTAAATATTCCAACCTCGAGGCTGATTATACACTGCAAGACTGCAGCAGTGTTTTCTTTCCACAGTTTATTTTTCTGACTTCCTTTGATTCCACTTTTCAGACTGTAACAGAACCACTTGGTTAAATTGGACCTGGGATGTCAGCATTTCCATTTCTGGCTTAGAGAAGTTTCTCTTCTTGGCTGTATCACGATTCTCCATGTTGTAAACTCTCACTCTCAAGGGACAAGGCCTCTAGACTCAGAATATACTTGGTAGGGATATGTAAATGATGATTGTTTTCAGCTGTCATAGTTATCAACACCTGATCGTTCCTACGCTGTGATATAAGAACGTTTCATGAATCCCGCGTGAACCCCAACGTAAGATGATTTCTACGCTCCAGTCTGCACTGGTTTGTAAGATAGATTGATGAATGAGGGCCATTATATCATCTTTCAGTTGTAGAATTAATAAGGCTAATCAGTATGTGATGACAGAACATATGAATGCACGCTGGTCCTGCTGTCATGTATGCTCATCTCCCTGTGTCTGTTTGCTCCTCAGATCTGAAGAGGGAGGCCAGCATCTGCCACATGCTGAAGCACCCCCACATCGTGGAGCTGCTGGAGACGTACAGCTCAGACGGGATGCTCTACATGGTCTTTGAGTTGTAAGTCTTCTCCCGGCAAGGAACATGACTCAGACATACAAGTCACATCAAAAGCTCATGTGGGTGAAAGGCAGAGATGGTGGGCGGGGTCACAGTGGGTTGCGCCTACCGGAGGACGTACAGTCGGAGCAGAGAGAGGAAGGAGAGAAGGATGACAGTGTGAGGAGGGCGGCTGCAGCAGTAGCAGGACAGAGAGGAACCCTGCGGTGGTTTTATATAATCAGCACTGATATGAGAAAGCTTGTTAGCTGAGGATGGGGGTGGGGTAAGAAAAAAGAAAAGGGGGGTGACGGTGTGCAGGAGGCGAGCGCAGTCCCATATATATGAAGGGAAAGAGATGAGATTAAGATTTCACACTCGCTGCTACCTCCAGCCTTTCTCAGAGCTGCGCCTCTCCCCGAGCTCCTCCTATCTTCATCTTTCCTCCTCTCCCAGAACTAATTCCTTTATCATTTAATTCTGTTATCACTGAACAGGCGAGCGCTCGGGTTTCGCACACAGTTCCATCATACGGCTCGGTGCAGGGGAGAGAACTCTCAAGGAAACGCAAAGCGAGCTCCATTTAAAGGGATTTTCATGGTTTTGGAGCTCATTTGTGCACAAGCTTGTGTTTCATACACACTAATGCACACACGTGGGAGTGCAGGTGGATTTGAGGCGTTCTTGGAGTGGTGCAGAGAGCAGCGCTGATAACGGGGTAAACATGGCAGATAGATGTGGACAGCTTCATGTGTCTCCCTATCTCCCTGGTCTCCCTGCCGGCTAATCAGGCAGCCTTAAAATGTGAGAGTGTGTGTGAGGTGATAGGAGTGGAGGAAATATGGATGTGCCGCAGCCAAGTCCTACATAACAGCCCTGTTTAATTGGTGCAGAGGCTTAGTGACAATAAAGAGTAGGTTACAGTAATTGGGGAAGAATGGGAACAGAGCAATTATGAGAGACAGAATCGGCTGAAGCTAAATGACTGGGCCATAATTAAGTGTGTGTGTGTGTGTGTGTGTGTGAGGATTGTCACTCAGTCTTCAGTGTGTGTGTGTGTGTGTGTGTGTGTGTAAGTAAACAGCCCGCTAAACAGGACCAAGGCGATGTGTAAGGGCCTAATGACCGCAGCTTAAAAGTGAGTCCCCGGCAGCTTATTGATTGCGAGGTGCGAGACGTGCTGTCACCTTCGGCTGCAACCTGATTCTCACTGCGCTGAGCAGCTGTTATTGTCAGAGCTGTATCTTTACTGTAAATGACTCTGGAGGGATTTTATGAATGCAAAAGCATTAAAACTTCACCATTACAGAAACAGCCTCTGCTGCTGAAGGCTCGGTTAATATGCTGCATGAAGTGAGTGCAAATATTCTCATCTCTCTGAAGGTCTTCCACATCTCTCCCTCTGAAAAGAACCTGACCGTCCACGGATTTAAAACTTCTTTTTGCTTTGAAACACACTCTTAAATACTTTATTATAAGATCAACTGATTTCACTCAGTCAGGAGGATGAGTGTGCAGAGACACTGCTGTGCTGTGCACACCTGTTAAAAATCATTTATTATCTCACAACCTGCGAGGATGCCTGGTTTTAAAAAACACCCTTAAGTTTTGGCCAAGGAGGTTATATAGAGGAGCTGTCACTGCGTCATATTTCATCATGTCATTGGGATGCAACTCATGCGCAGTAAAATCCGATCTGCACTTGCCAAGGCTCAGTAGCTGGCACTCTATTGTAAAATATGGGGTTAATTGATTCCTTTCACTGAGGTGTCTGTAGTTGGCCTTGAGTTGGAATATATTTCATATGAAAAATAAAGATACATGTGACAATCACAGCTCCGCAATTATTGAAAAGATCCTTAACAAAGACCATCAACTACTGCTTTCACCCAAGTAGGCTTAAAGAGTGCAACCCAAGAGCACCTGAGAGAACACCGTTCCTTTTGACCTTCATAGACCACAGGTCAAAGTCACTGTGACCTCGTCTGTCTCATTCTTGTGAATGCAGCATCTCAAGAACGCCTTGAAGAAATTGTTTTAAAATTCGACTTAAACATTCACGTGGACTCAGTGATGAACTGATTGGTATTTCATGTGAACACAGTATCTCAAGAGAACCTTGAGAGAGTTCCCTCAAATTTGGCACAAATGTCCTCTCGGACTCAACAGTAAACTGATTAGACATTGTCGGTCAAAAGTCAAGGTCACTGTGACCGTGCGTCCGTTTCATTTTCGTAAACTCAGTATCTAAAGAGAGCTCTGAGAGAGTCCTCAAATTTGACACAAATGTCCACTTTGAGTTAAGAATGAACTGATTATATTGGTGGTCGAAGGTCAAGATTCACTGTGACCTTACAAAAGATGCTTTTGACCATTACTCATTCATTTCAGTTAACTGATACACAAATTATGACAAACTTTCACACAAGGGTCTAACAGGATAAAAGGATGAAGTGATGAAATTCTATATCCAAAAGGTTAAAGGTCACCTTCACTGTGACATCATAATGTTCTACAAAAACACTTGTCATATCTCAGGAACAGAAGGGGAGACATTTGGTCAGATACTGAATTGGTGACTCTAATCTTGAAGCTTTGCTGATTGTGTAGATCTTCTGTGTGTGAAGCTTCCATGTTTTCACTGACATAGATGTAAACTTTTAAGTGCAACTTGACTTTTGGGCTGAGGTGTGCAACTGCAAGGCTGTAATTCTAGTTTCCAAATTTATTAAGACAATTCAGTTCATTCAATGCGTAAAGTAAAACAAGAGATAAAGCCGTTCTGCATATTAATACAACATGGTTAGTGATGATAATACTTCACATGTGGATTATCGTCAGACTGTACAGTTTACCAGTGTTCTCTGAACGTCTCATATGCAGGCTAGGGATGCACGATATTGGGTTTTTTGCTGGTATCCAGTATGCAGATATGTAACAACTCATTTGACCAAAAACTGATACTGATATAAATATATCCACTTTTTTCCCCACCTAATGTTAGTGATGGTCGAGTCTCTTCTGTAGTGGAACTAACATCATATTATGCATGCATGCTCTTGCATACTTATCATGACGGCCCACCAGCAGATGGAGACTTGAAATACAGTACTTTTAAATGTATGTAATATTCATTCATTGTGCAATATAAGAAAAAGCAAGTTCTTATTAAAGCCAGTATCAGCCGATACCGATGATGAACTGGTATTACCGTGTATCCCTAATGCAGACTACTGTTACTGTTGGCAAAACAAGACAGTTATGGCCAGCAGCTCCACAGCGCAGGCCATAACAGTAACAATAATGCTGCTGTTTCAAAATCAAGGAATACATTTGTTACGCAGAGCACTGGCATCAGGACGTAGCACAAGCAGGGTGCTATTTTTATTTTTATTTTTTTTTTTAAATATACGAATGATTCTCTGTCAAAATCAGCAGGGGAGGCTCGTAGAAACAGCTGATGCAGCATGTTGTTTGTGGCACGCCTACTGTCCCTCCTACATCACCTCAGTGTTGGCTCTGCATGAAGTGCAGGAAGAATATTTTTATTCTAACCAGGGAGAAATGATCACATTAAGCATTTACATGGTTATTAGGCGCCAGAATTCTCCTATTAAAGGGTGATAAAGGTTTACACCACCCTTCTCAGCCCAATCAATCAGCCAGTCTTTTCCAATCTTGGTGGTTATGTGAGGCATTTTTACTGTGATTATTAGTGGAATATTGGGGCCCATTTAAATGCACTTAGTGTAACTGCACTTTATTTACCGTGTTGTTCATTGACAGGTCTAAAGAGTGGTGCAGTGGGCACAGGAATCGATATGCAAAAGGATGTTTAAGGTTGTCTCTATCTATGGCTACCTACAGGTGTTGAAAAAGCACCCAGTTCCACAACATTTAAAGTTTATGTAACAGAATCAGGCGATCTCGTGTCTTTATAGGAGTTAATCATCTCCATCTGTGTATTTTACTAATCAAACAGGCTCTTAAAACAAGATTTCTGAGTAATTATGTTCAGAGAAGATCAAAATTGCCCTCTTGGAAGTACACACAAAAAATAACAAATTTCCTCATATCTCTCCATCTGAAGTTGTTTTTAAAGAATAACTGTCACCGTGTCTAAATCCCCGAGTCAGCCCAGACAGGAATATTGTCAGCATCACGTCAGCAGTTGTGGTGATACAGCTGTTTCTGCATCAACCCTCAGAGACAGAAACATAATTACAGCTTCTGCTCCTCTGACCGCCGTCTTCCATTTCACCTCCACTACCAATCACAGAGACGTTTTAATAAGTGTGACCTTTCCTTCGTACCCAGACTCCTGCCCTGACCTTTACACCACACTGATCCTCTGTCTCTGTCTGTCTCTATTTCCATCTCTGTCTGTATCAGTATGGATGGAGCAGACCTGTGTTTTGAGATTGTGAAGAGAGCTGATGCTGGCTTTGTCTACAGCGAAGCAGTTGCCAGGTGAGGTGACACACGTTTGATGCTCTCTCTCTCATGCTGTTCTTGATGTTTGTAACCATTAGATATACTTAACTGTGATGTAACGATATCTGTCTTCTCCTCAGTCACTACATGAGGCAGATCCTGGAGGCGCTACGCTATTGCCACGACAACAATGTCATCCACCGAGACGTCAAGGTATTTCTGACTTACATTTAATTTTCACACTTTACTACAACCGCACTCTGCTGAAGCTGCAAAGTGGCTGTGTCTGCCTGCGAGGCGTTTAGTACGAGCAGCTGAGGTAATGTTAACACATGAGGAGTGACGATGCATCGCAGAGACGTGATTATAGAGAACGACACAGAGTTGTTCATTTAAAGCTCCCAGAAACAGACACAGACAAGTGTAAAGCTGCTGCCTCACCATCACTTCGAGTCAGACCTACAGTCTGACGGTCTGCAGGCAGGAGAAGCAAAGCAGGATTTATACTTGTGTGTCAGCTCTATAGAGAGCCTGTGCTGTAGCCTACACACGTGGTCTACGCTGTTGTGAGCATTTATACTTGTGTGGTGGTGTGTCTGCGTCACTCTGCAGTTACACCTTCAAAACACAAGTCCGTGGTTGGGTTTCTGTGAAGTGCTGTAAAGTTTAGTTGATTCAAAACACACATTAAACACACATTAAACATGGCTTAATAGAGACAATTCCAAACACAAGTACACAAATCAGCTTCACTATAAGTCGCAGCATTCACAGACAAACACTTGTCTTTATCTGGACACATTTTCCCCACAAATACAACATGCTAACATTATTAGCACAAGCCTATGGCATTTTACATTGTACAAATTAGCTTAGCGATGAGCGGAGATTTCCTCTGCTCATATGAAGCCAGGATAAATCACATGCAAGACTTTAAATGTTATTTTAGTGGAGGCTTTATTGTCTTCACAATTTATTGTTTCTTTTCTGTGAAATTAAGTAAATAAAAGCTTTCGTCTTGTGTTTTTGGCTTCAGGAAAGTTAAAAAAAAAATACACGGCTTTCCAAAATTTGAGGATATCTGTTGTCAAAGTCGTAGGTTACATATGCATTTCTGCACTTTCCCTTATTCTGATAGCTTGACAGGCCTCCTGTCTAGTTACGGTTGCTAATGTGGGATTGGACAGTAGCCAGTGTGGGGAGGGCCTTGGTGAAGGTTTATGTTGCTTTATACCAAGAGGTGTTTCTATTATTTTGCCCACCACATTCATATCAGTGAGGGTAGTCTGAATAACAGAAGGTCTGTACAGAGCATATATTTCAGCAGCAACACAAAGCACCTCCCCCAAAATGATCCAGGGTGTCTGCCGGCTGTTAAAATGTCTTAAATTGTCTTCAATTCAGATTTAATGGGTCTTAAATATCCTGACAGACCCAATAACTGTTGTTCAGTTTGAACTGACATCAGTGTGTTTACTTGGAAAGGACTTACACATGTGTCACACACACATACACATATATGTGTATTTCCATTGCAGGTTTGGTCTTAAATTTCATATAAGGTGGTATGAAAAGGTCTGAAAAAAGTCTTAAATTTAACTCTGTTATATCTGTCGACACCGTGTGATCTTAAAGTTGATGCAACACTTTTCCAAAACAGTTCAATCAATAATAAAAATAACAGTTAGCTGCAGCCGTAAAATGACTTCAGTCAGTTCACACCTACTGTAACTCAATTATCTGATGGTCAATCGAGCACTTAGTGAATCTCAGTCTCCCTGAGAAACAGCTTGATACTAATTTACACTCAGAATCAGCAGCAGGAAAAAGAAAAATAATCTTCAGTTGCCTGCTGTGGTATTAATTGTTAATTTTTATGCTTGTAGGCTGCAGCATTATTATGTTTACATCTGCAGGTCTGAGCTGCTGCTGCTGCTGCTACTTTCTTTTCCTGTAGGTGGCGCCTGTTGGCATGTGTAGACTGCCTCAGCCTCCTGAACATGACTGAGTGAGCCTGTGAGTTTGGGAGGACAAGACCAGCTTTTGTATCCGGAATAAAAATATTTCCACTCTCCTCTTTTACCGCTTTGTCCATGTGTGCAGGATCCAGATACAGATTGAGTTAGTGTGTATTGAAGGACTCCTGTTTGACAGTGCTGGGATTAAAAAAGCGGGAGATAGTTTTGGCTTCATCAGCTCACCTTAATTTATCATATCATGGTGCGGATCAGCAGACAGGCCTCCTCAGTGCGACCCTGATCTCAGTGTTAAACTCCGTGGTGAATATAAAACACTTTTAAATCAGTGTCATTCACATAAAGTAAGACAACACAATACTTTGAGTGTTCTGAAAGAGACCGTGTCTGCGTCCTGCTGTGTGGTGGATGGCAGGAAACCGTGGAGTGACAGGTGGCCTGTGGTTTCACAGCAGGAAATCCACATGTCACATATGAGATTCATACTGCAGAATTATTAAGAGATGCTTTTTACTGCTTTCCCCTCCAGTATGTCACCCTCACATCAGGTCTGTGTGTGTGGATGTGTGTGTGTGTGTGTGTGTGTTAAAAGGTTAATGCATTTGCTTGCGTCAGTCGTGTGATTGTACATCATTATTTGTGTGTGCTGCGGGCTGCAGGTAGCTATTGTGTCAGCCAGTTTTAACCAACTCTTACAATAAGTGGAGCCTGCCCAGCTCCAGGAGAGAAAGAACAAGGCTTTGCATTCAAAGCGCCGTCTCTTGTCTCCTCCGTCACACTCTCCGCATTCACAAACAAGCAGTGCACAACACAATTCCCTCGGCAGCCTCCCCAGTTGTGAGTTTAATGTTTTTTTATGTGATATTCACAGATCTCAATTGCACTGCTTCTTTTTATATGTGTTTTATTGCCTTTTGCAAGAGACTCATAACGCATATTATATGGCCGCAGTCAGATTCCTGCTTGTGGGTTACTATCTCTGTCCTCGGCATTGTGCTCAGGTATTAGTCATCGTAGGCCGTACAGTCCTATCTCTCTGTCTCCAGTCGGCTGCTCTCCCACACTGGATCCCTGCTGAATTACTGGCTTAGGCTTAGGCTCATTGTCTATGTGTGAGCGATAGCCAGCCGGTAAGTTCAGCGGGACACCAGATGATGCAGCCCACTGTTTACAGCCACAGTCAGTGTGTTTCTGGTCGGTGGACTGATAGCTGTTTTGTTCTAGCTCTCAGTTACATCGCCTGCCTTCAGGTGTCTTAAGTATTCAGACCTGTTACTGATCCTTAAGTAGTCACACAGCAGTGAAGAAACACTCTGCATTCAAAATGTTGCTTCAGTAAAAGTACAAAAGTGATACCATACTTAAAATACTAAAAATCAAAGTACCATAAAACTTCCACTAAATGCGTAGCCCCAATTAAACGCCCAGTCCCTTTTACCAGCCTGGTGTGGCTCCACATTTTGACACATACAGGCCTGTCTCAATGAAAGGGTGCAATAATCTTTAAGTGTGGTAACTCTCAAGTTAATGATTCATAATTGATATGTTAAGTAATATTTACACAGGTTTAAATAAACAATTTGATTGTATTTCCTGATCTTTGCTGAACAACAGTTTTGTGTAAAAGGAATTAAAGGTCTGTCCCAAATATAGGCCTGCTGATTTCAGTGATTTAAGCAAATAATAGCCCGGGCTATTAATAGAAGTTTTACGGCAGTCACTGCACAGAATGACCCGTTTAAAATCATGAATTACCGGATTATTATGTATTGAATGTGTTCATCACTTGAATTTTGGAGCTGGTAGACAGGTGGATAATTTTCTTTGTTTTGTATTCTGCTTGGTGTTTAACCCCATAATGATACATCATGATTTATATTTTGCATCAGAGGTATACTGTGCTGGGTTTTCATATAAAACAGTGTCTATACAGAAGTAATCCCACCAAGTCATCACTGAAGACCCATTCTCAGTGTGTGATGGTTCAGTTATCAGCAGAGACTCTGCTGTCTGCCTGGATTTTCATATTTTCTTCTTATTTCCTGTGTTCAGGATGTTTATGTGCATGATCCCCCACAGTGCTCAGGTGAGGTTGGGGATGTTTAAAAAGTTAGCAATCAGGCACCAGACCGTAAGCAGCACACAGCACCGAAAAAAAAGACAATTGCAGCGAGGCGAAATGCCAAACGAGATGGAATCTGGCTTTGGCTTCAGTTTTTACTTTCACCTTTGCTGGGGAGCATGATGACAAACAGTAACTCTCAGTTCTGCTCAGTTTAGCTTTAATAATCTAAATCTGCAAACTTTGTTGCTTTCAAACAGTTCTAGTGCAGTAAAAAATACAATATTTGACTGAGTGGAAGTATGAATTATTATAAAATGGAATGCTCAAATAAAGAACAGGTACCCCTAAAATTGTACTTCAGTACTGAGCTAATATACTCAGTTATATTCTACAGAAGCATATTGCATTCACTTGACAAATAAAAAAAGCCCTGTTTTTCGTGGTATTATTTTTTCCTGAACGAGGAGACAAGATGCTTCAAAATCTCGTGAGAAGCTCCCACCTGGCACCTGCAAGTGACCCCTACATCCATGGTGACTCCTGCTCATGGATGTATTTTGCTTCTGCTCCTAGGCATTTTCAACTGTGGGATCAGTAAGAGTAAGGCACATAATTAGTTACACACAGGATATGATAATCCAGCTATGTTTTCCACTGCATCCTTCTAGTGTAGGCCTATTGCTCAATGTAACAGGTTAGGTTAGTAACAGGTTGTAATAACTTTAGCTGGTATCTGTTTGTCAGATACCACGACAAACAGAAAAAAAAAAACCCCTGAAAAACAGAAAAAAATTCCCACGGAAAACAGAAAATATCACACCAAAAAAACAGAAAAATAAATAAATAACCCCGAAAAACAGAAAATATTACTCAGAAAAACAGGGCTTTTTTATTTGTCAAGTGAAAGTGAATGAAAGTGAATTCTGTAATATTCCACCACCCATTTGCTGTAACTGTGACATTTTTGGGCAACACCTCTTCCTTCATAAAATCAATATGGTTTATTTGATTATTTATTACTCTATATGACGGGGATGATACACGTAGGTAATGTTACATTTAAACAAAGGGCAACCGATGCAGTGTGTATAGGACTTGTGGCTCTCGCTGTGCAGGAAGAAGAGTGTATCTACTGCTAACATTACAGCTCAGCTGAGGAGGACGCCATGAGTGTTTGCTCTCATCTATGAGCTCTGATACGGTTGGCAGGTGTAGTTTAGTAGAAGGAAAATAGTTCCTACGTGAAAGTGCTCAAAGTCTGTGGATTATCTTGAGTAACCAGGTCATGATTTCTGGAAAGAGACATTGATGTTGAGCTTTTCCAAAGCAATTTTGGCACTGTGAGCATCACAAGCTGAGTGTCATCCAGTCCCATTATATCGGAGAGAAGGCAGACATCTCTCTGCCTGGTATCTCCAACACTCGGCAACTCACATCAGAACTATCCACACTGATGAATAGCACAACAGGTGAGAGGAAAAATATGTACTTTTGATTTTTGGGTCCCTTTAAGCCTGATTTCAGCCCGAATTGGTCGACTAGTTTCACAATCCAGCCGAATTTTTGCCAGATCAGTTCTAGTTCTCTGTGCAGTTGGGGCTCATGGTGCCTGGTTAGTTGCCATCAGTTGGATTTCTGGCATTTTTGTCAGCTGTCTTGGAGTGTGAGCAGATCCACAGTCCAGTTTCCCATATGCCTCCTGTCTAAAAATCTGTTGTAAACTGTAGTGAGCTTGTTATAGTATTACTGGAGTAGTACTTTACATGTTTGAGACTGCAGAACATCAAACTGAACTTCGCTGCAGAACACACACCAGGGTTACTGCGGGGGTGAACTGTGTCTTTAAATGTTGAAGGAGCGTTTTCCTTCCATGATAACAAAATACTGATGTGTCTTTCTGCTAAAGAGTCGCAGCAGCAGCCTCCACATGTCAACCAGTCTCAGCCCTGTGGGCAGTGTGTTTGCTGGCAGTAAGTCGATTAATAATGAAACACTGCAGTCCAGTCTTTCTGTCAGAGATTTAAGTGTCAGGAATTGTGTGTGTGTGTAAGTGTGTGTGTCACACTGCTAACATGTGGCCCACAGAGGACAATTTTCACAAAGGACACAGAATAAAAAAAGTCCTCCTGGTATATATTTTTTCCTCTCCTCCCCAGAGATGTAGGACGCATTTCAGCCAAACATCCTCACTCACACATCTCTCATGTCTCGGCCTGAGAGAGACATGAGGTGCAGTGGTTAGTGTTGTCGCCTCACAGCAAGAGGTTTCATATTCTCCCTGTGTCAGCGTGGGTTTCCTCCAGGTGCTCCAGCTTCCTCCCACAGTCCAAAGACATCGATGACTCTAAATTGTCTGTAGGTGTGAATGTGAGTGTGAATGGTTGTCTGTCTCTATGTGTCAGCCCTGTGATAGTCTGGTGACCTGTCCAGGGTGAACCCCAGTGTCAGCTGGGATAGACTCCAGCCCCATGTGACCCTCAACAAGATAAGCGTTTATGGGAAATGAATGAATAAATGAACAGTAAAGTGTATAAATATACATATATGATGAATAGAACATGAGTATTCGTACAAATGCAGCTTTGACATTGGGTCACTTCTCTGTGTGAGCTCCCGTCTCTCGTTTATCAGATGTTCCACCTGAGATTTATGCCCTTTACGAGGACACACGCGGGGCACACACAGACCGGTACGTACACATGCAGTGCATTAACCACAAAGCTGTCCTTGTTGAATATGGATCAGCTCGAGTGTGCCACATCTCACTGTGCGTGAAAGTCACTGAATCCATTTAAATCCTGATGTTCATAAATCACCATGATGTCTCGGTATTTATCTTCCTCCTCACTCCACCGCGGACCTCCACCGGTGACAGCAGCGCCCCGTGTTTGCGTTTGTGTGTCTGTTTCCGTGCACCTGTGTGTTTGCCTTTGGCCCTCGCGCTGCTGCAGATGGCGTTCATGCAAATGCAGCGCAAACTGGTAGAATTAGTTTATCTTGCTCCGTTTTGAATGCACAAGTTTGAGCGCCGAGCGCCGGTGAAGTTTCCTTCCAGTGTTGGTGCTATAGCGTACTCTTTTGAAGTGGGAGTGATGCCGAACGTTTGATCTGCAAAGCACAGATCCTGACGTTGTGTTGAGCAGCGCGAGGAATCCATAAACACGGCAGAACCTTTGATGTAAACATAAATGAATAGAGAGCCATACCTTACCGTACAACAATAGTATCTCTTTTTTCTCCAGGTATGCTAAGGTGAAGGGATCTCCTGTCAGAAGAAACAGCCGGCTGTACCTCTGTGAATTTTAGAGTTCCTAGAATATAATATAGAGTCTCTGCAGGAAAACTGAAACTTTGCACAGACGTCAGCATTCACGCTTCCTCGTAACTTTTCCACATTTCTTGTTACAGAGAACTTCTCTTTAAGTTGTGGTTAAAGCGGTGCATATGTGGTACATCAGCTGGCATCAGCCACATCAGACGTCTCAAATGATGTGATCAGGAAGTGTAATTCTGCCAAATCATCTGAGAGGTCAATGCTAGTTACAGTATTTGTTTTTATGTCACAATCTATTTTAGTCTTTAATTACAGCCTTGATTGCAAAAAAGTTTGGATGCTGTATAAATAAAAACAGAATGCAATGATTTGTAAATCCTTTTCGACCTTTATTTAGTTGAATGCAGTAGAAAGACAGAATTTTTAATATTCAAGTTGAATTTGATGCCTGCAGTCAGGGGCCTGTTAACCACTGAGTGACTTCACCTTTTCCTTTTACTACACTCACCAAGCGTTTGGGAACTTTCTCCTGTGTCATTCCACTTTATTGCTCATGATTTTAATGCCTCCACATAAGCGATAGCTGGGGCTGAAGGCAGTATGTTTTTGTGTTGTCTGTCCCATTCTGGTGAACACAGTATTTCAAGAATGCCGTAGGGGATTTCTTCAAATTTGGCACAAACGTCCACTTGGACTCGACAATAAACTGCTTAGATATTGGTGGCCAAAGATTAAAGTCACTATGACCTTGCGTCCCTCCTGTTCTCGTCAATGCAATATCTCAGGAATACTGTTGGGGAATGTCCTCACATTTGGCACAAATGTCCATCTATAAATGATTAAATTTTGTAAGTCAAAGGTTTTTGGCCATAATTCAAGAATTCTTACACTAATGATAAGATTTCACACGAATATCTAACAGGATAAAATGATGTGAAGACATTTTATCCCCAAAAGGTACGTTAAAAAGGATTTGCAAATTATTGCATTCTGTTTTTACTGGCGTTTAACACAGCTACCTAAGTTTTTTGGAATCAGGATTGTATGATCGCAAAAAGCTGCTTTCTTTGGTTACATTTGTGTGTAGGTAGAGAGTGTGGTCCTTGGGAGATATTTAAAGACTTGCAGCTTTTTTTAAAGCAACAGTCAAGTTGTGTTTGTCCTTGTGTACTTAAAGTTTATCCTGAGCTTTTGTGCCGGTAAATAAATGAACAAGTGTGTCCCCGATAAGCATGTAACAGGAAAATGCATCATGAGTGATGGCTACTTCAGTTGTTTCAGTGACGGTGTGCTAAACACATTTTAAAACCAAGTGTTAACAGAGTTACAGAGACTCAAATTCAAAGATGCATCATGAGATTACTTTACAGGAACTCTCCATGCAGCTAAAAGAGTAGCAATGAGCAGCCTGTTATTTCCCACACAGCTTCACCTCTCTGCTCCGTGGCCTCCTGCTATTTTCTTCAGACTTATAATGACTCATAGCAGCTCCAGTCCAGCGCGACATTATCGAAGCTGCCACTAATTCGTAATTAAGTTGGCATGCTATATTAGTTCTGATGTGTTTACAGCAATAATCTCGTCAAATGAGTTTGAATTAGTTTCAGCAAAAAAAATCTCCCGCACTTATTTTTCCCGACTTATTCAGCAACTGATCTTTGTTGAGCTGACAACAATCTGACCAATATTTCCTCACTCACAGTCGTCCTGAGTCTGGCAGGATTAATTCACTTGTAAAAAGCGTCTCATCTTCAACCAAATATTTCAGGGTCAGAGCAGTAAACACTTCCTTTTGTGCTCCGTTGCTTTCTAGACATGTGCAACACGTGTCAACACAGCTGCCGCATCGGATCTTTTTTAGATAATTTGCAACAGTCTCAGTGAATATCCCCACGAGTGGTTTGTTCTGAAGCCTGATCATCACCTACAGGTGGTCAGTTTGATCTGGAAAACAGATAAAAGTGAATGGATTTTATCTGTGTATTTGCGTGTCAGTCCCTCTGCGCAGCGAATGACACATTCTCCACATGAATAGGTAGAAGTGAGATGGATGGAGAGAAGACTCATCCCCCTGCTGAATACTTGAATGTCAGCTGTTTTTACAAGGTAAAATGGCCCTCTGGTCTGCGATACGCGCAGAGGACTATTAGCCGTCTTGTTAGTGCTGTTTGTGTGATGATGGGTGGCTGCACAGCACAGCTAATAGCTGCTTTAATGACATCCAATGGGCCTTGAGGTGTTGACCATGAAATTCTGACATTGAGGTTTCACAGTCACACACACACACACACACACACACACACACACACACACACACACACACACTTGATCTGCATACATTCGTACACACACTGGTTTTAAATGCGTCTCAGCTGTCCAGGTTTGATGGCAAAATTACACCTTTGTGTAACAGTGCTCGTCACATTCGTGTCAGTTTTTGTTGTGTAATTGCAGCTGTTTTTGTTTTTGCAGAGTTGTTGTCTAACTGTCCAAATGTCTGTCTGACAGAGACAGAGTGACAGACGCAGCTTGTTGTCTCTGTTCACATATTGTGCTTTTGTCTGAGACAATCAGTGCCAGATACATATGCTGTTTCTGTGCCGTGTATAAACTGCTCTGAGCTGCAGCATTAATAATTCTGCATACAGTGTCTTCATGTGATAAAAACATGATGGAAAACAACAAACTGCTGCTCTCATCAGCAGCCTGTAGCTGGTGTTTGAGTGTAAATTCGACCAAAGCCACTTCTGCACTGCTTATTCAAGGCAGTAGTATCGTGCTGTAATGCTGCCTCGCCATTTTGTATATTGGTATGATCGCGAAATGGGGGGACAGAGTGGTCTCGCCACCGGAGGTAGTAATAGAGCTTAAACTGTGTCTGTATGAATGCAACAGCCAGCAGGACGGGATCATGGACAGGACAGGTGTGACGTTTTGATGCTGTGTTATGTGTGCGTCCTACTGCGGGACATTTAAAAAGCAGAAAGTAGCAGTTAGCGGCTAACTCACAGAGGAACAACAGTGGCTGAAAATATCAGCAAAGTGGGAAAACATTGAGGTTTGGGAGCTCCTTACCCTCCCAGCAAAGGTGCGGGCGGGATGGAGCAGGTCAGATTATTTCATAAATGCGGGACCCGCGGGTTGGAAAAAACCCAGACCTGTGCATCACTAGTAAACGTGGCACTTAAGGCCACTGTCCTATTCCCAGCCTCACTGGTCCTGGAATTAAAACGCAATTTTCCTCCACCTGCTCTCTGCTAGCAGCTCTTTTTCTCTGCTCCTACATCAGCTCGACTCCTCTCTTCACTATGGATGTATAAAGAGAACTCTGTAGCTGCTGCTGTGTCTCGTGTGTGACAAAGAATGTTTGACGAGTGACTTGTTGTTGAGGTTGAGAAATAACCCGAGCTAAACGACCCACATCATTCTAAAGACAATGGCCTAAAAGATATGCTGGTGAGTCAGTGCTCTGGAGATACGCTCTTTAGGTAAGGAATCAAATTTAATAAGGGGCTGTCCACACTTGATTTTAAACAAAGAGGAAGAGGTGCAGATCTTAAAGTAGTAATAGCTTCGTGTGGTCATCTGTTGATGTGCTGCAGTACAACACATCCGGTGTGCGCAGAGGAAACATGAGGCGCTACGGCAGTGTGTCTTCACTTCTACATATGTGTGAAGCCTACTCTCTGTGACATGTTAGTTTCATATCCTCCTGCTCTCATACAGGAGGTGTGTGTCTGAAAAACCTCCTCATGACAACATAAAGATGGTATCCTGCTCTCCGTCTGAGGACTTTAAAAAAGTGCTCTTTGCTGTTTGTCAGCTGGCACAGCACGGACGGCCTCACACCTCCTGAGAGTGCTGCTGGTGGCGACCATCTTTCATGTCTGAAAGCGTTTTGTCTGAACACACAAAAACAATAATCAGTCATTGTGTGTGTCTTTTGACAAGAATGGACAGCCACTGGAACTAATGCCATCTCTGGGGAGACTCCTGCTCATCTCACAACAACAAATGAATGCAAGAATGCACACAGACACACACACACACACACACACAGACACACACACACACACACACACATATAAACATGCACTGAATACACAGAGGGTTAAGTAATAGTCTTTGATACGGGCCGCTGGCATCCGTAATGATGTCGAATAATTGGGGAAATTATTTAAATAACAGTCACAATCATTCAGTAAAGAATTGGTTTCAGCAAATGAGCGAAAAATGCTTTCAATTAAGCCTCCACAGGTCGCGTTAATCAGGGTAAGTGAGTGTGACTTAAATTAGACCTGCCCTTCCTGCCAATACACTGCAAGAGACCTTTCACTTTTTCATGACGGCATAACAAACGTGCACGTGAACGGTAGTACACGGTTTCACATGAAAAATGAAATGTTTTCTAAAAGTTTCTGGAGACAAGGGCATCACTTCCTCTGGGGACAGGCAGAATACGCCTCCTTCACTTCTCTAAATCCTGTTTTTGTTCCCACATGTTTTATAGCTTTACAGTCAGTCACTGAAATGTTTCTAATCAGCGTTCTCTCGCTGACCAGCTGTCAGGAGTGGGATGAAAGACGCCGGTAAAACTGAAGCTCTGCAGATACTACAGCTAGTAAGAGAAATATATATGGTAATGTGTTTGAGGGAAGTTATTTAAATTGGCAGGTGTGACATTACGATATTCTCCTAAAAACATGTTTAAATTGAACATAAATCAAAGAGAAGGCAGAAAGAGACGCTGCTCTTGATACAAAAATTACATCTGGGTAAAGATGCAAAGATGTTATTTATTGTTTTAAATGAGCTTTTCAGTAGAGTTTAGACAATTGTAATATAAAAATAAATGTTTTTGATTCTTTGGACTGCTGCCCCCCTAATAGTCGACGAAACATTAGTCGACCATAAAGGTCATTAGTTGGCAAGACTTCATTGTTTGCTCAGTCGCAGAAACAAAGCAACAAACAAATGTGAAACTCTATTAAGAGCTGCACCTTGTCAAAATAAATCCAAACCTATGTGATTGGACCATGTGTGACTTTAATTAGGAAGGACAGACACAAAGTGTCCACGCTCAGTGTGTGACGTGCACTTGGAGATAAAATATAGGCCTATATTAATGAAGGTTCATTAGTACGTGTTAAAGAGGAGCATCCGTGCAGCCATCTTGTTACGGTCGGGATGTGTGGACAGTTAAATCATTCTACAACGAGAACCACCTGGAAGTACGGACACTTATAACGCAGCAGCCAACGCTGTAAGAGACACAAAGACTAAATTACAGTGCACAAGTTAAAGGAGCTGATGGATGACATTTCACTGGAGGTGTACCTCGACTACATTTATCACCGTGTGTCATTTGCTAACTTGACATAAATGCGAAAAAGGTGTTTTTTATTTTAATTTTCAAAGCCTCAGTTTGTGTCCGCCTCCCTCTGACACCAAAGATGGGACTTTTCCAGTTTGTAGTTTTCCTCCAGCTGCAGTATATTACAGGCAGCAGAGGCTCTGACAGCCGCCCATAGCTCAGCACATCACTCATTATTATCCTCTCCTCTCCGTCTTTATGCGCATTGTGTGTCTTTCCTCTGGCCTGTGTGTGTTTGTTTGTGTGTTACTCTCAACGGTGTCTGATCCTCTCGGCTGTCTGCTTCAGTCTGAAAACCCCCGGCCCCTCGGGGCGCTCACATCTGCAGGGGCCACACTTCACAGAACATTGTTTTCTTAAAAACTCTCCCAGTGCAGTCTCACACACCTTCTGCACAAACAGCAGCTCACTCTGTAATGCCGCTTTAATAATTTAGACGCAATTACTGAACAAGGTTTAAGACACACGCATATCAAATATTTATATCCTGCTCTTGCACATGACGAGTGCTTTACAAACATTTCCTTGTGTACTTGAACATGACATTTTTCCCTGTGGATTGTTTCATTTTTTTATTTTGGGTTTTGCGAAAGACAGAGTGACATCACAAGAAGACACTGCGAATCATATATTTCTGAACACTATACATTTTATACATCAGGCTGCTTTTAAAAGAAGCATTTGCCACCTACAAAACACTTCCTTGACTTGTGTCTACGGTAGCGGTGGCCACATTTCCATCCTGCAGCTGCCCAGACCTCTTAGTGGCACTTCCTGTTTGCGAACACGTCTGTTGGTCTCCAGGGTTGTTCCGGTCGTACCCTAAAAGTCTGAGGGTTTGATGACGGAAGGTCTTGTCTAACAGGAAGTACATCAGAGGGTCCGTTGAACCTCTCAATGCAGCCAGAAGAAACAGGCAGTTCTTCAGCTAGAGGATGACAAGAGGGGGTACAGGATGAGGATGAGTTTCTGTGTAATTTTTATTTATTTTTTGCATTAATGTGATATTTACCCACCTCGATCAAGGAAGAGAGTGGATGACAGTGGCTGCAGGTGGTGGGACCAGGTGAATATGTCTGCTGACGTTGGTCATGGGCCCAAGACAGGAAGATGGGTTTGAAGATGTGGTACGGCAGCAGACAAACTGAAATTACAACCTGAGAGGAGCTGGTTAAAAGACTGACAGTCCTGGTTATGATTGTGGAAAGCAGAGTGAAATATGGAAATATGGTTTATGATTTATGTTTGAACCAAGAGATGGGAAATAATCATGGTGACCCAACGCACCCCCCAAATGATCATCGGTTTATCAGTAACTCACCTTGTGTTACGTTTACTGCTTTTGTTGCATGCTTCAGTGATGAATGAAGAATCCAAAAAACAGCAAATTCTCAATGAACAGCAAAACTATATTAAAACATCTGTTCACAAATGATCAACAATCTAATATCATCGATGCAAAGTGAAAACATCGACCCATATCGTCATCTTTAGCATAAGATTTTATTTTGAAAGTCTGTAGCAGGCACATGGCAAACAGCTGAGAGAAAGATGACGTTATTAACTCGGGAATTAATCAGCAGTGCGGAAATATTCAGAAAGGTCTGTCTTGGAATATTATGCATGAGTTTAATTCATGAACAGATGTTTTGACATTGTTTTCCTGTTGTTAAACGTGGACCCCTATGACTTCAATTCATGAAGAATTTTCTCCATTTTTGGATTTTGTCTTCGACCGAAAGTTTTCTTCGCAAATCCAACACAACACAGGTGAGTAACTGGCACACAGACGGTCATTTGAGAGGTGAAATGTTTCTTTAAAGCTGTAAATTCAGAGTGTGATGTAACTCATAGCTACCTGGATGACCACGATGTTTCGGAGCACCCTACCCAGCAGGCTGAGGGAGGTGGTGACGGTTGTGCTGCGGCGTGAGTGTCTGATATGCCTTAACACAGTCATGTAGGAGAGAAGCACCAGCAGGTAGAACAGAAAGAACATGGTGATAACAGGGATGGTGAAAGTCGCAGACAGACTGCCCCCTATTTCCACGTCAGGGCTGTAGCACACCTCCACACATCCACCTCTTGCTGAAGCGTTGACGCTAGCAGCTTCTTTTACTGAGTAGTAAACTGTAACCGGCACCGTGCACCCTACTGTCACTGCCCACACTCCGGCACACACCCTGGTGGCGAAGGAGGTCCTTTTGAGATTGGAGAAGAAGGCACTTGGCAGCAGCTTCTTGCAGCCACTCGGCCTGGAGGCGTGCGTGTTCTGGATGAGGGCTGCGAAGCGACTGAGGGCGACCCAAGTGAGGATCATCATGCTAATGTAGATGTTGATGTGGAGCACCGGGGTGATACCGTGCAGGACCAGCTGACACCAGGCGCCACTCAGTGACCAGACTGAGCCCCAGGTGTAGTAGGCGGCGAGGAAGGGTGTGGTGATGGACAGCATCAGGTTGGAGATACTCAGGTGGGACAGACAAACGTGGATGGGGGAGATGGAGGAGATGCACCGCCGGAACACCCACAAAGACAGCGCATTGCCCGGGAGAGCGGTGAGGAAGAGGAGCACGTAGGCAGAGGGGAGGAAGAAGAGTGTGGCGGCGGTGGGGCAGAGGGAGAGAGCAGAGGCGGGGAGGGAAACGTTATCCATTGGAAGAGTGTCTGACGTGTACTCCATTGAATCTGCAAGAGCACAAAAGTGGGAAGAGAAAAAAAATCTACTTTTAACAACACAGAAAAGGGACAGTCGGCACATCCTCACTTTGTAGGAGCAGAAACTAAACAATATACTGCTATGAAGGGGTCAGCAACTGAAAAAGTTCATGTGTACACTATAATAAGAGTATTTCCACTGCTTCACCTTAATGTCAGACGTGATTTCCAGCAGGAAAAGAAGTTACTATTGCTTTCATTATAACCAGACTCTATTAGAAAAACGGTGATTTAACATTGCTGAACTCGGGAGCTGCTGGTCTCACGCTGCCTCATCAGTTTGTGTTTGTGTTATTGTTTGACTTTGGTGTTTTAAAGGGTTAGATCGGATTCATCAAAGTCACACTTTCACACAAACTAACTAACTGATCGAAGCAGTCGCAGACCAGCAGCTCCTGTGTTCAGCAAGATAAAATTACTGTTTTTGTCAATGGAGTCTGGCTTTGACGAGAGCGTAGGTGGGGAAATGAAGACAATAACAGACTGTCTGATGGAAAAATAGCGCACACTTTTTACACGGCTAAAACACTTTTCGTTGCTGACCCATTCAAAGCAGCACATTGCTCAGCTTCTGTATCACACTCCAGCCTGCTTCTCTGCACTGTGAGTGTGCTGACTGACATCTACTGTAGGTAATACACTGACTTTGGCATAAGCACCTCATGCAACCACACTTCAAAATATCTGAACTGTCCCTTTATCAGCAACATTCATCATTCATCTAATTTCTCATCTGTAGCTTTCAGAAGTGATCGCAGTGGAGATACGGGCTCTTCCTTTTAATGTGACGTACATGGAAAGTTGAAGTCATTGCCTGATAACAGTTCTTGTGTCTCTGCACAAAAACATGAGAAGAAAACTCAAAACATATTCCAGGAATTTAGTCTCTAAGTGTTTTTACTTTTTGAAAAATTGAGTTATTTTCTATATCATTTTAGTTATTTTATTTTCTTCAACATCAAATGAGAGCACATATCGATATCAGCATCCCACACAGACTCTGATGGTGTTATACATACCTGTGACGAGATCATCCAAAGACATCAACACTCCCTGAAGTTAAACATGTACAGGTGAAAGTAACGCCAGCCAGCTTGACATAAAGATTTTCTCTTACTTCCTGGTTCTTATTGAGTCGAGATAAACATTTCAGAGCTGGTCTCTTGTTTGTGGGTGTGTTGGTGTCACACATGCTATATTTGTTTGGACTTCCTCATTTAGCATACATGATGATGAAAGACATACTGACAGAGAATAGACCGTGAGGGTGAGAAATAGTGCTGCTGTGTGCTTGTGTATTCAAAGAAGTCTTAGATGAAATGTGTTGCACGCTGACAGCACCATGCTGCAGCTTAGGACGCATTTTGCAATCATCCTCTTCAAGTAATTTATTCAGATCTGTTTCCCAACTTGATAGTGACTTTTTCGATGCTCTTTATTTCCTCACATTTAGAATTCAGAGTTTCCATCTTTCCACTTGAAGACCCTTTTCAGCAGCTTTTCACTGTACAACTAAAGTCCACTGTCTCCCTCCTTCAGTCTCTTCTACACAGAAGTGATCCCCAGTGATCCAGTTACATTTCCTCACACTGTCTGTATTCATTCGGCCTTGGGGTGGCGCTGCTGTTCTAGTTGTAGCTGAGCAGCAAAGAGAGAGTTGGCTGTGGGCGGAAATTTCTCTTTCCTCTGCTCACTCTGCAGAATCTATAGCATCTTAAAACACATTTTTCTGTTCAACTAACCACAGTGAAATGTGCTTTGAAAACAAGTAAGCACAGTATAAAGTCCGCACACAGTCCTCAGTAGGAGGACATGTTTTTTACATATTAAAAAAAAAAAAGAGCTGTGACATTTACAAAGAGTGGTTTTCTATTGGTAAAGCCTCAGCGTGCTTTCATCTCAGTAAAAGGTCCTCTGGGTTCTCTGTACGCTTGTGATCATCATAATTTGTCGTGAAAGTTCAGGCTTTGATGTCGTCTGCATCGTCTTTTCCTTCGGATTTGTCTGAATGAAAAATGGCACTCTGATTGTCTGCAGGGTCACGTCTTGGTCCATTGTGTCCTCGGATTTATTTGACCTCAGATCTGAGTAAAGTAGGAGAGTCACCAGTTTTATAATAGTGGTCGCTGCTTTATCTCCTATCACCTGGTTACATCACATTAACACAATGGTAAAAATAAAAATGGACTTTTGTTTTTTTTGTTTTGTTTATTTCGTTTTAGTCCAGTTCCCCTTTTTTCTCGTGCTGTGTCATATGTGTGTTCCCGTTGGTTACTTGTGTCGCTCTGGAAACAAATTCAAAATGATAAACAGATTAGATGCAATGAAAGTCGGACAGTCTCTCTTCATAGATTGGTGTTTTTCACTGTGTTAAAACAAAATGTAGCACTTAATTGTTCATGAAGTTTAAATATCTTCATACAGTGTGATGCATTCACGTCAGTTGAATTTATTAGGTTGTGTGTGTTTGTGAAAAGACGTCATATTCAACATCCACTCTGTTTATCAGAAAATCTGTATCGTGCTCAGAGTCTCGGTGTCCTCTACATATCTCTGTTGCGATCTTGTCCAATCATTGAGCGGACTTGACTTGTATCTTGTAGATAGGGTTGTAAGAGGGTATGAGATTTTTATGATAAATGTCTCAGAAAGTATTGCGATTCCATGGTGTCACTGCATTACAGAATTTAAATTATTTAAAGTCAGAATGACCCTTGAAAGGATGAAAATGGAAAGACTATGGTTGGTAGAACAAACGTTTAATTGCTATTGGCCTACAACCCTACTTGTAGACACGATACACTTGTTGTGTTAGATAACTCCACACCCATCAATAGCAGATGTTACATTTGCTTTAATACATGATTGAAAAGTATGTTTCTGCAAGATCAGTGGAATGAAATAACCAATAAATATATATACAGTACACCAAAGCCCCAAATGTTCTGCAGCCTTGCCTTCATAGCCACTAATACATGAGGCCATATTAAAACAAAATGCAGCTCTGCCTCCATCCAGTCCCTTTAATGTCTCCACCTGTACACAACAGGTGGCAACACAACACAACACAACACAACAGTTATCCACCAGCTCTGATTTCACCATGTTGCTTTTTAGAGATTTGTTGCTTCAATTAAAGGGAAGTGGTTAGGAAGTATTACACAGTATTAACACAGCAGGTTTTAGTAAAATGACGCCATCAGTATAGAAGTTATGTACCTAATGTCAGAAATTTTGTGAATGGGAAATGGACCCGCACTTGTATAGCGGCTTTCCAGTCTTCAAAGTCACATTCATCCATTCACACACACATTTACACACAAGGTGCCACCTGCTAGTTTTTTTTAACACACTCACACACTGATGAAACAGCCATTTGGAGCAATGTGGGGCTCAGTATCTTGCTCAAGGACACTTTGACATGCAGACTGAGGATCAAACCACCGATCTCCTGATTAATGGACGACCCGCTCTACCTTCTGAGCCACAGCCGAGCTCAGTTTCTGAGCTCATACAGGATAATCAAACTATGAGGCTGACGGTGCTCCACCATTTTTTATGCCTCGACACCAGCCATTATGTATTTTGGTTGTTCATTAGCCCCATTTCTCGTGAATGCGATATCTCAAGAACACCTTGAGTGACTTTCTTTGAATTTGGCACAAACGTCCACTTGGACTCAACAATAAACTGGTTAGATTTTGGTGAACATAGGTCAAAGGTCAAGGTCACTGTGACCTAATGCAACTCATTCTTGTGTACTTGATAGCTCAAGAACAACTTGCGGGAATTTCTTCAAAGGACACCTTTAGAAAAATTTGTGAAAATTTGGACCATGTTGTGTTTTCTTAGACTCAACATAAACTGATTAGAGTTTGGTGGTTGAATATCAAAAGTCAATGTGACCTTCTGTCAGTCTCACATTTGTGAACGTGATATCTCAAAGAGACCTTGAGAGAATTGCCTCAAATTTGGCATAAACATCCACTTGGACTCAAGAATGAACTGATCAGAATTTGGTGGTTGAAGATCAAAAGTCACTGTTGCCCCACAAAACATGTTTTTGGACATTCAAGAATTCATAAGCTAATTTTGACCAAATTTAACATAAATGTTTAATAGGACAAAAATGATATAGTGACATTGTGGACATTTTATATCCAAAAGGTCAACTTCACTATGACATCATAATGCACTGCAATAACACATTTCTACCATCATTTAACATCATATTTAGGTACAGAAGGGGAGACATTTGGTCAGATACTGAATTGGTGACACTAATCCTTAATGTCCATCCTGAAACCACATAGATCTTTTATGCTGCCGGACTGAAGATGTGTGAAGCATTTTTGTTTTAGAATTTGTTGCTTCTTTGCTGCCACATCCATATTAGAAGAAGCTGTCATGGCTACATATGAGTCTGGACAGACATGGATATAAACTGTCACCACAACTTGACTGGTTTGTAGAGGCAAACATAAGCAGGTAATTCTATTTTTTTTTTTTTTTTTTCATAACAGGTACATTTCTTCACTGTAGATGACAAGATATATAGTTCAGAATACTCCATTAAGATAAGTTCAATTGACAACTCAGGAGGCAGCACAGATGAACGTACATGTTGAGTTAACCTCACGCTCCTTGCTGCTGCTACTGTTCCCTCGCCAGTTCGGCTTCTGTCATGTTTACTTCGTAAAAGATGTGGGCTCAGTGTCTCAGAGTTCCTCTACATCCCTTAGCTGGATTCAATAACTGTCTTCTCCTTCAAATGGCTAGTAAAGCTGACGTTTGTCTGTCCTCTGTCAGTCCTCATGGTCTTACCATCTAGCTCCGCCGTGGAGCTGCTCCCGCTGACTCCACCAACATCTCGCAGACAAAACACATTGCCCACCAAGCGCAGCACCTCCTTCCTCACCGAAGAGGACAGCAGGAAGTACATGACAGGATCCAGGCAGCTGTTGAGAGCTGAAAACAGCAAAGCCACCTCGTTGGCTTTGTCCGCCACGTTCTGTGTGAAACACGATGTTTCTGTGATCTGGGTTTTGATGTAGAACACCCTGACCATGTGATAAGGGACAAAACAGATGGTGAAGACGAAGAGAATGAAGAA
Organism: Epinephelus cyanopodus; assembly: GCA_026686955.1. Classification (NCBI taxonomy): domain Eukaryota; kingdom Metazoa; phylum Chordata; class Actinopteri; order Perciformes; family Serranidae; genus Epinephelus; species Epinephelus cyanopodus. The sequence continues at coordinate 37,275,283 of CM048927.1, read as the reverse complement.
GGACTTCTTGGCGGTTCGTGTGTAGCGGGATGCGTTGGGCAGGTCTGGGTTCTCTTGTGATGTCCTCAGAAGCTTGAGGGCAATCTTTCCATAAGACACCACCAGAGAGATGAAGACGAGCCAGAAGAGAACCAGCAAAAAGATGTTGATGTAGGCTTTCCACTTTGCATCGTGCAGCCGCTTGTAGTGGAAACACCTGGAAACAGCAAACATATCAGCTCGGAGTGCTCATATCACACATGCTGGGACCAAAACAATAAGACTCAGTAATTAGATAACCACCCACCTCTTCACCTCTGGGTGATTGTTTGACATCAGGAGCACCAAAGTCAAAGAGAAGGCGGCAATCCAGATGATAGCGCAGAGGGCGGTGCTCCACCTCGTGGACCTCAATCTGTGCTGCACCCCGGCACCTCGATGGATCTTCAGGTAGCGATCCACACTGATCAACCCCAGCAGCGTGACACTGATGTACATGTTCATGTAGAAGAGGTTGCCCACAACTTTACACAGAGTGGGAGCCAGATTCCACTCGTTCCCTTGGCTGTGATAGAGTATCCTGAACGGCAGACACACCACCAGCAGCAGGTCCGCAAAAGCTATGTTCATGAGGAACACCCGCACTGAGTTCTTCTTCGAGTGAACACAGAAGAAAACCCACAGAGCCACCAGGTTCCCAACTAGACCCAGGACGAAGATGACAGTGTAGAGCACCGCCAGTGGGATCTGCAGAGCTTCGTGATCCAAACAGGGATTTGGGGTCGTGGTGAAGTTGAAGAGGGAGCTGTTTGTAGTCTCGAAGGTGGTTGTGGCAGACGTGGTGGAGATGTTTTTTGTCATGATGGCTTTTGAGATCCTCAGTCCTGTCAAATGGGAAGAAGGCAAATATTTTTAGATTAACTGTAGTGTGTTTTGAGGTTTGTTTTTTGTTTCTATCCTTCTCATGAGAAAGTTTTGGACTGTGGGCAGAAATCTGGAGAAAAAATGCAGGATTTGAAACTACACCCTCCTCCTGCAGCTCTCCCCTCTATGTTCTTAGCCCCTCCCATCAGACGACCACAGGCATATGCTCATGCTTCAAACAGTAACCCAGTGTTTCCCATGAATTTTTTTATTTAATCGTATTTTATTGTAGAGTTGTCAGCAGCTCATTCTCTCAGCCCCTCCTTGCCCCACTTGTTTTCTCTTAATCAGACCACAAATGAGAGTTAGCTAGCTAGCGAGCCACCCCGCCGTCCCTTCACCTCACTCCCCGCCACTGTGGACTGCTTCCCTAAAAGAGAGCTGGCAGCAGCTCCAGAGCTTCAGTCTGCAGCTGTAACGACTCCAATTTGGCCAGTGCTGGATGTCACAGCAGGCTGTAATGGCAGCAACATAAAGTTTGCTGGATCGGCAGAGGGTTCGGGCTGTCCGTTCCCCTAGAGCTGGGGTTTGTGCTGGCTGGATTTGGGTTGCTGCAACGCTTGACTTGGGGTCTGTCTCCAGAGCTGCTGCCTGCCCTCCTCCTGGTGAGGTAGTGGCGAGCAGTGAGGCGGTAGACACGCTGTGATTAGAAGCTCTAGCTAATATGAGCTACATAAATGTGAACTCAAGGCTGCAGCTGTGAGCGTTTAGCTTCGGTTAGCAGAAAGCTAAACTATTTGCAACATTTTCTCTCTGACTCTCTTCTTGATCAGTTCATACTCCTTCTTTTTTGCTTTGCAGTGTTGGCAGTTGTTGCCAATACTGAAAAAACAGCCAACCGGATCGCCCTCTTTCTGAAATGACCTGTGACTGGCCAAAGCCTTTCGTCACAGGCTCTGAAGACAGAGCCAAGAGGACTTTAATCGAAGTTCAAAGTTTAATACAGGATTTTTGCTGAGTGATGCCAAAATGAAACTCCATACTTCAGCTGATTTTGGAAACTCTTTGTTGAACCCTCCACACAAATACAGGAATACATGTTGAAATCATTATGTTTTGAACTTTGGCACTCCTCGATGCGGTCTCAGTGTGACCAAAGCTTTTCATTTCTCAATTTCACTTTCCATCACTGAGTGCTTTGTATTAACTAAAGTCCTTTATAGTGTACCCTTTGATAAACATGGATTACCATGTTGTACATTCCTCTAACGTCCCTGAGTGGCAGCAGGTGGTAGTGGGTGTTCGCTTTGCAAATTTATTTGTGAAACTCTCTAAAAAGAACTGTGAAAGAAAGACAGAGGAAGTTTTGGACTGATTAGTGCAGGTTTGTTTGGTCCAGCTGTAAGGATTAGCGTGCTTACCCTGCAGCACGCTGATCCTATCTTGCAGACAGGATAACCAACTAAGAGATGCTGATAATACTTAAAAGTAAAACTTGTCAGAGTACTCACCCAGGCATTGAAGTGCATTAAAAACACTTGTGCACACACTCTAAGATGGAGAGTATCACTTGTGCTTTTTGCGGTCCTTTTCACTCACTCCAGTATATTCCCCTCCAGCTTACTCTGTCGGAAAGGCTATCCAAAATTCGCTGTCCTGAAGAGACTCACAAGTTTTAAGATCCTTTCCTCCTGTCATTGTGTATTTAACTCTGCTGTTATCCAAATATTACGTTCAAATGAGAACAGTTCTCTGTGGAGTCTGTCTTTTGTTTCCTCTGTGAGCGAGGCGTGCCCTCCCCAGCAGTGCCGTGGAAAGTCTACAGAGAAATGCTGAAGTGCAGAATGTGGTGATGTCGTATGGTGAAAACTTGAAGCTGTGGTCAACCCCCCTCGTTCCTCACAGCCGCTGTGCAGAGCCTGGGCTGAGATAGAGAGAAAGACAGGGCAGGGCTTAGCGCAGACCTTCTGATTACACACATGAGGGCAAGCCGTGGGATCACAGAGCATGCTTCACTTGTATATACACAATATGCTTTTCCACTTTGGGCTCTGATTATAATATGGAGGTATCCGCTGAGTGCAGCCAACTGTGAAAGAAAAGGCTCCCAAAATACCAGTGTATGTCTTCATGATAATTAAAGCAGCCTTCAGAGTGAAGCACGGCCAGGTTTAAACTGCCACCCAGCAGACATTAGCTACTGTCAACCTCTGCAGCTAAATGTGGAAGCACACACCTGCTCTGAATGATAATCATGTCATCATGTTATGAAAGCTTCGCCAGAGCGGGAGCATTATTACCAGCCACAAAGTTAGATTTACACATGGGGTGAATAAACCAGACAAGAGGTGAAGGTTTTAATACTGAGTGTCTTAATATTGTTTTCATTCCATAAGAGAAACAAATGAGTAGGATAACTGAGTGCTGTCACATGGAGACTTTATGCCACCGCGCTGGCGACAGCCGTAGTCTGAGACAGTATGTTTTTGGGTTGAGGGAATTTCTGTGAAAGTGTCCACTTTGAGTCAACAAGGACTCAAATTTGTTGGTCAAATGTAAAGGTCACTGTGACCTCGTCCGTTTCATTCTTGTGAGCACAATATGTCGAGAATGCCTCAGGGGAATTTCTCAAACATTTTCACCAATGTCCCCCTGTACTTAACAGTGAAGGTGGTGCAGTGGTGAGTATTGTTGCCTCGCGGAGGGTTCCTGGTTTGAAGCCTGGGTGGGGGGAGCCCCTCTGTGCGGAGTTTGCATGTTCTTCCAGTGTCAGCGTGGGTCTTCTCCGTGTGCTTCAGCTCCGTAGGTGTGAATGTGAGTGTCTGTCTCTATGTGTCAGCCCTGTGATAGCGTGGTGACCTGTCCAGGGTGTATCCTGCCTTTCACCCAGATAAGCTTTTCACAGACATGCATGTAAACTGTAACTGCAACTTGACTGGTTCACGCAGACATACAACCACGAGGTGGTACTTCGAGTTTAACATTTAATCTTTATATAAATTGACACTAACCAGCAGTCTTTCTCGGCACCCTGCTCCACCTGCAGAGGATGGTTGCGTGATACAATCAAAGTCATACACAAAGACGCATATACAGTATACAGTAGACGCACATGCAGCACATGTTTTGAGACATGAGAAACTGCTCGTAACCACAGATGTACATAAAATGAGCTTCAAAGCAGCGGAGAGTATGTGAAGGATGGAAGAAGCTGCTTTAACTTTAGGCGAACCAGAAAAGTCATGGTTGAGTTACTTCATCCTGGGAAAATAAATATTGATCCGTCCTTCAGGAATAATGCGACACAGCAGCGTTTTAGCGTTTTCCCTCCTCACCAGTGTGTCTAACAAAACTTTAATTTGCATGTTGGTTAATTTCTCCTCCAGCAGTGGCTGTATTTTCATTTCTTTTAATTCTCCGTCATGTAGGAAACATCTTGGTTAGAAAACAAACTCAGCAAAAAGTTTGAAATGACTAAATTGTGACTAAAACAAACTGACACTGTGCTCGAGATGCCGAAGCAAAACCTTAAATGTATTTCACTCCTCTCGTCCTGTGATCCTCCTTCAGTGTGGCTTATTTGTGTGAGGTCGTGGTGAGTGACGGTTTCGGGGGTTTGGGTGTGTCTCGCACATTTTTTTTTTTACATTTTCATTTTTATTTATAGGAGGTTGTCGCTCTTTAATTAGCAAAACACGAGCATCAAATCATGTGTCTTATCTCTCTCCTCTCTTTTCTGGTTCTCAGCCTCACTGTGTGCTGCTGGCGTCCAAAGAAAACTCGGCTCCGGTGAAGCTGGGGGGGTTCGGAGTCGCCATCCAGCTCGGAGAGTCGGGCCTGGTGGCAGGAGGTAAAGTAAACACAACCACACACACTAGAAACATGAATAGTCATTAAAATATCACTGACATTTTAATTCTCACCAGTGTTTGTGTAAAGAAATGTATCTATAATGATACTTACGCTTTTCATTTTTCAAACTGGGTCAAACTGTTTTTTGACTGTATTTAATTTGACACAAGGTCATCGGAAAAAATTCTCCTTGTGGTCCTTACTGCCCGAACACAGCTGGATAAATCCACCTTTTCCTTTCACGCCCTGCAAGCTTGGAATGAGCTGCATGGTACACTAAACCTGGAAACTTTACCCTCTCTTGACATTTTTAAAAGTATTATAAAATCAGTTTTTACAGAATAGTGTTGATGCCGGGTGCAGAGGAAGACACTGCATGAGGGGAATTAGAGTTAAAAATTACATAAGACACACACACACGTATATACGTACATGTATGTATTATTCAATGTGACTTCTACTTCTCCAGGATATCATTGTCTCTGGTGTCCAACATGAAGAAACGTCCATAAATCTGTTCGGAAATCTTAGTAAAAAGATTCAGGACTTCAGGACTTCACTGAGAAATGTTTCTTCATATCAAATTAATCCAGTAGTTGTCTGTACATCCATGGGTGCTCTTCTTCTGCAGGCGTATGTCCTGAGACATTCAGCTCCGTTGGCAAGCCAGTCCAGTGTTTCATCGTCCAGAGTGTCCACGAGACTCCATTTTTGCAATGCTGCCCCGAAGCGTCCTACGTCTTTCCTCAGGCGATTAGGGTTTTCCATTGGTTTCGGGGCAGGTGGAGCCTTGATGGTTCTGCTAACTTCCACTGGTCCCTCCATCTTGCCTCGATCCAGGCAGCCTTGGAGGTATCAGATGGTGGTGTACAGAGCCGTTTGTGGTTGTGTGTGGAAAAGGGGCGCCGGTACCAAGACACAAGCACTGTGGATCTGAACAGGAGCTGCAGCAAATTTAGCACTTTTTTATACTTTTAATGGAGCCAATCTGACAGAATGTAAAGAAATATAGATAGAAACAGGACTGAATAGAACATACCATCACCAGTTGCTGACATTACAACCTATTTGATGAGCTCTCTCACCTGATGGCTTTCATGTTTTCTGTTGTTGTATTGTTTCCATCACAACATGTTTGACACAGCTGAGCTGATTAAAGAATAAATACATTAGTAGTAGTTACACGTGAAGCGTCTGTTACATCATTCTGTTAAGTTTGTTCTGCACTCTCAAAGTGGGAGCTGTTTCTCTTTATGAGTCCAGATGTGGTGATAACAAATGACTAGACTGTCCAAACTCGCATTACTTCACCTCTGGTTAAGACACAATTGTTTTTCTCACATCACGGATAGGACACACGCCTCCAGCCATTTGAACTGACATTATGGCCTCTAGTTTCGCAGACCGGGTGCCAACTGGGTGTGGCCAGGGGGATTTTGCAAGTTTGGCACACCGTGCGCGCTGGCGCAGCTACTCCTCTTTCCCACCTCCGTGGGTTTTACACACATCACACCAATCAGATGAGCCCCTCTTCTCGCCCTTAAATGCGCCACGCGCAGGCGTAATGAGAGTTGACTCAATTCACCATGGCAGAAGAGAGCAGCAGCGTCAGATGGCCAAACTCCTCCCAGGAGGAAACTGATGTTTTGGTCCATGAGGTCCAAGCTCGCAGTGTCCAAATATACGGGACTGCGAGCTTTGACCTCCACGGGCTGATGATGCAAAGGTAGCCTGGGAGGAGGTCACCACAATTGTAAATCAATGTTGCGTTTCTCTCGTGTGCGCACTCTCTCTTTCACTCTCGCAGTCTCACTCTGTTTCTTTTCTTTTGACTTTTCTAAGATGACAGATGCTGAATATATGCTCCCTATCTGATGCTGTGGTTGCTTGTGGTTGGCTGAGAGGGTTGTGAACTCATTAGTTTGCAGCTGTGTTGATCAAATCAGGTTGAGTTTCCATTACGTGTGCCAAATGTGCCAAACGGTGCCAATCCCCTTTGATCTGACATCAGATGTGACGGGACAGTCAATATAGAGATACATTTATGTGCTGATTGCAGATAGTTGCATTAAATAGTGGTTTTTGTGAGTATTTATTGCATCGTTAATGTGCCTGACATTCTGGAAACCTGCCTGTGTGGTTATGGTGACGTGTGCACACTGTCTGCTGGTCAGCCAAACCTCCACTACACTGGCTGCGCTCCGCCTGCGTTGACAGTAGACCTGGTTTCAGCTGGCGAGCTTTTAGCGCACCTTCGGCGAAGCCTTTTGGCAAGAAACTGCCACTGCGCCAAGCTGGATCTGTCAACACCTCCCCCTGCTGCGCCGCCACACCCATCTCAGCGCACCTCGGTCTGCCAAACTACCAAACTGAGCGCGCTTCAGGTTGCGCTGCTCGAAACTAGCCCTGCGTGGGGATCGCCACCCTGCGCCGCACCGGGATACTAGAGGCCAATATGTTTCAATATGAAATAAGCCGATGTTTGATTAAGATCTATTAAGATTTAAGATCATTAAAGACTTCTTTTATTGTCCATTGTTCAGCAGTCCCTCTGGATGTTGCTGGACACGATATTCGTCCGATATCGTGACTGTTTTTAAATCTGCACTAAAACTGTTTATCGTCCCATCCTCAGCACTCTTAAGTTACACAGTGATTACAATTAGTACAGAGTAATGTATCGAGTACTCCTAATGAGACTGAGCAGTGGTTCGCATGCAGGTTCAGGTACACCATAAAGACCTGAGGATCGAAATAACTCTTGACTCAGAAACGAAAATCGTGGTTTTGACCTTTTACAAAAGAAAGCAGCAAAAGTCCGCTTCACTTTGCATTTTCACAACCAGGAATTGAAGGTGGATTTTTGAAACGGGGCATGAAGACTGTCGTCATTCAGCTGGTGTGGAGAAAGAGGAAACAAAGCCACAACAGGTTTGTTTCCTCTTTGTGTAACGCTGCATTCAAATTGGGAAACAAATGACCTGACAAAATGCACACAGAAACGCTTCTGTTTTCTCGTTCAGAGGCTGCAAACGTTTAAATTATTATTATTACATGTGTGTGTGTGTGTGTGTGTGTGTGTGCGTGTGTGTGTTAACATTTACATGTTTATACAGTCATGATCTGACACCCACACCGCTCTGTCTTTGTGACCCCAGGTCGAGTAGGAACTCCGCACTTCATGGCCCCAGAGGTGGTGAAGAGAGAGCCGTACGGTAAACCTGTGGACGTGTGGGGCTGCGGAGTCATCCTCTTCATCCTGCTCTCAGGCTGCCTGCCTTTCTACGGCACCAAGGAGCGTCTGTTCGAAGCCATCTGCAAGGGCAAATACAAGGTCAGGAGGTCGTTCAAAGAGCCTCCGCAGTCTCTGAGGGCAATAAAAAGTTTTTAAATGTGTGGTTTCAAGCATTAAACTCCAGAGTCTCCACCTAAAAAGGGACAGCCCACACTTTAATTGGATTTGCATGTTTTTCCTATAAAGCTGTACAGCTCAGCGTTAGTCGATGTCGGCACATTAAAAGACAATACTGTTCCAGTATAAACTTTTATGTTACAGTCATAGTTTTGGTTATAATTCCTGTATGTAACAGAGCATTGTGCTCTCTGAGTAATGGGCCGAGATCTGGGAAATAGAAGTCAGACAGGATTTAAGCAAACTCCCCGATGAGTCCAACTCATCTGGCAGAGAAAACAGTATGATGTTTTACTGTACACAGACTGCTGGTTGTGAACATCAGTTTCCTGGTTTTAAATACACTACTTGATGCAGTTGTCGACACAGAACGTTTCCCCTTTACAATGAAGGACACGTCATTTGGTTTTACCATAATTACAAGCTGCCAAATGGGACAAAACATTCATAGGAATTTCCTACAGTATATCTCCCACTTGGTGAAAAGATCTACAGACAGATCAACAAACTGTTGGCAGAACGGCTGCAAATGCAACGCTGCTGGCAGTTACATCAGAATAAATCCGACATTAGCACTTATACAACTGACTCAGCTAATATTCTAATGCTAAACACTTTTTGTATCTGGTGTCATTTGGTAACAAACTGCTACAAATACGTAACAAAAGTAGCTGTTTTCGGTTTTTTATTTGGTGTGATGGAAAATTTAGCACGAGGGAGCACTTCCAACTTCCTGTCATGCCAGTGTTGTGTGAATGCAGCTTTACTGCTGAGGTTTTGGGTGCGCTGTCTTTTGTTTTTACTCACAAAAAAGTGGTTTAGATAATTCTGTTTTTACCATAAACTGGGTAAAAGTGGACGCAGCCACCATGATGTCACCCATTACTCTGTGGACTCTGTTTTGAAGCGCTGAGTTCAGCATTTTGATCATTGCTATTTTGGATTTTTGAAGCTAGAAGTGACCAAATTTGGACACGACGGTGGAGCGTGGAGGATATCCTCGCCACCCCCTAAAGGCCCAGACACACGAAGGCCGTTTGTTGCATCGCCTCACATCGCCTGTGTCTCAGCTTACAAGTTCCATTGAATACACCGCAAAAACCAGCCAAACGCCAACTGGCACGTATGTTCTGCACCTGCCTGAGAGGAAATAGCAGGTGGTGGGGGAAGTCTGTTTTAGTCATTCTAAAAGGGAAACAGGAAGACCAGCAGGACAGATTCAAGATGCTAGTTAGCTAGTTAGCACATTAACAACACAACTGAAATTAACCACGTGCTAGCAAACAAGAACAAAAACAATTAAGAACTGTTTCTGCTGAAGAGCTCAATGGCAAAAAAAAAATAATCTTACCTCACATGACTGGATTCTTTTGATCTAACGCCCTCAAGTTGTTTGTTTACTTTCCTCACTTCCCGTTTCTCTTCTCCTCATTGAGCTGCCAATCACTGACGTGCATAAAGCATTCCCTTCTTTATGGTCTCTGTTACTCTTAATTAGATCATAATTTACTAAATGAACGTTGTGCTCTATTGAAGAGACTTGAAACTAGAGATTGGGACCATAAACTCATTAGGAAAATATTTACTGAAGTAGTAAGTAAAGTGAAAAGTAGGTTCATTTTCTCATTGAATTCTGTGCAGTCACACTTGGTTTAGCAACCAGTGGATTCACCCCCTGCTGGCCATTAGGAAATATGCAATTCTAAGGCGCTTCAGCATTGGCTTCACTTTTCAGGTTGGAAGGAGACGTCCACTTCTTTCATATCGTCTTTGGTTTTTCTTCATAGTTGAGCTCCCAGATATCAGCAAATAACAACTAAGGCATTATTATTACAAATAGGAACAACGGCTGAGACTACAGAATGTAACCCGAGTAAACTGGAATTATCTGTAAAGACACAACAAGCTGATGGTCGGCTGTTAGTCAACATGGGGCCATCGGTGTGTGTCTGTCGCCCTGGTTTTTGTGATGTGTCCCGCATCATTGACCCTCGTTGTGTTGTTAATATGCTAGCTGGCTAACTAGCATCGCGAATCCCTCCCGTTGGTCTTGTGGTTTCCCTTTTTGAATGACGAATATAAACCACCGCCACTTGCTGGAGCGGAGAGTTACTTCCTCTCACGCAGGTGTGGAACATATGTGCAGGTTGGCCACTGAATGTAGTCCTTGAGGTGTGTTCATGTGCAACTTTTTGGCCAAGACACAGGCAACTTAAGGCGACACAACAGCTGGCCTTCAACACCACTAGTTCTTTGATGTTGATTTGGTGTGGTTGGGCCTTTAAAGTGCACACAGTGAGTCTGTGATCTTTGTGTGTCACTATTAATTCACTATTTCTATTTATAGTACGTGAATCATTACTTTTTTTAGGCTCTGTATACAGACGTTATCGCAGCCAACATCCTCTTTAGTTATAACCTCATTTTTAGTGTTAATTAAAATCATGCGTAGCTGAAAAACTGTCAGCATGAAGCACCACAGCACAGAGACCAGGTACACGTGGATGATTAGAATTAGATACTTGTGTCGCAGCCAAAGGACAGTCCTAGAAAAATGCTGTATTCCTGAAAAGTCTGTGTGTATTTGTGTGTGTGTGTGTAGATGAATCCGCGCCAATGGGGCCAAATCTCAGAGAGCGCCAAGGATCTGGTGAGGCGCATGCTGATGCTGGACCCTGCTGAGAGGATCACCGTCTACGAGGCTCTTAACCACCCCTGGCTGAAGGTAATGCAGCGATCACTTACACTTTATCGTCATGTTCATGCTCTTCAGTGTCGAATCTGATTTGACAGGTTAATACAATAGTTTCACTCCTCTGGGTTTTTGACACATCACGAGAACCTGAATGCACCATCACCAAAGACTGTTTTCAGCTGCACTGTCAGTGTTAACCATGTTACATCACCTCATGTCTGCCTGCAACATGACAAACATCCACTCATATATCTGATGACATATCACCTGCTCTGGTGCGTGGGTATTCTCTGAGACGTGCATCCAAAGTTTTGGCTTTTGTTAAAGTTTTAGGCTGAGACGAGAGCAGAATAGTAAACCCATGTAGCCTACAGCCATCACGTAATGATCAGTCGCTCGGGTGCCACAGCTCTTCGCACAGGAAAACAGTGACAGTGAGCGGCGGCACAGTGGTGTTACCGCTTGTCATGTGTTGTCAGCACAAGCTTTTATTGTGTCGTCTTCTGTGGACAGTGATGGAGGGGCACTTAAAGATGACAATTCAACTGAGACACTTGCAATCTGTCTGGGGGCTGTATGACACATCATTCACATCTCCACATTTTAAGGGGCATCCCTGCTCACAATGCTGCATTTTAGTCTCTTACTCAACTGCAGAAAGTTTAGACGGATCCACTTCTGTTGGCGAGGTCCAGCCGAAGCAGCGTAACAAGACTCGAGTTACTACAATACCAATATACCCATGAACTCATTGGTCAAAAAGCTGCTGCCTGAAAAGAGGAAATGGGTTCATGTCCTGGTAATGTGCAAATTATACAACAGTGTCACCACTTTGACCTACTGACATCAACCACAGTGCTCAGTTCACACCCAGAAATGTCATTTATACATTTGTTGCAGTGGTTGTTGCAGAGAAATGATGTTCTACAGTGCCACAGGTAGCCAGAACCGGATTTTGCTGGTGTTGGTTAAAGTCATTTATTGTTGTGATTTATAAACATGCGTGTAAGTAACTTTTTAGTCATAACTCCAAGCTTTACAACATAATAGAGTTGAGGTCTTCAATGAAAGCACATGTTCCACTGACCTGGGCAGGTTTTGTGGTAATGGTGGAGGAAAGTTGCCAGTGGTATACCTTACTCACACAATTCTGAATACCTCTAAGACCAGTTTTCTGCAAGTTGTGTCAGAAAACACGCAGCAACATAGTTGAGTCTTACTGTTATTAAAAACCTCTTGGAGTGCTGTCCCTAGAGTGTCTCCTTTGGTCTGAATCAGGGACTCATGTTGTTCCAAAGTTGTATAATTGCCTAGAGTTGGTTCGTGTTCTCACGGCAGCATTTACAAGAGGAGCAGATCAAATGCCTTGTGTGAGAAAGCTGCTCTTGATTGGTCAGAATTTCCATGTGGGAAAAATCCAGGAAGTAAAGCAAACGTTGAAGAAGAGAACACTTGCAAGATAAATGTGACACTTTCTAATGTCACAATGGAGGGACAACTACGCAGGTTGATTTTAGCGCTGCTCATCGTGGACTATATTGCTGTCATTGTTCATTTTAGTCAAACCATACAGTTTGAAAACGAGGCGCGGCTCCAACTAGAAAACAATGTTTTGATGCATTGGATGTGCTGAATGTGCATATTAAGGCAGCACAGGAGGAGGTGCACATTAATAATCCTCCAGGACTGGAACATGCTCATGTTTAACCCAGAGTTCATTTGTAACCGGACTGAGACCACCTCTTCAAGAAGGTCTCGTTCTGGTTGTTTTGGTGCACACCTGAGTGTGATTGCTGTGTTCACAAATGAGCCGCACTGAGGGGGCAAACAAACTCTTGATTGGACTGAACCACACAGGGCAGGTGTGAAAGCAGCCTCACATTCAGCCAGGTACTCCTGCATGTTTGGCCGACATCACTGTCATCACATCACAAAGCTGGTCTCATGAAACTAGAAGATCTAAGACATCCTTTGGCACCAAGTCACGCTATCACATCAGGAAGGGGTTAAATAATGTTCCATTGCTGGGCTAAATTTTAGGTTTGTCATATTTTGCCTGCAGAACAAATATAACATATTCACCTATTGCGTTTTATATTTCTGACCTCTAAACAGTCGGAATTGTATAAATTTGGTTTGACAGACTTTTGAGGATTCAGTGAGCTCTATTTTATTCATGTGTGATGATGTCAGCCCCTGTCGCAGTCATGTCATTGTAGAGAGACCATTTCTTTGAAACCTGCATAAAATGACTAATTCTGACCTTGAAGATAATCACAGCCTCATGAAACTTTACAATCACAAGACCTTGAGCATTCAGAGGATGGATGGCCTTCATAGATACACTGACAATAAGGGGTCTCTGAGCAGTCTCCAGAACAGAAGTGCTCGCCATCCAATCACAGACAAACGTTATTCTCACAGAAACATTGAAGAATTTTGATTCCAAATCACATCATGGATTTTTCTGTGGTGTTCTTGGTGTCTGAATGTGGTGTTTTGGAGGGATTTCTGGCCTGTTTCATTAAGTTTCAGCTGGTAGAAAAATGCTTAAATTTACCACCACATCTGTGTAACAAATGGTACAGACTCAACAGCTGCTGCAACAACACAGGAGATACAACTGAGCATGAGAACAGTCATATACTTCCATCGTAGTGTTCTGAGCTGCTGTGCACTCCTAACTTACAAAGTCTTAATAGGCACCAAACCAACACAAAGGTTTATACATTTTTATGACTAGAAAACTTGACACACAGTGCTGAGCTGCATCTCAAATTAATCTTCAGGTTTCCAGCTTTCAGGTGACATATACCACTTCTGTGTGGCATTTACTGTTGACCTGCTATCTCCACCTAAAGATGCCCTGCCCGCGAAAAAAAGGACAAACTTCAACTGTGAAGTTAGAAAGACGTAAACCTCTGTAGCCTGCTGCTCATCTCTGCTGCAGGGTAGCGGCTCAAGGCTACAATAGCTCAACACACCCAAATCTCTGACCACACTGTGTGTAATCATGTTGCATTGTGGGTAATGTAGGTCTTTGGTTTTGACAAGAAAGAAGATTGCATGGAATATGAGATATTTCTGTTTCTGCCGCATCGATTTTGACCCATCTTCAGTCTGACATTGTTTCAGGGACACTAAAGTTCTCTTTAAGAGGAGCACTCCAGCTTTTTGATATTGCACTTAGAAGTTTGAGGACTTGACGGAGACAAATTAAAGAAAAGATTAGTGAAAAACTGATGCATCAGAAGCCCAGATATCTTGGCTTCTAGTGTCTAGAAGGGGTCAAACTCTAAAAACACTGGACACCACATTTCCCATAATGTGCTGTCTTCCATGAGACTCTCTGACTAGTTAACCATGTTACATCCACAGTTTGTCAGTAATTCTTTTATTCCTGTGTTGTATTTCCAAGGAGAGGGACCGGTATGCGTACAAAATCCACCTGCCAGAGACTGTGGAGCAGCTGAGAAAGTTCAACTCCAGGAGGAAGCTCAAGGTTTCAGTCCACACACACGGACATACATGCTGACATGCATGCATTTTTTCAGACATTGCAACATTTGAGGGTTGTTGTGGTGACAACATCACTGTGTCTGCAATGATGAGCTGAATTCTCTTGATGTTTCAGGGGGCTGTTCTGGCTGCAGTGTCCAGTCACAAGTTTAATTCCTTCTATGGAGACCCCCCCGAGGAACTCCACGACTTCTCTGAAGACCCCACCTCCTCAGGTACACAAGCACTCACACTAAACACTTACATGTGCTATCATTTCATCCTCGACACACTTCCTCCCTCAAATTTCCTTCCTCTGGTTTGTCCTCTGGTTGCTGTTTTTTCCGTTCTGCTTTTCTCTCTCAGGCCCTGCAGAGACTCTTATTACCACAAACTGACTCAACTCTAGATGCACTTAAACGCACCACATCCAGAACGACAACATAAACGCTCCACACACAGCGATCTAATGATTGTTCTCTTCAATTTGACATTTTATCCATTACACAGGTTACTAGATGCTGTAAAAGGGATAATATTGAGACATTAGTGTGTTTCAGTTGCAGGATGCAGACACATTTCTATTTCCCGTTGTTCAAATAATATTTGCTTCCAACTGTTTTTAAAAAGGACCCATTAGGTTCATTTTCAGGTTCGTGCTTGTTTTAGTAGAAATCCAAAATACATGTTTACAGGCTTTAATGGTCAAAAAACACTTTATTTTCCTCATCCTGTCTCTGCTGAACATTTGTATTTACCCTCTGTCCGAGACACTCCATTTTAGCATCTGTCTCTTCAAGCCCTTCTCCTGAAAAAGCCTGTCTGCTCGGATGAGTTAGTGTTTCCAGGTGTTTGCGCCACATTGTAGACAGAATAAGTCTAACGGAGAATGGCGACACTTTCTACCATAAGAAATCACTAATAAAAACTTCTTGACACAACGACATGTTTCAGCAGGAATATGTTCCGAAATCTGGGGAAAAATATACAACAAATCCAGATTACAGGTTTCTCTGACATTAGCATGTAGCTACATGTAGCAGTGTACTCGCAGCCGGGGATGACTGTAACGGAGAATAGAGGCACTTTCTACCATTAAAAGAATTGCAATAAAAGTTTTCAAAACATGACTGGACGTGTTTCAGCACGAATATGATTCAAAAAGAGAAATCAAAAACATCCACAACCAAGATTACATGTTTTGCTGACATTAGCTTGTGGCTACATGTAGCAGGGTACTCACAGCTTGGGTATGACTGTAACGAAGAATAGCGTAACAGTCAACAATAAAAGCTTCTGGCCTGACCAATTTTAATCTGTATATCTGTGATATTTGCTGAACAAAGATATATCTTATAGCTTTGCAGCATTGCCAATACATTCTTAAAAATTTATCCAAATGTGTGAAATGGTGGGGAATCAAGCGCTATGACTGACAGAGATTTGCCAAACTGTTTTCAAAAAATTGCAAAAAAATGCGATACATTTCCCCGTAGAAAATACTGGGAAATCAATGTTAACAAAGCTCAAAACCACTCCACTCTGGGGCCACACCAAATCGCTGTACTTTCATATAGAAAAATTATTAAAAAGTTTAAACAGCTCACGAGACCTGGGACTTTATTGAGCCTGATGTGCATTTTGAAATCTAAAACCGTTTTCATGAAATCGCAGTTTACATTTCATGATGTTTTTCCAGTGGTAGCAGCACCCAGCCAAAATTTCTTGGGAAATTTCTAGCAATATAACACTCACAACTGGAATCATTCCATAGTTAATCCAGCAGGGGGCGCTCTCCCACACCATCACTATTATTACAACTCCTTGAAACCTTATCACACATTGAATAGCCAATCGCATCTCTACAGGACAGTGCAGCTACTGTCGACGACTAAATATATAATTTACTGATAATTACTGACACATACAGACCCCCCAAATCAAGCTGTAATTACTGTTTATATTTAGACATATTCCAGTGATTTTACTCACCTTAAGATGCAACCTAGACACATCATCAGTGATGTAACCTGGGTTCGTTGGGTGTTTGGAGTCTTTCAACATCACACACTCTCCAGCCAGGGATGATCAGACCCCGGCCCGTGTGTGGGTGACTTGTGTGGTCCACTGATCGCCCCTTTTGATCCACAGCCATCTTGTGATGGCTCTCTTGCTGTGCAGTCCTCTGATCCCCAGCAACTAAGGGCTTTGTAAAGCAACTGGCCAGCAAATCCTCAGGAGTTAACCTCAGTGGCGTAGCATCGGGTCTTCCATCCCCAAAGGAAATGTCACATATTTTTACCCTGAAATGACATCTATAAAAAACATTCCCTCATGATTTGTTACAATAACTGAAATATTTGAGTTCAGGAGATCTTTGATCACACCCATACTGAAAATCAAACATTTTTGCTGTGTGCATGTTATGTGTGTGCATGTGTATAACAACATAGGTCGATATAACGATACCAAAAATGTTTCCTGACATTCCTGACATTGGCCCCCAAATACCAATATAGATCAGGCTCTACTAAACACAACCGGACATGTTCCAGCAAAATAAATGATCTGACATCAGGGAGAAATTAAAAACATCAGCAACCGATATTAAATATTTCCTTGACGTTAGCATGTAGCTACATGTAGCATTGCATGTAACATAAACACTTACAGTATAGACCATATAAACAAATCTGTCACTAGCTGATGTCGGCTTGTCTCGTGGACACAGAGTGTTCAGAACGATTTGATGCCTTTGACGTTTTTTTTTTTTTTACTCACTCAAGGAATTACTTTCACATACATTTACCTCATTATTTGAAACTTCAGTCATGTTTAATATGAACATCTGACATTGTAAAATTATATATTTGACAGAAAAGCACAATAGGTCAGTTTTAACATTGATACACTTGTGTTCATTTGTAAAATCTGTTCATGTGTTTGTTTCTGTTAATGCTCCCAACCTGTTAGGACTACTAGCAGCTGAACGTACGTATCCGCAGGTTCTGTGTGTTGTGCTGATGATGTTTCTTACTCTTGAACTGTAGCTGAGAGATGTCCTTCCGTATGTAGTGAATTGCCGTTAATGTTCACCACAGTTATAAATACAGAGAGGTTAAATGTTTCTGTGCATGTGCATGCTCACTGCAAACACATTCAGATTGCCACAAGTTGACTGACAAACCAAGGCTGTCGTGTGTGTGTGTGTGTGTGTGTGTGTGTGTGTGTTGCAGGGGCTGTGTCTCAGGTGTTGGACAGTTTAGAGGAGATCCACGCTCTGACAGACTGCAGTGAAAAGGATCTAGATTTCCTCCACAGTGTTTTCCAGGACCAGCATCTACACACACTGCTCGATGTAAGTGTCACACCGAGGCACACTGGAACATCACCACCTTCGTGATTGATTCATTATTGTTTTATTATGATAGCTTTTCTCCTTCATTGATAACTAATGCAACAGAATAACGATTTGTTTGAGTCCTCTGGCAACAGGAAGTGGTGTGGTTTATGTTTCCAGTTGCAGCAGCTGCTCTGTTTCTTTTGAATTCAAAAAAAAAAAAAAAAAAAAAGGTCTTTACCATCAGCGCTGCCAATAGATAGCAGAAATAAAATGATCTGTACCCTGTGGTATAAGTGTGAGCAGAGGCATGATGAGAGTTTGGTGCAAGGGAGGAAGTGAGGCAAGTGGTTGTTTTTGTGGTGGAAACAGGTTTTAACACTTGACTGAGAATAAACACCCCGGCTTCACTCAGTCAGGGTACAAAGTTTGTACCAGACAGAGCTGATACATGTGCATCTTTCAAATCCAGCTGCTGCAAAATAACACAAACTTCCACGTTTCTACCCACATCAGCCTGCTTTTTATACAGCTCTCTGTTTTACTGGCTTATGTTTGACACTGTGGGAACATGTTGGATCGACACACAATTAGATGATTCACTCAGTGTTGTTGTTTTTTTCTTATTTGCATGCATTGTAGTAATTTTATTTTCGCCCACGACAGAGTCAGAAACTACGCGACAGCTGCTGTATGTCAATCATTGTGTTAAGATAAAGTGTTGCACAGAACATAAGGAATTAACAGACTTTAAATATGTAGAGTCTACTCCAGAGATGTCAGTTTGTGGCACACCTTTATACACCACTTGACCCAAATCCTCCTGTGCTGCACTCACAGGTATCAAACTCAAATTAGGTCAGGTTGATGTCTCCCAGGAGGCACTTGAACATCATGTGAATAAAAAATAAATTGCATTACAGACAGCAAACAGTCACGCTGAGGCAGAGCTGTAACGATCATTTTTGCAAAAGTCAGTCAGTCAGTGAATGAGAGAGTCTCACCACTGGTCAGAGTGACTGATGCTCTTTCAAAATGAACAGGCACTAACAGTAAACTGAAACCATTTCTCTCAGTGGAGACAAAGTTTTATTTACTTTTATTTTACAGAAAACAAAGAATAAACTGTAAAGTCAATAAATCCCCAACAAGATAGCTCTTGAAGTCCTGTGTGATTAAACCTGGCTTCATAAGAGTCGAGGAAAACTCCGCTAGCTGCTAGGCTAATTTAGGCAATGGGAATAGTCATAGGCTGATGCTAATAATATTAGCATGTTGTATTTGTGGGGAAAATGTGTACAGCAAAAGACAATTGCTTTGTCTTTGAGCCTCAAATTTCAAATTAAAGGCGCTCTAGCATTTCAAACCACATGCAAGATTTTGACCTGGTCTTGTTTTCAAAACATTTACTGAGATTTTTTGAATAAGTATTTTGTACAGTGTCATCAGCATAAAAATCTAAATTTAAATGAAATTATAAATGTGACTGAATTAGTTATTTATCTTTCATCAAATTAGAGTCAGAATCAGAAATACTTTTTTGATCCATGATTGGAAATTTCATCACTGTGCTGAGGCTATAAATATGAAAAATTAACTATGATATATATACATCATTAAAATTAAAAAAAAATAGAATAAGAGTAAACATAAGAAATATGTACAGTTACTTGCATTAAATCAACTTTATTAGATTAATAAACAGGGGCAGGCTGGTTGACATTCAGGCCGGGAGCTTGATTTGGAGAGGCCTTTTTTCTGATCGCACGACAAACACAAGTGTAACCGTAATTTTAACACGAATACTTTATTTGCAGTATAAAAACAATCTAATGATATTAAACACAACACAGATCAGTCAGTCGGTCAGTAGAATGTATTGAATATAATATAATTCTATGCAAAGACCTATTGCCAACCCAGTCCTGCACACTGCACCTGTACCTGGCACTGTTTTCCTGCTCCACTTTCCTCCCTCTCCTGTCCCTCCTCATCTGTCTCTTCCTCCTCCTCACTCCTATGACTGGCATCATCCTGTCCCTCTGCGTCAACTCCACGACTGACACTGGCCTTGTCAGCTAATAATAACAATAACAGCAACAATGATAAACGTTATAGCAAAGAATTCACAGTGTTAGAACCCAAATACAATGTTAAAATCAACATAACAAAACTGCAGCTGCATACACACGTTTCGACACGTTTCGACCACCGGCTGGTTCGGCCTGGAAGAGACCGGCCGTTCGCGAATACTCCCGAATCTCCCTATGGCCAACCTGCCCCTGTTAATAAATGTAATTTATAGTGCTGTTAGATTGCCGGGCGGCACGTTGGTGCAGTGTTTAGCATTGTTGCCTCACAGCAAGAGGATTCCTGACTCAAACCCTGGGTAGGGGGTTTGAGCCCCAGTGTGGGTGAGTAGAGTTTGCAGGTTCTCCTCATGTCAGTGTGATTTTCCTCCAGGTGCTCCAGCTTCCTCCCACAGTCCAAAGACATGCAGGTTAATTGACTGACTCTAAATTGTCCGTAGGTGTGAGTGTGACCCCTAACAGGAGAAGCGGCTATGGAAAATGAATGAATGTTAGATTGCTGCTCAAATGTCCCGTTAAAGAACAGACACACATCATTCGAATGTTGATTTAGAATTTGAATGTCAACATTAATAATGAAGCTTTGGACTTTTAGGCACAGCTGAAGTCCACTAAATATAATTAGTAGTCCAGCTCTATTGAAGCTGCCTGTCCTCCAGGTAAAGCTTTATTTTGCTGTCTGATGCTCCACAGTAAAACTTAAGCATTCATATTGGCAGGCTGCACAGTGGGGCTCAACTTAATAATATTAAATGTGAATTTAAAAAAAAAAAAATTGGGCTGCAGCCTTGTTATGAAAGTAAATAATCCCTCTAAAATAAAGAAGATTCCAAACGTCAATAAATGTCTGCAGGCCGGCTTTAAGTCTCATTCAGTCCCACAGTGTGATCGTCTCAGCAGCACCAACCAACCCGCCCTCGCAGCTCCAACACTGTCTTCCATATGAAACTTCACTTAAGGATAAATATTAAACATGTCGGGGGGGTTGTGCCCTCAGACCAGCAGTTTGAGCCCCCAATGAATAAACAGCAGGTGTGTTAGGATGCGGCTGTGCTGTCGATACGACACACAGCTGTGAGTTAGCACTGCGCACTGGCCTTTGCACAATTAATACAAGGCATAAATAGCTTCCTTCCACCTGCACACATGAGGATGCTCATCGCTCTGGAGGCAATTTAAAAAGGTCATGTTGTTTTTAAATATGTCGTTAAATTCCTCCCGTATTTCCTCTGCATGTGTGTGTGTGTGTGCAAGCAAACACACGGCAGCAGAGTGTGAGCAGTGACTGATGACCAGTTGCTGTGACTTTGCTGCTTCACCACATCACCACCATATTGGGTCACGAAATCTGAGTTCCCAGCAGCCGGCAGAAGCCAGACAGCATTTTTAGATTAGTCCACAGCTTTGTCTGTTATTATTCCCATAGTCCATTTTCTCTCGCCACGTCTCTGGGTGTTAAACACAAGATTTGTTGGCAAGACATGAGGATTTGTAGGAATGTTATCCAACAATCGAGGCATTTAGTGGAGAGAAACATCCAGAAACACGAGTCAGAAAATCAGATGACTGTAACAGTAAATGATGGGAAAACAGAAATGAATGTGGTGTATGTTTATACTCAGTGTAATTACCCTGATACAAATGGAAAAAAATAAAATATTATGCTGCTGCTGATACACATTTTTACTGCTCACGATAAGGACCAATTAGCTGACAGCTTTTTCTTACTTCTTAAAATTTAGGAAATGAGACGATGTGTATTTATGCGAGGGTGGAGAACTTCTTTAAGGAATTATTTTTATGGCATTTTTGCCTTTCTTATAAAGGACAGGATGAGTGTGAAGATCATCAGCATCAAGAGAGGCCGAGGGGTTTACTGGATTCAAAGGCTGTTTAAATTTCAGGATTGTGGTCTTCAGGAGAAGAACAAGATTTTCCTTTGATTTGATTTTAATTTCTGTGTTCTGAACGTAGAGTATCCAAAAACAAGGAATATTATAATGATCTCTAATAATGATCTGTGCTGATAAAACAGGACTTTAACAACATATCTTAATGAAGTTCATACAGAATGTGCCTTTCTCAGTTTCCTCCCGTCTGCAGAGCAGCTCACAGCTGAGTGAAAATATCCTCCTGCAGCTGCACAGGATAATAATGGACAATACTTGTAGACTTAGATTTTATCTTTCTTCCGTCACTGTGGTTTAACAGCAGGCTGAACAACACAGCAGGAGGCCAGATGTGTCAAACTTACGTTCACGGTTTCCCACACTTGAACTGGTATTTTTAAAAACAGAAAAAATGCACGCACACGCGTCAGACCAGGCCTTTTCGAGGGAAATATGAGAATACCTAAATTTGGATCAGTAACTTTTGTGAGATCAGATTTATTGATGTTGGAAGGTTTTTATTTCTCTGTGACTGTGATCTTCTTGTTTGGGAAACATTTTTTACGTCTGGTTCACTATCAGCTCTATGACCTAAATCTTAATGACCTTCCTGCTGTTTAATGATCAAACAGGTGTGATGATTATTGATACTGGATCCTTCTGCATTTTCTCTGTGCTCTTCTCTTTTATTGACGAGTCTAAAGAGTTGTGGAGCAGGTGGAAGTTCTTTTGGCAAACAGGAAGTGTATAAAGCCTCAATGAGGTCTGATAAATGTCCTTGAGTGATGTCACTTGAGTCAGCATCAGTTGAAGACTTCAAGTTTGAAGAGTAAAAATCAAATCTGGAGGTGTGGAGTTAGACCACGCTGCTGCAGCCTGCTGCTCATCTCTGCTGCAGCACCATTACACCAAGTGTCAGCAGTCAAGTTGCATTGTGGGTAATGTAGGTGTCAGGTTTTGGCAAGGAAGAGGTGGAATAAAACAAACTATATCTCTGAATTGAATTCTGGTGCATCAGTTTTGATCCTCTTTTAAAACCCGTCATGAGTCCGACAAGGACTGCAGCACTCTTGACACCCGTGTGGGAAATCAGGCTTGTACATGTGAGCCCAGTTCCACCCAGTTCCTACACAACCAGCAATTCAGTTCAGTTTTATTTATATTGCCTCACAGGGCTTTAAAGCATACGACATCCCTCTGTCCTTTGGACCCTCACAGCGGATAAGGAAAAACTCCCCAAAAAACTCCTTCTTCCAGGACGCACAGACATGCAAAAGATGTTGTGTGTCTGGGGTCACAGAGTTTATGTATCTGTCCCGTGGAGCTGGTAGAGATCAACAGGTGAATTCAGATAGAAAAGATTCCAGCCGCCGAAAGCCTCATAAATTGTGCATCACCTGCAGCCGCCATCAGCCCCGTCTCAAAGTACAGGTCACAAAAGATATTGCATTTGATTGCAACTATCCATGTAGCAAAGTGTAAATGTTGCCTTTGCAGCAGAGAGACAAAGAAAACTGTTACACTCAGAAGGTGAGATTCAGTTTAGTTTATTTGCACATACGTGTGTAGACAATACAGGAAAAAGAAATTAAAAGTTAAAACATTGTGCAGAAGAGGTCAAAAATGGGTGATGATGATACTTCCCCTATTAAATAACAACAGACATACATAAAAAAAGAAGATGGTTGTTCCAAAGAGATGCTCCTCTGTGTTTGAGTGAATATTAAGAAAATTCGGACAATATGGACGATAAAGGTCCTCAATGTGTCTTACAGAATATGAGTGAATGTCTGAGGAAGACTTGAAAAAGATCTTGAAAACGCTCATAAGGTCACGAGTGAGAACGTATTCATACATGAATACAAGAGTCTGGTTTTTGTTCACAGTAGAACTTGATAAAAGTTGATATTTTCCAAAGAAAGAAGCAGATGATTCACATTTTTTAGCAAAGCTGGTCACTCTCAAGAAATTCTTTTGAATTAGAAAAATCTTGTTGAGATAAGTGGGACATGTGGCAGCCAGAGCAGTGTCTCAATACATAATATGAGCAGCATTCCTCAAAACTTCAGCAGTCTGGAAAGTCTGGACGTGACACCCCTGTGAATGTGATCAGCTACTTCCAGCTCTCTGAAGATGCTGATAGTGTCACTGTGACTTGTGTGGCTGTCCGTGCTCATCTTTGTGGACTGTACTGTTTTTGCAGTGCGGCTCGTTTTTTGCCAGACTTATGTGTACGACTTACCATGTGCAAACACAGGAGCGCTGAGATGCTATTTGCCTTACAGCATAGTTAAGGGTGCATTTCACCCTCTGCAGGTGCTTCCAGAACTACATGGTTTCTCTTTGTCCTATTAGTGCAGATTTAGCGGCTGCAAAAGCCGAGCAATCCTTTGTGAATTTGAAACCTCAGGGTCCCGAGCTCGCAAAGTCAGGAAGTTCAAAACTCTGACATCTTTGAGCATCTCTGTGCAGCAGCTCCGGAGCAGTCAGTTCAAAGGCTTGGTAGTTGTCGAAGGAAGAGAGACGAGCAATCAGTCGATATCCTCGCCCTCCTGCTCAGAGCTGCGCTGGGATCCAAACTCGTGATCTTGCGAACATAAGCTCGTGTCACTGTCAATAAGCTGCTGCAGATGTTTGCAAAGACGGGTGCTTAAATCAGTATGATGTGGCTGAATGTCGAGGCCGACCGTCTTTTTCTAACGAGTTCCAAGAAGCAAATTAGTCTTAAGAGGCTGAAATTAAAACATTTGAGGGAACTACCGGGACTCGCACAGAGTCAATTGAGGAAAAGGGATTGCTAAAGAGGTGTGTATGTGTGTGTGTGTGTTGTGTTAAAGTCTCCCCCAGTTGCTGGAGGCTGAATAGGTTGAAGTGGGTTGCAGGAGACTGGTGAATCTGCCAAGTGAGTGTGTGTGCGGCAGTGTCAGTGGGAGCCTGGGGCTGCAGATGTCTCCTTTTCAGGCTCACATTCACACCCCTGCCCCGCTCTGAGAGGAGGGGGAGTCAGAGAAGGACAGAAGAGTGCAGTGAAGGAACAATGGCTTCTATTGTCAGGCCTCAGTGCCATTCACAACAAGCACAGCCTCCATCACCCTGCGTGAGGCTCAGAGTAGCCTCCACACCGCTGAAACTCTCAGAGGAAACCAGAAATCCTGTAGAGCGGATGGAGTCTCCCGCTTCAGATAGCTAGAGTCTCGTTTGCACTGTGTCGGCTGCCTCTTTCTGACAAACCACTTACCGTCTCCTGGGTGAGTGTGTTTTCTTCCTGCTTCTCTTTCTGATGTGTTTGCAGGAAGAGTGTTTTGTCAAGAGACGCCTCAAGCTAATTTAAAGTCAGCCTGGCATCCCCCTGTGTGTGTTTTTGGCGTTTGACATGTATAATGAGGCGCTTTAGTCGAGTGTATTTGTATTCTTTTTTCCTCCTGTGCTAGTTTCAGAAGCTCTGTAGGCTCCCAGGCTAATGGGGGCAGGGTAATAAGATGCCCTTTAGGAAATGTCTGAATTTGTTTGTCACTAAGAGGAAATTAAGATGTGTTATTGTTTCTCTGCTTGCTTGTTGTCATGTCACATAAAGACATGATGCAATCATGCTTGTGCCTGCTTGTAAATATCTGCACACCTGAATTATGGCTGCCAGGCTCTCAGCATGCACAGCACACCTGCTACCTGCAAACATCTAAATATTTGGTACCGTTTGTTCAGTCGTGGGCCGCAGAGTCTTTGCACATTTTCTAACAAACCCCACGGAGGTCATCTCAAGTTTGTTTGGCACTCGACAAAAGCGGAAAGATGTTGACAACTCTCCCCTTGAAAGAACAAGAGTGCAGTAAATATGTATGCATGCTCAGTGGCTGCAGACAGCATGTGGGACGGCACGCACTCGGTGGCACTGAGTACGATTCAGCCCTCAGGCTGTCTGCTTTATTTTGGTAGTCTTATAAGGATTTCCTGAGGAGTGTGTTGTGTTTGTCTTTCTGAGACGGCGTGCTCATGAAGGGGGGATGCAGATGCACACTGGAGACGTGCGTCGTCATTCCCAGGACCCCTTTTTTGTTGTGCTGGTTAGTGTCAGGTTTTCACAGCAGGGAGAGATGCAACATCCTCCTCCATCTAACAGCAACACACACACATTTTCACTCACTTATAAACCCACAATGGCTTTTATTTTCTGTCCGCTGGACGTCGTGTGTGCGTCTGGATGGGCTGTTAGAGAATTACACAAATGGATCAGTTTACAGAAATATACCAGATGTGTTTTACTGCCCATTCACTGCATTAGCTGATGGTTTTAAGGAGTTATTTTCCACTGTCGCAGAGCTGTAATGGAAACCACACTGGTTATCCCCTCTCTTCAAAATAACATCTTAGATTTTATTAGAAAATCTTTTTCTTGACAAAAACAACAGAACAGTTACGTCATCACCAGCCGCCATGACCTCTACGAAACAAACATTATATAATAAAGACGGCAAGTCTGTATGTAGCCCTGCATAATTTACACATAATTAACCATGACTGTTAAAACTCAAGGCAAAAAGAAGGTAAATTAGATTTTAAGGAGTGAGGGGGCGACGTTCCTTAGTCAGTCTTAGTCGTTTGCCACCTCATGAATCTCTTTGATGATATCACGCTAGTTATCTTCTCCCCATTGTTCCCATTTACAAGCTCAAAGGAAACTTATTATATTTTACATCAGTGCCATAGTCACCTAATTACCAAATTTCCAATGTGTTGATGTGTCTTAGTTTGCTGTCAGACCTAGAGTCGTCTCCTTTGGTCTGAATCAGGGACTCATGTTGTCACAAAGTTGTATAATTGCCTAGAGTTGGTTCGTGTTCTCACGGCAGCATTTACAAGAGGAGCAGATCAAATGCCTTGTGTGAGAAAGCTGCTCTTGATTGGTCAGAATTTCCATGTGGGAAAAATCCAGGAAGTAAAGCAAACGTTGAAGAAGAGAACACTTGCAAGATAAATGTAATTAATAATTAAGGCAGTACAGGAGGAGGTGCACACTAATAATCCTCTAGGATTACAACATGCTCATGTTTAACCCAAACAATGTGTCATGTGACTGCATCGCCCAGATGTGCCGATGAGCAGGATGTTGAATGCTTAGGTGCTTTGAATGTTGAGATAAAGCCAAGGTGGAACTCTTCTATGTATTTTAGTATTTTCACTTTCACATCCCAACAGATGTTTTCCAGTTTTACAACCTGTTGTGACCTATTGCCTTTTGGGAAAGTGGTTGTTTAGTGTTCGTACGTGTGATACACACGTGTTTGACATGTTCTTTATTTTTATAATGAAAATAGTTTACCAAAGTTGCCGGCGGGCAAAATGTTCCCTCAGTCCCCAGCAGGAGGATTGTTTCTGTGTTTGACACTTGTTCTGCTGTTCAGAGGAAATGAAAAGAAATCCTCATGCGTTTGTTTTTGTTTTTGTTTTTGTTTTTTGTTCCCGCTGCACCAAACATGCACTGAACTGTGACTCCTGTGTCCTGTCACGTCTCTGCTCTCTTCGCCTGCGAGTGTGTTTTTTTTTTTAGCAGCATTCAACACCTTTATTTTCCGTTGTGGTTTAAAAACACTTTGTGCAACCTAATTTCCTGAAAGCAAACTCAACTGTTGTAGTGCTGGATCTGATACTCCAGTGCACAACATGCAGGCCATGAAGAGTTTTTGAGGTCAGTTGTTTGTGTGTCCATCACATGCTCTGTGATGATGTCCAGCATCACATGTGTAATGCTGCTGCTGCTGTTGATGTTGTGAGAAGGAAAACAGAAGCGTGTTGAGTCTCAGGGTTGTATTGAACTGTCTGTTAGAAAAGGACTGTTTGTCTGTGACTCTGTGTGTGTGTGTGTGTGTGTGTGTGTGTGTGTGTGTGTGTGTTGTGTTTTGTACAAGAGGTTAAATGAGAAATACACCAGACGAGTTGCTCATCAAACATGACACAGCTTTGAATATGATAATAGTTGTTTCAGATGATCTTTTGTTAAAACAGCCGCCCTCTGCTTCTGTCGGAGCGTACAGCTGCTGCCTTTGTTCAGACTGTGTTTCAGGGACATTTTGTCTACAAACATAAAATCTCTTAAATACACCCACACTCCTCGTCTTTGACTAGACCCATACAAGCCCGTCTAGTCAGCGCGGTTTATTAGTCAGCTGGGATTTTTACAGACAGAGCTCTTGTGTCTGTCGTCCTTCAATCAGAGAGATGAGAAAACAGTTCCTTCTTGTTAAATGTTCGATGTCGAGAAGAAAAAGAACAAAACAGAAAAAGTGGTATTGACGCGCTGACGCCAAACGAAACCAAACAGAGGGAGATAGCTGAGGACAAGTGGGATAAATGAGGACAACTGCTTTGTTTTTAACCAATCTCAGTGGAAAAACACCAAAGTTTTAACCACATTTTGTCTCCACACACCAAAGATAGCTGCAGTTCCGCCACATAATACAGTTTACAGTAAACAAGGTCCTCCAGAGCTCCAGAGATGGAAATAAAAGAAGATGCAACTGAGCTGCTGATTCACAGATCCTCAAAGTAACAAAGCAAGCTGTGTAACTACAGTGTAAGAAATCTTTCATAATCAGATTTTAGCCCAATATTTTTCATATATCTGAAGGCTTCTCCACATGCAGGGTGTTTTTGTGTGTGTGTGTGTGTGTAATCAGTTCGTAGGTCAACACATTTTTCGAACTGCTGTTTGTGTCACGAGTGTTGTCACAAAGCGTGACTAGTAGAGGTTGATTTTTCTCAGCTGTGTGAATGTGAAATAACAACAACACGGAGAGATAAAAAAAAAAGTGTTTTTCAAAAAATTCAAAATGGCGGAAATTCTATTTAAGCACACACACACACACACACACACACACACACACACAGTTTTCATCATTATATATTAAGATAACTCATGATAACTGACAAAAGGGTTTAACAGTGGGAATGAAGTTAAATCTATCCCCTGTAACATGTATATATAAAAACATGGCATCAGTAATATTGCACACCTAAAAGAGAGTGTATTAAACACTCATGGGTTCACCCTCACTAATACAAGTTCAGAAACATGACGAGGTGACATCACTACATGTTATAGCAGCAGTGTTCCTCACGCAGTTCAGAGCTTCGAATTCACAACAGTGCATTTAAAGATTTACAGAAAAGGAGAGAAATTAGTCTCCTCCATGAGGCCTGGAAACAACACAGAGACTCTGAAGTCAGAACCAAGACGGCAAACTTTATTACTCCTCTCAACCTTAACAAAGGCGCCGTGTCCAGGTCCGTTGCTTCTGTTCTTACCTTTCACAATAAAGGCCGAGACATATACACTGTGTACCTGTTAACCAGAGGGAACTCAAATTCACTCAGAGCAGAGTGACAGAAGCTTCAGACAGACTGCCTGACGCTGCTCTGGGTCTGTAGTCGTTCGTCCTCTGCCTCCTCCGATGTGGCGTTAGTGTCCCCTGAAGGATCTGTAACTCTGTGTGGAGTTTGCATGTTCTCACTGTGGCAGCGTGGTTTCCTCCCACAGTCTGTAGGTGTAAATGTAAACGTGGATGGTTTAGTGACCTGTACACAACGGGACTTGACCGGTATTTGCGATCAACATATCCTCCAGAAAGTCACAGCTCTTTTAGCTTCTTCTGGAGATGAACATTCTCTGTTGCTGTTGAGTGTAGAAACCCATCCCACATTTAACAGAGGCTTAAACTGATCATTAATCGTTGAACAACAAACATGTCAGTATCACAAAAGTGCAGCCATGATTGACTTTGTCTCATCTGACGAACTTGTTGATCAGTCAGCTTTTGTCGAGGCGTCATTGATCATCTGTGTTTCTCCGCCTGACTGACTTTAATCTTTTGGTTTCAGCTCTACGACAAGATCAACACCAAGTCGTCACCGCAGATCAGAAACCCCCCCAGTGATGCCGTGCAGAGAGCCAAAGAGGTGAACACACACACACTCAGACACACACGTTGCATACAACAGTTACACATCAGCATTAACACGAGCACACTTCCTGTTTGTCCTGGTCTTCTTCATGTGATATGTGTGTGATCATGATTTGAATGGCAGACTCACTAGTCGCTGGCTTCCCTCTCTGAACTCACACTTGTGTCTGGATTAATCCCTCCTCTCGCTTCTGGCTCACTAAAGCTCTAACTCATCTCTGCTGTGGATCAGTCTGCTCTCCTGCTCTGTTTCCTCTGTGACGTTGGCGCCGAGCACAAACACGTGTGTCCCGGGAGGCATTGGTGTAAAAATGGGAAATACTCCAACTTTAACGTCATAATTCAAAGAGAATCTCACTTTAATAAACTTGTTGGAATATCAAAAAACCCTTCATCTGAAATGTGACGGTGGAATTTAAGGGTGTGTTTGATGAAACCTCGACTTCACAGTGCTCATATATTATAACTAGGCCGCTCCCTTACGGCGAATACAGCTCTGTAACGCGGCGGACATTTGTCACGTCCTGCTCTTTTGCTGAAACACAGTTAATATTGGATCAATGTAACCCAGAGCTGTCACCAGAAAACCTCATTTCTGTGAAGCGAAGGTTTAAAAGGTCATTTATGCCATTTGAGAAAGTTTTATGACGCTCAGGACCACAAGAGCAATTTAATAAGTAATTTTCCAATTTTGAATGTGATATGGGGGGGGGGGGGGGGGGGGGGTAAAAATCAGTTTAGTCAGTTTCTGAAATACTGACCTTAAAGACGACGCTACAGAGAGCACAGATTTTGCTCTTTGCAGCTTTGCAGCCCACAGTGATGATTTATATTCTAGCGTCAGATTTCACATGTTGAGAGCTTTAACTCACTTTCTCTCATTCAATTTGTGATACGGAGGAATAAAGTCAAGGCTGCTCATGTTCACTGAGTCACTGTGATGGCGAGCGGCGCAGGTTTGCAGCCTTCATAGATGTGTGCTACTGAAAAGGCGATAGCCGAGACGTTGACTGCTTTCAACTTGCGTCATGTTTTCTTTATGATGAACAAACTCCACCACCTTCAGAAACTTGTAGGAGAAAACACAAGCAGTCCACGCTGACCAGTCACTGTTACAGCAGCCTCCAAAGCCCCGTTATCACCAAGCAGTTCAGCTCAGCTCAGCTCAGCTCAGTACGCTTATTTTTCAATACAGCGAGTGCTGGACGGAGCAGTGAGTGACAACAATCCCGCCCACATTTAAGAGGACTGTCTGAACAGACCGAGGGTCTAGGTACCATGTCTGAAGGTTCACTGTTGGTTCCAAAGGTACGATACTGAAAGTGTTTGGTGGAAACAGGGTTTAGTATCTCCTCAGTAGAGGCTTTCAAGGGAGAGGATATTCACTCCTGTATCATCCCGCTCCAACAAAAAACTCCTCTCTCGTCCCAGTCCCAGAAGAATGACTCCTGTTCCCCCGTTTATTCAAGTTAAGATCATTCTTTTTCTTGTCAGAACTTTTTAAATATAAAAACTGCTCTGTTGTTTTTAGCCCTTTTTACACAGAGATCCCACAAACAAAAAAAACACCAGCGTACAGTAATGCCGCCTCAGTGTATGATTGCAGACAGCCGGCGTTCCAGGAGCAGAGAGGTGTGACAGGCTTGTGATTCCCTCTTGTCCTGCTCACGTGATCAACAGTGAAATTGCTTCCCATCTTGCGGGAATCCTGTGACCTAAAGGATTTCTGAAAAATGTCAGCCTTTGCTCCGTAGCCTCCATAACTTCATGTATAGTTACTGTACATTCTTGAGGAGTGAGCTGTGGCACTTATCTCATTTTCACACAACTAAAAATCCAGCTTTCCTGGAACTGTGTCAGTCTGTAACCTTTATAATCAAAGTTAGTCTTTCATGTATCCGTCTTTATCCTCCTGAGACCCTGTGTCCTCATATGAGGACAATACATTTTGGGTTTACTTGACCTGGGATACTTCCTTCTGCTTAACTTGTGCCGTGTAGTGACAGTAAGAGCACAATACTCTAGTGACCTCCACTGTGCTTTGTTTCATGAGATAAAAACAGATATTGATTTTGTAACTGTGGAAGATGCACAAAGACTGAAATATGTGTTTACATATCAAACCTATAAATAAACCAGTTATCTGTTGAAAGCCTGGAGGAAGAGATAAAAGCTCTTAATTTAGATTTCTTTTTCCACATGCCTCTGTGCATGCAAGACCGGATGATGTTATGCAAAGTAATTGTGTCTTGTAATCTCCTGTGGGTTGGGCCAGATGATTTGGCATGACACAGACATAAACAAAATAATGAATAAATGTTTGGCACTTTTCAAGCGGGGAGCACAAAGTGCTTTCTATCGACAGCATAAAAAGAAACAAATAAAGACAGAAAATTTAAAGAGCAGCAAAATACAAGCACACAGTTAAAAGGCATAAATAAATAAAATAAGTCATCCAACATCTGAAACTGTTAAAATAACCCTAAAATCAGGTGTTTTCACAACAGTTGGTGTCAGGCACCAAGGCAAGTCTGTAAACCCTGTGAAGGACAGGATTTAAAGGGACAGTTTGGATCTTCAGACAGTATATTACACACAGTAGATGTCAGTCAGCCCACCCTCAGTTTGGAGAAGCAGGTGTGAGTCTGATATGGAAGCTCAGCAATGTGCTGCTGTGGAGAGGTCAGCAACAAAATGTAATTCAGCCACCTTAATAAATAAATATCAGTTTAAGTGTACACTATATTGAGATTATTTTCACCACTTAACCTCTTCATCAGACAGCCCAAGCCAACAGGGAAGCCATCAGCAGCCTCAGTTCCTCATCTGTGCCAGACTCCATTGACCACAACAGTCATTTTAGCTCCTTGAACACAGGAGCTGCTGGTCTACTGCTGCTTTGATCAGTTAGTTAGTTTGTGTTAATGTGTGACTTTGGTGAATCTGAACTAACCCCTCTAAACGCCAAAGACACACAAACAAACTAACTGATAGTCTGGCTTTGAAGAGAACAATATAACAGCTTCATTTTCCTGCTTGAAATCGCTGTCTGACAGCAAGGTAAAGCAGTGAAGATATGCTAAACATATCACACACCTAAACTGATACTGATTTTTTTAGGTGGCTTCCATGTCAGACTCCAGCCTGCCCTTTGAATCCTGGGGCATGCCGACTAGGGATCGCAACTAACGATCATTACCTCCGCCAAGGAGGTTATGTTTTCACCGGCGTTGGTCTGTTTGTCTGCAAAATAACTCAAAAAGTTCTGAACGGATTTTGATGAAATTTTTAGGAAAGGTCAAGGAACAGATGATAATTTTGGTGGTGATCAATTGAAGCGAAGTGGATAAAATGATAGCTGCTTGGCTGAGGTCTGTGCTCTCTTTCTAGTTTTCATTAGTCAACTAATCATTTTGTCGAAAAATGTGCAAAAATGTTGAAAAATGTCTCTTCCAAACCCCAAGAGTCCTAGCCTAATGCTGACTGACATCTACCGTATGTAATACACTGTCTCACCTTATACAACCCCATTTCAAAAATCTCTTTAAAAACAGAAGCCTAGTAGAGTTAAAGTGACATAAAAGAAATACTGAAACACAGTACAAGTACAAGAAGTAAAACTAGAGCACCTGGAGGAAGTGACACGAGGATGTAAACTCTACACACACAAGGAGATAAGGTTGGCTCGTCCTGATTTGTTTTAATGATATTGACTCAAAATTAGAGAGAGATTGAATAATTCAATTATTCATGTGGAGTTATTGAGTCCTCTGTGAGCTTCCTCTCAAACTCCAGTGACCTCCTGAGGTTTGTGTGCTCCCGATCAGACTCGCTGTGACTCGGGTTGATTGTCGGAGCAGCTGTATCACAGCCCAGTGGCCTGTTTACACAGAGCTGCTTTAATAAAGAGCTCTGGCTTCTGTGTTTGACCTTCCTCATTAGAGATGCACACACACACACACACACACACACACACACACACACACCCCAACAGTGTGTTTGTGGGCTATTAGTGTGGTTTTTCTTTCTTTACAGAGAGTTGCATTATGGTCTCCGGGGTCTGACCCTGGCTGTGATGACTTCACACACACACACTGTTAGTTTGGGTTGATGTGTTTACCTCTCAGTGTAAACACTCGAGCAGGATGCAGGCTGGAGCTTAACAAGGAGTGTGTGTGAGGGGGGAAAGTGTGTGAGTGTATCTGTGTGTGCAGGTAGACAAAATGCTGTCGTGTTTACGTTGTGTGCTTTGTTGAGGGGAGCAATTAAAAAGTCTGAAGAGTGAGGCAGTGGGTGAGGGCTGGCGTCTCAAAGCCCAGCGCTGTTAAGACGGGGAAAAGCATTTAGGGGAGGCGAGCTCTGTTTTATGTGGCTTTTGGTTCATGTCAAAGAGACCTGGCTAATTAACACAGCTCTGTGTACACTGTGTCCGAGCAGCTCTGCTTATAGAGTCAGCTTCACATTTTCCTACTTAAATCAGTCTGGATGGATCAAGAGTTGCAGATGGAGCCGCAACAGATGTGACGCTGCTACATCAAGTGCGAGTGTGAGGGAGTTAAGACTTTTTTTAATCCGCCGTGTCTTTTATTAGTTTTCTGGCTACAGAGAAGAAACGCCACTTCAGCATCACAAACACACTAAACTCTGCTTATAACCAGACTCACTGTTTCAAAGCATCTCAGAGTCGACGTTTTTTGTCCTGGCCAGCTTGAAACTCTTGGCATGATGCATGCTTGTTTCCGAAATGATTTTATCGTCTTTTTATAGGCATGAAAGTAATGCTATCTGCTCCGGGGTTTAGGAGAGCTCGGATTTGTCTTCAGCTCTCAGGAGTTCCCAGCAGATGGCGAATGATAGGAGGAATGAACACACAGTCCAGGAGACATGTGAATACGGAAAGCAGAACTTTTTGACTGCAGTGGTGTCACTCATTATAAAAAAAACTGTGTCCACTCTGCATAGAAATTAAGTTTATTTGGATCCACATCAGTTCCTCCTACTGTAGTTCCTCTAATTTATGCTTCATGGGCTAAAAGGAAATGAAACAGCAGAAGCAGAGCAGAAGCTTTCTCAGAGCAGCGAGTGTCTTTCCTGCACCTTGAATGATTATAGACTGTTTTACAGGAATACCTCACCTCCTAAATTGTATTTATCCTTATTCATTTATAATTTATATACTACAGTACTTGCCCTACTTCTTAAATAAACAAAAGAAAAATGAAAGTGTCAATATTTTCAACGGCGACTGTACGTCCCTCCCACCTCACAATCTCAACTTTTCCAATAACAAAAACAAGCAAAACTGTAAAAGATATGACATTAATTTAAATACTTACACATACAGACATTCTTACTAACATACATAGAATTATCATAATAAATGATAAAGAGGAGTAAAGTAAAAGAAGTTAATAAAATGCTGCTGTGATGCAGGCGCTGCACCGGACCATCGTAGTGAAGAGGGAGCTCAGTCGGCTCTTAAGATTATAAAGCTCCTTTTCAAGAGTGTCCTGGACAAGATAGGCAGCAGGATAAACTTACAGACAGACAGTCAGAGGTGGATAACGCCCACCATGCTATTACTTGAGTCAGAGTACAGACACTCCTGGTCAAATATTTCTCCAATGCAAACTATGCAGAACTGCATGATTACACTTTATGGACTTGTGCATTTTAGAAAGAGGATAAGATCATCCATTGACTTCAAAGCAAATGTAACGAGTAACGAGAGCCGTCACAGAAATGTAAGGAGTCAAGTAATAAGTTTCCAACATCATACTATCACATCATATCAAAATGTATTTTAAAAGTCTGGTTTTAGTCAAACTGACACAATAAATCCATTTTCTCTGATGTCATATGAACGTCGAGTTACACTGGATTTACCTTCTGTTAATATTCTTGTTCAAACTGGACGAAATCCTCAGATCACCCACTATAGTAAAAAATATATTCCACAGTTTATCAGAGGTTAATTTGAGGCTTCAGCCACCAGAGATTAAAATCTAATTTTCCAAAGTGTACACTCTTTAAAGTACAAAATTCTCCCTTTTTCTTGTTATTATCCCTCTGCTGCAACCCAACAAGGAAACACAAAAGGGAATTCTGCACTGAAAAGATGAGACTCAGACTGACCTGATGTGAACTTCAGATAAACTTCTGAATACATTTTAGCACAAAACCAGGACTGTGGATTTTGATTAAAACTGAATTATTAAAGGATCCTTTAATGGTTAGAATGAGCAGGAGAAATGATTACAGCAAAAGCAAAGTCTTGAACTGTGCGCCTTTTCTTTAATGCTCCAATTCTACACATATCCATTAAGGAACCAGTGATTTAAAGGATTGTGTGCACATTTTGGCTTCGTTTTATTCGTCACAGACGAAAAGCAGTTTAATCTATCTCACAAAAGTATTAGCCAACTAGTCTCCCGCATGTTTCTGATATGAATGTAATGATCAAATGATTTATTTTGGTGGTTTGAGTTGAAGATGTGAGAAAGAATAGTATCAGTAACATTGTTAACACTGTGCTACATTACAGAGAAATACAAAACCGTACTAATGAACCTTCATTAATATAGGCCTATATTTTATCTCCAAGTGCACGTCACACACTGAGCGAGCCGCCTGTTAATGACGCTGTGGGCTAATGGGCATGTAGCTACTTCCATGTTTCACATGATGCGTCATGTTTGTAGTCGACCAATAAAGATGAGTTTACATATCACCTTGGGTTCCTCCTTCACCTTCTCAAAATGATCCCACACTTTGGATTTCCTGCCCGACATGTTATTAACTAGCCTGTGGAATAACCGCAGGTACCAGCCCTGGAAATTAACCTGACTCCTGTCTGACTGCTGAGCGTGGACACTTCCTGTGTCTGTCCTTTCAAATTAAAGTCACACATGGTCCATTCACATAGGTTTGGATTCATTTTGACAAGGTGCAGCTGTTAATAGAGGTTTTTCGGCGACTAAGCGACCAATGAACCTTTCTGGTCGACCAATGTTTGGCTGACTGTTGGGGGGCAGCCCTACTTCAGACAGAAGAATGTTGATCCACTTGGTCACTTCCTGTGTTTGTCCATCACCTGACTGTATATTAAATCCACGCAGGAGTGAAAGAAGTAAACTCTGAGTGTAATTCAACAGTTTCACCTCAGATAAACTTATTATTCAATCTTGGTTGTGCCCTCAAGGACGACCCACTCCCCTACCTTCCTCCTCCTCCTCCTCCTCCTGCGCTTTCCTTCTGTCTCCACTGATTCCCTCTGGCTGACCCTGAAATGCTTTGAACCAATCAGACTGCAGCTTCCAGTCGACTCTCGTGGGTTTGTGGTCCAGCAGAGCAGCGATAAGGTGCTTCAGACTTTAACAAGGCTTTGTTCTGATTCCACTAATTCACGTCTTTACCTTCAAACCTATCAGTTCTCTTAGCGTTAGAACTAATCCTTCTTGGGAGTGGAGTGAACTGCTCTGGCTGTAGATACTAATCTCACAAATTCACAGCCCATTCAAAGCGGCTGGCACTGATTAAAGGCGGGGTGGACCGCTGTCATCACAGTCAGCAGCTTGTATAACCTTCTTCCTGTGTCTTCCTTCACTTAAGAGTTCCTCCCAAGACGAAGCAAGTGGCGCTTTGAAACATCTGGAATATGTAAGCCCTCAACTCACCACCATGGTGCACGCTGTTCACTGTACTAATGAGTAGAGCAGGAGGCCGAGCTGGAGGAGGTTTGGACTGAGGGGGAGTGTTGATGTTATCCATTAATATCCATGAAGGCTGCAACTAATGACTAGTTTTATCATCGATTCATCTGCCCATTGTTTTCTCCATTAATCAACTAATGGTTTTGTCTTTAAAATGTCAGAAATTTGCGATTTCCTAGAGGCCAAGGTGACGTCTTCAAAGGGTTTGTTTTATCCAACCAATCCAAAAATCTGAAGCAGGTCACTGAATTGTTATTATTATTTTTGACAAAGAAAAGCTTGGAAGTGTTGCATATAAAAGCACGAAATCAGCGAGTATTTTTATTTATTTTTTTATTTTCTTTTGCAAAAGAATATCAACTAAAGCGGTAACTCAATTTCTTAAATAGTTACAGATTAAGTTATTCATTATTAATCAGTGTGAACATTAAATATCTTGTCTTTGTGCTGTCTTCAACTGAATATAGGTCAAAAAAAGATTTGCCAAATCATGTATTCTGTTTTTATTCATGTTTTACACAGCGCTCCGACTTTTTTTTTTTTAGAACTGGGGATATATTTAATAACTTTCTGTTGTGTTTGATCAGAACGTACTGAACAATAATCTGTGTGTGAACATGTGAGCAGGAGGAATTATCAAACCTGCTGTGAGTGTGACTCAGAGTCGCTGAGTAATTGAGACCTGACAAACAAAAGCACAGACATTATTTAATAGACTCTTTAAGAGGGATGAGACGCACAATCTTTAAACTCCTCTTTAATTTATTCCATTTACAAGGTGCAAAATTAGAGACAGGCAGTTTGTCCATGTTCAGTGTTCACCTGAGGAGGAACTAGAGTGAAGCAGACCTCAGATCTGCTCTGGTGAGAAGAGAAGTGATGGATTGGGGAGGCTTCTGTAGGAGACCTTTATGGTTCTTTTCTTGATAAATATCATTACAATGATCAACTGCATCAACTTGTTTTAAAAGTTCAGTGTGTCAGATTTAGAGGGATTAGTGTTCTATAACTTTAAGGATTGCAGATTGCAACCAGCTGAAACTTCTCCTGGTTAGAATTCCTTCAGTGTTAATTGTTCAGGAGGCTTTTACCTGGAGCCAGATCACCTGCAGAGGTCTCTTCCTCTCCAACACAAAGACACCAGGGGCCTCATGTACAAAGGCTTGCGCGGATTTCCTACTGAAACATGGCGTACGCTTAAATCCAGAAAATGTCGTACACACAAAAACATCCAGGTGTATGAATCTGTGCATACGCATGAATCCAAGCACATTTCCTTTGTACATCCCAATCAACGTGGAATTGAGCGCACATGTGCAGCAGCACACCCTGATTCTTATTACTTATAAGATTGGACAGTTTGAGTGTGGAGGCAGGGAGATGTTTTGTCAGCCTTCAGGAGCAGCTCTAGATTGCAGCATATGGATTTGATGGCGATGAGTGCCGCGCTCTCCTGAGTGTGACAAGTAAATGTGATTATCACAGTTTAGAGATAATGAATACCTGAATGTACACACACTCGCAAACTGCACACTCCTCTGACTGACAGGCAGACTGAAGCGACAGAGTACAGCGTAACTCCACAATGCAGGTTTCACTCACACACACACCCTCAGAGGCCTCACCTCTACAATGCCACATTCACCAGTCAGGCGCAACATAACTGGAGCTGACATCAAGTCACGTCTAAAGGGCAGGAGGAGGGGCAGAGCCTTGACCAGTCTCTTTGACTCTCTGAGTGGTGTCTCACATTGGCTGTTGGACATGTTGGAGGCGGTGAAAGTTTGAGGGCGGCTGCGAGGTAGTCGGGTCGCTCTGCATACACTGCCTGAGCTGCAGCAGGTATGGCAGGGCACTGAGGTGTGAGTGAGTGAGTGATGTGAGGAAGAACTTCAGGTCATAAACAAACTGTTGTAATGTTTCTTCCTCTCTCTACGTCGACAGGTACTGGAAGAGATCTCCTGCTACCCAGAGAACCACGAAGCTAAAGAACTCAGACGGATACTGACCCAGCCACATTTCATGGTGAGTCAAAACACACACACACACGCACGACTCATGTCCGTCGTAGCTCTCAGACGGGTGCAGGAGGCCTCTGTACAAACAGACGTGAGCTCGACGAAGCGCGATTGAATCCCTGTGTCTCTGCTCGACAGCGTCTGCGGGCCTCAGCGTTATATTCTGCAACTTGTGAGGTTAGAAAATGCTAAAAAGAGAGCAACACCGGTGTGAAGCTTTTACAGCTTTATTTTCTGCAGCGTTGTGTCACTTAGAGCGCTAAGTGGTTTCATCTTAACAAGGTCACGGTTTTCGTTTTTTATTTAACATTTAACATATATAATTAACATTTGGATACAACCCTGCTTCTGAAAACAACATTCAAGTAATTCTGCTGAAATAGACGTGTCTGAGTCTGAGCACTGCGCAGCAAGGGTTAATCCAGTCAAGAGAAAGTCACTATGGGCCTGTCAGCAGCCTCCTCTGCTAATCCTATCACATTAATGCGTCTGATGTCCGTCTGTGATCAGTGGCCTGCTCGATGATATCAGACAGACGGACCAACACAGAGGGGGAGGCAGGGGAGGGAGGAGAAACAGAAGGAGGGAAAAGTGTATCAAACTGCAGTGATAAGGAGCGAGAGGAGACCAGTGATGAAGATGAATGGAAGGAGAGGGTTCAGACTGCGAGGTGAGGAAGGAGGGGAGGTGTGGATGGAGGTCAGTAAGGCGTAGTCTGATGCGATGTGCTGTGTCGGGTCAGAGGCCCGGCTCCCTCATAGCGCTACGAGAGCGTAAACTGACGGAGGGAGGGAGCAAGAGAGGCACCGGCGAGTTCTGCATTCCGATGAGTTCAAGTGAGAGCGAAGTTCAGACGACACCACACCAGCGAGGAGTGAGAGCAAAGTGTTTAAAGGAATAGTGTTTGTTTCCTGTCCTCACTAGTTCTACATTTTGAGAAATATAATTATTAGCTTTCTTTCCATGAGTGAGACGAGGAGATCAACATCACTCTCACGTCTGTGCTACAACAGCGTCCTCCTTTAAAGGTCCAGTGTGGAATATGATATCCATAACTACACTTTCTGTAGTGTATAATCACCGGAAAAAGGGAATCATTGTGGGGGTTTTACCTTAGAATGAACTGTTTATAGCTACACATGGTCCTTGTCCATGGTGTCCGCCATGTTGTTTCTACAGTAGCCAAGAATGGACAAACCAAACACTGGCTCCAGATGGGCCATTTGCATTTTTTCAACCGCCACCATAGTTCTCCTGCACCAGGGATACTCAACTTGCTTTGCTCGGGGGACACTTTTGCAAACAAACAGGAAGTCAGGGGCCAGTCACAGCAAATTTACATAGTTCAGGTGTACGCAGGGACATTTCATAACCCTTTTTAAACAGGAGTTGTGCAAATTTGCAATCAGTCTTCTTTCAGCATTGGCAGTATAAAAACAAAATCGGGGAGTGCAGCAAAATGCCGCCTGCCTACTTTTGTTCATACAGAATGCGCCTTTTTCGGGGCAATGGGGGGCGTGAGCAAATAACAAAACGTGTAGCTCAGCGTGTGACGTAAACAGTGACGTGGGAGGGAAGCCGCGGCTGGTCAGTCCTTCGGCGATTCTCTCATAAGTCGGCCCGTCCTTCACCGTCCCCGTCATCTGACGGTTAATGGCCTCTTCGTTTGCAGGACAAGGAGGGCGCGCAATTCCTTGTCTCCCCAGTTGCTCATCTTTACAGTGTCTGTCAGGTTTGTGTTTCCCTCTTGCTACTAGCTGCTCGCTAATTCCTGCTATCAGCTG
This sequence comes from Epinephelus cyanopodus, assembly GCA_026686955.1. Classification (NCBI taxonomy): domain Eukaryota; kingdom Metazoa; phylum Chordata; class Actinopteri; order Perciformes; family Serranidae; genus Epinephelus; species Epinephelus cyanopodus. The sequence continues at coordinate 37,234,195 of CM048927.1, read as the reverse complement.
TTTCCTGTTTATCCACCGCCAGTGGCTCGCACGTGCGGCGTCATCAACAGCTCCTCCCACAAGTCATCAACAACCCCTCCCGTTGCTGAAGGCCGCCTCAGTCTGTTTAAACTAAAAGGGTTCCACCAATATGTCTACCCTACGAGGCGGAAAATTGGGCACCTCGGATCAAGTCACCAATCCGGCTCTGTGTGTCTAAACGTTCGCAGCTTGCCGGCAAAACGGCCCAACATTCGTGAAAAATCTGGCACTTCTGTCAGGGGGTCACGGGGATCCTCCTCTTGCACTTTTCTTGATAAACAAGCTCTATTTTGAGGGTTTTTATGCACTCTGGTGTTTTATTTAGATTAAAAGTACAAAAAAGATCCCAATATGAATCAATTGATTTTAATTGCAAATTAGAAAATGGTTGGTTGGTCTCATGGGCTAGATGCCACTTAATCTTACACAATAGACCTTTAAAAGCTCACTGACAACATAAATTTCTCTACAACCTTTTACTTTAGGTTTAAAGTGTGTGTTTAAAGCCTAATTCAGACCAAAGATTCACAAGTTGCAGCCGTGTGAGCTGGCCAGTCTGAGCTCGACTCCAGCCGGCTGATGGTGTCACCTGCAACTGAGCTGTTTCACCAGTGATCAGCTTGTAGTGAAGTCCGCTGGTCAAGTCAAAAGTTTTGTCATGTATGTTATTTCCTTTCTGTGGAGCTGCATACGCAAACTTCACCAGCACACAGAAGGAAGTGTGCATGTACTCATGGACGAGACGCTCGTGACAGAGCTGTAAGCATTACAGCGTCCGCCTCGACTGAGGTGTGACCGCAGCTATCTCAGTGGTGCTAGGTGAGCTAGTAATAGAAGCACTTTCTTCTGAGCAGTGACACAGTTGGTGGGTGTAGTTCTGTGGATTACCTTGAGAAACCAGGTTATGATTTCTATAAAGACACATTGATGTTGAGGTGCTCAAATGTATTTCTGTGGCACTTTGAGCACCTCAAGCTGAGTGCCGTCTAGTTCCATTATACTGGAGAGAATAATGACAAGAATAAACTTTATTTATTGGGCACTTCTATACAAATAAAACAGCACAAAGTGCTCTATAAAAGGGAACCACATGCTCTGAGTGCTTCACCTGAAAATAGACAGAATGAATATAAAAGAGACAAACAAGGCAATTCAGGAAATAAAAATATAAATACAAATAAATACAAAAACTAAAAAATAGATGAAAATAGAGAACACAGAATGCAGCATCGCTCAAAGCACACATCTCTCACACCTAAGCTGTAACTGTAGAAAGCTGAGGTCCACCCAGAGTGCGGCGCCGATCTCCTGTTCCCCTCTTTAAGACGAATTATTTGAAAGCTCCTGCAGCAGTTTATGTCACTGTGTGACCTCAGTGTTTTCTGCCGTGACCTTTTCTGTCCTCGGCTACATTAACAACATCTGTGTGTTTCACGTTAACACCTCAATGTCGACAGGTATCTGCAGGATGTTTGTGAAGTCCACAGTTGTTCTGAGTGCCGCAGGTTGTTTTTGAAAAGTTTTCTTTTCACAGAATTTGACCGGGGCATCAGATAATCTGAAAATCTCTCCCCTGTCCCTCCTTCGCTCTGCGTTTATTATCTCTCACACTCGTTCTCACTTATCTTCACTTGTGCTGCTTTTCCCTGTTTCTTTTTTTTTTTTGCGTTCTCTCACTCACTCAAGCACATCCACACGGCACGGAAGGATTAGTTAACCCCTTAACCCTGTCCTCATTAGGGCACAGTCACACACACACACACACACAACCTTAACTTCCTCTGTGTCTCGGAACATAAAGTTTCTTTTATGTGATGTAGTTTGACATGGAAGTTAGAGACGCTGCCACTGCCTTCATGTCTCTGCCTCTCTGATCTTTGTGTGTGTGTGTGTGTGTGTGTGTGTGTGTGTGTGTGTGAGAGACGCTAAGGGAAGACAGTGACAGGTTCCCCCTTTGTTGAGGTTTGATTGCCGTCCTCTGAAGTTCAGACTGGTTTGTTAAAGTGCCACTCAGGGGCTTCTGCGGCTGTCGGAGGAGCAGAGAGGAACACTGTGGGTGTGAGGCACCAGCGGGCTCTGCAGCTTCACAACGCACGCCGCTCTAACTCAAACAGACACAGGGGCGACACACCAAAGGCACCTGAGGAAGAGGGGAATACCTGAGACTACGGCAGAGTAGAGATGCAGACAGAGTCGTGATGTAAATCCCTCCTGCTCCTCTGTGGTCTGACCTGAGAATGAAGTCGAGCTCAACTGGTTCTCACTCTGTGTGTGGTTTGATTGCCGTGAAATACTCTTCATGTCCCTCCTTGAGTGAGACAGTATATTTGGGTTCAGGATCCCACTCACTTTGAGTCAAATGCAAAATCAGAACAAGCACTGAAGTGTTGAATTTACATATTTTGCTGAGGTGAATTTGGATGAGTTTTAAACTGAACTTACACGTTAACATGATTTTGTTTTAGGGAAGTATTTTTGCGGAGGCGCAGCAGCCAGCTGAAGCAGCCCTCACACCACTTGACCTTGAAATTTGCTTTGTCCGTCTGTTGCATTTCAGAGCAGAGAGCACAGGGTGCACAGGTGGGAGGTGGGTTCAGATGAGGCACTGAGCTGAGAACTGGGTTATTTCTGCATTTATTGTATTGTTTTGAAAGGAAATTTTAAATGCACTCACTGGCCACTTTATTAGGTACACCTGTTGAACTGCTCCTTAAAGCAAATAGCTAATCAACCAATCAAGTGGCAGCAACTCAATACATTTAATCATGTAGACATGGTGAAGACGAGCTGCTGAAGTTCAAACTGGGCATCTGAGGCTACAATTCACACGGGGTTTCTCACCAAAACTGGACAATAGAAGATTGTACCAACTGAGCCTGGTTTAAACACCACAGCCTACCTGAGTATTGTTGCTGAGCGTGTCCATCCCTTTATGACCACAGTGTACCATCTTCTGATGGCTACTTCCAGCAGGATAACGCACCATGTCACAAAGCTCACATCATGACAATGAGTTCACTGTACTCAAATGGCCTCCACAGGCACCAGATCTCAGTCCAATAGAGCAGCTTTGGGATGTGCTGGAACGGGAGATTCTCATCATGGATCAACTGTGTGATGTCATCATGTCAATATGGACCAACATCTCTGAGAAATGTTTCAGCACCTTGTTGAATCTATGACACCAAGAATTAAAATGGAGGTTCAACCCGGTACGAGCAAGGTGTACCTAATAAAGTGGCTGGTGAATGTATATATTTTTAGCTTTTGTTGTACTGCTGCGGGCAGGGAGGAACAGCATTTTGTTTTTATGTATGTAAGTACTGAAGAAAATGACCCGAGCGACACAAAGGCCCTGGACATATACACTGCGTAACTTAGCCAGAGGGAACTCAAATTCACTGAGTGCATTTTACTAACAAGAAACTCAATAAAAAATGTTACAGTAGCCTGAGGCTATACAGCAATTGACCATAAACAGACCGCCAGAAGCTGCTCTGGGTCAAAAGGATCCCGGTCATTGTTGCGTATTTGCACCACTGAAGCAAAATATTCGCAGGCAGGCGTTTATTCATCACGCCCCCGGTGTGTTAAGGCCTTTAATGCACTGACAGCAGGAACAGCAGTTAAACAATCTGCATTTATTTATAGATCAATGAGTAGTTGTTACAGTATCTGATTTATAGCTGCTTTATACTGTATGAACAGATTCTCCCTCAGTTCTTTAAATCCCTGCAGCCACCTGAAGATAGATACATATGTTGAATCTGCAGCCTCTGATTTGAGAAGTGCCACATCTGAGCGCAGTGACATCACACACTGTGTTTACCTACATTACATCACGTGCAAATATCGCCAGGCTGCGACAGAATTACGACTCAGACCTCCACCCCTGAGCTGCAGCTGTAGACACCTGGTCACTCTTTCTGCCGTGCTCATCCTCCTGTATTTAAAGCCGTCCTCACTCTGACTCTGTTTGTGTCCACAGGCCTTGTTGCAGGCGCACGACGTGGTGGCCCACGAGGTTTACAGCGACGAGGCTCTGAGGGTGACCCCTCCGCCCACCTCGCCCTACCTGAACGGGGACTCCCCGGAGAGCGCCAACGGAGACATGGACCTGGAGAACGTCACCAGGGTGCGCCTGGTCCAGTTCCAGAAGAACACAGACGAGCCAATGGTAACGCGGCGTGACAGATGCACTGCACTCACTCACACGTGCTCACTGAGATGGCGCCTTTTGTTAAGGCTGTGTGCTCTGTTTCATCACGCAGGGCATCACGCTGAAGATGAACGAGTCAAACCACTGCATCGTTGCAAGGATAATGCACGGAGGGATGATCCACAGACAAGGTGCGCTCTTACAACTGGCAATAAACAGATAGTTGGGATCTTTTGAAGTGCAGTTGCATGAGGTTCTTATCCATAGTCAGTTTATTACCTACAGTAGATGGAGGTTGGCAGGTCCCCAGAAGCAGGCTGTAGCAGTGTGCTGCTGTGCAGGGGGCAGATCTAAAATGTATTTTAGCAACCTAAAAAGATCAATATCAGTGTAAGTGTGCACTATATTTAGAATATTTTCACACCATTACCTACCAGTCAGACCACAGTTTCTGACATGAGTCTGAAGTCATCACATCATCAGTGAACACAGGAGCTGCTGGTGTACTGCTGCCTCAATTAGTCAGTTTGTTTGGGTTAAAATACATTCTGTTGCTGACACCTCCACAGCAGTATATTGCTTCGCTTCTGTGTCAGACTCCAGCCTACTTCTCCAAACTGGGGGCGTGCTAACTTACATCTATTGTATCTGATACACAGAGTTTGGATAAATACCTCAGACAACCTTCTTAAAAAAATCTGAAATATCTCTTTAATGCTGACACATTGATAAAGGGTGTTGTATTATGAATGGCTGCCTATAAGAGACATGCCTTGTGAAAATCTGTAAAATAGTCAAATTTGCAGCCACAGACGAAGAGCAGTGTCCAGTAAGTAGTATTTATTATAAACAGTCTGTTGTGATACCTGAAAGAATCAGTTTGACTATTTCATGTCCAGTGATTGACTGACACTGACAGTATCACAGAGTGTCTGTGGGTCCTTAAGAAGAGTCAAAATGTTTTAAGTTAAAGCTTTGAAAGTCATGAAATAGTCTTGAATTTATAGGTCATCTAATTTCAGGTCTCCGTATCTTAATTTCTTTTTGTCCAAATCTCAGCTGCGACGATTAATTGATTAGTTGTCAGCTATTAAATTAATGGCCTTGGGGCGTCGTGGCTTAGTGGTGGCTTGGTCCTTGCCACAGCAACCACAGGTTCGCCTCCAGCCTGCAGCCCTTTGCTACATGTCTCTTTCTCTCTCTCGCCCATTTCACACCAAGTCTGTTCTATCATTAAAGGTCTGAAAAGCCCCCCAAAAAATCTTTAAATTAATCTCCCACATATCTGATAACTGATTAATGGATTTGAGTAATTTTGTAAGACAAAAAAATCTAAATTCTCTGATTCCAGTTTTGTGAATGTCAATTTCTGGTTTCTTTCCTTGTTTATAATAATAATAATGATGCATTTTATTTGTAAGCGCTTTTAACAAATGCTCGAAGACACTTTACAGTTTTTTAAAAATCATAAAATAGAGCTAAGTCAGAATAAAACTCGAAAACAGCAATAAAACAGTATAAAACACACAAACTTATACATTAAAAGCTAATTTAAAAAGGTGAGTTTTGAGATGGTCTTGGATGTTTCAAATCTTTAAATGTACCGCTGAACCTCAGACTGTAATGTCTTTTATACCTGTTGGCAAAAAGCAGATTAATCTAACTCACACTAATGACCATATTTTAACAGATAACCTACGTCTTAATGGGACCACATATAAAATAAGTACTTTTATTTTTAACCTGTGCTTAAATAAGAAAAATGTGATTTATCCAAAAGTTAAATTTGTTTTTTTAAAAAGGCCTTCATATGCATTAAAGTGTCAGATACCTGCAGACACCCTGTATCATATTGCTTATAATTTCATATAATAAAAAAAAACAAAGGGATTTATTTTGCTTAGAATATCGTGTTATTGTCAGGGTGAATCTACAAGCAGCAGAAACTCCTCCATCTTCACTTAAACAGGAGAACAGAGAAGTACAGGTTGCTAAGTGTGAGCACATGCATCCCCAGACACTCCAACAGCTGCTTTATCTGCTCTTTTGGTTGAAGGCAACACTTGCTGTGTTTCTTTGTGACGGCAACATACTGTTAATTAATCCCCAGTTGATTTATCATGAGGTAATTAGAAAACCACCTTGATTACAGAGGATGCTTTTCTCTGCTTTGGGGAGAAAAAGAGAGAAACTAATGAAATAAAACGAGGCTGTTTCATGAGGACAAAGGTCTGATTCCACGCATGTGTTTCTCCTCCTTCCTCTTGTTTCCTTTCAGGAACGTTGCACGTAGGAGACGAGATCAGGGAGATCAACAGCATCAGTGTGGCCAACCAGACTGTTGAGCAGCTGCAGAAGATGCTGGTGAGTGTGTGTGTGTTCATATGTTTATCACTAAGTCTGTTAGCACATGCTCAGTGTATCTCTACATTATGTCACATGCTTAAAGGGATAGTCCAGGTTTTTTGAAGTGAGGTTGTATGTAGCCATAGACAGTATTTTACATACAGTAGATGCCCCCAGTTTGGAGAAGCAGCGTGGAGGCTGACACAGAAGCTAAGCAACGTGGTGCTGTGGAGCGGTCAGCAACAACACGTGTTTCAGCCACGTGGACACCATATTAATAATATTTTCACTGCTTTACCCTGATGTCAGACATGATATCCAGCAGGGAAAAAACACTGTAATATCGCTCCCATTATAGCCTCTAGACTCTACTGAGAAAAACAGTGATGCTGCCTGATTGTGATTCTCCGGAAGTCACACAATAACACAAACAAAGTGAGGGTGCTTTCACACTGTAGGGCTGACAGCAGCCTAACTGATCGAAGCAGCAACAGACCAGCAGCTTCTGTGTTCAGCAAGCTAAAATGAGTGTTTTTGTCAATGGAGTCTGGCTTTGATGAGAGTATAGATGGGGAACTGCAGCATTAATGGCTTCCCCCATAGAAACAGGCTGTCTGACAGAAAGGCAAAGCAGTGGAAATACTCTCAATATAGCAAACACTTAAACTGATGTTGTTGTTTTTTTTTGTTTTTTTTTAGGAGAAACTTTTTTCAGCTAGCAAAGATATGTTTTGTTGCTGACGCCCATTAACAGCAGCACATAGATTAGCTTCTGTGTTTACACTTACTGTGAAGACAAAACTCACAGTATGTGTGTGTGTGTGTGTGTGTGTGTGTGTGTGTGTGTGTGTGTGTGTGTGTGTGTGTGTCCACAGAGGGAGATGCGAGGCAGCATCACCTTCAAAATAGTGCCAAGTTACCGGACGCAGGGCTCCTCGTGTGAGGTAACATCTCCTCTTCCTCCTCCTCTTTACTGCTGACTGTGAAGCTCCTGATCTGGTTACTAACTGCTCGCCTGGTTACTGAGCGTGTGTGTGTGTGTGTTTGTGTGTGTAACCAAAGTATGTTGTGTGTATGGGGTGTGCTGTGGTTGTGGGTGTGGGTGTGTGTGTGTGTGTTTTGCTGTGTTTTGCTGGGGCTCTGATATTCAGCACACCAATTTCACAACCAAGATACCGGAACCACCCCCTCCCCTCTCCTCCCTCCGCCTCCTCTGGTCCAGGAATGAGCCACACCTCTCTGTGTGATCCCGTCCTGTATACACACTCACACACTACAGGGGTGGACACAATAACAGAAACACCTCACAGGTCAATATCAGTTAATCCAATGAAACCTTGTCTGTCACAAACCAGTAAGACAGAACACGTGTAGACTGTAAAGACGACAAAGACAAATAAAGTTTAACAAATTGAGACCAGTGCGCATGAGACGATGAAACAAAAATGTAATAACAATAGATGTGGAAACTGTAATAACAGTAATCTCTATACACGGATGACTTTAGGCAGCTGGAGAAGATTTTATTATTGGAAGCGTCCTGCTTTCTGTTTGTAGTCCAAGTAGTCTCGACAGATCACGTCTGTACGCCAGGTGAAATTTATATTTTTATGTTTTTTAAATGTATCTGCATTCGTGTACAGATGTTTGTTTCTAGAGATTAGCCAAAATCACTAGCACACACAAGAGGATGTCGTGGCTCGAGTATCTGCCAGCTGCACCGGATCTCCCAAAATACTGGCCGTCATCCCCAGAGACTTAATGTCGTCACACTAAAGGCTCGGACACACCAAACCAACATCAAAGAAGTATTGGCAACAAAGGCCAACTGCTCTTGTCACCTGTGTCTTGGCCAAGATTCGAGTTACAGTAATAATAGTACAACAGACTAGAGCAAAATAATCATATCTAAAATATAAAAGTAACGCACACAGAGGATTAGAATGAGGAGCTGATCACTGGCAGTAGACTTGATTGTAGAAAACAAGTGTCACACTCTGGCTCCATGTGCATTTATTTTATTTTGATGATGTTGAATTTTGTCGAAGACAAATGCCAAAACGCAGTGACACTTGTTTTCTACAATCAAAATAATCATGTTGCCACTTTTTCGGCAGACGTTTCAATGTGAGTCACAAATTTAGCAGGAATTTAATGTTTGCATTTTGTTTTTACTGGGAAAAAATATATCTATCTATCTATCTATATATATATATATATATATATATATATATATATATGATGCTGATGTAATTTTTGCAGCGATCTGTGTCAAAAAACATGTTCTCTAAAATCTGGAATTTCTTTGTAAGCTGAGACATCTCATAAACACCACAAAGCTTCATTTATAATACTTTGTTGTGGCACATTTTATCTGCAGCTCCTGCAGTTTGTATACTGCTCCCTCGGTTTATTACGACTTCGATAACACTTTGATTAATTGTGCAGCCCTAAAACTGAGTAAAATAAAAACTGGAAAAAGAGAAGTGTACTAAAAAGACAAAACAGCAATAAAGTGATGACAGTAAAATAGATTTCACAACTATAATAGTGATATTAAAATAGTTAAATTAAAGCTGGACTAAAAACTAGGTAAGATATATTAAAAAGATGAAACGAAGCACGATAAAAATAAAATTTACGTCTGTTAAAGCTCGTAATGTTTGACTTTTGTTAAGACTGACGCACACAGTGCAGATTAATTTAATAAAGCAAAATAAACCCATAAATCATGAAGACATGCAGAATATGAAAGACACAAAACAAATATTAACATTTTACAGCAAACACCTTCATTGTTTGGGTTTAGTCTCGCGGCTCTTATCAACTGTGCTCCAGCAGCAAACACACCGTCCTGCCCGGCACAAACAGCTGAGAGACAAAGTCAGACACTAAGTAATAAGATATATAAAATAGAATTATTTGTATTTATACAGCACCTTTAAAGCAAAGAGCACTCCAGCTGAGGGAAAGTCCAAAAACCAGATACCAAGTTCTAGAAGCAGCAGTAAGGAGCAGACACAATCAGTCACAAAAACAATGTCAGCAAACCAAGACTAGATGGAGGAGATCTGCGAATCATGTCGTGGACTGTGGAGCAGCTGAAAGGGTTAAACCAGCCGATCCGAGAGGTCTTTGTGGACAGAAGGGAATTCACTAATGTAATCTGGCACCTGGCCACATAGAGCCTCGTATGTAATTACTTACATTATTTTAAAAACAGACATTTGGAAAGCAGAGCTAAGAGTCTAAAAGTGGGACGACAGGGTTATTGTGGTTTTCCTTATTTGGGTTAAAACTCAGGTCAGCTGCTGCTGCACAACACGGCTTTTATTTTGGAGAGTCGTACACGCAAACCACAGCAACTGCAGTTTTTAGCTGAAGACAGAGAAAAGACGACTGAATATAACTCCATAGATTACAAGACTGATCGTCAAAATAATTTATGAATTATCAGTTTATACACAAAGGTGATTTGTCACTTCATTTGTCATTTATTCTTTTGTTGAAAAGCTCTCTGTGGTCATGATTTCCGCTTATAAAATTTCACATTTCAGTTTCCATCTCAGCTTCTTTCACTTGAGTTAAAACTATATTATTATTATGTTTGAGCTCACCTCTTAAATCATTTCATAAAACCATTTATTACATTTAAATGTCTGCCCTGTTGGTTGTGCGCACACACTGGCTGCTCAGTGGGATGTTCAGTCCCTGAGCTGTGTGTGTGTGTGTTAGCGATGACCTCATGGTCTCTCAGATGAGTATCTAATGTTAGCCTGCCGCCCCCCTGTGGTGATGTAAGGACGTGCAGGCTGGAGGGCAGCTGATGATGATGTGTCCCATGTCTTGTTGACGCATTTCATTACGTCAACGCTGTGGTGGGTCTCTATTGTGCTCTACAGATTCACCCTCTCATCGCCTCCAGTCGCTGCCCACAAATGTGTGACTGCATGTGTGTGTGTGAGATGTGTGTGTGTGTGGTGGCTGTGTGCTGCTGACCTGTGTGTCTTATTTCAGAAAGAGTCCCCCACCACCTCCAGGCAGTCCCCTGCCAATGGCCACTCCAGCATTAACAGTTCTATCTTGGTAAGGACCCCCCCCACCCCCAGAAACCCCCCTCAGACAGACCCACAGTCATTTCTCTCTCCTCTCCCTGGTGCGTCTCATCTGTCACGTTCATGTGTCGTGGTATTTTTACATGTCCGTGTCTCTCCGACAGTTTTACAATGGCTCGTGTTTATTTTTTATTTTTCCCAGTAGCAGTAGACGTAGCAGTAGGCGGGTCGCAGCGTACTCTCCCTGCTCATGTTCATGTTTGAGCCAAAGGCCCCCGTGTCCGATATCTCAGTTAACAAATTGGTGTGCCTCATAACGCCTGCTGCGTGCTGTGCCTCACTGCTGACACAACACACCGGGCCTCCTGTGGTCACGGTGGCACAGGGGACACACTCCGGGCTCCCACCGTGCATTACACTAAAAACCTAATCAGGTTGTGCAGCTCCTTTTGTTTCTGCGCCAAGGCTCCAGACAGACACTGTGGTGGTGCTGATGCTGCAGCTGCTTTGCTTGCTCTCTGCTTGCTTGGTTGCTCCACAGCCAGATCTGCTCTAACAGATGAGAATTACTCTGTTCTCTCCTCCTCTCTCTCTCTCTCTCTCTCTCTCTCTCTCTCTCGAGCAGTAGCTAGATCGCCGATGAATGCATGCATGGTTTAAAGTTCTCTAAATGATACCTGAATGTTGTTGTTTTATATTTGTTTAACCATGTTTCTCTGTCGTCGATGCTTCGCTCCCACAGGACCTGCCGTCCACCATTCAGCCCAAAGGTCGACAGGTGAATAACAGTCACTCACTCACCTGTACTCACTAGCTCCTTACACAACGCTTGCATCCCTTCCCTTTATACACAAGTGTGTGTCTCGACTTCCCCTCTTTGTTCTGCTTCACAAAACTCATCAGTGTAATTTGGATTAATTCATCAGATAGCTGTTTGTTTAGTCTGGCTGTGCGGCCGACGTCTGACCTCTTTTTAAACTATTAAAAAAAAGATTTTGAATTCTGGGCCTGTACCAAAATGTTATAATTCAAACTAAAATGGTCTGCAGCTGTTGAGCTGTTAGCAGACGAAAGAGAGGAGCAGACAGAATGCATCTGGATTCAAATTAAGCTTTGTTTTGAGGGTGTTTTGGGAAATTAGATTTTATTGATTTAGAGAACATAATGCTTCCTTCAAATGCACGAGGAGAACAGTCAGAGCGACATTAATGCAGATGCATCGGTCTGTCTGTGAACATCCAGCTGGTGAAGGAAGATGAGAGATCCAAACCAGTTGAGTCACTGACAACACACACACACATCTGTGTGATCCTTCTCTCCTCACCTGTACGCTTTAACAAACACACCTCCACAGACAAAACAGAAATCACACTGCAGAGGTCACCTGCTGTTGGACATCTACAGAGTGCATGAAGATGTCCTGCCCCAGTTCTGTAATTAGTTACTTGGTCCTAGAGGTCTTCATAGGTCTTCATATTTTGGACCCAGTGTGAAACAGACCTGCACATTTTCAAAAACAGAGACCTGATCCGGAAGGGTTCCGAGCAGAGTTAGAACCAGTCTGAAATAGACCCACTGACGATCCAAAACACAAGTAGGGCATGTCATGTGACCCCACTTTTTGGAACGTATACTTTGGTGGGACCTCCCAGCTCCACCCTCAGAAATGGTAAAAAAAACAACAAGATGGCGACAGCTGAAATGCCGAACTTAAGGCTTCATATTGGTAGTTAACATGCCAATGGGTGACTCCAGCGGTGGCAACGTTCACTTCTTTGGTACAGTCTATGGCAAATACTCACATTTCAGCAGCTGGTAGCAGAGGGTGTTTGGCTTTAAAAGTGTAGCAATAATTTAGTAAATACTTTAGTTAGCAGTTAGCAGCTAACTCGAAAAAGAAGATCACTGGCTGTAAATGAGACGATGACGAGCGAAAAATAGATCTTGATTATAAAAGCTAAGATGAAATCTGTGTTTCGTTTTCGTTGGCGAGACAAGATGGGATGAGACGACGTTCGTGGTGGGCTATCGGACATTGAGAGCCGAGAATGGCCGTGCCTGTAATTACCCTCCAATGCTGCATGAGCAACAGGCTGAACTCCAGCAAATAGTCGGTGCCAGGAGTTGATAATCAGCTGTGGATGCTCCACCATGCCAAACTTGAAGCTTCAAATTGCTAGTTTACATACGAGTGGATGGTGTCAGCAGTGGCTACGTGCACTTTCTTTTTACAATCTATTGCAAATACTTGGCAGCTGTTATCAGAGGATGTTTGGCTTTAAAAGTACAGCAATAATTTGATTGTAGAAATATTGCTGATTGATTTTTTAATATATATTCAGTTACTAGATTTACTGCGATAGAACATGACCCTATTATAACTGATTTGTTCCCACTCTTTTCCCGAGTCAGGTCTCTGTTACTATAAACTCAGAGCACCTATGAAGACCTCTACTCAGTTTTCTTTCACTGGCATTAAGCTTATACATTAAATCAATGTAATTTAGTGTCATCAGCTGACAGTGCAGCACTTCACTCCCTTCACTTATATCTGTATGTGTGGTAATAATGGCACAGGCATTGTAGAGCCCTGCAGAGATCCAGAGATCACCCTGAACACTGATCCCGCGTCAGACATGACCTCCTGAGCAACCTCAAGCCAACTGAAGCTTTGTGTCCTCATAACAATCCTCCATAACTGTCACCTCACCCCATCTCAGTGTCTTTATGTGTCAGTAATCCAACATGACTCACCCCAACATCACACCATCTCTTTTAACGTGGCATCAAAGGATCTTGTGACGGATGCTTCCAGCAGGGGGCGGTAGAGTCCACAACAGACCACCTGACACCACAGAGCTTGATCTCAGCACCATTGAAGTGACTCAGAGTTTATAATCTGTCTGACGGGAGGCAAATATTTAGAAAGTGTTACGAGGGTAAGACTGCGCTCTGTCGCTCCTAAAGAGGAGTTGTACCTCCTTGTCCCGTCTCACCACCATCATCAACCCCCCCAACCTTTGTCCCCTCCACCAACCCTGGCCGCCATGCTGCTGTTTAGACATTGCATAGCCGTTTTGCTGCATGATGTGTGTGATGCTTTCAAATCCTAGATTGTATCCAGACCTCCAATCAAGGACAAAATGTCTGTGAAGGTAAGAGACAGCCTCTCCCACCCCCCTAAAAAAAGAAACCAAACCCCCCCCACACTTTAGTCCCGACACTTGAACCAGCTGACTCTCACACAGCCTGTAAATCACCAACAAACGGCCGTGTGGTTAAAAATGGAATAAAGCAGGATAATGACTGTTGTTTTGAACTAATGGACACATAAACAATGCCTGTGCCGAAATTACCAGCGTGTTGAGAGGCTCATTAAAAGCCCAGCAGTGTCTGGGTTTATCTCACTGGAGGAAGCCCTTCCTTGGAAACACGTTTCCAACCTGGCAACCAAAACACCACCCTCCACCCCCGCCGTGAGGCCACTGCTCATTACTTCACTTCTAGCTGCCACAATATGCCAAAATCCACCATCCAGCCACTCTTATCTTCTCTCTGTCCCAACACTCGCATCACTCACTTCTTTCAGTTGACACACCACTGCCCATTTTGGAAATCCCAACACCACCACCCCTCTCCATGCCTCAGTGAGCTCACTCGTTTAACATCAGTGCCTTTCCTCACAGATCTACGTGAGGGCTCAGTTTGAATACGACCCGTCCAAAGATGAACTCATCCCCTGCAAGGAGGCCGGCATTCGCTTCCAGGTGGGCGACATCATCCAGATCATCTCCAAGGACGACCACAACTGGTGGCAGGGCAAGCTGGAGAACACGAAAAACGGCACGGCGGGTCTCATCCCGTCGCCAGAGCTGCAGGAGTGGTGAGAGTAAAAAACACACACACAGGACTCGAAATTAACTTTTGAGGAACTCGTCAGAGAAGTAGATTTATCTTTCACATGTCCAGGCGCAAAAGTCACTTCCTGGGTGAAACAGCATAAATTTACTGTTTTCATTTTAGCTGGAGTGCAGAATTCAGACAGACGACAGTTTTTATCATATTTTTCTGACATATTATGACTTTTTCATAATGTTTTTTCCTGACATATTTTACTACTTTTATGCCGAGCTGAGTGGCACCACAGTGGCACTGTGTCCACAGTTGAGAGACGCCTCCCTCGACTTGCTGTCAACCAGGAGAGAAGTGTTCATGGTTTGTTGTCAGCAGCTCAGCAGCCTTAAAGCTGTTTTTGGTGAAACACCACAGTCTACTTCTTTGTTTTTTTATTCATTTTATGAAATTACTTTTGGAAAGGAAGTTACAATGTCGTCCTTTTTAAAATCAAAGAAACCAAAATACACTCTTTACTCAGTCGAGGGAGTCTCTTAACTGCCACTTTGGTTCCACTCAGCTCAGCAGCTACGTGACGTTGCCACTCACTGCCACTGTCAGCGTTCGTACTCACTGTCTCTCAGCTTCTTCTCCTCCTTCTCTAGTTAACTCTTTTTGTAACTTAGCTCATCTCAAAATGTATTTTTAGATCGGCAAGAGCACGTCAAAATTCTCTAGGTTGGTGCTCAGTTTCTTTACCGAGGGCAGAGGTGTCCAGACTATTTCTGTCTGCTACCTAGCAAGAATTATCTGGCGTTAAGTAATTATTCGTCCTCTTGTTTTTCCTTCTACCTTCACTCATGAACAAGACCCCAAAATACTTGAACTCCCTCATTTGAGGCAGTAACTGGTCCATCTTCATCCCAACCCTCACCTGTGGTCATGAGCTCTGGGTAGTGACCGAAAGAATTAGATCGTGGACACAAGTGGCCAAAATGAGTTTCTTTTGTAGGGTGTCTGGGCTCAGCCTTAGAGATAGGGTGATGAGCTTGGACATCTGGAGGGAGCTCGGAGTAGAGCTGCTGCTCCTTCATGTTGAAAGGGGTCAGTTGAGGTGGTTCAACATCTGATCAGGATCCTCCTGGGCGCCACCTGTTAGAGGTGTTCTGGGCACGTCCCACTGGTAGGAGGCCCCGGGGCAGACCCAGAACACACTGGAGGGATTATATATCTCATCTGGTCTGGGAACACTCTGTAGTCCCCCAGGAGGAGCTGGAAAGTGTTGCTGGGGAGAGGGACGTCTGGGGTGCTTTGCTCAGCCTGCTGCCTCTGAGACTTGACCCTGGATAAATGAAAATGGATGGATGTTTTCCGTCTGTTACTGAAAACACATTACTTCTGCCTTGATGCTGCAAATCGTATGATTGTGCTGCTGTTGTAAGGTTTAAAAAATGTAAAGTGATCTTGCCTGATTAACCAATATTGTGTAAATCATAAAGTATATTTTGAAAGACAAGCTGTGGGCTGTTT
Organism: Epinephelus cyanopodus; assembly: GCA_026686955.1. Lineage (NCBI taxonomy): Eukaryota > Metazoa > Chordata > Actinopteri > Perciformes > Serranidae > Epinephelus > Epinephelus cyanopodus. The sequence goes on along the minus strand of CM048927.1, from coordinate 37,218,250 downwards.
AGACTCAGTCTGCGGGCGACAGTTGGCCTCCAGGCCAGACTTTGGATACGACTGACCTCGGGCATTACACAGCTGCTAACGCCAGCTAGCTGATGTCACCTACTTGTCAGACAAGTTGGGTGGCCCCTGGCAGACGCAGCAGAACATTATCCCTTCCTGTTTGTTGTAACGCACCCAGTCAAATTCATCGCTCCAGCTGTCTGTGAGTAATGAGTGGCACATTACATGAAGACACGCAGTACTTTTTTTTGTGTATGACTTTTAACTTGTCCGGTAGGGCAAGTATATTTATTTTCACTTGTCCTGGACAAGCAGACAAGCCTTAAAGTCGATCCCTGGGTAAAAAGTCAAGGTTACAGAGCAACTATTCCCCCATATCCCTCAGCTCAACACTAAAGTAACACTGACTGTCTGTGTGTGTGTGGCAGGCGGGTGGCGTGTATAGCCATGGAGAAGACCAAGCAGGAGCAGCAGGCCAGCTGCACCTGGTTTGGCAAGAAGAAGAAACAGTACAAAGACAAGTATTTGGCAAAGCACAACGCAGGTACAGCATGCACGCACACACACACACACACACACACATTCATAATCACATGCATGTGCACACACAGCAACATGCTGCAGACATTCCAGTGCATGTATGCATGAGTGTTCGGGCTGGTGAGTGTGTGTCTGTCAATGTGTCTGTAGGTGGGACTGGTGTGTAACAGGATCTGGTAGCTTTCATCTCCAGTAGCAGAGTCACGGCCAGGAATGACAGGAAAAGCTGCCAGTGTGGCAGAAATCTTATACGAGCAGAGAGGCGATTTAGGGAAATGTGGGCCGCTCGTTGACACAGACGGCAAATCTCTGCATTCAGACATCATTTAAAATCACGTACATGTGTGTCAGAGTATCTCACCATTTGTGTCTTCAGTGAACACGTGGTATCAAATACAGTATCAGACACAGTTTATGTTTAGCAGCGTCTGGGCATTGATGTAGCACATACTGTAGATGCACCTCTCGAATATCACAGCCATGTGTCTGGCTGTGTGACCAGGCCAGTGTTGTGGGGCAAAAACTCATCACGTGTGTTTGAGACTCGAGCTGTGACTGTAGATTTAACGCAGGAGACAGGAAGAGGCGGGGGAGGTGTGAGAGTTAAGTGCTGAGACAGAGGAAGTTTTTGTTTACTGTTAGTTTTAACGCCAAATAGATTTTGTAGAGGTGCAAAAGGCTGTGGTTTCAGCCTTCACCTCATTCGGTCTGTTGTTGTATAAAAAAATTGTTTGTGCATAATTACTGTCAGACCAAAATTTTGAGACAGGCGACGAGAGAGGGACAAAAAAAATCACAACCCAATCCCTTAAAAAATGTTGGCGATTATGTCATTATGTTGCAGATATGTTTCAACAGCATGGTGGTTAACGTCATTAGATTTAGGCACCAAAACCACTTGTTTAAGACCGTTTTGGTGTTTGCAATGTATCGTGGGACCCCTGAGGAAAGTCCAGAGCTCAGTGTGGGAACCACCAGAACAAGTTACTGCAGAGTTTAGTGTGAAGAGTTCAGGGAGGAGATGAAACACGTGTGTGTACTCAGAGCAGCTTCACACCTTCTGTACAGTATGTGCACCGAGCAACAGGTGTGTATGCTCGCACGTGCACTTGGCAGCATACGACGTGTCTATATCAGGAGCAAAATCTATACATTACCTTCCAAATGAGTCCAGTGAGGAGGAGCAGAGATTTAAAGTCACACTGCAGCTGGGACCAGAGCCAGGGGAAGAAACGCCCCTTCAGCTCAGCACCTGTAGAGACAAACCAGCTCCCAACAGACACAGAGAGGAGAAGAGTTCTGGTGACAAGTTATACGTCGCATCAGTGGCGGCTGCTGGTCTTTCAAACAGGGGAAGCTCACTTTAAGTTTACATCAGAAACTTTGTCATATTGTAGCGAGGCAGTAACTTATAAAAGGAACATTTAATTGAAGCCGTTTTTGAACCACACTCATGCCACAGAACCACAGCGACACAAACCTCAAAGATTTTCAGATGGGTTTGAAAATGAGCTATATGGCTTATGGAAATATCCGCATGGGACTGAGCTCGAAATGGGAAGCGCTGTCAATCACAAAGGGGTTCAGCCTTTTGGACAATTCCTCCAATCATCATGCAGACACCGAGCGTCCTCTCCCGCCTACCGCTCCATTAGGTCCCAGGGAAGCTGAGCCTCCCTGGAAGTGACAATTTTGTCGCATTTATCCAATGACTGTCCGCTTTGCTGCATGAAAGAAACCCGCTCAGCGCTGTCTCATAGGAATGCTTGGAGGCCCCGCGTCCAATGTGCTGACACGAGAATGTGTGACAGGGAGGTTGCTTTTGAAAACTGGTGATAAACAGCTGACGTTTGAGCATCATAGTCGTGATGTGAAACGCATCCTAGCGCACGTTTAATACAATGTAAATTCTTATTTTAATGTAAATTCAATATTGCAGATTTGACCATTTCTTCTATGAAATTTTAGAGGCAGTTCAGCCTCACTTGTTGTCTCAGAGCAACCGCCCTGCGTCACATGTTCTTCTCAGAAAATGATGGGATGATATTTGTGTGTGCAGTATGTTTGGGTGTGTGTCTGAGTATCCAGTTTATAAGCATGTCTGTCAAACTGTCCACGGACACCTTTGCTGACTCATGTCCAGTTTAAAGGAACTGCCTTTATACTCTAAAGCATGTACCTCACAACATTATAGCTATATAAGCATGAACGCATGGAGTCGCCTGCATTTATTCATTACTGTTTAAACTGAAGACCATGACTTCATTCATCCCCCCACAACAGTTCATGTTTAACTCTTTAATCTCATGGAGTCATTCAGCGTCCATCAGTGCTAACTAAGGGTTGAACACAGGGCATCGAGAGTCTGGTATTTCCAGAGAGTTCACATCAAAATCTATTTCCTTCTCCCAAAAAAAGTTGCTGTGAGAACCAAGGATTTAACTGTTGTACTCACTGAAACAAAAACACCTTTGACAAACCCACTAAATGTCATCGCCAAATAACTCCAACCTCACGATTACTTTAATGCTAAAACAGCAGCTGTGAGGCAAAATATTTTCCAGACTAAGTGTGAATGAAGTAGAAACTACGCAGGTGATCCAACAAGATTTAATCAAACAGGCCTCCATCCCTGAATCAGAGTGCAGAGCAGCATCAGGTGCATGAGATATTACCTTAGTAGTGCTGAACATCTCAGAGCAAAACTTTCAAACAACTCTAATGGCTGCATACGACAGCTCTTCCTTCACTGCACTCAGTGTTAACCGGGACCAGGTATCAAACCTCAATACTGCCTTTTACCAACCCAAATGTTCCTACATTAGACTTGTTTATTTGTTTTATAATCAAATTGTTTCTGTATCTGAGTCAGAAAACATTTTACTTTATTTAATCTATGTAGATTTCTTTATTAAACACTGATGTAATGAGCAGTTTTTGCATAATTTGAGTACTGAAAAATAAGATTACAGCATGTTTATGTTCCCCGGACGCATTAGGTGTTGTTTTGGTATCAATACAGAAATTCACATTTCATGTTAGCTTTTTAATCTAAAATGTTTAAATGGTAAACAGCTCAGGTAATAAGCTCAGTTCATCACTGTTACCTTACAGCAGAATACTATTTGTATACGTTGAATTCATTAAGAAAACTTTGTTTTTCTTGCAAACCTCCACAGTGAACAAATAATCCCAAAAAAATGCAAACATTCTTGATGAAGTGAAGAAAAAGGGGGACTGTGTTTAACAACAGCAAAACCAAATCTAAACATCTGTTTGCTACGAATAACGGAAATACATGTGTTTGTGAAGTACTGAGCGTACGACTGACGACTGGACGAATGAGGCTTATACTGCACGAGCTGTGTGAGAGTTTGCAAAGAGAAGTTTTTATGTAGCTTTGCCGTTGTTAAATGCCATTTGCTTTAATTCAGTCAATGAAACAATCAGTCAAACAATGTTTGCCTTTTTTTGGATTCTTCGTTCACCGTGTTGGTGTGTGGAAAAAAGACTTAAGCTCCCAACAACGGTCGTTATTGTTTCCACCTCAAAGATTAAATATTACTATGTGTTGGAAAGAAAACCAGCAAATTAGAAAATTGTAATAAACACAAATTTCAGATTAATTATTTGCTGTTTAAAGTGGATCTCAAATTCACAGCACAAATCCTGGTTCTCCCTCTCCGGCCCTGACTGATCCCAGTGTGTCTGAGACTCTGCAGTGCTGCTGGTGTTTGTCATCACCATCAGCAGATCCTCTGCAGAGTCCGCACCACGTCTCACACAGTGACGTTTCACCAGTCGGTGTGATTTTACCCTTCGGCAGCAACAACAACAGCACACTGTGTATTTCCATCTCCATTGTTGGCGCTGTGCTGCACAGCTGCCCAGCTGTTGTATCTTGCTGTTTGTGTGTAACATTTTGTAATTCTGCTGTTGTAACCGAACCATGTTATGACCCCTCCTGTTCATCTCTCTCGCTTTCTCCTACTGAACGGCCTCTGTGCATGTAAGTAACAACCAGTGACAGCAACCAGCTCCACCTCTCTCTTCTTCTCTTCTTCCTCCTCTTCTTTCTGTTTATTTGATTAACCCTGTAGATTAAATCAGCTGTCACTGCCACCGCTTCAGTTTTGCTTCTGTTGATTGGATCATAAAACAACAGAAGGCTGAGACAAAACTGAAACATGTAGTTAGTGTGTGTGTGTGTTTCAGACACTGTGTGCTGTGATGTTCATCATAACTCATTTTTAATCCATGTTTGGTTGAATGTGCTCATCAGCAGAGCCAGACGACAGTAAACAGTCTCTGGCATTAACTAACGTACTCAGTCGATACAGTTTCTTCCTTCACTCTGTGCAGCTTCAAACAATTCCTCACCGTCAGTCTGCAGCCGCCTGTTGCATCAGAGAACCCAGTGACTTGTGGGTATTGTATTTCCCCTGTCAGCGCCCTGAGATGGTGGCTGTGCGGAGGCTCATGTTACAGAGGCTGAGAACACATTGTACAGTGAGCAGCTCTGCTCCAACATGTGATACACTCTGCACAACAGACAACCTGCAATTACCCTCATTTTTTCTGCTCTGTGTTTTGTCACGCAGAGAAATGTTTAGAGGGTCGTACCAGGCGTTCACGGAAATTACTGCTTCTGTTGAAAATCACTGGATCTGTTGTTCAGTCACTAAAGTTAGGTTCAAAGAAATCTGTGCACAGTTGCATAAAGCTTTTGATAGAGTTAGTAAACAAAAGTAATCTTGTGATTTTTTTAAAGGAAATAGTTGCACAAATGTAACTTAAATCAAGTCCTTATGAAAAGTCTAAATCAATGAGGTAGAATTAAAAATAAGTGGATTATTTTTCTAGCAGAAAATGTTTGGCTCCAGCTTTTCAAACATAAAAATGATGCTTTTTGTGTTCACGTATGAAAGTAAACTGAATGATTGCTGGATAAAACAATCAATTTTAATGTGACACCTTGAGTTCTGGCTAATAATTAAGAATATTTAATAATAATAGTTAATCAAAGCCAAAGCTGGAATATTCAAATTGCTTGTTTGATCCATAGACTGTACAAAATAATGGACGCAGCAACCGTGACGTCACACATGGCTTTGTGGACGCCACAAATGACCATATTGGATGAAAGGGTGGAGCTAACTCTAACGCTAGCTGTTAGCTTGGTTAGCATGGTGCTAATAATGCTAATTTTCAACAGAAAAATAATGAAAACCAATAAAGCAAAATCACTCACTGCAAAAACGGAATATCTGACTCCTTAGAGAGTTTTTTGATACAATCAAATGGTAAAAAGAACTTTTTTTAGTTGACCAAAAACCTGAAAACACACTGTAAAAAGTGACTGTTGCAGCTACTATTTGTGGCGTCAGATGTTTTAATCATGGCGGGCTGCATTTCTATTTTTGCACCTGGACTGTTCATTAGGAGCGCTGCTGGATTATATACATGTTCACTTATTTGTAGCACCACACTGTCGAAGCACTGAGCGTACTCGGGGCAGAGAGATGGAGCAGCAGAACAACAGGTGCAATGAAAATGAAACTATAACACAACCATGGTATAACTCCAGATACACACAGTATAGGCGTGTGTCTTCAGGTCATTATGGCATTTTGGTCGCCCAGAAAAAGTACTTATTAGTGTTTGGTTGTATCCAACAACAACAAAAAACTCCAAGGAGTCAGATATTCAGTGTTTGCAGTAAGTGAATTTTGTTTTAATGAAATGAATGTGTGGGGAACCTTGAATTCAATTCACTATCTTGGAAGACAAAGAAAAAAGCTGCAGATATTCACATTTGAGAAGCTGTAACCAGATCATTTTTAGCATTTTCCAACAACAAAAAAACTTAAATGCAAACTGAGTTGTTGCTTATTGAGGGATCAGTTGACTTATATTTTTAGTACCGTTTTAAACTAGATGACACTTTTCCATCAGATTTAATCAGCTGGTCTGTCATGTCGGGTCTCTTCCTCCAGCTCTGCTCATTTTATTGTCTTTTTCACAAAGTGGTTTTTGCCACAACTCTATAAAGACATCACTGAGGTTTGGATAACAAGCTAAATTCAATTTACAGCAGTGTCATCCCCATGGAAACGTTCTGTAGTCCTGCTAGACTTCAGAAATCAGAAATCTTCTTCACTTCATCAGTCAAGAGGAGCTGTTTCGTGTAGCAGTCTTTATGCAACCAGGCACAGATTAACCCAGCAGCAGTAATTATACTTTCATTATCCTGATTAAATATATTTTGTTTTCTAGCATGAGCTCTTCCCATGATCCATTCTCTCACTGGAGGAATTTCTGATGGGATGTTATTTTAAAAGACTCATCATCACTCCACAGATCATCTCAGCTCTCCAGTCTTTTCCACTCACTGTTTCAACATTAGGCTTGTTGCCAGAGAGATTTTTAATCTGCTTTGTTTTGACAAATGTCCCAACTTCCTCTTCTCTTCACCACATAGTCACCAGATGTGTTTAAGACGCTTTAGTACGCCTTGTTCCCCTCACTCTAACTGCTGTGTCCCAGAACGCTCCTCTCCACATCCTCTTACTCTGCTTCTCTGTCTCACTTCCAGTGTTCGACCAACTAGATCTCGTCACGTATGAAGAGGTTGTGAAGCTTCCTGCTTTCAAGAGAAAAACACTAGTTTTGTTAGGTGAGTACTGCTGAGTGTTGCAGCAGGAAATCTGAGCGTCTGCCTTTATAACTGACTGTGTGTGTCTCTGTCAGGGGCCCATGGAGTGGGCAGAAGACACATTAAGAACACACTCATCACCAAACACCCCGACAGATTCGCCTACCCCATCCCACGTAAGACATGATCGAGGTCCTCTGCAGCACTTCACAGCACCACTGTGTGTGTCAGTGGATGTAAACGCTCTTTGTCTCCTGGTGTCCCACAGACACAACCAGACCTCCAAAGAAGGACGAGGAGAACGGGAAGAACTACTACTTTGTCTCCCACGACCAGATGATGCAGGACATCAGCAACAACGAGTACCTGGAGTACGGCAGCCACGAGGACGCCATGTACGGGACGCGGCTGGAGACCATCCGGAAGATCCACCAACAGGGACACATAGCTATACTGGATGTCGAACCTCAGGTAGAGATAAGCAGATATCACTACTGTGCAGACTCTGGCTCCAAATGTTTTGTAAAGTGGGAGGAAGTGGAGACGCGTCAGCCATCTATTTATGCAGCCTACGGTGTGTGGAGGTGTGTGTGTGCATACGTGCATATATGAGGACGTTTTTATGTCTAACACCTGTTCTCCATCAGGCCCTGAAGGTCCTGCGGACAGCAGAGTTTGCCCCGTATGTCGTCTTTATTGCTGCACCAACTATCACGCCAGGCATCAATGAGGTGGGAACACCACACACACACACACACACACACACACACACACACACACACACACACACTACATGTTAGAGAATAAGGGTGTTGATATTCCACGTTTATTATTGTTCACAAAATCTCATGAAAAGACCCAAAACAACACTGAATGTATCCAAAGCCTGATTTATCTTCTTCCTCTGTGCCTCAGAGCTCCACTGCTGCCCACAAATAGAAACACATCAGTGAATCACGTTCCCACATCACCATGAACACACACACTGTAGTTTATTTTGACTCAGTCCCACACACACCGTCCTGCTGCCTCAAATACTCACTACAGCACTGAATCAGGATCAATCCGCTGCTGAAAATAGTCCCCAACAAATGCACTTTTTCCATCTGTACAATATTTGCAAAAGAAGAAAACAGAAAAAGCCACAGTGCCCAGCTGCTCACCGAACTTGTTGAGCCTTTTTAAAAATAAAACTTTATTGTGATCCACTATATAAGTCCCGGTAAGAAAAAATAAATGTGTGTAATGAGTCACACCACATAATAATGTGTTGTTAACCACCCAGGTTTAAAATTGCACATCTCTCTCTAAGACTGTTTAGTCAAAATGCAGAGGTTTATCTGTGAGTCATTATTATTCAGTTTACTGTCATGTATGAAAAACAACAGGAACAAATCGAATCCTCACAAATAATGATGGTGAAACATTAACAGTGACACATTTTACATCATGAGTTGTTCTGAACCTGTCTGCTGGTTTTCTAAACTCTGATTCACTGACAGATTTTGTGTTGGTTAAAATCTGCAGAGTCAGTGTGTGAAGCACTGTCACCATCACACAGCGTGTTCAGTGTGTGTGTGTGTGTGGTGTGTGTTGTGTGTGTGTGTGTGCGCGCCAGCAGCCTCTCATTCTCGTCTGTTTGCCTCTCATTCCTCTCTGCACTCGTTTATTTTTGCATGCTGCATGCGTTTTGTTTCTTTGGCGCTCCCCTCAGATGCCCAGGTGGTGTCGAACGCTGCCAGTAAGTAAAGCCTGACAGGACAGTGACTACACACTGTTATTTTTAATTGTGTGTGTGTGTGTGTGTGTGTGTGTGTGTGTTCCTTGCCATATGCTTCTAGTGGAAAGTGCCGCCTTCTGTGTTTCCCATTCACTTCCTCTTCTGCTGAGTAAAGGCCCCGACACACACTGTGCTGTAACAGCCGTCTCATCAGCCCCTAATGTCTCTGTCCATTTTCTGTCTGTCTCTATTCAATTTGCAATTCAGTAAATCTTACTGGCATGACATGTCATATGTGTTGCTAAAGCACAATTACGATTTAAAACAGTGAATTCAATTAAATGCAATGGAATATAATAGATAATGACATTATTAAAGAAACAATAATGTATTAAAATTAAATCACTGAAAGCCCCGTTTCCACCAAACGATTCGGTATAGTGCCTTTGGAGCCAGCAGTAAGCCTTCAGACATGGTACCTAGACTCTATATGTCCAGAGTGTGATCACTGAGTTTGTACATAGTATCTCTCTCAGTTTCTGATCTGTCTCTCTGCTCGCAAAGTTTTCATCATGTTTCTCTCAGGTTTCTGTTCTTGTCTCAGACAGCTCGATCACACAGTGTGTAGGGGCCTGTAGGATTTCTCTTTCAGTCCTGTGTGTGGTCTCTTCACCATCACCCTCTCTGGCTTCATTGATGTCTAACACACTCTGTTACTCTTCCTCTTCCTCCTCCTCCTCCAGGACGAGTCTCTCCAGCGGCTGCAGAAGGAGTCCGAGATCCTGCAGAAGACCTACGCTCACTACTTCGACCAGACCATCATCAACAACGAGATTGACGAGACCATCAGGCACCTGGAGGAGGCCATCGACCTGGTGTGCACCACCAGCCAGTGGGTCCCCGTGTCCTGGGTCTACTGACCTGCAGCCCTGACTGACACCACCTACACCTACACCTCCTCCTCCCCTCCCAGCAACAACACCTCAGCCAAACTCCCATCATCCCCTCTTCAGAATAAGAAATTTAAAAAAACGATTAACAAAAAAATGACGGGAAACCTCTCTCTACACTGCACTTGATTGAGACCCCCCCTCAGCGTACTGTGAAAGCGACCACAGCATTCAACCGAACTCCTCCTGAACGCCGCACCAACAACCTGCGGCGGCCGATTATCGGACTCTTGCCCTGACAGACGACCTAGTCATAGTGATGTATAAAAACAAGAGTTTAAACAAAAGTGAATATTGTCATGTCTGTACTAGCTAGGAGGCAACATTTTTGTAGATGTTTGTTTTAAAGAGACAGTACTGTGTCCCGTCCTCCCATCGCATTGTAGTCCTGTTGGGTGTTGTAGTACTAAACCATCTGTAGAAAGACACTGTCAGTGGGTATTCTGTCTGTCGGCAGACTGAAGTAAAAGCACACAAACACACTGCAATGTCTTCTCATCTATAGATCATGTCACCGGCCCTCCTTATTTATTCATTCTTGTTCTTTTCTGAGCTGTAACGCTGGGTTACATCCTCCCATCATCCTGTTGTCAGCCCTCGGTACAGCTACGTTATCTCCCACCTTTCTACCTTCCTACCTGCCAGGTACTGTCTCTTCTAAATAAATCCATAAATAATGTTTTAGAGATTTGAATGAGGTTATCATGCATGTGGACATTTGCAAGCTTCCATGCTGTCAGTCAGTCAGTGTTCCCCGTGTCCCTCTGTAAACCTCCGAGAAAGAAAAGAAGACAAAAATATATACATTAAAAAAACATTCCAGCTGTTTGGAAGACTGAACTCAGCCGAGGGAAGCAAGAGGGGCAAGAAAAAACTAACAGCAACGGAGCCGGACGTTGACTTGACACCTATGCACATCCCTTGCATTTCGGGTGACATTTCTAAACCACAGATTTATAAAAAAAAAAAATAATAATAATAATGATGATAATGATGATGATTGACCATGTAGTGAGATGTGTTTGTAAAAAAAATCTAATAAAAGTCTCGATTTTCCTCTTTTTGATTTGTCATACACAAAAAAGGAAGAATTCCATCTTATTCCTCATTTTCCATTTCAGAGATGTGATGTCCAAGAGTATTAATGTTTCAATCAAGTTTAAAAATCGACGAGAGATGAAATGCTGATTTTTATTCTGAAACTGTGTAACTGTCTACAAAGGAAGTGTACACCATACATTCTGCAAAGGTGACGACTTTGCGAGGGAAGAGGAGGCAGCGTGTGCATCTGATTAACATGTATATGAATATGACAGAATGACATACAAACTGCCCCTTGTGTAAATGACTCTGCAATGATAAAAGCTCTTCAGTATGAACAATTTTTTAAATATATTTCCTTTTATGTGTTGGAAAGTGAACCTTTGAGTGGCTCTCATTTTTTCTTTTCCACTGACACAAACATCTCCGAAAGACCAGACTGAGCAGAGTATCACGGTATCAAGTCGTAGTATCATATGTAATCAAAAATCTCACAAAAAGTCATAGTATAGCATGTCGTCCGAAATATCATCAAAAAGTCATAGTACATAGCATGTCGTCCAAAATTTCATTAAAAAGTCATAGTCTAGCATGTCGTTGAAAAATTTCATAAAAAAGTCATAGTATAGCATGTCGTCCAAAATTTCATTAAAAAAAGTCATAGTATAGCATGTCGTTGAAAAATTTCATAAAAAAAAGTCATAGTATAGCATGTCGTTCAAAATTTCATAAAAAAGTCATAGTATAGCATGTCGTCCAAAATATGATAAAAAAGTCATAGTATAGCATGTCGTCGAAAGTTTCATAAAAAAGTCATGGTATAGCATGTCGTTCAAAATATCATCAAAAAGTCATAGTATAGCATGTCGTTCAAAATATGATAAAAAAGTCATAGTATAGCATGTCGTCCAAAATATCATCAAAAAGTCATAGTATAGTATGTCGTTCAAAATATGATAAAAAAGTCATAGTATAGCATGTCGTTCAAAATATGATAAAAAAGTCATAGTATAGTATGTCGTTCAAAATATGATAAAAAAGTCATAGTATAGCATGACGTCCAAAGTTTCATAAAAAAGTCATAGTATAGCATGTCGTCCAAAGTTTCATAAAAAAGTCATAGTATAGCATGTCGTCGAAAGTTTCATAAAAAAGTCATAGTATAGTATGTCGTTCAAAATTTCATCAAAAAGTCATAGTATAGCATGTCGTCCAAAGTTTCATAAAAAAGTCATAGTATAGTATGTCGTTCAAAATTTCATCAAAAAGTCATAGTATAGCATGTCGTTCAAAATATCTTAAAAAACTCATAGTATAGCATGTCGTCTGAAATTTCATAAAAAAGTCATTGTATAGTATGTCGTTCAAAATTTCATTAAAAAGTCATAGTATAGCATGTCGTTCAAAATATCTTAAAAAAGTCATAGTATAGCATGTCGTTCAAAATTTCATTAAAAAGTCATAGTATAGCATGTCGTTCAAAATATCTTAAAAAAGTCATAGTATAGCATGTCGTTCAAAATATAAAAAAAGTCATAGTATAGCATGTCATTCAAAATTTCATAAAAAAGTCATAGTATAGCATGTCGTCCAAAGTTTCATAAAAAAGTCATAGTATAGCATGTCGTTGAAAAATTTCATAAAAAAGTCATAGTATAGCATGTCGTTCAAAATATCATCAAAAAGTCATAGTATAGCATGTCGTTCAAAATATGATAAAAAAGTCATAGTATAGCATGTCGTTCAAAATATGATAAAAAAGTCATAGTATAGCATGTCGTCCGAAATATCATCAAAAAGTCATAGTATAGCATGTCGTCCAAAATATCATCAAAAAGTCATAGTATAGTATGTCGTTCAAAATATGATAAAAAACTCATAGTATAGCATGTCGTCCGAAATATCATCAAAAAGTCATAGTATAGCATGTCGTCCAAAGTTTCATAAAAAAGTCATAGTATAGTATGTCGTTCAAAATTTCATCAAAAAGTCATAGTATAGCATGTCGTTCAAAATATCTTAAAAAACTCATAGTATAGCATGTCGTCCGAAATTTCATAAAAAAGTCATTGTATAGCATGTCGTTCAAAATTTCATTAAAAAGTCATAGTATAGCATGTCGTTCAAAATATCTTAAAAAAGTCATAGTATAGCATGTCGTTCAAAATTTCATAAAAAAGTCATAGTATAGCATGTCGTTCAAAATTTCATAAAAAAGTCATAGTATAGCATGTCGTTCAAAATATCTTAAAAAAGTTATAGTATAGCATGTTGTCCAAAATATCATCAAAAAGTCATAGTATAGCATGTCGTCCAAAATTTCATCAAAAAGTCATAGTATAGCATGTCGTCCAAAATATCTTAAAAAAGTTATAGTATAGCATGTTGTCCAAAATATCATCAAAAAGTCATAGTATAGCATGTCGTCCAAAATATCACCAAAAAGTCATAGTATAGCATGTTGTTCAAAATTTCATAAAAAAGTCATAGTATAGCATGTCGTTCAAAATATCTTAAAAAAGTTATAGTATAGCATGTTGTCCAAAATATCATCAAAAAGTCATAGTATAGCATGTCGTCCAAAATTTCATCAAAAAGTCATAGTATAGCATGTCGTCCAAAATATCACCAAAAAGTCATAGTATAGCATGTCGTCCAAAATTTCATTAAAGTCATAGTATAGCATGTCGTCCGAAATATCACCAAAAAGTCATAGTATAGCATGTCGTTCAAAATTTCATAAAAAAGTCATAGTATAGCATGTCGTTCAAAATTTAATAAAAAAAGTCATAGTATAGCATGTCGTTCAAAATTTAATAAAAAAGTCATAGTATAGCATGTCGTTCAAAATTTAATAAAAAAGTCATAGTATAGCATGTCGTTCAAAATTTAATAAAAAAAGTCATAGTATAGCATGTCGTTCAAAATTTAATAAAAAAAGTCATAGTATAGCATGTCGTTCAAAATTTCATCAAAAAGTCATAGTATAGCATGTCGTTGAAAAATTTCATAAAAAAGTCATAGTATAGCATGTCGTCCAAAATATCATCAAAAAGTCATAGTATAGCATGTCGTCCAAAATATCACCAAAAAGTCATAGTATAGCATGTCGTCCAAAATTTCATTAAAGTCATAGTATAGCATGTCGTCCGAAATATCACCAAAAAGTCATAGTATAGCATGTCGTTCAAAATATGATAAAAAAGTCATAGTATAGTATGTCGTCCGAAATATCACCAAAAAGTCATAGTATAGCATGTCGTTCAAAATTTCATAAAAAAGTCATAGTATAGCATGTCGTCCAAAATATCATCAAAAAGTCATAGTATAGTATGTCGTTCAAAATATGATAAAAAACTCATAGTATAGCATGTCGTTCGAAATGTCATCAAAAAGTCATAGTATAGCATGTTGTTCAAAATTTCATTAAAAAGTCATAGTATAGCATGTCGTCCGAAATATCATCAAAAAGTCATAGTATAGCATGTCGTCCAAAATTTCATCAAAAAGTCATAGTATAGCATGTCGTCCAAAATATCACCAAAAAGTCATAGTATAGCATGTCGTCCAAAATTTCATTAAAGTCATAGTATAGCATGTCGTCCGAAATATCACCAAAAAGTCATAGTATAGCATGTCGTTCAAAATATGATAAAAAAGTCATAGTATAGCATGTCGTCCGAAATATCACCAAAAAGTCATAGTATAGTATGTCGTTCAAAATATGATAAAAAAGTCATAGTATAGCATGTCGTTCAAAATATCTTAAAAAAGTCATAGTATAGCATGTCGTTCAAAATTTCATAAAAAAGTCATAGTATAGCATGTCGTCCAAAGTTTCATAAAAAAGTCATTGTATAGTATGTCGTTCAAAATTTCATCAAAAAGTCATAGTATAGCATGTCGTTCAAAATATCTTAAAAAAGTCATAGTATAGCATGTCGTTCGAAATTTCATAAAAAAGTCATAGTATAGCATGTCGTTCAAAATTTAATAAAAAAAGTCATAGTATAGCATGTCGTTCAAAATGTCATCAAAAAGTCACAGTATAGCATGTCGTTCGAAATGTCATCAAAAAGTTTCAGTATAGCATGTCATCCGAAACATCATCAAAAAGTCATAGTATAGCATGTCGTCCGAAATATCATCAAAAAGTCATAGTATAGCATGTCGTTCAAAATTTCATCAAAAAGTCATAGTATAGCATGTCGTTCAAAATTTAATAAAAAAAGTCATAGTATAGCATGTCGTTCAAAATATCATCAAAAAGTCATAGTATAGCATGTCGTTCAAAATGTCATCAAAAAGTCACAGTATAGCATGTCGTCCGAAATATCATCAAAAAGTCATAGTATAGCATGTCGGCAAAATTTCATCAAAAAGTCATAGTATAGCATGTCGTTCAAAATATGATAAAAAACTCATAGTATAGTATGTCGTTCAAAATTTCATAAAAAAGTCATAGTATAGCATGTCGTTCAAAATTTCATCAAAAAGTCATAGTATAGTATGTCGTTCAAAATCATAAAAAAGTCATAGTATAGCATGTCGTTCAAAATATGATAAAAAAGTCATAGTATAGCATGTCGTTGAAAAATTTCATAAAAAAGTCATAGTATAGCATGTCGTTGAAAAATTTCATAGAAAAGTCATAGTATAGCATGTCGTCCAAAGTTTCATAAAAAAGTCATAGTATAGCATGTCGTTGAAAAATTTCATAAAAAAGTCATAGTATAGCATGTCGTCAAAAGTTTCATAAAAAAGTCATAGTATAGCATGTCGTTGAAAAACTTCATAAAAAAGTCATAGTATAGCATGTCATCCGAAATATCATCAAAAAGTCATAGTATAGCATGTCGTCCGAATATCATCAAAAAGTCATAGTATGTCGTCCAAAATATGATAAAAAAGTCATAGTATAGTATGTCGTTCAAAATATGAAAAAAGTCATAGTATAGCATGTCGTCCGAAATCATCAAAAAGTCATAGTATAGCATGTTGTTCAAAATATCATCAAAAAGTCATAGTATAGTATGTCGTTCAAAATATGATAAAAAAGTCATAGTATAGTATGTCGTCCGAAATATCACCAAAAAGTCATAGTATAGCATGTCGTTCAAAATTTCATAAAAAAGTCATAGTATAGCATGTCGTCCAAAATATCATCAAAAAGTCATAGTATAGTATGTCGTTCAAAATATGATAAAAAACTCATAGTATAGCATGTCGTCCGAAATATCATCAAAAAGTCATAGTATAGCATGTTGTTCAAAATTTCATTAAAAAGTCATAGTATAGCATGTCGTCCGAAATATCATCAAAAAGTCATAGTATAGCATGTCGTCCAAAATTTCATCAAAAAGTCATAGTATAGCATGTCGTCCAAAATTTCATCAAAAAGTCATAGTATAGCATGTCGTCCAAAATTTCATTAAAGTCATAGTATAGCATGTCGTCCGAAATATCACCAAAAAGTCATAGTATAGCATGTCGTTCAAAATTTCATAAAAAAGTCATAGTATAGCATGTCGTTCAAAATTTAATAAAAAAAGTCATAGTATAGTATGTCGTCCGAAATATCACCAAAAAGTCATAGTATAGCATGTCGTTCAAAATTTCATAAAAAAGTCATAGTATAGCATGTCGTCCAAAATATCATCAAAAAGTCATAGTATAGTATGTCGTTCAAAATATGATAAAAAACTCATAGTATAGCATGTCGTCCGAAATATCATCAAAAAGTCATAGTATAGCATGTTGTTCAAAATTTCATTAAAAAGTCATAGTATAGCATGTCGTCCAAAATTTCATCAAAAAGTCATAGTATAGCATGTCGTCCGAAATATCACCAAAAAGTCATAGTATAGCATGTCGTCCGAAATATCATCAAAAAGTCATAGTATAGCATGTCGTCCAAAATTTCATTAAAGTCATAGTATAGCATGTCGTCCGAAATATCACCAAAAAGTCATAGTATAGCATGTCGTTCAAAATTTCATAAAAAAGTCATAGTATAGCATGTCGTTCAAAATTTAATAAAAAAAGTCATAGTATAGCATGTCGTTGAAAAATTTCATAAAAAAGTCATAGTATAGCATGTCGTTGAAAAATTTCATCAAAAAGTCATAGTATAGCACGTCGTCCAAAATTTCATTTAAAAAAGTCATAGTATAGCATGTCGTTCAAAATTTCATCAAAAAGTCATAGTATAGCATGTCGTTCAAAATTTAATAAAAAAGTCATAGTATAGCATGTCGTTCAAAATGTCATCAAAAAGTCATAGTATAGCATGTCGTCCAAAATATCACCAAAAAGTCATAGTATAGCATGTCGTCCAAAATTTCATTAAAGTCATAGTATAGCATGTCGTCCGAAATATCACCAAAAAGTCATAGTATAGCATGTCGTTCAAAATTTCATAAAAAAGTCATAGTATAGCATGTCGTTCAAATTTAATAAAAAAGTCATAGTATAGCATGTCGTTCAAAATTTCATAAAAAAAAGTCATAGTATAGCATGTCGTTAAAAAAATTTCATAAAAAAGTCATAGTATAGCATGTCGTTGAAAATTTCATCAAAAAGTCATAGTATAGCATGTCGTCCAAAATTTCATTAAAAAAAGTCATAGTATAGCATGTCGTTCAAAATTTCATCAAAAAGTCATAGTATAGCATGTCGTTGAAAAATTTCATAAAAAAGTCATAGTATAGCATGTTGTCCAAAGTTTCATAAAAAAGTCATAGTATAGCATGTCGTTCAAAATTTCATAAAAAAGTCATAGTATAGTATGTCGTTCAAAATTTCATCAAAAAGTCATAGTATAGCATGTCGTCCAAAATATCTTAAAAAAGTCATAGTATAGCATGTCGTCCGAAATTTCATAAAAAAGTCATTGTATAGCATGTCGTTCAAAATTTAATAAAAAAAGTCATAGTATAGCATGTCGTTCAAAATGTCATCAAAAAGTCACAGTATAGCATGTCGTTCGAAATGTCATCAAAAAGTTTCAGTATAGCATGTCATCCGAAATATCATCAAAAAGTCATAGTATAGCATGTCGTTCAAAATATGATAAAAAAGTCATAGTATAGTATGTCGTTCAAAATATGATAAAAAAGTCAAAGTATAGCATGTCGTCCAAAATATCATCAAAAAGTCATAGTATAGTATGTCGTTCAAAATATGATAAAAAGTCATAGTATAATGTCGTCCGAAATATCATCGAAAAGTCATAGTATAGCATGTCGTCCGAAATATGATAAAAAAGTAGTATAGCATGTCGTCCGAAATATCACCAAAAAGTCATAGTATAGCATGTCGTTCAAAATTTCATTAAAAAGTCATAGTATAGCATGTCGTTCAAAATTTCATTAAAAAGTCATAGTATAGCATGTCGTTCAAAATATGATAAAAAAGTCATAGTATAGCATGTCGTTCAAAATATGATAAAAAAGTCATAGTATAGCATGTCGTCCGAAATATCACCAAAAAGTCATAGTATAGCATGTCGTTCAAAATTTCATAAAAATTCATAGTATAGCATGTCGTCCGAAATATCACCAAAAAGTCATAGTATAGCATGTCGTTCAAAATTTAATAAAAAAGTCATAGTATAGCATGTCGTCCAAAATATGATAAAAAGTCATAGTATAGCATGTCGTCCAAAATATGATAAAAAAGTCATAGTATAGCATGTCGTCCGAAATATCATCGAAAAGTCATAGTATAGCATGTCGTTCAAAATTTCATTAAAAAGTCATAGTATAGCATGTCGTCTGAAATATCACCAAAAAGTCATAGTATAGCATGTCGTTCAAAATTTCATAAAAAAGTCATAGTATAGCATGTCGTTCAAAATTTCATCAAAAAGTCATAGTATAGCATGTCGTCCAAAATATCATCAAAAAGTCATAGTATAGCATGTCGTTCAAAATATGATAAAAAAGTCATAGTATAGCATGTCGTTCAAAATATGATAAAAAAGTCATAGTATAGCATGTCGTCCGAAATATGATAAAAAAGTCATAGTATAGCATGTCGTTCAAAATTTCATAAAAAGTCATAGTATAGCATGTCGTCCGAAATATCACCAAAAAGTCATAGTATAGCATGTCGTTCAAAATTTCATAAAAAGTCATAGTATAGCATGTCGTCCGAAATATCACCAAAAAGTCATAGTATAGCATGTCGTTCAAAATTTAATAAAAAAGTCATAGTATAGCATGTCGTTCAAAATTTCATCAAAAAGTCATAGTATAGTATGTCGTTCAAAATTTCATAAAAAAGTCATAGTATAGCATGTCGTTCAAAATTTCATCAAAAAGTCATAGTATAGTATGTCGTTCAAAATTTCATAAAAAAGTCATAGTATAGCATGTCGTTCAAAATATGATAAAAAAGTCATAGTATAGCATGTCGTTGAAAAATTTCATAAAAAAGTCATAGTATAGCATGTCGTTGAAAAATTTCATAGAAAAGTCATAGTATAGCATGTCGTCCAAAGTTTCATAAAAAAGTCATAGTATAGCATGTCGTTGAAAAATTTCATAAAAAAGTCATAGTATAGCATGTCGTCAAAAGTTTCATAAAAAAGTCATAGTATAGCATGTCGTTGAAAAATTTCATAAAAAAGTCATAGTATAGCATGTCATCCGAAATATCATCAAAAAGTCATAGTATAGCATGTCGTCCGAAATATCATCAAAAAGTCATAGTATAGCATGTCGTCCAAAATATGATAAAAAAGTCATAGTATAGTATGTCGTTCAAAATATGATAAAAAAGTCATAGTATAGCATGTCGTCCGAAATATCATCAAAAAGTCATAGTATAGCATGTTGTTCAAAATATCATCAAAAAGTCATAGTATAGTATGTCGTTCAAAATATGATAAAAGTCATAGTATAGTATGTCGTCCGAAATATCACCAAAAAGTCATAGTATAGCATGTCGTTCAAAATTTCATAAAAAAGTCATAGTATAGCATGTCGTCCAAAATATCATCAAAAAGTCATAGTATAGTATGTCGTTCAAAATATGATAAAAAACTCATAGTATAGCATGTCGTCCGAAATATCATCAAAAAGTCATAGTATAGCATGTTGTTCAAAATTTCATTAAAAAGTCATAGTATAGCATGTCGTCCGAAATATCATCAAAAAGTCATAGTATAGCATGTCGTCCAAAATTTCATCAAAAAGTCATAGTATAGCATGTCGTCCAAAATTTCATCAAAAAGTCATAGTATAGCATGTCGTCCAAAATTTCATTAAAGTCATAGTATAGCATGTCGTCCGAAATATCACCAAAAAGTCATAGTATAGCATGTCGTTCAAAATTTCATAAGTCATAGTATAGCATGTCGTTCAAAATTTAATAAAAAAGTCATAGTATAGTATGTCGTCCGAATATCACCAAAAAGTCATAGTATAGCATGTCGTTCAAAATTTCATAAAAAAGTCTAGTATAGCATGTCGTCCAAAATATCATCAAAAAGTCATAGTATAGTATGTCGTTCAAAATATGATAAAAAACTCAGTATAGCATGTCGTCCGAAATATCATCAAAAAGTCATAGTATAGCATGTTGTTCAAAATTTCATTAAAAAGTCATAGTATAGCATGTCGTCCAAAATTCATCAAAAGTCATAGTATAGCATGTCGTCCGAAATATCACCAAAAAGTCATAGTATAGCATGTCGTCCGAAATATCATCAAAAAGTCATAGTATAGCATGTCGTCCAAAATTTCATTAAAGTCATAGTATAGCATGTCGTCCGAAATATCACCAAAAAGTCATAGTATAGCATGTCGTTCAAATTTCATAAAAAAGTCATAGTATAGCATGTCGTTCAAAATTTAATAAAAAAAGTCATAGTATAGCATGTCGTTGAAAAATTTCATAAAAAAGTCATAGTATAGCATGTCGTTGAAATTTCATCAAAAAGTCATAGTATAGCACGTCGTCCAAAATTTCATTTAAAAAAGTCATAGTATAGCATGTCGTTCAAAATTTCATCAAAAAGTCATAGTATAGCATGTCGTTCAAAATTTAATAAAAAAAGTCATAGTATAGCATGTCGTTCAAAATGTCATCAAAAAGTCATAGTATAGCATGTCGTCCAAAATATCACCAAAAAGTCATAGTATAGCATGTCGTCCAAAATTTCATTAAAGTCATAGTATAGCATGTCGTCCGAAATATCACCAAAAGTCATAGTATAGCATGTCGTTCAAAATTTCATAAAAAAGTCATAGTATAGCATGTCGTTCAAAATTTAATAAAAAAAGTCATAGTATAGCATGTCGTTCAAAATTTCATAAAAAAAGTCATAGTATAGCATGTCGTTAAAAAAATTTCATAAAAAAGTCATAGTATAGCATGTCGTTGAAAAATTTCATCAAAAAGTCATAGTATAGCATGTCGTCCAAAATTTCATTAAAAAAAGTCATAGTATAGCATGTCGTTCAAAATTTCATCAAAAAGTCATAGTATAGCATGTCGTTGAAAAATTTCATAAAAAAGTCATAGTATAGCATGTCGTCCAAAGTTTCATAAAAAAGTCATAGTATAGCATGTCGTTCAAAATTTCATAAAAAAGTCATAGTATAGTATGTCGTTCAAAATTTCATCAAAAAGTCATAGTATAGCATGTCGTCCAAAATATCTTAAAAAAGTCATAGTATAGCATGTCGTCCGAAATTTCATAAAAAAGTCATTGTATAGCATGTCGTTCAAAATTTAATAAAAAAAAGTCATAGTATAGCATGTCGTTCAAAATGTCATCAAAAAGTCACAGTATAGCATGTCGTTCGAAATGTCATCAAAAAGTTTCAGTATAGCATGTCATCCGAAATATCATCAAAAAGTCATAGTATAGC
Organism: Epinephelus cyanopodus; assembly: GCA_026686955.1. NCBI lineage: Eukaryota > Metazoa > Chordata > Actinopteri > Perciformes > Serranidae > Epinephelus > Epinephelus cyanopodus. Next base: position 37,196,464 of record CM048927.1, on the reverse strand, counting down.
ATGTCGTTCAAAATATGATAAAAAAGTCATAGTATAGTATGTCGTTCAAAATATGATAAAAAAGTCAAAGTATAGCATGTCGTCCAAAATATCATCAAAAAGTCATAGTATAGTATGTCGTTCAAAATATGATAAAAAAGTCATAGTATAATGTCGTCCGAAATATCATCGAAAAGTCATAGTATAGCATGTCGTCCGAAATATGATAAAAAAGTCATAGTATAGCATGTCGTCCGAAATATCACCAAAAAGTCATAGTATAGCATGTCGTTCAAAATTTCATTAAAAAGTCATAGTATAGCATGTCGTTCAAAATTTCATTAAAAAGTCATAGTATAGCATGTCGTTCAAAATATGATAAAAAAGTCATAGTATAGCATGTCGTTCAAAATATGATAAAAAGTCATAGTATAGCATGTCGTCCGAAATATCACCAAAAAGTCATAGTATAGCATGTCGTTCAAAATTTCATAAAAATTCATAGTATAGCATGTCGTCCGAAATATCACCAAAAAGTCATAGTATAGCATGTCGTTCAAAATTTAATAAAAAAGTCATAGTATAGCATGTCGTCCAAAATATGATAAAAAAGTCATAGTATAGCATGTCGTCCAAAATATGATAAAAAAGTCATAGTATAGCATGTCGTCCGAAATATCATCGAAAAGTCATAGTATAGCATGTCGTTCAAAATTTCATTAAAAAGTCATAGTATAGCATGTCGTCTGAAATATCACCAAAAAGTCATAGTATAGCATGTCGTTCAAAATTTCATAAAAAAGTCATAGTATAGCATGTCGTTCAAAATTTCATCAAAAAGTCATAGTATAGCATGTCGTCCAAAATATCATCAAAAAGTCATAGTATAGCATGTCGTTCAAAATATGATAAAAAAGTCATAGTATAGCATGTCGTTCAAAATATGATAAAAAAGTCATAGTATAGCATGTCGTCCGAAATATGATAAAAAAGTCATAGTATAGCATGTCGTTCAAAATTTCATAAAAAGTCATAGTATAGCATGTCGTCCGAAATATCACCAAAAAGTCATAGTATAGCATGTCGTTCAAAATTTCATAAAAAGTCATAGTATAGCATGTCGTCCGAAATATCACCAAAAAGTCATAGTATAGCATGTCGTTCAAAATTTAATAAAAAAGTCATAGTATAGCATGTCGTTCAAAATTTCATCAAAAGTCATAGTATAGTATGTCGTTCAAAATTTCATAAAAAAGTCATAGTATAGCATGTCGTTCAAAATTTCATCAAAAAGTCATAGTATAGTATGTCGTTCAAAATTTCATAAAAAAGTCATAGTATAGCATGTCGTTCAAAATATGATAAAAAAGTCATAGTATAGCATGTCGTTGAAAAATTTCATAAAAAAGTCATAGTATAGCATGTCGTTGAAAAATTTCATAGAAAGTCATAGTATAGCATGTCGTCCAAAGTTTCATAAAAAAGTCATAGTATAGCATGTCGTTGAAAAATTTCATAAAAAAGTCATAGTATAGCATGTCGTCAAAAGTTTCATAAAAAAGTCATAGTATAGCATGTCGTTGAAAAATTTCATAAAAAGTCATAGTAGCATGTCATCCGAAATATCATCAAAAAGTCATAGTATAGCATGTCGTCCGAAATATCATCAAAAAGTCATAGTATAGCATGTCGTCCAAAATATGATAAAAAAGTCATAGTATAGTATGTCGTTCAAAATATGATAAAAAAGTCATAGTATAGCATGTCGTCCGAAATATCATCAAAAAGTCATAGTATAGCATGTTGTTCAAAATATCATCAAAAAGTCATAGTATAGTATGTCGTTCAAAATATGATAAAAAAGTCATAGTATAGTATGTCGTCCGAAATATCACCAAAAAGTCATAGTATAGCATGTCGTTCAAAATTTCATAAAAAAGTCATAGTATAGCATGTCGTCCAAAATATCATCAAAAAGTCATAGTATAGTATGTCGTTCAAAATATGATAAAAAACTCATAGTATAGCATGTCGTCCGAAATATCATCAAAAAGTCATAGTATAGCATGTTGTTCAAAATTTCATTAAAAAGTCATAGTATAGCATGTCGTCCGAAATATCATCAAAAAGTCATAGTATAGCATGTCGTCCAAAATTTCATCAAAAAGTCATAGTATAGCATGTCGTCCAAAATTTCATCAAAAAGTCATAGTATAGCATGTCGTCCAAAATTTCATTAAAGTCATAGTATAGCATGTCGTCCGAAATATCACCAAAAGTCATAGTATAGCATGTCGTTCAAAATTTCATAAAAAAGTCATAGTAGCATGTCGTTCAAAATTTAATAAAAAAAGTCATAGTATAGTATGTCGTCCGAAATATCACCAAAAAGTCATAGTATAGCATGTCGTTCAAAATTTCATAAAAAAGTCATAGTATAGCATGTCGTCCAAAATATCATCAAAAAGTCATAGTATAGTATGTCGTTCAAAATATGATAAAAAACTCATAGTATAGCATGTCGTCCGAAATATCATCAAAAAGTCATAGTATAGCATGTTGTTCAAAATTTCATTAAAAAGTCATAGTATAGCATGTCGTCCAAAATTTCATCAAAAAGTCATAGTAGCATGTCGTCCGAAATATCACCAAAAAGTCATAGTATAGCATGTCGTCCGAAATATCATCAAAAAGTCATAGTATAGCATGTCGTCCAAAATTTCATTAAAGTCATAGTATAGCATGTCGTCCGAAATATCACCAAAAAGTCATAGTATAGCATGTCGTTCAAAATTTCATAAAAAAGTCATAGTATAGCATGTCGTTCAAAATTTCATAAAAAAAGTCATAGTATAGCATGTCGTTGAAAAATTTCATAAAAAAGTCATAGTATAGCATGTCGTTGAAAAATTTCATCAAAAAGTCATAGTATAGCACGTCGTCCAAAATTTCATTTAAAAAAGTCATAGTATAGCATGTCGTTCAAAATTTCATCAAAAAGTCATAGTATAGCATGTCGTTCAAAATTTAATAAAAAAAGTCATAGTATAGCATGTCGTTCAAAATGTCATCAAAAAGTCATAGTATAGCATGTCGTCCAAAATATCACCAAAAAGTCATAGTATAGCATGTCGTCCAAAATTTCATTAAAGTCATAGTATAGCATGTCGTCCGAAATATCACCAAAAAGTCATAGTATAGCATGTCGTTCAAAATTTCATAAAAAAGTCATAGTATAGCATGTCGTTCAAAATTTAATAAAAAAAGTCATAGTATAGCATGTCGTTCAAAATTTCATAAAAAAAAGTCATAGTATAGCATGTCGTTAAAAAAATTTCATAAAAAAGTCATAGTATAGCATGTCGTTGAAAAATTTCATCAAAAAGTCATAGTATAGCATGTCGTCCAAAATTTCATTAAAAAAAGTCATAGTATAGCATGTCGTTCAAAATTTCATCAAAAAGTCATAGTATAGCATGTCGTTGAAAAATTTCATAAAAAAGTCATAGTATAGCATGTCGTCCAAAGTTTCATAAAAAAGTCATAGTATAGCATGTCGTTCAAAATTTCATAAAAAAGTCATAGTATAGTATGTCGTTCAAAATTTCATCAAAAAGTCATAGTATAGCATGTCGTCCAAAATATCTTAAAAAAGTCATAGTATAGCATGTCGTCCGAAATTTCATAAAAAAGTCATTGTATAGCATGTCGTTCAAAATTTAATAAAAAAAGTCATAGTATAGCATGTCGTTCAAAATGTCATCAAAAAGTCACAGTATAGCATGTCGTTCGAAATGTCATCAAAAAGTTTCAGTATAGCATGTCATCCGAAATATCATCAAAAAGTCATAGTATAGCATGTCGTTCAAAATATGATAAAAAAGTCATAGTATAGTATGTCGTTCAAAATATGATAAAAAAGTCAAAGTATAGCATGTCGTCCAAAATATCATCAAAAAGTCATAGTATAGTATGTCGTTCAAATATGATAAAAAAGTCATAGTATAATGTCGTCCGAAATATCATCGAAAAGTCATAGTATAGCATGTCGTCCGAAATATGATAAAAAAGTCATAGTATAGCATGTCGTCCGAAATATCACCAAAAAGTCATAGTATAGCATGTCGTTCAAAATTTCATTAAAAAGTCATAGTATAGCATGTCGTTCAAAATTTCATTAAAAAGTCATAGTATAGCATGTCGTTCAAAATATGATAAAAAAGTCATAGTATAGCATGTCGTTCAAAATATGATAAAAAAGTCATAGTATAGCATGTCGTCCGAAATATCACCAAAAAGTCATAGTATAGCATGTCGTTCAAAATTTCATAAAAATTCATAGTATAGCATGTCGTCCGAAATATCACCAAAAAGTCATAGTATAGCATGTCGTTCAAAATTTAATAAAAAAGTCATAGTATAGCATGTCGTCCAAAATATGATAAAAAAGTCATAGTATAGCATGTCGTCCAAAATATGATAAAAAAGTCATAGTAGCATGTCGTCCGAAATATCATCGAAAAGTCATAGTATAGCATGTCGTTCAAAATTTCATTAAAAAGTCATAGTATAGCATGTCGTCTGAAATATCACCAAAAGTCATAGTATAGCATGTCGTTCAAAATTTCATAAAAAGTCATAGTATAGCATGTCGTTCAAAATTTCATCAAAAAGTCATAGTATAGCATGTCGTCCAAAATATCATCAAAAAGTCATAGTATAGCATGTCGTTCAAAATATGATAAAAAAGTCATAGTATAGCATGTCGTTCAAAATATGATAAAAAAGTCATAGTATAGCATGTCGTCCGAAATATGATAAAAAAGTCATAGTATAGCATGTCGTTCAAAATTTCATAAAAAGTCATAGTATAGCATGTCGTCCGAAATATCACCAAAAAGTCATAGTATAGCATGTCGTTCAAAATTTCATAAAAAGTCATAGTATAGCATGTCGTCCGAAATATCACCAAAAAGTCATAGTATAGCATGTCGTTCAAAATTTAATAAAAAAGTCATAGTATAGCATGTCGTCCAAAATATGATAAAAAAGTCATAGTATAGCATGTCGTCCAAAATATGATAAAAAAAGTCATAGTATAGCATGTCGTCCAAAATATGATAAAAAAGTCATAGTATAGTATGTCGTTCAAAATATGATAAAAAAGTCATAGTATAGCATGTCGTCCGAAATATCATCGAAAAGTCATAGTATAGCATGTCGTTCAAAATTTCATTAAAAAGTCATAGTATAGCATGTCGTTCAAAATTTCATTAAAAAGTCATAGTATAGCATGTCGTTCAAAATTTCATAAAAAAGTCATAGTATAGCATGTCGTCCAAAATATCATCAAAAAGTCATAGTATAGCATGTCGTTCAAAATATGATAAAAAAGTCATAGTATAGCATGTCGTCCGAAATATCACCAAAAAGTCATAGTATAGCATGTCGTTCAAAATTTCATCAAAAAGTCATAGTATAGCATGTCGTCCAAAATATCATCAAAAAGTCATAGTATAGCATGTCGTTCAAAATATGATAAAAAAGTCATAGTATAGCATGTCGTTCAAAATATGATAAAAAAGTCATAGTATAGCATGTCGTCCAAAATATGATAAAAAAAAGTCATAGTATAGCATGTCGTCCAAAATATGATAAAAAAGTCATAGTATAGTATGTCGTTCAAAATATGATAAAAAAGTCATAGTATAGCATGTCGTCCGAAATATCATCGAAAAGTCATAGTATAGCATGTCGTTCAAAATTTCATTAAAAAGTCATAGTATAGCATGTCGTTCAAAATTTCATTAAAAAGTCATAGTATAGCATGTCGTTCAAAATTTCATCAAAAAGTCATAGTATAGCATGTCGTCCAAAATATCATCAAAAAGTCATAGTATAGCATGTCGTTCAAAATATGATAAAAAAGTCATAGTATAGCATGTCGTCCGAAATATCACCAAAAAGTCATAGTATAGCATGTCGTTCAAAATTTCATTAAAAAGTCATAGTATAGCATGTCGTCCAAAATATCATCAAAAAGTCATAGTATAGCATGTCGTTCAAAATATGATAAAAAAGTCATAGTATAGCATGTCGTTCAAAATATGATAAAAAAGTCATAGTATAGCATGTCGTTCAAAATTTCATAAAAAAGTCATAGTATAGCATGTGATCAAAAATATCATTGAAAAAGTTATTGTGTAGGATGTTGTTCAAACTATCACCAGAATGTCTTGGTGTACTCGTAACAGGAATCGTCTTGCTGTGAGGCAACAATGCTAACCAGTGCCAATGATGTGTCCCTAGTCTTTCACATATATGTATCATATATATGATACAAGCCCCCAGAGAAAACACAAGAGGAACATAATATGATAATTTGTAGACAAAAAAACAAGCTTTGTTCTCAGGAGGACAACACACAAACACACAGTGAGGCAGAGAGGGCACGGAGGGACGTGGTGACAAAAGGCAAACAGAGTGGAAGAAAATGGATTATTGAGGGCAAACAGGGTCGTTAACTGAATCATAAACTGCACAGAAAACATGCCAAAGAAATGACACAAAGCAACGTGCAACAAACAAGCAAACACAGTCAGATGAACAACATAATATTACTGAACTCAATAATCTCTGTCCCTGTGACTACATGACTATATTTTCAAGCTGAAATGTTTAATCAAAATCAGTCGACTGACACAAAATGTAACTATTTCTGATAATTATTATATTTTTGTCTTTTTTAAATATTGCTGCTTTTCTCAGTCTAATTACAGCAAATTGAAAATCTTTGGGGTTTGGACTGTTGATTGGAACAAGAAAAAAGAAGAAGAAGAAAGCAATCTGCAAAACAATCAATAAAAAAGTGCCGCTTAAATGGATACATATCAACAGACCAGCAACTCAAGATGCCTTGAGGAGAAAATGAAAGTGGTGGCAGCAAACCTTAAATAACAAAAAGTCAGTATTTAAAATCTCCTAGAGTTTATCATATGGTGCAAACCATGAAGTGCATATAATTCCCGACATGTCTCCTCTCATTTCCTGTCGTTGTTCTGCTGTAATAAAGGCATTAAATGCATCCAAAAATATTTCTTAAAAATATATTTTTTACAATGAGAAATGTAATGATCTGCAATGCATCATTTAAATGGAACAAATCAATCTATTAATGGAGAAAAAACAATCCACAAAACAATAATAATGAAAATAATCATAATTCACAGTCCTGAAACTGACTTCTAAAATTTTAGAAAATGAAGTCACGCACACTGAATACAAAGTCCTGGTCCAGGTGGATGTGCACTCGGCTGACCTCCGAGTCAAGTGCTGCATTTTATGATTTCAATCAATCCAAGTGAGTGATTAGAACAAACGGCAGCCTGAACACGGTGTTTTACTGTTGCGTAATCCTGCAGCATTAACATGAAAACAGAGGCAGCGGTGACGGAGGACAGCTGTGTTTCACTTTGCTTTTTAGAAAGTAGGGGTTTGAAATTCATACGTCACCTCAGCATCACTGTGAAATACTGAAGATAATAAGACTGAGAATTTACTCTCCTAACATACGACTACACATGTTAGGAGAGTTCATTTTTTGGAGTTCTCTGTGCAGAGTCTGCATGTTCTCTCCGTGTCAGCGTGGGTTTCCTCCAGGTGCTCCAGCTTCCTCCCACAGTCCAAAGACATGCAGGTTAACTGGTGACTCTAAATTGTCCGTAGGTGTGAATGTGAGTGTGAATGGTTGTCTGTCTCCCCCCTCACAACCCCCAGCAGGATAAGCAGTTACAGAAAATGAACAGGAAATCACCTGTAAAAGGAAGCGTGACCAGTTTGTCCTACAGCGTAAACCAGTGGCTACACAGACAACAGTGATCGCACTACAGTCGCCCTTTTGTGACACCTCTGTCATTTCAACCAGGTGAATTAAACACATCCTGAACACACTCCCTCCAACGTTCCTGCAGAGGTCTGGGATTAAAACCAGCTGCATTAGATCCAGCTCCCCCAGTTGTCTTAGTCCCAGCCTAATCCCACATTAAAGGGCCAACAGGCCAGCGTGCAGATTAACCGGCGTTCACCGCTGAAACGGGTCGACTCCTCGACCGAGGCTGAAAGGAGTCACTGAGCAGGCACGTCAAAAGTTCAACAGCAATTTTTTAATTTATTTATTTAGAAAAATATATCATGTGACAGAGCAGTTTGTCTAATAATACCACTGAACTGGATCACCGGCTGTCTGAACCGAACTACGTACATTCACCAGGGTAAGACGAAAGCAGTGGCTGGTGTTAGAACAGGGATGATCTTCATCAGCTACACAGAACACATCAGTTTATACAGAGAAACTCTGAAATATGCAGAACATGTTGCAGATTGTGATACACCTGAAAGCTTTCTTATCGCACAGAGAAGTGAAACGCTTCGACACTACTCCCTCCCTCGTCCACAGCCTGACATATGGCAGTCACACCCCCATATACAGAGAGGTCACGTCCATATGGGGAAAACAGTCCGTGCACAGGAGGCAAAAGCAACGACAAAGTCCCTCCATTACGCCGTAGCACACAGAAGCAGCGACGACACTGAGCCGCATGCAATAAGAAGATTAATGCATTTATGGAAAAGCTGCAGAGCTGAATGAACAGAAACGAGCAGAGGGGACATCTGTTTAGGAGATAACTGCGGGAGCTCTTATCTCCTTTAACTTTACACATAGATGTGAATGGAAATACAAAAAAACCCCACTTGTAACAGACTACGTAATGCTACGAATATTATATAATATTAATTAAAATTGAGCATTATGCAACAGAAAGTGTAGGTTTACATATATGAGCATGTCGCCACAGTCGTTTGAAATCAACACCCACGTCTGTGATCGTAGAAATCCTGCAACTGTACAGCTGTTTATGAACCAGGAGGACAGATTTGCATCAGTTATATAATCTATAAATATCATAGATTATGGTATAGAACCAGCTCATAGATGCCGCCAGGTCAATGTCAGTCTTTCCTCTGAAGATAGCTGAGAATAGTCACTTTCCCATGCCTGCATTTCACATGAAATAATCCCCAAATCCTAGGTTTGGCAGGGCAGACTCACACCAGCAACCACACCTGAGAGGAAGCGTATTCCTCCGTGCTTTCATAGAGAAATGAAAACATCTTTTATCTCATCGGCAATTTCAAAAAAGCTACTCCTTGTTGTTTCTGAGGGTCAGGAAGCAAACCCCATGTCCACTTCCACTCTTCTCATGTGCAAGAAAGACAGTAATTAATATCTAACTGGCCAATCAAACCAAAGATGAGCCACACTGCAGTGAAGCAGAGATATGATTGGCTCGCCTCGGCCCGTCGCCCTCCGACCCCTGCTGAGAGCTGCCCCTCCTCAGGCTCCAGCAGCGTCCCGTTGCGGAGGCTCTCTGTGCCGTTCCCCATCTCCTCTCTGAGCTCCTGCTGGAGCAGCTTGGAGATGAGGCTGTTGAAGCGGTTCTCCGTGGTGGAGATGATCTCTGACGAGGCTGTGGTCAAGTTCAGCTCTCCAGGGTCCACGCATGTGCCGTTCACCTTGGTGAAAACCACCTCACTGAGATCCAGCCCCGCCACGGAGGACGGAGAGGCGCAGGGGATGTCCCGCACCAGCTTGTAGCTCTCCATCCACTCCTTCATCCACTCGAAGGAGCAGTCGCACTCCCAGGGGTTCCTGAAGAGGTAGAGGCGGCCCAGGAAATAGATGGGCTGGAAAACGGGGAAGGGGAGGGTGGTGAGGTTGTTGCTGTTCAGGTGGAGCGTGATCAGGCTGGTCAGGTTCTCAAAAGTTCCCTCCTCGATGTTTACCAGCTGGTTCCTGTCCAGGTACAGGACCTCCAGCTCCACCAGGTCACTGAACCACGTCTTGGACACGTTGGTCAGCTGGTTTCCCCCGAGGTTGAGCATCTTGAGGCGGATGAGACCCTTGAAGGCGAGCCGGGGCAGATCAGACAGCAGGTTGTCGTTGAGGTAGAAGTTCTCCAGCCGTACGAGGTCCTGGAAGGCCTGGTCATGGATCACATTGATGCGGTTCTCCTGGAGGTTCAGGTACCTGAGGTAAGAAGAAGAGAGACACATTTTAGGCTCCTTTCAGACATAGAGTCGTCTCCTTTGGTCTGAATCAGGGACTCATGTTGTCACAAAGTTGTATAATTGCCTAGAGTTGGTTCGTGTTCTCACGGCAGCATTTACAAGAGGACCAGATCAAATGCCTTGTGTGAGAAAGCTGCTCTTGATTGGTCAGAATTTCCATGTGGGAAAAACCCAGGAAGTAAAGCAAACGTTGAAGAAGAGAACACTTGCAAGATAAATGTGACACTTTCTAATGTCACAATGGAGGGACAACTACGCAGGTTGATTTTAGCGCTGCTCATCGTGGACTATATTGCTGTCATTGTTCATTTTAGTCAAACCATACAGTTTGAAAACAAGGCGCGGCTCCAACTAGAAAACAATGTTTTGATGCATTGGATGTGCTGAATGTGCATATTAAGGCAGTACAGGAGGAGGTGCACATTAATAATCCTCCAGGACTGTAACATGTTCATGTTTAACCCAAACAATGACCGAGATCATCTCTTCAAGAAGGTCTCAGTCCGGTTGTTTGGTGCACACCTGAGTGTGATTGCTGTGTTCACACCTGCCCAAACGAACCGCACTGAGGGGGCAAACGAACTTGAACTTGATTGGACTGAACCAAACAGGGCAGGTGTGAAAGCACCTTTAAAGACTGAACTGGTATCAGCACCTCCTCAACCACACAAGATCACAAATATTAATACTCTCCAAATCCAGAGATCCTGCTGATACCAAAACACACACAAAAAGGAAAAGCATGACAAGAAAGAGAAATGTTCTCCACATTAACATCACAGAGGAAGGGAGGAACTGAGCTGTAGCAAAAATGCCAAAACTCAGAATTCTTCTTTAATCCAATTTTATGGGCTTTGGAGGGACTGAAATGGTCAGATATAAGGAGATGGCAGAGTTAAAGTTGGGGTAGGCAGTTTCATTTTGGCATCTTGGGCAAAACTTTGACATATTTTAATGAGAGAAAATTAGACTTCTGCATCTCCTCTTGGCTCTGCTTTTAGGCTTTAGAAAATCTAATCCATGACAGGCGACTCAGATCATTTCAGAGGGAGGACGCTCATATTGGCAGCTCTACAAACACAGATACTTGTGATCCTTCGGAAAGATTGATTCAATGGAGACGGAGAATCCTGCAGAGAAAGTTGCTAATCCAGCTTTGGCAACACCTGCCTACACTGCACAGCAAGCCAAGAAAGAAAGACGGACTGATCAAAGAGAGTCTAAAAGAGAATCTGACAATAAACAAAAAAATGTCAGTATCAGTGAGTGTTTCAGAGCTGGAGAGAAAATGTTGCTAATATTTCAACCAGAGCCAAAGCCTCACAGCTGCGACTTTACATTTTAGTTTATGTGGCTAACGTTAGCTAGAGCGTCCTCCACCTCACTCCCTGCAGCTACAGACCACCTCGGAGGGAGGAGAATGAGCAGCAGCCCCAAAAGCAGACCCCTTGTCAGCAGCTGCAGCAACCCGAATCCAACCAGCTTGATTTCCAGATCCCAGGTACGAACTACCTGCTGGATCACGAAACTTTCTGTTGCTGCTGTTACACAAGTAAGACCCAGCACAAGTTCTGCTTTTTTTTTCATTTTCCAGATTTCTGCCCACTCCAGCTTTAATTCTACATCACAAAATATCACCTCTAATTACACATTTAGGCTTTAACATATGTAGACTATATTAATTCCTGCTCTTAGCTCTGTGAGTTAACATCACTCCAGCCTGCGACTCACCTGAGACTACCCAGGCCCAGCAGGGAGTTGTAGGCCACCGCCTCGATCTTGTTCCTCTCCAGGTAGATGTGAGTCAGGTTCTCCATGCCCCTGAAGGCTCCCGGGATCCTCCTGAAGTTGTTCTGGAAGCAGAGCAGCTCTTTCAGCGCCGTCTGCTCTATGAAGATGCGGTCAGGGATGTTGAAGAGGTTACAGTCTGACAGGTCCAGGCGCACCAGCTTCTTCAGTCCCGTGAACGTCCGTGTGTGAAGGTAACTGATGTACTCGTTGTGCGCCATCTTCAGCTCCACTAAGTTGGCGAGGCCCTGCAGGACAGAGGGGGGGGGTTGAATATGCAGATGTGGTTTCAGAAGGTTCAAGAGAAGAGATTTACACATCAATAAGAAAAGATTCATAACAGGTTCACATGAATTTCTGTGGAAATTTGGGCGAACAAACAAGTGACTGTTTCTGGTGCAGATCTGGCTTCATTTCTCTGAGAGGCAGTTCACTCCAAAAATATAATTCCACTGAAACCTTGTGGTAATCATGCAGATATTTTTAGTTTTATTTGCTCAGAGTTGAATGTGAATTGAGTTTCATATCTGCTGCTCAAAGCACTGTGACAAAAAGCGTATTAGATGAGGAAGTTGTTTCTGTGTGAAGCTGTTTTGGCTCTTCAAATGTAATTTTGTGATGATTTGAGCGCGACCATTTTAATTTCATTCACCTCCACTGAGAGCTGCAGCAAATTTCTCAGCGGCAGATAATTCAGAAACTAGGCACATATTTTCAGGTGGGGTTGTTTTTGTACTTATCCACAATCAGTGTATTACACACAGTAGATGGCAGTCAGCACACCCCCAGTTTGGAGAAGCAGGCTGGAGTCCAACATGGAAGCTTATCAATGTCCTGCTGTGGAGGGGGGCCAGCAACTAAACATATTTTTAGCCACCCCAAAAAAGTTCCACCTAAAAAGATCAATAATAGTTTAAGTGTACGCTATATTAAGATTATTTTTATTGGTTTCTTTGTCCATCAGACAGCCTGTTCTGGGAGGGAAGCTGCTGTCAGCTGCAGTTCCCCATGTATGTTCTCCGTAAAGCCAGACTCCATTGACAAAAACAGTCATTTTAGCTCACTGAACACAGGAGCTGCTGGTCTACTGCTGCCTTGGCCAGTTAGTTTATTTGTCTTATTGTGTGACTTTGGTGAATCCGAACTAACCCTTTTAAACACCAACATCATATAATGAGACAAACAAAACAACTTATCAAGCCAGCAGCAGACCAGCAGCTCCTGTGTTCAGCTATGTTAAATCACTGTTTTTCTCAAAGGAGTCTGGCTTTGAAGAGAGCAATATAACAAACTGAGGACGTGCTGACTGACATCTACTGAATGTAATATATTGTCAACCTCACTTCAAAAAAATCTGAAGTCTCCCTTTAACTGTCCATGACGCTGGATGTCACTAAGTGTAAATAAATGTTAGTTTGTTTGGTGCTTTGGATGAACTGACCTTGTTTCTCAGGAGCTACTTGAAATCCGTTTACTAAATGTGCATTTTTAAGGAATTATTTGTGATTAAAATCAGGAGAATAATTCAGCCTTGACACAGTGTGTGTGTGTGTGTGTGTGTGTGTGTGTGTGTGTGTGTGTGTGTGTGTGTGTGTGTGTGTGTGTGTGTGCGCTCTTTGAGTGTTTTCTTCTCAAGCAGTTTTCACTCTGCTGGAGGCCATCACAAAAAATGCAAGCCAGCCTTGTAGTTCATGTTATGAAAACCTTATTACTCACTGACAGAACAACATGTACAACTCCTTCAGAAGGTGCAGTCTGTTCTAGATGTTGTTCTTGTCTTTTAAGAGGAGTAAATCAAATAAAAAATGGAATGACAACATCTTACTGTTCTTTTGTTCCAGTACGGATCCTAAAAACATGCTATTTGTTAATTTTGTTAATCTTTTAAATTGACTTGACTTGACTCCAGACACATTTTAGAGTACTATTTATAATAATTTAATTTAATTTAATAATTTTGTTTAACATGGTTTTCCCACATAATAGTCAAAAAAAAAATCAAAAAAATGTACAAGGTTGACTGGTTAATGGGCAGCGTTCAAAAAGCAAAACTGTGTCACACCTTGAAGGCTCCGGGGGTGATGAAGGAGATGTTGTTGTGGTCCAGAGACAGAGACTTGAGGGAGGGCAGGGTGCCGAAGGCCCTCTCCGACAGGAACTTGAGTTTGTTCTTGTCCAGGTTGATGGCCGAGGCCTCGCAGGGGAACTCTTTGGGCAGCTCAGCCATGCCGGTGCGGTCGCACAGCACGCTGCAGCTCTTCTCCTGAGTGCAGGTGCAGGAAGCCGGACACGCCCGAACACACGCCCACCGTGCCAGCACCGCCTGAGGCAGCAGGCACAGCACAGAGACTGGAGGAGGACAGAGGCAGGACAGATATCAGAACAGCTCTGCAGTCAGGCCCATATACTGAGCTGCAAAGAACCACAGGAACCAAACAAGACACTTGACCACCTGAAATGTACAGATTTACTCGTCAGTTTTTAGGAACAATACCACAAAATTCAATGTGGGCTGTTCATGTTTGAGGAGAGAAATCATTTTCAAAAATAGTTCAGGACTAAAAACTTCTATTTAACGATTTCAAATCGACACTGGAGTTCGAAATCTGTGGTTCCCAAATTTCTGTTCTTATTTCTGTCACTGAAGCAGTGACAGAGCAAATGTCCCCCTCATCTCAACACAAGATCTGACTGCATCTTTATCAACACGTAAAAATACTGTGGCTACAAGTAACAGAAGAAACCAACTTGAATTTATTGGAATAACATTTTTGTTTTGTTTGTGCAGTGACAAATTAGTCAAAGGAATAGTGCATCATTCTGGGAGATAGCCTACACTGATTTGCCTTCCTGCTAAGAGGAGAGGACTGATACCACTCTAGTGCCTATACGAAGCTTAGCTTTAGCTTAGCTTAGCATTAAGACTGGAAACAGCTAGCCTGGCAACAAAATCCACCAGCACCTCTAACTAGAGGTGTTCACAGGTCAACCTGGACCCCAAGACCTGAGACCTGAGACCTGAGACCTGACTCACAGCACGTACAGGTTTGGTTCTATGTTTAACAGTGTAGAAACATGGCGGTGCAACATGACAATCTCTGTAGCTGAGAACTTGCTCCCTGTGTAGATATAAACAATTCATACTAAGGGAACAAAAACACAGTGATTCTTATTTTCAGGTGATTAAACACCTTGTTATATTTAATTTCTGGCAATATATCGCTCTAAATCATACACACTGGACCTTTGAGACAACAGATGAAAGTTTTTATCACTGATCAAGAGAAAACGGAGAAAATACCTCCAGAGCCACTTGTGTTTCTCTGCTGGATTGCATAACACAATTGAAACCTTAAAAATGAATCTTGTGAAAGTTGTTTTAAAGGAAAATATTTTACTTAACTTTTACTCAACATTTCCCCCCAGTTACACAAGGACCCCAGTTTAGATCAATATGAATTTCTCTTGTTTTATTTCCATGGGATTATGAGATACAGTCACTGTGGGCGCCTCAGATTCAAGTCACAGCTCTTTATTTACACCACTGCTCCAACAATACTAAGAATCTGCAGAAATCTACAACCACCTCAGCACCAGTAAATAAAAAAGACCCAGACATGCTGATCAGCTCCTGTGGTCGCGCCTCACCAAGATGTAACGCTCGCAGCGACACAAGGACAGTGATGGAGTAATGATTTGATGCCTGATGGCAGGTCGAGGGCTGAACTGTCTCTTTGCCAGCTGCTGGTGAAATGATGATGTGATTAAGACAGAACAGCTTACATCAGAGATTAGCCCCACAACAATAGGTATTGTCTGTGCCTGCTGGGATTTCACCCTCCATCCAGATCGCCCTCGCTCGAATTCGGCCCTGATCAATCAGTCAAATCAATCTGTCTATCAACACAAGTAAACCAACATCTCAGGATGGCTTGTCAAAAGAAATCTTCCTGGGCTTATAACCATAAAACTTCAAATAGTGGCCCAGGCTATTATTTGCTTGAATCACTTTAAGGCCTTTAATTCCTTTTATGCAAAAGTATATAATATAATAAGGTGTATAAAATTCTTTCTTTGAGCCAGTCTGAATATTACTTGTACAAAAATTAGGCTTCAAATAAAATTTTAGTTACAAATAATTAATTTAATCAAGCTCTGACATGCGAGACAGAAAGAGCGTCATGACACTGTTTTGATTCTTGCAGAATTAAGGAATATGAATAAGTTACTGGGTAATCAAGGAATGGACTCGTTTTTTTGACTTCATGACAACTTCGAGTCACCATTTTTCTCGTCATGCCAGTAAATCTGGATAAATCACGGTCGTCTTGGCTCATGGTTTCAGTAAAATGAACTGAATGATTGAATTCTGGAGAATCTAACCGAGCTAACGTTAGCTCAAGTGTGTAGCCAACAACCTGTTTTACACATCAAAAGAGCTTCTACAAAAATGAGCTGCTTGCTAACAAGACCAGGCTTCTAACTGAGACAGGTGTTTATCTGTCAAAATGTGTAGCCACACCGGGCTGGTAAAAGGGACTTGGTGTGTAATTGAAGTTTTTAGGAGGATTTAAAATGTGAGGTTTCTTTCACAGAAACAGTATCATCTGTTTTACAGCAGAGGAGTGAAGGGATTGAAACTGACCAGTGAAAGTGATGACAGTCATTACTGTAGTCTCTCATCTGGGACATGCCAGGATTAACGGAGGTCTGAAACGGCACAAAAAGAGCACAGCAGCACTTAAATGACAAACTGTTGTGAATTATATAAATATGTGACAAACAAAGGCAGTTGCTGGAAGTCTGGAGGTGACGGCTGTAGCTCAGCTTGACTCTTTAACTGTTGATTTGTCATTTACAGAATATCAACACTGTGAGTGCAAGATATGTGTCTAACATGCAGAGGTGGAGGCGTCATACCTGCAGATCTTCCCCGACAGCTGCATCCATGTGTGTTAAAAGTCACACTCCAGATATTTGTCCATGTGTCCATCCTGTCCGTCCTGCATCAGTCTGCACGGTGCACCTTCAGCGGCACAACTGATGCTTCAGCCTGACACAGATCTCAGTGAGAGTGGTTGTGTTTTTACACTTCATCCTCCCCCCTGTCACTGTGTGTGTGTGTGTGTGTGTGTGTGTGTGTGTGTGTGTGTGTGTGTGTTCCATAATACACACATAGCAAAAAGCCATCTCTTAATAGCAGTCAAATCCCCTGGATGGAGTGATGGAAGGAGGGGTGGATGGAGATGGGGATGGAGATGGAGATGGGCGGTTGGCAGGATTACAGAAGTAAAGCGAAGCTCTCAGATCAAATGGCCGAGACAAAGCGGTAAGTTACCAACACACACACACACATACACACACACACACACACACACACACACACACACACAGCATGAAGTTGGACATGAAACTTATCAGAAATGCAGATGTTGAAATGGATTAGAGGATCAGTGCGCCATCAGCGGTGTGATCTGATGTGAGGAGCGATCGATACAATGTGTGACATAAGATTACTGTACTGTCCACGCTGTATGGACCAACATCTCTCTACACTGAGCTGAGAGTTCACTTAACGCCCTGGGGTGGAAAGCACGTTTACTCAAGTGATGTATTTAAGTACAAACTGAAGGTACAAACAGTCACAGTCAGACCAAGATCTCATTTATAATGTAGATATAAAATAATATTGAAATAGCACAACTTCAGGGTCTCGACAGTTCGGAGTCTCTATTGTCATACTTTATGTTCCACGCGTGTTCAATAGGAGTCAGGTGTGGACTGCAGACAGGTCAATCTGGTACCTGCACTCTTTTACTATGAAGCCACACTGTTGGAAAATGTGCAGAGTGTGTTTCACTGTCTCGCTGGAATCAGTAAGGACGTCCGTGAAAAAGGCGTCATCCAGATGGCAGCATATGTTGCTCCAAAACCTGGATGTACCTTTCACGAAACAAGAAGTTACCCATGATGTCACGGACACTAACAATCTTTAATACCATTACAGATGCTGGCTGTGAGCTTAGAGCTGGTAACAGTCTGGATGGTCCTTTTCATCTTCGGGCCGGAGGACACGATGTCCATGATGGACTCGTCAGACCACTTTGTGTCAGTCCATCTCAGCTGAGCTCAGGCTCAGAGAAGTCGGCGCCGTTTCTGGATGTTGTTGATATCTGCTTTTCACTTTGCACGGCATTTGTAGCTGCAGCGATGACCTGTGTACACCGTCAATAGTTTTCCAGTGTGTTCCTGAGTCCATGGAGCAATATCTAGAGCAGAATAACCATCCAAGGAGCACGTGTATGCATCATTGGCCTTGACTGGCAGACGACTCAACTTGGGTTTGATTTAAATGAAGTTAATTTGTTAACTTATGTTCAGCACTTGGACGTTCAGTAGGCGTCCCGGTACATAAACCTACTTGAGACTTTAAGAGTCATTCAAAAAGATTTGTTTGAAAATTTTTGCCCGTCACTGATGGAAATACTTGATTTTGATCTGCCAAAGCCAAAGTGACGTTGCTACACTCACTGCTCACAACAAGGTCTGTGGATTATCCTGAGTAACCAGGTCATGATTTTTGGAAAGAGACATTACTGCTGAATTGTTCAAATGTATTTTTGGCACTTTGAGTACCTCAAGCTGAGTGTCATCTAGTTCCATTATACTGGAGAGAAGTCAGACATCTCTGCGGCTCACATCTCCAACATTCGGCAGCTCACACCAAAACTATCCAAACTGATAAACAGCTCTACAGGTAAGAGACAAAATGTGTATTTTTGATTTTGGGGTGGACTGTCCCTTTAAATAAAGGGTCTGCACACATCCTCCACCACTTCAATGTCCCTAAAACATTACTTTCAAAGTGACACAGTTATTACACAACAGGGTTTTAATGGGTGTCAGTGGCTCAGTGGTTATGAAACCTACTCAGCACATTAGAGACCATGTGACCTCTCAAGAGTAACATGAAAAAACCTTCCAAAATTGGGGTAAACAGTTCTGATGCAGGATGAAAGAGATGTTAACCGGTGTTCTGTCTTTTCCCCGCCTAAAAGGCTCCCACAGACGGCCGGGTACAGACCATCTGTAGAGGCATCAAATACAGGTCAGCTTCCTTTTTTTGTTGGCCATTTTACCCTCGTTTCACCAGAATGTGTCACTTTAAAGTTCAGCACACATACCATAATCTCTGCACATCTGGTTACCATGGGAGGAGACGGCTGTGACAACCGTCTGGATCTGGGTCGTCTGGAGGATTCGGCTCACCTGGTCTGACTGCCTGAAACAGACACACACACACACACACACACACACACACACACACACACACACACACACCTGCATGAGCGTTAATGTGTTGGGGAAACACTTCACACAGTGTTCTCATACCTGGCTGATTTTACCGTCTTTACAGCAGACATTCTGAGTTGACACCAAAACAGGTGTTACTGAAAGCATTAACAAAGGCTCTGTTTTATGAAGTGTCCCGGTCGCCATGACAGCAGGGATGGATTACCGAACAGGGCCGACCAGGCACAGACCCAGGGCCTTAAGTGTCAGCAGGCCCTCCGCAAAATGACAGATTAACAGGTACCGACCAGGAAGAGATTCAAATCACCACAAAAAGACACAAAATAACTAGAAAAAGACAAAAAGACCTCAGAGACACAAAAATGTCCACAAAATGTCTAAAAAATTACCTTGGAGACACAAAATGGACTTCAAAGAGACACAAAAATACACAAAATTACCAGAGAGATATAAAAAAAACTAGAGAAAGACACAAAATGACCACAAAGAGACACAAAATGTCCACAAAATGGACCTCAAAGAGGCACAAAACAACTAGAAAAATACACTAAATTACCACAGAGATAACAAACAACTAGTAAGACACAAAAAGACCTGAGACGCAAAATGTCCACAAAATGTCTGAAAAATTACCTTGCAGACACCAAATGACCACAAAATGGACCTCAAAGAGACACAAAAATACACAAAATTACCAGAGAGATACCAAACAACTAGTAAAAGACACAAAAAGACCTCAGAGACACAAAATTACCACAAAATGGACCTCAAAAAGACACAGAACTAGAAAAAGACACAATATGACCACAGAGACACAAAATGTCCACAAAGACAACAAAATAACTAGAAAAATACACAAAAAGACCTCAGAGACACAAAATGTCCACAAATAGACACAAAATTACCATAAAGACACACAAAATTATCAGACACAAAATAACTTGAAAAAGACACAAAATGACCAGAGACACAATTTGACCACAAAATGAACTGAGAGACACAAAACAACCATATAAAGACAAAATTACCACAAAAAGATATATATCAGCTACAAGGAGACGTAAAACCGCTGCTCAGTCCTTGTGTCTTGCTCCTGTGTAGGAGAGACTGTGGGGCCTCGTCTCATATTCTGCACATGCATGACGTGAACCTGAAACTACAGCATCTTAATGACATTTGGTCGACATTAAACTCTTTATTTACACCTGTGTTTTCCTTACTGTCAAAATGTCTTCCATGTATAATTAGTGAACATGACTAAGTAACACTGACTAACACCTGACATGCAGTTCATGAACAGTGAGGCATCTCAGGATCTTCTATCATGTTTAAGAGGCCTGCTTGTTGCTTTTTCTGGGATGGACAAGGTCACAGTGAGCCTGACCTTTGACCACCAAAATTAATTGTTCATTTTCCCCATTAGATATTTTTGAGACACCACGTTCACCAGAATGGGACGCACAACCTGGAGACATGATAGTTAAGGCTGTGACTATCGCCAGCACAGGGGAATGATGATAAGGAATAAATATATACATTAAAAAAATCCATAAATACATTAAAAATTAAAAAATAAATTACAAAATAAAATAACTAAACTTGGGCATTAATACAAAAATAAATAAAAACAAATTTATTAGTTAATGGTTACCTTTGGTTTTTTTATATTACTTTGGTACATTTAATGGCATAAAATGTTTGTCTAGTCATTTTTTTATTTTGGCATTTCTCATCCTCAGATGTTTTCAGGTGTTGCACCACATTACTCAAGTTCTCGTACAATTCTTCATTTTAGTTGAACAAAAGTAAATATAAAACTCCTGTCCTGGGGTCTCATTTACAAAACAATGCATAGGCTCCATTCTAAACATGTACATACGAACAAGAGCCAAAATGGCGTGTGCCAAAACACATTTGCCAATATCCACTCTCCAAACTGTTGGTATTGTTAGTGGGGCAAAGTTTCTCCCATCAAATCTGTTTTTGTAGATCACAATTTATAAATGAGACCCCTGAGCTGCACCGCTGGAGCAGAGACACTGAATCGAATAAGGCGACACAGTAAATACCCGTCAGTTCACTGAGCCCAGACTGTTAGTGAAAATAACACCATTGACACAGATGAATTTACAAATGAAAACTTTATATTTTTTTTTCTCAAAACAAATGAAGCCCATCCAATCTATACCAAATTGAATTTTGCCGCCGGTCCGCCCCGTATCCACACAAGGCAACAGGCCGCTGCTACAGGTCTTCTCTGCACAACTACAGTAAACAACTCTTCAGGAAACATGCTTGATTTTTCCAGATACTTTTTGCATTCAAACATTTTATTTTGGTAAAATCATACAATTTGCACAGCTGAGTATTTCCCATGCAGTGCAGTAGCCTATACGCTAATACAGAAAGCAAAGTCTACGTCTAAAGAGCTCTGGGGTTCTCTGGAGAACGTGGAACAAGTCTCGGGTTCTGTGCGCACAGAGCGGCCTGCGCAGAACCTCATGTTCATTTTATACACTTCGAACAGCTGCCTTGGGAATCAACGCTGCAGACGTGCTCAACATTCAGGGAGAACTCCAGAGGGGTCATATATGCAAATACAACAATGAGAATAAACCACATGTTTGTTTCTTTAAGGATTGCCATGTGCCAGACATTCACTGGAGAAAAACAATTATCAGGTCAAATTAGAGTAAAGAATCAATAATGCACACAACTGGAGAATCTGAACACTTCAGCACTGATATGCTTTCAGAATTTTTTCTATTTTTATTTTTTTATGTTTGCTCTTTTGACAGCTTTATTCCAAACCTTGGCATGTTTGTTTTCAATTCCATTTCAAATTTTGTTGACCAATTGGTAGAATCTAATAGAGATGACCGGCCCTGAGGAGGCCCCGAAACAGCTGTGGATATTATTTACTGAGTCCAATGTATCTTAAACATTAAAAAGCTCACACTACCCCGAAATATATAAATTTCACGCATACAGGTGACATTCAACATTCAAGTGCCAGTGTTTTTTGTACTGTCTTTTGGTCAAGTTTCTGAAACTTTCAAAGAATCACTTTGAGGCTTACAAAAATAAATATTTGTCAAAAATGCTTAATAAATTACACAAAACTAGCAGCAAAAGTAGAATCTAGAAATCTGTGCAAATGGCTAAATTCCCCCGACTGCTAAATCCCCTGGTCCCAAATAAATCCTGGTTTAAACGTTGAGAACCCGTCCCCTTTGTAAACAAGCTGCGTTTTTCACAATCTCCTCACACACAATATTTGGAAGCTTAAGGACACATATCCAAGACATCTATATAAAACTCTAGATGTGCAATAAAATAACTTTTGTAAAACTCGATGGGCACGACGTACACGGGCCTACACACCTAAATCAAGTAGCACCATTCAATCTCAAGTTCTCAACACTGTCAGTGCATCCGCTTTTAGTTCAATTTCTTAAAAAAAAAAGAAAGAACAAAAAACAAAACAAAAAAAGGTTTCAAGGCACGACACACCCGATGAGAAAATTGGGAGCATTTTGAGGTGAAAACGCCCCATCTCTCCTCCTCTCATGGCTGCTCCTCTTTGAGAGGAAAAGCCTGCTCTGGCTTCGCGAAGCCACAGATTTTTATACGTGTCTGAGCAGATGAACTCCCAGAGGACCTGACAGTACTTTAATGTTCCGTAAGGAAGTGGACACTCCCACGTCTTTGGCCACCTCCACAGTTACACTACGCAGCAATGGAAACCAAAGCCACGGACGACGGCGGTGCACTGAAAACTGCGTCCCCACACCTACCCCCCCTCGTTCCCCTAACCCCAGTGGTCGATGTGCTGCTCTACCCGCTCCGTTTCCTCGCCGTTTAATTGATAAACCTCAGTGATCATTCCTGTCTCTTAAAGATGAACCATGCCTCCAACGCAGCTTGAAAAGAGAAAACGTTTGTAATTAAGTTAAGCCTGCGACTCAGTTCACGTGTCTTTCCTCCTTGACCAAAAAACAAAACACTTGCAAGCGTAGAATACCATCTGGGCCTCGTGGTTGCCGGTCGATTCAGTAAACGCTAACACCACGCTGTGCCCTCCCGATGCTGTGGTCCTTTATGCAGCCATTTTGAACTTCACTTTCAAGATGGCAGGCATTTTTTGTTTTGATGCACATTTGTAGAGAAACGATTCAAAGATCGAAAAACTGACTCAGTTTTTCAATTTTGCAACACACCTGCACCAAAAATGTCTCAAGTAAAAATAAACAAAAAACACCGCCCACTTAACGTAGCTAGCACTTGGTAACATACTAGCTGCCGTAACACTGTCAAGTCAATTGAGAAATGTGGAGTAACAAGTTCCAGCAGTGATTACTCTTGTTTAAACCTCAGCGATTGTTGGCACTGAGCTTAATGACTTATGTGTTTCTTAAGATTACATTAGGAATGGCTATTTCAAAGACTATCATATCCATAAAAAGGAGCCTGTCCAGGATAGAGTGAGCAAAAAAAGAAAAAGAAAAACAAATGTAACTTTGTCCCTTAGGATTAAAATACGGTTGCTTCACAGAGTGGCCCAGTTTGTATTAGACATAGTAATGGCTCCATTAGCTGTTTGACTATAGAAAAGGCTACATGATGTTCCTGCAATAAATTTGAAGTTCAAATGGAATCATGACTCAGAGCCACAATACCCCAGTGTTTGCCAAGGTTTGATTAAGTCCAAGCTTATTTTACCTTTCTAATATTTTTTCACCAAACAAAAGAGTAAAATCAAATTTAGAGCTCTTGGCCATGTTCATCTGGTGAAATGAAAACATAGATTTCCTGTCTAAATTCCAAAGGCACAGTACATTAACATACAAATGATCCTCAGGTTATTCGATTGTTTTTTTTTTTTTCTTCCACAAAAAGAACAAAAATACTTTTAACAATGAAAGTCCGAAGTTGCTATCGGACGATGCATGTCAGCATCCATGCTCACTCTGAGGTGTGCGAATCTCTGCGGTCTCCGCGGTGCGCTGCACGTGCTGGTGACTTTCCTTTGCGTCGTGCTGCACTTCCTTTTTGACAGAAGCGAATGGCAGAGAACCAGGGTTGGTAATGTACTGTGTGTCAGTGAAGCTACACAGGGAGGGTTGTTATGGTCTGGCTTAAGTTAACATGTGGTTTCCATTGGGTTGGGTTGGCATGGCAACCTATTCCTATGGCGACTAGTTGCCCCACCAATCCACACTACCAGAGTGGCTGTAATTCCCTCCGTAGCCGTCATTGCTGTAGAAGTTGCCGCCAAAGCCACCTGCGAGGGACAAGGTCAGAGGTCAGTCACAGCCGAGCAGCAACAAAAAACATACAGCAAGTGTTACATTACATACACTGCTACATGTAGCTACATGCTAACATCAGGGAAACATGTTATCTTGGTTGCTGATTAGGGAGGTCAACTGTTAACTGTCGAGAATATTCTTGACTGGTTACACGTTGGTCTACATGTTATTTCTGCTGCTCCTAGTTTACCACCCAGATCTGATAGGAGACAGCCAGCTGGCCGCATTAACATGTGAAAACATGCTGAGACAGGCACTAAAACAGAGCGTCTAATGCAGACCGTGAACACAGTTGTTTTCTAAACCTGTTCTAGATAAACCCAAAACACAAGTATGAACCTGAAATGAACAGAAACACGTCCCCTTTCAGTGAGGCAAAGTAAAGCACAGATGAAGGGTTGGGGAAATACTGTTTCCTTACCTCCACCAAAGCCACGGTTTCCTCCATGGCCTCCAGTGTTACGCCCACCACGGTTGCTACTGAAGTTTCCAGGGCCACCGGACGTCTGACGGTAGTCTCTAGCTCCAAAACCACCAGAGAACCTAAACAAGAACGTGCATTTGTTAGACTTCCTGAAGACAGATTTCCTGAAGTTCCAAGTTAAAGATCATAAAGTGGCTGAAGCAGTGTCAATGTTTAAAACTAAATTCTCGCAGAAGAACTGCACTGCAGCAGTTGTTAGGATCTACAAATCAATTTGTTCCTGCGTGAGACAGTTACCTCTTAGAGCGTCCGCGGCTGCTGCTCTTGTGCTGGTGCTCGTAGGCTAGGCTCTCAAGCCAGGAGGGAACCTCCTGCTTGGCCTCCACCAAAATGTCCAGCAAATCTTTGGTTATGTTGCTGTTTTTGTCGTTAAAGAACGACGTGGCCAGACCTGCATGAAACAGCAAGATTATACAGAGTCCATTTCAATATTCATGTAGCCAGCAGGCATCAAAACCTTGGTTAACAAAAAACAAAAAGGCTCATACCCAGATTGCCCACACGTCCCGTACGGCCAATACGGTGAACGTACTCCTCAATGTCACTGGGCAAATCAAAGTTAATGACGTGTTTCACATTGCTGATGTCCAGACCTCTGGCAGCCACCTGGAAAAGAAGAAGTTAATAGAAAATGTTAAGTATCAAGATTATTGGACCACAGGAAAAAAACAACAAAGACTTCATGTTGGCCACTGGTGATATTAATTATGGAACAGCTGATGAAATCCACCAACAATGTTCGTCAGTTCAGCCAAAACCACAGTTTCCATGACCCAGTTGGCCTGATTTCTTCCAAGGTTTTTCCCCAAATGTGAATCAAACACTAATGAAAAGCTAACAATCTCAATATGTCCCTTTTTAAAAGCAACAAAATAAGATTCTGTAATAGATTTGTTTCCCTTTGAGCTTAAGTTCACATAGATTACAAACATGGTACTGGATCCAAAATGGATTTGGCTCATTCTGAGGTATGATAACGTCACCAGGGTTCCCACACATTTCAAAGCTTATTTTCAAGGTACCACAATAAAAATGTTGATTTCAGAAAATAATGCGCTGCATTTGCCAGCCTGGTTGTGATCCTTTCCTTCACAGACACGCTGTTATGTTACATTAAGTGGACGATTAACCCCAGAAGATTACTGTGACAATCCCAAGAGTTTTCCAAAACTTTTAACGATTTTAACTAACTGCATGACTTTCCCAGGCCTGGAAAATGAGATCGTGAAATTCCATGACAGTGGCGGGACCCTGTGTGACATTTGCACTTACAGGGACACATTTGGGGTGAATGTAGTACACTGACGCCATATTCATATTAAGTCCAGAGGGAAACATATCACAATCATGTTGCTCTATAGTAGTAGCTCATGTAAGACGTTACTAGATTTTTAGAAGTCTGAAAAAACGCTCAAAGCTGATTTTAGAGCTCAAAATTCATGTCATGAAGACTGGTTCTATAAAATTGCAAATTAAAGAACTGATCTAACCCTTCAGTGTTGAAAGATGGGATGCAACAACTCAGTGAGGGATATAAGAAGAGTTACTTACAGCTGTAGCCACC
This sequence comes from Epinephelus cyanopodus, assembly GCA_026686955.1. Classification (NCBI taxonomy): domain Eukaryota; kingdom Metazoa; phylum Chordata; class Actinopteri; order Perciformes; family Serranidae; genus Epinephelus; species Epinephelus cyanopodus. Next base: position 37,169,895 of record CM048927.1, on the reverse strand, counting down.
AAGATGGGGCAGCGTCCAGAGCGGAACTGATGCAGAGCTTCTTCTCTGTCCCTCTGGGATCGATCTCCATGGATGCTGGTGCAGGCGTATCCCTCGTGGTAGAGGAAGTCTTCCAGAGCGTCTGCTCCTTTCTTGGTTTCCACAAACACCAGAGTCAACGAGTCTTTGCCTGTGCAGCCGGAAACAAAGAGGACGAGACAAAAAGGAAGGAGAGCAGGATAAAGAGCACGAAAGGAGAGGAAAAAGAACATAAATAATTGATACACGGGAACAAGGGTATGGATGGATTCTTTAAACTAAAAGAAGATGGGAGCAGGAACGAAAAACTGTCACACTAAAAAAGGTCAGCGATTGCAAGATTGTGAAATAAAAGAAGATAAAAAAAATGACAACTTAAAAATGGAGATATGGGTTCATAAAAAGCTTTAGATTTACTGACAACCATTAATTTAAAACCTTAGCTTCAGTATTTCTGAACACAGTACTGATGATAACCACATTATGTTTAAACTGGGGATGTTGGACAGTGGTCATATGATCGGCGTGGGACATCCCTAGTTTAAACAATGATTAAAAAATTAGATGTGAGGTTACAATCTAGATGTTTGGCATTAATGGCTATCAGAATAAAAGCTTGAGATAATAAGAATGTCTGAGGGGTGATGGGATAGGACAGGCCATTCCAAGTGGCACCACTTGCAGCTAACTGCTTTTCCGATGCACTCCGGCACAAGCCAGGAAACAAAATATCCATCCAAGCTCCATCGCCTCCATATTGCACATCACTTAAGCCTGCGAGTACTTTAAAATAAAGCCCAGATCAGCCTAATCAGACTAGCTAAGATGGAAACAGGACACTTGGCTCGACACTTCCGTGCAATTGACCACCCGACCAAAGCCTCTTTACCTAACAGCCAAGTGTTTGCTTTACCAAGGTCGTCCATCACATGTATTGCACATTAGTTTGCCTTTCATAGTGGCAGCTGCACCAGTTACTATGGAAACAGGACAAAGGCGACATTTGGCGCGTCTTTGGAGGTAAAAGTTACAAAACACAGGAATTCTTCATAATAATACCAGTAAGGAGAGGACACTGTGAGAGATGGCTCAATACACCATTAAAACAGACATTAACAATGGTGCTACTCAGGTTCTTGTGGCAGTGAAGTGGTCTTAACTAGATCTACACCAACTGTTGCATTCTGCTCACTAGAGTAACAGATTGGTGCCTTTAAATCTGCTACAGCCACATGACTCATGGAAACTGAGAGCCCTTTCTATGACAACCAGCCAATGTGATCATGTTGAGCCAGCTGACCTTAGTGCCAGTGTTGATAACACAGTGTAGCTCTCTGGCTGAAAAGGACTGCACTATTGACTCTGATAGTCCATGTGGTGCAAGGCAAATGTTATTGTTGATCCTACAAGCTCCTATTGGAAATGAAAAGGAAAAAAAACAAAACAAAACAAAACGGAGGCAGCATGTCAGCTGGGGAGCAGAGGGACAGGATGAGCTGTGGGATGTGATGTCTCTGGCTTGTGGGTCAGAGTGAAATTATGATATGTTCACACTTACCCGGTTTCTCTGGTGCCTCTGTCACATTTTCCTGAACCTCACTGGGAATAACTAAGATATAAAACCAAACCGGCCAGTAAACGTAAGGCTGCTCAGGTACACACATATGACAGCTTTAGATCATCATGAGATGCAACCCCGCTAAACACCGCTCAGTCCCTGCTCACCCCTGTATGACATTGTGTGTTGATATTTTATCTTTGACTGCAAGCTATCGCTATAATGAACAAGTTTTGTTAGCAGAGATGTAGCAAAGTCAATATTAGCTTGATATGGGGCAGACTGACAAACACAGGATGATGGATTAGAGCTCAGTGTGACCTTCATGAGCGGCAGAAACCTTTTCATCATAATGGATTCATTTCTTACCTGTGGCATTGAGCAGGTCAAGAAGGAAGGACCTCTTGTCGGTCTCCTCGACCCAGACCACCTTCTGGGTGATGTTTTCTGAAGTGGAACCAACACGGCCCACTGCCAGGAAAATGTAGTCCTCCAGGAAGTCACGAGCGAGGATCTACGCAGACAAATCAAACAGGTAAGTAAGATAATTATCATAAACAGTTTGGATTATTTTTAAAAGGAGGGGGTTGTGTGAGACAAGATTCTTTACACTCATTGACAAGCTAACACACCTGGATTTCCTTTGGGAAGGTTGCACTGAACATCATGGTCTGCCGGATGCCTTTAGGTGGCATTGTATCCTGCTCCACAATGCGTCTGATCTGTGGCTCGAAACCCATGTCCAACATGCGGTCAGCCTCGTCCAGGACCAAGAAGCTGCAGAGACACATTTCACATTTAATTTCGGTTGCATCAATAAAGCACAAATCTCGATCTCAGTGTAGATTGTTCCGTTATACTGACTTGCAATAGTCCAGACCGATCTTGCCCCTCTCCATCATGTCGACCAGACGTCCAGGTGTGGCCACCAGCAGGTGACAACCTCTCTCCAATTCCCTGATCTGCTGGCCAATATCAGCGCCTCCGTACACCACGCAGGGGCGCACGCGTGAGCGATAGGCGAACTAAAATGTAGGAAATAAGGGACAATTAGGCTTCAAGATGCACATTCAATCCATAAACAATGTTATACAACAGTATCAGTTACTGTCACTTGTACTCTGAGCTCACCTTTCTCGCCTCATCGTAGATCTGCAGAGCCAGCTCTCTGGTGGGAGCCAGGACGAGAGAGATGGGGTACTGCTTACGGCGGCCATACCTTCCATTCTCCTTTGAATCAAATAAATAATATTCATTAGGACAAATCGAAACCTTAATGCAGGATATGCTCAATTATGGTGCATTTTCTTTTCCCAGTACCTGGCCACTGTTCTTGGCAGCCTGCAGAGCGTCTCCAGGCCCGTCGCTGTAGATCTGACTCAGCACTGGCAGCAAGAAAGCAGCAGTCTTGCCGGAGCCTGAAACACAGCAGGGATTATGAAATAGGCGCCATTATTTAGAGTAACTTAAACTAAAGCTAAATGATCATCAGCCTTTTCATTTTATTATATATAGTATAATAACTGCATATTAACTTCAAATAGCAGACAATTTAACAGGTAAGAACTAGTTTATGAACTCAAGGCTGACAAATGCACACACTGAGCATATATAGAATTACTCACCAGTCTGGGCACAAGCCATCAAGTCTCTCTTGGACTTGATGATGGGGATAGCGTGCTTCTGAACCGGAGTGGGACGAGTGTAGCGACTCAGGTTGATGTTCCCCATGATAATCTCCCCCATGTCCACATCATGGAACTACAGGATAATCAGACATGGCGTCAGTGAAGGCACAAACTGTCCTTTCAAACCTTTCAAATTCATTTTAAATCAATCCATGTAGATATAGGACGGCTATTTTGATTACACTAGTATAAATTTGCATCACCGCCGAGTATGGACTTACACTTTCGATGTGTGGCGGGCAGTTGGATCCAGTGGCCTCCACTGGAATGTCATCATACTTCTCAAAGTTTATCCCAGTGTTGCTTGCAGAGAAAAGCTCACTAGAAAATAGGTTTTGTTAAAGTTGAGATTAAAATGCAAGCACAAGTGGGCTGTTACCGTTTTATTATTTGTGAGCAAAATCTGTCTTACTGTTCCAGGCGCTCATTGGGAGCGGTGGGCTTGGACCAATCCTCCTCTCTGGAGTCGTCCACCCAGCGGCTGTTTCCTCCACCAGCAAAGCCCCCGCGCTCATATCTGTACACGGCACACCATTTGTTAGAGCTCAAGAAAAGCCTTTATCTCATGTCTGGTTTAATACAACAGTATCTCCACTTTAATACAGGCAAGAAGCAGGTTTAATACAGTATTAGTATTAAGCTAGGCGAAGACTTCAGGGGTTTAGCGTCGTTTAAACAAACCTCTGACATACTGGTTAGGTTCATTACCTTTGCTTAAACAAGCTATTAGAGTATGAATAAAGCAAATATTCATAAATTTGTATACAACAAATCCATGACTTTTCAAAGACTGGGGGAACCATGTGTATCGCAAATTTTGTATCTGATGAATTCTATAGGACTTTAAGTTTTAGTACTTCCTGTTACCAGTGGGTGACGCTATGACTGTCACTCAATATTAGCACATGAATGTCTTCAGATCGAGACACTTTAAAGCATGAGAAAGTTGGGGCAGACTGGACAATGCACACTCTTTGCAGTACATTATAAAGACGTCAAAACATCACACACCTTCCCCTTGAGCCTGCTCCACGGTCATTGAAGAAGTTAGACTTTGACCTGTCGTTGCGTCCACCAAAGCTGTTGTAGGTATTGTCCCGAGGAGCTCCCCAGTTGCCGTCACCTCCAAACCCTGTGACAAACAAAATCAGACCATCAGCAATGCTTTCTTTTGCAAATCATCAGATGACACCACTTTCTTACCAAAAGTGGAACAGAGATAATTTCCTGAAATTACGTACAGAACTAACGTGGTTAATTTAATTGAAACCTGACTGCAAATCCATTATATATATATTCTAAGAGTAACTGCATTCTTATATCGAAAGAACTATATAACAAGGGTGGGGGGAAGGCCGAGTTCTCATCCTTAACTTCACTCTTAAAACCGGGGCTATAGTTTGATATTTTAGATCACAATAGGGTTTCCCCACCTGCATTCTGTAATGGTTGATTAAACGAGCCTCCACCCCTGTTACCACGGTAGGCGCCACGCCCACCTCTATCATTGCGAGGGGGTCCTCGCCCTCCAAAGCCCCCATTTGTGCGGTTGTCATGGTAACCATTCACAAATCCATTGCTGCGTCCACCGTCCCATCCGGGTGAATCTTTATGGGAAGAGAGGAAATAAAAAAAATAAATAAGATGAGACGCTTGTGAGGAAGAGTATAGTGCTGCATATGTTATGAATCTGTGTGAGTAAGCAAGTTGACATTTGGCTGTACTCGTAGTCCTTACTAGCCATGAGTCTCTCTTCGAGTGACTGGCCTATTTTAGCATAATTTACTGACAGAAGGGATGCAAGCAACTCCACAGTAAACTAGGACCTGGACTGAAAGCTTGTGTAACTACCAGGAGGAAAACAATGCTGCAACGTGTGTCACAATCTCCTCGTCTAATATGAAGAGAATAGATGGAGAGAAATCGGTTTTATTAAATAACCAACCAGACACTGGCTTTGTTATCTGCGTAGGATGGACTTGTCTGTACCCAGAGACCAACTGAACCCTGTCCACTGCCTGTATGGGACATTTACCACAACGATCTGCCCAGCTTTGGACACTGGCTGTGTCATCGTTCCCATCGGAGGCCACACTGTTACCAGTGCAGGCTGAGGATGAGGCTGGTGGGGGACAATGGACAGTTAATGCTGCCATGGTATAAGGCTAAATAGCTGAGGCTGTGCCACAACAGCATCAAGGGGCGGGCAGACCAGCCACACAGATCCAGTCTCAGATTAGTCTTGCTTTGGAGAATCGGTTCAGCCAAAGGGGCTGATTCTAGATCTGGTGAGGATCTTGATTTCTACCTGTGGGCCAACAGGTAAATGCTTCCATCATGGTGCCGCGTTCATGACAGCACAAGGGACAAGCCTTGTAATGCTTCACTCAGGCATACACCGATCTAGGCTATGCATTGTAGATCCAACCATTAATAAGTAAAGGCTTTTTTCCTCTGATACGGATCTGAGTAAGTAAATTCATTATCATGTAATACAGAATTAAATCACCATTATTCATTATCTAGCAACATCAGATGCTACGTTGATGGTGAAAACAGGTGGATTTTGGTCAGTTCAGGGAGGATTTAGGGCCTCTCAGCACTGCATTGCAATCAAGAGGTCAATCAGAGTCATCACTGGAGTTTCAGTCATTTCCACTGTTGGGTGCAAATGTCTACTGAATAAATTTGAAGTTTACATAAAGAACTGCACTGAGCAATTTTCAATCAACTGCACCAGAATTTGTGATGGAATTTAGTCACTCAGACTGGTATCAGACAAAACGATGCATGTGCACACTGCAAAGAACACCGTGCAGCAGTGCCACGGCCGAACTCTCCGAGACAGCAACACAGGTGACGTCACAGTTCACATCAAACCACCAAAAACACAATAAAATACATGTTAGAACTACCAAACTTATGAAAACTGCAAAAGAGTAACCATTCTCCTCTAAGCAGTGTTGGATTCAATTCAAAACACTTTATTTGTCCTCTAGGGGCAATTTGCCGAGACATGTGGAGAAGGAAATGCAATACAGGAAAATTCAAATGTAAGTAAAAAATAAGGCACCGACACTCCAAGCTGTCAACTGTCTGTCCGCTGTAGCCTTTGCAGAGTGTTCAAGAGCAATTATTATTTTGCTGAGACACAGCATCGTCAGGCGACGCAGCCGGGTGCCTTTGTTGCTGCTAGTTCTCCGAAGGTGGTTTGGCGTGTCTGGGCCCTAAAGCTGTTCACATGGGTGATAAGCGATTGATCGAATTTGATTTTCAATTGCAAATTTGGCTTCCAACGATTATGAAAACAAAATTTTCAAGATAAAATGATAATGGTGCACCATGTTTTGCAATGACATTCTCATTTTGTCTCATGTTATAAATCCACCGCACCACTCGCCGCCAACTTGGCAACTTTCTTGCTAGATCTGGTGACTTTTCAGACACTGTCAGTTATTACTAAAATAAAGCACCCAGTGAAAAATTTAGCAGCTTATTCAGACCACTGGGGAAAAGGCAAGAAATATATTCAGATATATTAAGTTCAAGAAAGTCCAATGAAGTGAAATAAGCATGTTGAATAATCCTGATGTCAATATTGACCCAAATACTTGTGATAAGGATTTGATGTAATCAAGCAGCCCTACACATTATAATACGAGTACAACACGTAAATGCAGAGGCTGTACAAATAATGATACGGTAATAAGAAAAATGTTAATAGTGGAAAAATTAGCTTGACATACTACATCATGCGTCACTTTCAAGTAAAGGCTAAAGTAGTTTTCCCCATAAGAGTTATGGATATTTTTATGTCTAAATGATGAGAACATTAAAAACACATTTTGAATGCTACATGGGTGACTGTCTTATTTTTAACAAAAAATAAATAAATCTGACTGAGAAGCTGAATTGAATTAACAGGGTACACCTGGGGAATGTCAAATCTCTTAAGTATGAGCTTCAAGTGGTTTGGTGAATCCAACACTGCTTGAAAAAGGAGAATATGTCCCTTAGCAGAGTCTCACATATTGCAGGCGAGCCTTGATGCGCCCTTTTGATCATGCTGCCAGGTGCGCCCCACTCCAGACAGCAAATTAACCACATGTTCTGGAGATGTTTATGCAGCAACCCAAGCCTGCTCAACTTCAAAGGTTGCATGTTGCAAGATTCCTTTGACTTTTCATACCCAAGGGTTACACTTAAGAGTATAAATCAGCTCGGACAGTCTGCTAACTGCACAATACTGGTGCATTATCACCCAAACACAGTGCAAGCCAACTAAACTTGCCTAACAGCCAGTTTTTTATTTACTGTTAAATTGAAAATACCAAAGAAAAGGCCAAAGAGAACACCTGATCATCACTCTACTTTGAAAAACCTTGCAGAAACAAACATCCCTTTCAGACGCTGTGGGTCAGAGGTATTCAATCATGTGCCAAGGAGAGTTGACTGTATGCCGGTTTCTGTTCCACCACCGAGTGCACCGCTAGATTTCAGTGGTTATTCTAACCTCACACCAGATAGAAGTGACTAATCAAAAGAAATCCCCTAGTGCAGTTGGTTGTACGAACAAAAGCCTGCATGCCCTCAGGTTCTCAGCACAGTGTCCAATAATCCCACTTTTCAATAGTGCGCCGTGGGCAGACACAAAAAGCCACAAGGTCTCTGAAGAACAAGAACTGAGAGACTTGTGATTAACAATGTGTGTGCTGAGTTGTGTCAATGCAGCAAAGTAAAGCTCAGTGTCTTTGCTAAACAAACTGCCTGCTTTGATTTCACGACTGCAACCTAGAGAGGTTAAAAGGTATGATTCAACAATGCAAAAACAGATATACATCGTTCAGATTTCTTTCACTGCTGACATCGTCTCATTATTAGTAGGACAGCCACTAGTGATGCAGTGCAGAGTCTTTGAAGGCACCATCACCATGCATCATAAGTAACTTAATTTGCAAGCTTTGACAAACGCTGTGTTAGGCCCAGATTTCTGCTGCTTTTTCAAGTGACCATGACAAAGCAAGGGCACGTTGATTATGCCCCAGTGTTCAGCTATATGTACACTATGAAACTCTGCCAACAAGTAGATGGCTTGGCATGCAGGTAGAGGTCAAGGTATACCACATCTGTTTCGCCAGCCCCCACTGTAGGCATGGTAAAAGGCAAGCTCTTGAGAGGCCAGTCTTGGGTAACCTGAGCAAAGGTAGGGAAGCAGGCTATAAAAAGACTCGCCCATAAATACTGGCTCATGCAGTATGAGTGTTGGGCTTGACTTTACACTAATAGTTACCAATCTTACAGTCATCCCATCCTGCTGCATAGTCATTTCTGTGTCTTTGCTGACACTCTGCCTGCCATGGTTGTGGGTACTGCTTAGAAGAAACTTGAGGGGACATTGCAGGTGAAATATGGGCTTGCATATACAGTGGAAAACAACATTTTAATGACTTGATCATATGCCTCAATAGATTAAATTCAACTCAAAGTAAATGAATGCAATAACCCAACAAGCATATGCGTTCATCAAATTGCCCTTTACTGATATGTTATATCTCATTTTGAATGCAAGCATCCCAGCTGAGAGAAGCACATCAATTATTTGTGAGTCCATCATTAACTTTTACTGTGAAGTGTATGGGTCTAACCTAACCCTCTCCCCCTTCGCACTGGCTTTGCTGGTGTGTAAAATGGCTATTTCATGCATCTGGAAATGCAGGTTGCCCTCAGCGAAAGCAGACAGAAGGGACTTACAGAGATTTACTGGTGCCACTGAATAACCGCACTGTCTACCAGCGGAATAAGCATTTCCTGCTGTGGAATAAGAAAACAGTAAAACGAGAAAAACGTCAAGTGTGCAATGACACAGTACCATTATTCCATGATTTCTTTTAAAAATGTATAATTATCTGGCTGATTATATGCCAGGCACAACATGTGTCTTGATTTAACGCCTTTAAGAGGCTGAACAAGTACAGAAAAAAAACTTCAAAACCACCTTATCCTGGCTACAAAAAAACATTGTTAGAAGTCTATAGATGTCAATACTACAAACAACCCACCCTCCACATTTCCCTTCATCAGAGCAGCCAACAGCTAGCACTCCTCTTGTTCACATGTGAGACAGGAATAAACTTGGGATAAGACTACTAATGAAAGTGGTTACTAAAAATGTGAAAGTGAGCTCAGACAATTTTGGAATTTGCCTCATTCTCTTACTGCTGATCAGTCTGGGGTGAAAATTCCAGGCTACAGCCATTTTACAGTACCACTTGCCCTACTTAAGCCATGCCAAAATAAGCTATCATGCACAGACATAGAAAAACCACTTGACGTGGCTTTTTCTCCTCTTTCTGTGCACTTGTAAAAAATGAGACTAATGTCCTCAACAGCCGTCTGAAGCAGCAAAAATCACTGCCACCATGTTGGTCTTGACTGGTGAACTTCAATTGGTTGAGAAACAAATATTAATGCCTCACCCATTTTTTTCCTCAATTGTGCTTGCTTTTACCATGCTCTGATGGGCTTTTAATATTAAGAAGAACACAAGTCAAACCTGTGTTAACAGTCCGACTGGGGCTCAGTCAGAACGTTTGATCAAACTCACCGTTTTTGGCTGCATCTTTGTTTCTCAAGTGAGGTGGAATGTAACGCCCTGGGTGGAGAAAAAACAAAAACATGTCACATTCAATTAAACACCTGCATTTCAGATGGGCATGATTATCATTTATAAGCTACAGAATCTATTAGGGGTGTAGCGATCCATTAATCTGGATCGATGTACCGATTCAATGAACAACAATCCAATTTCAATGACACAAATTATAAAACACTGATCCGTATCATCTTAGGTTACGCCTTCATTTTGAAATTCTGTTTGCCTTCAAACAGCAGGCAGATAATCGCAAGCAGCCAGAAAAGGCGATGATGACTTTTTACTCAGGAATTAATCAGTAGTTTGGAAATATTTTCGATTCAGGAGAAAATACGGGTCAGAGAAGCACACGCCATGTGTGAACAATGCCGTTATGAAATAAAACATGATGTAAAGTTCAATGCGTTAAAAAAAATGCACACAGGCTGAAATTCAACAGTGTTGTTCTGCCAGAGCGCTGAGTGAGTAAGAAAAAGTATAATAATAAATGTCATTTGTTTAGCATTGGGTAGAGGAAAACAATGCTAGCCGCCAGGCTAATTTATCCAATGTAAAAGTGTTCAGCTATTTATGAGTGTCTAGCAAAAACAACTGTTTTATCTATGATCCTCGACAGATATTGGTTCACAATTTGTTTAATGATGTTGTTGTTTATCCATGTTTTATGGCTGTTTGGAGAAGTTAGCCCTCAGGGCCTTAAGCATGATAGCTCTGAAGTTTTAGGGAAAGATGGTTTGTGTTAAAAGACAGACAGAAAAGCTGCGAAGGCCAACTCATCCCATGTGCTGTTTTAAGTGTGTTAGTAAAGTCAATTTAAAAATTAAAAATAAGCAGATGATATTGTGTCATATCAAACACAGTCCCCTGGATAGCACCGACTCGAAATTGTATCGTGTTACGCTTTGTATTATCGGGAAAACGTTGCAGTGTTGTCCAAAGAATCCACATATAATATATTGTGATGAAACTAGTGATTTACACCCCACTAAGGTACACATTCAAGAACCTTTACACTAGGAAAAACAATTTTACAGCAGATGAAAAACCCTTCAAGTAAAGCTAACCCACATAAACCACTACTTTTCTTAAAAATAAATACACTACAAAAGGAAAATTGTCCTCTTATAAAAAAAGTACTCCCATTTGCTTAAGGAAAACTGTGGTTAGCATTAGTAACTTTGATGGTATCATTAATACAAGAGTGTCACAACATTTACACGAGGATACACTGAGGATAATGTTAAGTAAAATCAGCTTTATCACTTACTGCCAGTTCCTCCGCCTTGTCCGTCAGCAGAGTTCAAGTCTAGGGCAGCAAGCTAGAAGAAGAAAAAGGGGAAATTAAGAATGCAATTTGGTTATAAATAAAGTGAGCAGTCTCTATGAGTTAACGCCTATCATTAATAAACAGAGTAAAAAACACAATATCATGATAATCTAGTTAAGTAATACTCCAACTCATAGCGTTTTGCTATACTCTCTATTTTACACTTCAGTCTATATAAACCACAATTCTTGAAAATTCAAAACTTTTTTGCTTTTACTTGTTAAAACTGGCTTGATTTATTCGAAAGCAGACATGGCACAACTACTGGCATCAAAGGAGGAAATGCTGACCAATTACAACAGATGAAGCAAAGATGTTACGTAACATGCACTGTACAACTTGAAGATGGCTAATCCAAATGTATATGCCCTGAATCATTAATTCCCTCGAGAACATTATGCTTTGTTACAAACATGAATGGCGGCTCAAAAAATGCTGCCAACTATTGTAGAGATAACGTGATAGTGTAGTTTAATATCTAAATCAATACTACAACTTGGACTGTTTGGCAATACACTTAATTTTGCCAATCAGGTTTAAACACAGCATAGTTCAAAACACCACCACACTTCATTATATATACTTATAATACTGTCTTAGTTGAGCCGACATGGCACAACCACATAATCTCTAAGTACAAAACAGGGAAATGCTGACAAATGTAAACATTAAGTATAAAAAAAGTTAAATAATATTCACAGTAAATCCTGACTTGATATAGCTAATCCAAACTTTTATTCCCTGAATAATTTATAACCTCGAGGGCTTTATATTTCAGGAACATTAATGGTGGCTGAAAAAAACGCTGCCAACATTTTTTCCTGCGCCACGTTTCAGGTTGAGAAGGCCCGACGCTAGCCGGACTAGCTTGGTACGATACCGGCAAGATACTAAATGTTACCTAACCCTGTAAATTTCCATTATTGAGATAATTTTCACGAATTGATGGGTCACACACTACATTTAGCTTTGTTTGCGGCTACTGTTAGTTATTTTAAAAGTGAAACAAGGCACTAAAAAGCTTTTGAGTCCAGTTAGCTGGCACCGCGTAGTGACGAGCTCCGCCATCACAATCTCCTCGACAGCGACATCATCACCTCCATTTTAGCAGCCGCAGCGTTAGCTTAGCTCGAGGCTAGCGAGCAGCCTCTTTCTCTGTCGAAACTACATGTGCGTAACGGAACAAAATCACCACAATTCTGACATGAAAATAACAACCAAGCAAGCAGTTTAAAAGGTACTCACCTGCTGATCTAGACCGTGTGGATTATCAACGACCACATGACTCATAACTAAAGAGAGTAATGGGGGATTATTTCTGAAGAGAAAGGATTTTCTTTGTTAGCACGACCCGGCTATGCTGTTACGTTAACTTTGTTTTCTGTACAAATTACGACCTTGAACCAACGGTTACCTGTGAAGTTCGCGAGACGGTTGCGTTTACTTTAAATAAATAAAACGACGTTGGTTATAAATATAAATTCCGTTTCAAGTTTCCAAATGAAATGGTTAGTGTGAGCGGTAGGACAGGAACCTCTGCCGGCAGGCTTGACCGTGGTGGAATGAGACACTGAGCGCTCAGGTAGCGCGAGATATCGCCTCTGTAACCCGAGCCCGGCGAGCCGCTCGGCAAATCTCGCGATGTCTCCTTTCATCTCGGATTGGTGTAGAAATAAAGCAGCTATTTGCGGACACATGAAACCAATTATTACTGCAGCGCTGCAAGACGCGCTCAGCTCCTTCCTCAAGTTAAAATACTAATATTACCACTCAGTAAAAAAAAAATACTCGATTACAAGTTAAAGTCCTGCATTCAAACCTGACGTGGAAAAAACAAACAAACAGCAGAATGTACTTAAAGGGATCATTCAGATATTTTAAGTTAGGTTGTATGAGCACTTGGTTGCAGACATGCATTGGTAAATGATCCTCAACAGCTGTCTGTTGATGGAGCACAAATTGAACAAGTAAACAAGTTACTTGGAATAATCTTGGATAATAAACTTTCATGGTCAGAACATATTGATCACATTATGAGGAAAATGGGTAAAAGTATTGCCGTGACAAGGAAATGTTCTAATTTAATTTTATTTTTATATCGACAATGCAGTTAACATAGTTTCAATACAGAGCATGAATCTGATGTGCTGCATATAGAGTTATAGCTACAGCTAATTTTCAACTCCTGTCCCTAGTTGGGCTTTTAAACAAATGCAACATACAAAATCACAATCCTATAAAAATACAATATATAAATACCCTATACAAAAACAAGCACAACCTATCCTACAGAATTAAGTTAAAAATAATCACAACTCTAAACAAAATAGAATAAACTTACAAACCAATACAATATACAAATAATCCTGTACAAATATAACTTAAACTACAAGGGTTAAGTTCGAAATCATCACAAATCTAAACAAAAATAGTAAGGAGAAGAAAAAATAAATAAATAAAATCTTACAAACCAATCCAAATTAACTACTTAATCTACCACACTCTAAAAATGGGTACAGCTCTGGTTTGCTTTAAGCCAACACTTAACTTTTTTTGTGAAGGTTTTCAGATTAGTTATTGATTTTATTTCAATTCTAAGTTTGTTGAATCAGATACTCCGAATCAAGTAATCAAGGCTTTAGTGTTGTCCCATCTGGATTATTGCCCAATTATTTGGTCATCTGCAGCCACTAAAGATATTAGAAAACTTCAAATTGCCCAGAACAAAGCAGCTAAAGTTGCTCTCAATTGCTCACTGCATGCAAATATCTTAAAAATGCACCAGAATTTATGTGGCTTCTGGTTGATTAACGATAAAAAACCACGGTGTTTCATAGATCAGATAGTGTTTACCAGAAATGTAAACAAATATGCAACCAGACAATCAAGATATGATAACTTACTTACACCTAAACCAAGAACAAACTTTTTAAAACATACTGTAATGTACAGAGTCATTATAAGATGGAACACATTACCCAATAAGATCAAAAATATTAATTCAAAACAAATGTTTAAAAAGGTAGTAATAGACTATTTAAATAAATTGTAAATTTAATGAATAAGAAATATAACGCAGAATAATTATTGTAGGAATTATTCATGGGTTGAACTGTTCTGGTAATGTAATGTGATGTCTGGTGTTTTCTTTGTACCTAATCAGGCAGTTTTAGACTAGATCGTTTGCTGTTTGTGTATGTAAGGATGTGTTACAGTGATCTGTAAACAGTAATGAATGTGAGTATGTACTATGTCTAATTGCATTGAGGACCCCAGGAAGAATCCTAGAAATAAACAAATAAACAAATAGTGAGTGTGTTACATGCAGCATGGCTTCAGTTTGGAGAAGCAGAGTGGAGTCTGACACGGAAGCTAAGCAATGTACTGCTGCGGCTGGAGCCAGAAATGAAACTTCTTGAAGCCACCTAAACAAAGTCCCACCTAAACAAACAAACAAAATAAAATTCATGCTGTAATGAGAGCCAGCGTCCAACCTTTCAATCAGCCTGTTTTGTCGGAGAAGCTTTAGCTCCCCATCTATGCTCTTGTAAAAGCCGCCAGACTCCATTGACAAAAACACTACTTTTAGTTTGCTGAACACAAAGGCTGCTGCTTTGATAAGTTCATTTATTTGTGTTGTTGTGTGACTTTAGTGAAGCCGAATTGATCCACTGACAAGCCAAAGTCACACAATGTCACTAACAAACTTACCAACAGAGGCAGTGGTGGACCAGCAGCTCCTGTGTTCAGCAATCTTAAATCACTGTTTTTCTCAATGGAGTCTGGCTGTGAAGAGAACAATATAACAGCTTCATTTTAAAGTTGGATATCACTGTCTGACATTAAGGAAAAGCAGTGAAAATACTCTCAGTATAGTGCGAACTTAAACAGATATTGATGTTTTTAGGTGGCTAAAATATGTTGCTGACCCTTCCACAGCAGCACATTGCTTAGCCTCCATGTTGGACTCCAGCTTGCGTCTCCAACCTGACTAACATCTACTGTATGTGATAATACTGTCTATGGAAAAGTACCTCATACAACCTCACTTAAAAAATCTGAAATAGCCTTTAAAGTACTAATGGTGATGTGTTTGGATCAATATTACTGCTTCATTAATCTATATGTTGCATATTACTGGTGTAAATGTTATAAAAATGGAAACAAGTACAGGTAACTCAAATTAATGCCTAAGCAGAGGCCTTGAATGTATTTACTTGTTTGTATTCCACCATTACATGCGGTGGGTGTTCCTCTGTCATGCTCACATAACAAGTAATGCAGCATTAGCACAAGGCTTGACGGAACCGAAACCGAGGCAAGGGGAGGGGATTTGGCAGGCGTGTATTTAATGATTATACCTGGAGCCTGTTTTAAGAAGCGTCTCTGTCTGGTTAGGTTTGGGATTTACTCGTCAGAGTCATGTATATCATAACTATTTGGAAGTGAGAAGGGATCCGTCCTCCAGGACAGACTGATAATATACAGATGTCATATGCACAGAGGCAACAAAAATAAAGCAGGATTTATACTTATGTGTCAAATCGACAACGTGTCTACGGCGTAGGCTCTGCATAGATGTGTACCCTACGCTGCAGCCTGACGTGCACCTCCAAAGAAATGTTACTGCACGTGAGGACAACACAGACCTCCTGTTTATTTTTGCAAGCTTGTGTGTTTATCTCATGCTCCTATGAGTAGAGAAAAACTCTGCTAGCCACTAGGCTCATTTATGCAATGTAAAATGTCACCGGCTTATACTAATGACGTTGGGAGGAATATGTTCAGCATAAGACAGTTGTTTTGTCGGTGAAGCTTATGATTATTAAGGGAGACGAATTTTGTTACGTTACCTTTGTTAAACGTTGCTGTTGTTCCTGGCTACATATGAGTAGAGGGAAACTCCACTAGCCGCTAAGCTAGTTTATGCAATGTAAAATGCTGTAGGCTTGTGCTAATGGTGTTAGCATGTTGTATTTGTGGGGGAAATGTGTCCAGATAAAGTGTTTTGCTTGTGACTCTTGCAGTTATTATGACGTCAGTTTGTGTACTTGTGTTTGAAATTGTTGCCATCAAGCCACTTTCAGTGTGTGTGTGTGTGTGTAGCATGCATGTAGGCTCTGCGTACAGCCTCAACAATGGTAAGATTACACCTTGGATAAACAGAATGACAACATAAATTAGTGCAAACTTATACACAGAACATGTATCCGGGAAGCACCACACAACCTCCTCTCTACCTTAAAGATAACAGAAAGAAGAGAGATTATACATACACACAAGTAACACAGCAATACCATACACACAGAGGGAGAAGAAGTGCAGCTAAGTCTGCTGAGGCTGTGGGCCAGAGGAGCCTATATACTGTGTATACGTAGTATTTTCCATGAATTGTTTCCCCTAATTATGTGGTTTCAAATGCCTGTAAGGTCAGGAGGGTCCAACATAAGCTCAACCAAAGCCTTCCCCCGTCCTCCCCCGTCTCTTCCACGCACACTCCCCTCCTCTCATTCCTTCCTCTCGCCGTGTGCCTTCTGTTCTGCATACAGTGCAGCCTGTGAGGCCTGCTCCAGTCATTTATCCCCTGACTTTATGCTGCACTGGTGGGGTGGGGGCTGAGGAGACCATATGCTGCTGGCATAAGGTACACCAGAGGTAATTGGCTACTGGGAGAGAGGTCAGCTGGTGAGAGATTCCTGAAATGACAGGCGATAAGCGAGGCTGCTGCCTACAGGAAGTTCCCCATTATGCTATATCTCCAAGGCATCAAACCACAGTTAAAACTGTGTCCACCAAGTGCGCGGCTGAGATGTCACCATGTTTACAGGGCAGAAAACTGATTTTTATTCAAGCTTTCACTGAAAGCTCAGGTCATACAACTTGTTGAGCCTCTGTGGCAGGTTGAGCAGGAACGTCACTGTGTATATTTCCATTTATCTGCATCATGTGTCAACTTGATCATTTATCTGTGAGTCATTCAGTGACGTACAGTGTATTTCCCGACAGACAAGCCAAACACCAAGGTGCTCCTGCCTTCTACTAAAAATGTTGCTTAACTTGATACAAGTGGGTGTGATGTAAAGCCCAGTTACGTAACCTGTAACGTCTTTAAACCGAAATTAAGTTTATAACCCTCTGCTTCTCTTTTTTAGGAACACTTGAACTCTGAAGGTTTTTTAAAATCACATGTCAAACACAAGAAGTAGTAGTTGACTTTTAACATGTAGTTCAAATGACAGACTTTGGAGACATCATGTGAAAACACAGGCGCTCTTGAAAAGGGTCAGAATATGGGAAGAAAAATGAATTTCAGCATGCAGCAGGAACAAATGCACCTGAATACGTTAGACAGCCTTTATATTAAAAAACAAAACAAAACCAAACATGGCCGCTTACATGAAAACACTGACTGGTTTCGTACCTGACGTCTTCATAAACAGAGTGAAAGGACGTAATAGACTTGTTGAGGTGTGTGTGGCAGGACATGTGGCCCCATCTGCTGGACAAAATACTATCTGACACTTTAACAAGAGTCCATTCAGCAGTTTCATACTTCACTGTTTATCATTATTATTAATATTATACAAATGAATTTTTGTAAGAAAGTAGAGTTCATTTCTGGAGCTCACAGTTTGGGCTGACGAGCTGATTACTGTGAATGTGAATCTGGCTGTCACAGCAAAATGTGGTTTGTATGACAAAATGTGCAAAGCCATTCAAACAACATCATAAACGATATCAGCCCCAGACTGTTTGAGACACAGACCTGTCCAACACGTCCAACATGCTGGTCTAAAACAGATGTAGAGAGCTGCTGTTTTAAAATGAGTCTGTGCCCGTATAATGCGTATAATGCCCTTATTGTAAAGCACTTAGTGCTGCATTTCTTGAATGAACGGTGCTATATAAATAAAGTTTATGATCATTATTATTATTATTATTATTAATTAGAAGCTGGCTGTTAGGGATGCACGATATTGGATGTTTTATTGATATCCAATATGCCGATATGTAACAACTCATTTGACCTATACCTGATACCAAGATCAATATATACACTTTATTTAGCTACTCAATTTTAGTGATCATCAAGTTTCATCTGTAGTTGAATTAATGTCATATTATGCATGTATACGCTCATTGTTTGGCCCACCAGCAGATGGAGACATGAAATACAATAGTTTTCTTTTTTATATATTTTGTTTTTATTGGCATCCAGATGGTTTATGAAAAATACTGTTACATGCCTGTTTTGGAGGTTTTATGTATGTAATTTTATTTTATTTTTTTAAATTTTATATACAAAAAAAAAATTAACCCAGGTCCCAATGGACTGAGCTGCTGCTGCTATATATATATATATTATATACCACACAAAAAGAAAAGAAAAAAGTGCTTAAAGGAAATAAATAATTATACAAACAAACAAAACATTTCAGTCACATTCCACTGGATTCCTGAATGAAGGATTTCACTATTGTTTTAGTCCAAAAGTCCCATTTCAATCAGTTAGGTCCCAAATAAAGTGAAAATAAATAAATCAACTGATTAAATGGGATAACAGTGGCTATGTGGAAATTTACACTTTTACTTGTCACTTTGTATTTTGTTTACAAACATAGGAATACATTTTTTAAATGAGGATTTATGGAGTTCCTTCCCCTGTGGCCATATTTCACAGGCAATAAATGCTGGTACCAAAAAGAAACTATGTGCATTACTGAACAATACACAGCTGTCAAGGGGTCTTTTTTGGACTATTGCATCGATATAAAACCTCAAATCTAAAAGGGATTTTGGTTCTGAAGAGTCTCATTTGTGACCTGGCTTTGCCTCCAACAATCCGAGTTGATAGCTCTGTGTCGTTTCTGTTGGGGAGTAATGAAAAACCAAACCAAACTCCCTCCAAATAAGGGAACTTGTAGTTTTACACTGATGACATGCCGATATTATCTTGCGTCCCTATTGGTTATAAATACCAGAAGTAAGAAATAAGATTTAAAGAAAAGTCAGTGTATACATTTTTTATCTTTTTAATTCTTTGACAGACTATTAGATGATGAATGCATTTGCACCAGTCTTGTGGAGGTGTTACTGTGGCAACACTGCCTTTAATGTGAAGAGACAGAAGGTGAAGCTGAAAATGGGCCGAAACTCAGGAGGTGACAGTCTGAGTGTGTGTGAGTGATAATGATGCAAACAGGGAAGTTATTTTAACGAAGGTGTGAAGCTGTGCTGTTAGTCATCAACACACACAGTTGGTGAGAGAGTGAGAAGCAGTCTGCCCACAGAGACTGACAGAGGTCCGACTGCTGACCTGCCACCTGAGCACACTCTTCTCAGTGATTCACAGATCCGAGGTCTCATTTAGAAACACTGCGTACGCACAGGACCAGGCCACGTCCAACGCAGAAGTCATGATATATAAAAACAAACTTTGACTCATGTTTACGAACATTTTGGAGACGTGATATTGGCAATGCAGATGGTGAGGTGGAAGCCTGACTGTAGAAACTGTCAAATATTTTTTGGCGTCAGGAGCAGTGACTTCCTGTAGTCTTGTCGCCATGAGGTTGCCAAGTGGCAGAGCCAGGCCAACTGCTTCTTTATGCTCAGCCAGGGTGTTAAAAAAATTAAAAATTTTTGAAGGGGGGTCAGATTAGATCATGTGACAATACCTGGGGGCATCATATGTGTTATTAAAAAACACATACGCAAATAAGACAAATGCAACTGTTATATCTTTTGGTGAAAAGGCAGCGGCCCTCACTGTCGACTTAACGCCTCTGCTGTGATCATGTCTGTTACTGAGCAGGGAATATCTGCTATTTCTCTAACTTCCTGAGACCCTGTGTCTCCATATGAGGACATCACATTTTGAGTCTACTTGACCTCGCACTTCATTCTACTAACTTAGAGCTGTTGTCCTTGTTCATGTAATGCATGTAAAAACAAGATGGCAGCCAACAGGAGTGGACAAGGTCCGAAACCTGATCATATTTAATGGTTGAAACTTGTTTATTTTCCTGTTGTCCCCTTTGTGGACATTGGGACTTAATTATTCTTGACAATGTTGAGTTTTTTTTTAAAACTAATCAGGTCCTAGGAGAAAATTAATCAGCTGTCAACAAGCTGTCATCGGTTTGTGGTTCAGTCAGTGTGAAGCATCGTCTGGTGTGCAGAGGATTGCGGGATGACCACGTGTAGTGGAACATCCTGGTATTTTTTGCATACTGCATTTCACATGCTATGTTTTGGGACATACTAAATCTTTTTC
Organism: Epinephelus cyanopodus; assembly: GCA_026686955.1. Classification (NCBI taxonomy): domain Eukaryota; kingdom Metazoa; phylum Chordata; class Actinopteri; order Perciformes; family Serranidae; genus Epinephelus; species Epinephelus cyanopodus. The sequence goes on along the minus strand of CM048927.1, from coordinate 37,149,375 downwards.
TGCCATACTATATAGTATGGTAATATGGGAGCACACAGAAAGTCTCCAAGCACAAAGCCAGCTCCATAAAATAATACGTATACCAAGTTTGGGAACAGCCTCGACCTCAACCCCATCCAGCAGCTTCAGGATGAACACACACACAGAGTCAGGCCGTATCACTCAACATCAGCGCTGAAGCTCTCCTGAAACCCCTGCAGCGTGGCTCTGGGATGAAAAGTCAAACTATCACATGACTGGAGTGTTTGTCCACAAACTTCTGGCCACACCATGTAAACATGAGGACGATGACTGCACTTTGTAACAGTGTGAAGAGTGCCGCCGTGTGGCTGCTGAGAGAACTTCACCTCTGAATGACACCACTGAATTCAAATCAGAAAAAAAACTTTATTGAGACAAAAATATTAAAAAACACTGATTATAAAAGAAGAGAGAGAAAGACAGAAAGATCCTCCACCTCAGCAGACACACTCACACACTCACACACACACGCATACACACAGTGTAGTGAATCAGTTCAACCATCTGTCCACAGAGCCCCCTCTCTTCTTCAGGCTGCAGGTATCCCATGATGCATTGCGTAATGTCACCAGCCAAACATGTACTCCATCGCTTTGGAAACAAAACTGTCGTCCTTCCTGGGTGTCTGTCTGTCTGCTACCACCTGGAGACAGACACACAGATTAATCTCTACGGTAAATCAAATGCACAGTGAAGACGTCAGGTAGGTGAATCTCGAGGTCAGAGGTCACCTGGTAGTCGCTGCCGGAGTTCCTGTAAGCGGCGCTGAGCGGCCTGATGGCGGAGCGAGGAGTGGAGGGGAGGATGGAGGAGGAGAAGGAGGTGGAGAGGGGAGAAGAGACAGGCACAACTGTCCATCACGCTCTGAGAAAGAGACAGAAGAGGATTCAAACTGGGCTCAGAGTCACCTGATGAGCAGGACCAATCAGACGGCAGAGACACATTGAGTAAAGACGACTACTGACCTTGTCTATGCAGGGTTTGACTCCCACCATGATGGCGTCACCAAACACTTTGCCATCTTTCGACAGAGCTTTCCTGGCCTGAAGTCTGGACTGATACTGAAGGTGCATCCAGTTACCAGGAGACGCCATCTGTCAGGAAACATCAATAAACCCATTAGTACTCCACATGGGCTCCAGCACTTATAACAGCACTCTGAATGGTCACAGCAGGGGCGCCACAGACAACACACACTGGAGACGCACCAATCTGGCTTTTATCTTTTACCATCTTTTTCAAAACACACATTAAACACGGCTTAATAGAGACAATTTCAAACACGAGTACACAACTCAGCCTCAATATAACCGGCAAGATTCACAGACAAACACTTCTCTCTTGCTGGACACATTTTCCCCACAAATACATCATGCTAATGTTATTAGCACAAGCCTATGGCATTTTACATTGTATAAATTAGCTGTTCTTAGGCTGCTTTCACACCCAACCTGTTTGTTGGTTCAGTGCGGTGCATTTGGGTTGCTGTTAATCAAACCCTGGGGCAAACAATCAAACCGAAACCACCTGTAAAGATGGTTTTCCGTCCGCTGGACTCTGGTGGTGTTTGACTGTGGTGTTTTTAATAGCAGAAATGTGATTTCAGCATCATTTCACAAGCTGAACTCATAATAAATCCTGTTCAGGAAGCGATCTTATAATTAATTCATATAAGGTCATGCATACAGCCTGTTTATGCAAATCATCTGGTAACCATGGTGAAATTTATGCACATCAGCGCAGGTTCTTCCCTGATTAAAAAGCTGTTAAAGTGATGTGCTTGTATCTGACTCCACGTACTTTGTCAGTCCATTACGTTCATTAAAAAGTGACAGTGATCTCACAGTAATAAGCCCAGAATCATTACTGCTCCCATCTCCAGTCATTATTCTTAACGAGCAGTCAATTTGCAGTCTAATAATAATAATGCCTGTTGTCAGTTACTTCTCTGTGAGCTCTTTGACATAAATTAACACAGATATACACATCAGAAGTGTCAAAGTGCTGCAGGAACTTCTGTCAGTCACCAGACTTTGATTTCCCCTCGAAGGTCCTGATGATGCAGGATGACATTTGCCAAAACTGTCCAACCAGCGTGTCACGCATTACAAGATCTCAGCCCTTCATCTCATCACTTCATCTGTGTGTGGATCTTTTTCCCTCACAAGCCAAAAGCAACCTGACAAATGTTACGTAGCTCCTCCAGTGGGGTTTATTTTAGGTTTTTATTTTAGTCGCTAAACGTGTGTTGTTAGTAAAATATGACAGCGGTGCTCATTTGTAGCATCACACTCGACTGAACAGAACTTTGTGTGTGTCTCACCGTGTGTTTGAGGATGTTTCCGTACTGAGCGAACTGCAGCAGGATGTAGGAGGCTGACGCTGGAGGAAAACTGACAAACACAAACACAGACAGTTCATGTGTCAGTACTCACAGTACTGATTAAACAGTGCAGCAGTGTCAGTTGTATATTTAGGAGGATAAGTACCCAAACACAGTGACCCAGGTCTGATCCAGCTGGTCGTCAGATGACAGAGTCTCTCCCTGACTGTAGAAGGGATCCACCTGAGCTGGAGACAGGCACAGCTGCTGCACACCTGGAGACAGAGACAAGTACAAGGACACAGGGGAGAGAAGTGAATGCAGGCAGGGTGAGTACTGAGGGTCTCTGTTGTCCAACAGAAAATCAAATATAGCAGACATTTGCATAAGAAGGCAGCAAAGAGCGTGACAGATATTCTGAATTATGAGAAACCCACTTCCTCTCAGTGCTCACCCAAACAAATGTCCTGCTTTATTTATCACCTGGATCTTGAATTTAGTGTCACTCTTGAGCAGTGCAGTGTGTTTATTTTCACAGAAAAAAAATCTAAAAATAGTGATGATGTGATTTTTGCTGAAGTCTGTATCAAACACGCAAGTTTCATTATGTCTGGAATATGATTTGTAGGCTGGGGCGTCTCTGTAAAATGACTTTTTAACTCTGCTCACAAAGATTTTTACATTGTTTCAAAAACCTACTTTATATTTTTAGTCATGTTATAGTTCAGTGTCCTGGCTGCAAACCTTTAACCCTCTGTAGCTCCAGTGCTGTGTGCACAAAGTTAACGTACATCTCTGATATTTATTTTATATGTTTGTTTCATTTCCATGTTGTGCAGCTGTATATTTTTATTTTGATCACAGACTGTTTTTATAAAAGTGCTCGTGACAAATGTGGCTTTGACTTGCAGCTGAACATGTCGCCCATGTCGTAGAAAATACTGACTTCTGTCCACGTGGCCCAGCCCTAGCATCAGTGCTGTTACAGAGTCAGAGTAAGTGTTACCAGTCGTGGGGACAGTGTCAGTGTGTACCTGGAGTTGAGGCCCCTCGTGCCGACAGAGGAGACTGCATAACTGGAAAAGACTGAAGAGACACAGAGAGACATGTTTAAAAAAAAAAAAAAATCCAGACTTCGATCACATTTTATCATCATAACAGATTCTGTTCTCAGACAGGAGCTGGGTACTAACCTGCCTATGTGTGTTGAGGGGCGTGGCCACATTGATCAGGTCGTCATGGATACTGCGAACAGGGGGGGCTCCGCTCTTATCTTTCGGTGTGGGGACGACAGGCTGCGGGGCCGAGCCTCCACCTCCTCCTAAAGTACAGGACGTAACACATTGATAAACCCGCAGAGTAAACATCAATCAGCTGCAGACGGGCAGACGGGCTGTCCTCCTGCTGGAGTACCTGTGCTCTCGATGATGGGCGAGGTCAGGCTGAAGGGGCGTGGCTGTGGGCTGGCTGGAGCTGGCAGGTCCCCCATCAGAAAGCCGGGCAGGAACTGGGCTCCAGGGGTCGGCTTGGGAGAGGTGGGAGAGCCCAGGGTCATCGGTTCAGTTCCCACTGAGAGACAGGGACAGGATGAGACGGGTTGAGACAAGTTCTCACCATAAACTGATGACCCCATAAGAGCCAGTTCACAGTCAGGTCCTCTCAGGTGTTTCTGGCTGTAACATAGTCGAGGCCTAAAATCTAAAGGTGGCTGCGCTTCTGACGTCAGAATTTCTCAGTTTTGCAACAGCCTGCCAGAGGAGATAAGACTCACAGAATCACTGACCTCTTTTAAATCACTTTTTACAACCCAATTTTATGGACTTGCTTTGAGGTGATGTAACTTTTTTTCTGTTTTGAGCATTCTTATTATTATTATTATTTTGTTATTATTGGGTTGGTTTATCTATTTATCTGGACTTGGTTGAGATGGGGTTTGTATATTTAATATCTAAGACCGTTTACTTATTTATATTCATGGTTGTAAATGAGACATGAATACTGAGGAGGAAAGGAGTATATAAGTTCTGTTGATGTTTTGTTTGTTTTAATTTTTTGTTTTGCTCCAAATAGTCATTTGTTAATTTATTACTATTTTTATTTTGAGTTTATTGCTTTTATTCTTTTTATTGTGTTTACTTTTATTAGTATTTTGTGTAACATTTTTATCTCCATTTGTGATTATCATCTGTCGTCTTTCTGACATGTTTTGTGTCTTTTCTTGTTTAATTTTGTCTTACTACTGTTTGGCTCAGCTGAATCAGCTTTACTTTGTGTGTCGAAGCACTTTGAAAACTCATCATCATCATCATCATTATTATTTTTATTATTACAATGCCATGTGAATCACATTTTTTGGGTGATTGTGATACTCAAACTCATGAAACTCATATCACATCTAGTGAAAAATTTGATATTAGGGGTTTCATGCTCGGGTTCCAAAAAACAGCTCAGTAGCATCACCTACAAAATGTCGACAACACAGCCTACACAGCTGATTGGGTGCAGCTGAAATGCACTTTGAAATGGATTCTGAAAGACACAGGAAGCCAGTGCAGGGAGACCAAAACAGGTGTGATGGGTGACGATGGTTTTGTTTTGGCCAAAAGTCTAGCTGCTGGATTTTGAATGATTTGGAGCTGATGTACAGCTCGGTTGTTTGGGCAGGTGAACAAAGCATTGCAGTAAGATATAAGAGCATGTATGATTTTCTCTGTGCTACTGAAGGACAGAAGTGACCTACATTTAGAGATATTCCTCAGCTGGTAAAACAAGACTGTGTAACATTCTTCACATGTTGCTCCAGGGTCAAATTACTGCAGGTCTGGGTCACTTCCAGTCCAGCATGTTTACTACAAGTTCATGTCAAAGTTCTGAGCCTGAACCTGAGGTAGCTTCAGTCCTGTTTGATGAGGTCTGTGTGTTTCAAGTCATTTACTGTCTGAATGCACAGCAACTTCAGAGAAGCAGCCATTGGCAATGAACTTCTTGGATCTGAGGCTCAAAACAAAGCTCAATAAATAAATACGAAAAGAAATTAAAGTAAAAATGAGAATCTAAGACATCAATCAGTGCAGAGGATAAAATATGATAATATACAGAGAGAAATTAATCTATTTGTGGTAGATAGTAACTACAAATGGAATAAACAATGATGGAAACGGGTGTGGTTGATGTTTATGTGTAATGAGAAGTAGTAAATATATAGATACAGAGTTGTAAACAGGAAGTTAAAGTATATAAAGGCAAAGTGACAATACAATGATCCAAAACAACTGTGTGGTGACTTAAATCACAGCAGCAGTGACTTGGATGAAATCTCTGCTCTCATTATTTTGCTGTCAGTCTGTGTGAGCATGATAAACACTGACACATTTATAACCCACTGACTGACTCTAATACACGAGCTAACAGGTGTGTGTGAGCAAACTGATGATTTATAAACATGTAAATAACGTCAGAACACATAAATAAGCGGACAACAACAGACAGAGACCTTGTAAAACCTTTTCTTTACCTTGTAAGTCCATCTCCGTTTCGTTACTTTCTGGCCGCGAGTTTCAAAAGTAGGAAATGACGCCAGGCAGGAGGAATGGTCGGCTAGCTAACGCAGCTAGCAAAGCTAACAGGTTTGTCTCTATAACTTACTGTCTTTAAGTTTACTCGAGTGAAGCTGAAAGCTAAGTTGTGGCATCTGTGTAGTTAAAGTTTGATGGTTTATATTTGGGTTTCTCAGGCCGCTGCAGTTTGTTCCTGGAGCTCAGAGCTGCTGCTGACTGGAGCCTGAAAGCGCTGCAGCTAACTGAGCTAACTGAGTTCACTTCCGGCGCAGTTAGACTGCGTAGGTAAGAAGATGCGTTCAGAGAGGTGGGTTTTATAAAATCAGAGTTAAACTGCTTTTTGACAGTGATGAACTGAAGCGTCAGATCAGAGGTTCACATTTTTCTCAGTCTGTTTTAAAACAACACCAACATGCTCCCATATGTGCACTGAAGGGACGAAGGCAAAATATACAGTGCTGATTCCATGTATTTATTTCACCCCGTATGGACACAAGTTACACGAGTTATGGAACAATTATTGACTTTTTCCCTTTTCAATTTATTTTTAAATTAAATTAAATTAATTTATTTTATTTATTAACTTTTTTTTACTCTAACTGACAGTTTCTTCAAGTTAATATTTGTAACAGACAATTAAGTGTTCAGTGTTTGCTGAAACGATCAGAAAAATATGAAAAGTAGTCAACAAGACATTATGATATCAATTTAGTCACGTGAACAAATAAAATTAAATATACACTTTACAAGATATTCTCATTTAACACGTTATTCGTTTAGATTAATTTAGTTTTTTAGATGCATAGATAATTGTCATTCAAATTCACACGATCATCAGTGCACATAAAATGAAATTCTATTGCATTTGATTCTCTGAATAAAATCTGGATAAGACTATACGTCTGTAGCAAAAGTGCAAATAATCGATCTAAAAATAAATATGAAAAAAAAGGGTTTTAATATGATTAACATGTGGTTAGCAGCATAGTTTGTGCTGTATGACAACTTCCCAAAAATACTGTTGTATACTCTTTCTATTTCAGTACGATCTCTCATAGTTTGTACTTGATAATTTTAATTTTATCACATTCAGTGACAACTTGTAAATGTTTAACTATCACTTTAAAGTGTCTAATTCTGCTTCCACTGTATCCAGAAGCTGCTCGAGGTTTTTTATCAGAGCAAAACAAATTTATCATTAGCAAGCAAAAGAAAACTAAAGAACTTCAGCACATTACAGATATCATTTATATTATAAACAATTGTGGACCCAGCACTGACCCCTGTGGAACCCCACATGTAACCATCATCAAGTCAGATTTATTATTATTTTGTTATTGATATTACTATCGTGAAACGTGATTCAAAGCTTAGCATCTAATCACTAAAATGAAACTTAAATTAGCTTGTTAATTAAGAATAAGGAAAAAACATGTCCTAATATCAAGTTGAGTTGTGATTATTTCTAAACTAATGGCACAGTTGAGTCTGATTATTGGTTTATTTGTTCAGATTTATTTGCCATTTTGTAATGCGCTGTTGGAATGTTATTTATAAACGTGCTGCCCTGAACGCACCAGTTGTGTGTCATCGCAATGCGGCCGGTGGTTTCCGATGTTCGTCAAGTTACCGCAGCTGAATAGAAACGTTCCGGTTTGTGAAGCTTTTGTTTTGTCGAAATAAGACCACAAAGAAAAACGAATAAATGCCCAGCAGTGTCTTGGCTTGTCGTGCGAAGTGATTTTGGCCTGATGTCTTTTTAACCAACAATTAATTTTATATTCGTTTTTCCTTCAGTCTGCTGTCGGTTTTATCCGTGCGACATTTATTGTGAGACGCCCCGACCGGAAGTGCGGCGTGTTGTTGCGTGTGGCTTGATGCCGGTCTGAGCCGGACCTTGATGCGGATCTTCAGCTTCAGGCTTTTAAAAGTTGAGACACGTCTGAGGTAACGAGCAGCTGTTTCAATCACACTTAAAGTTCGGTAAACGGAAGATAATCGTTAGCTTAACTTCGCTAACACGCTGCGGAGAGCTCGGTGTCGCCGTGAAGCTAATCAGCTAATTAGCTAGCAAGTTGTAAACAGTAGTTGCTGCTGCCTGGAGGATCCTCAGCTAGTTAGCTTAGCTTAGTTTAGCTTAATCTCAGCTTCTCTGCCTCCTCAAGACTCACATTAAATCTGGGAAATACAAGATTTGACCCTGTGGACACCCGGCAGCGGGAATAACTAGAGGTATAAATTTGTGCTTTGTGTCAAGGTGATTGTTAATGCGTTTCCCACAGTGTTTTTACTTGTTATAAACATGTTGTCTAACGTTACCTGCAGAACTACATGTACCTCTTCCTCAGAATGATCTGGAATAAATGTTTTTCTCTAATGCACTAACCAAGTGTTACAATTAGCATTAATAGCTCTGTGCTCGTATGTGAGATGTTGTGCATAAATCACAGATTGTTTCACCACAGAATAGAAAAAGAGCCTTTTATTTTGAAAGTGGTTTCCAGTGATTACAGGCAGCTGTGTTTGAGTAGAAACATTTACTTGCATGAAATGCGATGTTTCTACTTAAATGCTGTAACGAGATTTTGTCTGCTGATGTGTTACACCCATTTCTTTCATGGGGAAATAGTTTTAGCATGAAGGAAGGGGGTGGCTCCTTTTCAAGGTCCACAAATCAGGCAGGAAATCTGCAGTGAGGTCATTTATTACAAAATGAGAAACCTTCTTCAGCTTCATGTTGATGTCATATTTGTGTCTGACACTGAAGGAGTCCGTCCTGTTCATACCGGCCCTGCAGTGATCCCCAAGGTCCACAGTCCTCGTTCCTGCAAAAATGCATGTGTTAAGTTCAAGTAAATTATATTCAAAATATAAATTCAATTAAAGTCAAGTCAGATTTATTCACAGAGCACATGTAGAAACAACAAGTGTTGACCAAAGTGCTTCACAAAGACATAAAACAAAACACAGGAATGATCAAATGAAACCAGTCATAAATAGGAGAATGTGAGTAAAATTAATAAGAGCATTTAATACTTTGACACAATCATAACATATAAATAGTTTATAGCTAAGTTTAAGTTTATTTACATTATTAATCCCCCCTGAGGGGAAGTTCAAACAGGACCTATACATGCACAAAGTGGAGAGATCTCAGAGTGAGGAGGCTGCCCTTGGTCAGGCGCCCCGAGCGGTTGGGGGGTTCGGTGCCTTGCTCAAGGGCACCTCGGTAGTGCCCAACAAAATGAAACACAGCAACTACATGTGTGAAGCAGTGTGGTCAGGTATGACATTACAATGACATATAGTCATATCATCATATCATCATAGTCGTGCCAAGCTCCAGAAATGAGTAGTCAAAATAGAATAAAATATCAGCTATAGATTAAAATAACCAAACACAATATGTGATAACCAAAAAGACTATTTTACAAAAGAAACAGTGAAGCAGTAAGAGACAGAGACATGAAATTAAAAACAGTGAGTTTCAGTCAGTTGAAACAATACTACAACATTTCCTCTGTGTCACTGTCGCTCACCAGTGCTCACCAGAGAAACACAAAGATTAAATTTCATACTAAAATAACTTTTGGAAGGTACCAGTTTGCTTTGTCTAGCTCAGACTGCTGAAGCCTCATGTTCACTTCAACCTAAGGCATGTTTACACAGAAAGACAACCATGGATTTTGGCCTCTGCTTCTTAAATTGGAGTCACACTTGGATGTGGTCTTTTCACAGTTAATACGGTTGGGAGGAATGATTACCTTATGGGAGTATTGTATTATGTTAAACTGGGAAAATCTGGAGCATCTTTTAAATGACATGGCAAGATATTTAATGAGCCAAATTAACAAACAAATTTATGTAATTTTGGCTTGAAGGGGCCTCTCAATCCTACCAGAGGAACTAAGACAACAAAAATGGAAGTTCACCCCTGCAACTTCTAACATATAACTACAACTATTCACTCTACCTACAGTGTTCATGGGTTGTTGCCTAGTATTACAATCAGAATCAGAAATATGTCATTGATCCCAGAGGGAAATTATGATTGGTTACAGTCACTTTGATGTAAAGAAGAGAGAAATATAAGATGTAAGTATGAAATAAAAGTATGTAAATATAAAGCAGTGCAATTAAAATAGAGTGTGCATTATGCTACAGTGTTTAACACTAGTGCTTAAGATATTAACAGAATAAAAACAGAATATACACTGTGTCACTGTGCTGCGGCTATAAGGGAAATTTAACTATACACCAATAGAATAAAACTGTAGAAATATGTACAGTTATGTGCATGATAAAGTTGTAAATAATATTTTGATGCGCGGCAGCAATAAACTGGAACAAACATCTTGTAGACCAGTTGTAAGAATGTTGTTCTTGCCGCCAGCTGCCGACCTGAGCTGAAGGTGCAGTGAGGTTTAAAGTTAGAGGCGATGGCAGGCAGACGCTTCCCTGGCCACTCCCATGCTCCAAGCCAATCCTCCGCAGCCACATCTGCAGCCACAGACACAGAGAACAAAGCAGAGCAGCCAGTACAATTAGGGTTTAAAATTAAGGGTTGTAACTCTGACATTTGAATCAGTTGCATATCATACTAATAAACTAGTGACTGGAGGATGTTAATGGCTGCATCATTGGGTAGACTAGTTATATAATGTCCTGTCTTCATCACACAGCAGTGCACAACTCATCTGCACAACAACAACCTCAAAGAACAAGAAAGCAATAATGTTCATGCCTTTGTGTTCCAGCTGATCCTGCACTGCTGATTGTTGCACTGGGAGAACTGGTGATGGGGCACAGGGTTGTCCGCGGGGTTCTGCGGCCTCGTCCCGCCCAGCTCATGATGCCGCTGCTGCTCCTCATCGTCCTGCTGGCGGCAGTTTGGGCGGAGAGTCAAGACTACTACAGTCTGCTGGGAGTCAACAGGGAGGCGACGACCAGAGAGATACGACAGGCCTTCAAGAAGCTGGCGCTCACCATGCACCCCGACAAAAACCCTGTGAGTCACTCTGAGAAACCAACAACCATAAACTCGGACACAAGCCTCAAAGCACAAACCCCCAGTCAAACCTGGAAGTACCCACAATCCCTGATGATACTCTTGTCATTGTACAAAACCCCTGAATGAAAGTGTTGTGTTTTAGGGCGACGCCTCAGCTCATGAGAAGTTCCTGAAGGTGAACCGAGCCTACGAGGTTCTGAAGGACGAAGACCTCAGGAAGAAATATGATAAATATGGAGAGAAGGGGCTGGACGAGCAGCAGCAGCAGGGAGGACGCTACGAGAGCTGGAACTACTACAGATATGACTTTGGTGAGTCTAAGTTGTGAGAGTGATGACGTTACGAGACCAACACCCTTTGTTTGTGTTTTTGAATCGGATATTAAAATATCGTCTTTGAAAACAATAAATGCATTTCGACGTGAAGAAAAATTTAAATGTGTTTTTCTGTCCAGGTATCTACGACGATGATTTGGAGATCATCACGTTGGACAGCGGGGACTTTGGTAAGAGCTGGTTTTATGTTCACACCTCCAGATTAACTTTTATTTGACTGTAGTTTATCAGTGATTTCAGTATCTAACTCTGACAGGTCGTTGCTGCGTCACATTTGCTGTTTAGTTACAGCAACGACTGGGGTGCGTGGGTGGTGTCGGGGTGAAGCTCACGCCCACCATCACAGAGATGTGGGATCTGATTGTTGGGTCTGAAACAGCAAAGGCAGATATGTCCTGACTTTTAGGTGTATCACACATTACCCAGAGTGCAACATAGTAGTGCACCTGTCACAAACACTTTCACACCACATGTACGTTTTTTCACGCAATTAAAACAGATTTATAACTACTTGTGGTGAGGCGCGGAAACAGACACTGACAGTGCACGAACAGACAAGACAAGAGAACAACAGCAGCACTGAGATTGGATTTTGACGCACATCTATTTGTGCTTTTACAGTACTGGTGTTTGGAGCAGCCACAAAGGACAGAGGGACTCGCATTTATCACACATCATATCTAGTCAGTCCTAAAATGTTAAATAAAACATTCTCATATTTGGTTTGCTAAGAAGTGCAGTGGATTTCTGCTCAAAATGTTTTGAGTTTCACTGCACAAAAAAAATCAGTGGTGTACGTCCAAACCATGCGACAGCTTTTTGAGCCTTTGTGCTCATTGCACAATATCTGATGACTTTATTTTCTGGCGTGCAAAGTCCGCACTGGAGAAACTATGGCTAGCATAAACCATGCTCTATTAAGCAGGTAAAGTCAGCCCAAATGACACTGTGAAACATTGAAAACATCCTCGTTTTTAGCTCTTAAATTAAATAAATAAATGTTTACCTAAGAGAGTTGCTAAATTTTTAATGTAATCCTGCTCAGAGATTCTCAGACTGTGACCATGTAAAATTTGAAGATAATTTACGGCACGGTTTTTGAGAAAATTAAAGGAAAAATCAACTTTGGTTTCATTAAAGAACTTTCATGATTTTCTGATATTTGAACTTTCATAAGAAATAGTCGCAGCAGTAGATGACAAGACAAATACAGTAAATGGTGCAGTAAAAAACAGGATCGCATTTAAAAAGAATTTTTGGTGCATGTCATTTTAAAAGTTACACGTTAGTACATGAAACTGAAAAAGGTATTTCAAGCCCTGCAGCTGCTTTAGGCATTAAAACTGTAACATGTATGTTGTTTGGATGTATTTATTTATTCTCAGAGCAGCTGTACAACTTTATCCAAACTTTAACCCTCTCTCTGCTCAGTAGCTGTCTGGTGGCTGTGAGACCGTAAAGCCACTAAAACATGATTGCTGTGTGAAAGCGCAGACATGGCAGGTAGACAGATGAACACGCAATGACTGTTGTGTGTGTGTTACTGTGTGTTTTCAGAGGCAGCAGTGAACTCTGGAGAAATCTGGTTCATCAACTTCTATTTCCCACGATGCTCACATTGTCACCAGCTGGCACCGACGGTAATATGACACTAAAATATCGAATACATGCAGGTGTTTGCTGCTGACCGTGGCCTTTATGATTCTTGATTTTCACTGGAAGGTCATTTTTTTCTTTGATTTGTCTTTTAAATACATCCTATAATTTTCTTCTAAACCCATATCTGCTGCAGCCATCTTTGCTGTTTATTGAGGAAACTGCACAAATGAGGTCTGCACACTGTCAGGCTCCAAAGAAATTGTTCATTTCTGCAATGTTAACATCTACAAGATCTTCCTCGGGCCTTTTCTGTTTACCCCTGAGGCAGATCTTGTTGATCAAAATGTTGCTTTGCAAAGAGAAATAAATTATTTATTTGGAGCCTAACAGCGTGCAGACCTCCTTTGTGTCCTGCAGTGAAGTATTTTTTGGCTGGATGTGTGCACACTTTGTCCCTCTTATTTTGGAAGTTAGACATTTTCTCAGCATTCGACAGACTTTTGTCCGTCTGTCTTTCTGTGTGTCTCTCTAACTAATGCGTCTGTCTCTCAGTGGAGGGAGTTTGCCAAAGAGATGGACGGAGTCATCAGGATTGGAGCGGTGAACTGTGGAGACAACAACCATCTGTGCAGGAGCAAAGGCATCAACAGCTACCCCAGTCTGTTTATCTTCAGAGCAGGACAGGTCTGTTTACTCAGTGCCTCCTTATTGATCATTAAATATGGAGCAGGAACATGTTCTGAATTTTAACCACATCAGTTTCTTTTCTGCCTCCTGTTGTCATCTCCATTTGAACTGATCCGTATCTTCTTACCGTGTTTATCCTGGAAACGACTTGCATGAAAAAAAATTCAGCAATAAACAAAACATGCAGATTCAACCAATCACAGCTGACCGGTACACTTTTGGTAGAGCTGAAGAGCAGAGTGTTCACGTGTAACATGAAGCCGCAGCATTTAATGAATTAATAAATTATTTGATCAATGGAAAATCAACTGTCATTTAATAATTTAGGGTTTTTTTTCAAGCAAAAATATATAATAAAATTAAATAAAATACAAAATAAAGTAAAGTAAAATACAATACAAAATAAAATAAAATTAAATAAAATACTTGGACTTATATTACAGTAAATTAAACAGTTTTGGGTTTGAAAACATTTTGTTTGTCTCTCCATAGAGACCAGAGAAGTTTAATGGGGAACGTTCTAAAGACAACTTGGTCCGCTTCTCCATGAAGTTCATCACAACCAGTGTCGCTGAGCTCTGGCAAGGTGAGCTGCTCTGAATTATTCATCATTTATATCTCTGTTTATTCATCTTCAATCTGATTATCAGGCTAGTTTGCATCGCTCTGTGTGGTCTGACCTGTGGGTGTGTTTGTGTTTTTATCAGGTAACGTTTTCAGTGAGATAGAGAACGCGTTCTCGTTGGGGCTCGGCTGGCTAATCACCTTCTGCTCTGACACTGGAGGTAAAACACACACACACACACACACACACACACACACACACACACACACACACATATGAGGGTTTTTTTCATGCCTGAATTTCTGCATTTCTGAATATCAGCTGAAACATCCAGTCGCATACCGCTCTCTGTATGTCACGTGTGCACATACACAGGTGTCAAAGATGTTACGTGTCACATTATCACATTACGTGTCTGTGTGTTCCATGTGCAGCCAATGCACAAACACATACACATTACGAGACACTCAGATATTTACATACACTCTTACCTCTGGGTATATAGCTGATTATGTCGTGTAGTAACAATGTCCTGGTATCTCTCTCTTTCTCTCTCAGATTGCCTGGAGCCAAGAACAAGACAGAAGTTGGCAGGGATGTTGGTGAGAACACAGTAGTAGTAGTATAATAGAGTTGGATCTCTGACAGGTCACTGAAGTCGTTATCTGTGCTCTCTTCAAAGCCACCAGAATCTTTTGACAAAAACAATCATTTCTCACAGAGCACAGGAGTTTCTAGTCTACCACTTCCTCGAGTGGTGACTTTGTGTTATCGTCTGACTTTTGGATCTGAACTAACGGGGCGTCCACCGCAGAATGTTACACAGCTTCCATGCCGATCAGGGGTTTAGAGGAATAAGGCTGATTCAGGAGACTTATAATGCGTAATTGTTATGTTCCCTTTTAAAAACGGGAGACAAAAGATGACAATAACACACAATCAAATAATCGAAGGAGTCAGAGTAGAAGTGTAACACAAGGTTCTCCAAATGTGGGGGAGGAAGAGACAAAGTGTGCCAAATAAAAGATCAGAAATTCCACTGACTCTGTTGGTTAAATAATGATTGTACAGATTTCTGATCTGTGTGTGCATGTGTGTTTGTGCAGGATGGTCTAGTTAAGGTGGGATGGATGGACTGCACCACACAGGAACAGCTCTGTGACAGTTTCCAGGTAAGTTCCTGCAGTACTACAGCGCTACTGACACTCCTACTGTAAGATACTCAAAAAACTCACTTCGCAGTTTGTGGCCTTTTAAAGGTGAAGAGACTCCCATGATTCTGTGAAAATTTGGTTCATGTGGAATATAAATCAGAGTATCATCTGCATAGTAGCGGAGTTAGATCTTTACTTTCTGAACACAGCTCACCCTCAGCTGCTCTGAACTGTTTTTAGATTTGTTTTCAGGTATAAAAATAAGCCCAACAGTTTTAGGTGGTATGCATTATTTGCAGTACTAGTATTCGTGCTTCTGCCATATTTCAGGTGACCAGCGGAGCGACTGCTTTGTTCCCACCTGGAAGTACCCTGGATCAAAAAGGCGGCGTCCTGGTAAGACACAGATCACACTGCTGTCTGTATGTCGAGAGTGTAGTACTCTCTGTTGTAATACTGTGTGTAGTTCTGCACTGACTTAATGTGCATATGTTGCAGTGGCTGAAAACTTTGGACAGCAAAGAGATTTACAATCAGGTCATCAACCATCTGCCTGATCTGGAGCTTCTGACCAGTGAGAGCTTCCAGGTATACACACTCAAATGCACCCTGCTTTATTCAGGTTACACATCAACACTCTACAAAACATATTAAAAAGTACATCCCTCTGTAACATCGTGTCCCCAGAGGAAGCTGGCTCATCATCGCTGGTTGGTGAGTTTTACGTTTGGTGACAGAAGCCCCGTCTCCAACGAGTACAAGAAGCTACAAGCTTTCCTCCGAAACGACCACATACAGGTACCTGTCTGTCTCTCAGTATATATATCCGCCTGTCTGTACGTCCAGCTGACTGTCACTGTCTTTCTCTCCAGGTCGGCAGAGTCGACTGTGTCGCAGACTCGAAGCTGTGTCAGTCTCTCTACATCCATAAATCCTGCGTAGCTGTATTCAAAGGACTGGGGATCCATGACTTTGAGATCCACCACGGTCAGTACCACAGACTGTGCATGTTTTTCTTTTTAGTTTGTGGTCAGCAGGTTTATCTGTTTTATGAGAAATCAGATGTCCAGAATATGCATTTGTTTTGCTGCAGCTCTCATTATTTTCTTGATTAATCTTTCAATTTTAAAGTTTATAAAAATGGAAGAGGAAAAAGTAAAAAGGAATTTCTCATTTAATGTCTCAAAGTGCACAGTGTTGTCTTCAAATATCTTGTTTTTTTTCTGACTAGTACAAAATATATTCAGTTTACTGTCATGGAAAACTAAGAAAACATCAAATATTTGTATTTGAGAAGTTAGAAAGACATAATTGTTTGGTTAAACGAATAATTAGCAAAGTAGTTGCTTATTAACGTTCTGTTGATCGTTTCTGTCCTGTGTGTAGGTAAAGATGTGTTGTACAACATTGTGGGTTTTGCGAGGGACAGCGTTCGTGCTCATGTGACGACTCTGAGACCTGACAACTTTCCCTCAGACAGGAAGGAACCATGGCTGGTTGACTTCTTTGCTCCGGTTTGTGACTACTTACTTTAACCAGAACTTGAACGATATCACTTGTATGTGTGTTACAGATTAATGACCCATCTGCCTCACTCTCAGAAATCACATACTGTATCTCAAGCCACTCTCTCCCCCAAAAAAGTGGTGGTTCAGGTACCTCAAGACATATCAGGTCATCTTAGAGGAATAGATACACACCTGTAGCCTGACATACTTCATATCAGTGGATTTTAATGTGTTGAGGACATGTGGTCTTCATCCATCAATCAATCAATCAATCAATTTTATTTATAAAGCCCAATATCACAAATCACAATTTGCCTCACAGGGCTTTACAGCATACGACATCCCTCTGTCCTTTGGACCCTCACATCTGCAGTGAAGAACAGGAACAGAAAATGAAGTCTTATGCAGCACATCCTGAACATAAATACACAGGCAGAAATGACATCAGCACTGATTCGCTTGATTTGCCATCCAGCACCCAGCACCCAGCCTGTCTGACTCCCTGTTTACCTTCAGGGCTGGTGATAGTGTCACACCTGCTACACAAACACTGAGTGATAGAGAGGCAGTGACAGAGAGGCAGCAGGAACTGACTTCTTTATTGCATGTCAGTGTGGCAGCAATGGGAGAAAGTAACTACCAGTGGGTGTTGAGTAGTAAATTACTGTAAGAGAGTCTGAAATGTGTGTGTGATGTCTGTTTTTTTTAGGTGAGTTTCCATTAAAGTGTAGTGAAAGAAAATTGGTAAAAGAAAACCCAAATTAATACGTGTTTCCATCGACAACTGTTCTGCAAATATTAGAAGTGCACTGAGAACAGTTGCTTTGTCAAATTCTGCAGTCGCTGCCAGTAAACTGCTCCACAGAAGGAAAAGGATGATGTGAGGCCATGAAAGTAAAAATAGATGAGTTTTACTTTGATTTATTTTTATCCCTTTTTATACATAAATTGAACGATAGGGCAGCTATAAAATCCCTTCAACAACGAACCAAACAATGGCACCATCATGCCGCCCCAGTTTGTGATTTTAGACAGCATGCTGGTGTCGAGAAAGCAAAAGATACTTGACATGTATAGTGTTTAACACAATAGCGTCAGCCTCTAGTGTGACATTTAACATACGAGTTGGCAGCACTTTAGAAACAATAAAAATGGCATTAATATGGCAATAACAATCATTTACCCTCCCTGTTATATAACGGCTGATCTTGTCCTCTGCTCAGAGGGTAAAGAGGTCTTGGACCTTATTGTCTCCCCAGTTTGCAGATATTTTCGGCCGCTGTTCTTCTCCGAGTTAGCTGCTAATACAGATGCGGAAAAAAAGTACTGCATACTAGTATCAGGATAGTTTTGAGAGGCAATATCATATTGTCGCACAGAGCCAAGTATCAATTTTTTAATTAAATTAAGAAATAATAGACAAATACAAATTAAACTTTGGGTAGCCTACTAGAATAATTTAATCAATTGCTTTTCAGTTCAATAGATAGATTTTGCTGCAAAAAAAAGGCTGAGGTGAGATGACCAGACTGAAAACTTTATCTTATAAGATAAATCAGATGTTGACAATGTTTTTATTAAATCTCCCGGCTGTGGGTCGCACACATGTCAAAACGTCAAACTTGTTCCATCCATGGTCTCATTTTGCCAGCTGTCCCTTTTACACAGACACTGATTTGAACAGAATAAAGAACAGCGAGGTTCAGTAATGGCCTGATATTCTTGCCATGAACAGGCTGTGTAAAAGGGGCTTTTATAAAGTAAATGTTGATTGCATAATGTTACGGCTTAGATTGGTTCCCTGTTGGCCTCACTTTCACTGTGCAGTTCTGTCTGCAACTGGGTGCAATCTTCCAGAAAAAATGAGCCACCTTGAGTCACAAAGGAAGCGTGTCAACCATTGTGCAACCACAACAGGAAGGGCATAGCACTTCTGTCTTAGCTATCTGTAGCTATCCCCAGTTAGCATGGAGCATCAGTGTAAGCTCTTTGCAGTTACAATCACAGGTAGAGGAAATGGCAGACAGTGGGACAACAGAAGTGTGGAAAACAAAAGGCAGTGTGTCCAGTTGCTTGTCTCTGAGGAAAACAGAAATAGATCCAGTTGTTGTTGCACAGAGGTGCCAACGATGATGCCACGTAAAAACACTGCAGGGGAGAAAGTTTAAAAGTTGTCTGTTTTCAGTTAAAAAGATCCAGTCAGAGCTCAGACAATAGAAAAGCATGTGGAAAACACAACATAAACATTTGTTTATGTGAGGAAGGTTATAGTCTCCTCAGCGCTTCACACACACATCGCATGTTTTCAGCTCTTTACTTAAAGTCACATCCTTCATGGAAAGCATGACGTGGGTTTCTGTTTCCTTTATTTGTTTTAACTATGCAAATTCTAAAAACTTTTGAAAGATATTTCAACTTTTTTCTGTACAGATTGAAAATTGGCTAAAAAAAATGAGGAGATGGAAACCCACGTATGTCTCGAGGCTGTTATGCAACCCTCCACACACACACACACACACACACACACACACACACACACACACACACACACACACACAGACTCAAACACAAGAGATGGGACAGGCTGCCATTCATTCTGAATTCAAATTCCAAATAGCATCACTGTGCAGCCCACAAGGCTCAGTTTGTGCCTCAAAATTCAAAATTTGTTCTCATGGATAATCATGCCTGCAAGCATCAGGCTCATGAGAGACTACAGAGCCTGACACTTTGTATTTGTTTTGTCCTGAGGCTGTAACGTGTATTAAAAACAGTGCTTGTGATGTCACCCTGTTAGATATTAAATTATTAATTGTTGATTCATGTGTGCAGTGGTGTCCTCCGTGTCGAGCCTTACTGCCTGAACTGAGGAAAGCCTCCATCCAGTTGGCTGGACAGATGAAGTTTGGCACTCTGGACTGTACCATCCACCACAACCTCTGCTCCATGGTGAGCACGTACACACCTGGACTGCACCATTAATTATGAGCCCAGATATACAGATTGATCATTTTTTGTCTTAATCTCTGTCTCTCAGTATAATATTCAGGCGTATCCCACCACCGTTATCTTCAACGGCTCCTCTGTTCATGAATACGAAGGACAGCACTCAGCTGACGGCATCCTGGAGTTCATACAGGTACTACTACATACCACTGACATACTGACACAGCATAAAACACACTGCTTCCTCTTCATAATACACGTAGCTTTGTGAGCAGGGAGTGAGTCTCACTGCTGCCACCTGTCCAAAAAATGTTTTCATCCACAACTGGCTGCACCAACATGTGGACGAAAGACGTCTTTGTCTGAAAGAGCTTCTCTCTGTCTCTGCAGGATCTGGTCAATCCATCTGTGGTGGTCCTGGATCCTTCCAGCTTTGCCGAGAGAGTTAAAGGTAACGGAAACCACTTCAGGCAGCAGCAAACAAACTTGATGCTGAATATTTTAGTGAAACATTTTTAAAGTGTTACTGCAGTCTCTAAAAACCTGGTCCCTTGTTGCTCACTCACAGACAAGGTTGAAAACTCAGCTCTTAGTTCAGAAATGGAGTAGGGGGGATGTTTGTCTTTATTTTTGTGCCACTCAGCTCCTAGTTCCTGTTCTAACTACTACTACTGTTATTTCTATGAAGAGCTATCAGCACATATTTGCAGAATCTGAGGGCGTCAGGACAAGATTTTGGCACTGGAAGTTTTCTGGTTACCGTTTGTAGGCTGTTTGCAGTCTGACAAGCATTGACCGATCTTTTTTTAACGGCACTCAAACAGTCTGTAGGAAAAGGTGTAATGCAGTGGCTGAAATGCAGTCTCAGAATCCGTCAGCTGTAGTTTGATGACGATTTAGCTGCAGATAACTGTTGATAGAGTCAGCCCGAAATACTGGCCATTGCCCCCAGAGGCTTATCATCATCAGGTGATAGCTGATGAGCTCTGAGATTGCTCCTGCTGTTGCTAGTTACATAAATCAGTTTTCCTTCTGTGTCCCTTCCCGTCGTGTCCGTTGCAGGTCGAGCTGAGGGGCAGATCTGGGCGGTGGATTTCTATGCCCCGTGGTGCGGTCCCTGTCAAGCTCTGATTCCAGAGTGGAGACGCATGGCCAGGGTACAACACACACAACACGCATCATACACATCATAGAAAACGTATTGATTCGCTCAGCCCCTCTCTCTGTTTGTTGTGAGACTGCTGCTGCGTGAGTGTAGCTCTTTGCCTGGACAGAGTCACACACACACACAGTGACAGGGATATTGTTAGCTTCATATGACTTACATTACTCAACAGTTTTTAAAAGGTTTGATGACAGATTTGAGTCTTTTGTGTAAGATTATAGGCTTGGCATCGGGTGTTTAGAAAACTTATGTGAAATCAGCTGTTTTAGGTACAACAATGCCTAAAACAGCCTGCAAAATCTTGAAGGGACTGGCTGGCAACCTGGCTAAATGGCCTGAACAGACAACTACAAGGAAACAGATGACGTCTGACTGCTGTTACTCTGATTGGGCCTCTTTTAAAAGCATGATATGAAATGAAGGCTAAAAAAATTCCCCAAAACAAAAGCTGGACTTGAACAAACTTTGACCATGAATCTTGCTTTTCAAGCTCAGTGCCTTAAACCAAACATTTTTGGTAAGGTTTCCTTAATTGAGTTCTTAAGGAATTGTAACCAATGGACAAACTATGTAATGGAGACAGCTTCTAAATAACCTCAAACTTTGACATTTTTCTTCATTCATTGCAGCAATCTAATATTGGATTAACTGCTCTGAACTCAGATCAACATTAATAACAAAACATCGTCTTTGCAGTGGTTTGTGTTACGGAAACCAAATAACCTCACACAACACACGGGGTCTAAACTCAGAAGAAACACGGGTTATGGACCACGCAGAAGTGTGACTTGTCTAACATTAGTGTCTCTTTCTTTCTGTCTCTCCCCATCCAGATGCTGTCAGGTCAGATCCTGGTCGGTTCAGTCGACTGCCAGCGGTTTCAGTCCTTCTGTCAGGGTCAGAGTGTGAGGGCGTACCCTGAAATCCGCCTGTACACTGGCAGCACCCGGCAGCCAGATCGCTACACGTATGTACTGCCAGAAATTTAAATACTCATTCTGCATGTACAGACATTGTTTTCCACACTGTTGAGTCAGATGAGAAGAGATGAGATTGAGTTACATCTCAGTACAGAAATACTTCCAGGACATTTTTAGTCTCGCTAAATACATTTTTACATATTCAATCTGCTTTGGGACTATTGAATAGCTGTCACAGGATAATCCCTGGTTGTCACTATCAGCACAGACTCCAGTCTGCATTGTTGTTTATACACTTCACCAGTAAACCACAAAATTACAATAATTACACTCAATAATTACCAGATAAAGTGAAGTTTCAGTGGAGTTTTCACACAAATGCAACTAAACTGATTAATGTGTGGATCAGAGTCCTGCACTGGTCCATTTTTGAAAACCTGCACCTGCCCATACCCGTAAAGCTCAGCACAAGAACTGACCCGTTACCTGTCATTGTATCTAAGTCAAAGCCGCAACAGCCGCTTGCCATTAATTAAAGTATAATGCAAGACCAAGAAAAGCAATAAATGCCACATTTTTTGGCATTTTTCCATGAAAAGTGACTGAGCTATTAATATTTTTTAAATTAATCGTACAATTGATTAATTGACAAATTATTGCAGCTCTGTTTCAGTTTCTCTCTCCTTCTTTCTTTCTTTCCCCTCCCCCCAAGTTATCAAAAAAAGCAGATATTGTAGGTATAATACTGAAGGGAGAATGGTAAAGCACTGATTAGCTGTGGAGTTCCTCAGGGTTCTATATTAGGTCCTCATCTTGTGCCATCAGATGCACTTGTTTCGGCCACATTAGGTCTCTCTGAATGGGAATGTGGGGGCATTATTTTTTTTTAATTTGAACATCATCAATGAGTTTTTCAGTCATCTTATTGATCCTGTTGATGTGTCTTTGTGTCTTCTCAGGAGTTATAATGGTTGGCACAGAGATTCCCATTCACTCAGATTATGGGCACTGAGGTGAGACACCTTCTCCATTATATAGTCCTTCTGTTGTGAATGAATGTTTGGGCCGATGTGGAGTCTTGTATTTGTATTAATGTCTTGTGTGTACAGTTCTTTACCCAGAGCGTCGGTGGACCTGACTCCAGAGTCCTTCAGGTCTCAGGTTCTGTCAAGTCAGGATCACTGGGTTGTGGATTTCTACGCTCCCTGGTGTGGACCCTGTCAACACTTCGCCCCAGAGTTTGAAGTTTTGGCTCGGGTGAGACACAGTTTTCTTTTACTAAATTAACCTGTTATATCATGTCCT
Source organism: Epinephelus cyanopodus (assembly GCA_026686955.1). NCBI lineage: Eukaryota > Metazoa > Chordata > Actinopteri > Perciformes > Serranidae > Epinephelus > Epinephelus cyanopodus. The sequence continues at coordinate 37,126,279 of CM048927.1, read as the reverse complement.
CTTCTCTGTGGCTCCTGTCAGTCACAGCCCTGGAGAGGCAACCGAGGAATTAAACCCCACTCTTCCAGCAGCTGCAGGCTCTGACATCAAACACACGCTGACAGGTTCTTAAAAGAGACGATCTCTGTGTAGTCGAGGCTCTTTATGAGGCTGTTCTCTGTGTGACTGACAGATTCTTAAAGGGGAGGTTCGAGCAGGGAAGGTGGACTGTCAGGCTCATTATCAGACCTGTCAAGCAGCTGGAATCACCGCCTACCCAACTGTCAGATTCTCCCCCTACCTGGGAACAAGGAGGGTGAGTGCACGCACACCAAGCAGCAGCACCTGTAGAGAAATAACCAGCTTCACCTTTTAGGTATCGTACTAAAACATGAGATGAAGCAGCACACGACAAAACACTGAATCAAACCCTTATAGCACCAAAGGACCTTTTCCAATACATTTGTTTTGAAACATTTACTTTATTTTATTATTACGTACACATACACTATATCACTTTCACATATAAACATATTTTACAAGTTTCAAGTTCCTTACACAACCCAAACTATCTCTTTAAAGTTTGAACTTGTTTGTGTGTGTGTTGACAGTATGAACACAGCGGAGAATATATCAATAGCCGGGACGCTAACGTGATCGCTGACATCATCAGACAGCGACTACAGAAGGTGTCGCCACGGTTACACAACAAGGTGAGTCTCTGTTCACCTTAAATTCAAACACAAACCAGACACGAGAATCTGAGTCTGACGTTGCTGTTTCCCCCCGCAGGATGAGCTCTGATGATCTGTGGGCGCTGCCGTGAGAAAGACCAGCGATCTGATCGGTCAGGGAGGGACAGAGGTGAATTTGATTGGTCCGGCACAAAGATCGATCAGTCAACACTCCTTGTGAAGACCACAGCTGTAACACAGAGACAGACGGACTGTTACCTGCTGTGTGTTGAATGTACTGAACACTTCAGCCTTGTTTTTATTTGTTTTTATTTCTGTCTCCATCGTTTGTATTTACTCTATGAAGTAAAACTGTGGGACACTGCATACTGGACATGTTACTGACACGCACACGCTGTGGTAACCCCTTTAACTGAACGTTTAACTTTTCACAAGTGGAAATAACATTTTTGACACAAGGAAATGTTAATTTAAGATATCTGTAAAACAGTTTTGACATGTTACAAATATATTTTCACATGTTGAAATTACACTCCGACTGGTCAAAACTGATTCAGAAATATCTTTAATTTAATTATAGATATCAGTAATTATTTTTGTACTCAGTCAAGTCAGTATTAGGCAAATTATAATTTGTGAAATTTGGATTTATGAATAAAATCAAAACTTGAATTTACTTGAAATTATAAAAAGGGACTGTAGATACCGTAAGTGTTACTAGTACAAATGTCATTTTCACTTGTTAGAATTATATTTCAGATATCTGAAATTACATTATTAGCAGTTACAATTCCAGGCTGACAAATCAATAATTTACTTTGACTTGTCAGAATTGAATTTTTCAATTTCTAGAATTTCATTCATGATATCTGTAATGTAAGAACATATGTAGATATCTACAGTGAACAACTTGTGAGAACTGAGCTGTAGACAAGAACTTCAACTAGTCAGCATGTCAAAACTTAATTATAGATATCTGCTACTGAGTTTCAATTAAAGCCAGTGGTTAAAGTTGACAAGTTGTAATTAAGTTACAGATATCCAGGGAAAAAATAATTCCACTAGTAAGAAATAAATTGCAGATGTCTTTGAATCTATTTCTGCTGGTCAAAATCAAAGTATGGATATGTCCACGTGGAATTCTGTCAAATGTAGAAAAAAGCAACTGTTGATATCCACAGATTACTGCTACTGATTAAATGTTAAAGGGCTTACCATACACACACACACACACACACACACACACACACACACACACACACACACACACACACACACACACACACACACACACACACACACACACATAGAGCCTGATGTTGACACAGTGTTGTATTTTATTGTTCATGTAGAAACTGTTGGAGCTTCACAATAAAACGGTGTGTTTCTCTTAAAAGATTTCAGCATTCACATCAGTTTTACCTCCTGTGCTGCAGGTTTAATCCCACTTCTGTACCCTCTGTGATAAGTTCATGTGCATCTCAAAAGTCAATTCATCATATAGAAATGAAACAATAAGGCTTGTAATCAGTAAGATGGAAAACTGGTTAAAAATAAAGATGCCAAACATTGTCAGGTTGCAGCCAGGGCAGACATGCTCAAAAAGGAGCAGGAAGAAGTGTGCACTTTTGTAATCCTACACCCTTCTTAGTATTCATGTCACAGTTAAAAACAACTGTCCCAAACTGAATTACAAACATTAATATGGATAAATGAAAAACAGCCTTAGATATTAAATAAGAAACCCTATCTCAACCAGCTATATAAACCAACCCATCAGCGTCACCCCTTCTCATCTGCATACCTCCTAAAATACTGTCTGTACATCTTTAACAACCATTCACACTCACATTCACACCTACGGACAATTTAGAGTCACCAATTAACCTGCATGTCTTTGGACTGTGGGAGGAAGCTGGAGCACCTGGAGGAAACTCACGCTGACACAGGGAGAACATGCAGACACCCTGGGGTCTGAACCAGGAGCCGTGCTGTGAGGCAGTCTTCAATTTCTGCCAGTATACCCCCTAAATCCTCATACTGGAGCTTTAAAAAATTCCTGGGGGGAATCATTTGCTTGCCATTCCCACATTAAACAGCAGGTGTCACTGTTCACCTCAGATGTTCATCTGTAAAAGACTTCTGCAGAAACAGGAGCTCACACTAGAATTACAAATAAAATGTGCTTAAACTGGAATTTTAAGGAGATTAATATGAGCTCAGGATACCATGTGATGTGATGGATCAACAAGCCATCCATGACGCATGCTGGAAACAAAAACTTAACAATCTTTGATAACAGCCCTAGTTCAGAGTACTGGAGCTGTGTTAGGGTTCGTATTGGTTGTGTGTTTCCAGTTGAATCAGCAGGCGACACTGTTGCTCCTCTGTTGCGTTGCTCCTCTGGGAGAGTGTTCAGCAGGAAACAGGAAGTACCTGAACACTGATTAAGAGTCAGAATGCAGGCTGGTTCAGGAGTTTGGACAAAGCACTGAGAACATTCAGATGTGTATCACACTGTTATTACGGTAAAAGAAAACCTCTGCAGAGGTGGCTGCTCGGTTAACTGTTGACAGAGCTGACACAGTTTGCTGCTGCTAGTTTGAATGTGTTCGTAGGCGTTCAGACGAGCAGCAGGCTGAATTTAAAAACCGCTGCGTGTGCAAAAATTTAGCACAGCAACAAAGTCATAGACTGAACTGTTTGAGTCCTGTTAAAGTTTCTTTCCATGATCTGCAATGGTCCAGGCTCTCAGTGAAGCGACTAGAGGGTAGTGAGTTCAACTGTTCGAGGAAGCATTTTATAATGTTTTTATGCGTCCACAGGGACGCAGAATCTGTGTTGGATATGAGTAAAAAGACTCTGCTGATCCAGTCTTTTGTTCCTGGCTCGTGTCTGTCTTTTATCTGACGGATTGTGTTGTCTGTGGTGATGACTCGATAATTCACCCAAGATGTGGACCAGATAAACCAGAGAAACAAAGACATAATCAAAGTACTGCAGCCCCTGGCTTGTGATCTCTCCTTTGATTTCATAACCTCTTTAAAAGGACACAGATTTAATCAGTCAGTAAACAACAACAACACGGCACTGAAAGTTTCTTTAGGAATGTGTAAGAAATAACACAATGCTTTGTTTTGAACAAATATCTTGCATATAAATTTGGGCTTGGCCATAGGATGCAGTGGCGTAACATTGCAGACATACCTTGCAGATATTTGGGCATAAACGACACGTTGCCTTCCCTTGAATGAACTACATAGTCATCGATTACGAGTCTCTGTAAGAACTAAGCAAAAGGTCTGAAAGCAGCAAAGCGTTGTAACATTTTTCGGTCAGGAGAAAAAGTTTGTACACTGGATTAGACTCTTTCAACTCCATCTAGCTCAGATTTTAGGAGTTTCTCTAATGTTTTGGGTATAAAGTCTAGCTACTGCACAAATGCAGTGGAGTAAGAACTCTCATGCAGTGGAAATGCTCAGGTAAAAGACCACTACTTAAAAATGTTCTCTACTGTAATTACCTAAATGACATCTACTTTCCACTTGTGAGTATGATTAGACCGGGGCATTTCTGTATATCTCTCCCTCTCACCCTCCTTCTCACCCTCTCTGTGTTTTGTGGGCAGTTGGAGGTCAGCATTGACGCAGCACTGCTCCATAAACCACTGGAACCACTTACTGTGTGTGCGTTCTATTGTTTCATGATGTGAAATGGAGCAGCAAGTTGGATAAACACTCGCTGAGGTATTGTGGGAACCAACCTGGTATTACTGTGTGTGTGTGTGTGAGTGTGTGTTTGGATGATGATGTCAGATTAAAATCACTTTGTGTGTTGGATGGTTGAAGCTTTGGATGTGTGTGTTTGAGTTGGACAGCAGTGCTTCCTGTGACGCAGGAGTAAAATATAGCAAACCCCTTAATCTTAACAGCTAAAACTCCAGCGAATATATTAGACCAAATGAAGCCTGAAACACCAGAAGAATAAAAGACTAAACCGAGGCTAAAATATCAAAAAACAATGGATGGAACGAGGGCGAGAATTCCAGAGAACATTAGCCAAAACTGAGATAAAAGCACAAGAATTAATGGTCAAATCAGAGGCTTAAACACAACCAAATGTTGGACCAAACCAGGGCTATAAAACCACAATTTATTTGACCAAACCAGGGATAAAGCGCCACAGAATACCGGGACTAAAACACCAAAAGGATAGAAGGTCAAACCAAGGCTATATTACCAACACACAGTGGCCCAAACCAGATACCATCCAACAAATACCAGGGAATATTAGACCAAACTAAGGCAAATGCACAAGAAAATATTGGACAAAACAGGGGCTGAAACACTAAATAATACGTGACTGAACCAGGGCTACAGCACCAACAGAAAAGACCAAAAGAAAGCACCACAAAGCTAAAACATCACTAAACAACTGCCCAAACCAAACCAGGGCAAAAACACCACCACGTACTGGACCAAACCAGGACCAATACACCACAAAATGTGACTAAACTAGGGCTAAACCAAAACTCAATACTGGACCAAACCAGGGCTAATACACTACAGAATACTGGGCCAGAACAGGGATAAAACATCACTGAATATTGGACTGAAACGAGAATAAAGCACCAACAAATATTGGACCAAACCAGGGCTAGGACACGACCAAATATTGGACCAAACCACGGTTAATACTTCAACAAATATTGGACCAAACCAAGTTAATACACCAACAAATATTGGACCAAACCAGGGCTAAACTACCAACAAACATTGTACTAAAATAAGGGTTCAAACAACACCAAATATTGGACTAAACCAGGGCTAAAGACAAATGTTGTACTACAAGGGCTTAAACGCCACTGAATACTAGACCAAACCAGGGATAAAATATGAGACAATATTAGTCCAAACCGGGGCCAGAGCACCAGTGAATTTTTAACATAACTGTAGCTACAATGCCAGTGAAACAGGTCAAAGCATCATTGAATCCACGTCCAAACTCGAGCTCAAGCAAATACTGGATTGACCCCTATTAAACACAAAGTGTACTGCAATAGGACAAACGTCCTTCTGCTTCTTTATTTATTTTTGTTAATGTGTGAGCGTTGAGAACTTGATGAGTTGATGAAGTACATCGAGGCTCCCAGCTGTTTGTTTTTGTCCACTTTCTGCCCTCTAGTGTTGAAAAATCACTTCATGCAGCTTTAACTGCTTTCAGCGAGGTCAGTCGGTATGAAAATATTCTGTGTGCGACTGTTTGCTGTGTCAGCACTCAGGGACATGAATAGAGCCACTCAGGCCGGAGGAACAGACTACACCTTATACCAACACCAGGTGTGTTTTCAGTCAGGCCGTCAGCTGAAGTCAACATGGAGGAGAGGAGAGAGGAGAGGAGTGGAGAGGAAGAGAGCGGAGGAGGATAAGGAGGTGTAATAGCAGTAAATCCATGAAAACATTTTCTCTTCTCTCTCATGGAAACTGCAGCTGAGAAAACACTGCTGGAAATTAGTAGGCAGGAACTACTGGAAGCATGCCTACACACACACACACTCTGAACATACCAACACACACATACTGGCTGTGTTTCATGCTGCTGCTCTGTTTTGTTAAACAAACTTCACTCCCATCAGGGAGAAACACTGAAGGTCTAAAGGTTCAACTCCTCTCCTCTTTTAGCTTGATATGCCATCTGTATTTTGAAGGTCAGTTTCAGAGTAATTTTAGATTTATTTTACATCAAGTTTTTGCACCAGATCCTCAAAAGTTCAGACTTAGCCTGCTCCTAAAGTGGAGGTTTATGCATCACTAAACTGAAATGGGTCGCACCACATGGAGGTGTGCTATTTACCCAGTAAGTGCAAGGGTTAACTGTCGCAGAGCAAACTGAACCTACTTACAAAGTACATGCTAGTTTGCTAAAATATCTCCTGTTTAGACTGAAGGTTCTTTGGACTGTGACTGACTAGTGTGACCAGACACTTAATAAAATGCTGTTTAATTATGGTGTTAATGGACCACTTTTGTCTTCAGAACTGCCTTAACTCTTTGTGTCATAGATTCAACAAGGTGCTGGAAACATACTTCAGAGATGTTGGTCCATATTGACATGATGACATCATCTGAATGTGGTTTTTCCAATCTTCTATCGTCCAGTTTTGGTGAGAAAACCCGTGTGAACTGTAGCCTCAGTTTGCTGTTGTTAGCTGACAGCAGTGGCACCTGGTGTGGTCTTCTGCTGCTGTAGCCCATCTGCTTCAAGGTTGGACAAGGTGTTGTTGCTTCAGAGATGGTCTTCTGCAGACCTTGGTTGGAACCAGTGCTTATTTGACTTCCTGTTGCCTTTCTATCATCTTGAACCAGTCTGGCCATTCTCCTCTGACCTCTGGCATCAACAAGGCATTTTGGCTCACTGGATATTTTCTCTTTTTGGGACCATCCTCTGTAAACCCTAGAGATGGTTGTGCTGAAAATCCCAGTAAAGACTCAGACCAGCCCGTCTGGCACCAACAACCATGGCACTTCAGCAGCTCGTCTTGACCATGTCTACATGCTTGAATACAATGAGTTGCTGGCACATGATTGGCTGATAAGTTATTTATGTTTATGTGCAGTTGAACAAGTGTACCTAACTTTTGGAAGATATACCACAACTTTTGATGCTACAGTGACTTCAGATGCCTCAGATGTTTCTTTGCAACCAAGTTTGCACATCACCAACTGCAAAATATCAAGTTGTTCCTAAAAACTAAAAAGAACTTAAACTCAGCAGTGGATCATTTACAGAAAGCTGATGTGGGTTTTGGATGGATGAAAAAATAAACTTTGCCAGTCCTGATGCAAAAACCTGAGGGTGCGTACCATTTCTATACAAGCTCACTGTTGTGGCAGTTCAACTTTGGACCCAAAATGCAAACACAACCAGGAAGCGGGGAATGGTTAAAGGCGGTTTATTGTAGTTTGAAGAAGTGGAGCTGAAGGGTTGAGTGAAATAATGGCTGAATGGCGAAGCAGGATTGAACAGTCCAAATCTGGAGGCAGAAGACAAGAACAAGGCTGGATGTGGTGCGTTATGCTTGAAGCTGGTGTGGCGAACCTGAGACACAGGATCAGGTTCAAAAAGACAGTGTGTGAAAAAACTTGAAGCTGACCTAGATGCCTGTACCGTAGAGGAGACTAAGCAGTCTGGATGTTTGAGCCGGGGTTTATTCTGCAGTGGACTGATTGTGGATGTGATTCAGGTGTGCAGGCTCAGCAGCTGCTGGCACTCAGGAGGACTGGCAGGAGGCCATGCCCAGCAAACACAGAGACAAACACAAGGGAGAGGCAAAGCTGAAACTCTAACACTTACAGCCAATAATGATCTATAAATAATAACAATACAAATAGATAAATCAAAACTAAGTACCTGTGTCTAATCAAGTTTTTATTATAAGATAACATGAGGCCAGCAGCAGGCAGATGAAGCCTGGCTTGTTTGTGTTACTGCTGACTTGGAAACCTCTGTTGTTTCCCTGTATTTTGTGGTGAAGGGTGAAATGATGAATTCTAATTCAAACAGTTTTGTTCAGTTCAAAGTTGTGGAGTCATAATGTGTTGCCTCTTTTGCTAAGCTAAGCAACTGCATCACTGTTCAAATGCCTCTTGTCAGTTATCAAATAATATCCTCCACACACACACCGATCAGCCAAATCATTCAAACCACTGACAGGTGAAGTGAATAACTTTGATTATTTTGTTCCAACTCAAACACCGTTGCAGATCAAGCAGTACTCCTCAATGGCAGTGGAAAAAAGCAGCACGCCACACCACAAAAACTGTTTAGAAATGGCCTGACGAGCATGACAAAAAGCTCAAGGTGTCGACCTGGCTTCTAAATTTCCCAGGTCCCAATCTGCTCTAGGATTCTTGTGATGTGCCGGTACCCCAGATGTACCCTAATCCAAGGTGGGGCCTCCTTGAACCGGACTTGGCTCTGACCTGTCGAGGCGTGGACACAGGATCTCTGGGAGTGTCCTGCTGTGTCTGGCACCAGTGCGTTGGCGGCAGATCTATTTAGTCCAGTGGGTTGTGAGGTGGGTTAATGGCACGTGCCACAGATGCTCATTCAGATTGGGATCTGGGGGATTTGGAGGCCAGGCTGACACTTTGAGGTCATGCTGCCCTTTTTATGAATTGAGTCGAGTGGTAAAGGTAGTGGATTGTGATTGTGAATGTTCATCTGTCTCTGTTTGTCAGCCATGGGACTGACTGTGCCCCGTCCAGCTGTGCCCTGCCTCCTGCACTATGTGTGCTGGGACTGGCTCCACCCGCCAGGTATAGCTGATGGCTGCAGTCTAGTGTTAAAGGACATTAAACACATTTGGTAATAACAGTGAGACCCTCCAGACAGAAACACCAACACACTTCAACTTTGACCATGTCGTCTAAAATCATGTTTAATGGTTCAAACTGCTGTGAAGAGTCCAGAGTGTTAGTATAGTTTACTGATAAAAGAAGTGTAGTACTGGGTGTTAGTGTGTTTACATGGACAGACTTTACTGTGTGATCATGACAGAGAGCTCTGTTTATCATCAGAGGCTGTGTTCAGACAGCAGGTCTGCTCTGGGAAGAAGGACGAGCCACTTTCACAGCAGACATCTTGACAGGTCACAGTCGGAAAAGCACAGGTGATGGTTGAATTCCTTTCAGCTGCTTCAGTGTATCCTGGTGTCGTCCCTGCTCACGGTCACACTGCCATAACACTTGACTATAACAGAGCTGTTGTTAATAGTATTAATGCCTCATTTCCACCTCATGGTTCAGCTCGACTCGTCTCACTTTCAGTACCAGGGATCTTATTTGTAAAACAATGCGTATACTAAAAATGTACGTACGGACAAAAGCCAAAGTCGTGTGCACCAAAAATGATTCAACATTTTCTACAATCTAGCCTCCACCTCACCATCTGCGTCGCCAATTTCCTGTCTCCAAAATGTTCGTAAGCGTGGTTCAAAGTTTCTTCCATCAAGTCTGTGTTTATACATCACAACTTACCATAGCGACAACGCAAAGAAGTGCCATGACATCATCTGGATGGAATAGATATAGAAAATACTGATGGTACATTAGCTATTTGAAAATAGCAAGTTTTTGCAGGATGTCCCATGTTGCATGATTCTCTCTGAACAATCAGTGGTCTGCTTTATTTTAACTCCAACTTTCAGTATCAGCTCAACTTGGAATCTCGACGAGGTGGTACCAAAAAGTACTGGGTACTATCCACAAGTTTTGCTAATAAAAAAACACAAAAAGAGTGAGACAAGTCAAGTAGAGCCGTGCTGTATCACACAGTGGAAATGCAGCATTAGCTACACCTGTGTTTTTCCAACGATGACAAATCAAAATGTATGCTGTGAAAAAAGCCCTTAAAATACCCCCCAGTATCCAAAAGGAAATGCATCACATCAGTGAAACAAGTAGTGTGCATCAGTACTGATTTAAAAAACACTTGTTACATGACCTAATCAACCAGACCTAACCAAAGAAGTAAAAGATGACAACTGATATAAGTGAATAGCAAAAACTCACTTGTGTTATTGATCGAGAGACTTTCTGATGAACGATTCATAATGACACTAAAGATGGTGGAGAGTTTAATGAGAGAGCTTGATAAACCTTTAGTTGCAATCAACAAAGACAATCTTAAAACTGTGTGTGTATAAATATGTAGTGTGCCATCCTGAATTTAAAAAAATATTAAAAATACACATCGAGAAGATGGTTTAAAATTGTATATTTGTCGGTGATTATTTTTCTTATTTTGTCCATAAATGGTAAAACACAAAAAAAATAATTGAATTTAAAAAAGGAATTCCAAATTTGTTAATAAATTGACCAATGTGTGTTCCATAGTTTCCATGTCACATTTAATTTTTTTCTTGCTTTAATTTCCATTTTGTGATCAATTTCATTTAAAGACGGCTCTCTTATTAATGTGTTGTGCTACACAGAATTTAAAAGAAGTCCAACCCACAGAGCAGCTGCAGGAATTCATGCCTTTTAAAACTGACCAACACAATAGTTGATCCAAACCCAAAAAACATCCGGAGACATACTCAACACTCTTCTGCCAGAATAGCCATCTACATCTACGTGCGTCTGGACAGTGTAATGCAACATAATCCACCTGTTGTGTCATAGGTTTACTTCTATGATGCATATAATGTTGGTGACATCATCACAGAGGAGTTAAATCTGCTGAGGTCATAGTTAGCGATGGTGTGTTATATTCACCTCTCATATAATGTAGGACCAATCCAGTATAACACAACCTTTAAGTGTGACCTCATTAATAAACATATAATTGAATCTATACATTATCAACAAAAATTAAAATTATGAATTTTGTGAAGGTTGAGTTCATGGTTGAGCTTGAATTGCATTAGATTGTACAGGTGTACCTAATAAAATGGCCACTGATCTTAGATTTCCTGTTTGGAAATTTTTAACACGAACATTTGTCTTTTTATGTTGTGGTGTGACATCGAGACCAGAGGAGGCGCTGGATCCAACCATAGTGAAGAGTGGAGCAGCTGATGTTGCTCTTGTTGCCGTTGTTGCCGTTGCTTGACTTGCTCTTGTTGCTGTCTGAACACAGCGTGAATATCATTCTTTCCTTTTCTGCAGAGTTCAGTAAAGTTTAGGTCGTGGCTACACGTCTATCACAGTCCAAAATGTCCAAGTCCAAATGGCTTTAAATGTCCTCCATCACATCGCCGTGGTAACATCCAGGATTATTACGGACTGTGACCATGGAGAGGAGCCGTGGCGCCAACATGGCCGCCACTTAAAAGAATTTTTCTTTTTCAAACAAAGTGTCATGTACATACTGCATGGCTGTGCGTAGGGTTTAGTACTACAGCTTTGAAGCTCCACCCCCTCTCTTGTCTTGATTGAGTGCTTTAGGTGTACACACACACACACACACACACACACACACACCACACGCATACATACATACAAACACACCCACACATGCACACGCTCACAAACACACACACTAAAACGCACACTAAATAATGTTTGTGCAAAGAAAATAAAAGACAAAACTCAGACCGCGAACAGACAGTCTGACAGATGAAGAGATGAACTACATTCAGCTACAACAGCCTGTGATAGTGCAATATCTACACACACATACACACACAATCATCCACACAGTCACACACACGCACACGGTCATCCACACGATCACACACACACACACACACACACCACACACACAGTCAGATCTCAGTGGCGACTCCGGCGCTGAGCTGCTCGGCCTTTCCCCTGCAGGATCTGATCCCATCTCTGCACACAAAGACAGACAGGAAGTGAAATGAATGATCGGTCGCTGCACACAATTACTCATGTTCCTGATGAGTCTGTTGCTATGGTGATCATCAGGGTTTCAGCCTCTGTATCCTCAGATGGTGATAAACAAGTGTGAGTTACTTTGAAAGAGTTTTCACACTAAAGTGCGCCTTTTTTCACCAACATAGAAACAGGTCTGTTCTGGTTCCCGCACCGGATTTTGAGTCACTCTTTTTCTGACCAAAAATAAACTGATTTAGAACTTGAAAATTAGAAGGACACGAGTGCACAAGAATTTAATGCTAGCTGGTACAAACTGAAGGCCAAAACACACGAGAGCGAACGCTGCATGTCAAAAAATCTGCCCTTATTATTTTCAATGCATAACCCCACTTGACGTCCATTGACGCTCCGAGACAAGTAGTTCCAAGTGTTCAACTTTTTATGTGATAAATGTGTCAGTTAATTGGAGTGTGTACGGCTGCATGCAAACTGGTGTATTAATGGAATATTTATTGTTATTAGCCATGTTAACAGCTTCATCTTTTATAGAATTTTTCGCAATAAGGGCAACAACCGGAATATTTCGTGCATGTAAAATGCCACAATGATATTTTTGGCAGTTTTTTAAGCTATGGGTGAATTTCAGACGAAGGTAAACAAAAACAGCCTCTCACTTCTTGCTACATGTGGCTAGATAATTAAGCTAACGTTGGCTCCATGACTTGGTTATACATTTTAGGAAGCTGTTAACAGCAGACATGGTGCACCTGAACAAAGTTTACTGCAAAACTAACTACTTCCAGTTTATCAAACCTCCAATCGAACTTACATTAAGAATGTCCACCAGGCTGCAGTAACACAGCTCACTTACAAAGTCTCCACCTGTGCTGCTGCAGGTGTGTTTATATAGAAATTCAGAGGAGACGCTGCTCTGAAACCATCAGTACCACTGTGTTCTGGATTAAAAAGGATCTGAATCACACCTTGACCTTCCTGCCCATTTTCTCCCTCCACCTCTGAGCAATGGAGCCGTCGATCAGCAGCAACCTGCAACCACAAACACAGCGTGAGGTTTATTCACAGTCACACTGAATTGTTTTTATAGCAGAGGTGAGCCCAGCAACAATTTTATGAAACATAATATCAGACTGAAACAAGTAAGGGTGCTACAATTAATCAGAACAGCATTTCACAATGTCAGGAAAAGACTAAACCATCTGAGTTTTTACAAGTTGGAAGAAGAAGGTACAAACGGCTGGATCAGTGAGCTGGATAACCACCAACTGGAGACCTGCTTTACCCAGAAGAGCCTGCATTGAGCTCAAGTTTGAAGATCTTATTGACTAGCTGGACCAGTTTCCTGGAGGAAAATCTGATGTCAATAAAAATACTTTTACAATCTGTTATAGCTCCATACTCATACCTGGACGTCTCCTCGTTCTCGTAGCCCATAATGAGGTACTCCTCCCCGGGAGACAGAGGAGGACACAGGCAGGAGGAAGAGTAGTAGAGTGTATGCGTCTCCTTGGGAATGTTGACCAGAGAAGACTTGAGCACCTCCTTCACCTCCACCACCGCTGTGGGCTCCAGGCCGCGGTTCCTCACCTCCCTCACTCTCGCCCTGATCACTAAAAGGAGAGAGTCATCAGCATACGTGGACACACTGGACGATTCAGTGCTTTCACACCTGCCGTGTTTGGTTTGGTTCAGTCAAACTAAAGTTTATTTGCAGCCTAAGTGTGGGTCATTAGGGCAGGTGTGCACACCAAAACAATCAGACGGAGACCTTATTGAAGAGGTAGGCCCCGATCACACAGAAAGTGTTTCAGCAGCTGGAGGCGGCTTTTTGTAATTGTTTTTAATGAGAATGAAGCTTTTCGCTTGCTGTTTTGCTACATGCCTCATGGTGTGCACTCAAGGCACCTGGTGTTTTTGCTGAAGTGCTCTGAACTCCTCAAGTTGGAAAAACTTTGGAGTGGAAAAGTGACCCACGTCGTCTCCACTTTCTTTCCCATTGTCCATCGGATGATTTTAGAGGCGGTGGTCACAACATCAAGTTTACAGTTGGAACCAGGTAAACCTTTATTGTTTTTCTCAGAAAATGCTCCCTTAATGAATTGAACAGGAAAGCACAACAGAAGCTTCAGGAGTAACAGATCAACAAATTAACAATTAGCATCAGTGCAGCAGTGCGAAACCAAAAGCTGCAAACATGGAGGAGAAACCTGCAGAGCCAGTAACAGTGTGGTCCAGCAGGTTGGATTCAACAGCAAAACCAGTGTTAATTAGCATAGCGAGAGCGCCAGCAGTCAGATTATAGAGACCACCATGACGTGCCACCATGCTTCACTGAACTCCTCTGCCTTAATTATATCTGAATATTTTGAAAGTGAGCTCTTGTTTTTAATGATGGCTGGAAAAAAAAAATCCGAAAATCTTCCCCAAATGGATTCTGTGGCCAGAGGCATTAGTGAGCTCCAGAATTCCACATGGAAATCTCTGCTGCTGGATTTGCCAAATCATCTGGAAAAGCCTTTCTGGGCTTTTAGCTTTAGTGTGTCTAATTTAATCTAAGTAACCAAACGGCCTCGGCACCAAAATCTTTCCCTCGACATGAAGGAGAAAAACAAGTCAGAGAGAAAGAATCCGCTGAAGAGTTTCGTGATACTTAAAAGATTTTCAATACGGCAGTTTTTTGAAGTGAAGTAATGTGCATTTAGACTTTGATGTTTATCTCACATGATGATTGGCTGTCTGATGTTCGCACCACATTCTCACTTTAAAACCTTAAAGGGTTGATTTGGAAAAGTACCAACAACCTGATTCGAGCAGGCTGCCTAACAAATTACATCCCTTCTCATAAACACATGTGAGGTTTCTAGTGATTTGTCTTATTATAACAAACAATGTGATATAAACCCTAAAAACCTGAACACTGCTGAGATCTCAGAGCTGCAGACTGACTTTTGATTCTCCGTGGGATTAGCAGGAATGGAAACACTTCATCATTAAGGGATGGATTCAATGCTCAGATCAATAACATGATTAGATCATCTTGTACAAAGATAGCCGACAAATCGTCAGCAGGTGTCATATTTGTGAGAACTTGTCCCAGATGACTCACCATAGTTGTAGTTGTTCTTCACGTAGGTCTTCAAACACATTTTGACCGTCTTACACCTGCAGCGATCTACAGACACAGACGCAAACACAAAGAGGGTGATCAAATACTTTTAGAAGTACATCAGAAATAAAATGTGTTCAGGTTCCCCGTCCTCCTGGTTGGGTGTGTGAGGGTTAAATATACACCACAATACCTTAGACTTGTATTTAATTCGCTTGAACAGGTCATGAGGTATCCAAAACCACAACTTGTCATTTTCACACTTCTGTTTTTTGTATCAATTACACAAAAACAGTGTTGGGGGCTACGTGTTACTGCACAATATTTAACATTTTACCATGGTAATATAATGCATTACTAATAGAATTTGGGTTAGTATTATTACATTTACGGTGTCAGGTGATAGTGTGCGTTATCATGTCTAGAGTGTTTCCATTCATATACCTACACCATGTCCCTTTTTTTTTGTCCTAAGGTGTTTTTTTGGAAAGGGCCAGGCCAGCTGCCTCCCTGTTTCCAGTCTTTATGCTAAGCTAAGCTAAGAGGCTGCTTCATTTTGAAATGTTCTTTATACAACACTCATAGCAAAATATGAAACACTGTCATCTTGGAAGCACCTATTCTGTGGTCCTCTGACCCAGGTTAACATCGTTAACTGTCGGCATTGTTGCTGTTGTTAAAGCTGCAAGCCACCGACTCAGCCCCCTTCATGTTGAGAGCCGTGTGCAGACAATCCCTGCAAAGAATCTGACGCATAGATAGGCTCTGAATGTCGCGTACAGCTCCTTTAACGTAAGAGAGGTCAGTGTTCTCACCCAACTCTCAACAAGAAAATAAATGTGGATTTCCCAAAATGTTGAACTATTCCTTTGACCTTCTATCGGCCAATGAGGAGCCTGGAGTTAGACACAGGTAAACAGACAGGTTACCTCCGTTTGGTCCTCTGCAGTGGAGGTTGTTGGAGTCCATTGGAAAGTCTGGACTGGATTCTGTCAGAGGATAAACCCAGAAAGTAAACTGGTTAAACTGGTTTCTAGACTGTGTCAGATGCACATCAGCATGTTAGTGAGGAAAACATGATTTCCTGGAGCAGAACTCATGAGATGCATTGTTGCTCTGTCAGTCGTGGAGATTCTGAGCTGGTTTGTTAGTTTTGCATCCAACCTGATCGACAGGATACCTAATCAAGCAGCGAACAAGCTAACGTCTAGGAAACCAGCTTGGTCAGAGAGAAGGTCGAAGGTCAGCCTCACCTGGGTTACACCTGGCTGGGTCCTGGTAGTATGGATCTACAGAAACACAGAGAGACACCGTCAGTGTCAGAAATCATGTACACAGAAGAACAAATATGAAACCACCTTGTGGTTTTGGCAGGTTTCCTTCCCTGTCTCAACGTCCTCTAGAGGCTGATGTGGCCGTTGCAGCTACAATACGAAAGTGTAGCTGTTGGTAGACATCATCTTAAGGGTAGAGGAGTTTAAGTGTCTGCATACTTGGTTAAAATGCAAGATCTAAAGGTGGGTTGGTTCAGCCCTGGCCATGAGTGTGACTCAGTGCAAAAGAAAATGTAGTCAGTCAATGTAAGTGTTGGTTGAGGAGAGTCTGTGTCAACGTAGCCCTGTTCAGCAACCAACCACTGACGGACGATTTCATTTATTTTGTGTGCTAACGTCGATTTTTACTGGCATTTAGCGGGTGACGAGTGCTAATTTTGGACGCTATCATTAAGTTTTTCTTCAGCTCAGAGGTGGGTTTTTTTTTTGAGTTTCAGGCGGGAAGAAATTCTTCGTAAGATGTCACCAAACTCTGTTTACTGCTTGGCTGCGGGTTTCCTCTGGCTGCAATTCGCTGCCACAAGTTTGTATCTCCAACTTTTAGTTTGGCCACACTTCACCGCAGCTTGTTGAGCTCGGAGCAGCCTCGGCAGCTTTAGGCACTGCAGCTTGCAGCAGGCCACACTTGGCCACTGCTGCTTGTGTTTTCAGAAGGAGCTTGTGATAAAACAGGCCTCTGTTTGTCTGAGTGCAGCCTCACAGAGCTGCAGAGTTGACCTGTCGTCACCAGGTGAAAGATTACTTTCCATTTGGTTTGATTTTGTGTCTGCAGAGCTTTACTTCTGGCACTGCACTCTGTGTCACAGCGTCTCCGAATGCAAGTGAAGGAGACAACCAGGTAAACTCTCTGTGGCTGCTTCAGATTTCTGTTCCGCCCAGAGACAAACTTCTGAGCAGCAACTCTCAGCCTGAAGAGCGTCCACTGAGCGATCCACCCTGGCTGAACCTCAGCAAATCAACAACTCACACCGAGGGAAAATCCCCAAACCCCGCTGAGCCGAGCCGAGCCGGGGCCGCGCGGAGATACGTGGGCGTATCGTTATGGAGGTCAAGGGGATTGAGATTAGTTTTTTTTTCAGGACTTGCTGGTCCAGGGCCTGTTTAAAGAAGCAGAGGACAGTGAGGGTTTTATTGAGCGTAAAACGAGTGGGCCGCCTGTATCAAGGAGCTCTTTGAGAAAGTCAGTGGGAGTGAAGTCGGAGGGGAAATGACTCACGCTATCTGTTCGAGAGGGAGCAGAAACAAACTGCTGAGAGCAGAAACATGATAGAAAACACCGATAGGGCTCAGTTAGGCAGGGAAAAGTGCTTCCTGATTGTCTGTGTTTTTCAGTGTAGAGAGTCGAATATTTTTTGTTCAGAAGTTGGCTCCACATTAAGACATTTTAGATACATTTATTAAGTAATATTAATATCCAGTCGGTCTCAACCACATTTCAACTCTGTAGGCCTTCTAAATTCAAACCAAATAAGAATTACGGTTTAAAATTTTTGTTAAGCATTTGGTAAACTGACAACAACTGCGGAGAAATTAATAAATATATAACTTTTTGTCGACTCCATCAGATCTTACCTCTGACATCCATCATGCATGCTATTCAAGAAAAAAACAAACTGGGAGGTTGGCACTTTACAGGGTTTAATAGTCAAGACTTAAAATAAAAATAATTTGAAAAAATAAATAATAATAATAATAAAAAAATCTGAATAAAAAAAAATTAAAGTATTTCCCAGCAGAACTGAAAAGTTAAAATCAAAAACCTTAAATGAATAAGATTTTTTCCAAATTCTTGAGAATGAGTGAAATAAATTAATAATGATGACAATATGAATGATAAACGTAACACCACCTGGTCCCTCTGCCTTGACGATGGCCTCGGGTGAGATGCAGACTCCGCGGTCGTACAGCGGCAGCTCGCTGCAGGCCAGGCTGTCGGGCCAGCTGTGGTTGTAACGCTTCATCACTGGCTCACAGCCGTACTTCGCCCTCTCACACACCGCCTTGCACGGTTTGATGGGCTCATGCTGGAAGTCGATGGTGCAGATGGGAGCGTACATGGCGCACAGGAAGAAGAGCAAATCTGGACTGCAGCCAGTACCTGAAAGACACAGATAGGTGTGTTACCAGCAGGGTGAGGACATATTTGGTAATGTTTGTCAGTCGAAGTGGCTTTAAAGCACTTTTAAATACTTTCTGTGTCAGGATTATAAACTACAGTATTTTTCCTTTTCCATTTTTGGATGTATTTGGGGAAACACTGTCTGTGCTTCAGGCCTCTGGGTGGATGTTTCCCATGGCAGCGGTCGACTGACATTTAAGAGAGGACTCCCTGCTCTTACATCAGTTAAGGGACGGTGCGTTCAGGGACATCTGGCTAACCACACAGAACTTGCTCTGACCGCCACCCCGCTGTACATTTCACACAGGATGGGACCAGAAAGAGTTCAGCGCTGGGCAGAGGAGGACTCAGTGTTTTTACTGCAGAGCAGGACTGAGGTTTGGCTGCACTGCTTCACAATGGAGGCACAGAAATACTTTGAACTAGTGACCTGAAACAGCTTCCTGGTTTTTGGCCTGCAGGTCTTTCATTAGGACATTTTTCTGGTTAAAGCTCATTGCCTTTCCACTTTCCCTCTCCACTCCTCCGACCACAGCTGAGCTGCGACTTCAGCCAATTCCTAAATGTATTTATTGAACACAGACGCATCACGAAATATCTTGGCAGTTAACGAGGTCGTCCACATGCCTTTACATTTGATTCTCCTTTACAGTAAAGAATATTTAAACATGGGTCTTTGCCACAAAGCTCAAGGCTCAGCAGAGAATGCTGATGACTGCAGCCACAAACTTTCCCATCATGCGATGAGGTTGGTACAGTTAGATAACCAGTTGACTCACCGCAGAGTTCATGTGAATACTGTAGCTGCAGTTTAAATACCTTCATGACATGCAATGTGGCCACAGGGAGGTATGTCGGACCTTTTATGAAAAGAAACCCACAATGGATCAGATGTAGTTAAATTAACTAAATAACTAAATAAAAAATGGATAAAACAAGCTGCTCTTGATTGGTCAGAATGTCCATGTGGGGAAAATCCAGGAAGCAAAGCAAACGTTGAAGAAGAGAACACTTGCAAGATAAATGTGACACTTTCTAATGTCACAATGGAGGGACAACTACGCAGGTTGATTTTAGCGCTGCTCATCGTGGACTATATTGCTGTCATTGTTCATTTTAGTCAAACCATACAGTTTGAAAACGAGGCTCCAACTAGAAAACAATGTTTTGATGCATTGGATGTGCTGAATGTGGATATTAAGGCAGTACAGGAGGAGGTGCACATTAATAATCCTCCAGGACTGTAACATGCTCATGTTTAACCCAAACAATGACTGAGATCATCTCGTCAAGAAGGTCTCAGTCCGGTTGTTTTGAGTTTGATTGTTGCGTTCACAGGCTGTGGCCTTATGGGTAACCTCTGAAGGTGTGATGTGTACTTCATGGTGTGTAATGGGAAGCAGCTCAGCTCTCTTGGGGTGTCATGGTGAAGACAGCAGGCAGCAAAGGGTGATGATAGTCAGCAGAACTGGGTGTCAGATGCTGTTTATTATCCAACAAACCCTTCTGTTAGAACACACTGGAGCCTGGATGCTGTCACATCTTGAGATATACAGTATAATGGTCGCGCCACAAACCTACATCAGCTTTATATCCTGGTTTTAAAGGAATATCAATGTGGTAACAGCTTGAACTGATTTACTGATCGCGGTGAATCAGCTCAGGGTTCGAATACAGGAAGTGTGTAATATTGACGTCCTACAAATAGAGATATCAAGATAAAGTGGAACTGGAGACTTACAGTATATAGTTTACAGATGGAGATAGTGTATGTACAGAGCGTGCAGGTTTGCAGCACAGCGTCATGAGCTCAACTTATCAGAAACACACTGAGGTTCAGTATCAGCTGGTGTGTACAGAAGAAAAGTTTCTGTCGGAAGAGCAACACAAAGAACTGGAAAAAAGAAAAGGGTCACCAGTTCCAGTCTACAAAACTCACCTGTTCACAGTTTGGTGGCACAAACTAAATGGTGCGGAGGCAGAAATCTCAACACAAAAGTGTCTCTGTGGTCAGAGGAAGGGAGAAAATGTTTTTTATGATTTAGCTGAACTTTAACATTCAGGCCAGTTTGTATCTAAAGACCAGCAGCATCGCTCTGAGTTTGTTTTATTACCTTTGGACTGAGGTGAACTGTAAAACAAAGGTTTGGCAGCACTGCAGCTGGACGGACTGAGCCTCCTTCATACTGAACATTCAGACAGTAAAACAACCTAAACTCAACAGAGGAGAACAAAAGAGCAACACGAACACACCCTATGTACAGAATTTAACTTTAACCTGATAAACTCCTGACATGAGTCCACATGTTCAATCCAGACTGGCATGATGACACTCATGGTACATTTCGGGCGTGTCCAACTCAGCTGTTGCTGGTTAAACGGTGCATTATCCAGGCGCAAAGTAAGACACGAGGCAAAAGGGGTTGTGTTTAGTCCCTTAATTAATCATTGGTGTGTTCTGGACGTAACATAAATCCAGCCACTCAAGAGTGTCATCTCCCATTACCTTTAAAACTCAGGTATTTGCATTTTAAACTTGGCAGAATGAATAGAACTAAACTTTTAGCGGAAACAGAAAAAAGAAAAAGAGGCTGGATCATGGGGAGAACCACCAGTCGGTCCAGGAGCTTCTCCTCCATCATGGACGTTTCCAGGCATATTTTGAGATGACTCTGATATCCAATAACTGCTACCACCAGTTTCTCCTCCATTGTTTACCAACTGTAAAATTGTTGTCGTGACCACCACAGAAGCCCCGCCTCTCAAAGCATCCGATTGGACAATGGGAAAAAAAGGAGATGACTTGGGGCACTTTTCCACTCTGAGCTGAAGTTATTCAGAATTCAGAGCGCTCTGACAAAAACACCAGGCGCCTAGAGCGCAGAAATGCGAGGCGTGTAGCAAGCAGCTCTGCAGCTCAGCTCTGATCTCTGCTGTGTTCACAGAACATCATTAATATTTTCCGAATGAATGATGTAACACATGAAACACATCTACTCATCTCTATGTGTGTTAACAGCAGAAAATAGCAACACACCAACACTGCACCTGACCACAGTGTGAATAATAGTGGCAGCTGAGCTTAGCTGTGCGCCGAGTGTAAGACTTATTTTATAAGACTTAGCCTCCCAAAGTTCTGCTCAGGACTTACGGCCTTTTTTTCCACCAGCTTCTGTCCTATTTTGAGAGTTTCATCCATCGCTTCTTTTTCAGTTCTGATGACATTTTCTTCTTCAACAGCCGAGCTGCCCAAAACACATCAGCAGTTTAAGGTCTGAGGGGAGCTTTGAAATCACTGACACATTCTTTATATTAAATAACTGCATGTGTGTGTGTGTGTGTGTGTGTGTGTGTGTGTGTGTGTGTGTGTGTGTGTGTGTGTGTGAGGACTGTGGCGATCACAGAGGGCCGAACCTTAAACCTTAAAAAGGTGAGGCCAAGATAAAAGTGATGGAGAGAGGATTTCAAGAAGAGGAGGAGGCGTGATAAAAGATGATGAAGGCATGAAGAAGTGTGAAGGTATGATATTGACACAGTGATATGTTGTCAGCTCTGCTGTTCACTGAGTAAAGGTTGTGTTCAGGGTTAAATGTTTCCCGTGATTAAAAAATTTCCTGTTAAAAAAAAAAAAAAAAGAATGGCTAATAATAAATTTTCTGATGTTATTCTTTCTGTATTTATTAGATCATGAGGCAGTTGTACAAAAAAACATTTTAAATTTTCAACATTCATTCATCACTTTGACGTCCAGGTGCTTCTATAGAAGCGTATGATGGTTTTTATCATGTTGTCCTGAGGTTATTTCTGCTTCAGTAATGAGGAGGAAACACAGCTACCAGTGATGTCACTGGTTTCAGGAGCAGAAGAATTGTTCCTACACATTTATTTATCAAGTAGAGCAACCCTGTTGAAGGCCACTCTGCCGTCTGCTTTATGCGGGATGCATACTTAAGCATCGAATCGACACCATACCTACAGTGTATCCTACACCACTGGCTCCCAGCTGGTCCAGCCACAGCATCCAGATTCCTCCTTTATCAATAGTTTAAGGTCCAAACATTTTAATGTAGCCAGCATTTATGAGTCACTCACTCTACAGCAGGAAACAGCATTTCAAATTAAAACTCTATATTTCAAAATAAAGTGTGTGTTTTTGTTTTTTTTTACAAACTTGACACACTTGCTGTCCATTCAGAATGGACCCGCAACCATTCTGCAGCTGTAAAAATGTGCAATAAAGTGTAGCCTATACACTGAATAAGAAGAATGTTTTACCGTTTAGTCAACTGAAATGTTCGTCACACATATGGTCGAGCACCTTTTCCTCTAAATTTTGCCAAAAATCGACGGCAATAAATCATCTTGAGTCTCCCTCGCTAGGCTAGCATGGACTCTAAATCCAAAAAAGGAAAAGTCTTGGAGGAAATTTAATAGGGTGAGGACAGGTTTGTTTGCTTTTACCACTAACGATGCAAAGTTAAAGTACCGAATAATCATACAGAGCCACTGCAGAGTCGCCACCTGGTGGTGAAACATATTAATGAACGATGAGCTACCTTCATAGAAAGCTCACTTATGTTTTCCAGCTCCAGGCAGATTTTTTTTCAGAATCATTTTTGTCAGAAATTGTAATAGTTTCCGACCCGCGGCCTACGCTGTAGCCTGACGTGCACCTTCCCAGAAACCACATGTTGCAGTGATGCATTTCCTTCAGAGGAAACAGCTTCTATTTACTTTCATTTCACAGATAAGAAACAGTAAATTGTGAAGACGATAAAGCCCCTTCAAAACAATAATTTACGTTGTGTGTGTGATTTATCCTGGCTTCATTTGAGGAGAGAAAAACTCATTAATTCCCAGGATCTCATCTCCCATTTTTCAACCCGAGTCCTACAATGAGCCTTTACACTGTGAGCTTATTAATAACTTTGCAGATACTCAGTCATCTCAGACAGACTACTGGGATTCTGGTTTAGTCCGGGCGACGTTCATTACTCCGAATTTCAACCAGTGCTCTGTACTTTCAGCATTCTTCCTCTAACTAAACTGAGTGAGTGCGATGTTCTTCCAGGAGCTGCACAGCAGAGATACGTGGCCTGAGCCTCTCGAGTCAAACCAGAAACCAACAGAGGCCTGTAACTCTGACCAACTCTTCAACATTCGGCTGCTTTATCACCGACTGCTTCTGCAGGAGCCAAGTTTTTTTTTCCGTCTTGAGTAAACTCAATCAGAATGATGGTTTCCACAAAAATGTTTCCATGATCTCCGAGTGAACTGATGGTTTAAGGTTTCCTGTAGCTCAGACCAGATTCAGCTCTGCAAACGCTTTCATTCCTCCTGTAGATGTTAAACAGGAGAGGGAAGAAGAAGCCAGAGCAGCCGCCATGGCAAGTGACCCTAAACCAAATAAATATATATAGCTTTGGTTTTATTTGTCCGGGTTTTCAGATATATATCTCTGAGATTCTGCGTCAAACGTACCACTGAGCCCACACTAGGGCTGTTTGTAGGCGACCAATAAAGATGAGTTTACATATCACCTTGGGTTCGTCCTTCACCTTCTCAAAATGATCCCACACTTTGGATTTCCTGCCCAACATGTTATTAACTAGCCTGTGGAATAACTGCAGGTACCAGCCCTGGAAATTAACCTGACTCCTGTCTGACTGCTGAGCGTGGACACTTCCTGCGTCTGTCCTTTCCAAGTAAAGTCACACATGGTCCAGTCACATAGGTTTGGATTTATTTTGACAAGATGCAGCTCCTGATAGAGTTTCACTTGTTTTTCCTGAGACTAAGCAATCAAGCAATAATCAATCTTACCGACAAATAACTTTTCTGGTCAACGATGACGTGAAGCCAACGAGAGCGCAAGATAAGAGGCGAGGGACAAATTGGCAGGAGTTTCTTTTCTGTCTTGGTTTTTCACTGCAAATCAGCAAACAAACAACTTAGGCTGCAGCTTTTTGCAGACAGTCTCAGATGTATTCTTGTGTCTTTTCCCGAGAAACTTCTCACGTGTTTTGTCATCCAATTTGGTGGGAATTCCTCGCGTAAAGAGTAACTGTACACCCCTAAAAAAATCTTGCATTTACTGACTTCTGGTGGTTTACGTGTCATCTCAGTGATGTACAGGTGTACTACAGGACACTGTGACATCACTGGTGGGTGTGGTTACAGGTGAAACAAAGGCAGAGTTACTGTTCGATATTAGGAAGGAAAACACTGCCTCTGTGTTTAATATAAGTTGGTTGAACTATGAGCACCCAGCTGTGGTGGAGCAACACGACATCAGTGTTGCACAGGGAGCGTAAAAACTCACCATGAGTCAGCACTCTTTCTGTCAGCTGGGAAAAGTGAACTAACTTTTCTCTCATATTCTAACTGACCTGCATTAAAGCTACATCTGTCTCTGCAGCTTTCTGTCCCGTCTCCTCTTTTTTCTTTCTTTCTTTCTTTCTTTCTTTCTTTCTTTCTTTCTTTCTTTCTTTCCCCCTTTACATTTAAGTCTTTCACCTTTTTTTTCTCTTTTACTCTAAACAAACACAGACATATAAGGTAGGATTGCTTCTGTGATCTGCTGGCTACGCTGTAAATTAATTGTTTAGCTGATAAATTGTCAGAACTGCCGTCACAATTTCCTAAAGACAAATAAAATAAATATATAAATGCAGAAAAACAAACCCTCACACTGAGAAGCCGAACCTGAGAATATTTGGTGCTTTTTGAAAAAAAAAAGAAAAAAATACAAAAACCAAAAAATCTATTTTCATAATGTGCCGATTTTATTTTATTGATTTGTGTCTTCAGCTCATTAAATCTGGATGATGATGATATTTCAGAGGCTGTGCGACAGTGACAGCTGCCAATTAAACTATTTAATTTGTCAATTAGTTACTGAGAATTTTATTATCTTTACTCTCTGAAACCACTTTGAAGTCTTCTTACTATAAAATATATATATATATTTTATGATTATGTTCATCAGAGTTTGAATTTTTTAAAAGAAAAATATCATCAGTAGCTAATCTTTGTCCTAATCACTCTACCGTTTAGGTTAATTTAATTAGTTCATAAAATAATTTAGGGCTGCAACTGAAGATTACCTTTATTTTCCAAGAATCTGCTGAGTATTTTTTTGTGTAATCAATTCATCATTTGTTCAAATTATATAAAAAATATTACGTATGCTCATCATAATTTCCCATCCAAGTTGACAGATTTTTAAAAAACTTTTTTTGTCCAATCACACGTTTAAATTTTGAAGATACTGAGTTTATAATGAAAAATAAATAAAAAAATAAAAAAATAGAAATATTAACAAATTAGAGGCTGAAGCCTGAGGTGTTGTATTTTTTGCAAAAAATAAAATAAAAATACATCTATTTTTGATGACAATTCATTTTCTCATCAACTGAATAATAAATTAATCAATTAATCATTTCAGCTCTAAACTAATAATAAGACCTTTAAATGGTAATTGGAGTCACTTTGGAGACTTTTTCTTAAAACATAAAATTCCCGTATTAAGCATTTTTTTTCTTTTTGAAAAATCACAAATATGCAATTAATTTAACGATTTAAAAAGACAATTTGCCAGCAAACAAAAAACAATAAATGACTAAAAAAACCTACATAAATAAATAAATACATAAATGTAAATTGTTTGACCAAAAAGATGCTGAAAAAGTGTAATATGAACTCCATGCTGCACACTGTGCTCAGAGGAGAACTGGTAAATAAATAAATATAAAATAAAATGACAACATGAACAATGATGAAGTGTAAAAAGAGTGTGAGCTGAACTTTGTGTGTCTGCACAGGAGCCACTCCGTCAGTTAATGAAGCCCTGGCTCCATTAAAGAATTAACTGCGGGTGTAATTAGTAATTAGAGTAACTCACCCAGCAGCCCTTCAAACTGCTCGATGGCCAGCACCGCGTTGTCCTGCGTGCTGTGGTGGAGGTGGTTCGGCATCTTGGTCATGTTCCACGGCATGGACCGGCACAGCGGGATCCGCACCGACTCACAGGACGCTGCCCGGACCGCAGCCGGCCACAGGGCGCAGGACACGGCCAGCAGAGACACGGAGAGTCCCGGGGACAGCATGATCGGTTCACTGAGGCGACACTGTCGGTGCTCCGGTGAAGTGTCGGTCACTCACGGAGAGTTAAATCCAAAGAAGGACGTGATTTTCCTGCTGATTGAGCTACTGCTGCTGCTGCTGCTGCTGTCCGGTCTGCGGGCAGCTCGAGGAAGCGGGAGGAGCTGCTTTATTCAGGCTTTCACCTCCTCCTCTTCCTCTATCCCTCCTTCTCTACGACTCCCCTCCTCCGCTCCCTTCACCTCTCCTCTTCTTCTTCTTTCCTCTTCCCTCCCTCTCCTCCTCATCTCTTATCCTCCATGCTAAAAGATAGATTCCTTTTAGATGAAAAGTCAACACCAGTAAATCCGTTAAAAGCTCATAGATGTGTGTGTCATTACCGCTCATGGAATCAGCGGTCACATCATTTACTGAGGTAAAAGTACCGCAGCTCATAAAGTATCTAAAGTAAAAGTACTGCAGCTCATAAAGTATCTAAAGTAAAACTACTGCAGCTCATAAAGTATCTAAAGTCAAAGTACTGCAGCTCATAAAGTATCTAAAGTAAAACTACTGCAGCTCATAAAGTATCAAAAGGAAAAGTACTGCAGCTCATAAAGTATCTAAAGTAAAACTACTGCAGCTCATAAAGTATCTAAAGTCAAAGTACTGCAGTTCATAAAGTATCTAAAGTAAAACTACTGCAGCTCATAAAGTATCTAAGGTAAAAGTACTGCAGCTCATAAAGTATCTAAAGTAAAAGTACCGCAGTTCATAAAGTATCTAAAGTAAAAGTACTGCAACTCATAAAGTATCTAAAGTAAAAGTACTGCAGCTCATAAAGTATCTAAAGTCAAAGTACTGCAGCTCATACTATCTAAGGTAAAAGTACTGCAGCTCATGTACCTCAAGTATCTAAAGTAAAAGTATTGCAGCTCATAAAGTATCTAAGGTAAAAGTACTGCAGCTCATAAAGTATGTCAAGTCAAAGTACTGCAACTCATAAAGTATCTAAAGTCAAAGTACTGCAGCTCATACTATCTAAGGTAAAAGTACTGCAGCTCATGTACCTCAAGTATCTAAAGTAAAAGTATTGCAGCTCATAAAGTATCTAAGGTAAAAGTACTGCAGCTCATAAAGTATCTAAAGTAAAAGTACTGCAACTCATAAAGTATCTAAAGTCAAAGTACTGCAGCTCATAAAGTATCTAAGGTAAAAGTACTGCAGCTCATAAAGTATCTAAAGAAAAAGTACTGCAGCTCATAAAATGTCTAAAGTAAAAGTACTGCAGTTCATAAAGTATCAAAAGGAAAAGTACTGCAGCTCATAAAGTGTCTAAAGTAAAATTACTGCAGCTCATAAAGTATCTAAGGTAAAAGTACTGCAGCTCATAAAATATCTAAAGTAAAAGTACTGCAGCTCATAAAGTATCTAAAAGAAAAATACTGCAGCTCATAAAATATCTAAAGTAAAAGTACTGCAGCTCATAAAGTATCAAAAGGAAAAGTACTGCAGCTCATAAAGTATCTAAGGTAAAAGTACTGCAGCTCATAAAATATCTAAAGTAAAAGTACTGCAGCTCATAAAGTATCTAAAGGAAAAATACTGCAGCTCATAAAATATCTAAAGTAAAAGTACTGCAGCTCATAAAGTATCAAAAGGAAAAGTACTGCAGCTCATAAAGTATCTAAGGTAAAAGTACTGCAGCTCATAAAATATCTAAAGTAAAAGTACTGCAGCTCATAAAGTATCTAAAGGAAAAATACTGCAGCTCATAAAATATCTAAAGTAAAAGTACTGCAGCTCATAAAGTATCAAAAGGAAAAGTACTGCAGCTCATAAAGTATCTAAAGTCAAAGTATTGCAGCTCATGTACCTCAAGTATATTAAGTAAAAGTACTGCTGTTTTGTGTTATGTTGTCAGTCTGATGTCTTTGAAGTAATTGTGTGTCTTTTTATAGTCATGTTGTGTCTTTGTGATTGTTTTGCTCATTTCTGTGGTTACTTTGTGTCTGTTTGTTCCTTTGCATCTCTTCATAGTCATTTTGTGTCTCTTGTGTATGCAGTTTCTGGAAAAGGCAAAAAAAAAAAAAGCCAGTGGCCAGTGCAAACTTTCCTCACGTCTGGGTGTCGCAGCAGCAGTGCTGAGTCTAACCTGTGTAACGGCAGCAACAGAAAGTTGGGCTGTCCAGGCTGTCAGAGTTAAAGTTTGCACCGGCAGGATTCGAGTCGCTGCGGCTGCTGCTCTCCTCCTGGCGAGATGGTCTGTAACGCCGGGGAGAGTGAGGCGGAGGACACGCTGTGATTTGAGGCTCTAGCTAAGTTTATCTACACGAGGCTGCAAACGTTAGCTCTTTTTTAGCAGAGGGCTAAACTATTAGCATCATTTTCTCTCAATCTCTGAAACCCGTCTTCCTTTCTTGGGTTGCTTTGCAGTGTAGGCAGTTATTGCCAATTCTGGATTAACAACTTTCTCTGCAGGATTCTTCACATTTGAATCCGGCTTGCACCATCTGAAGGAACGTTCATGCACATCTGTATTTGTGGAGTTATCTGCAGTGATGTTATGAGGAAGACTACATCTCCCAGCATGCCTTGCAGGAACACTGCTGTCCAAAACTGTCCCCTGCTCTTCACACAGTTAAGTAATCGAAGTATCAACAGTTACATCTTAACTTAAGTAACTCCTTAAACTCCTGTTGACCAGTGAAGTGACCCATAGTGATGTCACTGATGACCTTTGACCCCTTAACAGCTCCGTTATTGGTCCATTAAAGCTGAATATGACGCTGCAAACTGTGTGTGTGTGTGTGTGTGTGTGTGTGTGTGTGTGTGTTGGCTGTAACTCAACCCTAACATGGGAAGCTCCTCCAACATCTGACAACCATTACTGCTATCACACACACACACACACACACACACACGCAGGTCTCTCCGGGTTTTCTGACTCATGGATCAACATGCAGAGAACTGAGTCAGCACTTTTCCCTTCCATCCTTCCTTCACTCCTTCTTCCCTCCTTCCCTCTCTCCTCCTCTCTCTCTCAGTTCTCATGATTTCATCTCCTCAAGTGTGTTTGTGTTTCTGACGTAAAAGGTGCTCACATTTGGCAGGAGAGTCTTATCACTGGAACACACACACACACACACACACACGGTCTCCTTTGCTCCCCTCTTCATTCTCTTTATTGGTTCCTCCTCTTCTTTTCCACCTATTTCCTCTCTTTGTCTCCTCTCCTCTTTTCACTTTTTCATCTCCTCTCCTTTCTTCTTATTTCCTTTCCTCTTTTCTCAATGTTTCCTCTCCTTGTTTCCTTTCCCTGTCTTTCCTCTCCTCCCCTCTCCTTGCATCTCCTTTGCTCTCCTCATTTTTCATTCTTTTTTTCCCTTGTTTCCTTCCCTTACCTCTTTTCTCATTGTTTCCTCTCCTCTTTTCTCCTTTTTACCTCTCCTTGTTTCCTCTTTGAGATGCAAAACAAACTTCTGCAGAAACCTGACCTCTGTATGTGTGTGTGTGTGTGTGTGTGTGCGCGCGCATGTGTGTGTGTGTGTGTGTGTGTGTGCGCGCGCGTGTGTGTGTGTGTGTGTGTGTGTGTGTGTGCGTGTGTATGTGTGTGTGTGTGTGTGTGTTGCGGGGAATGAAAAGGGTCCAATTTCAGCCAGAAAACTGTTTCTCTCTCTGTATGTGGAAATATTCTTGGAAACTACCAGAACCTTTTCCAACATAAATAAGACTGCAGCTGTCCACACACACACACACACACACACACACACACACACACGGCAATGCACAGGACTGAAAGTAATCTACAACAATTACAGATTTTGCTACAGAGCTTTAAAGCGGAGCCGCAGTTTGTCCTGAGGGCGGAGCTGCAGGAAAAGGTCATATTAAACGTTAGGAATCTCCAACGATTCAGCGTTTAACATTGTTGGATCCACGATGGACAGTTCATTCCTCACTGTCTTCCTCTTTGTCACAAACTGATGCATACATTACCCACAATGCAACTCATCTGCTGACAGATCCAAGTGTTCTAGCAGCAGCTTTAAGTTCCTCTTAAAACTTTAAAGGTTTTATGACGTGTTGTTCGACCACATCTGAAATTAAATTAAAACAGGAAGACATGACAACAAAACCCTTTAAAAGAACTAATAAACAGCTGTTTGTCAGACCGCTGGCATTTAACACCTTGCCCAGGGACTGCAGCTGGAAACTAGCTACTCAGCTGAAACTGGCACATTAACACAAACGTTCATTAATGTGCACTGTCCCTGTACAAATAAACAAATAAATGAAATGAAAATGAAACTGATAAAAGCACTTTGGTGCATAGTGTTCAGAGTTTAAATGAATTTAGAACTCAAGTAAAATCAGGAAACACTCTCCAATAAAAGAAGGGACTTCAGTTGACCTGATTTCCTCGGGCAGATCGTTCCAGAGCCTCGGGGCCCTGACAGCAAACACTCTGTCCCCTTTAGTTTTCAGCCAGGCCTCTGGAACAGACAAAAGACCTTTGCTGCCCGAGGACCTCAAAGTACGTCCTGGCATGTTCGGTACCAAGAGGTTGGAAATAAAGCTGTGAGAGAGACCATTAACAGTAATCAGTAAAATCTTAAAATCTCTTCTAACACACTCATGGCAGCTGAATTCTGTCCAGTCTGGAGTCGATTAATAGATTTTTGATTCAGGTGAGAAAAGAGGCTGCTGCAGTGATCTCAGGTGTGAAAAAGTGTCTCTGTGTCTGTAAAAGTCTAAATGGATGATATTTTTGAAATATTCCTAAGATGATGAAAGCTTTGTGACATAGTGCTCAAAACTTAAATTACTGTCAAACCAGACTCCAGTTGCTTTCACACCAAACGAACGATGCCAAAGTCCACTTGGAAACAAACTGAGACCCTCCTTTTTGGCGACAAATGCAGCACAGTCTAACTAAACCACACCAAACAAGTTGGGTATGAAAATGACACAAAATTACTCACTTTGGAAAGATATTTGATAATTATTGCGATATATTTAAACAGGGCATATGCTCACACTGGTCTGCAAGAAAATGAGAAATAGTTGGGGTTATGTGTACGAATATATTCATTAAATGAATTAGTTTTGTCAGCATCGTCTCTGTAGCAGCTCATAAAAGCAGAGATGTGGCTCCCTCTTGTGGATCTCATGGGAAACAACACCTGCAGATCGACCTGTTCATATTTCAACCTTTGAAGCCTGAGATTACTGTTATTATTTTATGATTTAATGCCATTTTTATACATTCGTCATTGTTTTGTTTGGTGTATTTGTGAGTTTTTTAAATGCAATAAAAGAAACTGAAAACGAAACACACCCTGTGGTTTATTTTTCACATTATTAAAATCATTTTTAATAGAATTGACTTCGGTGTAGGTCTGTTATTTTATGTTCTTGTGCAGATGTGTCTCTGTTAGAGAGCACTGGTGTCAGACAGACACACAGACAGACAGACAGACAGACAGACAACAGGTTTCATGTTACCCAGCAGCAGTTCAGTGTCACCTCCTGCAGAGTCGGCCCAGTCCACAGTCTAACTCAGGTGGGACAGACAGACTGCAGGACCACAGCTACTGAGACTGGATTTGCTTCTGGATCTGGTCTAATGTGGACCAGGTTTAGTGAGCACTAGGACCAGACCTGCCGTCTCACTGAATCAGATTTTTTTTTTCTACTCTGTAACAGATGATGATGATGATGAAGGACAAAGTGTGTTTCTTTTCTGGAAACTGATCTGGATCATCTCCCTGCTGCAGTTTCTGTTTAAACTGGACTACCAGCTGAATCAGAGCCATTCTGAGCCGGGCCGGGCCGGGCCAACGCTGAACATCTGAAGAAACAGGTTTTTATCTCACACAGTATATTATACATTATACATACAGTATGTAACATTCATAGACTTATTATTTTATGGAGGTGAATGAACAGTGAATGTCCTAATCTATGTGACTGTCCATCTAATCCACATTAAAGACATTCAGGACCATGTGCAGCAGGCTGGACAAGACAAGTGCTCACATGCTCTCATTAACAATGCTAACATTTGCTAATTAGCACTAAACACAAAGTACAGCTGAGGCTGCACTAAAGCATGTCACAGCCAAAGTACTGTGCACACGAACATGTTGACCTGATGATGGCGCTGGATGAAAAGTCAGAGGATCACCAAATTTATTACAGGACATCCTGAGGGGAACCTTGTGGTTCAGTCAATGATAAGATCTTAAACTGGATCAGTAAAAACTTTGACCTGCTGTTGGAAATCCAAAGCTTTGCTATTTGACTAAACAACCAAAAACTACATTCCCATCAGCCTCAGCTGTACCAAAGGTTAGCAAACTACAGCCCAGTCGCCACAGGAAAATGTTGGCTTTCTACATATCTGCAAACCACGACTACGTTTCATTTGCACATGTCATACGTATCATTTCAACGTTTCTAAAGTGAAGTAGTGAGCTGACTTTGTCATCAGGAGGTGGAGGGGATGATGGATGGTGTGACACCTAGGTGAGACATCTGCCAGGCTGCAGACCGCTGTTTGAGACCTTCCAACAACAACATTTTTAGCCCCTAAATGTGGGTATTGTTCAGGCACTTGTCACTGTGTTCTCAGTGAAGTTTTAGGCACCTAACGTGGGTGTTCTTTGGCAAGTTGTTGCTATTTTCCCAGTGGCTTTTTAGCCCCCAAATGTAAGTGTTTTTAGGCCTCTGTCACTGCATTTCCAGCAACATTTTAGGCACCAAATGTAGGACGACTTGTAGGGCATCAAACATGCGTATTTATTTGGAAACTTTTCGCTGTTTTTCTGGTGGCTTTTTTGCCTCCAAATGTGGGTGTTTTCTGGCACCCGTCACTGCATTTCCAGCCACCAAAAGTGGGTGTTTTTTTAGCGTCCCATCTCTGTCTGTCCCGTGGCTTTTTACTCTCTGAATGTGATGTTTTGTGGTGACCCTTGTGCCATGAAAGTGGTTGTTTTTTACAGAGACATCACTGCTTTTCCAGAGGGGATTGTGCCCCTAAAACCAGGTGGTTTAAGCCAAAACATGATCTTTTTTTAATCATAATCAAGTGGTGTTTGTGCCTAAACCTAACCACGCGTAAACCACAGCGTTGTTTCAGCAGCAAGTTTCAGCATATCCCTTACATGATAAAGTGCAAATGTAATGTAGCCGTGGTTTGCAGAAACAAATATTACATTTTTTCTGGTGACTGAGTTGCTCGCTGTAGTTCAACTCCAACTTATGTTATTTTCTGTGAGCCTCACCCTGTAAAGTTATATCTACTCCAAATATCATCCAGCTGCCTTTCACTTATCATGCAGGTTCACTCCAACCCAGCCCACTTCAGTCTAGTCAGGTCTAGTCAGGTCTAGTCATGCAGTCCCTGACTCAGGAGATCCAGAGTTTCTCCCGGACGCGACTGAGGAAGCAGTGCACCCGCGTCACGTCACTGAGCGGCCGTCGCATCATCGAGACCTGGAAGGGTTCAACCATCACTGTGGTTGAAGACCCCGTCCCCCCAGAGAAGGTGGTGGGATATGTCCCGGACACTTCCTGGGACCTGCAGGTCGGCGTCATCAAGCCCTTCCTGCTGATGGGTGAGTCAATGCCACACATGACAGAATGACTAAACACAATAAACAACTGTCAGAGTTCTGTCACTGTCCCCCATGTCAGAAAATCCACCCTTTGTTATTTTTGATTTGATTTGTGTTAGACAGGTGGTGGATGGGGAGATATTTGAGCACACTGCACTAAGTGTCTGTGATGTCACAGCTCTAGTTCCCATAAAACTGCTCAGTACAGTTTGTCATGACGTCTAAATCATAATTCTGATCAGGCCAACAATCATAAACTAACTAGCTAACTGAAAACCTTGGGGCTCGGCCCAGGTAGCAGCCGCTGCAGTGGATGGATGGGTCCACCTCCTCCCCCTGCTCTGTCCTGGAAGTCACCTTCAGTCCACCAACACTGATTACTGTCAGCTCAGAGCAGAGAGTAACATGAGCGCAGACGTGGGGGAGGCCCAGGGGAGAGGTGACCCATCAGGGCTCAGTGCTGGACCATAAATGACCCCGTGACCTGAGGTAGACGCCGTGCATGCACACAGCAGGGAACTCCATTCCTCAGGTTAACGTTTTGGTTCAGCACCCTGGACAGCGTCTTGTGCCAAACAAAGACAGTAATTCACCGTGTGTGTGTGTTTGTGTGTGTGTGTGTAGGTTCTCAAGATGCTGCACATGACTTTGGCACTCTGAGAAAACACAAGGTGAGATTCTTTCCCTTCAGATCTAAAAAACAACCGTCTTTCTACAGACTAATCAGCCGTGGCTTTGGTTTGTGCAGAGCACTAATGAGCTCTCAGACACAGGCTGACGTTGTTTATTTGTTTATTTAACAGGAAACATACAGGTAAACACTGACACAAAAGGATGCAGCAGAATTCATGCTAATTTACAGCCCCCGTCCCTGGTTTAGTCCTTTAATCTGGATAAAAGCAGCCAAACAGAAGCACAGAAGTGAATCCAATTAAAATGTATTCAGTGTTCACATCACTGTGAGTCAAATACATAATTTAGCAGGGATTCATTTAAGAGTCTGTTTAGCCAAATAAACCTGATTCATGGAGCAGATTAAGCAACATATGAAGAAATACAGGTGATAATTAAAACAGGCCTCTCAGGGTGAAGCTAATGAGCTAACTCACTGTTTCCACAGAGACATTATACTTGTTGTTTACATGACCCAAAGCATGATGGGAGTCCCACAGCAAAAACTCAAATCATATTTATCCTAACTTGAAATTAGAAAAGGAATAAAGGAAAAAAACAATGATAAAAACAAATCTTCAAAAAAACCCTAAACATCCATTTTAAGACAGTGTAATTAGTAAATTCATCCCTCAGCCCTTCGTCCAGACTTGACAGTTTTTCTCCCCCAAAACAGAAAAAAATATCCTCTAAACTGTGAGTGCAAACCTTAAAACTTTGGCGGTAAAGTGAACTTATTTAAAACAGTGATGTACTGTGAGAAAGCAGCAACCTGCTGGGCTGAGAAATGAAGCCAACGCGTTACTGCCAAAAACTGCAGTTCCTCTAACGGCCACTTGAGGCTGGCTCTGAGTGCGAGTCAAGTCAAACTTAACAATGTGCTTTTGTTGCACAAGAAAATAAGCATGAATACAAGTGTTTTACGAACATTGTGAGCAGAAACTGTGAAAACAGAAGTATATTTTGAAAAGACACAATGCACGTCAACAACAGGCGCACCCAGGATACGTAGAGCGTCACACGGAGACGTGAAAGTCCACTGACGAAGTGGCGATGTTTGACGAGTTGGGATGAGAACATGTGGAACACAGAGGGGCAAAACATAACACATAACTCACCTTTTTAAATGTCATAATGGCTTAAAGTTTTGCATAATTAAGGGTGGGCTGCTTTGACTGCTCCACCCCTCAACTCGGGATTTCCAGGGTACCACAGCTCCACCCTCTCATCCAAATGTGGTCACTTTTGGCTAATAAAAAAAGACGTTGACTCCAAAATGCCAAACATAAGGCTTCAAAATTGGAGTCCACAAACCAAGAGGTGACATTACAGTGGCTACATCCATTATTTTTTTACAGTCTAAGACTAGAAGCAAAGATAAGAGAATGACTTTTAGTCGCCTCTGACTTTCACTGTGAGCGTTCAGTTCATATTTGTCAGATGACATCATGATTATAAAATAATGATTTGTTCAGCCGGCGGTCTCTCCCAATCCTCAGAAGGTGATGTTGTGATGCAGATTTATTGTTTGCCAACTGAAAGAGGGTGAAGAAGAGGAGATTTAGCTGTTTTCATGATGTTTTCATGGTGGACAGAAAACTCAAAATGACTAATGTGGATGCAGATTTTATTCACACGAAAACAGAGTATCAGAATAAAGACGGCCTGATGTAGATGTAGCTTCAGACTTTTAATGATTTTGTCAAAAGGCTGAAAATAAAAAGAAAGGAGGAAAGAAAGGAAAGTGAGCAAGGAGAGCTAAGATGAAATATGAAGATACTGCTATACAGCTGTGAACATCAAAGTGAAGTCTCTTCCTCTTCCTCTTCCTCTTCCTCTTCAGGTGTCTCACATCTTGAACGTGGCCTTCGGGGTGGAGAATGTGTTTCCTGATCTGTTCATCTATAAGACCGTCAGTATTCTGGATCATCCCGACACTGATGTGCTGCTTTACCTGCAGGACTGCTGTGACTTCATCCAGCAGGCTCGCGCTGAGGTAACACTTCACTCTCACTGCTGCAGATTAAATCAATCAATTTATTATTCATTCATTCATTCATTCATTCATTCATTCATTGCACTAATACCCAAAGAGTGATAGAGAACAATGATATAAGACAGAAGGAGGCAGCAAAGCCTCACATTAAAGGAGCTTGAGTGTTTTGGCTTTTTTTCTCCCTTTAGATGATATTAAACATTAATCACTTTAAAAACTGACTTTCAGCGATTGGCCTTGACTGTCTAAGCTCTGCTGTTAACTTACAACAGAACATGAATCCTCTTCAAACATCCTGTCTGCAAACACAGCGAGAGACGTCTCACCCCTGCAGAAAAAAAGGCTCAAATCTCCAAGCAGATCTCACGTGTTGCTGTCGCACGTTTCACTTCACCGTGAACGATCATTACTGAAAAGAGAATCTGGCCGGCTTTAACATTGTTGTTAACACGAGTAAGAAGAGACAGGAACTTTAAAGTACTGGAAACTAACTAAATAAAGGAGGTGAGAGCTGCTGCAGCTGAGGTGAAACCAAATGACCGGATCAAGTCCAACAACAGGAAGCAATCCCATGAGGCCAAAGGATTATGGGAAGAAGGAGACAGACGTAAGGGCCTTAAAATGAGGGTTGACATGTGACACATGTTTGGACATCTCCTCTCCTTCTCTCCTCTCCTCTCTTTTAAATAATAGATGCTTAGTTTTGTTCATGTTTTATTAAATCTGCACACAGATCAGATCTCAGTGTCATACAAGCTTTTAGCGGCGAGGCCTGCAGCTCACCTTAACATGACACCACACACACACACACACACACACACACACACACACACACACACACACACACACACACACACACACGGTGAGTCATTAGGCAGTCATTAGGGGTGTATGATTACAGGAAGTGTGTGTGTTCATTATGATATGTTTCTGTGTGTGTGTGGGGTAACTCCAGCCCTGATAATCAAACTGATGCTTTTACTTTGAAAAGTAGGGTCAGATTACCCAGCAGGCCATCTGGCTGGTAATGACACTCACATATTGACGCTGTCATGACAACGACAGCATTATGTGACTACGTTCATGGCTACAGTGCAGATACATAAAGTGGTCGGCATGCTGAATGTGTTTGTGCCACAGTTATAATAACACAATTTACAGCTACGGTTTCGTGAAAATGTCCCGAAACTGTAGCTGCATATACCTCAAACAACTCAACCCAAATTCCAAGTCATGCTTTGCTCACATTTGTGGGTATTGTTCTGAAGTTTTGGGTCTTTTGAAGACACAAGTTTGGGCCAAAACCCAATTAAATACTTGTGACCCAAATATTTATTTATTCAGCCAAATTTTTGGCAGCAGGCTGAGCACAGCACCCCAGACGTCCCTCTCCCCAGCAACACTTGCCAGCTTCTCCTGCGATCCTGAGGCCAGATGAGACATAATCCCTCTGGCATGTCCTGGGTCTGCCCCGGGGCCTCCTACCAGTGGGACGTGCCTGAAACACCTCCAGTGGGAGGCATCCAGGAGGATCCTGATCAGATGTTGAACCATCTCAACTGACCCCTTTCAATGCAAAGGAGCAGCGGCCGTAGGTGAGGGTTGCGACGTAGATGGACCAGAAAATCAACAGCTTCGCCGCTCGGCTCAGCTTCACTGCAGAAGCTGCACCAAACCGCAGATCCATCCCACGCTCCATTCTACCCTCACTCATGAACAAGCCCCCGAGATATTTAAACTCCCATAGTTGAGGCAGGAACTCCACCAACCCTGAGGGGGCAATCCACTGTTTTCCGGCAGAGAACCACGGCCAGAGGGGCTGATTCTCATCCTGACCACTTCACACTCGGCTGCAAACCGCCCCAGTGCATGCTGGAGCTCATGGTGGGATGAAGCCAACAGAACCACATCATCTGCGAAAAGCAGAGATGCAATTCTAAGGTCCCCAAACTGGACCCCGTCCTCCCTCCGGCTGTGCCTCGAGATCCTGTCCATGAAAATCACAAACAGGATCGGTGACAAGGGACCAAGGTGAAAGTGCTGATGCCAAGTTTTGTGAGCAAAAACAGGCCTAAAACCATTAAAACAAAATGTACTTACCAGAAAAACAGAATATCCAGTTTTTATCCAGGATTTTCAGATCAACCAAATACAACCAAGACTTTTTTAGGCAACCAAAATGTTACAATTAAATTTCATGAGCCTTTTTGAGTTTCTTTTTTAACACAGTATTTTGGTATAGTTTTACCTGAATGTCCAGGTTTGTGCACATATCATCGAAATGACAAAAGCTTTGGCTCAGTTTGTTTGTGGACTTCTGGTGAAAATAGCAAAGAAATGCCAACCTTGAATCTATTACCAGCCCGTCTTGGTGGAAGACTTTGACCTTTTAAGTAAAGCCCTTTGTTTTCTGTCCTCAGATGAGGAGTGTGATACCAGCTCAGCTCAGGCTGCAGCACTGTGAGGCCCAGCCTGGTAACTGGGGCACAGCTGTCGTGTAAACCTTCCATGAGAAGGAAAAGAGAGGCTGTAATGGAGAAGCTAATGGACACAAACAAACAAGCCATCTATTAACTTAATAGAGGTGATGGAGGTAGTTGCGGTGTGCAGCTCAGCTCGACCGGCTGACGTTGACTCTGTTGTGTTGGTGTGTAGAGCCCCCTAATGTTCAGAGAGCATCGCTGCAAGTCAAGGTCAAGTTTCTTCTCATCGGCCTAGTTCCAATCAGCACTGGACCCTCATAGACATTAAACGCCACCTGTGACATCCCTTTAATGTGGGTGGGCAGGAGGGTTTTAGGGCTCTTTGTGATATCACCTCAGTTGGACAGAGACATTTCTGTGCACAGTGAAGTGTGAGGCTGAGAGTGTGTGTGTGTCTCTGCTGATAAGTAGTAACAGTTCTGTTGGACTAATTTGAAGTCAAATCCTGCCTTCATTAGACAAACAACTACACACGCTGCTGTTAGTGAGTCATTATCTGTGTTTTTAGTCAAAAGGAAAATGTCATCCTGCCAACTCCTTCCATGTTTTGTTTCTTTTTTCTTTATTTTGAGCAGTTATGCTGCCATATCAACATCCAAACCCAGTGCATTGTGGGTGTTCCTCTTTGTCAAAACCTGCAGACGTATGGAAAGTGTTCATAAAGATCTCAACAAGTCTGTGACGGAGCCTATAAATTTGTATATAATCTATAGAATGTATAGACAATATATAATACGGACATTTACTGTTCTTACTCTCAGCAAAACCAAGCTGTAAAACACATCTTGCAGGTAAACACAGTGGAGTTAAGCAGCTAAAGAGAAAGATACTTTCTCAGGAGTTGTTGAAGACTTAGTCTGACCCACTGGATGCAGACTGTGGCAACACATTCTCACTCCGACTTTTCACATCCAGATACGACGTGAAAGGCATCCTGGGTGCGTTGGTGACACTGTGTCAAGTTCTGCCTGTGACATGCATTGTCTTCTTTCAACGTACACTTCTGTTGTCACAGGAAATGTAATGTTTACACACAGTCTCTTTCAAAATAAACATTTTTTCCTTCAACAACAAAAGCATGTGGTTGGGTTAAGGTAAACAAGGTTCGGCTTTATAGTCTTACAGGACACAAACACTGCTCTCCTGGGTGAAAGTCGGTGTTTGCTGGACCCTTCTACCACCTCTCCTGCCCGCTCTACTTGAACTTTCGCCGCCTTAACTTTTGCTCCCTCTGACACCGCCAGACACTTTTTAACTATATCTTGCTGATGTTAACGGACACCTTGTTTCATCGGTGTCTGACCCCACAAGTCACTGGCGAAGTGTCGGATTTCATCAAATTCGGAGTGAGACCGGGTTGATTGTGGCTATGAGCCTGCCACTGTGATGCTGATTTAGACTGGCATCTCCTTCCCCTACACTACCTGCATGTTACTGTTTCCAGTTTCCCTTCACTATGAGCAACAACCTTCAAGCTTATGAGTTGATTTGCTACATCTTTTAACTCTGGCAGCAGCATGTACCAGTGACACTGACTTCACTAATGTACAGATCTGTTCCACATCACACGAACTTCTGTGGTATCATTGTAACAGTGGCAGTAACTCCGGGGCAGCAGTAAATCAGTCCACAGGGACTTGGGTTGGGAACTGGAGGGTTGTCGGTTCAGTACAAGAGAGTGTGTTGGAAATAGAGCTTTTTTTGCTTCATGCATCACTGAGTGGTAATAGGAATGAGCGGGTCCTGCTGCCAATGCTGTATCCAAGTCTCTTAATACCTCCATGGTGTGTGTGATGTGTTAATGTTAATGTTTGCTAACATGTGTGACACATCAGCTCTTTAATAAGATAATATGTTTTTGTGGAGTTTTTCTTTTCTTCTGAACTCAGCTTGCAACTTTAACATCACCATTTTCTGTTTCTCCCTCAGAAAGGTGTCGTGCTGGTCCACTGCAACGCTGGCGTGTCACGGGCACCAGCAATAGTCATTGGCTACCTGATGTCATGTGAAGGCCAGACCTTTGACGCTGCCCTCTCATTGGTCAAATCGGCTCGGCCGGCCTCCTCACCGAACCCCGGCTTCCTGGAACAACTGAGGAGCTTCAAAACACCTACAGTGAACGGATCCAAACACTGAAGGAGGAAGAGAAGATGATCAGGGTGGTTAGATAGTTTAATAATGATAATAATAATGATAATTAAATTTATTTGCATAGTACATATTAAAAACCAGCATCACGGTATAAGAGCTAATACGTTTGATTTTTAATGAGAAATATTGAATGTGACTGAAATAAGCTACATTTGGGATTAATTCAAATTTCAAAAGACATTTTCTCTCTTCCATTTAACTGTAGGCTTTTTATTAGACGTGCTTTAATTTGTCTTTTCCTTTGTTTCGGAGACAAAAAGACATAATTTTCTTGTCTGCGTGTTATTACTGATGATGTCTTCTTCTTCTTCTTCGTGTTTTGATGCTGTCATTCTGTCTGAGTCATCTCTGTGTTTTGTTAAATTAAATCTCTGCGGGGGAGTTTCGTCCTCTGCATTTGACCCATCCTCACTGTTTCGGAGCGGTGGGAAGCCACAAACTCCACAATGTTTTATTTCTAAAATGAATAAAAACTTAAGTGACAGAAGTAAAAATGTCTGCTGTATCTGCTCACTGTTATTACTTTGAGTATGACACCATCTGTCATGAAGTCTCACGCACGGACAAGCGCGTGCGCTTCATCTCTGCTCACTGGAATTCACAAGCAGAGACCAAACTCAGGCACACTACTCGCATACACAAATAATTTAAAGGTCCAGTGTGTCAAATTTAGGGGGATTTAGTGGCATCTAGTGGTGAGGATTGCAGATGTAACCAGCTGAAACTTCTGGTTAAGCAGGATTTATACTTCAGCTATGTTGAATGTGTGTTTAATGTGTGTTTCGGGTGTGTTTTGAATCATCTAAACTTTACAGCACTTCATAGAAATCCTGCTGTCGACTAGTGTTTTGGAGGTGTAACTGCAGAGTGACACACGGCGTAGGCTCTGCATAGAGCTGATGCACAAGTACAAATCCCATTTCATTCTAAGGAAACGAAAACACAACTATACTTGTGTTTTACTATTCTAAACGTGGACCCCAATGACTTCAATCCATTGAGAATTTCTGTTTTTGGATTCTGAAGGGAAGAGAGAAGAACCAGTTTTCCTCACAAATTCAACATAACGCGAGGTGAGTAACTGATATACTCAGGATCATTTAAAAGGTGAAGTCTTCCTTTAAAAAGTCCGCCACAGATTGTGTTTTAAACCAATTCATGGATTCATCCAATGTTCACAGAAATAGCCAGCAAACTACAGCTATTAAAATTCCTAAAACTAGTTGTCATGTCAGTCTGTGAATCGCTGGTTGCCAACTATAAACAAGAGGCTTTTTTGTTACTTCTGTGTGAAATCATTGCCTTGAATATTAGATGGTAGATCTGCTCCCATTATCACTGCATATGTGCAGCTGCTACCGTCCACACACACACTGACCCTCTTTATATGGCTGCAACCTCCTGCTTAAAGGGCACGAGACCTCGAAACACTTCTGAGTCTGAACAGAGCGAGAGAGGCAGCGAGAGGGA
This sequence comes from Epinephelus cyanopodus, assembly GCA_026686955.1. Lineage (NCBI taxonomy): Eukaryota > Metazoa > Chordata > Actinopteri > Perciformes > Serranidae > Epinephelus > Epinephelus cyanopodus. Next base: position 37,083,210 of record CM048927.1, on the reverse strand, counting down.
GACAACAGCACTCAGACAGACTGAGAGCTGCTGAGCAGCATGTGGATGGAAGCAGGAGGAAGATGTCTCTCCAACATGTGAAAGAACACAGAAATACAGAGTCCTGCGTCTGTGTGGAGTGTCCTCTTCCTGCTCCGGCGGTTTCTGCTGACGATGGGCTCCTTCTGCTCTGCTCTGGACAGGAAGATGGTGGTTGTGACGGTGACGCCACGTGAGGAGTCTCCTGTTCAGACAGTGACAGGTCAGACAGTCGTTTCCTATCAATTTATACCTGAATAATAGAAGTTCTTCAAACCATGAAAGCTTCCTGCTGCAGTGAGGCTGGACTCCTCTGTCTCCTCTGTGCTTGTCATTATTCATCACCTCATCATTCTGATATTGTGATGTTTGGCCCTGAGACAGTTTTAGTGTAGATGTAAGTATAATGTGAGTAGTGTGTAAGTACAAAGTACAGTGTTCCTATTCAATGCTGGTCTTTTAGGAAAGAAGATAATGTATCTCTAAAGACGTCCAGGTTAAATAAAAGTACAATAAAATAAAACAGGTCAAAGTTTAGACGCTTTCACAAATTGTTGTGCTATCAATTGATCTTAAAATGAAAGTATTTAAATTGTGTTCTCCATTAAATTATAACAGCATTCAGATTAAAGTTTCTCTGTGCCCACCTTAAATCTCAGTTTAACGCTTGGGTGTATATGGAAGCGAAAAAGAGACTTATAGTACTTTAATATTTAGCAGTCACTGAATTTATAGCATTAAAATATTTGAAAACCAATTTCCTCAATTTATTTTTTCTCAATTTACCTCTTTGAAGCTAAAATATGAAATTTTATGATTACAATTTGAAAAATAATAGTAATAATAATACTACTACGACTACTACTACTACTACTACTACTACTACTACTACTACTACTACTACTACTACTACTACTACTACTACTAATAATAATACTACTACTACTACTACTACTACTACTACTACTACTACTACTAATAATAATAATAATAATAATAATAATAATAATAATAATAATCCACTTGGTTTAATTCAGATCCAAAAAAGTATTTTTTTTAAATTTTATTTATTTTTTATTCTGAAGCTTGAATTGTTGAAATCATCATATTTTCATTTTAAATAGATGAATTTAAAACAAATACATTTCGATTTAAATATTTAAATTATACGAATACAGTGGTGTCTGAAGTTTAATATTCAGTGGTGGTTAAAATAAAATACTTGTGTCTCTTGTGAGGTGTACCTGCAGGATTTTGTGACATTACAACTTGTTTGGAGACCACTGTGAACTACGCTGAAAACTCAGTTTCTGTTTCTTGAAGTTAAACCACAGAAATGATCAATATTTCTGTACTAAATAAAAGATAAGCAAGTTTAATTTCAAGATAATTTTTCTCTAGTTAATTAAACCTTTTGTGGAAAAAATAAATCAGCCACAAGTTATTAGTCAAAGCAGATGAATGTCTCCTGAAACATGTCTGAAGGGAATCTTTCAAAAGTAGTTAATTAAACTGATGAAAAATTGTGGGTTTTATTCTGTCAGATGAAGGTTTATAAATAAATCTCTCCGCTCTGCCGATGTCATCGTACTTGTTGCCTCTAAAGCCTTTTGACTAACAAAGACCTGAATATATTACGGAAATGCACACACTCATACACACACACTCATACACACACACTCCTCCAGCCGCCCATGTGGTCATCTTTAATTGTCTCTCCAGTGTCGGTGCTGATTATGAAGAACGAATTAACAGTCAATTAGCCACATGACCAATCAGACAGTCTGCCGTTGCCATGAGGGTTTGTTTACAACCATAAGAGCCGTTCTGCTGAACAACATGGACACACACATGGACTGTAACACACATTAACACACTCTGCTAATCCAACTGTTAACGTCACAAGTCTGAGGACAGAAGAGAAAATCCCTGCCGAGTTATAAACTGCAGAATGTTTGTCTGACCAACAAAGAAGTGTGTGTGCTGTCAACATGAGGGACACAACCAGACTCAACAATCAGACAGCGGCTCCTTCTGGTCTCTTCTGGTCTTTAGCGTGGTCTTATCTAGTCTCTTTTTCTGTCATGTCTGCACACAATAATTTACTTGTAGAACATAAAAAGTTGAAATAAAATCTGTGCCATATTTGAAGACATTCACTTTCACCAGAATGTGCCACAATCTAATAAATTCATCGTTGAGTCCAAGTGGATGTTGGTGCCAAATCAAAAGAAATTCACACAGTGTTGTTGAGATATCGCTTTCAACACAATGGGATGGACACAAAGTGACATTAACCTTGACCTTTGACCACCAAAATATAAGCAGTTCATTTTTGAGTCCAAGTTAAGTTTGTGCCAAATTTGAAGAAAAAACAAAAAAAAAACTTGAGTTGTTGCTTTCACCACAATGAGACTGATGCACCTCTGACCTTTGACCACCACAATCTAATAAAGTCATGATTGAGTCCAGACGGATGTTTGTGCCAAATCAAAAGAAATTCACTCAGTGTTATTGAAGATATCGCTTTCAGCACAATGGGACGGACACAAGTCGCAGTGATCTTAACCTTTGACCACCAAAATATGAGCAGTTCATCTTTGAGTCCAAGTTACGTTTGTGTCAAATTTGAATAAATTAACTTTGGCATTCTTAAGTTGTTGCTTTCACCAGAATGAGACTGGTGCAAGGTCACAGTGACCTCTGACCTTTGACCACCACAATCTAATATCATCATCGTCGAGTCCAAGCGGATGTTTGTGCCAAATCAAAAAAATTCACTCAGTGTTGTTCAAGATATCCCATTCAGCACAATGGGATGGACACAAGGTCACAGTGATCTTGACCTTTGACCACCAAAATCTAAGTAGTCCATCTTTGAGTCCGTTGCGTTTGTGCCAAATTTGAAGAAATTAACTTTGGCACTCTTAAGTTGTTGCTTTCACCAGAGTGAGACTGATGCAAGGTCACAGTGACCTCTGACCTTTGACCACCAAAATATGAGCAGTTCATTTTTGAGGCCAAGTTACGTTTGTGCAAAATTTGAAAAAAGAAAAACATACAAAAAAAACTTGGGCATTCTTAAGTTGTTGCTTTCACCAGAATGAGACTGATGCAAGGTCACAGTGACCTCTGACCTTTGACCTCCACGATCTAATAAAGTCATGATTGAGTCCAGACGGATGTTTGTGCCAAATCAAAAGAAATTCACCCAGTGTTGATTGAGATATCCCTTTCAGCACAATGGGACGGACGCAAGGTCGCAGTGATCTTGACCTTTGACCACCAAAATATGAGCAGTTCATCTTTGAGTCCAAGTTATGTTTGTGCCAAATTTGAATAAATTAACTGAGACTGATGCAAGGTCACAGTGACCTCTGACCTTTGACCACCACAATCTTGAATCAGTTCATCTTTAGTCCAAGTGGATGTTTGTGCCAAATTTAAAGAGGTGCCTTCAAGGTGTTCTTCAGATACAGCATGATCCCTTGTACTGCACAGTACTGTGAAGATTCTCATGCTCTAAAAACTAATGACAGGCGCAGGTAGGCTTTCAGCTAAAACTGCAATCAGCTGTGTTTGAAACTATTATTGTTTCATTTTAATATCATGCAAATATTTTCTATATATTTCAATATGTTTTCTCCAGAAATGCACAAAACTTTCAACATCATTCCATCATTCAAATGTTGTTTGAAAACAGTGTGTCAGCCACTGAAACATGTGCTGCAGATGTTTCTGCAGGTGGTTGAAGATCAATGAGAAAAGAGTTCTTGGATTTTTTGATCCGTGATCACTGAATGCATTTTGTATGAAAGCAAAGGAAAATGATTCACAGTTTGGCCCACATAGACTTCTGAGGAGTTTTGACAACGTGACTTCAGTTTTGATCAATGCATGTTAGCAATCGAGCCCTCCTCCTCGTTTACTTCCTCCCACACAGCCTTTATATCCAGCTTTTTCTTTGTCTCTCATTTTACTGTCTTGTTTCGTTCTCTTTTCTTTTCTGCAGCCATTTTATAATCACCTTCTCCTTTAGCTTTGTCATTAATACAAGCTATTAGGTTTAGACAGGAAGTAATGAAATGCTGTAAAAACAGAGATCCTGTATCATATGTAGTGTCATTCGACTCAGATCACAACACTGAGTCAAAAATCAGTAAAGTAAAACTAAAAACTAAATAAGTTTCCTGTTGTCAGACTGTTCCAGTATCTGCTGTGGATCTTTTTAATTTCAGTCTCTTTTAGCTTCGTCTATTTTTAGCTCTGACGTCTCGTGTAATTTGTGAGGGTCAGAGTTATGTGGAAAATTCCTCTGAAGAGCAGGTGGAGTCACAAGAGAGGGGAGGTTGTGGTCAGAGAGAAAAGAATAAGATCACCCTCACCATCTTCCAATGACTCTGCACTTTGTGACCTTTATTCTACTGACAGTACTGTCAGTATCAACAGTCCACACCAGGGACCTCACAGAATCTATGAAGCTGTTGAAAAGCTTAATGGCCTGAAAAACAGTTTCATATTTTTAAAACAGTGTTGCGTTCCTCTTCCTCCATCAGGTGACTCTCTACAGCCAATCAAGGCGATGAGTCGGCAGCATCCAATCAGGAACAGGTGCAGCATCCGGAGGCGACCCACAAATCACTGCGCTGTGAAAAACCCCAGGACCTGGTAAAAGACTTAAGAACTTAAGATTCAAAACTCTTGCTGTCTGGCGATGGGCAGATGATTCTTTTCACAGTTTCAGTGCTGATTTGATTGAGTTGCTAATAGCTAATAGCAGCTAATAGCAGCAGCGGCTAACATGCGACACTGAGCTGTTAGATGATCCCCAAAGTCTCAGACTGACACTGAAACAGCTTTACTTGTCGTTAAACTCGTTCGTCACCGTTGGGTAATGTTAGCCACGTTAGCCCTCTCAGTGTGTGTGTGCAGATGGTTCTCATAAACTGTGTGTAGGTTTTCCTAAGAGGAGTCATGCACCCAAATTTGTACATATCCCATGTAATGATGAGACACTAATTCGGGCATAACCAATGTATTTTGGAAGGCTGTGATCATTTGACCAATGTGTGTGAAAGGAGGCAGCTTGGGGTGGTGGATATATCACAAACCCAGGACTTCCCCCAGGAGAACCATGTGAACTTTTAGCCATTTCAAGGGACGTCGTCACCTTGAGTCTTAAACTAAACTAACGTCCGTGACCTTACGTTAAGACGCAACTTTACGTTAAGGACGTACCATCATTTGTGGTGCTAATTTTTGGGATAACATACACAGCAGTGTTAGCAGTGGTTAACACTGACCCCTTCTGTGTGGAGTTTGCATGTTCTCCCCGTGTCAGCGTGGGTTTCCTCCAGGTGCTCCAGCTTCTTCCCACAGTCCAAAGACATGCAGGTTAATTGGTGACTCTAAATTGTCCGTAGGTGTGAATGTGAGTGTGAATGGTTGTCTGTCTCTATAGCCTCTTTTACACTGCCAGATTTTCCGCGAATGTTGGGCCGTTTTGCTGGCAAGCTGTGAGCGTTTAGACACACAGAGCCAGATTGGAGAGTTGATCCAAGGTGCCCAGTTTTCCGCCTCGTAGGGTAGACATATTGGTGGAACCCTTTTAGTTTAAAAAGGACAAGGCGGCCTTCCCCAAAAAAGGCACATTCTGTTTAAACAAAAGTAGGCAGGTGGCATTTTGCTGCACTCCCCGATTTTGTTTTTAATACTGCCAATGCTGAAAAAAGACTGATTGGGCTTTCCTGCAAATTTGCACAATTCCTATCTAAAAAGGGCTTCTGTGTCAGCCCTGTGACAGTCTGGTGACCTGTCCAGGGTCAAGCTCCAGCCCACCGTGACCTGGGACAGGATAAGCAGTTACGGAAAATGAACAAACAAAACTTTGTGTGTGCATTTTCGTAGGATTTCAGATGATCTTTAGGTTGGTGTGTGTTGCTGAGGCACAGAGCTCTGGTCTTGCATCGGCTGTCTCATGAAAAACAGAGATGGTGTCAAGGGAGGGGCGCTGATTGGACAGAATTGTACAGTCGTGCATAAATCACGGGTATCGGCTGAATTTGCGTCAATTGTTGCGATGGCAGCATCCTGATGGGACTGATTAAAAGTGCATCTGTAGAGGTGACTCTTGAAGACAGTCTGAATATTGTTGTGTGGCTTTAAAGAGAGAGACGTTTGGAGCTGGGAAGATGATGATCTGACTATCAAAATAAAGCTCCCACAGATGGAGATATCCATGGTAACAATACTACAAAGTGACAACAAACAAACTTTGAAAAGTGCTTTATGGTTTATTTAACACCGCTCCTGCTCAGTGGATCTGGATGAGCAACTCTTGGTGTGTTTTCTGGCTCCAGCAGCATCTGCTACTGCCGAAAAAAGACAAAGATGTCCTGGAGGTGAACAAACACAAGCTGCTGAAGTGTCTCACTGGAGGGCAGCCTGAGCAGCAGCAGAGCTCAGTCTGGGTTTAATGTTGGTGTGTTTCACTCACTTCCCTCCACGAGGCAGTAAAAACTTATTAGGCTCTAACCTGGGGAGGTTTGCTGTTTATTTGTGCGGTGATTCTCTTTTAAAGGAAAAGTCCACTGAAAATTTAAAGTCTGAAGTATCGAATATGCTCCACAAATGGCAGACGATATCTATAACTCATCCTACTCAGCTTGTGAGAGCAGTTGTGTTATTTCTTCTGCACCTCTGGAGGAGATTTGTCTAGTGTGAGAAAATAACCCTGATGATGTCGTGGTGATGTCATCAGGGTTATTTTAAGTGAGGCTTGCAAAGTACAGATTTAGAAACTGAATGCCTTTATCACAAGTTGAAGACTTGGAGTTTGACAGACAGCGTTTGCGAGGTAGCGAGGGTCCAGTGTCTTTAGAGCTTAAATATAGCAGCAACTAAAAGGAAGGATACCTCACTCGCTTCTGGCGCTTCGATTTTGATGCTCCATCTGTCAATGCATCTCACAACTCCCTCAACTTCATGTGATAACACGGAGCATCACTTTGATGCACTCCCAGAGGATGAACCCTTTAGATTTAAATGTATATATGAACCTTTTTTTTTTTTTAAACTCTTGCTGAAGCGCTAAGCGTGTTTTTCTGTCCCACACTTTCATGTTCTGAGTGTAATGACCACGGTGACCTCTAGGGAGCGCCAGCAGGACTGACGACTGATTGTCTGGTCGTGCCACTTGACTGGAGAGGTTCTGTGACTCTCATTTTCAGGACCATTACATCATCATTGTCTAAAAACCACACACATACACACACACACACACACACACACACACACACACATGCTCACACAGGCTCACAGCACACACAGCTCAGCCCTGCACACACACACACACACTCTCTCGCACACAGCGTGTGAGCGAGGGGAGGACAGATTGAGATTTGCTGTTTGCGTCTGTGCGGAGCGTAAAGTTATGTGCGTTTGAATTTGAGAGGGTGTGAGGAAGAGGAGGAGGAGGGAGGAGGGGGAGGAGGGAGGTCTGTCGGCTGCAGGATTCCATCACTCTTAGCAACCGTTGTTGAGTTACCACGGAAACGCTCTGCGATGTTCTCTGCTTCTCCTTTGTCCTCCTCCATCACTCCTCTCTCTCTCTCTTTCTCTCTCACTCCATCCTGTCTTTATTGCTGGTCGACTTCCTTCTTGCGTTGCTACGGCGATGCTCTGGGACAGCTGAGCTGGATCATTTTGCAGCCGCAGTGCTGGAGTGCAGAGCTCAACTGTTCGCTGTGAAGGAAGTCGTCAGCGTGATCGACTGAGAGACGCCGTCAGTCTGCTCCTGCTCTTCAACTTTTTAAAGAACACCACACTTTGTCCGGTGACCTTTAACCCCTCTGCTTCTCCTGACGGACCAGATCACAGGTCATCATTTTGGATTGGCCGGGCTGTCCTGTGACATCACAGGAAGTTGGATGAAGTTCCATCGAACCCAAACGCTCTCGGCTGTCATCGGCGTCGATGTTTTCACAACTCCGTCAGTCTGAGAGACGTCCGGACGCTTCACAGAGACCAAACTCTGCTCTGTGAACACTCATACCAACACTTAAAGAACCCCACCTCCTTCTCCTCCTCCACCACGCTGAGATGAACGAGGAGGCGGAGGAGTTGCAGCTGCCCCAGGAGGTGCAGGAGGCTGAGGGGCAAGAACTGCAGGGGAAGGAGGAAGTGCAGCAACAGGACATGCAGCAGGAAGGTGAGGAGGTGCAGCAACAGGAGGCAGTGCAGGAAGAGAAGATGCCTCAACGGGACGTAGAGCAGGAGGAGGTGGAGTCTGAGGAGGTGCCGCAGAAAGAGGAGGGGCAAAATGAAGAAGAGGTGCTGCAGGTGCAGGAGGAGGTGCAGAGTGAGGAGCACCAGCAGGCTGTGGAGGTGCAGGAGGAGACACAGACTGAGGAGCACCAGAAGACTGAGGAGGTGCAGCAGGAGGAGGAGATGCAACAGGAGCGGGACGAGGTGGTGCAGCAGGCTGAGCAGGAGCAAATGGAGGAGGAGCAGCAGACTGAGGAGCTGCAGCAGACGGAGGAGGAGGAGGAGCAGAGGCAGGAGGAGGAGGTGCAGGCTGAGGAGATGTCACAGACTGAGGATCAGCAGACGGAGGAGCAGCAGCATACTGAAGAGGAGCAGCAGTCTGAGGAGAAGCAGCAGCAGATTGAAGAGGTGCCGACTGAGGAGGTGCAGCAGACTGAGGAGGTGCAGCAAACAGAGGTGAAGCGGATTCAGGACTTTGAGGACGCTCTGGAGCAGAACCACAACAACCAGGTCCTGATTCGACTCAGAGGGATGTGAGTAAACACAGATGATGTAATGTTGATGATAATTGTGAAATAGCACCATCAGTAATCGTTGATCGTGTCGTGAGAATCGATCACTGATAGTTTTGGAATCAGTCTGACAGCCTCAGGGACGGCATCAGTGTGGTTGCCGTGGTGATGTTGGCACGGACCGGGGATGGAGGGAAGACGGATGACAGAAAATGAGTGAAAACCTGTGGGCGTGCGACATCACTGAACATAAAAGAGGGAGAGAAAGGGAGAGACGGTGTGTGTGTGTGTGTTTTTGATGAGGTCACAGCTTCCCGTTCCTCTGTCTGTCTGTCTGTCTGTCTGTCTGTCCCTCTGTCTGTCTGTCTGTCTGTCTGTCTGTCTGTCTGTCTGTCTGTCAGATATTTTCTCAGTCGTGGACGCTAACAAGCTCACATCGCAGCAGGAACGGCATCGCATCTGCCTGAGTCCGAGGCTTCGGCAGCAGATGTGAAGCTGCTCGCCTTTTTATTTTTTCCATTTTTTTTTTTTTTTTTTGTTCTCCGTGGTTGCTATGGTAACGGCAGAGCGTTGCGATGCAGCAAACTCTCTGCAAAGACAGATAGACGGAGAGAGAGAGAGTGAGAGAGAGAACGGGATGAAAGCACAGTGAGAAGGAGGGAGACAAACAGAGCGTCAAAAATGCTCCATTTAACGTCCTGATGATGTTTCAGGTGTCTGTTTACACGCTCATTACATCATCACAACACACACTGGGGGACATACGTGGCTTTAAAGGGATAGTTCAGATATTTTGGAGTGGGGTTGTATGAGGTACTTATCCATAGATCGTGTATTAAAAACAGTAGATGTCAGTCAGCACAAATTACGAACTGATCGAAGCAGCAGTAGAGCAGCAGCTCCTGTGTTCAGCGAGCTATAATTACTGTTTTTCTCAGTGGGGTCTGGTGGCTTTGACGAGAGTATAGATGGGGAAGTGAAGCTTTTCATGTCCTCCCAACCTGTTATGAAAAACTTGGCATCAGTTTATAACTCTGCCAGATGCAACAAACACCGGACTTTCACCCAGGAGCCCAGTGTTTGCTTCTTGTATGAATGCTGGGGCAAACCATTATGTTTGTTTCTAAACCTAACCACGTGTTTTTCTTGCACATGGAAAGAAAATGTAAATGTAGATGTTTTACCGACATTGTAAGTTTATTTTGGAAAACCGTGTGTGCATCTAACAAGCAGACATTGTGCATGCTCTGTGAAAAAGGAAGTGTATTTTGAAAAGACACACACGTACGTAATGCCTCATGTGTAGACGTGAAAGTCCGCTGACTGAGCGGTGATATGTGATGAGTTGGGAGTGAGAATATGGTTGGTCTTCCTCCATCAAAATGGGCTGTCTGATGGAAAGGTATAGCAGTTACGATATTCTAAATATAGCGAACACTTAACCTATATTGATTTTTTTAGGTGGCTAAAATCTGTTTCGCTGCTGCCCTCATCCACAGCAGTACATTGCTTAGCTCCTGTGTCAGACTCCAGCCTGCTTCTCCAAACTGGGGACGTGCTGACAGAAATGTACCGGAGGTAATACACTGACTATGGATAAGTACCTCATACAACCCCACTTTAAAATTTGAACTATCCCTTTAATGGAGACTGTTGGGAGCAGGAATTACATCATGTAGTAAACGCATCACAGCTGATCATGAGATTAAAGGAGCAGTTTGGCATCTTGGGAGCTGATTGGGAGCAGGCAGGAATTTAAAACAGCTGCAATCACATACAAGCATCCATCCATGTGTTCATGCTTTGACTCACACACGACCTCACAAACACTTTGTGGTCCAGTGATGCCTTGCTGCAACCAGCTCATGCGTTATGAAGGGGGACATGTATATGTGTGTGTGTATATGTGTGTGTGTTTGTTTCCATTTACAAGTTATGTGCCTTTTTATTACTGCCCTACGAATGACATTAACGTAAAGTTACGCAATTCACGTCAAGTTACTGTGGTTAGGTTTAGGAAAAGAGACATGGTGACGATGTAGCTCAAAATGATTCAAAGTTCTCTTTAAGTTCACACTGTTCCAAACAAACACTGGTCTCCTGGATAAAGTCCTTCTTTTTTGACCCATCCACCACCCCAGCTGTCTCCTTCTTGTAGTGCTCCCTTCTTCACTCTTGTCAGCACATTGGTCACGTGATCGCAGCCTTCCGACATACGTGAGTTATACGCCAGTTACTGGTTCATCAGTAGGTGGAATAAATACAAATTCTGGTATGTTACTTTTTGTATGAAAGCATATGAACAGTGCATGACAACAGCCTGCGATACTACTGTACATGAAGCAGATAATTTGTAAAAATAAAAGTGGTTCCTCCATCTCCTCGTAATGTTTGTACTAAATCAACCTGTCAGAGCCGAGGAGTCTCCGACGCAGTCACTGCTCATGAAATTCAGTCAAACTGTCAAACTAGGCGGCGCAGATCAAATACGAATCCAGTTTCTGTTACTGCATTGCTTATTTCTCACGCCAAATGTTTTCAGAAGCATATTTTAGTGTACCGTTTAGCTGTAAAGTGAGAGACCATCTTTACGAAGCTTTGCATTACATGGAAGTCATACAGCTGTGATCAGCTAACTCACAGCCCATTCTCACACGAGGTGGTCCATTAAATACTCACTGATCGCTGCCACACGAACCCCCAAATTCCACCACATGCGTAGCGGAGCCCATAGGATTTAATTATAGTTAATGTGTGTGTTTCCACCAGCTGCGGCTGTGCTGCGTTCCAGCTCCGTCACAGCTGCGACGCTCCGGAGCCTCCACAACAAATACGCAGGACTTCAGATTGTGGGGGGCAGGAAGTCATGCACAGAAACAAAATAAAACATCTGGTTAATTTTCAAAATAAAATACACACTGTTCACAGCGGATCATATTTCCCTGCACTACACTTTGAAAACGTCATAATGGGCGGAGGCAGGCCTGAAGTCAACAGGTCAGAGGTTTTCAGACGTCATTTCACCCTGCTGACACCATGGACGAGGAGATGTTAATCATGGAGGTGCACCCAGATGTCTTCCTGCTACTCCTCTGGTTTTGTGGTTCTATTTACAGAAACTACATCTTGTTATGTCACGCGATTATGCGTGAATTTGCGAGATCTCGTCGGTCCCCGTTAGGCTTGTGCCGGTTTGAAAATTTTCAACCGGTTTGATTTAAAGCCAAATATCTAACCAAATCGATATATCGAATTATATACCTGATTTTACCACTGGGGGTCTGCTCTCTCAGTGGAGACACGGCGGTTGAAAGTGCCGAGCGAGAGGACGTACCTGTAGTAGTTCCAGCCGCCAAAATAGTACCAGGAACTTCACAGCCGCAGCAGACAGCTGAGCGGAGCAGAGTCCCTCTGAAGCCTCTGAGACGAACTAAACAAAACACTTGTAGGCTCCTCCACTTCATTTATAAACAAACATAAACCTTATTAAGTTGTCATAATGCATATTACAATGCAAGATAAGTTGAAGATAGTCCCTTGACACGCCGCTGATGTGAAAAGTGAAATTGTGCAAAAGTGAAAGTGAATTAAACTGGGTTGAGCTCTTAAACCGGACCGAACCGGTTAAACCGGAAATCGGCACAAGCCTAGTCCTCGTGACCCCCACTGTCAGGCGGAGCTGCACCGCTCCGCACAGCAAACGCAGCCGGTGGGTGTTGGTGGATGGCGGAGCACGCAGCGGATAACCAGCGCAGCCGTTCCGCAACGGACACGCATCCAGTGGAATTCCAGCTTAATACTGCCACACACTGCTGCTGCTACCAGCAAATCTTTACCTCCACCATCCCAGCTCTCACCTTTCAAGAGTGGAGCCCTTAATGCCAAACACAACTGTATTTCCATTTGTTGCAATAAATGGTTAAATCTATGATGAGAGTGTTCCTGACTGAACTTATTCACAGCCGAACTGTCACTAAAATATGTTTCTGAGAACATTAGAGGTGAGAAACAGGCAATGCAGTGACAGAATCCTCATTCATATTCGATCAGCGCTGCCTAATTTGACCTCAGTTTATGAGCAGTGATTGACATGACTGACAGCTGCGTCAGAGACTCCCCACCTCTGATTAGGTGTTTTTGTTTAGCCGTGGTAGACTCTAGCCAATGCCATTAGAAGCACGAGGAGGTGGAGGGGGAGGAAGCTGTTTTTTTTCACAGGTATCCGTCTCGTTTTGTGTGGATACTGTGACAGTTTCAGCAAATATGACAAAAAGTTATTTTTATAAAAGTTACCAACTGTGGCTTTAATGTGGGCGCCAGGTTCTGACAAGGAGGACGAACGTACAGACTAACAGAGATGAAATCTCAGGCTCTGCTGCATTGATTTTAAACTTCAGACTGTCCATCATGCATCAGACTGTGTTACAGGAGTGCGATACTAAATGTGTGCAGTAGTTTTTAATGCTGCGGCATACAACAACATTTTAGTGTTCTAGTGTCCTGTTTCAGTGTAACAATGTCTCCGTGCACAACCCAGCTCTGTAAAGAAATAGTTCCTCCAGTTTGGTGTGGAGCTTGACTGGTCTGTGCAGAACCCTGACCTCAGCCTTATCTAACACCTTTAGGAGGAACTGAAGCACAGACTGTGAGCCAGACCTGATCACCCAGCATAAGTGCTGGACCTCATTAATGCTCTTGAATCTGAATGGGAGCAAATCTGCAGCAGGTTCAACATGTGGTGGAAAGACCGAAGAGCGGAGGCTGTTAGAGCAGCAGGTTCACGATTATAGTTTTATTTTTGGAATGTTCAAGTATCAATTATGTGCTTGTGTGTCCACCTGTCCAAATACTTTTGGCCATATGGTGCCTTTCACATGAGGTATATAATATTTAACAAGTGAAAATATGAGTTTCACATGTATTCGTAACGCTGGTCCTTTTTGGGCTCTGATACAGTTTTGGAAAATGCGAAGCCCTCGACCACACGAGAGCCCTCATCCTCATCCTCGTTAGCTGAACCATGACTCATCGGTCCACAGGCGGACGCTCTTCAGATCACAAGCATCTGATATTTCTGTTAAGATCCTGAACATCAGATGAATGAAATGAACATATTTTCAAATGCAGCACATGCTGTATGCTTTCATATATAACTCATGTAACTCACAGATATGTGTTTCTATATTTACATCTTTTAATGTAATAGTTTGTCACTCTGCACATCACCGTCGTCTCATTCGTCACGTTACGGCAGAAAAAACAGTCACCAGCAATGTTGATTTAATGGAAGTGTCTCGCATCAGCGGCAGCGGTGAAATGAAATGTGTTATTTCCATAAAACACACACAAACACAAATTTAAGCCCCTTGGCAATTCCTGTTCTGTTTAACAGACCTGACTCGCTATACAGCATCTTGTATTAGTAACTAGCTGGCAACACAGTGAAAGATTTACCAGCAGAAGTTGGTGTGTTGGTTGAAGAAGTTGAAGCCAAGAGAAGTGTCTGATTTTGCCAATTCCTGTAATAAACATTGGCAAGTGAATGTGTTATCTGTCAGCAGTGATTCAATGAGACAGAGACACTGAAGGTGTAAAAATAAGAATGCAGAAGTCAATACAGACGATCAGCTACTAAATTGGCGACTTAAAGCCGGGGGAAGGTCGACATCTGGAGAAGGCAAATAAGTGGCAAATTTGAAATGAACCTTCCTCCTGCAGCTCTCCACTCTCCGTCTTAACCCTCCCACCAGACAACCACAGGCATATACATCCGCTTCAGACAGTAACCCAGTGTTGCCCATACACTGATTTATTTAATCTTATTTCATTGTGGAGTTGCCTGCAGCACATTCGCTCAGCCCCTCCTCGCTCCTTTCTCTCCGTTTATCAGATCACATACGAAACAAGAATTAGCTGCTCGCCACCTCACGGTCCCTCGGCCTCGCTCCCAGCCGCTGTGGACTGCTTCCACAGGAGGAGATCTGGCAGCAGCTTTGCAAACAGACCTTTAGTTGGTTGCTGTAACTGCTTAAATTCCACCAGTGCAAACCTCCCCAGCGCTGGGTGTCACAGCAGAAGCTGATCTAAGCTGTGTAACAGCAGCAACAGAAAGTTTCCCCTGAATCAGGCTTTCACCATCTGAAGGGACGTGAACGCACATCTGCATTTGTATTACAGTAAATAGGAACGTCCTCTCTCTGAAACAACCTGCGATTGGCCAAAGTCTCCCGTCACAGGCGACATTACGACATCAAGAGACAGGGATCAAAGTCACTGCAGAAGAATCAGAGATATCACTTTATTCCACACATTCCTTTTCCTTGTCAAAACCTGGCGCCTACATTACCCACAATGCAACCTGACCGCAGACACTTATGCCTGGTTCACACCACATGACATTTCTGTCTGTTTGATAGTCGCTATGTCACATTGCGCAATTGTAGAGTCATGAAATTGTGCCGTGACTTGGCCGACAGACATGACACACTACACGAGATGAAACGATGGATTATTGCGTATACGACACTCTTTGTCGTTCACGATCCGTGCCGCCGCCGTACGTCGCTGTGTCAGGCTAAAATCGGCTGATACTGTGTAATGTGAACCAGGCATTAGGTGTGTTATGCTCGTTGGTTGCTAACGTATCCTGCAGCAGAGATGAGCAGCGGGCTGCAGAGCTCAGCTAAGCTCACATCTTTCTAACTCAACGCCTTCAGATTTTTTTTTACCTTTCAAAATTTTTGTCCTCAACTGACACTGTCACAAATGACATCACTTGAGGGCATTTATCAGACTTCACACTCTGTCAGGACAGAGTGATTGACAGATGAAGACATGTTGCCTCCTACAGCAGTGCTGCATATCACATCTTTTTAATATCAGTGACATAACAGTATGTTGCTATCAGTACTGACACAGGAACAATATTGTTTTTGTTGGGTTGATTTAAACAGGCTTTTTGCCTTTGACAAAATGTGCCAAATATTTCTATGAATCTGTGTCAAATTAAGAAGCTTGTCTCAGTTAAATTCAGTCAAAGTTTGAACAGTTTCCAGATTTAGATCAGGAGGAAAGACACTAAAATGTGCAGTTTGATCACACAGCACGATGCCACAGATGTCACTAGCTTTGAGGGAGCGTGCCATTAGCAGGCTGACTGCAGGAATGTCCACCAGAGCTGTTGCCTCTCTGAAGTGAGTGTTCATTTCACCACCATCAGCCTGTCGTATCAGCTCAGGAAGGACCCAAAGAGGAGCAGAGCAGCAGGCAGACTGAACTTTTAACAGAAAGAGAGCTTTAATAAAGCTGATAAAAAAAACATCTGAAACGGGCAGGTCACTGAAAGCTAAACTGAAAGCCAGCTGGGATAATACGATGAACTCAGGGAAGACATCCAAAAAGAACACAAGACACCAGGCAGGTAACGGCACAGGGGATGACAACAAGAACATGGGGACGGACACAGACAAACTGACAAGGAACACACAGGTATATAAACACAGAAAACTAATCACAAGAACGAGACACAGCTGGAGGATGGGGACTGGCTCACAACAAGGGTGTGGTGGGGAACACTGAGGTGGAGCAAACAGGACTAATACAGGACAGGTGTGAAGGGAAGACTCTGGGAACAGGGAAGGACTTACGAGACAGGTGTGTCAGAAAACAGGCGGGAAAACACACAAAGACAGGAAGTAAAGGCAGACATGACACACGAGGAGAGAATCTACAAAATGGAACAGGAAACAGATTAAACATAAATGAATAACATAAAATAAACCTCCCAAAAAGTCCACAAGATAACAAAAACCAGTGTCATGACAAAGAATGATGAGGTTTCCATAAAGACTAAGAATATTCCTTGTCGACCAACAGTCATCATTTAGTCTCCTGCATGTTTCTGATATGAGCGAAATTATTAAATGATATATTTTGGTACCAGCCCTGGAAATTAACCTGACTCCTGTCTGACTGCTGAGCGTGGACACTTCCTGTGTCCGTCCTTTCAAATTAAATTCCCACATGGTCCAGTCATATAGGTTTGGATTTATTTGACAAGGCGCAGCTCCTAATAGAGTTTCACTTTTTTTTCCAGCACTAAGCCAATGAAATCTTGCCACTAATGGCTTTTCTGGTGACTGATGTTTGGTCGACTATCAGGGGGCAGCCCTAAGTACATTCAGTCAACCTCAGACTATGTATAACCGCACCAGCTCAGGACCTCCACATCCACCGTCTCCACCTGCAATATCGTGTGAGACCAGCTACCCGAACAGCTGATGCAATTGTTTGCACAACCTAAACATTTCTGCTCAAACCACCAGAAACAATCTAAGGAAAGCTCATCTGCGTGCTCATCATCTGAAAATCAACCTGCACATTCTAGAGTGGCTTTCACTGCGACCATCCCGAGGCACACCTGTGCAGTAATAATGCTGTTTAATCGGCATCTTGATGTGTTGCATCTGTCAGCTGGATGGATCGTCTTGGAAAAGGAGCAGATTTGTGACCAGAATCTGAGAGAAACAAATCCACTGAGTGCATAAAAACTCTCAGATCTTTAACTTACACCTGTGAAAAAAGGGAGCAAAAACAAAAGTGTTTAAATTTGTCTGACTGCGACGCCAGCTTTCAACAGTTTCTTATCCGCAGCCCTGTCCTACAGGTAGAGACAGTAACAGTTAAAACCTGCCACACCTGCAGGCAAGGAGTGCTGCAAGCTGCCACTTTTCTGAATGTTCTGTTGCTATGAAATCTGCAGAGATGTTAAGTGGTGCTATTTTGAGTGTGCGCGCTCTCTCTCCCATCCAAATGAATTAAAGTGCAGCCGAAATTTGACAAAAACAACCAAACAGCAAAAGAAAAACACATCTGACTGACAAATAAGAAGATTCAGCTCTTTATTCTTATCACAGAATCAGCCGCTGCATATTGTGTGTGTGTGTGTGTGTGTGTGTTAGTGTGTGTGTGACTGGTGCCAACATATCTTGAACCACTAAGTGCCCTCTGGTGTCTCTATTTATCTCCGCATTGATCGTATTAACTCCACCTGATAGGTATGAACCGCTGATACAGATAAACAAACAGCAGAGGTTTGTGCTGTTTGTTGGGAAAACAAATAAGAGTACAGATTTGTTTTTTTGTCGTCCTCCCTAGTTTCCGTGGTAACAGCAGAGCATCTCGATGCAGCAAACTCTCCGCTGACGAGAGGAGACAGATATTTCTTTATTTGTCTTGATTGCTTTACGCAGAGTTTTGCTTCTGTCTCTTTCTGAAACTGTTATTTTTCATTTTAGTTTGTTAACTGTATTTTTTTAATCAGCCTTTTGACATGCTTTGGTGAGACTGGGATGAAACAATGAGACAGAAGGATGGAAAATAAAAGTGAAAGAGAGAAAATGTGCGCTGGAGAGTTCATCAGAGTGTTTTGTGGAGCGTAAAATAGAAAAGAAAGCAGCAGAGACAGTTCAGTGACTACAATAGAAAACAGAATAAAATCCAAGGTAACTAGTTTTTTTGTCCAGTCATCTGAAATTCTGGGTAACATACAGAGCCACAGCCACTGTGGTCCTGTCAAAACCAGTCCGTCCTGTACAGTGGTCACAGAAGAGACCAGTTGAGACAGAGACAGATACAGCTTTCTGTCCGTACTGTGTTCATTTCGTCTGTATTTGTGCTTGTTTTCTGAAAGCTTACAGCTCATTTATTCTCCCTTTAGATATGAAAATAGATATGTCTGTCTCAAATGGTGTAAATGTCACTGCCTTCATACGTCCATGAGTCCGTTATGTTGGCATAAATACAGCCAATCAATGGCAATAGATAGCAACAACAAATGAGGTGACGGTAGAGGTGGTCGTAATATTTAAAATGAAGCCAGCGTAGTAAATACATGTTGACATGTGACAGAGAATTCTTTTAACTATTTTCACTATGTATCATTATATATTACATATTACATATATACATATTACATATATATAACGTATCATTTCCACTTACGTATGTGTGTGGAGACAACGCAAACGCAAGTGATATCCGAAATGCCAGCGAAACTCCTCCCCTCCGTAACATTTTGGTCTGGACTTTGCCTCGAGTGCGATAGAAAAACCTTTTGTGGTGGATTTTGGATAGACCATATAACAGTGTGCTAGCTTAGCTAACAGGCAGCTAACTGGCTAACATGCTATTTTCTTTAATCCCGTTGCCTGTGTTGATTCTGTTTCTGTCCCTGTAATATTCCAAGTGTATATGCCAAATGACTTGATGGCAAAAAAGCACAAAAGTAGCCTCTCCCCCACGAATACTTGTAGTTTCTATCAGGTTTTTATCCATCAGTAAAGAAATGCACTTCCTTGTGTGGGACCCCAGAGCTATCATGGGTATGTTTATGTATCTACGTACACCCGTCACATACGTAAGTGGAAAAAGGGCGTAAATGAGCCGTTACAGTACAGATGAAATGGAGCAGTAGCACCGAAGATCGTTGAGGCAGTGTAATGTAGTTCAAGCAAGATACGACCGTAGGAGACGATGAAATTTGAACAACGCCAGAACAAAGTGGTAATATATTATAGTATATAGTGAAAAGAATTCTCCTACCTCATGTCGTGACATATGTAATGGCCTCACAGACCAACTGCTGGCAGTAATTACATGATATAAGGAGCTGGAGAGTGTCTATAGGGCAGGTGGAAGAGATGGTGGATGGGTCCAACAATCCCTGGACTTTCACCCAGGAGCTGGGTGTTTGCTTCCCATATGAATGTAGAGCCAAACCACAATGTTTTTTTTCTGAATCCAGCCACGTGCTTTTGTCGATTACCTGGCACGAGTAGCAGTGTCTCACCACATCAACAGCAGACGCAGGAGGACACCCAGTGTGTAATGTGTAGGTGAGAAAGTCCACTGACAAAACGGCGATATGCGGCGACTTGGGATGAGAATGTGTTGAATATTAAGAACTCATCCATTGCCTCGTTTGTCATTTGTGCCATCTGTTGGCTGTATCTATGCAAGCATAAAGGACACATGGAAGTATGAGGGCAGTGATGTTTACAGCATTTGAAATGGATGGACAGTGAGAATAACTGAGCCTTAACGTCTGCAGTGACTGAAACACAGCAGAAACTAGGATGTGTTTGCTGCTCTGCATTTTTTATTTCTGTTCAAATGCTTTTACACTAATATTCAACTTGAAGTTTGACTCCAAAACAACAGAAAACAAGTTGCTTTCATGAATTTATGTATATTTATTTGTGTGTGTGTGTGTGTGCTGCAGTTGGTTTATTATCAGGCTACTACATTTTAATGGATGCTGTTCTTTTTCTTCAGGCCAGGGCGCTTGGTCTTGATGTAGGCGGTGTAAATGGAGTTAACCACTAAAAAAGCGCGAAAGGCACCCTGCGGTGGTGCAACACAAACAGTCATGCAGAGAAATAATGCATCTAAGAATACATTACATGCTCAGTGCTAATAATGCTCAAGGACGCAGGGAAGAAAATGTGTGAGGTGAAAGTATCACTGCACAGAGGGAAGCAGAGAAAGCGAAAACACATGAAGGGGAAAAAGAAATGCAAATTCTCTCAGTGAAGGCGTCAGCCTGGAAAAGTCATGACAGAGTGGTGAGTCATTCTCCAGAAACTATCTCTGTCCTCACCTGTCACTGTTGGTACTGCAGCATGCTTTTGTTTTTTCCCACCAAAAACACAATGCAGGCTGCAGCCAGCCGCTGCTCACCCTGCTGTACCCCACTTTGTAATTCAGTGCCGATCCGCCCACGCGGGCCAGCGTACAATTACCGATCGACCGTGAAATAACAGGTTCCTGCTGCTGCCACCTTTCAGAGCTGAGACTTGTTAGAGCTGTGATTAGCCTTCAGGGTCAGATTCCACGGCTGCGATTGGCTCATTTCAGACCAAATGGAGCGTTCAGACCCTCGTCATCAGCCTCTGGTGGACGTATTTACATACAGGAGGGACTTTTTCTTTTGTCCAATCCTTGTAATGGGCTTAGCAGTGAGCCGTGACCTTGATGCTTGTATTACCTCTTTGTTTAGTTGACTTTGGTTTTATATTCTTATTGTTTGAGGGCTCTCAGTGTCCCTCCTGTGCATGTAAAAAAAACCAGTAATTACAACCATCATTTCCCGTTAATGTTCTTTTCCTCTGACCTTATTTAAACCTAAAGAGCAGACAGTTTTAAAGGGTAACCTTTCATTTTGCTACTAACTGGGCCTGTGCATTTAATGAAGGTGACGAATTAGAGAAAGGACCATAAAAAAAGATAATTTGCAGATTTACCAGCTTTGTGTCAAAACAATGTGGGTAGTTTGTGTAAATGAACTGCGATAAACTTCCCAGTGCCTAGATATGCCCCCTCCCTGGTGAAATGAGTTTTGCTCTTCTGGGCTGTTGCCTGAACTACAGGCTGTACTTGGCTGTACAGCGACTGTGGCTCAGGAGGTAGAGCGAGTCGTCCAGTAACCGTCGATTGGCATTTAGATCCTCAGCTCCACCAGTTGGCATGTCGAAGTATCCTTGGGCAGGATACTGAACCCCAAATTACTCCCGATGGCTGTTCCATCAGTGTGTAAGCGCATTTTAATGGTTACTGAGTAGCAGCTGGCACCTTGTACACTTCCCAGACTAGAAAGGTGCTATACAAGTGTATGTCCATTTAACTTTTACTTCTGCATTTTTGCACTGACTGCCACCCAAGCTGCACCATGGTCCTAAGAGTAAAGAAGTGGATTTAGAGACAAACCAGCTCTCTTTCCGTCTCAAACTCCAACTGACATTCGACCAAGTGTTAAAATGAGGCAGTGCTGATCAATTCTAAATCAAGATTAATACTGCACCGCCTATTTCTTGCCTAAAATGTTTCCAGCAGCACATTCCCACTCTGACCTTGTCACATATCGACGTTTAGTCATGGACGGTCTACGTCAAGATACGACGTGAAAGGTACCCTGGGTGTGTTGGTCATTGAGGTCCTTGGACGCCGTGTCAACTTCAGCCTGTTACATGCATTGTCTTCTTTCAAAATACACTTTCACACAATTTCCGTCTTTTTCAATATAAGCGCACTACATCAGTACAACAACGCAAATTGATGTTTTTCCCCCCAACAATTAACGTACGTGGTTGTGTTTGGGGAAAAAGACCAGGGTTTGGTTTATAATCTCACGGGACACAAACACCACTCTCCCGGGTGAAAGTCTGTGTTTGTTGGACCCATCCACCCCGACTCCCACCTTAACTTTCATTCTCGTCTCGCCACATTTCCCTCTGACGCCGCTGAGCAACATAAACTACAATCACGATCGGCTGTGTTTCATGAAGATGATAAAGCTTTTTTGGCCAGGGCCTGACAGTCACTGCCCAAGCGCCAGATTTCAACAACTTCAGAGGGAGAGAGATGATGATAAAACTATTTCCGCCTCAAATGTTTGCAGAAACATGTTTTAGCGTTCTGTTTAACTGTAATACCATGTTTACACATGTAATGACTCACTACCCGGAGCGTTGATTGGTCCAGTGTAGTGCAATGCATTATGGTAGTTGTAGGTTTTCTACCTCTCTAATAAAAATTAATGCCACAGTCCTTTTTCTCTGTTTTCTCTGGTCATATTGCACCAATTTCAAAAGTATTTGTGTCTTTCTGTTGCATACACATCCCAGTATAATTAAAATCCATTTTTCCAGTAGTGAAATAAAGTGAAATAATTATTTAAACATTGTTACTACGGCAAATTAGTTTCAATTTTTCACATTTTTTTCATGGATCGTACTTGGCCCTGCGGTACTGGCACTTCCCACGGATGCTCGATTGGACTGGGATCTGGGGACTTTTGATGCCAGGTCGATGCCTTGAGGTTTTTGTCACGTTCCTCACACCATTCCTGGACAGTTTTATCAGTGTGGCATGATGCATTGTTCTGCCGGGGGGGCACTGCCATCAGGGAGTGCTGTTGCCATGAGGGGGTGTACTTGGTCTGCAACGGTGTTTGGGTGGGTGGTACGTGTCAGGTGGCATCCACATGAATGCCAGAACCAAAGGTTTCTCATCAGAACATTGCACTGTAATGAGATGAGCAACATTATTAACTTCACCTGTCGGTGGTTTTAATGTTGTGGCTGATGAATTGGTGAACATGTGTATCACAGATTTTGGAGGAGTCGTGCTGCTTCATTAATATCAGCTTTGCAAATTTTTCTAATCTCTAATGAGAAATTAGTAAAAGTCATTAAGTATCAATCTGATAAAACAAAGTTAACTATATTTTGGAGGTGTTAAAGAGAGCCTGGGGTCTGCAGCACCTCAAAGTGAGCATTAGGGCTAATAGAAGTGGATACCTGTTCTGCAGGGGAACATTAACGTCTCCCCTGGGAGGCCGCCTGACTTAATGATACGACTCTCCCAGAATTTTAATTGGACTGAATGGATCTAATTGTGATCAGAGAAAGAGTCATCACGTGGTGTTTGTGACAGTCAGAGGAAAAAATGTATTCATCGTCCTGCTGATTGTATTTGAAGGGAAAGGGTTATTTTGGGCCAGCGTGTGTCATGTGACCTGCAATACTGCATGTGGCCACTGTGCTAAAACACACACACACACACACCTGAACACAGTGAGTTTCTGATGAGTGACTGATCTATTTTTGTTTTTGTTTACAGGCAGAAGTATAAAAGTACATCGCAGAGGTAAGACACACACACACACACACACACACACACACACACTGGATTAAACTAGCTAACTGTCTGTAGAGTCGTTCAACAGCAGTAACAACTGGAGCCACTTGTCGTTTTACTTCTTCGCATCAAAATATGAAGTTTCTTACTGGTGGTTGGAAACTTGTTGGACTGTGTGAACACAGCCTCCCTCTTTTTATTCCCTCAGCCACCTTGTTGAAAATGGTGGTGCTAACTTTTGCGGGCATTCAGCCATTTTTGTGCTTGCCTCCCCATGTGCAAAATGTTCCACCAAAACAAGCTCCCTCCCGACACTATTTTGTGACGAGTAAGTAATTGCCGCTGGAGCAGCGACGAGATCCACGCGCTAGCTACATGATTCACTCACCATACCTACACAATCAACCCACTTCGCCCCGTAGTCTAGGAAACAAAACCCTGAATAAAATGTTAAGTTAGGTTAGTCAGTTAATTTTGAGCCATCATTGAGCGTCTGGCGCCCTAGTCTTTAAGGTGTGTCCTGCATCATTGGACCTCATTGGCTTTTTTTTCTCCAGCCGATTCAGTGCGTTGAATTGGTGATGAGGGAGCCTGTCAGTGAGTGAAATCACTCTGATTGTCAGCTCAGTTCAGCCCACAAGAAGAGAAATAGAAGTGAGGAAAGTAAACAAAGAGCTAAGTAATGAGGCAGTGAGACCGAAACAAATTTGTTATATGAGGTAAGATTATTTTTCTTTGGCCATTTAGCTCTTTTGCAGAAACATTTCCTGATGCTTTGTGTTATTGTTCGCTGCCACATGGAACATATACTCTGTTCTTTCAGCGCTGGGTTGTGTTGTTAAGTGCTAACTGGCTAACTAGCACTAGCAAGATGGTCTGCCAGTTTCCCTTTTTGAATGATAATTACAGACTAATGCTGTCTGATGATGATGAGAGTTATTTCTTGCACGGGCACATAATGTACATGCTGGTTGGCTGTTGGCTATAGTCTTTGAGTGTGTTTATGTACAACTTTCTGGCTGAGACATGTCAACATTAGGCAACACAACAGTCAGCTTTCATCGCTGCCAGTTCTTTGATGTGGATTTGGTGTGTTATGGCCCCTGCAGATGCCCCTAAATCCTACACACTGGACCTCAAAGATGCATATACCCCTTTAACTGTTGGAAACACTACACTCTGGAAATGAACTTCTTTTTCATGTGCCAGCAGAGTATATACTGTACAGAAGCCAGCATGCTCCTTTGAGTCTGCACATGTGGATGAATACACTTCTAAGCCATTAATTGCAGTTGTTTTTACAGCAAACCTTCAGTTCCCGTCTTGATGTGAGGACAGACTGGTGATCAGTAATCAAACAACACAAAATCAGAGTTTGTTCTTCACTGAATTGGAGCTTGAAGCGCCCTCTGTCATTAAGGACAGCAGCTGGGCCTCAGTTAATAACACTGCTGCAGCTACTACTGATGATAATGATAATAATCTAGTATCACAAAAAACTGACGCTTAGGTTTGTTTTTTTTTTCCCAGCAAAATGAAGTGCTTGAATGTCTGCAGTGTCTTGAACTTTTATTTCTCCCTCGCTCCGTCTCCCCGTCTGACTCCAGCTGTAACCATGGCAACTGAAACAGATTTCATCCAGTTTATAGGAAGGTGTTTTCGTTGCCATGACAACGGCACGATGCCTGGTCGCAGCGGAGTCTTTATGTCTCCCTGTCGTCAGCCTCCTCTGTTGTAAACATTCGCACCATCCCTCCACCCTGAGCAGCAGCAACACAGCACTAAATATCCAGCCGTCCTCCTCGCTCAGTGCACCAGCACTGTATGATCGGCGCCCGATGAATATATATGAGCTCTATTTGGAATACAGAATATCACTTCACGCCCACTCAGCATCTCCTAGCAATAAACTGTTAGATTATTTTTCCTAAAAAGAACTTTTTGCAGTGTGGAGAAAAAAAACTTGAAATCCTGTATAAATAGAAAAGTTTTGGTTTCAGACTGATCTGAACTCCGTCCTGGCTGACAGAGATGCGGCGGGTATGAAGTCGTGGATCTCGACAGTCAGGTCTGTTTATTTCCTGCAGGAGACTCCCATTGCTTTCTGTGGGAGTCAGCTGATTGACAGGCGGCGGGGTGTCATGTGTCCATCTGGAGGAAACAGATTTCCATGTTCTGGTTTTGTGGTGTGAACAGGACAGCAGCTGTGTGGGTGCAAAGTATGAAGATCAGAACTTCCTTCTGTCAGTTAGCAGGTGTATGAAGTCTGCGGAGTGGATTTCTGCAGACTCCTATTGCTCTTATTGAGGTGTGTTAAACAGGAATCCCCACATTGCAACAGGGACAGGATGTAACACTGCAGTGCAGCAGAATTCAGTGGAGTGTAGTGCAAAAACGAAGCCTCTATGATATAAGTAAAGTGTGCGATAATGTTGTTGAATATCATGATAACGATATTACGTGGGAGGTTGGTTCGGATTTTTTGAAATGGGGTATTTTGTTGCTTAGCTTCCGAATCAGACCCCAGCCTGCTTCTCCAAAATTGGGGCCTGCCCATTAACATCTCCCGTATATAATACAGTGACAGTGAATAAGTATCTCATACAACCCCACCTCTGAAAATCAGAACTATTCCTTTGCAGTTTTTGACTTACACACTACCTGCACTTGTGCCACGCTCTCTCTCCTGTATCCAAAATATTGGCAAAATATTCCTCTCTGGCCTCACACCTCCATCTGCACTCATCTTGTCACACTCTCCTCTCTCAGCCATGCAGAGCAGCTCAGCAGCTTCAGCTCTGATCAGGCCCAAAAACATCACTCCATGCTTGACACCAGCCCAAACCACCACCACAGCAGCAGTTTTGGGCCCGAGCCTGATTAAAACCTTAATTTCCACTGCATTTAGAAAAAAAGGAAACATTTATTAGAGGCTAGAGTCAACTGAAGTCTTTTCAGTGCAGTAACAGACATTTGCGACACGGGGTGTGTTTGTAAATAGCCACACTGAGCGCCACAGTCGTGGGCGGATGATGAGACAATGGGCCCCTGGGCACAGATATGCAAACGGCCTGACCACCTCTCCAAGACACACAGGCTGTGTGGAGGTCCTGCCTCATTTTGGTTGTTGTTTAGCATCTTTTTGTAATTGTTATGCATCATTTAGTGGCTTTGTGTCTCTTTAAGGTCATTATGTGTCTTTTTTCGGTCATTTGTGTGTCTTTATAGGTCCTTTGCATCTCTTTGTGGTCATTTTGTGTCTCTTATGGTTAATTTTTGTCTCTTCGGGGTCATTTTGTGTCTCTTTGAGATCGTTTTTTGTATCTTTTTGATAATTTTGTGTCTCTTTGAAGTACTTTTGTGTCTCTTTGAGATCGTTTTTTGTCTCTTTAATATCATTTTTGTCTCTTTAGGGCCATTTTTTGTTTCTTTGAGATCACTTTTGTCTCTTCAGGGTCATTTTGTGTCTCTTTGGGGTCATTTTTTTCTCTCTGGGGTCATTTTGTGCCTCTTTTAGATTGTTTTTTTGTATATTTGAGATAATTTTGTGTCTCTTTTGATATTTTTTTTAATCTCTTTGAGATCATTCTATGACTTTGTAATAATTTTTTGTCTCTTTGAGGTCAGTTTGTCTATTTGGGGTCATTGGGGTCACACTCTTTGTGTGTTTTGGTGGTCATTTTGTGTTAATCTGATAACATTTTGCAGGTGAAGTCCAGGGAGGTCTCCTGACACTTTGGGTTCCTGGTGCTGTGCCTGGTCGGCCCATTCAATAATCCAGCCATGGCCAGAGCGCACTATGGCACACACTCACCCGTTCGTAAAGTCAGGGCGCGTCAGGGCGGAGCATCAGAACGTACTCAGGGCGGAGCAGCAGAGCACCAAAGTGACAATGAAACTAAAGCGTTTTGTTAATTCTTATGGATAAAGAATGCTGGAAAATTAGAGAGAACCCGACCTGATGCAAGCCTGGGGAAATCTTGAAAATGTACTGCCCAGCTGATCAGGTTGAGCAGAGATTTAAACTTCTCAGTTTGATAAATCTCACTTGCATGCATGTAGATTTTGACCAATCAGAAAATGCCCAACGGCAAATGCTCTGTCGGATTGGTCAGAGAGTTAACAGCAAGACACATATCCAACTAAATAGCGCCCACAAACAGAATGTAATTTAATACATTGTTCCTATAAATGAGGTGCAATATCACAGTCTTTGGGAATGTGTGAATTGTGCAAGTCAACATCACGATCAGGATAAAAAAAATCTATATGGATATATATATATATATGTACATTTATGTATTGTGCAGCCCTACAAAAGAGCAGTGCAGCAGCATGTTACAGATTTATAACTCTCTGCTGCCCTTTAAGTTCAGATGATTTGAACTTTCTATCACTGACCTTTTTCGAGTGTCCACTCAGATTTCATCTAAACAAGCTCAAACATGGAGGAAGCCTTTCAGGTTCCAGAAAAATAATTTTAGTGTTATTTTTTTTCATAGATGTTATCAGAGCACCTGAGCTCTCAGCACTCTGAGCCCAAAACAGCGGCTCAGACTGTGTTGGCAGAATTGGGCCACTTTTTATCCAAGTGGGCAGGTAAAAATAGTTTTGGGTGGGCGAGTTCAGGGCTGTGATTGTCTGAGTGAAATCTGGCAACAGTCAGCTCAGACAGCTCAGCGTGACAAGGCTCTGAAGATAAGATGAAGATAACAGCTGGGACGAAAATATTTCCTGCTGATCCACTGTGGGAAGAGAACTGCAGCTTGATGAGGCTGAAAACAGCATGAAGTGAAGAGCTCTCATATAATTGCGCTGTTTTGCTGCAGATGATGCACCCAAACACATTCCTGTTTCTGAGGATGCAGCCAGAGAGGAAACAGTAAAATGAGAACTTGTACCTTTGACCGATAACGAGCCATTTTGGCAGAACTGATCTTTGAACAAATGGAGCCCAAAATCAATCCAGTGTTATTTCAGATGGAGAGGAAACCACTCCACAGCAGAGGACTTGTCCACAGTCCACATGGCTGTGCAGCTCAGGATGAGTGAGGTGCGTGCTGTGCACATATGCAGATGTTGAAGGGGGCCAGTGGCATAAAGAAACATCTTTGCAACTCCACAGCTGCTCTCGATAAATAGCCATCCACCTCTGTGTTTCGGTGCAGCTGTTTTTTCACCTGACGCAAAATGTACCTGAGAACACATGAACTGACTCAAGATCACCTTTTCAAGTGGACTCAGACACAGACCTGCGTATCTTGCCCCACAGTGTTCACTCTAAGCAAACTGGACTTTGTGGTCTGAGTCTACTGAAGTTATTTTCATGTTATAACAAGAAACTTTTCTTGTTTCACCGATGTAGTTATTTATCTTGGTGTAACATGAAACATTTCAGAATATAATATAATGTGAAACTTGTGTTTAAATGAGGAAATGTGTTGGAGAACAGCTACGTTCAGGAATATCTCTCATCTCCAGGACCTGATTAAGTTCTGCTTCAAGCTTGGGTTGAGTCATGGCAAGATTTTGCTGTTACTGAGCATGGTGGGTGATATAAGTATGTGGACTGTAGGTCTACACCAGAGGTAGTCGACCTGCGGCTCTGGAGCTGCATGCGGCTCTTTATATGGCTTTTAGGGTAAATTATATGTGAATGAATAACGGTTATTTTTAACATTTAGATTTTTTTTCTTACATTTTCCAACTGTAACTGTTTCTTTCTTTTTTTTGTTTTACAAGAAATGTTTCTTGTAAAAACATGAAAAACATCTTATTATAACATGAAACTTTTCATGTAACTGATACTGATCAGTTTTTTTTCCCCTGGTGTGGCAGCATGATGCTTCCATATGGGTCTGTATGTATAATATAACGATTACTTTGTGAGCAGAAAGAAAAGAAAGAATGCAGAAAACAACTGGAGCAGCATTTGTATTAAGTCATTGTAACTGTTTTTTAATCTTTCTGCTGTCCAAACCTTGACGGAGTTCAGTCCATTCAGTCCTGCTGTTATTAAAGACGTGACTGAACTAACAATGACAGTGGGAAATGGTGATTTATACACTGCTATGAAACATAAATATTAAAAAGCAATAATATAAGTGTGTTTTCAAAAAGCTAACATCCTTACCTGAACAAATGATGTGAGTCCAAAGCTGGATTTTTAATTATTACTGCAGTTATTATGTCCAATGATCAGGTCTTCTTACAGATGGAATATTGAGTAAATGCCACATTTAAATAAAAGTTATTAGAGGGATGAGACAGAGAAAAAAAAGTCATTGTCAAACCAGAAAGTTCGTCTCCACCTGAACCAAATGAACCAAATCACAATTTTCCAACAGATAAAATCTGTAACTGGTGAGTTAAAAGACACTTTGGATAAATTGTGTTTTACTTAATTTGTTGATCTTTCCTCTGATGTATGTTCCTATAGCTGCACATGAGTGTACTGTGTGTGACCTGTGTGTGTGTTTGTGTCATCAGGCTGAAGGGGGTCCTGGAGCAGATGGACCGGGGTGTCGTGGACCTGCAGGAGCTCCGCAGGAACCTGGAGCTCGCTGCTGCCATGTTGGACGCTGTTTACACTGATGAGACCAAGTAGGACTGACTGACAGACTGACAGATGGATGTGAAGCTAAATAATTCCTTCTCATTGACTGTCCCAGCCGTGACTGACGGGTGTTTCTGTCTGTCCTGCAGGCGTCTGCTGGACACCGAGGACGAGCTCAGCGACCTGCAGGCGGAGTCGGTGCCCAGCGAAGTTCGTGATTGGCTGGCGTGTACCTTCAGCAGGAAGATGGGCGTGGCCAAACGTCGCCCCGAGGAGAAGCCGAGATTCAGGAGCATCGTCCATGCAGTGCAAGCTGGGATATTTGTGGAGAGGTAAAAATTTTTTTACTTCAATTTGACTTTGTATTTCATTAACGGAGGTCAAGAGGAGGTGGTTGATTAGTTCTGGGGCCCCTCCGCCTTTCCTCGGGCCTACACAGAAAGCCTCTTCCACAAGCCTACATGGAAAGCCATAAGGCAGAGAGAGCACACACCTCCCTGCCCTTCCATGCGCCTACATGGAAAACCTACGGCAGGGAGAGCAGCAGCAAAGACAAACAGAAATGACACTGATATGTCAGAATCTATGCTCAGTTTTATCCACCAAGGAAAACAATATCAGTTTAAATGTACGCTGTAGAACATCCTCAGCTGTTATTTATCCTCTCTCCAAAACCACCAGACTCACTGACAAAAACAGTAATTTTAGTTTGCGGAATCAGTTAGTTCATGTTACTGTGACTTTGGTGAAGCTAAACGGACCCTTTAAAACACCAAAATCACCCAGTAAAACAAACTAAACCGAGGCGGCAGCAGGATCATCTGTTGCAGAGAATCATCAGGCAGGCAGAATATCGGCTACAGGGCGGATGCAAATGAGACAATCTGGCAACTGACTGGGGGAAAGAAGGTGGTATAAACACTGATCGGGTGATTGGGAAGTGAGACACGCAGGTGAGCAGGAAGATGAGGGAGTCAGGTGGGCAGGATGAGTAAGGTCCCAGGGCATCTGGTGAACAGATGGAGTACGGCAATGAAGCTTGATAGAGACGCCAGCCTGATCTCATTTCCTGGGCATCAAATACCTCCACTTTGTCATGCCCTGTGGTGTGTGATATTGACGCTAAAGGCGCCCTTTGGCGTCATCAGGCTTTCATGTAACAGTGTAAACCCATCTGCGCGATAGCTGACGCCAAGAGAGACAAAATTGGACGTTTATCCAGGCGACCACAGGTTCTGTCCTACGTGGAACCAGAAGTTAATGGTTGTCATGCACTAAGTCACGGACGTATTTAGATCATCCTTACCATGTAGTTTTGTTGCTTAAACCTAACAGCAACAATTTCACAATATCCAGCACATAGATGAGCGAGAAGTTGCCTTGTATGTTACTATGAGATGCCAAGGCCCGTGACAAAGTGTCTGTATTTGACGAAATGGGAATAAGAACAGATTGGAGATGCAAGAGCTGAAAGGAGGGACAGAGAGGCAGAATGGCCGAGAGGAAATACAACTGAGGAAGCCGTCGTTCAAGCTCTACAAATATGTACCAAACATTTTTCATTTTGAAGTGTTTCTGCTGGGAGATGCAGTGTTTGGGCAAAAGAATATGAATAACCTCTGTGCACAAAGCTGCATAAAGAAATAGTTTGACATGCCTGCACAGAGCCCTGACCTCAACCACATCCGACACCTCTGGGATGATGACTGACTGTGAGCTCAGACCTTATTTTACAGCACCAGTGTTAGATGTCACTGATGTTCTCGTGTTTAATCTGCTGCAGGAGTGAAGGCCGTTAGAGCAGCACATTCATGACTGTGGTTAGAAATCACATATTTAACAATCCAATCAAGGCCGTGCACTGCAATATATTAATAACTGACTCGTCAAAGTCCAGTCAGATGATTGTCTCCAACCAAAGAGCGACACTTTGAAATGTCCCCAGAGTTATTTTTGTCTCCGGCAGTAATCTGGAACACCTGAAGACGAAGCAGAAAACAATCATCAACTTCTTCCAAATAAACATCAGAAGGCATCCGGCCCCGACCTCACCGCAGATGTGATTACGAGGTCGAACATGAAGTGTAATGACGTTAGCGTGCCGGCGAGCTGGAGATGGAGATCATATAGGGAAACCATGAGGTCCAATGTCATTAGAGTGTAAATGACTCGCGGTGATAGAACAGTATCAGTTCATCTGCTGCGGCTTAATGACGCATGAAATCAAAAAATATCTGCTGCACCGAGGCAGCGAGCGCGCTCTCTCTCCGTGTGTGTTTGGAACACGGTTACCATGCCGACCACCAATCCATCCTGGTCACAAAGTGTGGAGGAGGGCGGCTGGAGGTCTGCGTGAGGAGCGTTTATGTGCATGCAGCTGTCTGTATCAAGGTGTGAGATTTGTGCCTGATATTTTTATCCGTGTGTGTGTGTGTGACATTAGGATGTACAGACGGACGTCCAACATGGCTGGTCTGACCTACCCTCCCACGGCTTTGACAGCTCTGAAGGTAAAAAACTGTTTTATCACTGCAGTCCCATCTGCAGGAAGTTGCATCACTTTATTATTTATTTTTAAAAACATAAATATTTTTTCAGTCAGTCAGTTCCTGCTCTGGAAGACAGTTTTTTTTCTCACCAGAAACTTGAAAGGAAAGGAGGCAGCAGGCAAGGAAAATAAATGAATAATGAATAAACACTGTAAAAGTTATGGAAAGGACTGAGGAGTGAAAGAAAGGGAGGGAATGGAGAGAGGTGGGAATGAAAGGAGAGAGGTAAAGACAGGAAAGTGAAGAGTGTGCAGGAAAGTATTAGCCAAAGTGAAAATAAAACTGAATAAGGAGATATGGAAGGACGCAAGGATGCAGATGAAGAACGGATGAAAGAGGAAGCAGAAGGGGAAGGAAAGTAGAGAGGAAAATGAAGAAGTGGATTAGGAAATGAGGAGGTAAGGACAAAGAGGTGCTGGAAGGGAAGGAAAGTAGGACGTATGGACGCAAAGAATGAGTTATAGATGATAGTAGGAGGTAGGAAAGGAACATAGGATGTGAAGAAGGAAAGTATGACTTGAAGGAAAAGAGGAGGTAGAAAAAGAGAGGGAAGAGGTAGGTAGTGATGAGAAGGAAAGAAGGAGGCAAAGAGGGAAAGGTAGAGATGAAAACAGAGGACAGAAGTGTAGAAAATGAGGAAAGGAAGGAAGAGAAGTGGTAGGAAACTTAAGTAGGAGGTAAAGAAGGAAATAAGGAGGCAGAGAGGGCAACGTTGAGGACCAAAAGGTGGCGTAGAAGGAATAAAGATGATTGGAGAAGGTAAGGAGAGAACATAGGAGGCAGGGAAGGAAAAGTAGGAGGTAAAAAAGGTAAAGAGGAGATAAAGGAGGACATGAGACAAAAAGGAGGAGGCAGAGGAGAACACGTTGAAGGCCAGCAGGATGAGAAAGGGAAGGAAAGGGGTGGTAAAGTAGGAGCCAGAGATGATAGGAGGATGTTGGAAGTGAAGATAGGTAGAGGGGGAAATCAAGTGTGCTTTAATTATGCTGACTTATCCTTCCTTGCGTCCTCTCTCCTCACATAACCCTGAAATTGTTCCCTCCCCGCCATCATTAAAAAATCTTCCAATCTCTTAAACGGACCTTGAGGAGCGAGGAGGTAAGGAGGCTTCTAGGCGGGCTTAGAGCAAAGAAACACAGGTGTCTGCTACACGGAAGTCTTTCATCAAGCGATGTGACATAAAAATGCTGCACCTCACATGTGGCATCGTAACTGATGTTGCCAAAGACAGATGTTGAGGAACCAGGGATTTGTCTTGTGGCAGCTTCGGCTCCTCCGTCCTCACATCCTCACAGCTCTTCCTTGCATCCCTCTGTCACACATCCTCGCTGGAAGGAGCTAAGATGTGAGGAAGAGACGTGAGTGAGGAGTGAGGAGGAGACATGATGGCAAAAAGTAAAGCACCCTTAAAGAGGGGGAGTTGGGAAGGAGGAGCAATGAAAGAAAAGAAGAGGGTATGGGAAGGAAAGGAAGAGTAAGGGACTGAGAGAAGGCCAAGAAGGAAGAGAAGGAAAGGAGGAGGTAAGGAAGGAGAGTAGGAAGCGGGTGAAGAAAAAAACGTGTCGTGTGTGTGATGACATATGTTTCCCCCTCAGCGCTTCCTGCACAAACTCGGAGAAACAAAACTGAAATGAATCAGTAATTATTCTGCAGCCGTTTCTTATTAATGCTTTTATAATGATGTGAAACAGAAGCGGAAAACAATAAGAACTTTTGGAAAACAATAGGCCCACTGTATGAATCATAATCCCAGCCATTTAAAATGTCATCATGCTCTAATGGATAATTATAATCATTAATTTAACAGGATATGCTGTTTGACCTCTCGATGTGAGCGAACGTTACAGTCACACTGTCCTCTACTGGCACACATCCCACATTACACTGACTGCAGACCACTGTGCTGTCCTGTTTCACAAACCCAATTCCAAAAAAGTAAATAAAACAGAATGCAATGAATCTGTTAAAGCAATGCAAAGACAAGATATTTCATGTTAATGTAACCGGTGGACTCCAGTGTTGATATGAAGAGGCCCAGATCTTTGGAGGTGGTCTCTGCTTGTGTATATTAATAAAAAAACAATACAGTTTATCAGTTTGAGGATTAAATATTGTGTATTTCTACTGTATGCAGTTGACTATATGTCAAAACAATTTGCAAATCAGTGCATTCTGTTTGTATTTACACAGTGTTCAAGCCTTCTTGGATCTTTGTTTCAAGAGTCTGAATCTTACTGGTTGTTTTCCAGGAAGTGGATCAGTGGTCGTTCGATGTTTTTGCCTTCCACGAGGCCACCGGAGATCACGCCCTCAAGTTCCTGGTCTACGACTTGCTGACCCGCTATGACCTCATCAACAGGTTCAGGGTACACACAGCTTCATACGTTAACACCTGTGTGGTGGGTGGGGCCTCGTGTCAGGATGGGTGGAGCTGGGTGCATAAGGAGAGCTCTTTATGAAAAGGTTGATGACGAGTGAGGCTGCGATTAAATGTAGCTCACTAGCTTTGCTTTGCACAAAGACTGGAGATGGGGAAACAGCTAGCCTGGCTCTGTCTCAAGCTGCGTTCCATACTTTACTTTTTACTTTCAGTACGTACTGCAACTTTCATTGCATAGAGGATGCAGTTACATCTTTGTAACATTGCACTTTAAACTTTGCCCTTCTTTCTTATGCGTACGTCACCTGTAGAAGCACAAAATTAACACACACATATATAAAAATGTGTATTAATTATACACCAAATTGGCTAAAAAAATGTAGCACTTGCACATAATCATGCTGTCATCTGTAACTGCAGCTCCTGTCATCTGTTAGTGAGCTGTAATCTGTCTGCAGCTCAGGCCACGTGACGAATCTTGTGGGACTGTGGGTCAGAATAGCCAGAAAATCATTCTGGCTCGCGTACAACAAAATGAGCCTGGATGCAGGAGAACATCCTGGTATTTTTGGCACACTGCATCAGACATACTACACATTGGGACATACTAAATCTTTTTCTGGCATACTGACTGGTACGGTAATATGGGCACTGGAACACACTGTAAAGCTCACTAATAAACATGCACAGTCTTGTTTGTTTTATTCATATGGAGCAGTTATGTGCCCGACTACTTCCAGGACGTTACTACACCTAGAGTCTAGCGCGTAGAGCTACTAGATGTCTTTGGTTCTGGAAGACTGAGTATCCACATAGACAACATGTCGTACTCACACGCTCCCTGTCCTCCTGTGGTCCTGTGTCCAGATCCCGGTGCAGGCTCTGGTGCAGTTTGTTGAAGCTCTGGAGAACGGCTACAGCAAACACAGGAACCCCTACCACAACCTGATCCACGCCGCTGATGTCACTCAGACCGCACACTTCCTGATGCTGCACACTGGACTGATGGTAACACACACACAAACACACACACACTGACATAATTTTGTCACTCGACTGTGTCTCTCTGTGTCTACATGGTCTCTATGGACAGTCACACTGATATTAACCCACTCAGTTAACTCTGTGTGTGTGTGTGTGTGTGTGTGTGTGTGTGTGTGTGTGTGTGTGTGTGTGTGTGTGCAGCACTGGCTCAGCGAGCTGGAGATCCTCGCGATGGTTTTTGCTGCAGCGATTCACGACTTTGAACACACAGGAACCACCAACAACTTCCACATCCACACCAGGTAACGTGGACGCTGACATCATCACATTATTCTACACAGATGATCGAAGCATCTGATTGGACAGTGACAGCTGTTTTCTCACAGACTCACAGATATGATTTTATATTTGACTTCAAATTGTCTCTGTTTTACAAATATAAGACATGACCCCTGCATGATTTCAGGTCTTTGGGCTTAACTTTGAAAGACAAAGGCTGATGTGAATGTCATTAGTTCTGCAGGTATTTGGTCACAAACCAAAGTATTGGACAGTTAAATTGTTGACCTGATGATGGCGCTACATTAAAAGACAGAAAATCACCAGTTATTACAATTCATCCTTCAGGTAACATGAACACCTGTGACTGATTTCTTGGCAATCCATCCAATAGTTGTTGAGATATTTCACTGTGGACCAAAGTCGTCAACCGAGCGTCGTCGTCGCAGAAGAGAAATGAAATATTGGATGCTCAAAAACATTTGACAGTTTAAATGTCTCCAAAAAACATATGAATGAATCTCTAACCAGACGCCTGAAGCCACTTAAGCTTACCCAGGATATCTTTTCATTACCTGGTTGGACTAACCTGCCACATTGTCCCCTGGGTAACTGCAGGGATGTAATCTGTAATCTAAAAATGTATAAACATTTAAAATGCTGTCCAAAATGCTGAATTCACATAAAAGACTTTATAGTAACACCAGAGTGTTTCTGCTGCTGGAGTAGAGGGTGGAGAAGTATCCCAGTTAATGACTGATGAGGTCTGTTATAATAACGGGAGCTAATTAACAGTGTGTGGATTGTTGTACTAATTAAAATATTATCCTTTCCTAGTCCTCATCACACAGGTGTCTCATGTTATTTTGAGCTGCAGTGATGAATCACAGTGTTAAAATAGCAACACTGTCACTGTGGACTGAAATAAACTCTGCACAAGTTAAAATCATGTGTTTAGTGTGTAAATCTGTGTTTGTTAGAAGCTGTTTTAAAACCAGTGGAAATAATGAAATGACTCTACTGACCTAAAGCTAAAGGTTTTTCTTCAGTGGTCTGATTAGTCAGAGGTCGGGCTGTGATCTCACACTCTACACTAGCTGTTCAGCATCAGTTGCCATGGTGATTTATCCCAGGCCTCAGGTGAATAACAAGAACATGTATGTACGACTTCTATGTATAATGCGGCGGCAGCAAACGTCAGCGTCTGATTGGATGTCGTGTGTGTCCGTCAGGTCGGAGGTGGCCATTCTGTACAACGACAGGTCGGTGCTGGAGAACCACCACGTCAGCGCCGCCTACAGGCTGATGGCAGAGGAGGACATGAACATCCTGGTGAACCTGAACAAGGACGACTGGAGGTGCGCGCGCGCACACACACACACACGGGCCACATGTCACTGATGAGTTGATAGTTGCCATGGTGATCGATCACTGATTGTGCGGATCCTGTGTATTGATGGTTGGCAGGGAGCTGAGGGCTCTGGTGATAGAGATGGTGATGTCCACAGACATGTCCTGTCACTTCCAGCAGATCAAGACCATGAGGAACTCCCTGACACAGACACACAGGTCAGTGCTGCAGCTGTGACCTCTGACCCCGTGACCTCATTTCTTTTTAGAATATGTAATTTTATCTATGTCACAAAACATCAACAACAACAACAAAAAGAAACTTTTCTTGCCATAATGTTTGTTGGTAACAAGGAAAATTCTGTATGTTTGGGTGAGATGAAAACATAAATTTTGAGATTTTGAGCTGTTTCACTTCTATAACTTGTTTTCTTTCAGACTAGTGTGAAAGAAAACATCCAAATGGCAGTGCATATTAATGCTTGATTTGCCTATTTAAACATTAAATCTCAGAAAACTTATTATACTAAAAAATAAGTGGTGTAAGTTTTGGGAGTTTCACGGTGATATCTAATGGTCAAAAAAATTTCCCCATTCACCTGTAGTGTCTCACTTTTTGTCTTAAAATGTATGGAACTTTACAATACATATCTTTAAAGGCCATTTTCTCAAAATTAGTTTCTCCTCACACTTTAAGCCAGTGTATTGTCATTTTATAACATTTTAAACTGTATGTTCTTAATAACATTTTAGGTCTACATGTAAAGCAACATCTATAAACACACCATACTCTGTATTGGAACTATGTTACATTGCAGCGTCCCTGTCAAATACATGAATAAATATAAAATGAATATATTGGAAGAAATCTCCACCTCACTAACATTTCCATACACCGACCTTTCCAAATTTATTCCTGTTTATATTCTGAAGGTTTTTACAGAGAGGTTTGTTCATGTTTAATTCATAGCCTGATTTATTGAACATTTTATGCCTAAAAACACACCAAATATGGCTTTTTTATGGCTGGTGGCAGCATTTTCTGATTTATGGAGTGATTAAAAGAGATGTCTACAATCTCTCTTTAAAAACTGTTACTGTGTCGACAAAGTAAGACAAGAATTTGAACCAGGCTTTATCCAATGTTCAGATTTCTGCTCTAGAAATGTTCACAAATCAGCACATATTTGAACAGATAATGAATCGTTAGCATAGTTAAACATACATTTCAGAAAATCAGGGGAAAAAACAGATAATCCCACACGCTGCTTGTGCTCAGCTTCACAATTTATTAATAACACTAATGTTTCGGTCCTCCTGAACCTTCATCAAGAGTATTCAACACCTTTATCTCCAACAGTGAGTTTACATAGAAACTGCTCCAACCATTTCACTGTTGTGCACAGGTGTGGCAGGATTAATCAGCTGTGGGTGTGTTTCTCAGTAACTGACAACAGCCGGTGCACCATATGTCACACATCCCACAAATTAAAGAACAAGAGAACAAGGAAAACGTAGGAAACCCCCAGAAACACCTCAGGCTCCCTACACAATAAAGGCTATTATTTCCAAAAAGTTTTGATCTTATGAATGAACATTCATCATTTGGAAGAGGTTTTGATCAGACCCGACAATATCTATGGATTTTAAAGAACCACCGCTCACAGTTTACTGAAGAAGACGTAATCTTGGAGACATCTCGGTACATGCTAATGCAAATGATCTTTATATGATCAAATGTCCTTGTGGGTTGTGCCATGTTGGTAAAACATCACGTGCACTGAAGCAGAACAAGTGAACACAAGAGTTTCATAAGGAGGAATGACAGAGTAGCAAACGTGATATCTCATCATTAGGTTCCAGGACATCTGATCATATAATTACACACGTGGTGGATTATGTGATGAGATCGTTGATGAAACACTTCCAGTGCGTAGATGAGAAAAATAATTCCCTTTGACCATATTGCTACACTGAGCACATCCTCTACATTTGTAACACCAGTTTGGAAGAAGTTTGAACAAAGACTGTACTTTATTTCTCCCATTTTACATGTGTGGACCTGCAGTGTCTCCCTTAATATGACACATATATGCAGTAAAGAAACACCGTCGTTTTTTAAAAATACACATTGATTTTGTGTGATAACAGAATGTTTTGTATAACAAGACATATGTAATAAGATAAAATGATATCTTGTCATAACTAGAAGAGTTTCTTTTAATACTTTTTCTTTATTAACATTCTTTTTTAAAGAAAAGCAGTGCACAAGAAAAAAAGACAAATATAAGGTCATGGGATGTTCACAAAGTTATGACACAGTTTCCTAATTTAGAGCTGGGTGTCATATATGGTACAATCATCATCTATCTCATTGGCTGAATAAACACACCATTTTCTCCACTGTTTTTCGCCAAGTTCTTCTTGAAGTCATGTGAAGTAGGTCAACTGTGCTGGAAGATGTAAGTGTTTAACGGTGTCAACAAAGAGGCGAGCAGTATTTTGTAATGGCCCTTTTACTTGCTGCCAGCAGGATCTTCAGATTGGTGTCACCTTCACTTAATCCGTCAGGAATATGTGCGAGATAATGGGACTTGGATGTTGTTCCAATACTAAAACCCAAACTTTTTGAAATGATTGTTGCTACTTCCTTCCAGAAAGTCATGGACTGGGGCGCAGTTGACCATGATTTCTCCACAGTCCCTCCAGCAGCAGAGCCAGTTGGTTGGTTGGTGCCAGTTTGTTTAGACTCTGTTTGGGTGTGATGAAAACACGAATCAGGTTTCCCCAGCAGAAGCCTCTCCAGGTCCAGGAGTTAGTGGAGGTCGACTGTGGCATTTCCCAGGCACTCAGCCACATGTCCTGTTTTCTCAGTGTCCAGCTCTTTTTCCCATCGTTGCTTCACATCATCTGCAGTGTCCTTATTCAGTGATGTGATGCCATGGTTTAACTTGCTGATTAAACCTTTATTACTGCCTGAGTTATAAGCATCACTAAATATACGAATGGCAGCTGGTGGTTCTCTTGGATTAATACCTTTTTACAGAACTGTAAATACATGTAACATCCTGCCCACTGAAGCCTTATGTTCGACATAGATTATTGAAACTTTCCACTGTTGCACATGGAGGCACCAGAACAGGTCCATTGTCTTATTCCATGATCTTGTGATGCTGGCGTGAAGTCAGGATCATATGTTGGCCATCTGAGCAATTCAACCTCTCTTTGTAGCTCAAAACGATTCATCACTTCTGCCCAGACTTAAATTCACGTATTGACTCACCGTAATATTTCGCTCTCCTTGTAAAAACAACAAAGCAGTGACTGAAAAATTCACCCTTTTAATCTCAAATGAATCGTGAAATACACTTATAGAAGAGTTTCTTGTAACAAGACAATCATTGTGTGTCTGGTGATGAGGAGAAATATCTTATTATAATATGAAACTGATTCCTGATTCCTGGAGTCAGTTGCATTTTTAATTCTCTCTGTGTAACCTGACCATCGTCATCCTGCCTGGACTGGACTCATTCAGTGTTTCCAACACTCAGATGAAATCATTTTTTTCATCTCACCTTTCAGGGCAGATTATTATATAAAATGCTGCAGCAGCTTTATAGAGGCTCCATCAGTGCACTGTGGCAGACTGCGTGTGTCTGCTCCATCTGATGAAGATCATCAGTGGGAGTTTGGTGAAATGGCCAACATAAGGTCCTGCAGGCTGCTGGAGCAGACTGCTCTGAGCGTCCCTGTAGGGGCCTTCGCAGCAATGTTACTGAGTCTGACCAGAGTCCAGCTTCCCCTCTCTGCGCGTCAGACCTGCTGGAGGAGAGGAGGTGTGCAGGGAGGGAAGCTGTCACGCAGCTCAGCTCACGCTTGGATGAGATTTCGGGGAAGACGCTGTCATCGGCCTGTCGGCACGCTGGTTCTGCTTGTGTTACTGCAGCAGTGGCTGTCTGGGAAGTGTACTCTGCACACTGAGATCCAAATACAAAATAAAAGACACAACACTGTGTGTCGAACATACGGGACAGCAGCTTGTCTCCTATTCTGTGATGTACCTGATTCATTACAGCAGACGGTTTAAAGGGTAATTCAATTCTGTTGCCCGGTCAAACTACTTAACATTGTGACAGTTTATTATTGAATAATTTTAAAATGACTTTTGTCTTTGTCGTCTTTCTCTCTGCAGTCTAGACAAAGTGAAGGTTTTGTCTCTGATGCTTCATGCTGCAGACATCAGTCATCCAGCCAAAGCCTGGCCGCTGCACTACCGCTGGACTCACAGTCTGATGGAGGAGTTCTTCAGACAGGTACACACACACACACACACACACACACACACACACACACACACACACACACACACACACACACACACACACACTGCACTTAAGTACAAATTAGAGGTACTTTTACTTTACTCGAGTCTCTTCTTTTCATGCCACTTTTGGCTTCTACTCCACTTTCTGTTTTTTGTTTTTGTTTACCTGCCCAGGGACAACAGATGCAAATTAGCTGCTAGCTAAGGGGCCATACACATGCCGCATTTCTTGCGCCCTCAAATTTACTGCTGTTAAATTCGATGCACAGCAGGCACTCTCAAACCCCACAGCGATGCCGTCGCAGCGTGCATGTGTTCCCAAGCGCCTGTTTTTCAGGGCGCACCGGCTGCACCCAGAGATAAACTGAATTCAACTTTTGAAATGCAACAGCACAAACTGCATGTCATGTGATGATGACCAACCAATCATAGCTCACAGATATCTTTCCCTTCATCTGTAAATATCAGTCTGTGATTCATATTTAGAAGAAGTTGATCATGTTAGTGCAGTTAATGCGACACACAGACAGCGCCTGAAGGAAGATCAGCTCTGCACTCTTGAAAGCTGGCACAGGAAAGACATGAGAGTAACACACTGTGCCTGGTGTTTTCCAGGCGGTTAACAATGCGGCATGTGTGCGGCCTCTAGCTCTGCTGCAATAGAGTGTTCCAGGGTGGAAGTTTTATTGGAGGCGGATGTGGAAGTCAGTGTCGCCTTGGCTCTCTCATCAAAAAGCCGCTGGTTAAATGGCAAGGTCGAATGACAACATCACCACCACAATGAGGCTGCAAAGTCATGTTCGGCGTGATGATGTTCTGTCGTCTCATTTAGCCACTTGTCTGTTTTAAAGCTTTTATGAGACACATAAAAGATTCGGGAGGTATTTACTGACAAAACTGTGAAAGTCTCTTAAGCTTGTGTTAACCACAGATCTTATTTCAGGCACCTAACCAACAACCCACTGACTCTGAGACGAGGGAACTGGAAGATCTAAAATGTTCACTCATTTACAGCTTTTCGGACTCAACACTGGGGCACTGAAATAGATTCAGTTGAATTAAATAAAAAAAAATGTATCTGCCTGCTTCAGTTTCTTGTTACTTTGCAGTTATTTTATCGAATTAAAAAAAGAGATCTGTTTATGATAAAGAATAATTCTGATTCATTTAAATGATGTTGACCTGGACGACACTTTTGGTGTTATTTTCAGGTCAGACCCAGTGTTTAAATTCTTCTATTAAAAACTGTGTTTATTCGGAAAGGCTGTCTGTTAATGATATGGTTCTGTTTGCAAAAGGAAAGGTAATCATTTATTGCGTGGTCAGATTGCTTTTCTTCTCTGTCTGTTTGAATTCACACTGTTTGCTTGTTATGCTCAAGTGACAAAATGTGGATGTAAATACCACACAGTTGATTTGAGGACTTAAAAAAGAAATCACACCATGTTCATGTTGCCGTGGTGACTGTTTCTCTTCCAGGGAGATAAAGAGGTGGAGCTCGGCCTCCCTTTCTCTCCTCTCTGTGACCGCAAAGCCACCATGATCGCCCAGTCACAGATAGGTAAGAACAACCATCAACCAATAACAACTAAGGACTGCAGGCAGGTGAGGAGTACGGCTAACGACTAACAGACACAAGGAGGACGATGCCACTGACTCCTGACAGGAGGCTGTCGATGTGCATTAACCTGAGTTCAACCACAGCATCTGCTGGTGGTTTGAAAAACTGATCTCATTCACAGACATTTGAGGGATAGGTCTGATTATTAAAGAGATACTTCACGCCCCCAAATGATCATTAGTATATCAATCACTCAGCCTGTGTTATTTT
This sequence comes from Epinephelus cyanopodus, assembly GCA_026686955.1. NCBI lineage: Eukaryota > Metazoa > Chordata > Actinopteri > Perciformes > Serranidae > Epinephelus > Epinephelus cyanopodus. Next base: position 37,039,465 of record CM048927.1, on the reverse strand, counting down.
GAATTTATGAAGAAAACCTTGTTTATCTCGAATGCTTCCACGCTGAACAAAGAATCTAAAAATTGAGAGAATTCTTGATGAATTGAAGTCACAGGGGTCCACGTTTAACAACAGTGAAACTATATCAAAACATCTGTTTACAAAGTGTCACACGACTCGTTCAGTACAATCCAAGTCTCATTTATGGAGTCGTAGGCACAGGACTTCCAAACAAGCAGCCCTTTCCAATGGGGAACTGAACTAAAACTGAAATTTATCCATGCTCGTTTCAAAGCCAAATTCCACTGACAATAGCAGTAATTTTATCTTGTCAAAATGGGAGCTGCTGGTCTAAGGGAGCGATCACACCGAGATGAAACGTCAGAAACGCAACGCCAGTAAAACCATTGTTTTCCTATGATATGCCGCATCTGACCAGCATTCAAGCGTCTTTTTAGATGCATGTTTTTGTAGATGCTTCTTTTAGACGTGTGTTTTTAGACGTGCGTAGAAGCTGAAAAGTTAAAATAATTTCAACTTTTTGAGCATCAGACACCAGTAGCTAGCACGCATTGAATAAGTGCTTCCAGCGTTTCAAGCGTCTTTGAAGCGTCCGCGTCTCTAGCATCTCATTTCTGTGTGATCGCCCCTTTACGCTGCCTCGATTGGTAGTGTTTTGGTGTTTCAAAGGGATAATTCGGATTCATCAAAATCACACAATAACACAGACAAACCAACTGATCAATTGATCAAGTCTGGCTTTGTAGAGAGCATCAATAAGTTTCACTCCTTGTTCAGCTTCCTGTCAGAAAGGACTGTCTGTCTGCGAAGTGCTCAGCATACCATTGGATAAATGAGACTTGGTTTATACTGCACGAGTTGTGTGAGAGTTTGAAATAAGATGTTTTGATATAGTTTTGACGTTGTTACACATAGATCTCTATGGCTTCAATTCACCCAGAATTCTCTCTGTCTCTGGATTCTCCTTTCGCCATGGAGGCATGCAAGAGAAAGAAAGTTCCCCTCACAAACTCAATGTAATGTGGCGTTACCTCCCTCAGTGGCATCTTACTGGCTCCGAACTGTAGCTGGACACATGCTGGTTTATTAGCATAAAATTAGCTTGGCTTGTTATTAGCTGGTTACTAGCTTCTAGTGGTCCGGTCCACTCTGCAGAAGGAAGGATGGCGAGGCATTCAGGTGCCATTCACCAACGATGGCTTTATTGCAGTCTTCACCACAAAACAACAAACATGGCCTTCTCATGACGTTGAACTAAGCTCATCTAGACACTTAATTCTACTGCTGACATCACTCGTTGCCTCCTGCCGTCTTCACCGTGACACCCTGACAGAGCTGCTTCCCTCCACATACAAACACTGAAGCACACGTCACCCTCACAGGTTACCCTCAAGGCTACCTTTCTTCTCCTTCATCCTTCTACCTTTCCTCTTGCCTTTCTTCATCCGTCTCTTTTTCTGGTTGCAGGTTTCATCGACTTTATCGTGGAGCCCACTTTCAGTGTTCTGATCGACACGACGGAGAAGGTGATTGGTCCTCTGATAGAAGAAGACAGGAAGGCCAAAGAAACTGGAAACAGGAGGTCCAGGTACTGCTGCTACTAATACGTCTGAGGGAAGTGGTTACAACATAAAGTGATCACAGTCCCACTTCCACATAAATACTTTCTCCACAAGTATGATAGATGTAAGGGTGGGTGTTGAAAATTGGTCTTGAACTCGTACTAGTTCCCTCCTCCTCATTTAATCGTCAGTCTGAAAGATGAGAAACTGTGTTAGAAAACTCTTCCAATGTTCTCTCCCAGATTTCTATTAATGTAAAGTATGAATAGAAACAGTCAGCGGTTTAAATCGGTTTCACCTGTTTACATGGACTTCCTGGTTGTTTAAGACAAGGCCTTCGTCTTATATGATTGGACAGAGTATGGACATTTCTGTGGGGCAGCATTGGTTTGCAACTGGTCCGTAACTTTGCTCTGTTGCAGCCTAACAGGAAGCGGCACAGTTACCGTGGAGTCGGTGCAGAGACACAGTAGTAATCGCCATGGGAACAGCGATGATGGACAGTTGGACTTTTCCCTGACAGCCATCGACCTGCCGGCGATGAAGCTCCACCTATCCACCGTCATCGGCAGCAACAAAGACAGATGGAAAGAGCTGTCTGTGCACGGTACACACGCACACACGCACACACACACACACACACACACACACGAAAGTGGATTTAAAGGCACAATACACTCAAAATCATACATTTGTAGCTCTGTATGTAAGTTAAGTTTGTTGTCATCAGCCCTTGTAAATGCCATAAATTCTGTTCATGTCTCTCTGCTTAATCTGCATTATCTGTATTTCCTGGGTTTGAAAAATGACTTGGCTCTGTTTCATCACACAGAGGGGAAAAAAGGCTAAATAGGGGACATTGCTCTCAGCAGGGCACCTCCTTTGATGTCTAACAGTCATTAGTCTAATTAGTGTTGACAGAAGGTGACTTCAGTGGAGTGTTAAACAGTGCAGGATGATAACAGGTGAAACATTTGGCTGACTCTTCACCATAAAACTGTCGATCTGGCACCGACTGAATTATCTCAACACCTGCTGGAGAGACTGCCATGAAACTTTGTACAGATATTCAAGGTCCCAAGACAATGGATCCTTTCTGACTCAGGTGAACCTCTGAGATTTTGGTTTTAGCAAAATCTCTAGAAAACACCACTACAAGTGTGTTACATTACATACACTGCTACATGTAGCTACATGCTAACATTAGAGAAACTAGTGATCTCGGTCGCTGATGTTGTTAATTTCTCTCCAATTTCGGATCATATTCCTGCTGGAACGTGTCTGGTTGTGTTTAGAAGGAGGCGCTGGTGAACACCTTGCGGGAATTTCTTCAATTTGGCACAAACGCTCACTCGGACTCCAAATGAACAGATTCAGTTTTGGTGGTCAAATATCAAAAGTCAAGGTCACTGTGACCTTGCATCTGTCTCATTCTTGTCAACATGATATCTCAAGAACACCTTGAGGGATTTTTTTTTCAAATTTTGCATAAACATCCACTTTGAGTCAAGGATGAACCGATTAGAATTTGATGGTCAAAGGTCAAGGTCAATATGGCGTCATTGGTCACATTCTTGTGAACGTTATATCCCAAGAACACGTGGCAGGAATTTAAAAAAAAAATCTGGCACAACCATCTAAACGTTTACTTGGACTCAGGCAACACCTGATTAGACTTAAGTGATCAAAGGTCACTGTGACCTTGCGTCCATCTCATTTTGCACACGTGGTATCTCAAGAAGGGAATTGAGGGAATTTCCTGAAATTCAACACAAATGTCCACTTGGGTTCAGGGATTAACTGATTAGAATTTAGTGGTTGAGGGTCAAAGTCAAGGTCACTGTGACCTCACAAAACACATTTCTGGCCATTATTCAACATCATATCTCAGGAACAGAGGGGAGACATTTGGTGTCCACCTGACATTGTACTGATTCTATCGAACTTATGGGCTGCCGGAGGGAAGATGTGAAGCATCCATGTTTTCTGAAACTTAAATGTTCCTGTTTTGTGCACAGAGCTGGCCAATAAGGAGAAAGAGGAACAACAGGAAGAGGGGTCTAATGTCAACTCAGAAATCCAATCACACGCCTCACCCAGTCACAGTGTCCCCGATGGACGAACCTCTGACCAATCACAGAACTCTGAGGCCTGTCCTCCTGATGAAACACAAGAAGACAAGTCACCTGTCCACCTGACCTGGAACGGTACTAACATGACATCATTCGGAAACATTTCTTAAACCGTAACTGTCAATGAGCTGAGCTGTTGTTGTGGTAACTGTTGCAGGGGCGGGGCCAGGGGAGGAGAAGGAGGAGGACGGTGATGAAGTGCCTGAAAACGCGTGATGGCGCTCCACCTTGAACTCACCACTGTATCTGACTGTGGCTGATCACCATGTCAACAGGTGGTGTGGTGCAGTGACAACGAGGGTTCAGACTCTTCTGTTTAAACACAGCAGCCAACTCAAAGGCCCCTCAGTGGCCCCTAAAGGGCCACTAGACCTTATGTTTACAACTGACCATGAAAATACCACATTCAAAGTGACGACATTCATCAGATAACAGCTTCTTAGCAGCTTCACGGCCCATGGTTCACTGTGGTGAAAGTGTTTATGATTTTATTAGCAGCTCAGAGGAACAATGTCTGTGAAATTAGTGGAAATATCAACATTTGAATAAAAATAAAGGCAGGCAGGTGCAAACCAAAGAGAGGCTGTTGATGGTTAAGGCAGGCTTAATGTCTGTCAGCTGGAGGAATGAGACATGGAGCTGTGAAGACGCGGTTGTGGAGGTTTTGTGAATGAAGCTGAGCACAGGGACAGGTGTGTTGTTGTACACCTCTTATGTTAGAAGTGATTTCTGCTTCATTCTCTGTTCTGGGATCATATTATTAAGCAGACTGAGCTTCTGGCCACGCCCCCAAATATGTGATGTCAGAGCTGTCAGAGAATCATCAAAACATCCTCCAGGATATCGGAGCTGTTGTTAGCCACGTCAGCGGCAGAGCTTTGGCTCCAGACTGAGATATTGTTGGATTGTTTGCTGTGAAATTGTGTACAGATGTTTATGGTTCCTGAAGGATGAATTGTATCTACTTTGGTGATTCTCTGACTTTACCTCTAGCGCCACCAAGAGGCTGTTTTATTTTTCTTGTAGTGAAGTGTCTTAACAATGATGAATTGTAATAACTTTGTGTCTAGCGCTGTCATCACATACATGAGGAAAAAACCTGCAGAACTGAAGACATTCTTATTAGCCTCAGCTGTAAAATGTGCTTAGTGCCAGTTAGCAATGTTAGCATGCTAACGCCCTAAACTAAGGCCCCATCTACACGTATACAGGTATTTTTTGAAAACATTTATTTTCCTCTTTGTTTTGGCCTTGTGTCTACAAGCAAACAGAGTTCAGTCAGGGCCACTTTCGTCACAGAAAACTTTATTTCCATTTGCAGTATTATATTTGGTGGTATGGCTCTGTTCTTTCCCAGACCTATGCAGGAAGCCTAAGGTGAAGAGAGCACACTGTTCTGCCCTTCCATGCGCAAACAAGGAAAGCCTGAGGCAAAGAGAGCAAACCTCCCTGCCCTTCCATGCGCCTACATGGAAAGCCTAAGGCAGGGAGAGCAGGAGCAAAGACCCCCAGGAACAGAACAAAACAGCATCAGTGACAAACATAAATAACATTGATAAGTCAGACACAGCATGAAAAGGAGGAGCTGGGGTGGAGGCAGGTTGTAAAGCAGCTTGCAGAGGAAGCAGCAACAGTAGGCAGGCCAGAGCAGTTTAAATAGGGCACCGTGAATCGCTTCTGCATTGTAGTGTGTACAGAGATATTTTGTAAAATAATTGCTGTGTGGACATAATTTTCCGTTTTTTAAACGGAGGGGGAAAATACTCATTTTGAAAATATCTGCATATGTGTAGACGGGAATGTCAGAATGTCAACTTAGTAAACATTATACCTGCAAAACATTAGCATGTTAACTTTACTATTGTGAAAGTATTTAGCTCAAAGCACCGCTGTGCCTAAGTAGCCTCACAGAGCCGCTAGCATGGCTGTGTACTGTTAGCCTTGTTGTTACTTGATTGGTCGGTGATATTTTGTTTCCTAGTACGGCAGTTACAGATGAGGGGAAAAGCCTTTACAAAACCAGGGATGAGAAGAAAAAAACAAAACAAAAAATTGTTGATTTTTTTTTTGCGTTCAACCTTTCACACGAAGACCGACACAAATGTTGGTGTTCTTGTACTGAAAATGAAAGGTTAGCACATCATACAGCCGTTGACTGACCGTGTGTATGTACAGCATTAATAACTAATGTAATATTAATGTTTATCCTATATGGTCAGGTTTTATAGTTTAACTTTTACAACGACTACATATCATTTTTGACACATATATCCTCTACAGCATAACGTTAGCCAATGCACATGGATGTTAATATGTTACCTAAACAACGAAGTGTGTTTAGCATAACTACTCACTGTCACAGTTAAGTTTAACTGCTAAGTGACACTTTCTCAGATGCTCCGTTTGTGTTTGTGTCTTTATAACCTTGTTTGTCACTGTGTTGTGAGACCACAAATGGATCAATTAACAATATAGATATAGTTATGGGACAGTATAAAGACAACTATGATGTCGAAGTCCGAGAATATTTATTGATCACATGAGCAAAAGTTGTTGGCTTGTTTTTATGGCATTTTAAATTTGTGGAAATCTAACCAGCTGTGCAAATAAACAAAAAACAAATAAACAAACAAAAAAAAACAAAACTGCATGGCAAAATAGAAACGTTTTGGATTCAGTGTGGAAAGTCTCACAGAGATAGATTTTTTTTTTTTACCTTAATGTGCAATTAATTCGCACAAATTATTCACTCTTGGTCTGAAAAGACCTTAAAAATGGCACTTTTTTGCTGTACAATCTTAAACGTGTGTTCACACTGGACACAGAGCAGCTTTCAGAGACGATGCGATAAAGCCAATCAAAAGATGCACATGGAAAATCATTGGAGTTGGTGTAAAGTGATGTCAGTGAAAGCTGAAATTATCTCAGCACTCAGCTTCATGACCGTTAGGTTAAAAAATAAAAATAAATAATTAAAAAAAGTAACCAAAAGCAGAACAACCACTCATAAAGGTGTGAAAAGTGAATTTCTTTTGTTTCAGTTGCATGACTTTCACTGCTGGAGTGTTTTTCATGTGCAAATGGCCAATGTACAGAGCTGTGGCTGTTAGCTGACTAACAATATGTACCAAATATGTGTGTGTGCGTGTTTAAAGCAAACTAGAGAAAGTGGCTTAGCAAAGGTGATCATTGTGTCCCTGTGACGAGGGTGACTACTCACAGTGCTATACCCTCTTAAAGACACAGTGAAATTTAAAATACATTTCCCAAGTTCTATTCAGGTGACCCTGCATTAGTTGTGCAGTAATTACTTACAATTAAAAAATACAAACCAAACTGTCATTCAAGGCTTTTCGCGGGCCTCCATTGGGGCCCTGGGTATCAGTCCCACGAAGGATTTAAATTCCTCACGTTGTTATTCTCCATTTTCCTCGAGAGTTCGTCACATTACAGGAGCTGAAGATGCTCTAACTGCTGTTTCACTGTGACTTTAAGAGATGCATTTGTTCTAAGCAGACCAAATGTTTACCTGTAGCTGCACCTGCTGTGACATCACTGATTGGGGCGTGGCCAAAGGTTTGAACCTCAGAGAGCAGCAGCAGTGAATCAGTGGTTTCTAATCAGAGTTTACATGTGACCACTTTAACTGATGTTTTCTTACAACATGGGTCGTCTTGTACTTTTGGCCAATATACCCATAGGCTAGCATAACATAGTACTCTCAGCCATCATTGTAGAAACTGTGGACACGAGCGCTCCCCAGTGGAAACAGATTTACAGCAGCGGGAGAAGTGCGATCGTCAGAAAACACCAGAATATTCCTTTAAGCACACAGACGCTCAGAGATCAGACAGCTCCTGTTGCTTTGTTAATAAAACTACCTTACTGTCACTTTCCTCTGACTGTGAATAAAGACGTCGTCCATATTATCACCATGGTGACAAGGGCAACAGAAACAACAGTGTCTATAGCAACGGCCAGTGAGCTGAAGGGTGGAGCCAACATGGCCGACAGTGGAAACTCTGTAGATCCTCTGAGCACTGTGTTCGTTCATGCAATGTGTGCTATAGTCATCGTGTGCTCTTTGGCTCTGTGTGTGTGCGAGAAAGACTGAGTGTGTGTGTGTGTGTGTGAGTGTGTGTGTGTGCGCACTGTATATTGTACAGCTGTTTTCTGTATAATTGTATTAAACATTCAGATCTCCACTCCCCTCCCAGTGTCATTTTATTATAGTCATGTTTCTTGCACATGATGTCGCAGGGTGTATGAACTGCAGGTCGACGGTCGTCTTTGCACAACAACAGGTTCACCTCACTTTGTGGGACTGGCAGTGAGCAGCAGCCTGATGGGAGAACAGAAACCTCAAATCAGTGAACTGTGACTGTAAGCTCAGCAAGGTAACCAATCACATCTCGGTTGCTCAGCTGTTTGCAAAGTGGTAAATTGCCTCAATTTCTCAAGGCATCGCTCAAAGGAGTCGGTAGGTAGCTTAAAGCAAAAGCAGCATCGAGAGTTTTCAGGTAAGCTGTCTGAAATGTCTAAAAAACAGCTGGTGAATGTATTGGAAGTGTCAGACTGCTGATGCAGGATGGTTACAGGGAGAGTCGGGCAAACAGGCGCAGGGTAAAGGGCACATGCGTTAGACTCTCTCCTGACCCAAACCATGGATGTGTGAGGAGAACTGGATACAGCATCGAATGTGCGGCGCCGTCCTCTCCTGGTTCAACTTAAACCAACTGACCTATGGCTAAATCCCGCCCTCAAACACGATGAGCCAATCACAGTGCGTATAGCCATCCCCACACACTGGCACATTCTCTGCCTGGACGTCCATTGAAATGCATCACAGAAAGTCAGTTTGTTCGGTTTTATGAGCTTTTACTGAGATTTGCAGTTTAAAAATGGTCAAACGGTGCAGCTCTGACACAAGGTATCCTGAGAGGCTGGGCGACCAGGCGTATTTTTTACACTTTAAACCACATCTCAAGCCAGAAAAGTGTCTCCTTTGGATAAAGTTGTGTGGTAACGTTAGACCACAACATCAACTCAACGTGAATAAGATTAACAATGATGTCTACATCTGTTCTAAGGTAAGTCAACATCGTGTTTGAGGCAACATATTGTCACTTTGCTGGAAAGAAATATAAAGTTATCTTTAACATCTTTAGCTACGTTAGCCGGGCACTGAATGTTGATAGTTTGTCCAGTGGAGGGGGCGGGGCTTAGCCATAGGTCAATTAAGCAAGTACACTAGAGACTTACGGCGGCCGAGCTCTGCTGAGTGCGACCTAATGGCTGACTAGCGCTCCACTAAACTGAATTGGTATTTAATCTTGCAGCTCTTCTAGACTTTATAGATGTTATCGGACTGATTAAATTACTTCCTGAAGTCATTGCGTGGGGACTGTGACGCTCAAAAAATGCATTAACTGATTTACAGACGTGTCTTTAGCCATGTTAAAAGTCTAAAAAGCCAGAAGAGCATCAAATGACAGACCCCAGAAATTGCAGTATTACTGTATGACCACTACAAAAACAGGCATTGGCTAATGGTGCACTTCCTAAGGGCCTGACCCATAGACTTAAAGATCCAGTGTGTAAAATTTAGGGGCAGTTGGGCAGTTGAGGCCGTCAGAGCTTGTTACAAACATATAACATAGTTATATTTAGCTTTATAGTCACTGCACAGCCTCACAAACATATGCCAGCTGATCAACTGGAAGCTTCTTCACCTCTGGCAGCAGCTTTGCATTCAATAAGTCAGTGCTTTGACCTGTTCAGAAACCTTTAGACAGTCTCCTCACTCACACACTGAGACACTGTCAGGAAAATGTAAATGCTGTCAAAAGAGTTCAACAGTAAATTACTTCCAATCTACTGCACTGTGTTTCAGTGGACAGCAGGGAGCAGTGTGAGTAAGCCAGTGTGCATACTGGCGTGGAGTCCTTACATACACTCCATCACCAGAGGGCAGCAGACACTTTAAACGCCAAACATACTGTTGCTTTATGATGGACAGTGAGGATTTTTTTCACGTCTCATAATCTGTATTTCAATTTAAAAGCAATTTACAGTCACTTATAACCATTACAATATACACATATAAATATAACATTAAAAAGTAACATAGATAAAACTCACTCTTTACTAAGTAAAATAAATAATAACTAAATAAGTAATAAATGTAATAAGTAAAATATGTTTTTAGTGTCTCAGCTCATCAGTATTGCAAATATAGGTTTGTTGACAAAAAATAGCAACGCAAAAAAACCTTTAAAGGGACATTTCAACCACAAATCAAAGAAGGCACATGATTTCTGCAAAGAGATATTGTTGGTGAATTTCTTGAATGTATTTTTGAGCACGCTTTGAGCACCACAAGCTGAGCTACATCTACTTCTATTATATTGGAGAGAAGGCAGACATGACTACGGCTGTTATCTCCAACACTCCGCAACTCACACCCAAAGAATCTAGACTGATAAACAGCACTATTTCTGATTGTAAGGGGACCTGTCGCTTTAAAAAATACACAAAAAGTAATACATTTGATTTATTTATTGTCTGCTGTTTGTGCATTAAATGATCCGTTTAATGCAGCTTCCAAAATGTTGCTTTGACTTTAGTTGCTGAGACTAGATTTGTACTTAAAGTAGGTTTGAATCACATCAGTCTGTCGTCTCCAGATTAAACCATCCACAGCAGTTTGTCTCTGCACTGAGACACTCTTCAGCTGCTGCTGCTGCTAATCTACTGATTAGTCCAGTTTAGAAACAGACAGGTGTCTTCAATCACAGTCAGTCAGGTCCTGATTAACAGCAGCAGCAGAAACACAGGGAAAGACAAAGTAAACACTCGACACTGTCCCTTCTCTTCGGCCCAGACCTGTAATCCTCTCATGAAAATATCTCAGTACAAACACAATGTAGACAACCATGACTGAGGAGCAATATCAGGGCATTTCATCAATGACATTTGAACATTTTATTTTGTTGTATTTTGTCTGTTTGACTCATGGCAGTGAAGACAGACAGGAAATGCTGGGAGAACTTTCAACAAAGCGACTGTTTAGACCTGGTGTCATCATGCACTGGGACGATCTGGACACAAGTGGACAGTCGAGACACGCTGCTGTTACCTACTTACGCTAGAGGTTGTGCCAATACAGCTAAAGAGATACCAGTAGAATTCAACACGTGTTCTTCCACAGGGTAAAACGATGGATGGTCACACAACACTTCATCCAGCACAACATAAAATAGAGCTTTTAGTGCACTGTCACCAAAACAAATGCTACATCCCGCACCAATGACGCAGTCCGTGTCAGGGAAGTGTCAGGACGCAGAAGTATTTATACTACAAAATATATGTGGTCAAATGTGTCCCAGACCACTTCAGCAAGTAGTGAGAGTGATGGGATCACAATGTTGATATGTTGCTCAGAGACAACACTCACCACCGTCCCTTCTCTTCAGTCCAGAGCTGTGACGCAGCTGCTACTACAAAGAAATCCTGTGATGAAGATAGTTCAATATTAATAAGATGTGCACAGCCATTTGTGAGGAGCAAAATTAGTTCAGTTCGTCAACAATGTTTAGACTTTATTACAAAGGTCTTTGGCCAGAGCTGACATTTTATCTGTCCCCTCTTCTCTTCAATGTGTGAATGAATGACTTATCAAAACTATTGCATTTGTGTAACACAGCTGCCTCGTTGGAAACTGTTGTCAATCACCTTACGTATGCTGATGATCTTGTATTCTTTTGTCAGAATAGTGCTGGGCTGCAGCAGCTACTGAATGTGTGCTCATGGTTCGGCAGGGGTGTCCAAACTTTTTTTGAACAGGTGTCAGATTAGATAATGTGGAAATACCCAGGGGGTCCACTGCTTATAGCATCATATGGGTTATTTAATAAAATCATATACATATCAGGTGACACGGTGGTGCAGTGGTTAGCAGACAACTTTCTGCTGCTCTTGAATGCAACGGCCCTCGCTGTCGACCTTACACTTCTGTATTAGTTTGCTTGTTTACCATCTTCTTATGAAAACCCACAAGTTCTGCTTGCGTTGGTGCATGTCTACTAACTGGACGACAGTCCTGCTTGAGGTGAACGTAAAAAATGCAATGTTATCCTGCAGGATTAACCAGTTCTGTGTGGTGGACGACATTTAGCATATTTTGTAAGATGAGCCGTTTCATATCAAGCTCTCTGCACACTGATGTCTTGAGCTTACCTTTGCACTAACTACAGGAAAAGCAGTATGCAGAAACTCACAGTGGCTTATAATGATGCCATGAAGTTGCTGCTTAATGTTCCCAGATTACATCGTGACAGTCACTGTTTGTGCCCTCTGGTGTTCCTGCATGTGAGACACTTCCAAGACATCTAATGTAGCTCGCATGTGAGTCAGAGTACAGCATAATAGAGGCTTTGACCAGCCCGAGGATGAGCTGCTTCTCTCATCCAGGCTCAGAAAACACTGGCAAGAGTCTGAATTAAAGTTTATAATGAAATTAACACAGTCAGCCAAATCCAGAGGTCATTTTAAAGGGCCAATCCACTGATTTCTTCACATGAAGATCACTATACTCCTCGTGCAAAACACTTTTTACTCTGTAAAACAGCTATGAAGTGTTTCTGAGGATTCCTCAGCTTTGGTTTGGAGACTACAACTTTTTAAAAGAAATATCTTCACATTAACAATTAACCACATGACTACTTGTACGGTAAAAGGGTCAGTTACGGTGACAAAGTGAGAACTCTGCACCTCCCCTCAGCCCTAAGGTGTTTTATATTTCAGCTCTCTGTTTGGTTTTATAGCCTGCACCCTCACTGCTCCCATTAGCAGCATTTTACACACAGCAGGAAGCTGTTTTAAAAATGGTCAAACGAAGCTGTTTTTTAATAAATAATAAGATGTAAAAAGCCCACTGTACTCTACCTGCTCAGCAGCACACAGCAGATACACACAGTGTTAGACACTGGCTGGTGAACAATGTGGAGCATTTAGCTGCTAAAGAGAAAGGTGTGTCCCTCAGCAGCTGAACAGACAGTGAATATCAGCTCTCCAAATGAACGATAATGATTCTCTGTTTACCATATCAACAGAAACATGATCATTACAGATTATAGCATTTTTAAAATTATTCTCATGCCGGACATTTTAGTTGATAGGACATAAAGACAGCTCCAGTAAAAAGTTACTGTCTGTCTTTTATAATGCCACTGGGGGGAACCAAAGTTGGAAGATTTTAATCTCTACATAAAGTCTTGGTTTTATGTTTCCTACATGATTTTGTGATATCGCTGTGTTGCATGCAATTACAGGAATCTTGATAGCAAAACTGTTTCCTTTACAATGACTTCAAGGAATACTTTGCCCCCATATTCCTATTTGTATATCAGTTGCTCACCCTGTGCTACGCTGAGTTTGTGAAGAAAACTTTCTCGCATGCCTCCACGGTGAACAAAGAATCCAAAAACAGAGGATACTCCTCAAGAGGCAAAGTCATAGGAGTTCTCGTTATAATGCATGTGTGAGGAGAACTGTGCGTACCACTGGATAAAGGAGACAGTTTGTAAATGGATGTTTTGGCATAGATTTGCTGTTGTTTAAACTGGAACTCCATGTGTTTAATTCATGAAGGATATTCTCAGTTTTTGGATTCTTCGTTCTTGGTGAAGGCCTGCGAGAAAAGCAAAATTTACTCCACAAATCAATGCAACTTGAGGTAAGTAATTGATATATAAATGGCCATTTGGGTTGGAAGTATTCTTTAAAGGTCAAGTGTGTTGGATTTAGGAGGATTTAGTGGAATCTAGTGGTGAAGATTGTGGAGTTCAACCAGCTGAAACTTCTCCTGGTTAGAATTCCTCAGTGTTCATTGTTCAGGAGGTTTTTACCAGGAGCTGAATTATCTGAGGTCTCTTTCTCTCCAAATCAGCGCAACGTGGTGATGTCTGCAGATGAGGACTCGCTCCCTATCTAGATATAAATGTTTAATTCTAAGGTAACGAAAATACACTTCCTTATTTCAGGTGATTAAACACTTAAGAAAACATACTCATTATATTATATTCCATTTCTGCCAATAAATCACCTTAAATCTGACACACTGGACCTTTGAGTTGATCATGAATTTCTCCTGAAGTCACTTGAGCAGTCTGTTTCTGTGACACCTGCATCAGTCTGTGTTAGACACTGGTTTTACTATAGCTCATAATTAGCCCATTTATAGGCTGGAACATGATATATGTCACAGTAAAGGAGCGTGTCACTCATTTGTCAGAGTAATGAACATCCAGCTGACTCAGCAGAACCTCCCAAACTGAAGTCTGTGGCTAATTGAGTTTCACTTTCTGAGTTTAAAAGGTCAAACGAACGGGTGACAGCAGCAGCAGCCAGTGAAGTCCGGCCAAACTCATTATAATTAAGACTCTAATTGTGATTGTCAGTGTTTGCCAGCAGACGCTGGCCTTGGTCAGCAGCTGGAGAAGGCTTCACCTTTGCCAACTTAATTAATTCAAAGTGGCATGGCCCTGATCGAAGGCTGAGCCTCGCATCACTTTTGAAAAAATCTCCTATTTACTCTGCGCATATGACATGTTGATTGATTTTATTGATCGCAGGGTGGAAGTTAGGTTATTGCAGCAGCAAATGGGGATACAGCTGAAAAAGAAAAGACAACAGAATCACTGGCTGAGTTGTCAGATTATTAGGTACAGCTAGCTGAATTCAGAGTGGTAGCAAATTCAAAATGTTTGTTGTTACAGTTAAGAAGACACAGACCATACACTCCAAAGAAAACCTTGCTAAATCTAACTTGTGTAACTTTAGTAAAGTGTGTAACTTAATGTTAAGTATGTAACGTCATTCGTTTTGGTGCTAATTTTTAGGATATCAAATAAACCAAATGGACGTGGTAACATTTACCTCAACCTTTGACTTGTCTTAAAAAATTGGGGTTGTTGGTATGAAGGAAACTAGTAGTTAAACAGTTAACTGTCAGTTAAACGTATGCGGAACGGACTCTGCGTACGTCCTCAAGCCCTGTGCATGCAAAGCTCAAGGCCCGAACATACTCGGGCGTACTATAAGCGGAGCGGACTCTGCGAGGAATGTCCGCAGTCATTCGGGCTTCCATAGTCGAGCGCACTTCTGCGTCGTAGTTTCCTGTAAAAATGTCCGTGAAAAATCCCCCGATGTGAAAAATACATGCCGAGCGCGGTCATAAAATCTGAGCTTTGCGTTCACAGGGCTTGTGGACGTCCGCTTTGAGTCCGCACGGACCTCCGCGAACTCCACTATGCGCACCAGTGACTGCTCGGCATGTATTTTTCACATCGTGGACATTTTTACAGGAAACTACAACGCGGAAGTGCGCTCGACTATGAAAGCCCGAATGACTATGGATAAAGTATCAGAGTAAGCACAGAGAGAGAGAGAGAGAGAGGGAAAAAATACACGCCTTGTCGACTCCTACCGGGGGGCATCGACTTGTGCCACTGACGTTGCTTTGTCGAAAAATCGACTTTTCTGTTAATGCCCTAATATGATGTGATATGATACGATACGATATGATATGATACGATATGATACGATATGATATGATACGATGTGATACGATGTGATGCGATACGATATATGATATGATATGATATGATGCGATATGATATGATATGATATGCTGCAATACGATATATGATATGATACAATATGATATGATGCGATACGATGCCATACGATACGATATGAGATTATATGATATGATGTGATACGATATATGACAATGATACGATGCGATATGATGCGATACGATACGATACGATACGATACGATCCGATACAATACGATTCGATATGATATGATATGATATGATATGATATGATACGATACGATACGTCCTGTCGTCCTTGTTGGGACATTTGTCTTAGACTCAGGAGCTGCACAAGTATTGCTGCCTTACAATAACAGTCCAGAAGAAATGAAGCATAAAAAAAAAACATAAAAACACATACTACACATAACAGTATTGCACACCAGTCGTTCACCTGAGTGCGTCTAAGCAGGTAACTTCTGGTGTAGTGCTTCTCTAACTTAAATGGGGATTAAATATTTTAATCATATAGTTCATCTAGACTTTTGATATGTTATCAGATTGAATAGATCAAATCCTGATGGTGAAACTTATTTTTTTGCGGGGTTGTGACACTCAAAAAAAGTAGTATCTACTGATTTACAGACGTCTGTTTCACAATGGGAAAAAGTCTTTTGGGGCATCACGATACTGACCTGGACGGTGTGATGCCACTTCTGTTCCTGGGGGATTGGGATGGAGTGAGGCTGTAAACTGTTGCCCTGAAGAAGTGCTCCAACTGTGAGTCATGTAACTTCATCTTTGTAAATGGATAAACTGTTGCCTCGCAGCACAGGTGTAATGAATAACATTAAAGATAGCTGCATGACAAATACCAGAGTCCTGAAACTACTGAATGAAAAAATCTTTAATTTTACCTTTGATAGCCCTTCAGTGTTTCAGATTCAGATTCAGACAACTTTATTTATCCCGCAAGGTATATCTCATGTATTTTCAGCGGCTAACCCTGGAGGTCACCTGTCCCGTTGTTACCGTTTGATCACGTTGAGACCCGACAGTTTGAGGCACAGCTGACATCCCAATGGCACAACATATCCTCAAAAAGAAAGGGCGGCAGGTCAACACACTAGAAAGCTGTACTAAACTTTAAATGACTCTGTCTTTGCAGGAAAACAGGAAAAGGTCTTAAAGAGTGTCAGATTCATAACGTACGACCAAAGAGAAATGCCCCCGAAGCCGCTCTCAACCAGCAGGCTGAATATCGACTCAGGTAACGCCTGAAGAGTCACGATGAGAGAAAAAGGAGGTTGTTGCAGCTCGTTCAGCTCTGGTGAGCAAACATCTTTTCTCTGAAAGGAACTTTCCGTCTCCACTCTGTGATTCAATGGTTCAAGTAGAGGGGCAAAGTTAGAAAAGCCTTTTGTCAGCTGGGGATCCTTTCATTTGGACGAGAGCTGTGATGTAGCCGGAGCACAAAGGAAGTGCATGTGATCATCACAATCTTAAGCTGGTAGTGCAACAGAATGGGAAGATGTACCTGTGGCACTGTTTGATATTCATGGACGCCTGAGCGACTGCCACCCTCAGAAATGTTTTGACATTCACTCAACAATATTTGACTGGATAAAGGAAATGAATATTTTTGTGGGACTCTGCACACAATGTCAGTAAAAGTTTAGTTTACAGCACACAGGTGACATGAGGTCAAATGATTCACACAAGGAAAACACAAACCTGTAATCCAGCCGCTCCTGCATGTGTATTTGACTGGTTTTGAAGCAGCTGTAACTGGAGCTACTGAGGTACCAACTCCACCAGTTTAATATACATATTTGGAAATTTTAGAAACCATATTAAATGAAATGTAATGACTAAGATGTAGCTTTAATATGACATTTTAAACTATATGTTTTAGGGTTGTCAGTAAGTGCCAAGTTGCAACCTCCAGGGCTGAAAAATGAAGCCAACACTGAAGCGCCAAAAACTGCAGTTCCTCTAATGGCCACTTGAGGCTGGCTCAAAGAGTGTGTCAATCCTCATAGACCCTAATGTTAAAATGTCCAGCATTACAGCAGAAATAAACATGTTTACAGCCTGGTACAAAAAACAGTTTTGGTCTCTACAGCTAATTTCAACATTCATGACAACTGCACAGGAGCTGAATTTTTATATAACTCACTGGTTTAAATGTCATTAAGGTCTATCAAATAGCGTTAAGGAGATGGGAGCAACTGAAAAATGAAAGGTTATCATGCAAACAGACTTTGAAAGAGGCCAAACAAGCAACAGCAAAACAAGGTTGGAAAGTATTTGAAAAACTGTGTCTATTGTCTTGAATCTATGTGTAGGCTCTTGGGAATACAAAGAACTGCTTTACCGATTTTCACCAATCATCAGAAAAAACGTATGTTATTATAGAGTGGATAGATTGAAACTTTGCGTGTCCACAATGCTGTGGTTAACGTGTGGCTTAGGCACAGAAACAACTCGATAATGGTTCGGAAACGATCATGTTTGGGCTTGAAATACCCGGTTCAGTGACACAATCTCTGCAGGAAACACAGCAATGTCTCAGTAAACGCTTTTCATGGCACTATCCTCGCTGGAAGCACAGCGACAGGTTGCTAGGACACAATCAGTTTTGTTGTTTGTTGGACTCGACGAGTGGTCTGCAGGCATCTCGCCCTGGTGACGCGCCATCCACCATCCCATCCCATCCCCCGTGACGACAGCTCATTTGCCACACCACTTCATAAACTTTGGTATGATAAACATGAAACGTAACATAATGGTGGTTTGCAGAACTTACAGTGCCGACATCTTCCTCTGGCGACTGGGCTGCACAGAGTCAGGGGAGGTGAGCACGATATACACTTTATATTGTTTTTGGGTGAGCTGTTACTTTAATTAAAGGTGTTGTTATATTGACTTGTTTTACACAGAAAGGAGTTTGCTGTCTCCGATCTCTCCCTCCTCCCAGACAATAACCTGATCCCTGACAGTCATAAACCAACTGTTCCACCTTTGAAATGAAGCCACCGGTTCCCTGCTCCATTTGTTAACCTCCTTTATTACTGTGCTGCTGCAGGGTGCCGATTCTGAAATGAGAGAGTGAACTCATTTGGCGCCGGAGGAAACTTAAAATACCTGCCAGTGTAGAAAACAACCGATGGCCGTTGCGTCAGGAAAAAAATGGCGTTTAAATGAAAAAGGAGCGGTGGCCTTCAGAAAATCATCAAAGGCTGTGGGAGCGATGGCCGCCCGCCGCTCATTTGTCTGTCTGTTCACATGTGAATGAAGCGTCTGTCTCATTGTCAACCCTCAGTGTGTCTGCTCTTTATTCGGGCTGATGGCGTGACAAATGCCATCAAACTGAGAGGGAGGAAGGGGTCTCGCCACACTGAGGATCATAATAATTGGATTGTGAATACAGTCATTTAGTTTGCTGCTGAATGGGGATGTTATTAACTGTGTTTGTTTCATCACCCAAACCTAATCCCTGCTGCTGATGAACAAGAGGTGCAGCTGCAGAGACATCACACCCATCACATACAAAAATACATGTTTTCTGTCAGCATTCATGTGAAAAATTGACTTCAGACAAAATAACCCACCATTATTTTTCCATTTAACTACATGAAAGTCTAAATTAGATTAAATTCTCTTTTTAAAAGAGATCTGTTCACGAATAAAAATAATTTTGCAACACAGACACCATAAACAGGCTGAAAACAAAACTAACAATACACAGAAGTGCAGAGAGAATGTCTCCGATTTAACCTGACCTCACCCCGAAACAGAGACCGGCTCTCCTGTCGTTGATTGATGGAAAGAAACACGCTTCTCGGAGCATGTAGGTCTGTGTGCGCAGGTGTCATTCAGTGACATTCCTGAGTTTTGCAGAGAGGTTTACATTTATCTCCGCAGAACTTTAATTCCAGACTGACATTTGTGGCGACGTGAAGTGAGTTGGTTAAACACCAGATGTTAAAGAGGACAGATTGGCTTGTGTTTAACTTAAAGGAGAATCTGTCCTCCATCACTGCCAGAGAAGATGTGTTTGGGGTGAAGGTTATTGTGCTCTTCTTTGGTGATTAGGTGTTTGTTTGTGGCCTGCTGAGGCTGAGAGAGCTCAACACTCAACTTAAGAAGACCCACGACAAAAAGAGAGGAACTTTCACCGCTCTGACAGCACACCATCCAGAGAGACTCCTTCTGAGAGACCCATGGAGTCTAGACACTGGTGGTGGCAATGGAGGTAATGAGGTGAAGAGGGAGCTGAGGATCTGGATGTGAGGAGGAGTGGGATTTTGATGAGCTGATCCTGGGCTCTGGATAAGGTGACTAGAGGTGAATTCCACCTCAAAAGACAGCTGACAGGAGCAGAGAGGAGACCAGATTTAAAGTTTGGCAGCAGCAACATGAATGGCTGAAGCAGATCATGGCAAAGTTTGACTGACTATAGAAAGAGAACTGTGAATGGAAATAGCAAAATAAAGTCTTCCTGATTGAACTAAAGCTGAGCTTCATTACAGATGTGCTGCAAATTATACACAACACTACAGAGGAATTGAGTTGAAGTCAGGTTTCGCAGCCTGGTCGCACAGCGATACATGAAATGACCACAACCTTTATTTTGCCAAAGAGCAAAATGATCTTGCCTGATAATCCAACACAGTGTGGCAGGCAACATGAGCCGCTTTTACACTGCCAGAATTTCGGCGAATGTTGGGAAAGTTTGCCGTCAAGCTGCGAGCGTTTAGACACACAGAGCCGGATTGGCGAGTTGATCCGAGGTGCCCAATTTTCCGCCTCGTAGGGTAGACATATTGGCGAAACCCTTTTAGTTTAAAAAGACTGAGGCGGCCTTCTGCAACGGGAGGAGCTGTTGATGACTTGTGGGAGGAGCTGTTGATGACTTGTGGGAGGAGCTGTTGATGATGCCGCACATGCGAGCCACTGGCGGTAGATAAACAGGAAACAGCTGATAGCAGGAATTAGCGAGCAGCTAGTAGCAAGAGGGAAACACAAACCTGACAGACACTGTAAAGATGAGCAACTGGGGAGACAAGGAATTGCGCGCCCTCCCAGTCCTTGTCCTCGGCCGACTTACGAGAGAATCACCGAAGGACTGACCAGCTGCGGCTTCCCTCCCACGTCACTGTTTACGTCGCACGCTGAGCTACACGTTTTGTTACTTGCTCACGCCCCCCATTGCCCCGAAAAAGGCACATTCTGTATAAACAAAAGTAGGCAGGCGGCATTTTGCTGCACTCCCCGATTTTGTTTTTATACTGCCAATGCTGAAAAAAGACTGATTGGGCTTTCCTGCAAATTTGCACAACTCCTGTCTAAAAGGGCTAATGTCAGCTGATTGGAGTAAGCAGTGGGATCTGATGAGAACTTATGAGAACTTTAAAGGTCTCAAAAGTACAAGGATGAATGAATCCTTTTGTTCTCGTCAAGGTGCGCAGGTGTTTGTCCTGGTTTTCTGACTGTATTTTAGAGCTTCTGTGCTTTTGTGTACAGAAGGTTTTCCTTAATATGCTTCGGGTTTATGGTGATGTCACTGTCTTGCTACATGTGCTTGTGTGCTGTTGTCCTTGCTTTATGCTTTTGTGTGTTTGTGGCTGTGTGTTTTGGTCTATGTTGTGTTTTATGTTGTATTTTTGTATCGTACGTTCAGGGCCGCCCCTCCCTAAATGCAGAACACGCCTCATCTTCCATGGGGGGCCACACTTTGCGCGAGGGGATGCATTTGCACATATGCGCAATGGATGCACACATGCGCTACTGTGAGGCGCGCGTAGAATCAGCTCGAGGAAGGAGAGAAGAGACCTGACTGCCCATGCGTCGCTGCAATGATTGACAGCACTCGACATCTGAATAATCAGTGGTGTGCGCCGGCAGGCACTTGCAGAGCTGCAGCAGGTGAAGAGTCGTCCAAAAGAGCCTCAGGGGTATGTGCCGGGCCGGGAGGTGAGACGCTTCCAGAGAGGCGAGAGGGAGAAATATAGCTAAATAAGCTAAAAATGTCTCTGTATTTTATTTCTGTTTTCAGTGTTTAATTAAGGTGGGAGAGGTGGAGGGCTGAGGGAGATCGGACGCCTCCAGAGAGGGGAGAGGGAGAAATATAACAAAATAAGATTAAATAGGAAAAACCTGTCTCCCTCTTTTATTTTCAGTGTTTAATCAAGGGTGGGGGTTGAGGTGGTGGAAGTTACTTTCTTTTGATGAGTAATTGATGGCTATTTGTGACTCAGATTTGTTTATTGATTTCAGTTTGAAGTTATTTTTATTTAATATTTATTTATTTATTTCAGGTTGATATTTTTATTTTATTTGACTCATACAGCCAAACTACTGTATACAGTTCATTTGTTATTGCCAATAAAGGCTGTCAAGTTAAATGGCAATTTGTTGTACGGTCATTTTGTACCTATGATACATTTGGGATGGGGGCCTCCGAATAAAATTTCGCTTAGGGCCCCAATTTGGTCAGGGGCAGCCCTGCATACGTTCTTAAAGTTTTTGGTTCTATGGTTATGTCATTGTTTTATTAATGGTGCTTATGTCTTGTTTTTGCTTATGTGCTCTTCTGTGGACATGCCATCAGTCTGCTTTTATCTCTGCTTCTGTGCTTTTGTATGTTATTTTTAATGTATTTTTCTTCAATACATACCATGAACCTGCCAGTGACTGCAGATGATAATGAGCCTGTATGGCTAAATCTGGCACATTTAAGTGATCATGTTAATAAATTTTGTACTTTGTGTTATCTGTTGGCAAGAAAGGAAGAAAGTGTATTTCCCAAAATGTGAAACTATTCCTTTAAGTTGCTGTTGATTTACAGTCGCTCCCCCGGGAACAGTAGCTGCAGAGCTTTTTAGTTATTATCTGACAAAAAGTGAAAATGGTATCATCGTTTCATAAAATACATTCCCGTGAGAGATGGTTGCCATGTTTGTAAGTGTCTGGATGTGTTTATGAGAGCGCCAGCATGCCTGCATCAGTGTGCCCAGCGTGCCAGCAGAGATGCACATGAGCACGCATGCTAATGAGCGCATGTGCGTGTGAATGATGTCTCTGAGCAGCGTGTCTGTTGTGTTGGGAGGAGTGAAGAGAAGCAGCTCTCTCTTTCTCGAGTGCGAACACCTGAACTCGGGCTTCCTCTGAGACTCTCTGCCGTTGTTCGGCTTCACCTGTGAGCTGAATTTTAATGCGTTGCGGCCTCAGCTCCCAGACGTGTGTCATATCACCATTCACCATGCCTTATGAGTAGAGAATGAAGTGCCTCTGTGGGAGTAGTGGGCTGTAATGAGGATGTGATAGATACAGAGGATACATAGAGGCACTTCATTTCAAAGCAGATTGAGATTTCACATTGTAGCCGTTTCTGAAATGCATTTCTGATGGGCAAAGACGACAGAGGACAGTCTCTGTGACATTAAAATGCCACTTACTCCTCTGTTTTATACTCTGACCCTCTCACAATACTCAGGGTTGTGCTCATTAATCTCCTCTTTCATCAAATATTTATCATCTTTCTCTCATGAGACGGGGAGAAACTGAGTCGTAAGCAAAGCTGATTGAGTTTGTAATTTAGTTTGTATCTCGTGTAGATTCGATAAGCCTGCGCAGTAAGAATGAAAGTGTGAGCGTGATCCCCACAGCGTGAGCTCCATCCTTCATACTGATGATGTGTGTGTTTCATTTGTATCTGGGGAGAAAATCATGAAACAGACACAGTTTGATAGTGATGTGAGACACGCAGTCTTTCAGCCCACAGCTTTCACACCTCCTCATAATGAATGTGATTTTATCATTTCATATATTCCACATTCTTCATTCTACTGAAGCTTCAAGATCTGAAAACCTAATTTGTTCCCAGTAGTTATATTGCAAGATGGCAGATACCCATGAATGAGGCAAAAGAAAAAAGTTTACATACTCCTGCTTATTCTTACTCACTCCTGCAATCTATCTATCTTAAAAACTTTGCGTGCCCTTAAAGGTTCATTATGCAGGACCTGTCAGTTACTTTGTAAACAGTACAGCCCACAAAACTGAAAATTAAAGCCAACCTCAGATTCACGCAGTGTTTTGTCTGGCTGTATTTGCATTTTGTTGGTGCTTCCTTTTGAATACATGCTGCTTGTGGTCTGGCACCAGGTCACTACCTGTTTATAAAGTCCCGTCCTCCACCTGCGCGCTGTGCTCAGGAACATCCCAAACACAGAATAATAAGAAGGGAGGAATACAATAGAGGCAGAGGGCAGAGTCTCAATGGATTAAACTCTCTTTTACATTGCCGTAGCAGGAATTTTATGAGTTTTTCCCCGCACTGAATACCTTTAACTTGGGATTATATTGGTAAAAACACTCTTAAACTTCCATCATTGTACTGTTTTACAGCTGTATTGTTTCTGGTTTGGTTCGGTGTGTTATTTGTCAGCAGGATTATGGAACTACTGGCCCCATATTCATGAAAATTGGTTAAAGAGCATGGGCCAAGACAGAACTCAATCACAGGTCAGATACACTATTTATTTTTCACTTTCAAAGATTACAAAACAACTGCAGGGATACAGTGGCTGTATACAACAATCCACATTCATGCTTCTGTGTAAAAATGCAAAGGAGGCATAGAGAAGGGATTTTGTAGCTGCTGTTATTGCTGTGTAAAAAGGGTTACTGGAAAAACATTTTTTTAAACTTGAAGCTGCTTTATTCAGCATTTTTATCAGTTTAAACCACCTGAGAGACCTCTGCAACGAGAGATGCATAAGACATCTAAAATATTTTTATTTGATGGAATGATGCAGAAATAAAAATCACTGATTTAGTGACTATGTTTACATTGACAAAATATTCTGTTTTTTTGCTCTTATTATATAGCTCTTTACATGGCTAACGCAAATGATTACTTCCCTAACCTTCCTGTTTACATGCAGCTGTGCAAACTCTTAACAAAATATCAGAAAAATAAAATAATATCAAAATAGGATATTTTCCAAAGTTTTCCACCAGTGATGGACTTGCTCGTTCCTTCAACCACCTTCTTGAAAAGGAAAGTGTTGTGGTGTTTGCTCAGATCCTAAAACTAATGATATCCAAGTTTTTCTTAAAGTTTAAAAGTAGGTGAGTTTCTCCTTCTGACCAGAGCTGACTTTTCTTTTGGGCATGCATCTCTACACCAGCCCTGCAAACTGTCAGCAAGTTAGTTTGTGTTCAATGTACAGGGCTGACTGTAAAAAGGCAAGAGGCTGTGTGCTGTACACATGTTCAAAGAATGCTCCTAAAACCAGAATAATATCGGCATATCCCAAATGTCTTAATCAAAAAATATATAACATGACCTGTATCAATTAAGGAATATTGTCATATTCAGAAAAATAGTGGAATATTACTGTGCTTTTAAACCTAGTTAAGCTGCTGTACGACACTGTCAGATAATGCAGATAACTTTTTCTTGCCTAAAGCTACTTAAGGAGAAACTAAACAAAAGTGGCAAACTGGATGTTAAGGGGTTAACTGTGCTGCGTTCTCAACAATTATTAAATAAAATAATGAATGTTGCTGCTGAGAGATAACAATTCTGACTGGATGACAAGCAGGAGAAATGTTTGGTGCTTTTTCAGGTGGAGGTCTGGGTGTTTCCTGTCTACTGTCTGATGGTGAGAAGAGAATATCAATCACTCAGCTGAGGACTGAGGCAGCATGTTTGAGAAGTCACAGCAGAGGTGAGGTCATGGTGAAAGGTGAATACAAACAAGTGAAAATTAGAAGAAAGAAACAACAACGAAGAGAATGTGAGAGGAGTCTTAATACTTACTGCAGCCTCAGCAGAGCAGCTCTTATTCTAACTGCTGAAGTGCTGAACAGAAGACTTTGTGATTAACCAGGACCTCTGACCTCTGAAGAAAGTCAAATGTACAAAAACATTTCTGTAGCCTATCTGTTACTTTTTTTTCTGAGGGTTTTTGTGTTTGTTCAAGGTCAGATTCATCAAAGTCTCACCTGCAGAAATCTGTCTTGATTGCTGGTTACAGCCTGATGAGTTCCACCTGCTCACCTGGAGGTGTGACTTCACTCAGCACAGACCTGCTGAGCCTGGTAGATCGGTCTTCTCTGTTTGAGCTACAAACTAAACTCAAACACAATCTTACATTATGAAATCTTGTTAAATCTTATTTGATTTACACATTTGAAAAGGAGTGACAGGAAGTATAAACTTGTTGAATCCCACCCGTCATTGTGTTAAATGGAACAGACAGCTTCCTTGTTTTGATAAATCTCTACCTAAGACTTTTCTAAATATACCATTTAACTTTTAACTTTGTCACACAAAATAACCCATGCATATTTATATAATAATAAAAATTACCAAATATATCTCTTACAAAATCTCTATATAACATAAATTACCAATTATCAGTGACTCACAAACCAGTCCGAATGTAATGATATATACAGTCATGGAAAAAATTATTAGACCACCCTTGTTTTCTTCAATTTCTTGTTAATTTTAATGCCTGGCTCAACTAAAGGTACATTTGTTTGGACAATTATAATGATAACATGTCTGTTTGCTTTAAACACATGATACACACAAGAGTTAATACTTGATTGCATAACCATTGTTTTTGATGACTGCAGCCATGCGTCTTGGCATGCTCTCCACCAGCTTCTGACATTGTTCTGCTGTCACAGCAGCCCATTCCTGTTGGACAAATTCAAACAAATTTTCTTTGTTTTTGGGCTTGTGGTTCTCCATTTTGAGTTTGATGATTTTCCACAGGTTTTCAATTGGATTAAGATCTGGTGATTGAGCAGGCCAAGGCATGGTGCGAATGTTGTGGTTCTCCATCCAGGCTTTAACTGACCTTGCCGTGTGGCAAGGGGCATTGTCTTGTTGGAAAATCCAGTCATTCGAGGCAGGAAAGAGTTTTCCAGCTGATGAAAGAAGACTGTTTTCAAGGGTAGTCCTGTACATGACCTGGTTCATTCGGCCTTCACACAATTGCATTTGCCCTGTTCCACTCAGACTGAAACAACCCCAGATCATGACTGATCCACCCCCATGTTTTACTGTAGGGGCAAGACAGTCTGGGTTGTAAGCTTCTCCAGGCTTCCTCCTAACCAGTAAGTTGGCTGGAGTGGGCATCAATTCAAAATTGGATTCATCACTGAAGAGAACCTTAGCCCAATCATCAACAGTCCAATCCTTGTGGTCTCGAGCAAAGAGTAACCGGGCCTTCCTCTGCCTTTCATTGATGAAGGGCTTCTTGCGTGCTCTGTGTGACTTCAAACCAGCTTCAACAAGTCGGTTTCGAACTGTCCTTGCCGAACAAGTCACATTTCTCGACAGTGCCCACTCATTTTTAAGGTCCCTGGAGGTCTGACGACGATTCCTGACACAGGAACGGATGAGTGCACGGTCATCTCGTGGTAGAAAGACGTTTCCTGCCACGGCCAGGTAGCAATTTGGTAGTGCCATGTTCAGCTTGTTTTTTTTTTGTTGTAATGAACGGCTGTCTTGGAGATCTTCAGTTTTTTCGCTACCTGTCTCTCATGCCAATTTCCAGCAGTGCCAAGATGGCTGCCTTTGTGGCTTCACATAATTCTTTTGTTTTAGGCATTATGTGAGAGCTGACAACTTCTGAGTTGTGCTACGGCTTGAATGTAAGCAGGAAACCACTCTAGGCCTTTGCATGTGCAGTGCTGCTTGTGACATGAAATGGCCTCTTATATACCCTGGGAATCAATTAAGCTTAAGAATGTCAAATAGGACATAAAGTATTATGTGACCAGCTGCATTTTTTGTTGTGTTCATTGTATTATACGTTTAGTGGTACCAGATATTAGAATGAACAAGAAATTGAAGACAACAAGGGTGGTCTAATAATTTTTTCCATGACTGTATAGTATATACCAAAAAAGTAAACATAAATATTGATATTACATATATATCTTCATCAACTTGTCCTGCTATCTTTTTATATTTAGACATAACGTCAGCTTCTTTGTGCCTAATGGTGGGTGTTCTTTTGCAGATAGAAAGTAGTTCCTACATGAAACTGCTCTCGACCATTGATACATTACTGTACGGTACTATCGTGCACAGGCCGAGGGGCCCAGAGTGTCAGGGTTCCCTCTCGCCTTCACCTGCAAAATGTCAAAATGAACAAGCACTGACCGGGAACAGACACAAAATGACCACTAAGTCTAATCTGTTGGCACCAGTGGGTCTTGAATGAGTCTTCAGTAATAACAGAGATATCAGGTGTCACATGTATAACTTAAAATGTAAATGTGCAGCATCAGCCTCTTAAAAAGAAAAAAGAATTAACATTCAATATTTGTCTGTGTCCCTGTTTAACTTAAACTGAAGGTTAAGACTGATTTGCCTGCGAGTGATTTCACCCTTACTCACACCCATTATCAGTGTTTTTCAAATATTCAGCCCTTTTATCTCTGACTTTCACAACCACTTGGCAGCTGCATGTGCTTCATAATTGGTATTTTTGATATCTTACAGTAATGTGCTGAAAGCATTCTTTAAAGCCACAGAGCCGTCAGTTAATGCCAACATCACTTCATGCATTACAACAAAGCTGCGCTGGAACGACGACGTGGCCAGACCTTTGAAAAGCATGTAATTATAATTATCATAATAATGTGAGGTTGTAATTTTACGCCCGAGTGATGAACTCTGACAGCAGAGATGATGTGTTGTGCACGCTGACCTTTGAGAGACAATCCAACATGGTGGAAACTCTCTTCTCATCGTTTTTGTACATGATTCACCAGAAGAAAAAAAAAGAGATGATCTGGAACTTTACTCAAGGTAAGTCACAACCAAAGGAAACCCTCCAAAGTCGTCATGATTTTATCTTTTGAAACATCTTTTCTCAGAGCAGACATTTTGACATGTGTTGGCTAAACCGGGTATTTTTTAACAGGATGTTGGCACATTTTTAGCCATGTTTGTGTGACCTAATCAGGTGTTTTTTAACAAGACGCTGGGACATTTCCAGCTGCGTTCATGGCAACTTAACTAGTTTTTTTTTTTTACACAAGACGTTGGGACATTTCCAACCATGTTTGTGGTGACTGAAGCAAGCATTTTCTAATAAAATGTCATGACATTTTTTTAGCCATGTTTATGGCAACTTATCCTCATACTTTTTTTACACGACATTTGGACATTTCAAGTCGTGTTTATGGTGACTAAACCGGGTATTTTTGAACAGAACATTGGGAGATTTCCAGCCGTGTTTGTGGCAACTAAACCGGGTGTTTTTTTTAGCAAGCTGTCAGGACATTTCCAGCTGTGTTTGTGGCCACTAAACTAGGCATTTTTTAACATGATGTTGGGTATTTGTAGGCTTGTTGGTGGTGACTAGATCAGGAATTTTTTAACAAGACGTTGGGACATTTCCAGCTGCATTTGCGGCAACTAAACTTGGTATTTTTTAAAAGACGTCAGGACATTTACAGCAGTGTATGTGGTGCCCTAACTGGGTATCTTTTAACAAGAGGTTGGGACATTTCCAGTTCTGTTTGTGGTGACTAAACCGGGTGTTTTATAAAAAAAAGACATGGCGACATTTCCAGCTGTGTTTGCGGCGACCAAATTGTGTATTTAATCCAAAAAAAAAAAAAAATCTTTTAGTTTACTCTAAAATGTTTTTTGTATCTTAATCTAGGTTAACCACAGTGATGTCTCAAAATAAAGTCAAAAATTGAAATGAAATTTTGTAACATATCTGCTACATATGAAACGTACAAATTTAACATATCTAAGGTTTGCATTGTACAATGCCAACATTTATTCTGGTGACTGGATTGAAATCTGCAGACATTTTGACTTGTCACAGTAAGAGATGCACAGTTGTTACAGACACTAATGGCAGTATAAATGTTACTATCATTAATTACAACTGTGTTTAAAGCAGTGCTGAACTTTTCATGAAGCCTTTGATGAGCTTAATACCAGATATTAGTGTTTGGCTGATTTGAAACCAAACCGTCATGAAACATGTTTGTCTGTCTGCTGCTCAGCAAGCTGCCAACGATCAGGATACTCAAAGTGTGTTTACATTTCCTTTTTCCAACAACAGCGCGACTGATTGCTGAGGGATTGCTTGTTAAATATTTAAAGTTGTTTTCAACACATTTCCTTTCATGCAGACACTCCAGCTGCACTCGCTGCAGTCGGGCCCTGTGTCAATTAAAGTTTTTTTACACAGCGTCCCGACCGCAGGGTTATTACTGTCGAAGTTTTTCCACACACTGCGCCTCACTTTGATCCAGAATATCTACTTACAGTCTGTCTGTCCTGCAGCTGCTGCTTTGCCTTTTGATTCTGAACCCCTGCTTCTAAATGTTGTGATACCTCAAGGACTTACAACTCTACTAAAATTCTAATGAGGTTCTTATTTGTTACTAAGTGGAGAAAATAATAATTTTTAACTGCCATCTTGCTATCTACACATCCATCCATCACTGCACAGACAAGAGAAATGAGTTGTATTAACGGGACAGTCTCAGTATTATCTGTTCACCTGATGACGTGGGGTTGTTTCCTGTTTAGGTGCTTCAGCAGATTGATTCTTGAGTTTGCTGCTCTGACAGGTGAAATTAAATTCTGCCATAATTTTCTTATCTTTCATGGAGTAATTTCCAAATAATGGTAGTATCTCTATTATTAAGTCTCTGTCGCCATGTTGTACTTTATCTACATTCTTCAGGCCTGGAAACTGCTCAGACAGCTGAAGGGACAATGAGCTGGAGGCAAAAATCATTTCCCTTGACAGATATTGATAAAAGTTTGAAAGCCAAAGAGCTTTGAAAAGGAAATTATAAATCACATGAAAAAAAAGACAGATATTATTTTGTGTTTTCTTGGGAACATTTTCAGGTCACTTGGAGCTGTTCATTGAATAAGGAACATAAAATGTCAGAGCCTTGAAAAAAGTTTTAGGTTTTCAAAATTGAAATTATGCCTACAGATTGTGAGACAGTCACCAGATAAAATGTTGGCATTGTGTGTTTCTGCAAACCATGAATATGTTACATATGCATGTTATTATGTAGTGGATATTTTTGAACAATGTTACGACAACACTGTGGTTAACGTGTGGTTAGGTTTAGGCACAAAAACACTTGGTTATGGTTAGGAAGAGATTGTGTTGTGGGCTGAAAATTGGGGTGTAGAGCTTAGTTTCAAGTCTATACCACCTTCCTATCAAAAGTTATTCGCGACCATACCTTCCCGTTCGTGCACCTGACTCCTCGGGTGTTGAGTTCACCCACTTCCGGACGTCCTAGAAGATTGGGGTTCGCGAACATACCTTCTCGTATTTGGGGAGGCACGTATCCCGATGGAAAACACAGCGACAGGTCGCTAAAATATACCCATGTTTGATGTCTACAAAGCCACTTGTAACACAGTGAAAAGCAACCAGTTTGTTGGTCTCCAGCAGCAGTCTGCAGCTTGACAGACATCTTGTGTCAGTCTTACACAATCCCGTCCACTGCACAAAGACAAAGTCAGTTTCTGTACATGATATGTATAAAATGTGCAGATGTAACATATTCGTGGATTGCAGAAAAGGACAATGCCAACATTTTCTTCTGGTGACTGGACTGAGCAAATTTCTGCGGCTATGTTTTTTGGAATTTACCTTTTTCTGTGGTTACAATTTGTGGAGATAAGACTTTTATTTTGAAGGATTCGGGATGGGATATGATGTTGCTGCAGGGCGAACACAAGCGAAATGCTTCTCAGGAGGATAACGCAGAAATGTTCCTGAGATAACACAGAAGTTTTCACAGACTGCTGAAGTAGGTCCTTTTCTTCCTCTGCGTCCCTGCAGGCTCTGCACCACAAGACTCCATTTGTGTTATTGTGTGGACATTTTGAAGTAACTACACATTAGACTGCTGTGTTACTGAGGACAGTTGAGATACGTCTGTTAAACCCAGATACCTACTGTATCTTCTACAAATTATGCTCCTATTAAATTAGATGGTGTTTTATCAGATAGACTGATAATGTTTTGTTCATCTAACAACCAAACGTCTGTTTGAATCATCGTGTAGTTTTCATGTTTCTCAGAAATGTGAATGTATATTGTTTTACTGTTCCCAGCAGACGTCTGGTTTCCTATTTCTGCTCAGTGCAGAAATCTATCAGCGGATTTTTATTCAGATTTTTATTCCATTGGTCCGACATCCCATTGTTCTGACATATTAAACCCATTGTTCCGAAATCATCATGATGCCCTGTGGTTAAGGTCTGGTTAGGTTTAGGCACAGGGTCAGGAAAAGATCATGGTGTGGGTTAAAATGAAAAAGAAAGTGGCAAACACATAAGGGTGTGGGTGGGTGTGTTGGTTGTTGACATTCTGGGACGCCGTGTCAACTGTAAATACACTTCTGTTTTCACAGGAAATGTACAGTTTGCATATCCTGGAAACCCAGAGTTCTCGCAAGAGCACAATTTGAATTTGCTCAGCGAGTCACTCTGGCAATCAGTAATGATGCTCATGCCGTTGGAGCCGAGCTGCACCAATCACATCGGTGTATCTGATATAGGCGGGCCAGAGGCGAGCTAAACAGATGACGACAGCGCTGCGACGACGAAGTCCGGAATCAGTCAGTAAACATTGCAAGATGGATGAACACCAGTTGTTTGAAACGGCTTTGGCTGCTACAGTGAACGAGTTAGACTTGGCTTTTTCTCTAAAAGATGAACAGAAGACTCTCTTTCCTTTGCAAGAAGGACGTTTTTGCTGTTTTGCCGACCGGATACGGCAAGAGTCTAATCTACCAGTTAGCTCTGCTGGTAGCTAAGCTCTGGATACATCACCCCGTGTGTTGTTCTGATTGGTCGTAGTGTTATCCAATTGCATGCTTGATATTTTCAAATGCGTGCTTGGTGCCGCCCCTCGAGTTGGGCCATTTGCATTACTCATAGCCAGACCTTAAATCTTTCTAGATTTGGGTCTGGATTTCCAGGCTACAGTTTGCATACAGTCTCTTTCAAAATAAAAGCACTACATCAGTACAACACAAACTAACTTCTTTTTCTTCAGCAACACACACGCGTGGTTATGTTTAGTGTTATGTTGGTTGAGTTTAAGCAACAAAAGCATGTGCAAAATGACAGTGTTTTGGCTTTACAATCACACAGAAAGCTAACACTGACTCCTGGGCTAAAGTCGGTGGTTGTTGTCCCGCCGTGTTTCCCCTTGACAGGGCCAGGTGCTGTTAAACAATAACACCAACTGGCCACATATAAAGCCAACATAAAAGGACGGCTTTGGAATGTTGGACGTTTCTCACACTCAGGGCCGAATTCACAAAGACTGAACTGCGGCCACTGATAGCGCCTTGAATTGCACTTCAGTTGCACCCGCAGTCTGCTCCGTCTTAACGTCCTATTCACAAAGCGCAAACACGCCCACTAAGTTTGGCAGCTGCAGTTTGGCCCTGATTACCTCATTTAAATACGTGCACATAACACCAGAGCACCGAGACACAATCTGCTTGGCAGCGCAGTTAGTGGAGCATTTCACCCTCTGCACGTGCTTTGTGAATTAGACGGTATCGGTTTGCTCCATTTTTACCGGTTTAGCGGCCGCAAAAGCCACGCAATCCTTTTGTGAATTCGGCCCTCAGTGTTCGTAATGTTGCCTATGTAGCACAAGACATTGGACCACAAATGCTTTTCAAACTTGTGAAAATGGCGGCTGATCAGGAGGCTAATAATTTGGTACTGCAAATGATAACGTGAATGTTAGCTTGCTTCAGAGCAGCACACTTTATCATGAGACACTGACGTCACATGTGTTGTGGCATTAACTACACAACCTACGGATGTAAAATATGTGCGTAAAATCTTGTGATCGTCATTTCTGGTAAGTGCGCAACGGCTGTGCTTTATCTTCTTCGTGTTATCTGAGATGACATTGTTAAAAAAAAAAAAAAAAAGCAGACTTGAAGATGAATTACACAACTCAAACAAGTTTTGCTTCATACATAAATGAGTTGAAACCAACGGCTGCCTGGAACTATTAAAAAATACATCCATAAATCTCAGACTGAATATATAGACAGCCTTTAAAAATGATCAGTGAAAGTCTGAAGTACATACATTTTTGTCGCTAATGACCTAAAACTTGTGTTAAAGTACTAATTGTTTTGGCAGCTGAGGCCATTAAGTGAAAAATAGTCGTCATGGTTACATTATAAACTGTCAACACTGAGGACTATAGCCTAATGAGACAGGAGATGAATGATGCCAAGTTTTAAGGCAAACACTTCCACACCCATCCATCACTAGGATCATTACTTCCTGGCTCAACACTGACACACATACTCAATGTGAACTGATGATACACAGTAGTTGTTTTTTCAAGGGAAACATTTTTAACCCTCACTGCTGGTCACACCTTTTCAAAAGATGGACACAAGTCAACTCCTTCTGAGAGAATGAAGAAGGGTTTAATGAAACTATGATGGGAAGTGGAGGAAAACTGAGCGCTGTCAGCGGCCCAGAGGTTGGTGTTCCCTCCTTTGTTCGGCCACTTCCAGCATTTCTTTCAGAGGAACAGCTGGAACTGACATCTCCTGCAGACTGGGAGCTGAGTCATGCTTTATTTTGCCTAACTGGGCTAAACTGCTGGTTCATTTGTTCATCGTGAACAGTGTGTTTGTACCATCGGACACACTGCGGATTACAGAACGTTCTCTCTGACTCGGCACATTTTCCATCCAGCTAATTCTCTTTTAAAGATAACACTGGAATTATCCTGCTAACAAGCCACAGCCTCATACACTGTAGTTTATGTGAGGATATTGTGTTTCCATACTTGTACACATTATACAAATCCTGTTTCAGATTATCATTCAGGCATTTGGGGTTGTGGAGAGAATTAAATTGTAACACAGAGCTGCTCCTTCGGTGTTGATGTGGGATGGAAACCTCCAAACGACAGATATAAATGTAACTTGTAAACATGCTTGATCAGTGCGCCTCTATTTCACATTTGCTGCATTTAGCTTACCGGCACATTCAAATGAAAGTAACTAGTAATAGGCTATGTAATATATTATATTTTGAGAGTAACTTGTCCCACACTGCTGGAGATCGTGAAGACAGTGTGGTGTCGTTCAAGCGAGATGCAACCATAGGAGACCATAAAGAAATTTAAATAATTGGAGAACAAATTGGTAGTAAAGTGAAAAGAATTCCTCGTCCATATGTCGTATGGCCGCGCAGACCGCTGCCATCGACAATGTTATATTGCACAAAAGGTCCACTATAACGACCTCCTCCACTGTCGCTTCGTTTGTTGCTGTGTGAAACTTTTGACTCCACCCTCTAGTGCCTTCTGTTGGCTGTATCTATACCAACACATATCGTATGAGGGCAGTTAACAATGTTTGAAACCTATGTATCTATTTCAAACATGCTCCATTCCAGTGGCAGGAGATCAACACGTCCTCATCCCTAAACGACAGAATATGCTGCATATGACCGTTAGATGTAAGCAACAAAATTACATGGTTATGTTTAGAAGAAAAAATGTGTTACTTAACTTATGTATGTAAGTCCATATGTCGACATTATGTAGATAACTACATTACGCTGTAAAAAAAAAAAAAGTAACATAGTTAAAAGACCTCAATGTTGACTTTTGGTTTGACACATGACATGAACAGCATGTGTGATAGTATTTTGAAAGTGGACAGTCTCGGTTAAAGTGTATTATACCATAATTAATGTGAATTCTAGATTTTGATTGGCGGGAAGGCCTAGATAAAGTTTTAGTAACTGGACAGCATCACCAGACGCCTATGAAGCAGGTGCTTTTTTGCAGATCTTAACTAGACTGAAGGTAAAACTGGAGGTAGGACTGAGAGTCTCAGCCAAAGATTCTGGAACTGGGGTTATTTGTGTAACCACCACAAACTGCTGCAAACAAAACAAAAAAAAGATACAAAAGCTGAAAAACACCCAAATTTAATTTCCAAAGCTTTTGACATTTCTGAGAAACTGGAGGTCCAAACCATCTCACAATAGGAGGAGGTGAAGCTGCAGCCTGAGGACCAGCTGCAGGGAAGAGGGGAAGGAAATGTGTCTGAAGCTGCACAAAAAAAGGAAGAGAAAGTATTTCCAATTAAAAATGTAAGACGGAGTCAGAGAGCTAAGTAGTGAACTAGCAGAGTGTGAGGGTGACAGTTTTAACATCAAGTTCCACTTCGAGTACGCAGGCTATAGTTTGGGTGTGTTCAAAATCCAAGTTTCTCCAGCCTTGAAAATTATTTTAACACTCCTTGATCAGCCTCCTGAACCTCTTCTGTAAAGCTAGAGGTTGTACATTTTGCAGCTAAGGAACTTTTTTTATGATATTTGAAACAGTAAAGTGAGATCAGGTTAGAATATGGGTAAATAAACTGCTGGTACTTTTAATTCAAGAATGTGGCATTTTGGAGGCAAGTGCTATGAGCAGGATAAACTTTATTCATTACAACCATGAAGCGTAAAACTTGGACTTTTCACTGTAACTTACAGTTGTCTCACATGGCTCGACTATACAGGTGTCCACAAACATCTGGCCATGTTGTGCGCTTATAAACTTAGCAGCGAAGTTTAAAATAATGTCCCACACCTCCAGTCATGCGTCATAAGTTTTTGTCTGTGGAGTCAGATATGCAGACAGTCAGCCTATCATTCATAAAGCCACTCAGTTTACCCAGAAGCCATCAGTGCGTTCGCCCGAAGACGGAGCTTCACAGGCTCCGCGGTACGTGCGGGAACATTCTGCAATAATGGCTCCATTTGTTTCATGTGCAAACACGTATTATGAAACCACAGTTACTTGATGCATTTGCAATCCGTCTTCAATCTGCCCGTAAGCCTCAATATTACACCACACATCTTCTTTATATATGTAGAGAAGCCAATGCATTTTATCAAGCCGACGTCTCCCACTGAATATAAATGAAGAGATTTTTATTCAGAATGCTCGCTGTTAGTACATTTGCTTTTTCTGGGTTGAGGCTATAAAACATAAAACATTTTGTTAGGTATTCTGAGTTATTATACACTGTATATATTAGCTGCCTGCTCTGTGGTGTTAGTGTAATGCAATCTAGTTTCATGGACGTGATGTGGCGGCCTGTTTGTCTGTCAGATATAAACCCAGACTCTGATTTATTACAGACGAGAGCCTCGGAGTCGATCAATTCCTACACCTCCACCTTGTCATTCATCACACTGACTGAAGATCAATCATTCAGTTTTTACTCTTGTTTTGTTTTTCTTCTCAGGGCGGCAACGTCGGGTGGTCAGTCGGTCCATCACTTTGGTCCAGACTGAAATATCTCAACTATTATTGTATAGATTATACATTTGGGTATCAAGACAGTAAATGGCAACAACGAAATAGACGCAGACCTCCTGTCCATCATTCCTTCATTTAACACAACACAAAGCAGAGTCAAGTTAACTAACCAGCTTCAGAGGTTTCTCACTGATTTAGTTAGTATGCTAATGTTAGTCACAACTTGAAAATTTCCAACTTTCAAACACCTTGTCCTAACTGGATGCAAGGCAAGTGAGCATCATCGACTAAATCAGTTTGACTGCATTGTT
The DNA here is from genome assembly GCA_026686955.1 of Epinephelus cyanopodus. Classification (NCBI taxonomy): domain Eukaryota; kingdom Metazoa; phylum Chordata; class Actinopteri; order Perciformes; family Serranidae; genus Epinephelus; species Epinephelus cyanopodus. The sequence goes on along the minus strand of CM048927.1, from coordinate 37,002,496 downwards.
TTCTATGGACTATCTTCACTGTGTAAGCGCCACATCTCATTGCGTCGCACCATTTTGAGTGAAACTTTTCGTATTGAAAGCGCTGCAATGGATGAGGTACGGCTGTTTCACAAGGCTGAAATGAGGTGTAATCTATACGTCCAATGGGACATGTAGTCCAGACGTTCGCTCGCTGTTAGGACATGTTGTGCTAGAATAAGTACCATCACTCAGAGTTTGAATTCCAACTTGTAAATTCAGGGAAAACCCATTTATGAAGAGAAAGCAGCTGTCTGACATCACAAAACAATGGCAGCACCAATGCAGGCGCACATTATGTATGAATTTTTGTATTGTTCTTTGTATTTTAATTTTTTTTCAGATTTAGTTTTCTTATTCTTTAATGTATTATTTGTATGCTTACAACTAAATATTTTATATTCTTGTAGGGTGACTATTCAACATCAGTCCAGGGACAGCAGATGTAAAACAGCCTTTTAGCTAATTCTGGCATGTTTACATTTAAAAAAAAAAAAAAAAAAAAAAAAATGTTTTACTAATGTGCATTGTCCTTGATCACTAAACCTATTTAAATAAATAAATAAAATAAAAAACATCGTAAAGGTAAACCATCAGCTAAAAGGCAACATAAAGTATATCTGCCTGTCTGCAATTAAAATATATGTCGCTAATTTAATGAAGTGGTTGGTTTTCTGACTCAGCAGATGTGGACTGCAGATTTTAGCTTCCTTCTGCAACCTACGTGCTAAAACATCTCATGGTGTTTAATGTGATGTTTACTTTTGCAGGTGTTTTAATGCCACCGCTTGCCTCTTCACCAAGACAACTTCCGGCCTGACACTTCTTTGCAGGGGCACCATGGCTGTAACCTGGGATTGGCATCACGCAAGATGATATTGATGGGTTTAAAGCAGACTCTTTTTTTCTTCATGCAGCATTATGATGGGCTCAGACAGACCTTTGAGCAGTGCTGTCACAGCATCAGAGAGGTCTGGCTATATATTCCACTAGTGGCACAAGTCTTGATAGTGGTCCAACACTTTGGCTCATGACAAAGGACCTGCAAAGTGGAGACAGGCTGGATGAGCTCAGTCTCCAGAGGATGAATCCTAATAATTTCGGTGCCTCTCAGATTTTTCTTCTAGTGCCACAATCAGACCAAGAATTCCATTTGTTTATACACAAGAACTCTGGACAGTTAATCATATTCCCCAGAGTATGAACCATTTTTATTTGGCCATCCAAATACTCCCCCCTTCACCCTCAAGACAAAATCTCAACTGTTACACAAAGATCTTAAAATCAACAGGCAGGTTTGTTGATTAATTTGTTGAGCACATTACTGCTCCCCAGAGGATGGATCATTCCCATTTTGGATGTCCATGAGCTTCCCCTCTAGTGCTACCCTTAAGACAAAATGTCAGCTTCTCACACAAGATATTGTATCTTAAAATCAAAGGGCAGGTTTGTCTAAATGTATTGAGCATATTCTTGCTCCCCAGAGACTGAACCCTTTTGATTTTAATGACATCATAGTACAGGGCTCGAGTATACTACTTTCTAAATTAAACTGTGGTTTTTTTTCCAAAACTGTTGTCTTCAAATGAAAGTCATTGTGAGTGGAAATCTGTCCTGAGACACCACAAAGTTTTTTTTAGTTGTTTTTGAGACATAATCCCCAAATCCAAGGCAAAGACGACACAAGTACGGCAACAGAAAACAGAAATAGGCCGTATGTTTGTTCAGTAAGCCAAAGAAAGAGACAATATAGAGAGATGGCTCTTTGTATCAACAGATGGGGAGTGCAGATGAGGAGGAGGATGTGTTGTAACATGTTTTGTGTTGTGGGATGTAATGAACACTGTAGCCTTTAGGGGATGCTCAGGGGGCTTATATTCACAACAGTGACTAGCTCAAAATAAACTGTGTGTCTGCACTGTGGACAAATCATCAGTCATTATTTTTATTGTTTCAGAAACAAATAATAATAATTTAGTAAGAGAGAAAACAAAGACTGTTAGAATCCAACAGAATAAGTTCTACCATCATGGAGGGATTCTTATTAGATTCTTACTTCTGATGCTGCGTCTCTGTGGAGGTTGAATCCAAGTTTGATCTTCTGTTTCTGAACTTTCCACAGCAGATCATGAATTATTCTGTCAGACACTATTTTCAGCCTCACACAGTTGCTCACATGTCTCCACATAATGCCAGACTTCCTGTAAATTCTGTGAAATCTAACTTTACAGTATCTGTATGAGAGGACGTGCCTGCTCTCGCCCACTCTGTCCTGATAACAATCATAGATAGTGACATTTACATGGCGCCTCACTCCTGTAGAATAATGGGCTCCACAGGTGGTTGTAAAAACAAACATAAAAACTGGTTTTGCATAAACAATAAAGAGCTGCTCTGTTTTTGTTAAACAAATATATTCTATAGTAAGGGGTGGGTGATGCCATGCATGTTTTTTAGCTTTATGACTTTGATATCTGCAGGTCAGTTTTATTATATCTTATATAAAATCAGAGGGGAGCCCTTCTGTGTGGAGTCTGCATGTTCTCCCTGTGTCAGCATGGGTTTCCTCCAGGTGCTCCAGCTTCCTCCCACAGTCCAAAGACATGCAGGTTAACTGGTGACTCTAAATTGTCCGTAGGTGTGAATGTGAGTGTGAATGGTTGTCTGTCTCTATGTGTCAGCCCTGTGACAGTCTGGTGACCTGTCAGAGTGAACCTGCCTCTCACCCAGTCAGTACATTTACATGACACTTGAAAAAACGAATTATTGCCTTAATCCGACTATAACTGGACAACTGAAGTGCATGTAAACGTGTTACTCCGACTAATATCGGAGTTCTCCAACTCCAATTAAGACACCCAGATAATGTGATTGGAGTTCGATTTTCTCCGGCATGTATACACTGTAATCAGAGTTAAACTAGACAATGCATGTGCGCATGCTCCACACCCCCCGCGCTGGCGTATGACCCCGTAACAGACAAGACATGCTATTGTTGTAGCTCTCTACGAGCATACAGCGTTTTTGTCTGCCTCTCGAAATCACCAAGACCACGAGGGATAGCGTGCACCTTATCTGCACAATCGAAACGAACAAAGCTGTACAATTATCCATCTTGCTGCCGCCTGACTCCAGTTGTTTATTATTAAGTGACGTAATAGGTCATTTCAGCGGGTTAATAGTTGCCATATTAACCTGCTGAAACGACGAATATCGCCACTTAGTGTTGAGGAGGAGGACACGTTCCCCTGGGACAAGGACAGACGTCCGATTAGACGCCAAAATCGAATTTTGAGCATAGCTCGATTAAGCTGTGCATGTAAACGTGCTGAGCGTCAGCTGGGATAGGCTCCAGCCCTCCTTTCAACCCCTAACAGGATAAGCAGTAATGGAAAATGAATGAATTATGTAAAATCATAATCTGCAAAATGGTTAGTGATTTCATAGATATGTGGTGGGGTAAAAAGTACAATTTCCCCCTCTATATGTGAAGGAGAATAATATTATAAGCAGCATGAAGTATCTAGTAAAGTACAAGTAGACTTACCTCAAAGTTATTATCAAGCAATCAATTTATATCATATTATATCCTGCTTAAGTACAAGTACAGAATAATTATCACTTAATGTACTAGGAGTGTCAGAAGTAAAAATGCTCATAATGTAATGTAAATACTGATGCATCAATGTTAAAGCAGCATGTGACTATTGTAGCTGCTGCAGGTGGAACCAGTTTTAACTACTTTAAATACTGTTAACTAGAGTAATCCAGTGGTTTCCAATACAGGGGTTGGGCCCCTCCAAAGTCCCCAGATAAGCCTGAGGGGTCATGAGATGATTAATGGGAAGGAAAGAAGCACCTGCCTTTAATATTATCAACCCATTAAATGGCTTTTATCAGATGTCATCAGGAGCATAGATCTAAGGCTCGACTCTTAAAGGCTAAGTTCGGTTTTTTGACACCTGGGCCGTAATTTTAGGAATAAATACCCTCGTAGACTCACCCAGACAATTTTGGTGGAGCTCGGAGCCGTTTTCGAGCAATTTAGATCCATCCGACGGCGTCTTCTCTCATGCCATAGAAGCGGACGGGGCCAGATATCGAAGCCCCTAAATTAGACATTATCTGCTGCGAAACTCGCTCATTTCACCTACATTTTATAAATGAATGGCCAGTGTTATCACCATGTCCGCTCAACGTCCTTGTTATGGTCATCCGGGGCTTTACAACGATGGGTCACTTTTGGTGACGTCATAGACGTGCGCCGCAGGAGCGCAGCTGAGTCCCACCGGCGCTAGGCTATACAGCTACACAGCTATTCTTGTGCAACATGGCTGAATATTTATCCGATGTAGAAGTGTCTGATGACGACTTTGAGTATGATGGATGCCCGTATCGTTTTGAGCCAGAATACACCGACGAGGAGCTATATGAAAGGAGGATGCAGAGGGAAAGAGCCGAACAGCTGGCCAGAGAACAAGCGACCACTGCACGTCCACGAATGGGGGCTAACTGGTGGTGTTGTTGTGGACACTGCACGCCACAGACAACAGAAGACGAGAGCCTTTGCTGCTCAGAGTGGGACTTGAGACCAGAGGAATCACGTATTGATGCCTCCCAAAATACGTGTCTCACTACACTGGGAGACTTTTCTGCCATGACAAACCGGGCTGTGGTAGAGACTTTTTTTCATGTCCCGAGAGTCAACTGGCAGACGCAGCCGAAGCCAGCAGGACCGAACGGACAACTTTCGATAGAGTAAGTAGCCCATACAAATGCAAAAAGGGTATATTTTCTATGAGTGTTTGCTTTATAAATAAATAACTTGGGTATGATGTCTTTACTTTGTAGTTATGTATGATCCGGAATGCAGACAGCAGACTCAGGCTATTACACAGAAAAAATAATGTAGAAACACGGTTGACAGTTTCATAGATATGAGTTTGGCATTTAGGAAATTCAGTTCAGTGTGGTTTATTAAAAAAAAAAATCCATTGATAATCACTCCTGAATATCCTTTCTAACTTCTGTTTACTTGTGCTAATTCTCTGTCCTGTAGGCAATGCAGACTGGTGGCATACCGGATTGTTATTGAGTGGGCACTTGCAGGGGAACGCCTTGGACCTGGGAACAGGAGGATAATTCCTAGCTGCATTGTCTCTGCAATCAGAGGAAAATACCCCTCTCCCACGGGCAGTTATGTGGGATTCACTGAGGCTCAGGACATTTTCAACAGCATCTGATTAGCAGCAAGACTCAATTTTTCTTGGACAGTTTGTGTGAAGGCTGTTACATTTGCTTTGTTTTTGCTATTGACTTTGTATCTATTTCTATGCATATGTATAAACACACAAATACTTATATTATTGTACATAATTGCCTTTTGTTTTTTGACAATTCATTTATGACCACTATTCAATACAAAGTCATAAAACAAACTTGTTTTATTTTTTTCCAATATAAGAGTCAGTAGGAAATATAACAGCAGAGTCCAGACATAAGAAGTGTAAAATAAAAAGAACATATTTTAGCACACAACAGAAAAATGTGAAAAAAAGAAAACTTTTCAAACACTTCCAAAACAAGATAAACAACCAAAAAGAAAAAAAAACAAACTAGAATTGCACGGCCCAAAAGGCAATGTCAAAAATACAGAAAGGCAAGCAGAACTCAAGTGTGCATCTTACATTCGTTCTTCTATTTGTCTCACACGGCAGGCACAGGATCAGCAACAGAAACATGTTGCAAATTTTGTCAGTGTTTGTAACACACACTGAGGAAGACTAAAATCAATACACGTTTCTGTTATTGATCCCGTGCCTGCCGTGTGAGACATGTAGAAGAATGTATGTAAGATGTACACTTGAGTATTGCTGGCCTTTCTGTTTTTTTGCATAGGAAAAAAAAAATCAGACATCATGACTGTCACAAAAAAAAAACCCTAATATGGGGCAGCTCTAAAAGACCGGCCAAAGCGACTGGTTCGTCTGGCCACCAAAACGCTCTTTTCTGGTCTTGGGACTGTAGCAATGTTTTGCAGCAGTCTTTTGCGTTTTGAGGATTTCTCCCTCTGAGGCATTGTGAAGACCACGCTGGGATCATCCCTCATTCGCAGAACACGCTCCAAGAGGTCGAGCCGGAAAGTCTGCATTGTCTGAGCGTAGATCGGCTTTGTCACCCACTCGTGTGATTGTTTGGAGAAGGTACAACTCCAGCGTACTTGTCCTGGGAAAAAAACGAAAACAGTCTTTTTTTTATAGCTCACCATATAACTGGGTAACATTCTTACTATTATTTAAACACTTGTTCTAAATTGCAGTAAGTTTATAACAGAACAATTTCTTCTTTTGAAAAGACAGAAGCAGGCCTTTGTAAATGTGCAGCCCCTAAAAATTAGTAATTTTACAGCACACTGTAATCTATCCCTTTGATTTGATTTCCTGGGTGTGCCTCTGGCATCTGTGCTGCTTTGTACAACAACCTTGATTAGTTACTTTGTTTAGTCTTACTTGTTGAGAGAATAATATCAGAATTAGGTGAATTTATCCCTTTTTTTCTGGTCATCTCACTTTACCTTCTTTTGTGGTGGCCTGGGGTCTTCCAACATTTTCATTGTGGTCCATGATTGCCAGCTGTGTCCGTGCCCTCATGGAGTCATAATGGAAATGTATCCTTTTTGGAGCATATTTCAGCACCACGGAATGATATGCTTCCAGAGATCCTGTTTTGACGAATGACAAAGAAACAAATATATTATGTGTGTTTATTTGACTACTACATTTTCTATTACCATGTAAAAGTAATATTACTTGGTGGGTTCATGTTTTGGTACAAGAGCAAAACATAATTACAATAAAGGTAATGTCTAAGAGTGACTAGCCTACGCTGGCAAATTGCAGGGGCATATCACAATCACAAAAGATAATGACTTGTGTGTGTGACTTGTGTAACACTAAAACTCCAACTCAGTAAAAAAGGTCTTACCAGTGTGTTTGAAGAGGGACATCTGCTTCAAATCCCGCAGGAGATTGTTGTCGGTAACAATGTCCTTGAGAGATTTGAAAGCAGGAGAAGCTGGGTCGATCCACTTCTTCCTCTCTTGCTGCTCATCACTCAAGGGAGGATGAGAGCAAGTGTATTCGACCCCATCTTCTTCCCATCGATGTACTCCACTAATGTGGTGTATCAATGAGGTCCATCGTTGGATGCATAACTGAAAAATAGAAAATTTACCCTAAGCGAAAAATTTGCCTTCAAATGTAATCAAATGGAGAAGTGTAAGTCTGTCTTTACAGTGTACATGTAATAGATTATAGCAAAGATTTTACAAAAATTTGGTCATTGGGTTATCAACAGTCGACACAATCAAAATTCAACCTATCCTTGAATACTTTCTTTTTTTAAAAATATAGATAAATTTATTTGTACCTCTTGATCTCCTTTGGAGGATTCACAGGACCAATACATGTGATTGGTGATGGCTTTCAGCCAAGGCAGGAGCTCTTTGCTGTCCTTTCTTTTGGATGCAGCAACAATTTTTTTCTTTACACCTGGACAAACACACACACACACACACACACAGACACACGTACCGTAAGATGCAATTCTATGCTATGTATTTTATAGCAAAATTTTCTGAATTTCCAGAAGTAACTTACCCTTCACAACATGCCAGGGGTCAAACTCATGCCGTATTTCTGGAAATTCTTCTCTTAGGAGCTTCCGGATGGAAGGTGATCTGTCCGTAGTCATCACAGCCACATCAACCCCACAATCCAGCAACTCCTTGAGGCCCCTCTGAAAACCCATCACCTCCATAGCAACAGAGCTTGTTGCTTCAGTAACCTAGAGAAAAAGGGATATGCAAAAGTTTTACATTACCTAGTCTCAATGAAAAAAGCCCTGTATCATCTTTTTTATGTAAAAATGTATTACCTGGACCAACTCAAAATGGAGAATTTCCTTTGTGGCATCATCTTGAAAGGAGTATGTGGAGTACTTTGCACTGTAACCTTAGGGGGGAAAAAATAAGTTCATTTACTAAGTAGGTGGCTGGGGCAATGATTTTTATGACTGGTATGAGATGAATATCTGATGTAGATGCGACAAATATTTACCTGGACTATCACACCTGGCATCCCCACAGAGTTCGTGTTTCTTTCCAGACTGTGATTCTTTGAGTAGCCGTGATATGATTTTGTCCCTTTTATCCTGGTATGCACACTGTATGGTGGGTATAACATAGGTCTTTTGAACCTTGTAGAACTGGGATTTATGTGGGATTGAAACGTTTAGTAGACTAGCCCAGTCTGCAATGTCTGTAAAGGTGGATCCAGTGAAAAATGTTGCAGCACAGATTTGTAGGTTATTCTCAGCCAGGCCTCTTCGATCTGGACATGATTGCCAGTCACCAGAGTGTTTCCCACAGGTCCACTGAATTTTTATTTGGCTGCCTCTGGTGATTATTGTTGTCTCTGTTATTAGATTTTTGCATTCGGGACAGGTTTTGAAAAGTTGGAGGAGGTGGGACTCGTTCACCAGCCACTTTTTTTCTGACCATCCTTTTGCAGTTTCTCCATTAGAACTTGCTGAAGCAGATGAAGTCCCTGTGCTCGAAGGAGAGCCTGAACTTGAAGGTTTGAAGCTGGTGTCAGCAGGGTCCATACTCAAGTCCCTGAAACTCATACTGATGTCTTCAACTTCATGGTCCAATTCATCTTCAGCTTCACTCTAAAAACCAAACATAGTTGTGAAATTATTATCTAAATGCACATATGGTAAAGAAACAACTTTTATCATAGTAATGCGTTGATAATTTTTTTTATGCAGACATGTTGGCCTTTTTACAAATACAAGACAAGGCCACTTACTTGCATTATAGGTGATCTAGAGATCGATGGGTTTCTGGTCCTGGAAGTATGAGTTGATGTGGATGGGATAGTGTCCTGGTGCACATAAAATAACACATAGTGTCACTGTAAATATGAAAGGGGCAAAATACATTCTCTGCTAATATACATACTAATATACATACTAGTATATACTCAGCTCTACTTACCACAGCGTGGGACCATGTTGGAGCCAAAGCAAAGTATTTCCCTGATAATGATCGTTTTGTGCTGGTAGTTTTCTGAGGTGGACTGGTGAGCACAAGAGTAAGTGCAGAGGCCAAATGAGATCCAGACAATCCTGTAGGCTCCTTATCTGCTCTGTGTTGGCTTTTTATTGGAGTGGATTGTGGGAGTGCTTCAAGCTCTGATTCAAGAAGACATTCAACACTGGCACTTCCCTAAAGAAAAAAAAAAGTGTTATACACAGCATCATCTACAGCAACTTTTACCTTACTCATCTGAGTGTGCCAATGTACCCACGTCTTTAGTGCACTTTATTCTACATATTTGTACACTTTAGATTGATAAATAACGGTCGAAACAACTGACAATTAGTTTTGGAGAAAGCATATGACTACTTGTAAGTGTGCGCTAACAATGCAGACCCGTGGTGATTGCAGCTCGAGTCACAATTTATTGCCTGCAGAGAATAACCATATGCATTGCGAGTTAGTTTTTCAAAACTAGCATGGACTAGAGTAAATTATATTGCGTTACAGTGCAGTATTCTTTTGCAGGAATGTATTTTTAGAAGGCTACTCCTGCTCAGACACAACTAGGTCGTGAAGATAGCTATTCATTTTTATACAAGGAGCTTTATACGCTGGCCGACGTGCACTGGTTATCGACCAATATTATTACATCTTCAAAAGAAATGCATTACCTCCGCTGCGTCTGTTTTGCCCTCTGAAACAATCGGGATGGCATTCCTCCTGAGGTACTGACGCTGAGCTTCCTGGCCTTTTGTCTTTGTTGTCTTCGTAATGAAGTCTTCTGGAGCGAAGTGAGCGCTGCAGACCCGGTGACTGACCCTCCTCAGTTCTTCCATTGGAATATTCGGGTCCATTTTCAGGACAACAAGCCAGAGCTTTAGTAACTCCGGGTTTCTCAAAGGAAGCCTGTGGAATGTGAACTTTGTCCAACTAGTCATTTTGTTTGGACAAAGTGGAAAAACGCAGTGGCGAACCATGTTTGTATCCGTGTAGCTCTTAGCCTAGCGCCGGTGGGACTCAGCTGCGCTCCTGCGGCGCACGTCTATGACGTCACCAAAAGTGACCCATCGTTGTAAAGCCCCGGATGACCATAACAAGGACGTTGAGCGGACATGGTGATAACACTGGCCATTCATTTATAAAATGTAGGTGAAATGAGCGAGTTTCGCAGCAGATAATGTCTAATTTAGGGGCTTCGATATCTGGCCCCGTCCGCTTCTATGGCATGAGAGAAGACGCCGTCGGATGGATCTAAATTGCTCGAAAACGGCTCCGAGCTCCACCAAAATTGTCTGGGTGAGTCTACGAGGGTATTTATTCCTAAAATTACGGCCCAGGTGTCAAAAAACCGAACTTAGCCTTTAAGTGTGATTTATGCTTCTGATGCAGAGCCTGCTGCATAACACACGCCACAGCCTGACACGCACCTCCTCAGAGATGCAAGTACAGACCTCCTCCAGTCTGTCTCTGTGAGCTGAAACCATCCCCTCAGTGGAAACAAAGCTTTTATTTACTTTAATTTCACAGATAAGAAACAATGAATCGTGAAGACAATAAAGCCTCCACAAAAATAGCATTTAAAGTCCTGTGTGTGATTTATCCTGGCTTCATATGAGCAGAGGAAATCAAGGAAGGCAAGTGCTTTGTCTTTGAATCCTGCAAGTAATAGTGAAGCTGATTTGTGTACTTCTAATTAAAACTGTTGCTATTAAGCCATGTGTAATGTGTGTTTAATGTGTGTTTTGAATCAACTGACCCGTGTTTTGGAGGTGTAACTGCAGAGTGTTCGATGGTGGCCTCTAGTGGTCATAGTAATTATGACTGGAGCACAGAAGTCAGGTGATGTAATATAGAGAGATAAGATAAGATAAGATAAGATAAGATAAGATAAGATAAATAACACTTTCTTGTCCGTACTCATGGAAATTTGTCTTGCATCCACAAGTTTTGAACAATCAACAGAATGACATAAAAACAATAAAACACATAAAAAAAATATTTGTAAGGTCATCCATGTGCCCCTGATACAAACCACGATATCCTACATTCAAAAACCCATAACCACTCACTGTATGTGTGTGGAGTATGATTCCAGTCCATGCTGTGCTGTCAATTGCCGCTAAGTCTGCAGAGAGAGGAAGTCAAAGTGGATGGATGGGTCAAACAAACACAGCACTTACACCCTGGACACCGCTGTTTGTGTACTTTGTGAAACCAGAAGTAAACATTGACCTACATTAACTTCCTTAACAAACAGACTTATTCTAACCTTTAACCTATTTTAATATTTTTCCAAACTAATCAAGTAGTTTGTTTCAACCGTCAGTGCTGACCATGTTTTAAAACTGTGACCGTTTCTGTCTCTCAACACGCAGGTAGACACAGTTTGCCTGTCTGAAGCATTATAAATCGTATTAAACTTGATGACATAAACATCCTGAATGGGTCCCTTTGTACTTCCTTGCATTGTATGTGAATGACATCAGCTGACAGGAAGTAAACATGGACCAAAGCTGTTGACTAGCAGCTCCAGTGAAACTGTCTACAGTGGTGGTGATAACAAGTGATAACAGCCATTTGATCAGCTGATAACATGTAAAACTGGTGCAAGAAGAAGAAACTAAGTTCTGATACACAAATATGTTTTCACTTTTTTTTGCTTTTTGTAAAATATTGGACAAAATGATCTGTTTGCATCTCATTGTTTAAAAAAATGAAACCATGTGAAAAGTTCAGAGCGAAACAATCTATTAATGAATGCATCATATGTTTTTGTGTTATCAGGGATATAATTTGGCCTGTGGAGTGGAGTCACATGTAAAAGAGAAGACACACAAAGTAACTTAAAATGGAAATACTCAATTGAAAGTATTTAAAACTGTATACCTGAGTAATAATTCTTTCCACAGAGGTGTGGACTCAAGTCTGGTGTTTGATGAACTTATACTCGACTTGACAGAATCAAAAAAGACTTGGACTTTAACACCAATGAACTGTGACTTCACTTGGACTTGAGCCTTTGACTTGAAAATTGCCTCCCTGATACCTTTTCGCCAAGCCCAGAGATTGAAAAATGATTTAAAAACTGTGCCTCAAATCAGTTATTTCCCTCCATTTTCCCAATCATCTTATGTGAACGCAATTAATTTCCAGCCAATTGAGACGTATCTCCCCAGATGATCCACAATGTCTTAACCAATCAGCATCCAATCAAGCTGCAGGAGAGAATCACAAAGAACTAACGTTACATTAGCTCAAATTGAAAAAATGAGACCAAAGATAATTTGGTTCACGTACAAAATTTGGTTCACGTACAAAAACTATGTGAAGAGCAACAAAAAATGAACTGCATTGTGCACAATGTGAAAATCACAGATGGAGATGCAACAACTTCCGACTTTGTACGACCTTTGACGTTACACCAAAAACTGTAATAGTATTGTAGTTAGTGAGCTAATGCTTATGCAGCAATCATCACTGCGTATCTGACAAAAATAAAAATAGAAAGTAAGAAATTAATCATTTTAATTGAATCTGTTTTTTTAAATAGTGTATTTATAGATTTTCTTAGCCTGGAAATCCAGCCTCAAATCTAGAAAGATTTTGAGTCTGGCCCTCACCGATACACCCTTCCTACCCAGGGGGCGGCACTAACTGAGGCATATTAAATGCCGGCACATGCAATTGGATAGCACGATGGCCAATCAGAGCAAAAAACAAGGTGACATATTCACTGCACTAAGCTCCATTGGTTTGCCAAACAGTGGGGCTAACTGATATATTATGCTTTTGCCGTATCCCGTCGGCAAAACCGTAAACGTCCTTCCTGGAAGCGAAGGCGTCTAGAGCAGTCTGCTGTTCCTCTCTCAGGGGAAAAGATGAGTGTAGTTGGCTTAGCGTTTCTTCCAAAGCTAAACTGAATGGACGCAGCCCTTCAGCAGCTGCCATCTTGGCTGTCTTCGTCATGTTAGCTCTATCCTCAGCCCCCCACCGCAGGGGCCCCGGTGCCATTGCCCTGCCTCCACTGTCTGTATTTACGCCCCTGCATCCATGATCGTTAACATGACATTACATTTCATAAAGACTTGCTCAGGACTCACAACTCAAAGTTTAAGACTTTGGGACTCGAGTGCAAAGACTTGAGACTTGTGACTTGGTCCCACCTCTGCTTGCCACCACTGTGTTGCTCCTTCGGCACACATCACTGTCCTTGCTGTAGTGTTGCGTGGGAGCTGTTTCCGTGTCTGAGGGTCTCTCTCCACAAACCCTTCACCATTACCAGTCTGTGATAATACAATAACTGTTCCTGTCTGCGCGCTGTAAATCTGTGTGTGCAGTCAGAGCCATTTGAACCAGTGAAGTGACATCATGTGTCCCGGTGAGGCCCCTCCCTGTCCCGGTGACATCAGCCGGAGCTGTGCTGCTTTCCTCCAGGAGCCCACGGTGGATCCGCACACACACATCCAGCACCACCGGGAGAGCTCGACGGAAACTGCGCCTGCTCGGCTGTTATCGCCTTCTTCATGGGACAAAACAAGACTTCTTCTGTGCCAGGTAAGCTGACACGTCTCCTCCTCTTCATCTCCCTCTGCGTCTGTTAAAAACGCATTTCTTGCTCATAATGTGAAAGTGTGAGAACATGTTTGAGCGGCTCCACCTGGGAGCGACGGAGCTTCATCCTGGCGCACAGAAGGAACTTTTCACTGTGGGGACTCCGCTGGAGTGGAGCAGATTTGGGGGAAAACGACGATTAATCGACAACAAACTGGTCTGCTTTGGATTCTTTGCAGTCTTTCCAAGTCCTGAAAACACCCAGAGTTTAACGGTGAAGCTCCACGTCCTCTGTTTTTCCGTCTCGGTGCGAGTTGGACCGTTTGAAGCCTTTCTCTCCGTCTGTGGGTGGAAGTGAACCGTACCTGCTGTGAAACTACTGTAACGGCTCTTTGCAGCGTTTGTCTTTATAACGCCGTCGCTTCAAGTTTAAAAGCAGCCTGAGAGAAACTAAAGCTGTGATGATTTATAACAGATACTGTATTAGAAGCTGGCGGCCCGTTAAGTCTCTGTGCAGCTGTTTATAAGGAACACGGTGCTCTGTGTGTCTGTCTCTGTGTCTCTGTCTGTGGCTGGAGTTGGGGACACCAGTTGCCATAGCATTAAATACACCTCCTCTGATTTCTAGTGAAGATTTGGCATCATCATCTTCATCATCTCCACAGTACGTGTTTGCAGGAAACCCGGATCACAGAGGTTTCACACTGCACGAGCCGTCTGAGTCTGAACTGTGGAGCCAAAAATAAACACAGAGAGGAAGATGATGAGGAGGGATGAAGGTTAGAGCTGAGATTATTTATCTGATTGAGTCAATTAACAGAAAAATATTAGGCAACAACTTTGATATCTGTTTAATTGAGAAAAAAAACAAAACAACACAAAACAAAAATACAAAACAAAACAAAAAAATAAGCAAAACCAAACTCTTGGTTCAGCTTTTTTTTTTTTTTGAGTTTTTGGGCATTTGAAGATGTCACACAGGACTGTTGGAAACATAATTTTCACAGTTTTCTGACACATTTTGGACAGTCGAGTTGATTAATCATGAACATTTTCTGCAGATAAGTGGAAAATTGAAACTATTATTTGGCCCAGTACTGAATAAAATTGTAAAATGCAAAATTTCGGCTCATATCTCCAACAAAAAAGTCCCTTCAGCTATTTAAAAGCTGTGGCAACAATATAAACTGAAGTATTATATTTTACAGTTGCTGAAAGTCAACAGTCAAAGATGGAAATTAACAGTAAATTTCAATGTAAAATACTGTTAAAAAAATGGAAATAAGATATGTAGAAATATTTTAAAGTTGACGTAAGGAATCTTAATTTGTTTGGCATCTTAAACACAGGAGCAACTCAAGGAGCTTTACATGAGGCAAAGACATGCATCAGAACAACGTCAAAGAAAGAGTTATAGGTAGATTAAAATCTGAATACATAATAAATACAGTTTATTGCAGTTACAGTAAAAATTAGAAGAGAAAAAAACATACAGAGCTAATATCATCAGTGTGTCCCTGCCCTATGCCAATACAAAAACTTTGTTTTTCTCTTCTAATTCTTACTATATTTTGTTTTTATTTTACTGCCAATTGTCAAAGAAAAGATGACCCCATTTATTACAGCCAGAAACTGTGTTTTATCATCGGATTTTCACATTTCGGATCGTCCCTGGACACGTCGTGTGCCGTAATGCTCAAGTCAGAAAAAAAACATGACAAATCTAATAACAAATTTATGGTGGACGGAGGGTTGTGCAATTTCAAGGGGCCAAAAAACACCCAAAACAAATCGTAAAGTTACACCGCAGCCACCTCCTCCTCTTATAAATAAAGATCAGTCCCTAATGATGTATTAGTGTCTTTATAATCAGTGTAATCCATGTTTGGGTGGTGCTTCTTTGCAGAGAACAGCGACTTCACAGAGTTGCTGGTTGCCTGGCAACGTCAATACCACAACTAGACTCCAGGAAATTACTGCAGCTTGACCGAGAGGGAGTCCCACTCCCACACACACAACACAACCCCCTGTAACGTGGAAAACTGTTGATTCAACGCTTTGATATTTGTATTAGATAAAGACGTGAGATGCAGCATGTTCGTCGCTGAGCTTTAGATGAGCTGGATGGTGGATTGTGTTACGTTTGGACAGAGCCAGGCTAGCTGTGTCCTC
Source organism: Epinephelus cyanopodus (assembly GCA_026686955.1). Classification (NCBI taxonomy): domain Eukaryota; kingdom Metazoa; phylum Chordata; class Actinopteri; order Perciformes; family Serranidae; genus Epinephelus; species Epinephelus cyanopodus. The sequence continues at coordinate 36,986,652 of CM048927.1, read as the reverse complement.
CTGTGTCCAGTCTTTATGCTAAGCTAAGATAAGCTAAGCAGCTGCTGACTGTAGCTTTATATTGAACAGACAGATGTGAGAGTGATGTTAGTTCTTGCACAGAAGCAAATAAGTATCTTACAAAATGTCAAAGTATTCCTTTATTTGAAGCCACTGAAAATCATCTTAAAATAAATTTGCAATAAGTGTGAAATGGAAACTGAGCATATATATGTCTCCTTTCTCCTAATCCCTCACCCGTATGTTTCCTGGCAGTAGAGGAGAGAGAAGAGCTGTTAACATGCTGAGGCCGAGCCTCCTGACTTTTTCTTCTTCTCCTCTGAGCCGCCCTGCTGCTCTCCACACATACCACCTTAAGTGGTTTAGTCAATATCTGACAGCAGCATGCTGGGTTTGCTCCTTTGCTTAAAGTTTGCACTTTTAAGCCGCTCTTTAAAGGAAAATGTGTGAGTGTTCCGCTGTAACAATCCTGAGTCATATCGTAGCTTTGAACATCATTTATATCATGATAATGAGCTACAAACCAACTCTGGCGCTGAGACGTGGGGATCCATATGACAAGTTTTCAGATGATGTGGTTTTAAACTGGACTCAAACCAGTCATCTTAACCAAATTACTTGTAAGGCAGATGTTAAAGTTCTTATATAAGCTGCCTGTTGTAAACACAGACTTCCTGCTTCAACTTTGACCCACTGGATTTGGTGTAATTTTGTGCTCACAGTTTTCCTCTGCAGTGGGGGCCATTTATGCACATTTAGGTGTGGGCAGTTTGGTTTCACCTCTAAATGATGTGGTTTTAGATGAAATGCTGAACTGGGAGTTTGTTTACAGCCTGTGTGATAGCTGCACTGGCTGCACTTCCTGCTTTGTTGGAGTCTGACTTCCTTTCATGAGAAAGCATCTCCAGTTCTACGGAGTACTGAGGTCATGTTTGTGGGGCCTTGGATCTTGGGATGGAAATGTTGGTCAGCTCACCGCTTTAGTCCAGACTGAACATGAAAGTTGGTTCAGATACTTGTGTTTAGTGTCTGAATTCATCGAAAACTTTTGAAGTATGGACAAAAGAAATTAAGATTAAGGAACAAGGTAAAGAAATTTCCTTGAAGTCTGATTTGTGCTACGTCACAAATTTGCGGCAGTCCACCACGATTAGCACATCTGCTGCCGCACATTAATATATTTTTATTTTGTTAAGGAGCTGGACTGTTTGTTATACTGTTCATTTCTCCACTCTCACAGCGCCCGGAGCAGCAGAACGTCAGGCTCAGTGAAACGAAATTAACTGCTCATTGCACTTTAAGTTTGCCTCTCATTCATCAATCTGGTCTGATCAGCTGTGATCAGATCGACTGATCAATTATCCACCCTGTGACTCAAAACTCTACAAGCCGCTGCTGAGAGGAAAAACTGAACTCATTAAAGGGATAGTGCACCCAAAAATGAAAATTCAGCCATTATCTACTCACCCACATGCCGAGGGAGGCTCAGGTGAAGTTTTTTGGGTGCACTATCCCTTTAAGATTTACATGCTGCGTTCACGGACCCACAAAAACCTGCTAAATTTAAAGGGGACCCGCCACCCTGCCACCATCAGCCACCACCACACATAGATTCTAATTTTGTGGGAAACACTGAATTCATCTGACGATGTTGACGTGACAGTGCCAAAGTCTGTGATGTGTGTCAGCTGTCTGCAAGTTGATTTTTTATTGCACTGAAGTCATTTCAGTCAACGGTTTTTCTGACAAAAAGGCACATTTGAAAAAAACACAATAAAACATGACAGTGGAGACTGAAGAATGTGTGATTTGCATTAAACTCGTCAATACTCACATTATCCCTCAGATACGTCAGACAGTTTATTCAGTTAAATATGAAAAGAGGATGTGATATTTTCTGCTGCGGCACAAACAACATGGAAAATAAACTGGGTGATTTCCCAGCATGCTCAACAACAGCCGTCAGTTCCTGGTAGATTTGATTTAACTGGTAACCACACACTGTCATTGAGTCTTGATATAATTTCCATATTGAATGATACATGAATACCGTGTGTTTGATTTAGAAGTGTCTCTCTCTGCTCCAGCACTCAGTGAAATATGTGCTCATTTCCAGAAAGCTGCAGCCGACAGTGCGACCGTGACTCACTCAGTCTGCGTGTTCACATGCAAAAAGCTGATGTGTGTCTGAACACTGTTATGGAGCAGGACTGGTGGATATAATGAGAAATGTAAAGATAAACCCTAATGTAGGCGTATCACGGTTGTTATATCTAATGACTCATTTATATTTTAATTAAAAAACAATTACATTAGCAGTGGTTAGATTATGCAGGCATCTCATGTTTCATATATGAATTAAATAATGTAGCTTGCAATAATTAATGGCACCAGAGACTCAACAGGCTCAGTGATGGCCTAGATTGATTAAAGGATGGTGTGTCATATTATTTTAGTCCTCTAGCTGTTGTCGGCTATACGTTAGGTGAGTACTAAAGTATCTGCAGACTTTTTTGGACAGTGATGGAGCTCTGTGGCACAGAGGAAGGAGATATATCACTTCTGGTTTTAGTGTGTTCATGGGACCTGTTGTCAATAAGAGAAATGGGGAACATCTCCAAAAGTTGCATGTTGAAGAAACTCCCTTTAAAGGTAAAGTAGGCAGAAATACACCCTCCTCCTGCAGCTGTCCTCTCTGTCTTAAGCCCCTCCCACCAGATGACCACAGACATGTGCACGCACTTATTACAGTAACCCAGTGTTTCCCATATATTGATTTAATCTTCAATCTTATTTCATTGTAGAGTGTCATGCAGCACATTCGCTCAGTCCCTCTTGAACCTGCTCCCTCTCTGTTTATGAGATCACAAATGAGACACAGCCGTAGACTGCTTCTCCAAGGAGGAGAGTGGGCAGCAGCACGGGAGACAGACCAGCGCATGCCACCCTCAGTGCAGGGTGTTGGGTCTAACCTGCGTCACAGCAGCAACAGAAAGTTTGCTGATCCAATAGGGAGTCGAGACTGTCTTGTTTGTCTGAGCTGGAGTTTGCGCTGGCTGGATTCAGATTGCTGCAGCTGCTGACTAAGGGTCTCTGGAGCTCCTGCTCGCTCTCCTCTTGGTCTTTAGTGGCAGTGGAGTGAGGCGGAGGACACACTGTGATTGGAGGCTCTCTCTAACATCAGCTACTTAAATGTGAACTTGAAGCCACAGCAATGAGTCTTCTTCTGGTTTCAGTTAGCAGAGTGCTAAACATTAGCAATATTTTCTCTTCATCTCTGAAACACTTTGCCGATATTGACACATTTTATTTCACTTACTGTCTCTCTCTCAGACGGACTGACCATAAAGGAGAGTCTGAAGGCCACGAAGCAACCCGAAAAAGGATGACGATCCGTTTTTGGGTTGCTTCGCGGTGCAGGCAGTTGTTGCCAATGCTGGGATAACAACTTTCCCTGCAGAATTCCCCACCATTGAATCAGACTTTCACCATCTGATAGGACATGCACGCTTATCTGCATTTGTAGAGTGGTGAAAGCCTCCCGTCACAGGTTAGATTTTTTAAAGACTGAAACCGGAGCCAAGAGGCGGTGCAGAAGTTTAGTTTCCCTTGAGACCACTTGAATTACAATATGCTCAAAGTTTATGACGGGATTTTTGCTCAGTGACACCTAAATAAAACTGTCTACCCCAGCTTTTAGGCTCCAAGACAGTCTACATCAGTGGTCCAGCCACAGGGTCCAGATTTCTTCTTAGTCATTAGTTCAAGGTCCACACAGTTTCATATACTCAGGCTCATACTTGTGTTTGGACACGTCTTTGAGCTAGTTTGCCGTCGCTGTTTAGTAGCTGTCTGTTAGTGACTCACTCTAAAGCAGGAAATGGCTCTTCGAAATAAAATTTCTGAGCCAAAAATCCACTGTACTTGAAAATGATGTGTGTATTTTTGGAAACTTTATACTGAATCACTTGTGGTCCAATTCAGGATGAACCCGCGACCCTCTTTTGGCCTGTGACTGTGGAGTTTCCCATTGCCCATCCTTAGCAACAAAAATAAGAAAACATGACTTTCAACAGCAGCTGTCTTGATTAATATAGAGTAAGTGTGAAGATCTTATCTTGTTTCATCATTTTCTTGCAGTATGTGTTGCTTGACACTGAACGATGACTCTGAGATCATTTTACTTTTCTTTTGGCAGATTGTTTTCCTTCTCGGCCCAGATTCACTCCTCCCTGTCAGACATTTCTAACAAGCGCTCGCTAAATACACAGACAGCAGCATCATTGTTGATTGTAGATCTGAGTAACTGGAGCATGAAGCAACTGTAACGGCAGGTCAGTGAGGAATTACTCAGGATTTGACTTCAGTTTCTGAGTCTGACCGTTGAAAAAGGTTTCTAGATGTTTCACCACATTCTGAGCAAAACCTGCTTCATCTCTGTATGTTTGAGGGCCCGATGTTGGGTTACAGCTCGACTTGAATACACTTCATTGTTTGAATGAATGCATGTGATCCCAGATAAGCCCCCCCCTCTGCCCTCCAGGGGTGAACGTGCGTCTTCTGGTGTTGCTGAAGCTCCGTTCCAGCTGATTACAGCACGAGTCATGACCGGGAGGGCACGGCTGTAGTTGGCATCAGATAGGCAGCTGGTACCACCCTGCACCCCCCCATCCCCCGTCCCAACCTCAGCCCAGGGCCGCCCTTGTCATGTTTGCTCGTCAGAGACTGAAGCCAGCCATTATATCAGGCGTGAGTCATCCTGTTGCTCGGTCTTCCCTCAACAACCCCCACCGCCCCGTTCCTTCATGCTCAGCATCAGCTGGAGCGCAGAGTGAGTTCACTGTTCCCTCATCGTCATTTCTATCTGTTATCAGAGAGGAAGTACACTTATATTAGATTCATTTGCATCTAGCCTTTGAGCCTTTGAGCTGTGATGGCAATCAGTGTTATGGGCCTTTTTCCACTGTCACTTTTGGTCAAGCCATGTTGCACCGATTTGTGTTTCCATTATCTGTTTAGACCTGCTCTGCCATGCCGAGCTGTGCCAGAGATGGACCTTTTCCAGAGTAGGTCCAAAAGCCAGGCCGGCCACAGGTGGGTTGCAGTGATGTCTCGCTGACCGCAGCCAAACCTTGATGAACTTCCCTCAAACAAGTCGTGTGTGTTGTGAGCCTCTTCTCACCTCTGTCTGCAGGAAACTAGAGAGAAAGGTGTTTTTAAAAGTCTCTGTGTTCAGCTCTCAGTACGTCTGTAGCTTCTAACTGAATCTCTGTAGTTTGGAGTTTAGTCTCTTTTCTGCGTCCTGTTTGTACTTTAGATATCTGCTTTATTTTACTGTTTCATGTTCGCTTGAGCCGTATTAGAAGTTGTGTGAAGTTGCTGCTTGAAGACTCAGCATTTCCTTGTTTTGCTGCTTCACAGTAAAAGTTTTTTACAGTTTTTCATTGTGAAGAATTTAAATTGTAAGTGGCTTTTCTCTGTGTAATGGTACCCAGAACAAGAATAAAATCAGAAACAGCCACAGTCAGATGTTGATGAAGAGCTGCAGACAAGCAGCTCAGCTCCAACAGGTAAACTTATTTTACCTGCCCTGCTGTGTGAGGGAAAAACACATGCAGCAAAAAATAACAGGGGACTTTTAAAGTCATCACTCAAGACAAACCATCGTCAGTTAAAGACACACCTCCTAGTCGGTAGCCCTGTTGTAATGGAAATGAAAATCCCTGCTGTGCTGAGCTAACGGCTCAAACCAACCAGCTCATGACTGCTGAAAAGGGGCATTACTCTCCCTGTGTTTATATTTAGCAGCATATTAGCACGCTGTGTCAGTCAATCTGTCAGTTTGGTCCAGAGTAGAGTTTGTGGTTTCTGGCACAACTTTACATGTCTGCAGGGTGCATGAAATATGGGTCAGACTGCAGCGACACTTACTGTCTTAAGAACAATTTTATTTCAACAACTCTTAGGATTACCATTATTTTTTATACAGACATTCATGGTCTTCAGAGGATGAATCCTTTGGTGATTCCTGACTTTTCATATTTGTCCCACGAGTGTCTTTTTCAGTGGACACAGAAGCAGGGAGGGTGCTTTGCTGAGTAGTTCATTTAACAGGTTTTACAATCAAAGAAATGCACCAATTTAAGACTTGTTACAAGGCTTGAAAGTGTTTATTCAATGGTGCACCTAACTTTTTTCTTCTGAACCTGCACCAACGCTCCACATCCACCAGAGCATCTTTTCTCGGCTGAAAGCAACAGGTGCTCCTCAGGAGACACCCAGCTGAGAGCTGTAAGATCACTACGGAGAACATTTTTTCAGCTCAGACGCTGTGATTGAGCGTCGTTGCTGTGATACAGAAAATCCATGGACGTAAACATGTTGGCACAAGGTGGAGAATGATGTGACAGTTTGTTTTTGTGGTATTAGTCCCTCCCCCACTGTGACTGAACAGCCGAAGTGACGATGACCAGTACAGCATTTTCACTGTTTCACTTTCACCGTTTTGTGCTGCTGGATTGAAGGTGTGTGTGAAGCATCCATGTGTTATATAATATGAAGCTTCTTTACAGCAGCATCTATATTTGAAGCATGTCCACTGTCATGGCTACACATGAGTCTGGTTCACAGAGGCTTACAACTGTGAGGCAGTGATTCTAGTTTGGTGTCTAAAATGTGAGAAACGATTGCTAAAATGTGAGTCGTCCTTTGTCCTTATTGGGCGCTGCAGGCACAGACAGACGTGCATCAAAATCCCAGCAGTGGGTGGCTTGCTGTTGCACTGTGCTGCTCTGTCTTGTCTGCTCCGTGACCTCTTCTCATGCTGTGATGCTGTTAGTTATAAATTAAGCTATAAACTGAGAAGATGGACGTGTGGTGTGAGAGTTTGCAGCCCTGAAAAGTAAGGTGCACTGGTGCATGTAGACCTAAGAAACAAATTTTACGGGCACTACCGTGCACACGCACGTATAGTTTCAAACTCTGGAATTAGCTAGATAGAGATAACATCCTTTTTAGGAGAAAAGCTCTGTGAGGCTTTGGCCCTTCCTTCAGGACGCACGTCACAATCCTGGTAAAGAACAGCAAAGTTTCACTCGTCCGTCAGCTCTGTTGTCTGCTGGCGTGACTAGCCATGTTGAGGAAAGCAAAGGGAGTGAAGTGTGTGTGTGTGTGACGGGTGATGGGGTGGGGGGGATAGAGGTGGGAGTGTAATGTTATTGTTTTCTGGTTCGTGACAAGACTGGCAACAACGAAAAGCAGCCCAATGAATTTGCTGATAAAAGCCCAGAATGACAGTTTAACATGCTCTCTAACCTCCTCTTTGTCGTCACAAGAATGATGCGTTTTCCTTCCTTGCTCCTTCTTCACATGAATAATACATGATTTCATTCGGAGCTCCGCATTCCTCACATTCCTCCCCGCTTTATCCCCGCAGCCATTCCACCTTGCTATGTTTATATCGTCAAGTAAAGGGATGAATGATGGCTGCAGCTGCTGCAGCACTGACGGAGTCTACTCACAATACATTTCTGGTGGCAGACGCAGAAAACAAACCAATTGAACTGCTGTCTGCGTGCAGAATGTCTCGTAAACATCTGTAAATATGTACTTTAGCAAATGTTCCCTCTGACTGACAGAGCCAGAGGCGTTTGCAGCCCCAGTGTTTTAGCATGCAGTTTATTGCCTCCAGCCAGCAGCAGAGCACACTGAGGAGAGTTTGTAAGTCAACAAACAGACTGTGCGTCTCATGAAATATAAAAAAAACAGCATTTAAAATTCTAAGTCTACGTGTCTGTGGGTTTATCTCAGATCAGACAATTAGTCCTCGGGCTGTGTGGACCTCAGGGTGTCAGAAGTGTCGGCTGCAGACTCCTGACAGCTCTGACAGTCAGAGGAGTGAGAAATAATGAACGTGGTTTCTAAAAAGGAGCTGGGATATGATTCGTCCTCTCACCGAGGCTGGCACATCACACAGGGTTCGCAGGGTTTGTTTTTTTAACCCATTTATTTCATAGCCTGCTCTGAACAGCCAAGGGCGCAGGGTTCATTCCAACATTGGTGAGATACGTATGAAGCAGGAGGTCCTTCTTCTGGAAACTTCGAGCGGCAACCACAAAATTTCCTGCTTTCTGCTTATTGTGCACCAATTTATAGTGGAAATGTTTTTATTTATTTAAAGGAAAACACTAATTCAATTCAATATATAATGGAATATACTGCAGTAAGACTCTCAGGTGTTCTGTATTGCTTTGCTTCAAATATTTATTCTCCTTTAGATCAACTTTTCTGCTGAGTCAATACACCTGCAGGCATAATTTACTCCTCAGTCTTCCTTAATGTCTTTGGGATATTAATCTCTTTAAATGTGCATGCGGCACCTATTCACCTCAATGATAATTTAATTTAATTTAATTTAATTTAAATAATTCATAACCGCCCGGGGTTTAATAAGTCACAAGTTTTAGCAGGATTTCTGCTCATGTTCAAAACTTTCTGCACGTTCAAAACAAATCCAGCACATCTGTGCTCTCGAGAAGAAAGTTGAAATATTTTTGAGAAAAAGTTGTAATATTACAGGATAAACCTGTAATCTAATCCTTTGTGCTCTATAGTCTGAACTTTCTGGATGAGACAAAGTTTAAGAAAGCGGCTGCACTGCTCTTGATTTCAGCTGAAATAAAGAGACTAACTGAAAATACTTAACTCAGTTAGGCACAAATCCCCTCGTGTGACTAATGGTCCACATAAATGTTAACTTTACCACCTGCAATGAAGTCCAGCTCACAGCTTTTTACCCAAGCTATAAGTAGGAGGCACATACGCCGTCTCAGAGCTCCAGGTCAGAGGGATGCGATGTAGCCACAGTCTCTCATGTGTAAGCAAAAGTGAGTCCTGTCGGTGATACTGTGTTAAGGAAGCAGGAGCCTTCTGAGAGACCGAGGTCTGTTAATCATTGGTGTACCACTGACTAGACACTGATGGACAACAGTGATGATTATATGTATTAAAATAAAATCAAAATGAATCCTTCGCTAAGTCCTGTGCCTTGAATGTAGACGATCGTAGCGTAGCATTGGCCAGCTCCGACAAGGGTCCGACAAAAACACGGCTGTGCTCACAGACTGTCACGCAACTGTTTCAGATTTCCTTCATTTTTCAGGCTGATTTTGTGGATTTCCATTTGCAGAGGATGGCTTCCCCCAGGGCGTTCCACCCGTCCATCACAAAGACGTGGCGCTCAGAGGAGGGACAGTTATTGCAAGAGACAATTCAGTAGTTGCTGGATATTGTTAGGAACATTGTCCCTAATGTTCTACCACACTCTGTGACCTAGTGTTCAGCTTTCTGAGTACAGACACTTTAAAAATAGTGCTGACTGTACAAGTAATAGATTGGTCGATCGACTTTAACTCAAGAAAAAAGACAAATATTGGCTGGTGTTAGCTTCTTTTATATTATTATCTTTGTTTTAATCAAAACGTTCCAGGAAACAGCGCTGATGAGGTGAAACCCCACATCTCATGGCTGTTTGCATTTCCACCACATCTGGAGACTCGTAGGCAAATCAGTCAGATGACGGATTAAAAACGTTGGCGCCATGTGAGACGCAATTTTCACTCAGGAGGAAACTACAACTCAGTCTTCCTGTTGTTGCTTGTATTTCGTCTTGCATGACTCTGATGTTTGAGTGAATGTCATGAATAAATTAAAGGGAGACATGCAGAGGTGGAGATGGAAACCTCCAGAGCACCTGTCTCCACAGGTGAGTTATTTATTCAGTAGGAAGTGACTGCTGTGAATGAAATAGCACATTTTGGATTTGCCTCCCTGGTTCCCACGCTTTGTTGACTCGCCTTATCTCGATTTCTTTAGACTCTTTGAGAAAGTCAACAGGATCAAGACACATCACAAGAAATGTCCGTCCCTTGTTCTAATATTGGCTCTAGTTGCAGCCACTGCTGCGCACTGTGTGCATGAAGCTGTGCACAAGTTGTATCAGCACAAGATTTTTTCCCAGATGTGTGAGCACACGTGTGTACTCTGCAGCGTGGCTCCACCTGGAGATATCGGAGCTTTGTTTCCAAACACTTAAAGCCTCGGCCGTGTTGACTCGGTGTGAGACTCTGGCCGAGCTGCTGCCTGAGAACACAGCATCTGGGCTTCTCTCATTATCTGATGGAGCTAATTCAAGGTCTGCGAGTTCGCTGAGCCGGCGCTCGCCAGCGCCTAAATCCTCCGTCACTGGAGACACAACCAGGCGAGTCTGCGTGTTTGTGGCTCTGAATGTGAGGTTGTGCTGGGATCAGTTTGACTTCTGTTCAGTCCATATGTGGTTAGAGAAGAGATAACGAGAGTTTGCTTGTTTTCATCTCTACATCTTAAGCAGATCAACACAAAACAAACAGATATTAAACTCTAAATGTTGCAGCAGCACTTTTATTTATATAAAAACATGTTGTAGAAAACAGCTTTGCTAAGTCGTCCCTCTGCTGTCATGTGTGTGTTGTATGATACGAGGTGTGTCTATAGAAACATTGTGCTGCTGTGGATGGTGTTGTTGTCACAGCATTATGTAAAGTGCTGTTTAAAGATGCCCTGTGGAGTTTTCTTGGAAACAAACACTGTTCTGTTTATGCTCAGTGTGTCCTCGCCAGAATACGCTGCGTGTATCCTTGTTTTTTACACTCTGAAACCTGTTCCTCGGCACATGTAGTTGGCTTTATACTGAGCTGCTTGTGTCAACCGGAGTCCTGTCGTAGATACAGATGGTGCAGAATTTGGTTTATAGTTCAGTGTCTGATGTCACCAAATCATTAAAGACATGGTCAGACTTAAGTTGTCTTCTCCTCAGCTTAACAGGCTTTAGGGCACGTTTAAATTTACTTTTCACTTGTCCAGGCACGTACGTCACTTGTCGGAGAGAGAAGTGAAAATAGCTAACTTTTATTTTGTTAGAAAAAATGTGGAATTCAGACGATCAAACAGTTGAAAGCATGTTAACTGTGTCAACATAGTGAGCAACCAGTAGGGCAGGGTGCTGGTGCTCGGTGCCTTTAAGGTATCGACTGACTGATTCAGTGATTGCAGGTCACTGTTCTCTAGATTGATGCTTAGCTGACGTGATCTTTACCGAGGGAATTATACAGCTGCTAATGAGAGCTTGCTAACATCGCTTACTTTTCAGACAAGTTGGGTTGTCAGAATATTACCTCTTCCTCTTTGTTTTAATGAATCCAGTGACATTTGTCTCTCTAGCTGCTGATGAATTTCTCTTTTTGATTCATGTGCTGCAGTAATGTTAGTTTTTCTTCTGGGCCTTTTCCATTGTCACTTTTGGCCATGCCGAGTCAACCCATAGCCCCTTTTACACTGTCAGATTCTCCGTGAATGTTGGGCCGTTTTGCTGGCAAGCTGCGAGCGTTTAGACACACAGAGCCGGACTGGCGAGTTGATCCGAGGTGCCCAATTTTCCACCTCATAGGATAGACATATTGGCGAAAGCCTTTTGGTTTAAAAAGACAGCGGCCTTCCGCAATGGGAGGAGCTGTTGAAGACTTGATAGCATGAATTAGGGAGCAGCTGCAAGAGGGAAATGCAAACCTGACAGACACTGTAAAGATGAGCAACTGGATGATGGGAAGAAGGCACAATATCTGTTTAAAAAGGGCTCATGTTGCGGCGATTTGTGTTTACTTAGTCAGTTTCAACATGCCAGACTGCACCAGAGATGGACCTTCTCTGGAGCAGGGTCAAAAAGGCGCTGTCCGCCTCCAAGTGGGTAGCGGCGATATTTTACCGACATCAGTAAACCCCCGACGAATCCCCTCCTTCCCCTGAAACAAACTTGTGTGTTGTGAGACTCAACTCAGCCCTTTCTGTGAAGGAGACCAGAGAGAAAGGTGTTCTTAAAAGTCTCTGTGTTGAGATCACAGTACTGCCTTCGTACTAGCTTCTGTCTGAATCTCTGTGGTTTGGAGTTTAGTTTCTCTCCTGCGTCCTGTTTGTACTTGAGATAGGAGGAGTCATGTTAAGACACTGCTGATGAAAACTCCACATTTCCTCATTTTGCTGCTTCACATGAAAGCTTTTACATGACAAAATAAGGGGGAACTTTTCCTGCGAAGAATTTATAGGAAATGAAATTTGTAATTACTGAATTAGAGGAACTTTGTTAGAGGCTTTTCTTCAATAAAGGCAGGTCTGATAATACAGCAGGGGGGAAGAGAAAAAGCAGAAACAAGAACTTCCTTTACCTGACCTACTGAGTGATGGAAACAGCTGTTTTTAAACGTCATCACTCAACAGTCAGTTAAAGATACACCTTCAAGCGGGTAGCCTTGTTGTACTGGAGACGCAAATCCCTGCGGCCTTGTGCTGATGGGCCGAGCCAAACTAAACCAAACCAGCACGTGACTGTCGAAAAGGAGTATTGGTGGATTCCCTGGCACTTGGCCAGGCTGCGAAAGCCTGAAGCTGCCGCTGTTCTTGTGAGGTGAAATGTTTTAATTGCAGCGGTTCCTACTCTGCATTTATATGGGAAGACTGCATTAGTTTCAAATCAGTATTCTGAGTGTGTTCATTTAACTAAATAGCGGAATAATGAGTGGCACATAAGGTGAAGACATACAGTGGGTTTTTTAATGACTTTTAACTTGTTGGGGAAAGTCTTTTCCTTCCACTCAGCCTGCAAAAAATCCTCCTGTCCTGGACGAGCCTTAACGTCAAGCTCTGGGCTTTTATTCGCCTTGTAACAATCTTTGTTTCATTAGTGAATATGAGAATATTCCGTGCTGTCTCTGTGTTGTCCTGTTCATTGTGGTAGAGAGCGGGGGTCGCAGTGAACAGACGGTTCGCAGCGCACAAGTCAAGACTCATAAAGTCAGTGAACTAGTGTAGCATGAGCTGCTGGTCAGACCAAGAAAAGCTGTAGCAGCAAAACCCACAATGGTATTGAACTGAGCAAGTGCGGGTTTGATTGTTCACGGATTTAACTTATGCTGTGTGAGAGGAAGAATTTATTTCCTCTTTCAGAAGTTGCATAGTCTCTGTTTAACTGTTTAAAATAGTTCATAATAATGTGTTCTCCCCGATGCACGCTGCCTGCAGAACCAAAATGAAAGCTCACTTAATTACATTTTGGAAGTTCTGACGCAGTTGATTAATTTTCAAGGAGAGAACAGAGCAGGTAAAAAACAAAAAGCATTCCCTGAACTCAGCCTGAGCCGCTGAGCAACATTCAGAGTGGAGTATCGGCTCATTGTAGGAGGACAGTTCTCATTTTACTCTTTAAGTGTCATCACTTCCTGTGTGGAGATGATGTCTTACCAGTGTCCACACAAAATGGAATCTGATATCTTTTTTCATGTTGAGTCTCAAGCATCCTTCTGCACTGTGAGTGAGCAGATGAGAACAATGCGTCGAAGGCGGTGCTTTGAAGGAAATGTAGCAGGCAGGGAGAGCAAGCAGAGATTTGGCCGCCTCTCATCACAAAGGCATTTCCTCCTCAGCCACTTCCTGCTCAGGAGCAGTCGTCCTTAAACTCACAGCAGAGACAGGGCCTGCTCCGAGGGGTGATACGGAGCCAGTCATATGGGCCGTCGTGATGCTTTTATTGCTGCGGGGTGAGCGTTGTTTTGTCTTTGACCTTGTACAGTGACCAGTTTTATAGCCCAGGCCTCATTAATGATCTTCCTCTGCAGTCGTTTCCTCTGTACAGATACACACAGAATATATTGTCCTATTAATGTAAGCAACAGCAGAAGCTGAACATGATGAGTAAGCAGGAGCTTCAAGACACAATCCCTGACCCAAACGTCTTCACAACAGGAAGGGATGGATGTTGTTTTCTGTCCTGGTACAGGAGGGTGTGCATGCTTTGCAGAATTTCGGGGGCGTCTTTAGGGCTGGGTGATGTGGCCGAAAATGTCATCATGATAACAAATTTCGTGTCAGTCGATATAGATAATTATCACGATAAATGTCATATCATTATTTCTGTCAGGGTTAAAGGTGGATTTTTGAAACCAGATGCTTGATTGTGGTTTGAACTATTATTCATTTTCAGAACATGACAAACAGTGTAGCATTTCACAAATCTGAGGAAGATTCGAAACAATTAAAAGCAAAATGAGGGATGCAGGATATTGGATTTTTTGCCAATATCCAATATGCCGATGTGTAAGAACTGATTTGGCAGAAAACCGATGATCGTGATGGCCTACCAGCAGATGGAGACATGAAATACAAAACTTTCCAGTGTATGTAATATTCATTCATTGTGCAAAATAAGAAAAACATGTTGGCAGACTCCAATATTTCATTTAAGAGGCAATATCGGACGATACCGATGATGTGCAGATATTGTGTGTTCCGTATCAAAATAATGTCAATAAATAAAAGTCAGTTGGCAAATGTTAATTCTGGTTAGCATGTCACACCTTTTAAATGGATGTCTTGAAACATTTTGTGTTGAAGCTGACGTCCCAGCGTCCCAGAACATCAGCAACAGACGCACCAGGATACCTAGCGTGTCTTATGAAGACGTGAAAGTCCACTGATCAAGTGGCAATATGTGACCAGTTGGGAGTGAGAGTGTGTTATTGCCAATGAAAATCTGAAGTGATTCAGGCAGAAATCACAACCTTTATGTATGTTATGTCACTTCATTCCAATTTGATAGTTGAGCAACGTCAGCTAATGTAACGTTAACTCCAGAGCTGTGTGGTGGATTCAGTTGTGAGGTAGTATTGCGCTGTTATCTGTGGTCAGCACAGTGAAACTAAAAATAACTTAATGAACCTGACAACGTTTAGGTATGTTTTAGCTTGGTGGATGGTCTCAGTCACTTCTTCTCTTGTTTTGCGGTGGCTGGCAACTTGTGTCTAATTACCCAGCGACACCAAACTGACAAAGGCAGACTGTTGCGTTGCCTCATACTGTCTGAGGCTCAGCCACAAAGTTGCATTTGAACACGCCGCAAAGACAACAGCTAACAGCCAACTAGCATGTGCGTTCTGCGCCTGTGTGAGAGGAAATAACTCTTCACACCAGCAGACGACGGTGATCTGTAATCGTCATTCAGAAAGAGAAACAGCATGACTGATGACATCACTCCAGCCGTAGTCTAACTGTAGATCAGTGTTGAGTCAGTGCTTCTTTCTTTCAGGTCTAAAAAGCATTGTTGGAAGAAAACGTTGTTGTGTCTGGTGTTTGTAGGTTTTGATCATTCACAAGTCAGTTGCCAGCTTTTATGAATCATATTCAAAGCATAAAAACTAAAAATACATCTCACTATCAAGGCCCATAGTGAGGACTCGTGATTTCTGAACCTTCGATCTGTTCTCAGTGGAAGGTGAGGACCGGCTGTGTCCTATCAGCTGATCAAAGCTGCTTTGTGTTTTCCCCGTGAATCTGTAATAAAATACCACTTGGCAGCGGCCCTTTCCCAGGGGACATCCACCCCACAGGAAGTGAACTGCTGAATAAAAGGAGTGGGATGGTTGACAGCTTCATGGAGCACTTCCTCTGTGGGGACTGTGAAGGAAAGGCTGAGTGATTTTTTTTTTCTCCTTTCTCTGAAGACGGGCTGTTCTCCCACGGCTTCTGCAGTGAATTCAAGTGTGGAAATCGGCTTATGGTTCCTCAGCAGGGTCAACGCGCCGCCGCTCCTGCTGCCCGCTGACAATGACCACCTCACTGCCCAGACAGGAAATGAGAGCAGAGGTTGGAGAAGGGCAGACATGATTATAATTTTATATTCATAGCTTTGGTTTGCGTTGGAAGAGTCCTATCAGTCTGAGGCAGCGGCCAACACAGCAGAGCCTCCCTCCTCCTGCTGCTGCAGTTTGAAGGACAGAGCAGCAGGCAGCCCGAGGCGGCTGAGCTTTAACAGGGCTGACAGCGGATCTGTACCGTTAAACTACTCTGCAGAGAAGGCCAGCAAACAAAAGATATGACCAAATTATCTTCTTACAGTGTGCAGCACAGACCTCTGCACCAGAGTTTACTGGATGATCTGGAGCCTGTTAAATGTTCTATGTAAATAATTTAGGGTTTTATTGCTTCTTTCTCCAACTGTGAAGTTGTTTTGGTCGATATAAAGTCTGAATGCCAACAGCTGTAAAGGGCACAATTAGTCTTTTTTACAGGTATATGCTCATGCAAATATGAAAGGTTGAGATTGAGAGACTGAGATGAAAAAACAAAAAACAGACCAATTAAACAAAAATGTTTCTGCTGAAGACTGGACAAAATTTCTTGCATTTTTCTTTGCAGGTGTCACTTTTTAACATCTTAATTTAGCTCTTAATTCAAGGCACATAATGTTTACACTGAGCGGATTTGAAACCCAAGACTCCATGTTTTATTACAGCTGCGCCGAGACATCACATAGAAATGTTCAAGATGTTTTGTGCATCATTTTAGACAATTTTCCCCTCAAAACATTTTTTGATATTTTTGGAAACTTTGAGATCCTTACTTCAATTAAAAAAAAAAAGTTTTTACGTGATGGTTAGCTAATTTTACATGATGATGTAACCCAGTGGCAGCGTACCTTTCTGTAATCTAAAGACACAACAATTTGTACATTATTATGTAGCTGTGCTTATCCTGTGTTTAGGTTTAGGCCCAAAAACCACTTGGTAATGGTCAGGAAAAAATCATTTCTAAGTATAAAATACATGTTCCATTATTTGGCACTATCCCGGATATGCAGTGATGTCTCGGTAAAAAGCAAGTGATTTTGTGGTGCTGGACAAACAGCGACACAAAGCTAAAAAACACATTTGTTGGCTTAAAAGCTGCTGGAAATGCTGCAGTGACTTGCTAATAAAACAGTTTTGTTGTTAGTTGATCTTGAACAGTGGTCCACACCCCGGCAGGCATAACCTTATTTTCAGTTTAGAGTGTCTCTTTTATAATGGCCGTCTGTTGGGAAAATGCTTTTTGGGCTGCAGGGGACTTTTTTTGGTTGCAGTACCTTCGTTGACCAAGACGAGATAAACCTTTATTTTTCACGGTTTGAAATCACTGTGCAGCCATTGTAATACAAAGTGGGAAGAGTGTAGACATAAACTAGGATTAATCGGCAGCTGGTGCTGTACCCAGCTCTGCTGACATATTAATGGCTAAACAGCATATTCCATTTGGATTTTTAAAATTAGGCCTTTCTGAATCTCGCATTTTGTGAGTAAGACGTGAGATATGTCGATATTATTTGCTTTTTAATAGCATTATTTGGGCCTATACACAACACATCTCAACTGGGGTTTTTACTGCAGTTTGCAACACACTGCCACTTGCCTGTTTACAGTCGGCTCTGTGTGTTGTCATGGAGACACTGTACACAAACCAACTAGCCAGCAGTTTGCAAGGCTGAGGATAGAGATGCATGCCCAAAAGAAAAGCCCACGTTTGTGGTCGCTAAAAAAAAAACTCACCTCCTGTTAAACATCATGAAAGACTTGAATATCAGCGGGGTTTTGGATATGTGGTCGTTGAAAGATCAAAAGTGGGCGGCTGTGTTCACACCATCCAACAAGTCGAAGAAAACTTTGAGAGAAAAACATCAAAAATACTTTGATGTGAAGAAGCAAACAGGCGCAAGCAGCTCCAGCTGTTCCTTTTTTCCGTATTTTGACATGATGAACGACACGTAAGGACACGTTCGTCAGAGTATGCAGGGCTGCATGTACATCAGCCATGTAAAGAGCTTAATATTAGTATTGTCTGTCTTGGAATTACGACAAATCACTGAATATTTCGTGCATGTAAACATCGTCAGTGTGCAAAAATTGTCAGACTGAAACTTCAAACTATTCTCTGTTTCCATGGCAACTAAAGCGTTAAAGGCAGCGTCAAGAATCATCAGAGCCATAAAAAAGCAACAGGAAAAAGGCCACAAATATGGCAACAAGTGAGGATGAGATGGATGCAGCTGTACAGCCTTTCAAAATAAATCAACTTGTGTATTGAACGAAGTTGTGAGAAATTGAAATTGCTTCTATATCGCTACTGAAAATGACACCGAGGGGATGTATACATCACTCACCACACAGCGTTCAGAGCAAAATAAACTGTCCCCCTCCCCCCAAACAAACTGGAGACTGGGAGAAAAGCTTTACAATCTACTGTAACACTGCGTCCCAGTAATGAGCAGTGACCAGCTGCTGCACCCTTAAAAGTGACTCCACTTTTCTCTGCATCGGTCCAGTGACCTCAGCGTCAGATCAGGCTAAACTTTCTCCTCCGCTAGGCTCCAGAACTTAACATAAAATGCAATGTATCAGATAAGAGACGACTGGTGGATGATTTCTGATTACTTCTGTCTCTTAACTCCACCCAAACATCCCCAAAGACTCCAACACCAACATTAGCAATATAAACCATCAATCAGCAGTTAGATCTTGTGTTCATGTTGTTAGGGAAAGTACCAGCATCAGAGCCAAAGACTTTCCTCTTGACACAGTCCCCTGATGAGACACATGAAATAGTGCTGGCTGTTAATACCAAACATAATGAAAGTCTGTGCGAACGGCCGGGCGGTTAAACTCTGCAGAAATGTTATTAGAGAGGTCCAGAGGGAGAGTTCCTGACATGCTGTAAGCAGGGGAAGCTGGCTGAGCCTCATTATGGCCTCTCCAAGCGCCTTATTACCAGGCAACATGTGGTGATTTGCATGACAGAGTTGTTGTTGTGCTTTTCTCAGATTTACATGCCAGCAGTCCCCACCCACCATTGTTCTGTGCTGGGAGTTAAACAGTGCAGTGTGGTCAGGCTGAGGTTTGGATAGCTGCTGCAGACCACCCAGACATATGACCTGACATCACCCCGCCGCCCCCTCACACCTCCCACACCTCCCCCGCTTCAAAGAGATGAGATCCAGACGTCATGTCGTCGAGGAAGCAGAGCGCGGCAACATTAGGATGGAATTAACGGAGTGACAGAATTTCCCTCAGGGTCTGACTGAGCTGGATTATTGAGTCTGATACTGATGCTGTGGATCAAAGCTGCAGATACCTGAACGCACTGTTTAATGAAACTACTGGTACTTTTTATACACATGTACTAGTGCAGATCGGAGTCTTTACAGGAGGCAAGAATGACCGCTGCAGATTCAAATGTGAGTGAAAATGAGTCTGAATGAAATAAGATATAAAACAATAAACACAAAACGCACAGTCAAAGATGAAAATCAGATAAGAGCCATAAACCTGCCAGGCTAAAACTGTAGCTCTTAAATTGATGCATAAAGCTGTCAACACTGACTCATTCCAGCAGCTCAGAGCATTAAAGCTAAAATCTGCAGCACTTCTTGTTCTGCACTTTGGAACGACTAAAGCTGTCGTGCAGACGACCTGAGAGGCCTTCTTTGTTCCTTGTGTACTAAACACTGACCAGCAGGCAAAAGACTTTAAATCTGTATTATATAATCAACATCTAGATGTGCTGTCATTTAGAAATAACCTGCCTCCATGGAGTCAGTTATTTTTAATCATTGCTTGTGTCACAGTGGATTATTCCACTTTTATCACATTCATTTTCCAGCAAATCAAACAGTGAGTAATAGTTTACCTAAGTGCTGAAATGATAGTCGATTTTTGATTATTAATAATTTTGACAGCTATTTTAGATTTTATCTTCGTCTTGAGATGAAAGAGATGAATTCTTAATAGTTTTAGTCTAGTTTGAGTTGATGAAATTAACACTGGTATTATGTGTAAATGAGCTGTGTTAAACTTCCCTCCATGTTGCCAGTGCCCAGATCTCCCTGGTGACACCTTTTGCATCATCCGCAGGTGGCAGATTTTTGGGTACGCTCTAATCAAGCAGTAAAATCAATCAAAATCTATTCATGTCGAGTGGCAATTAGCTCTCAAAATAAAAAACAAAACCTCGAGGGACTGTTGTCTCAGTTTCCATGGAAATACATAGGGTCTGACTAAAAACTGGAAAAGAATCAGTCACGTCAGCAGACTCCTATATGTAATGAAACCTAAGCCCTTTTTACACGGGACTTTTGCAAATTTGCAGGAAAGCCCAATCAGTCTTTTTTCAGCATTGGCAGTATAAAAACAAAATCGGGGAGTGCAGCAAAATGCCGCCTACCTACTTTTGTTTATACAGAATGCGCCTTTTTCAGGGCAATGGGGGGCGTGAGCAAGTAACAAAACATGTAGCTCAGTGTGTGACTTGGGAGGGAAGCCGCGGCTGGTCAGTCTTTCGGTCCTTCTCTCATAAGTCGGCCCGTCCTTCACCGTCCCCGTCATCTGATGGTTGGCCAGCCAACATGAGCTTAATATTTTCAAGAGATTGTTGGGTTTCCCAAAATAAATTAATACCCCATTTGAAGACGAAACTGCTTTGCTAGCTCAGTCTTGTAAGATACCTGCTGAAAAAAATAATTTTCCATAAACAGATTTAGCTCATACTACATATACTACTCATACTCAAACTTCACACCGGCTCAGCTGGTGTCTTCATTCATTGCTAACTGAATATTAGTGGGACTGCTGGTCAGCCAAAATAAGTAATGTGTAGGTGATGTTGGGAACTCGTGTTGTGCATGTGTAAATTTGTCTGGACAGTTTGCAGTCAAAATATTGGCGATATTAATATCTTTTCATCAGCTGCAGCCCCCAGATGTCTCGTACTTTGGGGCAGTGCGCTTTGAACTTATCTACTTTGTAAGAGGCTGATACTGGTGTCGGATTTTTAATGTTATATTTGATCTGTCATATTGGTTTGCATTAGTTAGAGGCAGTAAACCACTCAGATCCTGATGAGATCCAATCTCAAGATCATTCTGCAACAGGCAGACATTCTGCAACAGGCAGACTCAGTCAGTATGTGGCTTTGAATTTGCTTTTGATGTCATATTGACAGATATTTTTTGGATAGACAAATTTAGTTTGTTAAGAGTTAAAACACATATTTAACTGTTGTAAGAATAATGCATGTTAAATGTCATAAAGGTGCAGCCTAGATATTCTTGAACTTTCCTGCACTGAGAGTTTTTCTCAGATCTGTCACAGTGATACAGATTTAATGATGTCGTCTTGTTTTGCTCAGGCACCGTACATGTGTAGGTTGATACAGCGGGCTGTGATGCTGCTGTAAGGTTTATGTTCTTTCATATAGTAACCCCGCAGGGTTTATTTATCAGGATAATATTTCAGCATCAGTGGATGGGCTGTTAGTGGTATAAAATCACAACAGAATAACTCCTCTGAAGTTCTAAATGTCACAGCAGCACAGCGGGAAGTTGTGAACATGGTGGCTTCTGGTTTTGCTGCAGAAAACAAACTTAAAAGCAGAACACAAAGCAGAACACAAAGCAGAACAGCTGCTTGATGGCTTGACGCTCTTTGTATCTCAGTTAGTTCTGTTGTTTCTGCTGCTGCCTAACTGCAGTGTGACTGCAACAGAAAAGTGCTGTCATTTAGATGTTTGAACAAACGGGTTCACTCAATGGAAGCAAGCCAGAAAGAGCTGTGCGATATTGAAAAATCATGATATTGATAATATTTTTCAAATATATGCTACAGCTGTCCCCCTTAGCATTTAGATTCCAACCATCAGCTGATAAACCCCTGAGTTGAACCTCATTTTGTTGGTTCACTGACTTTTAGCTGCATCATTGTACACAGAGAGAACAGCATGATGGGAGATTATTCTTTCAGAAACCTGTCTCAAAATCACCCAACTACAAAGCTGACTGCAACAGGAATAAGTGAGGGGGAATACTCAGCCTGAACTGTCTCTGACTCTCTCGTTGACTTCATTTCCATGCACACAAATATTCCACCATCATTCAGAATAATTAGTTATTCAAAGAAAACAATAAAACACAGGATGCTTTGGGTCAGTCGAAAGAGACCGACAGTTAAGATTGTCTGAATTTCCACTTTCAACTACTTTGGGTGGTCTAATTGTGTCTCTGTTGACAGCTCAATGCAAATACAATGACTGCGTGTACGTGCACCCTAATATTACATTACTGTTGGACATTATAGGGGTTATTTAAACAGTATATTATTTTATAATGATTCCAAATTAGGCTTCAATCCAAATGATGTATTTTCCGATTAAAACATGCAGATATTATTCAGGCTGAGCATTCTCTGGACAAGTGCACAGCACATTTAGAAGATGCATCTCAGCTGGGTTTTTGCTGCAGTGTGCGACACACGGCCTCGTGTCTGTTCACACTCAGCTCTGTGTGTTGGACACAAAAGTTTGCAAGGCTGGTGTAGAGATGCAGACCCCAAAGAGAAGCCCACATTTGTGGTCGGAAGGAGAAACACACCCACTTTCAGACATTATGAAAGACTTGGATGTCAGCAGGTTTCGGATATGTGCAAATATCTTAACTGTGACCTTTACAAGATGGTGGTAGAAGGAAAGGGGAAGGCTGTGTTCTCCCAGTCCAACAAGTCCATCACTGTTGGAAACCAGTGGAAATTGTAGCTGTCGTATCTTCACACGTTCAGGAGCCACATTTCTTTGCAATCCTTCCAATAGTGGAGAACAGACAAAGTGTTTTTATTTCATCATGCTCAGATGTATACAGTTGGATAATAGAACTTTGATGACATGATCACGATAGGACCCTTTTACAGAGGACGTTCTGTCACAGTGGGAAAAACACTGGTGCAAATAATAAAGTTAATGAGGGTTGAATTCCATTTAGCAGCTTCAGCTTCAGTTTCTTGGTGTTGTCCAGACTCACTGTGAAGCCTCAGGCCTCAATTACACAGACAGACGCACCACACCGCCTTATTATTTTATTTTTAATTGAATACCACTAGTAGAAAAAAACGGTGCACCTTTTTATTGTTGCCAGGCAACTACCCTAAAGTAGCCCTCCTGTGTAATCAATCTGCTGCTTATTTATTTCTTTTTTTTTTTTTGCAGTAATTAGTATCTAGTTCCTGCTGAGGCTGTCAGCAGATAAACAGAGATCTGTGTGGGTACATGAGACCCTAAAAAAGAGGCTGGATCATGGGGAGAACCACCAGTTGGCCCAGGAGCTTCTCCTCCATCATGGACGTTTCCACGTATATTTTAGGACGACTCAAGGGCAGTTTGACAACCTGCTGTCTCTTGTTGGGTCGTATAGCTCTGGGTATCCAGCAACAGCTACCACCAGTTTCTCCTCCGTCGTTTACCAGCTGTGTCGTGACCACCACAGAAGGCCCGCCTCTCAAACCATCCCATGGGACAATGGGAAAAATGATGACGCCAAAAAGAGATGACGTGCCCGAGTGCTCTGATCCTAGGCACAAAAAAATCCAACCCAAGGCGCATCACAATGCAAAAACAGCATTCTCATTCAAACTAATTCCCAACAGCCGCCTCCAGCTGCTAAAACACTTTGTGTGTGATCATGGCCTTACTCATTTGAATAGAGCAGAGCCATTGTTAATGTGATTAGCACTGTAACACCTGTGCTTTTCTTATGAGTCAGAATGTTCTCTGTGATAAAGGCCTCTTTGCTTCTCACTTGATAGGCTACCCAGTACACTGGAGGAGGCGGCACATGATAAAACTAATTACATTAAACAGACAGAACAGATCCAACAACAGCGGATTATCCCTTTAAAGATTTCTGTGTTTGTCCACTCAACTCACCACTGAATGTGTTCATATATAACATTGGTGACGCAGCTTTCACTGCAGATTTTACAGACTGACAAAAGCATAAACACCATGATGTTGTGTGATATAAAAATATAAGATCATCATAATTGAGTGGAGCAGTCGTGGCCTTTGTTGGCAGAGTTTGTCAGAAGTCTTCCAGCTGAACGTCTCCTGCTGTAGAAGTGTGTCAGTAGTGAACTATCATCAGCCTCTTTCCCTCCGTGCAGCGTGTCGTCCCCGAGCTGACACCCTTATGAATTATGGATTTAAGTAAAAAGCCTGGTGTCTCTCAAACCGCTGTGTTCCACTGACCCACATCTGCTGTTTGCACTCTCAGCCCTCTGCTTTTTGTTTCAGCCAGTGAGTTTACACTGTACAACAGTGGTGTGAGTATTTATAATACCATTTAAAGGTAGCAGCTCCAGCTGAACCTGGGAGAGGCTGGGAAGTCGACAGTGTAACTGTCGGATATGACTAAATACAAATGGCTGAGGTATGAAGTCAGTGTTTAACTTCCCCCTCCACAGTCTCCAGAAAATGTTTCATATCTGCGGTTTGTGATAACTGAAAACAGCAGACGACAAACCAGAATGATTCTAATGTTTCTATAGACGCCAAAGAAAAGGGCAGAGTTACTGTCGGACATTACATGTTTTATTACAGTGATATGGAGAGCGATTAAACACTTTCACACCAGAGTCTGAAACAGGGACAAAGCAAATCTGTATGACTTTAAACTGAGTTCAACTTTGTCAGGTGAATTTGCATGGTTGAGTTGAAGTATTCATTTTCATGTAACCTCCATTATCAGTGACAAATTCACAAAAGGCATTTGTAGCAGTTAAACCTGCAGAAATAAGACAAAAAGAAACCGTAATTCTCAAAGTATCTGCAAAGGGTGAAATGCACCTCCGACTGCACTGCCAAGCAAAGAACATCTTAGTGCTCTTGTGCTATTTAAATTCAGAATCAGCAATATGCATGCATTTAGGACAAAATTGGCCACTTTCTATGCAAATGAGCCTGATTGCCAGATAGTCTAATTTACAAAGATCAGAGCTAACAGCCACACACAGTTACAGTGGAATTATTAGCGTCTTCATAGAGTTGGTGATAAGTGAAGCACATCTATAAGGGGGTCCCAGAGGGCCCAGACTTTACACTCTTCTCTCTCTGTAGTTTTGAGGAATGTCTCTGCACCTCGTTGGTCAGAACCTTTAGCTCACAGTCTGAAAATGTCAGTTTTATTTTCTACTCCTCATTGTTCTGCCGACTGTGTTCTTGGTGCAGAGGCAACACTCATACTTTGCCACGTGGATAATTGCAATCAGATGCAAATATAGGCAAAGTGCACTGAGCTGCAGAACGTAATGGGCATGATCGTGCTGTAATATCACAACAGTGTCCTTTGTGAATTGGAAGTATTTAGTATAAAGTGCTACACAAAAGAGGAACACTTTGCACACACTTAACAGGCAGGAGTCAGAGGTACAAACTAAATACAGTGTTTGGAGGCAGGGCCCCGTTCATTCCAAGAGGATCCATGTTCTTACAGACATGGATGTGAACTTAAATTGCACAGAGACATATTTATGCTGGGTGGTGAGTCTAGTTTCTATGATGAGATGAATTAAGGATGTTGAAATATTTATTTTTCTCTCAGTGTACCAGCGTGTTAACGATCAAAGAATCGTGTATCAGTGAGGGCTGAATCGACATGAATAAATAATCTGATATGTCTGAACATCACACATCTACATTTTTGAGTCAAAGGGGGCAAAACTCTGGGAAATTTCTTATTCTGTTTATATTGATTTTCGGTTTCTTTTGTTGATTCTGTCCATGAAGATCCAAACTCCTGAGGGGAGGCTGAAGGATCACAGATACTTACAACTTTAATCACACTCATATGTATTCACATTTACTTAAAACTGGCATTTATTGCTGAGCTTATGTTGATTTGTAGCGCACTGAAAGCTCATGAGTAGACACTCTGAATTAAAAGTGGGCTGAAAATGATGGAAACAATCAACAAGACAGATTTCAAAATATGAGAAGACGGAGAGTGTGGATGTTTCTCACAGAGCACTGGATATCTGAAGTTATAAATAACAAGCAGTTTTATTAAATATGTTTCATAATCCAATGTCTCCTGTGTCTTTCAGAGATAATGGGAGGCTGCTAACTCGCCCACCAGCAGAAGGAACCCCACTAGAGTAGCCTGAACACACCGGTTGGTGCTCAGCGAGAGGTCTGAACATGGCCGCCCATCGAATCAGAGCCACCACTACCAACAACACTTCTCTGCCACGCTGCAAGTCCGAGGGGACGCTCATCGATCTCAGTGACGGAGTGTCAGAAGCCAGTCTGAATGATGTCAAAGGTCAGCTGCTCAGATGGAGAAAATGCATTTGACAGGAGGAAAATGTCACATCTGCGGTTTTAATGACATTCAAACTGGGGGATACATTCATTTAATTTGATTCTTTTGAATTTGTGGATATTGTATGATGTGTAAAATCTCTAAAACATGTGCCCTAAAATGTCAGCCAAAATACCAGCATGGTCTTCGTGTACCTGCTTCAGTTTACAGGACTGTTGTGACTCGCAGGGACAGACTGAGAAAAGACCCTGCACACAACTGTTGTTGGAGTTTGTTGATGAGATATTGACCCACGTCTGGTTAGAGAGGTGAAACTGAGCAGCGCTTGGATTTACTTTGTTCAGCCTGTCCCTTCAAGAAACACAAACAGCAGGAGCAGATGAATTAGTGAGCAGACTTTCAGTTTTCCCCCCCTGTCTGAGCTGAGACAGATTAAGTGGATGTCTGTGCTCTACTTAGTTTGAGCATCTGGTAGTGACAGTCCAGAGCTGCGTGGGTTAGCCTGTGTTTTTTAAAGATGCATAATGATGAAGTCCTTGCACGCATTGCAGCTCTTTGTATTTCTTATCAACTGTTTTGCACATGTAGGCCTCAGAAATATGTGTCCCAATTTTGTTTTCACTTGTTTAATACTTTGCAAGAAATAAATAACTAGTAAACCCTCAGACTGTGAAATAATGGGTGTAGCGAACGTGACGTCACCCATTGGTTTGTGGAGTCACATTTTGAATCCTCAAGTTTGGCATTTTGGCCGTCGCCATCTTGAATATTTGAACCCAGAAGTACATATTTGGATGAGAGGGTTGAGATAATGCTAGCTGCTAGCTTGGTTAGCACGGTGCATTTACAGCGGGTGGACAGCAGTTTATACTGATGCGCCCATCACCTTATGAATCTGCACCTATTTTATACCATCAGAAAAATGTGAAAATGTCATAACCCCAAGTATTGCTACTGGTATAAAACTTAAGATTTGATGTCTCTACCTGACACTGTGTTTTGTTTTTTTCTTCTAGTGCCTTCTCCCAGTGCCTTACGACTGGATGCGACTGCCTCCTTTGGCGCTGCCAGGGAAGTCGTTGCCATTAAGGACTACTGCCCATCCAGCTTCACCACGCTGAAGTTCTCTAAAGGGGACCGCCTGTACGTTCTGGACTCGTCGGGAGGAGAGTGGTGGTACGCCCACAACAACACAGAGATGGGTTACATCCCTGCAGCTTATGTGGAGCCCATCAACTACAGAGACTCGTCATTCAGCGACAGCGGGATGATTGACACTGTGGGAGACTGTAACGAGGAGGCAGCCAAAGAAATGGACCTTCTAGGAGAGTGGGCAGGCGTGATCCTGAAACCAACCACCTTCCAAAACGGAAATCCTTTTGCAACAACCCATACCTCTACAAACCCTTTCCTAAATGGGGGTCCTCAGAGCTCACTTGATCAGAACAGTAATGAGAAATCAGTTGACCTTCTTCTGTTTGATACGCTCACTCCATCAGTGCCCAACTCCACCAGCAGCACCGCCATCAATGGTTTTGGCAGTGGCGTTTTTAACCCGCTCAGTCCCACTGCAGGGGTGGGCCAAACGTTGCGCAGGGACAACCCGTTTTTTAGAAGCAAACGGTCCTACAGTCTGTCTGAGCTGTCCATCCTGCAGGCTCAGTCCGATGCCCCTCAGGGCTCCTCTGGTTTTTTCGGGGGCCTGAAAGCACCGGCGCCAGAGCAGTTCAAGAGCAGGGAGGACTTCCGGACGGCGTGGCTCACTCACCGCAAGCTAGCCAGGTCCTGTCATGACTTGGACTCACTGGGTCAGAGCCCAGGCTGGGGCCAGACTCAACCGGTGGAGACCAACATTGTCTGTCGGCTGGACAGCTCAGGAGGGGCTGTCCAGCTTCCGGACACCAACATCAGCATCCATATACCTGAGGGCCATGTGGCCCCGGGGGACACCCAGCAGATTTCTATCAAAGCTCTGCTCGACCCGCCACTAGAGCTGAACAACGACCGCTGCACCACCGTCAGCCCTGTGGTTGAGATCAAACTCAGCAACATGGAGACCAAAACCACCATAACCCTGGAGATGAAAGTGTCCGTCGTGGTGAAAATGGAGAGCAGGGAAACGACAGAAGTCTTGTGTGTCAGGAGTGATTGTAAAGAAGGACCTTACACTCCCATTCCTCAGGCGTACATGTATGGGGACACAGTCCAGGTGTGCCTGGATAACCTGGAGCCGTGCATGTATGTGTGTGTTGTGGCTCAGTCACAGTCTTTGTCTCCAGACTCCACAGTTTGGGAGCATGTGGTTAAAAAGATCACCTTAGGAGTATACGGTCCCAAACACATTCACCCGTCCTTCAAGACAGTCGTGGCTATGTTCGGCCACGACTGTGCCCCAAAGACATTACTGGTGAATGAGGTCGGCAAGCAGGCGCAGTCTGCTCCGTCAGTAGTGCTGCAGCTGTGGGGTAAACACCAGTTTGTCTTGTCCAAACCGCAGGACCTCCGTGTTGGAGTTTACTCTAACATGGCCAACTATGAGGTAAAGGCTAGCGAGCAGGCCAGAGTGGTGCGGGGCTTCCAGGTCAAACTAGGCAAAGTCAGCCGGCTTGTCTACATCATTTCCTCGCGCAACACTGAAGATGTTTCTGACTTCACCTTAAGGATCCAGGTCAAAGACGACCAAGATTGTATTCTGGCTCAGTTTTGTGTCCAGACGCCAACACCGCCACCCAAAGCAGGCCCAAAGACATCAGTGCAACGGCGCTTCCTGAAGAAGAAGGAGGTGGGTAAGATCGTCTTGTCTCCTCTCGCCATCGCCACCAAGTACCCTGTGTTTCAGGACAGGAGAATTAATAACCTGAAGTTTGGAAAATTAATCAAAACCGTCATCCGACAAACAAAAAATCAGTACTTGCTGGAGTACAAAAAAGGAGACTTTGTAGCTCTGTTGAGTGAAGAGAAGATCAAGCTGAAGGGCCAGCTGTGGACAAAAGAATGGTACATTGGATATTATCAGGGCAAAATGGGATTTGTTCATGCGAAGAATGTGCTGGTGGTCGGCAAAGTGAAGCCCATTTACTTCAGCGGGCCCGACCTCACGACGTCTGTTACTGGAGCAGATATTGAAGCCCTGCAAGTTCCTCACGTACATCTACGCCTCCGTAAGAACTATACTGATGGAGAACATCGGCAACTGGAGAGCGTTTGCCGACGCCCTTGGATACGTCAACCTGCCCTTGACCCATTTCTGCCGCGCAGAGCTGGACAGCGAGCCCGAGCGGGTCGCATCGGTGCTGGAGGAAGCTTAAGGAGGACTGCAACAATGCAGAGAGCAAAGAGCGCAAGTCCTTCCAGAAAGAGCTCCTGACGGTAAGTTACAACCCCTGGCACGCTCCTCTGTTGCAGTGACTAAGCATTTTCTCCGAGTCATTGATTTGAGAAATGCAAATTGTCCTCCCCTGTTTTAAATTTGGAGTCTCAGTGGCGTCTTTCGTCCTTCACGTGTCAAATTAAACGGTCGTGTGTTTGTGCCTGTATCCTCCTCATAGGAGATTTCTCTCTCAGAGCACAAATCTTTCCTCTCTCACGTTATCTGCCCACAGCTGCTTCAAGCTTTTGGCTTTAGGCTGTGGTTCAGTCTGTTAATTCTGCTGGGAGTGCAGTCGATAACTGCTGTGTAGGCACAGAGGTCTAATCGGGACCTGAGGAGCTGTGGAGGGCAAAAGAATACTTTGTTACCCAACAGAGGCTGGTGTGAAGACAGTTAGTGTGCAGTATGTGCACTACTCAGATAATTCTCTTTCTTTATGTACATATGAATCAACGCCCACCAGGACAAAACTGTGCAGTGAAACAACTTTATGAAACAGCTCCATACATTTATATTTACAGTATGAAGTCATTTGAGAAATTAGTGTACCAATATTATGAACTGTTTGTGAGCATCTTAAAGGCAGAGCAAACAAAGCATCACCTTTTTCATTATGCAGCGATAATAAAAGTTTCTTTTCCAGAACGTGTTCTGCTCTAATTTGAATTAGGGCTGCAGGATATTGGACTACTGACTACTGTAACTTGGACAAAGCATGTGCTTCACTGTGCCTGTGGCCTGGTTACTAGTCCACACACACTTCCCAAAAAACAACATCACCAGACTATGTCACATGCACATGTAGCCTGTCTTTTCAGTTCAGTTCAACAGAACTTTATTTAACCCCAAGGAAATTCTTGAGCCAGGGAACGCGTCAGTTACAGTAACACTATGTACCGTAACCACAATGCAACAAACAGTGGTTTCCCCGGGTCAGGGTCACTCACTGGGCCCAGTTTTAGAGACAATAGAGTATTAAACATCTGGCAAAATATACAAATATACAAGGAGCAAAGCAAAAGCAGTTCCTAACAGTAACAATAGGAATTTAATAAGTACAACAGTTACTAAAAATGAACTTAAATGGTGGCGAAAAGCAGACTGCGCCTGAAAATCAGTGTTGTGCATGATATAACAGCGAGACGTAGTATTGCACTCATTTGACAGATGAAGATATTGAACGAGATATTGAAAAGTACACTCTATAAAATAACACTGCAGCTAATGTAGGTGAATATTGTTTTCACTTTGTTTCAGCTCTCCTCCCTGCAGACGGGGGAGCAGTTACACAGTTTGATGGCCACAGGTAGAAAAGATGCCCTGTGACGTTCTGTGCTGTGTGTTGTAGCATGAAGTGTTTCAGTTCATTTAAGTTACATGACATAGCACATCCTGCAATGCAAGTGTCGATGCTGGAACAATATATCGTGCAGTTCTAGTGTGCAATATGTCTACTTGTCTCTCAGCTAATGTACCAATATTATGTACTGTTGCTTGAGTATCTTAAAAACAGAGCAAACTCGGTGTAACCCACATTCAGCAATGACAGAAGTTTCTTTTCCACAGTGTTCTACTGTAATTAGAATATCAGACTTCAGCCCTGTCAGCCATTAGTTTGGATTTGACTCGTGCTTTTCTAATAAAAGAACAGATGTGTCTGCAGCAGATGAACAGGCCCGTTCATGCCTCATGCTTTCCTTTCTTTTTTTTCAGTACATTCAGCTTTTCTTCAGAGGGGACAAAGTGCTGAGCTGTGTTCACTTTAAGTGCGCTAACAAACTCTCTCAGGCACTCGCTTGTGCATCTTCTGTCACGGAAATGTGGGTTTTCATTGTCGCCTCAGGCATTCAGGGCAGCCATTCTCATCCTGAGATGTCTAAACACACTGAACGTACTCATCATAGCCAGCCTGACACACACTTACGACCTATAATGCTACATAAACCTTTGCATTTTCATTATTATTCTCTGTGCCTGAAATTCTACGCTCTCTCGGAGTGGTGCTCAGCTTCCCTGCTGCTCCTCGACTTAGTTTCTCTGTCAGCACACGATCCTGCTGGGAGTCTCTGTCAGAGGTCACGGACGTACTACAGCTGAAGTAACACGGAGCTGAAACACTGTAATTTACGCGAGGTTGTAAACACTAGTTAGAACCATTTATAGATGGAGAAACTGCAGTATGGAAAAGAACATAATAAAAGGTGGTGAGTGAAAATATGGCCTTTGAGGGAGTTCTGTACAATTCATGTTTGAATATAGGTCTGTTTTCCTGCCAGGATTACACCTAAACTACTGGTTGCTGCGGGCACAAAGCACGCAGCAGTCCAGCTAATTTGAAATCACGAGGACGCTTTGTTTAACCGACACAAATATGCTGTTTGTTCCATGTGCAAACGTCTGATGTTTGGGGGGTTTTCTGTCCTCTGAAAAGTGGATTTTGTCTTGTGTGTGGGCCTCGGAGTAAAGCTGAGTGAGTCTAAAGACTGTCAGATGAAATCCTCGTCTTCCTCTCTTTTCTCTGACACAGAAGACAATCTTTCATGATTTGCCGGTGTGTCATTTGACATGGACGGACGTCTATTTTTAGAAGAAAGAGAGGCAAATCAAAAGCGCTGTGGTCGCTTTCTTTGTGCTCAAATGTCTGAATCCATTGTGGTCTGCTTTGATTGTGGGTGGAGGAAGGGGGTCAGCAGCAGTGCATGCACCAGATACAGTGGATTTGTTGCAAATATAGATTTTTCATTTCCATCTGTTCTGTATTCTGCTTGGCAAGCTGGTCAGTGTCGCCTGTGCATTTGTCTACAGAATATCAAAACGATAGATATTAGCGTGTTGAATATGTGAACAGTGGCTGCAGATGTTTTATAAAGCCGAGCAATGTGAGTGTTTGCAGCTTGGATGTGACACTTTGACTCCAAGACTCAGAGTTTGTGCTTTTTGCCTCAGGTGATTATTTATTGTGTTTGCAAATGATAATCAGCTGTTCACAGGAAGAGTGCACACCAACAGAGAGGTTAGTAGCAGCAGGCAGTAACAGGCCCGAGGTCTCAGTGTGAATCTCAGTAGTACAGGTTGAGATTTATCATCACGTGTCACCGTGCCAACTGCCTGATGGCTGCGTGCCTCTCAGAGTCTTTATTCAAAACAAGATAAAGGACTTGACTTTAACTCCTTTAGTTATTTTTTCTGCAAGTGACACATTTGGGGGATTTTGGAAGATTGAGCCATTATCAGTCCATTTATCAGACAGTGACAGTAGATACCTGACAGTGAATGAAGGAAGAGAGATTAGGGAAGTCTTGCAGAGGTCCATTCCACACTTGAATCATGGACGTTGTAATTACACACTCAGTATCTAAAACCCAGAAAGCCATCAGGAAACCCTGTCTGTGTTTTCTTTTCCTGGATTGTGATGTAATTTTCTAAACTTACCAAAAATGATTTGCCTTTAACCACTTTGTCATTATATTCACATTACTGAGGATTGTTGATCAAAAACATCATAGTGTAATTAATTTGTTGAAGCACCAATAGTCAACTCTAGTTAGTTCAGTTTAGGATCAGATGTTACAATCCTTTCATGCACATATTTGAGGCTATGAGTGGGAGTGATAGTACCGCCTGGTGGTTTCAGAGTGGGAGACAAAGGGTTAAGGTGAGGTAGATAGAAAATTAAGGAGGAGCATAGGTAAGGCAGAGCCAAGGAGTGACGTCTGTGCAGACTGAACTCTCCCCCGCCGGACTGGGCTGTACACTCTACCTTTCCCTACTCCCTCATTTAATGAGGCAAGACATTGTGAGTGATAGTTTGCGCCATGCTAGGGGCGGGGGTTGTGGGTTTAGGCAGGGTGAAAGCTTCATTGGGGTCATCAGGTGGGTACTGTTCTTCACTGGTGTTTCGATGACAGGCCCACAACACCGTGAGAGGCCTCCCTGGCGTCCCAGGTTTGCCTTCCTCCGCTTTTAATCCCCTGAGCTGTGCTGCTGTTGGTGGCATTTCAGGGCTCAAGTAGTGTCCCTCCTCTTAGGGGCCGTACACATGCCGCTTCTTTAACTGCTTGGAAAATGAAAGGTCAGGGGCTGGGTGCTACTTATGTGCCTTTTTTGAGGCAGCTTTCAAGAGCGTGGTTGCATCAGAGGTTGCCGAGCAACCTTAACAAGCACTGCTTCGTGGCCTATTTACCTGAAACCCTGAGTGCAGAGCTGACCTTCTTCCAGGAGCTGTTTATAAGTGTCAAGTCAAGTCAGTTTTATTTATAAAGCCCAATATCACAAATCACAATTTGCCTCACAGGGCTTTACAGCACACGACATCCCTCTGTCCTTTTGGCCCTCGCAGCAGATAAGGAAAAACCTTTAACGGGAAAAAATGGTAGAAACCTCAGGAAGAGCAACTGAGGAGGGATCCCTCTTCCAGGACGGACAGTGCAATAGATGTCGTACAGAACAGATCAACATGATAAATTTCCAGCCGCGTTGCTCAGCGTGAGCTACCAGCTCGGTGTATTTAAGCCTCTTGCACTCATAGGCCTCGTCCACAGCAAGCTCCCAGGGCACAGTGAGCTGAATGGTGTAGATGAGGCGCAGTGAGGAGGACCAAAGCACAAAATCTGGTCTGAGGTTATTAGAGACGATCACAGATGGGGAGCACAAACTCTGATTCAGATCTGCCAGTAACCTCTGGTCTCGTGCTCCTCCCAGTTGGCTGGTGTCTGATTTTACTGTACAGGCCTTGGATTGGAATGATGCAGGAGGTGGAGCATTGACGGATATTCATCTGGTCTCCAGGGTAGCTGCTAGACACTTAAGCACCTGATTGTGCTGCCAGGTATAATGAACTTGTGCCAAGCTTGTCTTGCAGCCAACCAGAATATGTTTCGGGTTTGCTGGAGATGGACAGATGTGGCACAAAGGGTCTTTGGCTGAGGTTCCCTGAAGATGGCAGGACATGCCTCCATGTCCCACAGCTCCTTCCAAGAGAACTCCCTCCTGTCTCATCCACTGACCTTGCTGTGCTTGAGAAAGCCTTCGCTTGCCTCAAAGACCCACAATGTTGTCGTGAAGTATTTGGTCAAACATACAGACATTTGTCTTTTTCCATGTCACCCCAGCCCTAACTCCACTTTTAACCTCGTGTCATCAACCTTCTGCATGTTTCAACAATATATTCCTCAAAGAACCTTTCACACTCTGTGAAGCCACAGTTGTGTATACTGCATTTGAGTGAGTGTGTGTTTGTGTCGGGACAGTGTGTGTCAGCAGAGTGGTATGAACCTCAGCAGATGGTGTTTTTGTAGTTCGTTCGCTTAGTGGATCTCTTAGCAACAGAGTTTTGTTTCTTCTCTTCTTTTACTTGCGACATCACATTTAGTCTGGAAGGAAACAACATTCATAAACACTGACTTGTAGTTTTGCTTCAGGTGTCTGTATGTATATGTATGTAGGGTGAGAGTGAAGCCAGACGTTTTCACTGGACTGAACGATCAATCACCCAGTACATCTACATAACATTAGAGGAAATCGATTTATCGTGTCAGTCCGACTAAACTGGACTATTAAAATACATGTCAACATGTGAAATTGTACTGAATCGTATTTCTCAAAGTCAAACTAACACACCCAGATAATGTGGTCAGGAGCCAAATTCCTCCTGCTTGTATACAGTCAGTTGGACCCAAACTAGTCTCGGTGCTCTACACATGCTCCATAGTTTCCGGTCGAATAGCATTAAATGCGAAACAGAAGAGGAAGCCAGTAACAACATGGCGAAATCTACATCTTGACAGACATCTATGGACAGACGAGAAGTCACAGTTCAGAGTTGTAAAGTTGTCCACCATGGTACCAGTTAGCAGCTAGCTAACCGTAACTAACCTGTATGTCCGTTGTTTGGTCTGTGACGTAATAGGTCAACCAGAAAAAGGTCCAATACTAACAAGCAGAAAGGAGACATATCTCCACCTATCACAGCGGAGTCAGACATACTTTGGTCAATTAATTGATTCCCGTGCTTGTGTACTGGGACAAGGACAGTAGGCCAATTAAAAGGCCTGGTCGAGCTATAACTGAGCCTTGACTTAGCTGCTGCTGGTTAGAAGACAGATTTACAGTGACCACACATTGCAGATTTGATTAGAGGGATGTTGCTGCAAAACTTTCTTACTGCAGGATTAACAACAGAAGTAGAACATCATGTGCATCGTAATGTTTGGTTTTAGATGCTTTGTAAGGTGGTGACAAGTCGCAGGGCTACTTGGTGAACTACTTACCTCTAGAAACAGATATGTGTGTGTGTATATGTAAATGTAGGCAACAGGAGAGGATTTGGTATCGGATGTGATGTGTGTTCTAGTTTCTGTTTGTCATCTGAGTAGTATTGACCAATCAGGTTTGAGCAAGCTTTGGTTGTTTACAGACAAACAGCACGTGTGGAGAGAAAACGAGGCGTTACACATCGGCCAGCATGCAGTCATCTGATGACAGTTTAACTTTTTATTAGCTTTTTTATTTATCTGCATTCACAGTTAATGAATATTCGCCATGATCATGATTTTGGCTTCCTACAGTAAAGTAAACATGATCAGCTGTAATATTGACGTCTAACACATGCTCTGCTCACAGAAAACTCTGCTGCATATTGAATCAAGCACTCCTTAAACTAACAGCCTGCCTCCACTTTTGAGGAGCTGTCTGCTACGTGCGCACCCTGCAGCAGCAGCCTGTGAAAAACTTCCCTGAATGTTGTGACTGCAGAGGAACAAATTGAAAGTCATGCATTCGTCAACCACCATCATCTGTTGTTTGGAGGAGAGAACAAATCATATGCAAACAGCGCACGAGACTGTCTGTGCTGCAAAGCAACACAACTAACTCAATAAACCACTTGAAAAGCACCACAATCTGCAGTACAATGAAAACATGAAGACCAAGAAGAAGAACACTGCAGTGTCGCTGTAATGGAAAAGTTCACATTGTTAATTGAAATATGTGTTTGTATCATTGACTGTCTGCGCAAAATTGTCTGTAAACTCCTCTTTTCTGGTGCTGTTTGTTTGAAAGCTCTGACAAGACAGCTTGTTAACAGGCGAGTGTGTGAATTCTCAGCTCAGATCTCATCAACCTGAAGTGAAACCTCTGCTTCACCCCTGCGAACATATCCACTGATCGTTACCGTTCCATTAGTATGATCTGATCTGGCTGCAGAATTTTAATGGTTTCGATGTTGTTGTGACCTTTGAGGTGAGCAGTGAGAAAGTATCTTATGATGTAGTAGTTTGTGTCTTAATGTAGACGGGTCTTTGTGTTTTTCAGAGGAGCTTTTGTTGCTTTTAATCATGTTTGACACTGTAGTGGAGCTGTAATAAGTCTCGAACCTGATGTGTTCATTCTGGTTGTTCCCAGGTAATAACATCTGTGTGTTTGCATCATATATGAAACCGAGTGGACCCTCTGGTGTGTGTGTGTGTCTTGTTGGCTTGTGAAGAGTTTGTGTTGTTGTCATTGTCAGCGGGTGATGGAAGGGATCCAGGTTGTGTCTGTTGGATCTCAGGCCTGCAGATGTTTCCTGCCTCATTGTTCAGAAACTAAACAGAAGCTCCAGTTGTGGACCTGCAGGCGCCTGCAGTCCGTCCCACTTCCATGTCCTTCCCATAATCCTCCTTGACCCAGACGCCCTCTGCATATATGAGCATTCACAGCTAACTGTCACACTAACACACAGTTGTTCTCTGTTAGATAACAGATCATGATTTCTGTTCGTCAGTGCCCGGCTGCACTGCACATTTATACACCATTCATTAGTTTGATTAATTGTCAGTATAATTATTAAGTGGTTAATCATTCAGGTACATTTCACTCAGATGTTCTTGTGCTCTGCTTTCCACATGTAAACACGTGCTGCCACAGTATGAGAACACTGAGCTTTGTGTGTTTGTTCAGATTTCTCTGCATGAAACCTGCAGTTCAATCTAAAAATGCTAAATTTGGTCTCTGTTTGTGAAATCAAATCTGTGCAGCAGAAACTGTGTGCTTTCTCCTCTGGAGAGCTGGAATTATGATTCTCCAGGGTGCACTCACTTGAACATACACAGGTATTGTTCGGACACATTGCCGTGTGTTTTTCTTTTGTACCTGTACAGATTGGAGGTATAATGCATGTGTCCACGTGGGAGTGTTGTCATGCGTAGCAAACCACGATTGAAAGCAAACAGTGACTGGTGACAGGTTGAAGAAACCAATACTGTGAACAATCTGAACCTGAGATGAGAAAGAATTTGTATTCACAATTGTGGTTAGACGTTTACATACACTTGAAAAAAAAAACATGGCATGTCTTGAGTTTCCAATCATTCGCATCTCTTGTTTTTCTGTGATAAATTATTAGAGCACGTTCTACTTTCTTTTTGTCTACTTTGACAAAGAAAATGGAGGAAACAAAAATTCAAGCTATTTGGCCACAATGACCAAAAGTATGTTTGGAGAAGAGAAGGTGAAGCATTAACCCCAAGAACACAATACCTACCTGCAAGCATGGTGGTAGCTTTATGCTCTGGGTCTGTTTTGCTGCCAGTGAAACTGGTGCTTTGCAGAAAGTGAATGGAATTATGAAGAGGGAGGATTAACTTCACATTCTTCAGGGAAACCTAAAATCATCAGCCAGAATGTTGGACGCAGTTGACCCTGAAGACTACACTTAAAAAGTGGTAACAGAGCAGTTCTGGAACGGCCTTGCCACAGTCCTGACTTAAACCCTGATCGCACAGAAAGTGTTTTACAGGAGCACTGCCTTTTTATTTTTATTTCTTTTAATTGAATGCCACCATTAAAAAAAAACGCCCCATCACCTCCCTACCCTAACCTTCCTGTGTAATCAATCTGCTGTTTATACATTTATTTATTTTACAGTGATTAGTGTGTAGCTGCTGACATGTTGAGGCAGAGGGTCTGTCTGTAGCTCTGAGGTATCACCACTGATTTCCTGAATCAATTTACAAAGTCCCAGGTTGATTCTATTTCTGATTTGATTGGGGATATGTCAGTTACAATACCAATTTTTGCTAGTATCTGAAGAAGATTCTCAGAGAGCTAATACTCTAAATTTACAAGGAATTATTTTTTTAAACAAGAATAAATTCAGAACAAGAATACAACTGAATATCTTCAAACTAAATGTTGTTTCTATTGCAGCAACAGTTATATTAAAACAGCAAAGTCACAGTATAAGCTCAGTAACTCAGTGGAAACAAATCTAAAATGTCTCATTGGGCAGGAGTTGGTGGAGACCAAAAACAGAGTTTAAAGAGAGAATATTGGACTGATCACATTCATCAGGTGACACAAACACAAAGGCTCCTCATGAATCATGTTGCTCTGTAACTGCTGGATGTGGAAAGGAGAAACTATTTGCTCACAATTTCAACATACGAACTGAAAAGATGATATTTTGATATTGTTTTTCACAACTTGTTTTCGCCCATAACTGCCCAAAGATCCCACATTGCAGGGATTGTCCAGTCTTGAGGAGGTCTGAGTCAGTCAGAGATGTGACTTCAGGGCAGCTGACACATGACACTGGAAGTTTCCTCAGTTTTTTAATATGAGGAATTTACTTGATTTCAACAAAGCATTGTGAAATGACTGTCTCAGGACAGGCCTGTGCAGGTTCTCCCCATCTCTGGCTCTGTGTCTTAAGCTGCTGCAGATGTCTTCGGGGATTTACATAGAAATTAAAAATGCAGAACAAAACTAATCCACCCGATCTCTCTTTCTCTTTCCTTTTGTTTCTCTCCGTCTGCACGTGTCCTGCTGTAACCTCTCCTTCCACATGATGTTGAGGCGCATACAGGTTTTACAGTGAAATGTAACTCTTCCTCCAACACATTTCCCCACAGAGCTCATTCTCTTATCAGTAGAGATTTATGATCGCAGCAACAAATGCACATTTTAATGGGCAGTTCCAGACTCCCAGTCACCTAACCTCCTCCCCCACCTACTCACCTGTTCCCAGTTTACCCTCATCAGCCCTGCGGTGTTCAGACCTTCCCTGTCCACTCACACACCTGCCTCCCATTTCCCCTCATCAGCCCAGCGGCACATACGCTGCTTCATTTTCACCAGTGCTTGTCTGTTTGTGAAAGTTGCTTTCTTGCTTTGTGTTTTTGCTTTTGGGCTTCTCATATAGACAAATAGTTGAATATTCATACTGAACAGCCAAATCTGATTTGACTGACATAACTCTGAGCTGGGTGCAGCCCCAGTGTTTATCTCAAAGCTCTGTTTGGCTAAATATAACCTCACAGAGCTGCGAGCATGACTGTAGACGCTTTGTTTCGAAAAATTAAGTTGAAAGAAAAGCTGCTTTGTTTTGAACAAGACCGTGCCAGCATTCATAGATAATCCTAGCTAATAAACTAATTGACTAATTACTGCTTTACCTATTAAAATGTGCATTAGAGACCGGCCAGAAATGAGTGCCCTCCCAAGAGATACTGCTGTGTCTGAAAACTGTTGTTTGTGTTGATGTTTATCATCAGTAATGACACTGATTCATTTATTGCTAAATATATGTTTTTCTCTGGTTAAGTGATTTTTAAAAAACAGCCATTTATTGTGTAAAGGACCAAACACTGAAACCTGCGAGCACAGTTTTCTCTTATTTTATATTTCCAGTTTCCTATGATGATAATATAACTGAAGCTTCTCTCCTGCTGCTTCTGTTTGACTTCCTCCAGTGCTTCTCCTCCTCCTCTTCCTCCTCTTGTTGCAGACGGACAATGAACTGACTCCAGGTTTTATAACATCTTGAAGCCTGAGGCCACAGAGGTGGAACTTTTGTTGTGTCTTGGTGCTAAGAGGAGATTTTCATATTGAAGCTTTCGCTCAGCTCTGCAGCTGAGCGTCTGACCCTCCTGAATTATTTGCAGTGCGATCAGCGTGGCAGGTAGAGCCGGGAATAATAACAACATCCTATTTCTGGAGGACTC
This sequence comes from Epinephelus cyanopodus, assembly GCA_026686955.1. Classification (NCBI taxonomy): domain Eukaryota; kingdom Metazoa; phylum Chordata; class Actinopteri; order Perciformes; family Serranidae; genus Epinephelus; species Epinephelus cyanopodus. The sequence goes on along the minus strand of CM048927.1, from coordinate 36,946,274 downwards.
TGACAGTCAGGCCCATTATGTGCGATAAGCTCTCTGCTTTGCCATTCTTGTACACAGATCTGGATTTTTGTTTTTCCACCATCTCCGGCCTCCTTCCTCATTTTTTTCCCTTCACTTCCTCCTCTCCCTTCCTTCTGTGGCTGGGTGTGGTGAGCTGCTGCTTTTGGAATAATTGACTGAACAGCAGATCGCTCACTCTCTGGAGATTTTGGTCTTGTTTGGGAATGTGGGAGTTGTTTCGGAGCCAGGCTATGGAGAATAAAGGGAGTTCACGTGTTGGGTAAAGTGCCAAAATCAGCACCCACAGTCTGTAATCCCTGAGGTTTAGGTTTGTTCACAAAAAGGTGAAGAGACGAGCGAGCAGGTTTTAAAGCAAAACTGGAAGAGGAATGAAATTGCAAAGCCACAGTGCGGCTAAGATGGAGTGGAAAGGCAGCAAATGGGAAAGGTGGAGGAAGTCAGATGGAAAATGAAGATGGGATAGAAAAATAATAAAGTGGAGATTGAAGTGGAGAGATTGAGTGTCAGAGAGGAAAAACAGAAACAGGAGGACGGAAGAAACAAGTCATTTATCAAAAAGCTCACTGTTGGTTACACCGAGGGTTTGGTTTTGCCGTTTTCTCCGAACATGAGAGCAGGGAGGGACTGTGTGTGTGTGTGTGCGCGCGCTCTGCTGTGCAGCGACAGACATGATTGAAGCGCCTGCTTCGTTTCCACATCGACGTTATCTCCGAAAATATGTCTGCAGGAATTTTCTTCTCGTTTTGACAAGCAGATGATTTATGCAGTGGGGGGAGCTGCAGGGCTTCAGAGCACTGATTGCTGAGCTTGTGAAACAAACTCCGTGGCATTTAACTAAAGCACACACACACACACACTCAGAGTCCCATAACCCATCCTCATAGACCAGCTGACATTTAAGAAAAACACAGCACAGCATTAATTCTTCCTCTGTCTCGGTGTATTGTTGCGGTGCAAAGGAGCTGTTTGAATTGCTGTAATGACGGTGCGCCCGCCTCCGTCTACTGCAGTGCAATTATTAGTTTAAAATCAGTCTGGAGACTCACATGGCACAACGCTCAGTGATAAATACTTTACAACGCACCATCAAAGATTTACAGCAGCCGGGATGTTTCCGACCAGTAAAAGACCAAAGTGCAGCTTCACAAAACTTCTTAAAGCTCTGACCAGTCAACTTCATTACATATAAAAAAGTTAAATTCAACACACTTCATAAAAGTTTTGTTGACCATCTCTCGCTTGCAGTGCAAGAGTTCATTCTTGACCTTGGAATATTAGTTTGACATAATAATCTCAAGGCCCAGAGCAAACTACTAATGAAGACCATGAAATGCACTTGAAAGCGCTGAAAAAGCTAGTGTGTGGTCAGTAACAGAGATAAGATTATTCATCAATGTTCTATCTTATGTTTTAACCCTTTGAAACCAAAAAATAATCAGCAACTATTTTGACAGTCACCTAATTGTCTCAATCATTGTTCAAGCAGACAGTGTTGCTGCTGCAGAGCTACTTGCTGCTATGAGATCTGTATTGTCGCAATTGAAAGCTGGTGTTTCCCTAATTTATGAGCTGTACAAGCCACTGCATTTTAATAACACAATCCTGCAAATATTTCACAATAAAAAGCCTTTTGTTAACAAATGAAGGGATTCTGTCCTAAATATTCTTGTTAAATAAATGTTTATCTTTAAAGGGGGGCACTTGCATCAATATGCCTTTATTATTATTATATAAGTTTAAAAAAGGTTGAAAAACAGCAAAATTACAACAATAATAAAAATGCTCTTAAATCGCAATAATTTCTGACGCAATTAATCGACCAGCAAAATTTGTTATAATGACAGGCCTAGATAGCTTCAGATGATTTTTTTACCTTAGGTTCTCTGTTGCCTTTGAGTGGTATTTTCCCAACGATCTGAGTGTGGACCATTGTGGCAACATTTCATCCAACACATATCAAGCCACAAGCTTCATTAATTTTTTGTCTCTTGTAGCCTGCAGCTTTCCACAATTAAAATCCATTTTGATTGTTTAGTGTACTCCTTTGTCGGGGAGTTTCATGTTGTGCTGTCGGAGTGTTTCAAGAGGTTTGAGGTTGTGTTGGAAAGAGTCGCACAACAATCTTCCTCATTTCTTTCCTCCAGACAAAATCGAAGTAATGCAACGTGCAACAATTAGAAAAGTGAATCCAGTGATCGATAGTTAGATTTCAGATCTAAAGAGGGGAGACAACAAAAGTAAGGTTGTAAAAAGGGATTTGTTTTTAGGGTAACTAAACCAACACTGCACCTGAGGCCTGCATGTCTTCACAGTTTGGTGAATCTACACAGCGTTAAAGTCATGCTGCATTAGCTACTAGTTCTTGTTTGATTGTAACCATGGAAACAGACTATAATCACCTTAGATTTGATGCTGAAGAAAAAATCTGAATGAATCTGATGTTAATGAGTAAAGATATGCAAAAATTAAGATAATCTTTCTTGTGTGATTTCAGAGAGTTACTAAATGTGGCTTATTGTGATTGAATATTTGAGTTAATGGGGACCGTCATCTGAGATCTCTTCACAGTGCCTTTAAGCTCATGTTAAACTTCCCAGAATCCTCTAGCGTCAGAACCATGTCTCTGTGAAGAACGGATCGGGTTTACTTTAAGCAATTAAATTTGATCTGGAGGAATTAATAGTCTGCTGAGCACAAAAAGAGGCACCAGGGAGTGATGCAGGAGGAATTATTGATCGAGTCACTCCTTAATTCACCGTCTGTCTTTTCATAATGGAGAGGTTTGATGCTTTTATACCTTCACTAAGTAAAGAGTCTGACACTGGCCTCTGAGAACTGCAGAAATCACATGATGACGTCAGAGGATTCTTTCCAGCAGTGTTTGTGCAGCAGGCTCTGAGGGGACACACACATCTGACTGTTCAGACTCATTTCTTTTTCACAGTTACAGACAAATACAAAAAGAGGAGGAAACTAGTAGGTCCTCTGATGGATAAAAATTCCCCAGCTTTTACTGTGCTTGCAGCAAACGCCAAGTTTGCACGTGAAGAATGCAAACTACAGCAACAGAGTGCACAGAAAGCCCTGCTGCTCATTAAAATGATGAATCTGTTCCTGCATGTTCTTAAATCATAAACTGTGTTATTAATGAACTGCCAAAACTATAAACACAAACAAGCAGTCTTTATGCTAAGCTAAGCTAAATGTCTCCTGGCTCCAGTTTCATATTTACCACACAGACATGAGAGTGAAATTAATCTTTTCGTCTCACTATTGGAAAGAAAGTGAATAATTTCCTAAAATAGCCAACTGGAACTGAGCTGATGTGAAGAAATACAGGTCTATATTTGCAGAAGGTTCTAGCTATGAGCAACCCCAGACACAATCTTGATGTTTATTCTGTATTAAAATATTTGCCTGACTTTATCAATCCAACTGTATATCGGCACTGTTGAGTGTTTCATTTTGGTGCTTTAGGATCTCAAGAACAGCTGTTGACACTGTGGATCACACTATCTTGATTGAAAGGCCTAGTCAGTGGGCGGGTGTCTCTGAGTGCCCTTGACTCGTATTCCTCCTGTCTTTCAGAGAGGAGTTTCTCTGTGTGTCTTGGTCCCTTCATGTCTGAAACGGCTGCTTTTTCCTGCGGTGTTCCTCAAGGCTCTGTTTTGGGTCCTTTATTATTTGCTTTACATATGTCTTAATTTGATCATATTATTAGCCAGTTAGGTGGTATATCTTATGTTATGCTGACGACATTCAGCTGTATGTCTCGTTAAAGCCTGTTAGCAACTGTTTCCAACTGTGTCCAGCAGCTTTTTACAGTTGGAGTGTCGGGTCCCTCTTCTCAGTAAAATGGTCAAATCTAAGAAACCTTGGTGATATATTTAATCAGGGATGCATTTTGATCACATATCAATCAGATCAATTATCTGTACTTGTATTTTTACAGTAAAAATATTGCAAAGCTCAGGACTGTAAATTTCTAAATCATCTCTGAACCATATGCAAATAGTCCAGAATGCCGCTGCTGGCCTGTTAACCAGGTCCAGCAGGACAAGACACATCACTACTATTTTAGTTTCTTTACATTAGCTTCACATCAGGTTCAGGATTCATTTTAAGATACATATTCTCACATACAGAGCCCTCCATGGCCACCTGAGTACATCTGTGACCTTCTCCATCCCTAAATCACCAGTAGGTCTCTTAGGTCTCTTGACCAGGACCTGCTGGGTGTCCCCTGTTCCAGTCTGAAAACAAAAGTTACTCGTCTTTGAGGTGGTGGCTACGACCCTTTGGAACTCTCTTCAATTAGGTATATACCCTGCAGTCTCCTTAGAAATCCGTAAAAAACACCTGAAGACCCATCTTTTCAAAATGTCTTTTGTTCCACCCTAAGATGTCTAGTGCTTTTCCTTATGCGTGTTTCTTTTTGGGGTCCTCAGTAGCCTGTTTGTAGTTTGTTTCCTGGTCTTTCTTTTGCTTTTGTTTTGTAGCTTTGCTTTGTTTTTATTGTAGTTTTTTCTTTGTTTTATTGATTGCATGTCTTTTTGTGACACACTTCGTAAATTTTCTTTTTGTGAAAGGTGCTACACCAAACAAATGTAGTTGTTATTCAATATTGTTACCAAGCAGCTCTCCTGTGCAGTGATAGACTTAAACCTGTAGTAAGACAGGAAGTGGTCCCCTTTATTTTGGTAGGAATTTCCTGTCGTTGTTATCCAGTGAGGAAACAGGTGCTTGTCAAAGAGTTTATCTCCCCAACATCCACACAGACCCAGAAACAAACAGATGTTGTGAGACGCCGTCAGTCTGACTCAGAGTCAGAATAGAAGGGATTTGTTTGTGTCTTTGATTTGGTGGCAGCTCAGCGTTCCTGAAGAAGAGTCAGCAGCATCTGATTGGCCCACGGCCGCTGCTATCTCATCCTCTGGTCTCGTCTCAGAGTGAGAGAGGCTGCTGGAGCATGGCATCTGCATTCCTCCCCCGCCTCCCGCTCTCCACCCTCCATCCTCCGTCCTCCTCCCCCCTTCATATCCTGTCATTCCACACATTCCTGCACATGGAGCTGAGGCCCAAAGTGGAGCTTTAAATTCACCTTCGCTCTGTTGAGTCTGCAAGTCACTGTGTCCCAGTGTGGCGGGCCATCTGTGTGTGTGTGTCCTTCTGTCTTTGTGGGGACCAGTTTAAGTTTTAGACCTGCAGAATGAGGACATGTGGACAGTAGGGACATTTTTGTAAAATTAGGACTTGTTTATAAAGTGGTCCACATCCAGATAAATCTCTCTTAGGAAAAAAAAAACACTTAAGAACTTTGGAAAAAACAAGTTACAAACAGTACAGACTTGTTATGAATGAGTACATGTGTATCCATCAGTGCAAATGCAAATGTATTTGCATGTGCCACATTTGTATTTGCAAATCCCTCGTGACGTGCTGCGGGTTGTGTCGGCTGCAGGAACAGACTGAGTCTCCACAGTGTTCCCTGTTCCCACTAACACCAGTCTAATCTGGGCAGAACTGATGGAGACAGGGAGGTTACAGAGGCTGATGGGAGCAGCCAGACTCGTGTTCAGACAAGTGAAACCCAAACAAACAGGAGCCACATACATCAGACCAGCAATACATCGCTCAGAATACGCTCTCATCACCACGCCCCCTATTGGGAAAACAATTCAGCATGTCCACGTAGATGGCAACAGTGTAAACACAGGAAGTTAAAACATTACAGATACCGATGTTTGAAATAACAATTAGCCGATAGCTGATATCTCTGTTTTTTGTTATTGCTGTTTGTTCTATTTATGCTGTTATTTATTTGCACGAGTGAAACAAAGAAATCTGAATCATGAAAGATAACTGTTTTAAAGTCGTTCAGCACTTTATTACCCGACCTTTAAATGAGCACAAATTATATCATACACATATAGGAAACAACTTCTTTTTTTATAACCTTTCAGATGAAAAATGTCTTTTAAAAATTAAAGAAATAGTTGTATTAAAATAATTCCCTCTCCAATATCTATTTTATATTATATTTATTTATCTTACAAGATTACATTGAACACATCATTAGAACCTTATCATTTACATTTGCCTAATACTAGTTGTGCTGAATAGAGCTTGAACGCATCATAATGTAGCTCACTGCAACCTCCGTTAGCTGTTAGTTCTGGCCACCGGCTGCTAACAGCTAACAGCTAACATTAACAAGCTCTCATCCAGATGATCTTAACACAGATTTGTTGTTGATAATGTAGCATTATCAGGGAAACAATAGGGTGCGTCCTCTGTGAGTTTACTGCGTCCTTTCATTCCTAAGGCGTTCCAGGGAAGATCTCTGCTCATCCCAAACTAGTTTCCTACTGTTGAAAGGACAACAGGACACTGTTAGTCTCAAGCCCTGCTTTTAAGCCTGCGCAAAACTGATGTGACACAACAGAAAAACATCGGTCACTGCCATCGGTGATTGTCTCTTATTTGGGATGGCAGTCAACAAGGTCAATATTGGCCGATACTGATGTTAGCGACAAATCGGTTCATCCCTACCAACACTAAATCCAAAAATGTTTGATTTGTTCCGGGTAGAAGGGCTTTGGCTCCAAGCTGAAGACTTGAGCAGCATCGTGCCGTCACTGTTGCCATCGCCATGATCTTGATCTTGGAAGGAATTCCGCTGTCACTCAGGAGAGAAACTGAAATTATGAAAAGCTTATGTGCAGCAGGTTTACTGAGGCTTCATAATGAGATTTATGGCTCATTACATAAATATTCACTGTCAGTGTGGTGACAAAATGATGCTGGTGACAATTAGCTTGAGTGGGAGGCTGCTGTAGTACAGTCCCACAGCATCGCAGCATCAGACTGTATGGAATCTTTATCTGTCCCCCAAAAAAGGCATGGCCTTGACATTTTGCGGCGTACCCATATGTGTTGGTCAGATGTATCTGCATGTGTTTTCTTAGTTTGTGCCTCACTGGCAGCAAGACTTGTTCAGCTGTCTAAACTTCAGTGCAGAGCAAGATAACCTGACAATTATTGTTTATCACTGACCCTGACGTTTCCAACGCCCCCCTGAGGACAGACGACAGATAAATCATCGGTATGTTGCCTTCAGGAGACGCTGGCGAATCTTCATTCTTGTTAAATACAGCCTTGTTGTGCCCTGCTGTGCAGCATTGTCCGTATCAGTATTGGTCACCAGGCGTTTTCTTCCCCTCAGTTCAGATGGGACGTAAATCCTGAGTGTTGCTGTTGAAGCAACTTGAGACTCTTATTTCTGTTTCCAGCAGAAAGCATGTGAAAAATGCGCAAAGCTGAGATTTACAGGGGGATTGTGGAGGCAGGCTGGAAAATAACAGCGGATCAAGTCACTGGAATGAAACCTGTAGATGTACATTTATTAGTCGCTATGTAGTGTTTGGTTTTAGTCAAACTTCACCGGACTCCTCGTTAAGAATTCAGTGTTGTCCTCTCTCTTACCCCTTCCACTGATTCTCACTCAGAGTTCATATTTGATTATTCTGTAATATTTAAGTCGTGCATGTCTCCAGAATCTTATTCCACCATTTCAGGCTGCACTTTTCTCTCCTCTTTTATTTATTCACCTCACTCTATATCCGTCTCATGTCCTCTCTCTGCAGGCTCTGTTGAAGATGGACTGTCAGGGTCTCGTGGCCAGACTGGTCATGGACTTTGTCCTCCTGACCACGGCGGTGGAGGTGGCCGGACGCTGGAGGGAGCTGGCCGAGAGGCTCGTCAAGGTGTCACGGCAGCAGATGGATGCTTACGAGGCGCCGCATCGTGACAAGAACGGGGTGGTGGACAGTGAGGTACGTCCGTCTCATAGGAAATTACTGATGTCTTAGAAGTGGTTTGGTTATTCAGGCTCCCTGTCCGTGTTAAAAAGCAACTGGAACCCTTTAGTTTAATGGTGGATGGTCAACAGCAACACGCAATATCACCACCAGCTGGTAAGGATTGTCGTTGGAGAGATCGGTGGCCTCTGACTCATGTGATTGAATTTTATTATAATGACACTGAGCCCTATTAGCTAATTTGTTACCTATGGGCAGAAATGTCTCTAACACAAGGTAACTGACGTCGGTTCATGTTTTTTTCCTGCAGTTTTTGTCATTGTAAAATTAGTCATTTCATATTGAGTGGCATTAAAAAAACTCTTGAATCTAACTTTTGCTTTAGGAACCGTTTATACTGTTAGATTTGGTGCACAACATGACAGGAACATAACATCTGAAAGTAAGAAAAATGTAGCACATGAGGTTTGGGTATTAGAGGAGCTGCGTCGGCTCGATGGTATCAGCAGAGTAACAGTGAGAAGTGACAGGTTATAATGGCCTGCTGTACACCTGCTAATGGGTCTATGACTAATGAGTCATTATTCATAACTGGATAAAGATATTCACATCTCCATAATATCCACAAATGTATCTGGAGGGTTGATTTGGGGAATAAATCTTAGTGTCCTGATGCTTTTGCGAGCATCTTGCTGCAGAGGACATGCAGGATTAAACAGCAAACAGTGGGTTATTCTGTAATCTGTAATCATGCCAGTCGAATCAAATTTGGCAGTTCAATACAGATATTTGACAATTCTGAGTAGTTATGTTTTTCCATATAAAGTTTGAACAGGTTCAGCAGGACAGTCAAGCTAATGGCGCTAACAGTGGATCAGAAATGCTCAACCCAACACTCAGTGTGTCCATTCTGATTTAGTGGAAATATTTTTGGGAGAGTCCTGAACACAAAGTTGGCATTACTGACTCTGGCATCCCCCTTTTAGCAAAATGACCAAAATGCATTCCCTTTGTTTATCTGCCATCCTCTCCATCCCTTGGGTCTGGGCCCAGATGCCATCCTGTCTGGACACAGACCTAAAGCCGATAAAATATGGAGAATTACAAAATTTTGGGGCTCCCATTGGGTCAGTGGTTGGAGCAGGTTTCCCACGTACAGGGGGATTGTCCTTGCCGCAGCAGCTGTGGGTTTGATTCAGCCTGTGGCCCTTTGCTGCATGTCGTCCCCTCTCTGTCTTCCCTTTCATGCTTAACTCTGTCCTGTCAAAGAAAGGCAAAAAGCCAAGAAAATAAAAGAATTACAGAATTTAGTTTATCAAGAATAAACAGACTCGTACTCTTAGTTCAAAACCAGTGTGTCCCATCATGTGCTCCACGGCGATTATCAAAAGCTGCAAAGTGAAGTGCCACTACGAGACAAAGCACAGAGCATTTTTTTAGTAAACATACCCATTTGAATCCAAACTGAGGCCACAGGAGTAAAATATTTCATATGTCAGTGAATCATAACTCAAGTTACATTGAGTCATAGGTTTACATCTGCGTTTAACAACTGCAAAACCATATTAAAACATCTGTTTAAAGACTCTCACACAAGTTGTGCAGTATAATCCAATTCTTATTTATCCAGTCATATGCTCTGTACTTCTTTAAAAGATAATCCTTTCTGCAGGGGGGCTGAACTTAAAATGAAGTGTTATCTATGCTCTCTTCAAAGCCAGACTTGATGTAGTTTATCAAGAATTTTCTCAGTTTTTGGATTCTCATTCAGTGTGGAGTCATGCGTGAAAAACAAAGTTCACTTCCCAAATTCAATGCAAGAAGGGTGAATAATTATATTCATTTTAATGAAGAAAGTATTATTGTAATAAAAAAATAATTAGCTCTGTCAGCATGGATATTTAGCAGATTATGGGATGTTTGTTCTCTCTGTCTACAGGCCATGTGGAAGCCGGCGTATGACTTCCTGGTCACGTGGGCCGCTCAGATCGGCGACAGCTACAGAGACGTGATCCAGGAGCTGCACATGGGCTTAGACAAGATGAAGAACCCCATCACCAAACGCTGGAAGCACCTGACCGGCTCGCTCATCCTGGTCAACTGCCTGGACGCCCTGCGGAGCTCCGCCTTCAGCCCCGCCGCTCAGGACGACTACGCCATCTGAAAGCCTCTCCCTCACCGCCCCTTGTTAATCCTGCTGGTGTTTCCCTTCCCGCACCAGCTCACCTCGCTCTCCTGGAGCTTCTGAAAAGTTACACAGTTTGAAATGCTGCATATCAGCTGTCTGCTCACTCTGAATGCCACTACTGCTGTCGTGTGTTGTGCTGTTCCTGCGGTGCTGCCTTCAGCTCCTCGTGCCCAGGGGAAGATCGCCGGACCGCCCCCGCGTCTCCGCGGCTGCCGGCCAAACAACACAGTGCTGTATGGAGCTCGCAGTATTCACAAAGACTCTTTTAATAGTTCCTGTCTTGCATAGTTCTGTATTTTTGTACTCTTGTTATGGCACAGCGTTTTTTAAAGCAACACTTTGAACCCTTTGGTTAAGAACTTCTGGATCGAACGCCAAGACAGACACTTTTTCAAGAAAAGACACTTTTAGATATCGTATCCTTGTTACCGTAGCCTTGTCACATGTGTCCAATCTGTTCTATTTATTTGTACATCAAAGAGAAAAGTCACTTTTTCTTCTCTTTTTCAGGTTCTCTCTCTCACTGTGGTCCCGCTCATTTCACACATCCAAATATTCGGCTGTCAGTCTGTGTGTGTTTAACACCTGGCACCGAAGAAAACAGAATCACTCATTAATCCTGTTTGAATGAAGCTCTCCACTAGTGCCAAAATATTTAGTGAATTAATTGACATTGTCATTTAACAGGAGATTAATCAACAGCAGATTAAATGTCTAGATTGATTGGATTTAAAACACTCTGTGGTTTCATCTTCTCAGATGTGAGAATTTGCTGCTTTGTCTTTTATATTCTCATTAACAAGATGTTTGTTGGTCGGACAAAACAAGTCCTTTGGAAATTATTTCTGACATTTTTCTCAGTTTTCTGACTAAACCATTCTTGTATTGAGCCACACGGTTCATCCTTGACCCAAACAGCCATTGAAGGAACAGGCTCAACTCAAGATCTACTCACTCACTTCTTCTGGTCCTTGACCGTATCTGAGAATCATCAGCAGCAGATTCAGTTCGCTCAGTTTCTCCATGATTGTGTTTAAGGCTCAATCCCAATACACCCCTTGCCCCTACCACTTAGCCCTGACAGGGTTGGTACTGAACTCGATACCGACTGAATTATGTCAGTACTACAAGTGCTGGCTCGTGTAAGATCAGTTGGTGGCAAATTTCAGTCGCATCTAATGACAACACTGGGATCAGACAGGAGGTGGAAGCACCAAGAAGCCACTCAGAGCTCCCCAGTTTACGGCGCTTCTCAGTGGAGCAAACGAAGCTCTCTGGAGCTGTCAGGCTCAGAAAGGAAGCTAAGTGCCACAAATTTCTCAAAGAAAGGGAGCCAAACTCCAGAGGCTGCCTTAACTATCACTGCAGCATCGATACTTTCGGTATCTGATCTATTTTCTTTTCTATTTGATTTTGGGAACAGCCTAGTATCACTGCTTTCTCGGTTGTGTCTAAACCGAGATCAAGAGAGACGAGTGCACAACACACAGACAAGCAGACAGACAGACAGATGGTGCTTGTCAAAGTCAAGGATGCTTCCTGGGTAGCAAAGGTCCTTCCAAGTCGGGTCCCACAGAGACTAGGTAAGACTCCTCCTAGCATTCAGTGAACACATTGGAACAGGCTAGTGCCCAGATGTGCCTCACTGAAGAGGCCCCGCCCTCAATTCTGGGAAATCATGTGCAAAGCATTATGGGCACTTTATACCGCAAAGCATCTTTGAAAAATCCCTGAAGGAAGGACTCGGTCCTTGTTAGAATTCGAAGGATCCTTGACATTGGAACAGTGCGCAGAGTTGGATGAGGCCTCTTTGACATCCAGCCGTTAAGGATTCTTCCTCGACTTTAAGACACATCAAGACACAGCTGAATATTCAACATGAAAACCCCAAGATGGTTATATGATCAAATTTAAAATTCAAACAGATTTTATTAGTTGTAGTTTATTGAAAGCATCTTAAAATCTTCAATCTACTCCACTTTGAAATTGTACTGCTCTCCATGCTTTCATCTAAGCTTTAGACAGCCTGTACGTAATTTCAACTTCCACATCTGACAGTGTTACAGTTGAGCTTCTAGCTTTTCTAGCAATGTATTTCAGCTGTGCGCGTCTTAAGTAAAAATCCAGCATCCAACTCCAGTTTTACAGTTCAGTTTCCAGGTTTTCGAGCTGTGAAGTGCAACATAGTCACACTTAGATTCCTGTATGTTCAGCAAAGCTTTACAACTTCAGCTGTCAGCATTCACACGTATTTTCTGTAGGAAACTCACGCATTTTGTAGTTTAATAACATGTTTGATTAATTAATAGCGTGAAATGTTGCTGTGATAACCACTCGCCCTTGTAACTGTTCCAAGGGGCAAAGAGGAGCTCAAAATCAAGGGGTAGGGGTAAAAAAATAAATGACACTGGGCCTAAATCAACACGGATAAAAAATAAGCTCCAGAACAAGCGAGTGAGTAGTTAAAATTTGTCGATGATTGATTAATAATTTTTTTGATTAATCAATTAAAAATTTCAGCCTTACCTCCTCAAAAACTGTCTCCACTCGTGTCTCCACTCTTTGCTGTCTCTTGCCTGTTTTTCTTTTGTCCCATCGAAGTACTTTTTACCAAAGCTTGCCAAAACTGACTCCAGCTCTACACATACGACCTTGTACAATGTTGAGACCACTGTTGTGATGACACTGTCTGTCAAAGCTTCTGGTTCGGTTTTGTCTCAGTGCTGCATACTGTATAATGTGGTGACTTTGAAAACCTTTTTGTGACTGCATACTTTTGTGGAAAAGACTCTAAATAAAATGTAAATATTTGTACACACCATTTGTGAGATCGTACCTGTTTCTGGCTGCTGCGATAGTCTCTCTGTAACAGCATACGGCGAGCAGTGCATCGGTGTCCCTCCTTATCTGAAGCAGGAGTGATAGGCCACCATGTTTTGTGTGTTATCAGCTTTCTGTTTGTGGAAAACACCCCGAAAATACAGCATCTGGGAAAATGTGCAGTGGAGGGTGAGGGGGACGGTGCAGGAGGGAAGACAGGCCGGCCTCGGGGGGGCAGACAGCAAGGTCAGAACAAAGAGGCGAGGGAAAGATAAGTGAAAAAGAGGATTCTGCAGCAGAGAAGTCTCGATGACCTCCAGCGGCCGTCCTCTTATCTTCACGCTGCCCTCATCATTTCACGTCTTATGTGTAAGACATCAAACTGCTGCTGCTTCAAAAAATGGTCTTACATTTTAAGTTGGAGCTTGACTTATTGTCGTATTTCCCCACAGCAGAGCTCTCCTGGAGGGAGAGATATTCATGTTCATACTAGAACAAGAATAAAAATCTACAGGCACCCTTTTGATCATTACATACAGGGAAGCAGAAGGGCACCGTGAGAGTGCACACTTCTGCCCAGGCTAAACGCTGTATCATGTCAATGAAAGTGAAAAGTAGTTTATTCACCAGAGCATGTGAGTAGCGTAGAGTGGTGAGAATTTCTTCTCTTCACTCACGGAGCTGTTCTTTACGTCCGCACTAAGGTTCTCCAGGCTGCTCCACTCAATATCGCTCCACCTTCAACTCAGACTTCACCCTGCTCCTCTCACATCGCTCATTGCTGGCTCTGAAAAATGGAGGTGGCTCACCTGTATGACTTCTCATTTCCCTTTTGAAAGTACTTTGTAAACTCAGTTGTAGAGCTTGCAGCAGCAGACTTTGTGCTACACACAGACAGGCTGGGTGTGCTTTGAGCTCATGGTGTGAGCGGTACTGCAGCAAAATTGGAATTTGAAAAATTTCCTATTTTCCAAAATCCATCTGTTGGTGCTCCCTCCATGCTCACGCTTTCACACATGCTCTGCTCATATTCTCTGGTTTCCACCCTGTGATTCGGATCCACTCCCAAATTTAATGGGTTCTTCGTGGCTCATGCTGCACGCGTCCACCACATCTCATGAAAATTGTTCCAGGAGTTTTTCCATGCTACTGCTGACAAGCCAACAAACACACAAACCAAATTAGAAACATAATCTCCTTGGCAGAGGCAGAAACACTTTGGATGGCACTGCATGTTCAGATGGCTACATACAAAGACTGTTAATATGCTGACAAGAAGCATGTCAGCTTATCATAACATGCTAAACACACATGCTGAGCAGGCCCACTGTCAGGCGGGTTCAAAGACTGCAGATGACCCCGGACCCAGGGCCAAGGGGCAGCCAATGAAAAGGTTGACCTTCAAATGGGATCAAGTACAACAATTTACTTACAGACTTACATCGCTAACAACACAAGCTATATGTATTTACAAGATAAATAAATGAATTTTATCATTAAAACACAAACATTTCAGTGCATCTGATACTCCCACCCAGTAGCCTGGAAATCCAGAATCAAAGAGAAAAGAAAACAAAAAGAGCAGAGAGGCAGCAGCCAAATATCTTGCAAGTTTTTGAAAGGTTGGGTGGTGGATGGGTAACTAAACTCCAGACTGTCCCCCAGAACTTTCCCCTAAAGTTGCATGTTTGGATCTGCGTGAACTTGAGTCATTTTAAGGCACGTCCTCACTATGTTTCTTTTCCTGAACCTGACCACAGTAACTTTTATTGCCTAAACCTATTATTTTGTAGGATATCATACAAGCTGTTCTATGAGAGAACACTGAATGGGAACACCAAGTTTTGTGATTGTTCCAGTGTTAAGTAAGACGGCTGCAGCTGACAGAAACAACCCGGGCTGCAGGCTAACATGTACGTCCATTAAAAGCGTTTGTCACCAACAGATTCAGATTGTTGTTCTAAATGTCTGACAATTTAATGGAAATGATCCCTACAGAGAAATGAAATGTTTTTCTTTACCTTCTGAAATCTTGCAAGAGGCGGCTTGCTGCAGGAAAACAACTGTAGAAAACTCAGTGAGAGTTGGAGAGAGGAGTCTTAAGATGTTGTGTGCGAATACAGAAAGTGTAGCTTAGTATTATCTAGAAGATTTTCAGTGTCATGGCTGAATATTTAACGAATTTTGATGATGTGGAAAAGTTCATGAGATTTCAGAATTCTTCTTTCTAAGTGAGACTTGGTTGCACGCTCTAACAACACACTGGATCAGCGAAAGGTGAAGAAAAACATTTTATTTCTGGGTAAGTTGGTTATAATATCAATCTGAGCCTGTCAGTGGCAAAACAAGCACTTTTAATGGACCTACATTGACAGAGTATAATTGCCCCAAGTGGTTACATTGCAGCCTGTTTCTCTCACTCAATACTGGACCAGTTTCAGAAATGATTGTCTCCACGAGTCACTTAGACACAACGTGTGAAAATATGGTCAATGAAGTGTTCCTTTAACTTCCTCCCCAAAGTTTTGTGTAGCTTTACACAAACACATACTTTTGACCTTTTTAGGAAAGGGCCGCATATTTTGGAACTCAGTTGTTTCATGCTGATCCAAGTTGTAGAAGAGCTCCAAGTCATGTTTTACTCTCAATGGAAAAATTAGTGGGACATTTGCCTCCAAAACCAGGAGCGCCTGAAATAACTCTGCTTACTTTGTTGCCTTATGACGGGAGGTTTTCCCATGTTTTTGTAGACATGGAACAAATGCAACTTTAACATTTTAAGGTTCCTATATTAAGCATGTTTATGCAAGAAAATAACCTCTTTGTGAACGAGGATTAAAAGTCAGGGATCACTAAAGTTACATGGATTCATCCTCTGGAGAACATGAATGTCTTTACAAAATATCATTGCAATCTGTCCGACAGTGTTCAAGATATTTCATCCTGGACCAACCAACATCACCGTCCCTAGAGCTTTGCTAAAAGGGTTTTGGCAGCTCCACATGCTGGACATGTTACTCATGTCTCGACAGGATGAAGAAGATGAAGATAGCTGGTCACTGGTCATGTGACTACGGTGCATCAGATGCAGTGTCTGGGTCAGAGGAGGCTGGGGAAGACCTGCTTCTGCACTCACATAATTGGGCGACTTCTCCATAAAATCGTCTGGAGCTTAAAGGCTCATTTTCTCTTCCCATTCCTCTCTGTCCCTTTTCTGCCTCTCTTTCTCTCTGTGCCGTTAAAGCAAGCAGACCTTAATTAAATACACAGATTAATGGAGGAGAAAAAAAGAGCCAAAAGGGTTGGAATTAAATACGGCAGAGTATGGGCTGACATGCTTCAAATCCCAGCCTGGAGTGCCGGTAATTAGCTCCCCCAGGGTGACGGGGCTCACAGAACAGCACGCGGCTCCGCACTCAGCTTCAAGATCCAAGGATAATCTGTACAAAGACGGGACTCGGGGGCGGCTCATTCAACATGTTGACTTTTCATTGTCATGTCCAACGTGTCCAGGCTGTTACAGGCTTAACTCTGTGCTCATTGGACTTAAGGTTTTAGTTTAACCTTAAATATTTTACTTGCAAATGATGCTGTATCATAAATGAGTGGATTATAGTTTAAGCCACCTAAAAACCAGCAGGTCTCACTTTGCACACAGGCGCAGGTCAGAATGGAAAATTGGAAATTAATAATCTCCCTGTTTCTTTGTCCTGAATCACAGTGGCTACGCATGCTGAACATTTTTATAAAGGATAAAGTCTTGATGTTTCTGGCTCCCTCCCTGGCTCCTGCTCACTGAATGATAGATTTCCATTCGCATAATGCTGTTTCTAAATTTGGCCCTTTGTGGTGACCGAGCATGAAGCAGGAAATCAAAGTTCCCCTGGGACGCAGACAGGCCACGCAGAAGCACACAAGTTGCTTTTTATCCTCCTCCAAACCAGAAACCCATAATTTTTTACTTTCGTTTTCCTTTTTACTCCTCAACAGTTGCACCATCTCAGGCAGCAAGGCAGATTTTAACATGTGTTACAAATGCTGGAGTGGAATGTGAGTCAACGTTCTTGATGTTAAGTAAAGTCTCAGCAGTTTCAAGATAGAGTCAAGAGTCCAAACAGTCTTGAGATGAAGTCAAGACACAGATCATCATCAAATAAACGTCCCGTACATCACCAGAAACCTGTTGTATCTTCACTCTCCAGCTAAGAGTTGGGAAACATCGGTGTATTCTACATTTTTATTAGGTAGTGTGACTACAGAGCTCCCCAGGGGTCAGGGTGAGATCCTTTTCTTGCATTCTGTGACATATTATTCTGTCCCTCATGATTCTCTATTCACTGCTCGCATTTTAGTGTTGTCTAAAGGATGTGACAGCCTGTGCTGCTGAAGCAGCAGGGCCTGCTGTGTGTTTTCCCCTGGTCTGTCTGTTTTCTTGTTGTTTTGCAGGTCCTGGTGGGCTGAGCTAATGGGTGCAACTGGGAGCACCTGGCCAGTCTCCCAGGAGCAGCTTATTTAAGACCTGCCTGTTCAGTCAGCTTCCTCTCTCCCTAAATCTGGCACCATGTTCGAGTTCCACACCCTGCAGCACCATACATACAGCATGCTGACACACTGACACACAGATTTACACACCTCATGACTATTGAAAATATCTATCTATCTATCTATCTATCTATCTATACTGTAAGGTCATAACAGTTGTGCAGCATGTCATGTGTAACTGATGCTATATGGAACCAAGGATTTTTCATTCAGCAGCTTCGGCGCCTTCGTCCTTGCGTCCCTTCCTCGCCTCACCCGCTTGCATCTCCCATAGGAGGGACTAGACAAGAGGAGAGAAAGCACGTGAGGGAAGTGAGGAGCTGTGTTTGCATGATGAAATGCACCCACTGACTCCAGCCCCTCCCTCCTGCCCTGCACACCTGACCTTCCCGCCCACTCACTCACCTGCTTCCCATTTCCATTAATCAGCCCAGTGGTACTGGTTCAGCTCTACTTGTACTCTGTCACATCATCGCAGTTGCTTTGCTACATTGTTGGTGCATCTGCATGTTTGTTTTTCTACCTGTCTGCAAGCTGATTTATTCAAAAACTCACTGAAAATCCTCATTTTTGCCTGAGCTATCTGCACCTGGGTCCTTCCTTTGTTTCCTTGCACACAACACCCATGACAGGACATGTGTTCCCAACTGTAAGAAATGTGCAGCGGGTGAACTGAAACAAGACTTTGTACTCATTTTCCACTTGCTGCCTGCAGTAAATATAAGATACAAAACAGGAAATGGAACAAATGAGAAACAAGGTGGGCTGCATGAGGTCAGTAGTCAGCAGCCAAACAGAGACGAGGAGTCGACTTGAATCATAGAGCTCATTCAAATAATTCTCTGACAGCACAAAAGCCAACACCTGCCGTCCCTCTCATGAGTCTCTGCCAAGGTTTTATAACTACTACATGGTGAACTACAAGGGCAGGAGTTTGATAGTCAAAGGTTTAAATTTAAGAGTGGCTGCTGCTCTATAGACTCCACTCCTTTAGTTCAAGTCTTCCACTGAATGTTGAACCTGCTGCAGAGATTTGGTCCCATCCAGACACGAGAGCATCAGTGAGAACAGACCCGTCAGCTGAAAAAAAAAAAATACTTGCATTGTGTGTTTCTGCAAACCGTTAAAACATTTTATACATGCATACGGTTTTATACGCATTATATCATTGTTTCTGAAGTAACATAGTACATGAGCTGACTTTGTCAATCTATAATTTGCAGAAATGTACAATGCCAACATTTTTTCCTTTACTCCCATTACCTCCCTTTACTTTTTCCTTACTCCCATTCACACATCAACGTTAGAGGTCTAAAGGTGCGGACACACCAAACCGACATCAAAGAACTAGCGGTGATGAAAGCCAACTGTTGCGTCGTCTACGTCACCTCACGTCGCCCTGTGTCATTTGCATTTGAACACACTACACAGACTACATCCGACGGCCGAGTAGCACATAAGTTCTGCGCCTGCGAGAGAGAGAGCGGAGTGAGAGAGTGGTACATCCTGTCAGCTGAGGGGTTTCCTATCTGTGCAGCCGAGCACCGCAGCACCTCCACGGACTATTACATCCAAACGGTCCCGGCGCAGGACACACTGCAAAATCTAGGGCGACAGACACTCACCGACGGCCCGACTTTGGTCGACGGCCGACTGTCAGCTTGGTGTGTCAGGGCATTTACACTGATTTGGGTCATCAAGTCTGGCACAAAGTCAGTATTTTGATTCATCCTGAAGGTGCTGGATCAGGTTAAATTTAGGACTTCTTTCTTTCAAGTTCTTCCACACCTAACTTGGGAAACTGTTCCATCCTCATGGAGCTGGCTTTGAGCAAAGGAAGAATTGTGATGGTGAAACAGGAGAGGAACAAACATCCGCTGTTGACACAAAGTTGGAGACAAGCTATGGTCTAAAATCTCACTGTAGATTCAGCAGCATTAAAGTTTACCTTCGCTGGAACTACGAGGCCCAAACCTGGAAAAACAGCTCAGACCAAACATGCACAAAAGGCGTGTGTGTCCACAAACTTTTGGCCACATAAAATATGTATTGTAACCACCAAATGCCACACAACCAATTTTTGGATACAGCGATGACAGCTAAGTCAAAACTGTTTCTCAACAGACTTCCAGTGTTCACAAAGGCTTCGACAGTTCTGCATTTTATCTTCAACTTTTCTCCGTTATCCATCCCAGAATGTAAACAAAGCGTTGACAGAATGAAGCCCGGCCGTCTTCTGACACAATGATTGTGGTGTTTTGTTTTTCTGTGAAGAGCGACGGCTCCTTCTGTCATCAACAGCGGCCAAATGTCACTTTAACTACATTTGAGACTGTGGCAAAAGCTGCGACATCCCTGCCAGCTGAAGAGGAGCTCAGTGTAATTTGAGTCATTTTTTATCATTGTGCTGTCATTTCACTGTGGCAGCTATCAGCAGCTCCAAGAAAAGGTCAATGTCTGGATGAACCACTCAGCCCAAGAGCCTCTGAGTCGCTTAATGGGACCATTTTCTTCTGTCTCTGAAAACCCTAGTCTTTTGAACCCCTGCTCTCTTGTCTTCTTCGGAGGTTTAATAGGTTTTGGCAACATCCTGTCTCATCTGAAACTTGCTGTTAATGCTGCAGAGGAACATGTAGAGTATGCAAGGTCAGATCCAACATGATTTATAAGATACCTGTCTGACATTTTACAAACCAACAGAGTCAATCCATCGTCAGCTGATATTATATGAACATTCGTTACGTTGATGACAGATGCCTCCACTTCATCTGAGAGCTGACTTGTCCATGTTCATCTGTCTCATATGAGTTATGAATGACAATTAGAGTTTAAGACGCACAGTTCATGCTGTAACACTTTCCAGGGATTTGTTGTATTTAATGCTGCACTAATCATGTTTTACTTTGGTCATACTGCAACCCAATCGCCAGAGCAAATGGTGGCATGTTATGTCTCTGCGAGGTTATGTGTAGGCACAGAAACCCACTTGGTTATGGTTAGGAAAAGGTCATGTTTTGGCATTGGATATCATTTCCTGAGGCACAATCCCGGCTGGAAAAGCATCAACAGGTCCCTAAAAAGCCACTGGAAACCCAGCAATGACTCACAAAAACACAGCTGGTTGTGCTGTCAGTTGGTCTCCAGCAGTCGCATGCAGCTTGCCGAGATGACACGCCAAGTCAGCATCACTTTATAAACATTGATATGACACAGGCGCGGATGCTTCCTGTCACCTCTCTGTCAGCTCTGCTAAATTTGTGGTACATTTAGGCTCTTGTGTTTATTTTACAAGTGTTGTTGTTGCTTTTTGTGGTCGGCTTTGGACGTCAGTGGCGTGTGGCTGCGAGTCACTCGTCAGGATGAGGAAATCAACTCACCAGTCTGTAAACTCTCCTTGTGCTGACATCTGCTAGCTAGCTGCTAGCCAGCCAGGTCGAGGCTTTCAACGGAAGCATTAGTAAACATCTACGAAATGGAGAGGATGGACACCAGCTGAATTAACTTCCTGCA
The DNA here is from genome assembly GCA_026686955.1 of Epinephelus cyanopodus. Classification (NCBI taxonomy): domain Eukaryota; kingdom Metazoa; phylum Chordata; class Actinopteri; order Perciformes; family Serranidae; genus Epinephelus; species Epinephelus cyanopodus. Next base: position 36,925,373 of record CM048927.1, on the reverse strand, counting down.
AGCTGTTGTACAGGTGTTTGAAAATAAACTGGACAACATAAAAAAAGAAAATTGTAATTGTAATATCCTTTGATTTACCAAAACTTGTCTAGATCCTGGACGGTGCCATTCAACCAGGAGGCCCTTTTTTAACATGCTGATCTGACAGATCCAGTGAGGAGGCTACGGGATGCATTTCTCCCCTGAACTGGCTGCTTGATAGGCTTTCCACTGGTGACATACACCTGATGGGATGAACACACTGCTAGTTGTGCGGTCCCTGCGTCTCTGCTTGCCTCCTCAAACAGGAAATAACAACAGGGCGGCCTGCTCATAAACTTTTTATTTTTCAATTCAAACAATCCACCGAGGAGAGAAATGGGAAATGTCACTGCCGAATCTTGTCACCCAGTTTGACAGCTCGGTTCAGGTTTTGTCAGCCAGGTGCATCGCTTAGCACAGACTCATTTACATAAAGTTGACTCTAGATACTATATGCAAATACAAACTGACGAACGCAACGCAACCTCTCGTCCAAACTCTCCGCAACACTCCCAGCATGCACTGCTTGGCTGCTTCTCCTGCCCTCCATTGGAAATGAATAGAAAGCACTGAGACGCCCTTCATTGTCGGATCTGGTGGAAATGTCCAGTCTCAGTGTTTCCAGCAGCAGACAGACACAGTCAGAGACAAACTGGTGAACATAGGGAAACATTTAGCAGCTAAAGAGACAGATATTTCCTCAGGAGGTGGTGGAGACCAAAAACAGAGCTCAAAGAGAGAGAATATTGTCTTGCTGTATGTGTAAATAAGCAACTTTTTGCTAACATGTAACCCAGAACAACTTCATGAGGCCATAACATTTAAGTTTTAGCTTCTTCACTGATCCATTTTCCTTGTGAACAATTTGTGTTCCCCAGAGGATGAATACTTGTTATAATGTTGACACCTTGACTTTTTCCTCAAGTGTCAGCATCAGAATAAAAGTCCATTTCTACAGAATACATATTAACAGCTAAAGGACAGGCTGCTGTTGTCTTTCAGTGACCCCTGTGATGTTTTCTCTTCCAGACAAACTTTACATTTTTAGCCCCTGAAAAGTTATTTTCACTTTAAAATCTAATCTTCGAATTTGAAAAACAAACAACTTTGTTTAATTTAAATGGTGGAAGTGAGATGGGGAAACAATCAGCATCACAAATCTCAGGGTGAAAGTCAGATTTCCCAGTACGCACATTTCACTGTTTAAACTCGGACAAACTCAGCAGCTCTTTGATGTTTTCTCTCCAATTTCTCTTCACTTTCTATCAGTCAAAGATTTTAATCTGTCCTCACCACCAGAGGAGAAAATAACTGTCCTCTGGTTGCAGCAAACAAACTAAAACCCTCTGATGTCAAGTCAAGCTGAAAATCAGTTGAAAATAGTCAGCTCCTTTTTAAATATCTCAGCATTTCATAGTCATTTATTACTGTTTATTTGTTACTGTTTATTTGTGTGTCTATGTTTTAGTTTTTAAAAAGTGAGATTGACTTGTAACCTAATAAATGAATATCAAACTGCCTCTGCCTGCAGTCCTTTTCTTTTTGAGGAGTATATGCATGAATAGAAACAGGTGAATAGTGTTTTGTAATCTCCTTCTGCAGCAGGAGTGTGTGTGTGTGCTGACATGGGCAGAACAGGAGTGTGTTTGTTCTCGGAGCTCTGATGAGAAAGGTGAGTGAGATCGAAACCTGGCAGGGAGGCCGGCTCTCTCTGTGTACTCAGCAACCATCAGCCCCCTCCCCAAACCAAACCCTCCTATCTCTCTGCTGTGTGTGTGTGTGTGTGTGTGTGTGTGTGTGTGTGTGTGGGGGGGGGGGGGGGGGGGGGGGGGGGGCACAGTCCACTCACTTAACCCTTTGTGTGTCTGTGTGCACTGAACACACACAGGTATGAGGGTCCCCGGGGAGATAAGGAGCGCTAACAAACAGGAGCCAGAGACGTCGGTGCGAGGAGGCCCGCTCAGTGTTTACATGACACACAGGTGCAACTGAAGGCCGAACAAGCACAACATGTCAGAGACTGTTTCTAAACTCATAATGCATTTTTCCACCAAATTAATGTAAAATCATTTTAGATTCAAGCAAAGGAGAAATATGCCGGAAGGTCAGTGAGAACAGTTTGGTTTTGATTTGACAAAAAGCCCAAATACACTCATGCATACACAATACACACTTGTGTATATGCACACACGTCACACTCTGCCTCCAGGTCCTTCCCTCCAGCCACGGCCTCACTTGCCCAAACCTGCTCATTTCCATTCTCTACTTGTCATGCAGAGGCCTTCCTCTCTCTCACTCACCTAACTCTGGGCCTGTCCCAATATCCTCACTTGCACTAGAAATACCCACTTGTACTTGGTTGTGCGTTCACGTTTAGGCTAGTGGTGTCCCAAAAGAGAACTGAGGTTGTGGAAGTGGTTTCCAACACTTAAAACCCGCCCTAGATTCCAAGGGAGCCCCGACCCACACTTACAACGAAGTGGAAGATGAAATTTCCTAGAGCACCTTGTGAAGTCTTACTGTATGTTACTGTATGATGGAATGTAGGCTATACAAACAACAGATGGTTGGACTAGCATGAACTCATCAGCATCAAAATATTTAAACAAATCGACTTACCCGAACAAGATTGATCAGAACTAGAAGACGTCGTGGGCGCCTCCTGTTGATTCATCAGACGGAGAAGAATAAACATAGCACACGCCACAACACAAGCGCTGGAGCCGGCATTTTTATTGTGTCGCTACTACGCGTGACGTATGCCTGCATGTCGGCCACGCCGATTTGCATGAAGTGGTGTCTCATTTCGTAGGGAAAGATCTCTACCCTAATATTTCTCACTTTCCTCATCAAGGGTTATCTCGCAAACGAGGGCACTCATACCAAGTGGAAGATTTAAGGTGCAGAAACGGGACAGGGCCCTTTGTCTACCTGCTCACCTCTGGTTGTGAAAGACACATTCACTGTTGGTGGGAAATGAGAGGAGACTATCTAACACCTTATCAAGACGTGACATTCTGTTGTTCCATCAACCTGAGCCAACCTCCCTTAGCTCCGAAACAGCTCACCTTCAATGGCCTCTGCTCCCTGGTGACCACAACCAGAGTCAGTTAAAGCAACATTGTGCAGCTGTTGGCGTTCACACAGTCATGGAAGAACTGGAACAGTCTTCTAATTCTTGTTTGCAAGGACTGGAAGAGTCACAGTGTTTGTAAAATCCTTAAAAGTTCTGGATTTATTTATGTTTAATAGAAAAATTGTTGCAGTAATGTCCACAGATAACCTTCCACCTGATGAAACATAGCAGTGAACTCTAGCTGATAATGCCTTGACGCCTGACATTTGTTTGCTGTCACATGACACGTCTTCATTTTCTCCCTGCGTTACATCTCTGACACAAACCATTGCTCTTTCACTGTGCATTAGCTTTTTTTCATATTGGCTTTATTTCCATTAAATCTAGTAAACACCACCCTAGAAAGAAAACCATCTCTCTCTTCAAGGCTGGAGACAAGCCCCTGACAACAGACAAGACCGTGCCGACTGTCCTCAGCCCCAGACTGGCAGCTGAGAGGATCTTGGAGCACAACTCAAGTTCCCTGATCACATCACGCTCACGGGACTCCGCCCAGACTTGATCATCTTCTCAGATTTCACCAAGCAGGTGATCATGTGTGAGCTGTGTGTTCTCTGGGTGGAGCACATGGAGGAGGCTCATGAGGGGAAGCTTGCCAAATACCAAGAGCTGGTGGAACAGCTCAGAAGCCGAGGCTGGCAGACTGTCTGCGAGCCAGCTGAAGTGGGCTGCAGGGGATTTGCTGGGCGCTGAATCTGTAAAGCGCTGGCAGGGCTAGAGCTGCAATGAGGAGGGGTATCGTACCATCACTGAAGCAGCAGAGAAAGTTACTCAGTGGACAAGCCTGTGGATTGCTGCTGCTGGGATGCAGTCCTGGATTTGATCAACCCTGGATGGGTCACCTGGAGGAGGGGGTCTGATGTTGAAAGACACGAAACCCTCCATGACCCCAAAACACCACTGATGATGCATCCCAGTGTCTGACCATTTTATTGAGGAGATCATGAAAAGAAACTGCTATCATAGATTAAAAAAGGTTGTTAATTGTACTATACAGTTCTGTTCATGCACGTACAAGTTTTAATTGATTGATTGTCTCATTTCCAGGTCGTTAAATACAAACATTTTTGGTTGGTAGACTGAACCACAAACCCAAAACGTCAGTATGTGACAACCTTGGAACGAGACTCAACAATCAGCAAGTTACATAATGTTGTGTTAATACAGCTTTACACTGCATACTATTGTACCATCAAGGCAAACGTCTTTCTCTTGCCTGAAAAAATCTTTAAATAACAGGCTTTTAATCAGAACCGAGACACGTGATCACATCACTTGATTTCTTCAGTATCTTTCAGAATAGATTTTAAGATTGCACTGTTTACTTTTAAGGTTCTTCATGGTCTCTCCCGGCTTTATCTCTGATCCCTTAGTATCGTACACGTTGGTACGTGCTTTGAGATCCTCAGGGAGAGGTCTAAAGGGGACAGAGCGTTTGCTGTCAGGGCCCGAGGCTCTGGAACAATCTGCCCGAGGAAATCAGGTCAACTGAGTCAGTGATCGCTTTTAAAGTCTCTTCTTAAAACTTACTTTTATGTTAGAGCCTTTCCTGATTTTGCTTGAGTTCTAATTTCCTTTAAACCGTCTTTTATTTCCTCAGTTTCATCCAGCCTGTTGATTTCATGACTTGAGTGTTTTATTTTGTCGCCTTGTGGTGCTGTTTATGTAAAGTGCTCCAAAAATAAAGATTATTGTTATTATCATATTCTTGTAGCTGGATTTATGTGTTCAGAATATTAAATGACATTGGCAGCACTAAGCCTGTGCAGAAAAGAGCTTGGTAGTGCTCGAGGGAATGCAGAGCATCGATTAGCTACATGTCCTGCAGACACAGTCTCCAAACTGAAGCCAGGGCTTTGCACTTTTGTCGGATTTTCAGGCTTTGCTGTTGAAAACAGGCTGTGAAGGTAAACTGGAGAGAAGCCAAACCGCTGCTGCAGCTCGCAGAGTGCCAGGATGATGGACAGAATATATCACTTTTTAGTGGCGACACCTCAGTGTCCGAGGGTCTAACAGACACCAGCTCAGTGATCACGGCCTTATTCTTCCCCCTCCCTATTCCTCTCTTGTCGACAACAGGCTGCGGGTGACGTTAGCTGTTTGTCTCCTTGGAAACCTCATCGGTTTGAAACCGTCTTGGTTTCAAGGAGGATAGGTTTGCCAGAGATAAGACGTTTCATCAGCATTACACTGGAGAGCGGCTTAAGAAAACTCCTGCCTTTTATCACCAGAGCAACACAACTGAACATTTCACCATCGATCTCGACTCTTGCAGCTCTTATGTCAAACTTACTTTACCCACAATCTTAGTTTGACATTAGAATCTAGATATTAAATACAGTTTGCTGTATAGAGGAGCTGATTGAGTGTATTTTTAGTGTCTGGATTTTCTTTTCCTTCGGGGTGAACAGCAGCTCGGCTCACTCTGTAACAAACAGAATAAAATATTACAAAATGTAAGAGTTACAAAGAGAGTCTCTTTATGCTGTTATCTGAAAATGTGAAGTAATGCCTCGCTGGATGCTAAATTTCACTGGATTCAGACGATTAATCTGTTGATGTGTCTCCTCTGCAGGCTCCCCTGACTCTCTTTTAATGCACACCAAAACACACAGGGAGGTTTTACATTTTTAATGCATGAGCAGCTCTAAGATGGAGACTGATAGCAGAAGTTTATGGTAAAAACAGCATGACTACATGATAATAAGTTGTATTTTTCTTCCTATTTGCAGCTGAAGCGAGGCTGTAACTCGGCACACCGCTGCACCTCTCCCATCAGTTCACCCTGAGTGCTGCGCTGGGTGCTTCGCAGCCTCTTCAGGGTTGTTTTTCAAATCATCCGATCATAGATCATCCCGGAGCATAGCCCCTTTCTCACTTTCTGTCTCGCCCACATCCTCCTCTTCCTCCATCACAGTCATTATGATCCATTCCAGGAGTCAGTAAACATCCAGAGCTGCGTTCAACAGGCTCAAACAAAAACGCTTTTATTAATTTGAGCTGCTGGAGGAGGCAGAGCGACCGCCGCGCCAACAAAACACTCTGCTCCGAGTAAAAAACTGGTGCCATGGCAACCTCTGGAGCACAGCATGCAAATCTCCATAGCAACCTTTGTCTGTTTGTGTGCGCGCATGTGTGTGTGCATGTGTGTGTGTGTGTGTAAGATAGAGACAGTAGGGAGAAAAACAGAGAGGTAATGAGTGAAAGACATCGAGACCAATGACTGTCAGAAGTGCAGCAAACAACAAGAGTTTCCTCACAACAAACATCTCAAAGGCCTCTCATCACTTCATTTTCATCCTCAGCTTCAGTTTTGCCAGTTGGTCTTGATGGATGGACTTCTTAAAGTCTCAAACAAAAGCAGTCAATGACATGTCATCAACTATGTTTACATGGACAAAATATTCTGGCTCAGTAGAACAATATTCCTACTGAGCTGTTTACATGACTAATGAAAATGAATATTCTGCTAATCTTCCCGTTTAGCATCACAGTTTACCAGCCGTGGTGAACTTGTTGGACCGTGCGAACAAAGTCTCCTTCTTGTATTCCTTTAACCTCCTTTTTGAAACGATGGCTTTGAGATATTTGTACCAGACTCAATAGCAAAACGTGATCGTGCCTCTGAAGTAGTGACAATATGCAACACTCTTCCATGAGGTTTACAGTCTGCAGTCTCTTCAGAAACTGTTAAAAACAACTGAAGCCCAATCTTTTCAAAGTTGCTTTTGTCCCACCTTAAAGGAGAAGTCCGGTATTTTGCACTTTGAGCCCCATTTCTGGGTTGTTTATGATGAAACAGAGTGGTTTAGACCCAAATAACACTGCTGCCTATGGCCATGTGTGAACCTGTCCTAAAATTCCCCTAAACGTTCGTTTTCAAAGCCATGAAACTCGCCGAGTGGTCAGTGGTGTTCGTTGGTTTGCAATGTAATGTGACACAGAGAAGAAGCAGGAGAAGAAGATTAGGGTTGTGTTCAAAGGCATCATGCTGTGAAGGTTGTTCACAAGCGAGTAAACCATCGTGCAGTTGTTTAAACTTATTATAAAACTTTTCCATTCATTCTCGGTCTTCCTCCAGGAGCACACACAGCACTGTGGAGCCGGCACTTTCACTGAGCTAAAAGACTACAGTGGCTACAACCTTGCCGTAAACCGTTTCCAGTGGTGTATTACCACGAATGAACAATGAGACTTAAAACCAATGGATTACAAAAAATGTCAAATAAAGTTTGCTACGATTTTTATGTCAGACCATCAACGAACACCACTGACCACTCGGCGAGTTTCATGGCTTTGAAAACAAACATTTAGGGTGGTTTTAGGACAGGTTCACACATGGCCATAGGCAGCAGTGTTAAGCCAGGCAGGGGAAAGACAAATTCTCCGAAAATAAGCAGTCGTCACTATTTTGGTCTTAGCCATTCATTTCATCATAAATGACCCAGTAATGGGGCTCAAAGTGCAAAATACTTGTCTAATGCTTGTTCCTTGGAGTGTTTCTTTTTGGGTCCTCAGTAGCCTGTGTTTGCTCTATGTCCTTATGTCCTATGTCCTTATGGTCCTTTCTTTTACTTTCTTTTTGTTGCATTGTTTTAGTTGTTAAATTGCCTTTGTTTTTATTGATTGCATGTTTTGTTGTTTGATTGTTTCATTTTATTTTGTGAAGTGCTTTGTTAATTTTACTTCTGTGGAAGTTACTATATCAAATAAGTCATATTATTATTATTATTATTATTATTATTATTATTATTATTATTATTATTATTATCATTATTATATTCAAAAACCTGTTGATTTCCAAATCTTTCCCAAAGTTTGTCCTTCTGACCAGAAATATGGGCTTTTCTTTTGGACGTGCGTCTTTACACCAGCCTTCAAACTGTTGGCTAGTTTATTTGTGTACATCACAAGCAGGCAAGAGGCCATTTGTTGCAAACTGCAGTAAAATCCCAAACTGGTCTGCATCACTGTGCTGTATACATGTCTGAATAATACCAACATATATCCCACATGGACTAATCTGAAAATGCTGCATTCATAAAAAGGCTGTATTTTGAATAATAGCACGCATGTAAATGTAGGCAGTGTTACCAGGGAACAGTTTCTGAAGGAGATGTTGCTTTTGAGAGCACTGGGAATGAATATTTTTCAGTTAGTCGATCCAGCGCTTTGGTCCAGACAGAAATATCTCATGAACTGTATGATGAATTATCATGACATATACAGAGACTCCTGGTCACTAGATGATGAGTCCTGTCGACTTCAGTGATCCTCGGACAGATAATGGCTGAGACTTAGAGATGGGGTGAGGAGCTCAGACATCAGGAGGGAGCTCGGAGTAGAAGTGCTGCTCCTCCACGTTGAAAGGGGTCAGCTGAGGTCACCTGAGCACCTCCTGTAAGAGGTTTTCCAGACATGTCCAGCAGGTAGGAGCAGACCCTGAACATGCCGAAGGGATTATATATCTAATCTGGCCTGGGAACACCTCGGGCTCCTCCAGGAGCTGGAAAGCGTTGCTGGGGAGAGGGACGTCTGGAGTGCTTTACTCAGCCTGCTGCCTCCGCAACTCAGCCCAGGATAGGCGGTTTAAAATGTATGAACGGAGGGAATTAAAACTCTTCTTATATCTACAGCGTGATATATTTTCTTCCTCTGTGCCATAGGGCTTATTATCTTATTTGCTCCTCTTTGTCTGTCTAAACGTTTCATTACAGTAAACCTGGAAACATTCTTCCCAACAGTTCTCTATAAATCATGTTTATTGATGTACATTAAAAGTTCTTTTGTCATGACTTCTGTCTGCTGCCTTCACCGGATGTTTCTAATTGCCTCCAGTCTTTCAGAGACACTGCTGTGACCTGCAGCTATTAATTTTTCAATCAGTGTTTCTCATTTGCATCCAACAGGAGGTGTTAATGAACGGAGCTCACCGCTGTGTGTATGAGACCGCTCGCTGGGTCTCCATCTCTGCAAACAATCACACACCACTTTGTCCTCGCTGGGGCTGCAGTGATATGACTCGGTGATGTCGGTGACTGCGTTTGAAAACCAGCTGGGTGCGTCAGTGTTCTGCCTGACTGGAGTCTTAAACAGACCATGTTTCCTCATAAAGCGATGAGTTTTTGCTCTGCGATACAGCAGTACGCAGATGTTTGTCAGACAGTTTCTGCAGCAGTCAACAGGTGGAGTTGTGCCCAAACAGCAGCACATCCCTCCTAATGTGTCTCACTGAGGGAGAATGTTTTGGTTTGGAGGCTGGAGGGGCAGACAGCATGTCATCTGCTCCATCCTGTGGGCGTCCTCGTGAACAGTGGCACTGATAACATTATATGAAACACAGTTTAAGCTGCATTTATTTTGTAATGCATACGTACTGAGAGATTGTTACACTGCTAGTCTGTATAACGCTTCCTATTGAATATTAGAAAATTAATTCTCTTTCTGTACAAATAACACTTTTTTTTTTTTGTGACTTGTTGTGACAGGTTTGTCAATGTAAAATTGAAAAGTAATTTTTGAGGTTAACATTGTGGTTCTTTGAAATGGTAGACATTAAAGGAGAACTAATGTTTTTTTCAACCTGGGCCCTATTTTCCGATCTACTTTTGTCTAAATGAGTGACAGGATGTTCAGTATTTGACATTTCTCCAGTATGAAGCTAGAGCTGACCTGCCTGCAGCCTGTGAGTGTGCGCTATATTAAATAATAGGGCACTCAGACAGCGTCAAACAACGTCAAAATACGTCCACTAAAAGTGCATTTTTTTCCACACAGATAGGCTCGAAATGTTAGTATAATTATCCGACAACATAATGGAAAGGAGAAATGAACGTCTGTTACCTTTAGCTGGATTCAGACATGTTCCTTCTCAAGAGGTACATCTCTGATCAGTCCACAGCAAAGCCCAGTATGATGTTCTATGTGAAATATTCTTTGCATGGCAGGTTGTTTATGTTTACACACACACACACACACACACACACACACATACACACAGAAACATACAGAAAAACACTCCACCGCCATCAAAAGCTCTTGAGTTGAGATGTGAAGCCTGAAAGCAAAATTCAGGCCATGTCTCCATCTCTTTGATTCTGCCCCGCCACTCTCTCTTTTCATCCGAAGGCCCTCTACAGTCCAGATGCGTTCTTCAGGGAGGATATTCCGTCCTGTCAACTTCCATTATACCTCGACACACACACTGTTGGAGGCACACGTGACACTGAGAGTGATGCTTTTATCTCCCAACAGCAGGAGCTGAAGGAGCCATTAAGACGGAGCTCGCCGGTCTATCAGGCTGGCTAACACAAGATCTGCAGCACACCTCCAGCAGCAGCAATCAGCCGGCTCCATCAACATCCTCCTGCTCCATCAGCGTCCTCCTTCAGGCTGTTCAGAGACCTTTCCGTTCAGCTGAGGATGGAAAACAATATGTAGGTTTGCACCACCAGGCAGAAACTTCCTCCTACAAAGAATACAGAGTTTTATGGTTATTTCCTTGAGCCCTCAAAACGGCAACAATAAACTGCACAATACATCAAAGCAGAATTATTTTGTTCTTTCCTGGACAGGTTTGAAGATGTGGACACTCAACACCAGCATGATATAATACAAAGTGGAAACTTTATATTTTCTCTGTGGCCATATTTCATGTTCAAAGACACTTTATGAATATATTTATGTAATTCCAGCATCTCTAATACAACCTCTGGGGGTCCTGGTCCTTTCTCTAGTCGTGCTCTGTCTCTGGGTCAGAAGGCAAAAAACTGGCTGAATCTGCATGTCTGAACTAGAACAGGTGGTGTCCTCAAGAAGACCTGAACATACAGCTGTCAGATCATACAGCTAATATTGGAATTTTTGCCGAATTTCAAGAGGAATAGAAACTGAACACATGCACGCTGGGATAGCCTCCCATGGCCTGACTGCTCGTGGAGCTCAGGGACTGCTCTATATTTATTAGAGAAAGGGGGTGGCTGAGGTGTGAGTTTATTTATTTATTTATTTATTTATTTCACTTGACCCTCCCTGAAGCTACAAATATTTCTCCTTGAGCCTTCCTAAGTGACTGGGGGAAAATGCATGACATTCCCTTGACACCAAATGCAGGTATTGGAGCCAATGCAACAAGCAAACTGCACAGAGGGAGTGAGAGTTGTCACCAAAGCAAGCAGCTCATAGGAGCCTAACTGCTGTAAAATGTATGTGGGATGCCAATTTGTCCTGTAGGGGTCACTGTTCTGTCATGGGCATCTGTCAATACAGGCACAGATCATTTGTTCAGGGACAGCTGTTGCCAGACGGAGGAGCACATAAAGGTTTTTGACCACAACACTGGGCCATGTTGAGCCAGGTGTACGCTGCTAAATGTTGTTTTAGATTTATGGACGCTTGTATCTTTTTCACTGAAGTCTACAATGGTGAGAAATTAATTATGCATCAAAGACAAGAAGAAGAAATAGGACTCTTTGTTTTCACTTGATGAACAGCAGTTGTTGATGGCAGGCGAACGTGTCAGTTAGTAGCCTGTCTGCAGCCCCCTCAGTGGTTCAAGTTTAGGCTTTGTCGCTACGCAGCTAATATCTTCCGAAAAATGCAAATCCTTCGTCACACAAACTGCAAATGCAATTCAGCAGAATATTGGTGCATGACAGCCACACCAAACAAACAAACATGGTATTTCACCATAATTACTCTGGTGTGTCCGTGTAACAGCCCCAGGAGATTGTTGTTTCTATAATCTTGTATGTATTAATCTGAAATAATAGGTCGAACATTCACTCTATTTGCAGCAGAAAGCTGGTCTTCAGTCTCCTGTCAACGTTATGTCGCCTTAGGTGTGGTGCAAACATAGTATTTGACTGGAGATATGCTCGAATTTACCCCGTAATTTTCCCGTAATGGCTGTAGGAGACAGTTGTTTGCATAACCCTTTACATCAATCTAAAATAAAACCCATGATATTTTGAACATTCATTAATTTTGAAGCAGAGCGCAAAGGCTTCTGTCTTTTGTCATTACGTAGTAAGCTTGCAATGATGTCATTACACTACATTACGTGTGGTGAAAACCACGCAAAAAGCCAGTGGCACCAGAAGAATGAATGATGAGTCATTGCAACACCTTTTTGTCCTGCTTAGAAAAATGAGCACATTGTTCAAGTAACTTATAGAGTGTTAAGAAATATTTTCTTCATGTTTCTACATTTAAAAATCTAAATCTGTAAAAATGTCAAATTTTTTTTTTTTTTTTTAATGACACAATTTCAATACTTTAATCAATTATTATGATTAATTGACTTGCAAAACCTTTTAGTTTACATTGTACTTCTTTTAGGTTTATGAAGCATTTGAGAATATTCCAAGAAATGACATCACAAAAAGCAAAAATGCCAGTGTAGGTATTGGTGGACCATTTCTGTTGCAGAGTTTAAAGGATGAAAATAAATATAAAATAAAGACATTTAAAGTTGTATGTTCCTCCCCTAAGCTAAAATAAAAACTTAAGTCCCTCCCCATTGCTTAAAATATTGTCTCCCCCATTTTGCACCACCCCTCAGAAGTAACAAACAGTTCCTTAATGACGACAACACTTCCTGATATTTTTCTCTGGCAGTATTGAAAGAAATCTGACTTCCTGATCGAGGTGCGAGTTCGGCCCGACAGCCACAGACCCTGGAGTCATTTAACATGATTGCACATGCAAAGGCCTGGGTTGCATCACTCATCCTCTCTGGCTGCTGCGGTCCAATTTTCAATTTTTCAGAAATTCACTTTAGAGTCATTAGGAATGTCTGGATGTGAAATCAGCGCTGCCATCCTGCAGATCAGACTTTGAAGTCTTCATTAGCAAACGGCTCAGATAGGCCAGACTGCACTGGAGTGAACTCTTCTCTCTGTCCTTGAATAAGACCAACATTCAGTTTATCTCCCTCCATCATCCATTCATAAGTTGTGCTTCATTAAGCGCTCGGCGTCCTGGCTACACTTTTATTTACTGAATAACATTTCACAGTGACAGATATAGACACAAGGCAGCTGAGCATCATTTAGACAGAGTCATCCTCTCATGGCTGTTTGTACTGATGTGACCCACTTTGATATGTGAATGTTTCATATCTTCAGACGACACTGAAACACAACCAGCCAAAAACAGAAGCATGAAATTTATATGTGTTTCTGGAGCTGCAGCTGGTCTGCAGAGGACAGAGCTCAGACACACCCAGGCATCAACATGCCCACACCGCCTCCAACAACACATTAGAAAACTCCCACATGAAGATGCTTCTGGAAAACATGCTCGATAATGTGAATAAATCATGACTTTGAATATTTGGTTCATACACATATGGGTTCTTTGGTTGCAGGCAGAACGGAGTTTTAAATCCACAAACGTTCCTCAATAATGGAGCCACTGTGATGACACAAACAGTCTCATTAGCTGAATGATTTTGCAGTTAGTTGAGGGATGTGTTTTGTAGCTAAGCAGCCCTCTGCAGATTAGCTGTCTTACATTTGTGCTGCAAAACTTCCACCGAACATGGTCAGATTAGCAGTTTGCAAATGTCATCAATCACTGTCCTTTTCCTGCTAAGCATGCTAACACACTGACACGTGTACATTGAACCTGTTAGCATGGTAACGTGTCGTTTGCTTCAGTGTTGAAGGTTCAAGGTTCAGTTTCTTGTCATTCAAATATGTTAAAAACATGAGGGAACAAAATTCTGTACTCACATCCAGCAACGTGCAGAATAAATAACATTTTAAGATAGACCTAAAATAAATATGTCAAATAAAAATGTCAAATATTATTTCTTTTTTTTTTTTTTTTTTTAGATTTTTGGTTGTTGGGATATTTATCTTTAAATTTAAACTTTTTTGTCAGTCTTTTTATTTTTTTTTTTATTTTTTAGTTATTTAACTTTCTTTTAAAAATCTGCTTATATAATATAATACAAAAATAATACTAATATTTTTTCACAGTTTTTCAGGGATTTTACCAACATATCTATAGATACTTATTTATTTTTTTGTTGTTGTTGTTGGTGGTTATCTGTCTGTGATGGCCCCCCCTGTTCCTGAAGGCATCACAGGAGCGCAGCAGCTGATCCGGAGCACCTGGGCTGAGGGCACCTGGGGGACTGAAGCCCAGCTCCAGTGCTGGACTCATCCCCTCCGGCGTCGGCATATTTTTGGCCTTTCGTCTTTGAAAACACAAGTTCTGCCCCCTTTGCAAGCTAGCTGCTATCACATTAGCCTCCATGTCACAACGTTTATTCTTTCCACTGAAACATCAGTTCTTTTTACACAGAGGTCGTCCTCAATGAAGTCCCTTCTTTATGCCGCCTTTGCAGTGTGTGATTTTAGACAGCATGCTGGCATCTGTTGCTCTGGTCTTTTCAGCACTGTTGCTGCCTTTGATGCTGCCTTAAAGGGGAAATAACTCTGTCTCCGATTCCAAGATTGTACCTTTTTATTCAGAACGGTGTGGCGGCACAACAATGTCACATTCCTGCCTTGGAGAGGCAGTGTAAAAAGGGTATTTCATGGAGTTTGGTGCCCACATTGTAAATGAAATACCTGTCTAATGTCAAACCCAGTATAGTTTGAACTCTGATTTAAAAAAGGCCTCATAGTTGGGCTTGCGGTGTTAAAAGTACCAGAAAACAACAGTCTTCACATGAGCAGACATTAACCTTCACAGTTAAATGAATGTAGACTTGATGTGTTTGTATGGCCTGTATAGAATGGACGCCAGTCAGAGCTGCAGCTGAGCGTCAGTTTGCTTTTACCTCCACCTCACGTGTGTGTGGGCGGTGGGTTAATGGCTCCTCTGTGCTCCTGTGAAGATAACAATAACCAACAATATGAGAAAAGAGAGAGCTTGAATGTGATTTGTGCCGAGGGTAAATGGAGTTTATTTATGTTTATCCTCCACTAGCCCCGTGGTAATGACATCCCTGGAAAGGAATCAGGCTTCAGGGAATGGATGCAGCCAGCAGAGGCCTCTCACACATACAGTCAAGTGTGTGTGTGTGTGGTGTGTGCGTGTGTGTGTGTGTGTGTGTGTGCGGTGTGTGCGTGTGTTTTTGCATTTATTTAGAGAGAAGAGGAGGTGGGTGGAGTGGAGCTCCTGCAGGTATCCTCTCTGGAATAGTGATGAAGGAGAAATGGAAGACGTGTGTGCACATGTTCACTGACTGTTTGTTCTTACAGGTAACCAATATTTCCTGTAACCGTGCGTGTGTGTGTGTGTGTGTGTGTGTGTGTGTGTGTGTGTGTGCGGTGAACATGCTCAGACCTTTCTCCTCATGTATTCAGATGTTATCACCTCCATCACCACACTGAGCTGTTGAGCTCCAGCTGTCTGACTGACTCTCCTTTGTCTCTCTCGTGCAGAAAGTCAAGATTAAACATCACATGTTAATCATATTCCTGTCACATCACGGCTCAGTGCTCACTGCTGTGATGAGACAAAAACACCTGATGGCTGAGTGTGGGCGACAAACACAGTCTGCCATCTAGTGGGTAGAAGTGGTACAGCAGGTTACAGTTTGTCTCTGTTGAATACACAACAAATTAAACTATGAAAAGTTGGAGCCTCAGTATCAACAACAGGACTCCAGACTGGTTTCTTGGCCAAAACAACACTGGTCTTTGCCACGTTCTTGACTGTGCTTGATTATGGGATGTATTCACACCCAGTGTTTGCATGCGCTGGGCTCTGTGTACCATAATGCAGTGAGATTTATTACCATCTGTAAGCCCCTAATTCATCACTGTATCTTGTCTGCTCAGGTTGGCTGGCTCTCTTTACAATTTCTCAGGCTTCTTCATCTGCATTCTCTTATTTACCAAGCTGCTCTTGGCCTTCTTCTGCATATTTATGTGTGTACATTAAGCAAAAAAATTAAAATGGCTCTGCTCTCCATCTACAAAATGTGTTTTTTATTGTCTGTATCGAGGGTAATTACTGAGTTTGGCAAGCGTGCATTTATGTCTGCAGCTCCTCATGTGGAATCTTCTGCAGAAGGATTTAGAGTTGCACTGTTGTTCCTCTTGGTTGTTTCAAAGCACTGCTGCAGGATTTTTGTACTCAATCTTCTATATGCCAATGTCAGGGTGTATCTTAGCTGGTCTTTAAAATCATGTGTAGTTGCCCTTTTTTGTGTTTTTATGGCTCACTTCTTGTATATATTAACATAATTTATGGCCTTTCTTTGTAGTAATCTTATTTTGTGTTTTATGTCCTCTTGAGACTTCCTGTTGTCCTCCATGTAAAAGCAAGATGGCAGCCATCTCTTGCCAAGTCAGTCTGCAAAAATGGTAAAGGTTCAAAATCTGATCACTTTTTATGGTTGAAACTTGTTTATTTATGAATAATATTCATGTAGTTTGATATGGCAACAGATTTGACCAATTTTAGCAACAGTAACAAGATAAGATGCTGTTAATTAGTAAGTACTCGTTTGAGGACACTGGGACTTAATTATTGTTGACAACGTTTAGTTTTCAATGCTTATGGGATCCTACTGATCCCAAATAGCAAGGAGAAACTAAAAAATCATACCAAACAAAAGCTTTTGTAAATTCTGTATTCTTGCTCTTTGCTGTCTGTAACTTATGTCACTGCCTGTCTCGGCCAGGACACTCTTGAAAATAGAGATTTTTAATCTCAAGGGGTTTAAATAAAGGTTAAATAACTAAAAATTAATAATAATAAAAAAATGCCACTGCTTAAACACAAATAGAATTTTAAAGCACTTCTTTGCTCTGAGCTCAAATCTATGGACATCAAACAGTCCAGTCATGTGTCAGAGTATAAAAGAAGCCTAAAGCATGAAAAACATTTCTTTTGCAGTCAGTTCTGTCTCCTGAACATTTACTGTTTTAGAGTAATAAACAAATGTTTGCTTTGTTACCTTTTGTATTTGAGCACTGATTTCGTCATCACATCCTCAGAAAGACCATCTAAACATTTCCTTATTGTAGCGTTTCTCATTTTACTTCAATATTTGTGTATTGTCAGAATCAGTGTTGCAGTAAATGAGTTTACAGTTTGACTCTGGAAGGCTGGGTTCTTCGTTTCAGCCCAACTGGAGCTCATTGGAAAGATAAATGTGCATTTACTGATACACTGATTGCATCAGTGCAACATTTAGTTGCTATATTCACAGCCATGACAATACTTTATATTATATATACAAAAAAAATGCAGCCTGGTTTGAGACAAGATACCAAACCTTCAGGGAGCAAAAGAAAACTACGCAATTTTATACATTTGAATATGTAACATGGCCTCATGAAGCCAGAACACATCAGCAGTGTTTTGTTGGTGTTGTAATCCTCTCACACCAGAGTTTAATTGACTGCTCAGCTGAACATGCTATAGGAGCTGCTCTAAGCTGCATAAAGGATCAGGCGTTGTTGCAAAGATAAGGCCAGGAGAATCATAAAGCATCGCAGCCAGTCTGATAACTGCTTCTCACTCTGCTGAGGTCAGGAAGAAGGAACCGATTACACCAGGCAGCACTGAGGGGCTCAGGAGGAGCTTCTGCCCTCAGGACACAAGGATACTGAATCATCACCGCCCACTATTATATTTATTATTACAGCCTTTTTTAATGCACAATCAAAGGAACTGATGGGATTACATTTCACTGCAATTATATCTTATATGATTTTATGTGACAAATTAATGTATTAACTGATTGATACATTTACTTTTAATACTTTCAGTACATTTTTAAATGCTCCTCGTATTTTTTATTTTATTTTACGCTGTGATATTTCTACTTTTATTTTACTAGTAAAAACTTATCTCAATACATTGTCAACCACTGACCATGATAACTGAAGTGCACCAGTCAGAGATGTACATAGAGACAGTGCAGGCAATGTGGGTGCACCGGGGCCCGTGAGGTGGGGGCCCATAGAAAGAGTCGGCCCTTCAACAATGTGCTGGGTGGAGAATGGGCCATTTTGAATTATTGCTACGTTGAAAATATGTGTATGTTCAAAGTAGAACTCTCATCAAATTAAAAACAGTGTCATTTGCCATTTTTTGCCGTTGAAAAAATCAAACCTGTCTCTGTCATGTTTATTTTGTCTTTATTTGTAAAACAATCAAAAGCATCTGTAACAAATTCATATGACTATTCTACAACTATAAATCAAGTACTAAAACTGTTAAATCAAATTAATAATTTCCCAATTTCTTTGGTATTTTTTTGCTATATACAGATATGCAATGATGATTTCTGGGTAATATATATGTTGATGGTACCCACTGACACGACGATATGTGCACGATAGTATACACTAGGTCCCGTCATAATAGCGTGCACTACCACACTCTTACTGATCATTACGTGGATTACTTTTTTAAAATTTATTGATTAAATCTTCTGGTCTGAAATATCTTTGCTATCACAGCCCAAAACTCAGATGACGTTTGTGCAAACCACAGATACGCTACATTTGCATATCATTACACCGCAGATACATTGGAACTTTAAATTTCAGCAGTGTTGTGGTTAATGTGTGGTTAGGTTTAGGCAAAAAAAAACCACCTGCTTATGGTGATTAAAAGATCCTGTTTTGGCTTGAAACACCCAGTTTGGGGGGCAGAAACTTGACAATGCTGGGAAGTATGTGAGGCCACCCAAGTCCATGAGCTAATGACAAGACAGAGAGACTACAGTCGTGCTGGCGGCTCTGTGAGGCTGCACTCAGCCACAGCGGTGCTTTGAGTCAAATATCAGGTTTTAAGTCTTTGTCATGTAATGAACAACAATTACAGCAGAGCAGTCGGTGGCAATTAAGTTCATGGTTTCTCAGCCAAACAATGTTACCACGAAATGTAAAAAAAAAACCCATGTGAACATGCTCACAGTGTCGTGAAGATGTTCAGAGGATGTAATGTTTCTGTGTTCATCAGATTAGTTCATTTACTTATTAGCACTTGACGCTTGACGTGACTGTCTGAGCTGCATTTCATCCAGTAGCTGTCGAGATGTTTCACTCCAAACCACAAATATCAACCTCATGGTCTGTCTAGGGGAAAAGTCATTAACAGTGTGTGTGCAGGGGCTTTAAAGTGTGTATGTCAATGAGAAAAAGTCAACATAGTTTCCTCTAAAATGCTGAACAGACAGCCTGACATGACCCTGCATGTGATCTCATGCTTCTCACAAGGTGGTGCTAAAGTTTTAAGTCACTGAATATACTGCTGGTAAAGAACTGTGATCTGATTCTGCTCATGTGCTCAAGTTCAAAGTGATTTACTATTAAATGCACAAAAATTACAGAAGCAGACATTGCCTTTGAAAATCAGGGTCTTCTCCAGGGCTTCCTCCAAAAATGATTAAATTTGCATAAAAAAGAAGATCATACATGCAAAAACAGAATGAGAATGTAAGATATAACATGGTGCAAATTAAATATACAGTAGGGATACAATGTAAGATGAATAATGAAATAAAGTAATATAAATGTGTGAATTTATGTGCTGAAAAATCCCATAAAGAAAGGAGGCGCAGCTCATCATGACAGCTTCGACAGCTTCATGTGATTTTACGCCATGTGAAACTGCTCTACTTAGTGTTTTTACTGGTTTTAATTAGTGTGTCTCTTTGTTTTGGAGGAGGAGACCTCAGCAAAAACCTCCTGAACAATGAACACTGAAGGAACTCTGACCAGGAGAAGTTTCAGCCGGTTGCAGTCTGCAGTCCTCACCACTAGATGCTGCTACATCCCTCTAAATCTTACACACTGCTTCTTTAAAATAAATCAGTGGTCTGGGATTAATTTTCATTAGCTAAAAAGTCTTAATTCAGCTTGGAATTAATAAAATCAAAATATTTTTTCACCACAGCCTTCAAGG
Organism: Epinephelus cyanopodus; assembly: GCA_026686955.1. Lineage (NCBI taxonomy): Eukaryota > Metazoa > Chordata > Actinopteri > Perciformes > Serranidae > Epinephelus > Epinephelus cyanopodus. The sequence goes on along the minus strand of CM048927.1, from coordinate 36,905,329 downwards.
ACTCTGTATTTATATTATCCTCAACTTTTTCCTTTTTAAAGATGCCTCCAAAATTCATCAACACATATTTTAAATGTCAGTTTGAGTTTTTTCTTTTAATTCATGAACTCAGTTATTTTCTCAGACCTGTGCATCCATCCTGCTTCATGTTCTGACCAGTTTGTGCCAGCAGGTGGCGCTGCTGTCTATGGTTTATCCTCCACAATCACCATGCGCACAGATAGTAACAACAGAGAAAGAAATAAGGGTGTAACTCCTCCGGATCCAACACGTTTTATACTTTTATTCCCTTTGAATTATTTGGTGAGGGGGAGAAAATCAAACCAACAAAGAAACTTATGTATTTTATTATTTTATTTCTAGGACAAATATGTCCTTGATGTGTTTTTATGAACCAAACGCTGCACGTGAAGTTTGTACTTGAGTGTGTGAGAAGGAGCCGGACCACAGCAGCTCGTGAGGACGCGCGCTGCCTCATTGGCACATGTCCCGGCGGGGTGGAGCGTAGCGGGGCCGCCTCTTGTTTTGCGGTCTTGTTTTGTCAGCCTCACAACAGAGCAGCTGCAGCGGCCGTCCGGAGAGCAGCAGCCCGACACCAGCCGGTCAACGAGTCACTGGACGTTATTATTCCCGGTTGGATCACGGGAGCAGGGCGCAGCCAGCAGCCGGAGGGCTGAATCTTTCTGTGCGCAGCTTCCACAGGGAGTGTTTGATCCTGAGCAGAGGATACAGAAGGCTGCTGCTGCTGTGGGCTGCTGAAGGTTGAGATCACCGTTGTCCTTCTCAGCGCTGACACCGTCCACTGTGTCCCGAAGGAGCATTTTAACTGTGGAGCTTCTTCGTGGCCAAATGGATGTGAGTGCGTGAGGAGAATACTAATGAACGGCGCGCTGCGTCCTGCCGAGGCGCACCGCGTCCCCCGCTGCTGCTGAGGGCCACAGCAGAGCCGATCAGTCATCCGGAGCGCACCGGGGCCTGCGCACCACCTCAGCTTCTGCACGGGAGTTAATGAGCGGGATCTGAGCACCGGAGCTGTTTTATTTCCGAAACCAGGAGGTGGATAAAAAACCCTGCAGCAGCTGCAGAAAGGAAAAATGGGCAACAGCTTCTCCAACATCTCTGCCTTCCAGTCCCTGCACATCGTCATGCTGGGTCTGGACTCAGCTGGGAAGACCACAGTTCTGTACAGACTCAAATTTAACGAGTTTGTCAACACGGTCCCGACGATCGGCTTCAACACGGAGAAGATCAAGCTGAGTAACGGCACCGCGAAGGGCATCAGCTGTCATTTCTGGGACGTGGGAGGCCAGGAGAAGCTGAGGCCGCTGTGGAAGTCCTACAGCCGGTGCACCGATGGGATCATATACGTTGTGGACTCTGTGGACGTTGACAGGCTGGAGGAGGCCAAGACTGAGCTGCACAAAGTCACCAAGTTTGCGGAGAACCAGGGCACGCCGCTGCTGGTCATCGCCAACAAGCAGGACCTGCCCAAATCTCTGCCGGTGGCGGATATAGAGAAGCAGCTGGCTCTGCACGAGCTCACCCCCTCCACCACCTATCACATCCAACCTGCGTGCGCTATAATAGGCGAGGGGCTCCACGAGGGCATGGACAAACTGTATGAAATGATCCTGAAGAGGAGGAAATCCCTAAAGCAGAAGAAGAAGCGGTAACAGTAACAGCAGCTGGCTCTGTGGACAGTGTTTGAATGAACTGGAAGGAGCTGCCAGTGTTGCCCTGAACACGTTTACTTTGCAGTGATTTTATTCTCCTCAGTTTGGATTAAAGCTGTTTGACGCTGTGAAGCTCTGCTGAATGACGCCTCTGCACACTGGAGGCTGCAGGATATACAACACACAATAACCAAAAAGACACATTTTAGAGAAGAAACTTGAAATGACTCTTCAGATCTACAGCATGGAGGAAGAGAAACGGGCTGGCCCGTTCATCTGCTGCTTTATATCCTTGACTCTGAACACAGTTTGACTCTGAAGAAGAAGCTCACTGAGGACTTTTATAGCATCATAGTTTTTATTTCCACCCACAGGAGGTCTGCTGTGGGGACACGTTTGATTTTGCACGTGGCTCGGGTCACTTGTGCCCCCTGCTCTTTATTATTTTTTTTTTCCTTTTGGAGATCAGACATCTGTAGTTTGAGTCTGGATGTCACGCTGACTGTTTCTTTGGGAGCATTGAAGTAGCCTTTCCTCTGTGTGGTGGACTGGAGGAGGACATAGTGTCCACTACTTTGCACTTTTCATTTCCTAACAGACAGTAGAGAACTACACTGTATTCATAGAGGAGCAGATCCAGGTGGTTTATGTACTAAGAAGCCAAAATTGAAGTATTTTTTGAATATTAAAAGATTTAAAATCCATGATTTGGGTGGCTGTTGTTCATTCACATGATGTGGTTGAAGGAGTGGTGATGTGAGATAATACAAACAACAGGGCTTTATAAAGATGTGTGAACTTTTGACCTGGTTGATGTCTTTATTCAGATCCTCACAGGTGTGGATCAAAGGGAGGTCAAAGGTCGCAAAGTTCAGAGAGCCTGCAGGAGGTTAAATGAGAGGAAACCCTTCTGGTGTATGAAGATGTTTTAAAAGAACAAGGCCTGAGCACAGAGTTGTGTTTGAGTCTTCGGCACATGAAGTGAACATTTCGAGCACAGCCGGAGCTCGTTTGGGAAATTTATGGATCTGCATTGCAGTGCTGAATTTTCTGCTTCACAACAGTGTTTACAGCAGCAACTAGTGCTCCAATGGGACCAGTGCTCACCAGTACGTTAGATTACTGTCCTGAGTGCAGTTAATTATAACTCACCACTCTCTTAGCTCATTTTATAGAAACATTTTTGGATGAAATGGGCCTGTTTGCTCCCACAGCTGCTGTGTGGAGTACAGTGTGAGCTCTGCTTTAGTCAGAAAGTTGCTGAATAAGAGTTTCTGCTCATGAATTATAATTACTTTGATTATTGATTAATCTGCCAGTTTTTTCTCCATGAAGCGACTCTGGTCCATAAAGTGCCTGAAAATAGCTGAACTGCACATCAGAAATTTCCCTAAGGCTCAAACTGACATATCCAAATGTCTTGTTTTGTCTTAGCAACAAACCAAAACACAGAAGGTATTTAACTCAGCAACTATTCACAATTAGAAAGATGGACTCAATTTTATCTTCTTTAGAAAACAAATAACTTGAATGATAAATGGATTATCAAAGGAATTGATTAATTGTTTGAGTTTTAATTTGTGCTCCACAGAGTTTTTTTACAGCTATTCAGGCTCTGGCAGTAAATGTGTCTGATAGGTTCAATGACTGACTTCTTATTTTGTGTTACAATCAACAAATTTAAAATGTGACACTTTGTTTTTGCTTCCATTTTTCACAGGTTCAAATTGCAGATCTAAGACTTTTTCCATGCACACAAAAGTCTAGTATCTCTTAAATCTTAGGCCCAACTGTGTAGTAAAGATGCTGTTTAATCAGCATCCTGATGCCACACCTGTCAGGTGGATGGGGTATTTTGGAAAAGGAGAAGTGCTCACTAGCTTAGATTTTAATAAATTTAAGACTGAAATTTGAGGGAATTGAGAGTCTTGTGTGTGCAAAAAAACAGTCGTAGATCTTTAACTTAAACCTGAGATAAATGAGAGCAAATCAAAAACATGCAACAACAAAAGTGTTCGCTTCTCCCAGGTTGTGGACAGTAACTAAGTACATTCAGTGTTTCCATCTTGTGTTACTTTACACTTCTGCTACAGTCATATGGGTTACTGTACAGGCCTCTTAGGCCCAGGGGCCCAAAGTGTTAAGCCCCCCCCCCCCCCAACCTTCATCTGCAAAATGTTCCTGAGATCAACATGTACTGACTGCGACCAGCAAGACTTAAAATGAAACACTAAATAAACCTCAAAGAGACACAAACTACAGAGATGCAAAACAATTTAAAAAAGTGTCAAAACCAGCACAAAGTCTGTGTGTCTTGCTCCTGTGTAACAGAGGGGTTGGGGCCTCCTGCATGTCTGGGCCCAGGGGCCACTTCTCTCATAACTCAGATCAGAGAGATAGTGTATTTATCTGACTGCTGTGGTTACATTTCAGATTAAGATTTATCAGCTGCATCGCCAAAGATTAAAAAGTGATTTGCAAAATGTTTAGTTTGTGACTTCTTAACAACAACAACAACAACAACAACAACAACAAAAATAGTGTCAGTTTCTGTCATGTTGCATCAAAGAGACATTTCTGCTGTGAACTGCTCACATGGTTTCATTTCAACAACAGTTTGAGGCCCAAAGAGGTCAAACTATCCAGTATTTCACACAGACACAAAGACGAGAGAAAACACCAACATGTGATTATACATTCGTGCATCAGAGCTTTATTTTTTTCCTCTCCTCTCCCATTCATCATCTCACGACACCGACATGTGTGCCGTGCTATGCCTCTCCCAATTAAAGTCTATTTGAAGTCAAGTGCGAGACAGAAAAGGAAACAAAGCCATCACTTTGCTGCGCCGTGTACACGCTCACAATGAGAGGAACGCTGTAAGTTTGATGCCCTTTAATGACAAACAGGCTCCGAAAAACTGAGAGGTTTCCCCACAGACGCGAGAACAGAGAGAGCCCTGTCATCTCAGGACTACCCGTTACTATGGCAACAGCATAGCAGAACCAACCCAGTGATTTAAGAAACAGGTTTCCTCTCTCGCTGTCGTCTGCAGCGTTAGCGCCTGTGTTTACCCCGACCAGTCACAAACATTCGTGTGTTGCCCCTCACGTTAATCACATTCGACATGCTTACAGTGTGTCGTCTGGTATCTGGATGCAGCTCTGCTTTAAAGCCGCACCATCCATCAGATATTGTAAATGTCTTGTGTATCATTTCCCCCCAAATTCAGTGTGATACTGTGGGTGGATCATGAGACAGTGGGTCCCTGGGCACAGATATGCAAAGGGCTCCAGCACCTCCTCTACACAGGAGCAAGACACTCAGACTTCGTTCTCATCGTCTCTCTGTGGTTGTTTTGTGTCTCTTTGGGGTCTTTTTGTTTCTTTTTTAATCAATTTTGTGTCTTTTGTGTTGTGTGTCTTTGTAGTTGTTTTGTGTCTCTTTGCAGTTCCTTTGCATCTCTTCAAGGTAATTTTGTGCCTCTTTCGGGTTGTTTGGTGTCTCTTTGGGGTCATTTTGTGTGTCGTTGAGTTAATTTTGTATCTTTTTTGGTTATTTTGTGTCTTGTTGAGTTAATTTTTTATCTTTTTTGGTCGTTTTGTGTCTCTTAAAGGTAATTTTGTGTCTTTTTTTGTCATTTTGTGGCCTGTTGTTTGGCTTCTCTTTGTGGTAGTTTGGGTCTCTTTAAGGTCAGTGTGTTTCTTCTTGTTTTAATTTTTTGTACTTTTTAGTCGTTTTGTATCTCCTTCGGGTTGTTTGGTGTCTCTTTGGGGTCATTCCATGTTTCTTTGAGGTAATTGTGTGTCTTTTTTGTTCATTGTATGTCACTTTGCAGTCATTATGTAGGTCCTTGTGGTTATTTTCTATCTCTTTGCAGTTCCTTTGTAGTCGTTTTGCCTGTTTATTAGTCATATTTTGTCTCTGCAGTTTGTTGCATCTCTTTTGGGAAATTTTGTGCCTCTTTGTGGTCATTTTGTGTCTTTTGAAGCTATTTTGTGTCTGCAGTTTCGATGCATCTCTTTTAGATAATTTTGTGCCTGTTTTGATGGTTTTGTGTGTCTTTGCATCTCTTCGTGGTCATTTTGAGTCTCTTGGTCAGCAGGCTGTAAAAAATTGGATGGTTCCGTATGTGTGTGTTTATATGAAATGTAGTAATTTATTTCTTCAAATGAGCTCAGGTCCAGCTGTAATTATTCATTATTCAGTCATTATTTATCTTCAGTCTCAGTTTGTGTTTTCAACAAAGCACAATATTTTGTCCAGCAAAAGTCAACAATAATTGTTTCCATAGAGCAATGCTGTGACCTTGTATGAATATACTTCATATAGAGGTGTGGCCTTGCAGACTCGTTATATTTGATTCCAGTATAGTAGCAGCAGAGCTTCTCATCATTTGACCCATTTGTCAGTTTGAAACATGCAGGAAAATGAAGGCCACATGTGTGCAGCACAGTTAGCTGCACGAGTGGCCTATAAAAACCAACGGCCTCCAAATATACACCGCCTCCAGAGAAGCTTGTCCTTGTTTATACTGAAGGAACCGTTTCTCTGTCTTCAGAAAGAGGCCTGACTTCTGTCAACTCAACACAGTGGCTGTGAACTTATAACCTGCAGCACAAAACAGTTTGTTTGAGAAATAAAACAAACAACAAGTTCTCCAAAGTAAAAAAAAAAACTAAACAGGTTCTTGTTTCCTGTTGAGTTTCAAAATGACATGTAATTTCTGATCTGGCACAGCTGTGGTAAAGCTTCGGTTTAGGCACATAAAGCTGCTTGGTGAAGGTTGTCTGGATCAGGCTACATGATATTTTGGCATTTTGAGATGCTGACTGTGCCAGACTGGATGATTATAGAGGCAAAGTCTTGCACTGACAAGAGACAAGACTCTATGTTTGATACAGACTGTGCTGTCCTTCACTTACGTGCATAGATGACAGGAGAGGTGCCAGATCCACTATTTCTGATCCCCTATTGGTCAACACTGCAGAACATGTTAAACTCCTCAAACATGATAAGAAAAGGCAAAAAAAACCCAAAACACTTTTTTCTTTTTTGCAAATGGCAACCTGCAATTCCTTGACCGGAAACTACAAATTGTGTGAAATGATTTTGAGCCAATCTTTTGCTAACAATAATTAGCATTAGCATTAGTATTATGCAAGCAGCAACCTTCTTGGCTGAGACATTTCAGCTAATTTCAATCAGGAAAGACCAGGTGAGTGAAATAAAGATGATTGTTTAATACAGATTGGAGGTGAGCAAATTAACAGATGATGTGATGAATATGAAGAGGCAGAAGTTCTTAGGAATTTGGACTCCCGGGGGAGATTTGCAATCAAGCAGCAATCTGAGCAGCAGCAAAATAAATCCTTCACTGAGTCCAGACACTGGCGGTCGTGGTGGCTGATGACTCTGAGACTGAAGGCTGATGAATCTGTGAAGACTCAGAGGTGATGGGGAGGTGGAGGATGGGTGTAACTGCAGCATGACAGAATTACGAGCTTCATTTCATCATTCATGACAACAGCACAGGGGGTGGAGTTTTATATAACTTGCTTGTTTACTTTTTAAGGCTTACAGTTTCACATAGTTAAGGGCGGGGCCACTTTGAGTGACGGGCTGTCTGCCGATACTGTCCTTGGCTTCTCATTCAGATTCACCCCTCCTCTACAGCACCAGCCCCTCACCCAAACATGGTCACTTCTGGCTTCAAAATCCAAGACGGCAATGGCTGAAATCCCGAACTTCAGAGTGTGAGTCCACAAACCAATGGGTGACGTCATGGTACAACATCCATTGTTTCATATAGTCTATGTTTTTTCTTTTTCTTTGGAGGTTGTGAAGCATCCAAAATTGCTTAACTGGTTGTTGTCTTTTTCCTGGACTTGCAAGAAATCCTACCGATCTGTGCAAGAACCATATCGCTGATCAACAGGTGATTAACGATCTCACATGCAGATCAAACTACAAGCTAAATTGGGCCTGCTTTTTAAAAATTAGTCAGGGATTAAATTCTGACTTAACCCAAACAGTGTCTGGTCAGTTTAAGAGGTTCCCCGGTGCTATTACAACATCACGCTACTCTGCCTTCACTCCTGACAGATGAGATTATTTGCACGACCAAGCGAGGTAAACATCCGTCATCGTAATCACTTGAACAAACGACCAAAGCTGCTTTCTTTCTGGTCTTGAAAAGACTCAATTGTTGTACTTAGACTATGTTTGTGGTGATTTCACAACTTTCTAGACATTTGGGTTACTGAGAAAAGTTTTAGTTTGAATATGAGTTTCAGCTTGTGTTTAGGTCAGGTAATTCCTTCCAGCAGCCAGTGATAATACACAGTGAATACATACCAGGGTTTTCAAGTCAGAATCAGTTGCAGACTGCACTTCTGAACTCCCCGCCCCTCCTCCGTCTTGTCCTCCTCCTCCTGCCGTCTTTGTTGGTGTCTCCCTCAGCTCTCCAATTATCTACTTAAAGCAGGAACAGAGCTGTCTCTGCTGGAGCAAAACAAACTGCTGATTACAGAGCAGTGTGTCTTTGTGCTGCTACAATCACTGCAGAAATTAAAAGATAATAAGCTGACACTGTAAACGCTTTCAACCCCAACAGCCAGCTCTGTTTCAGAATCTTTTTTATTGTCTCCTGGGGGCTCCGGTGTTCGTGGAGACACGAATGCCAGCCTGGTGAACCAACCTCAGTCTGAGTCACTTCAGCCCAGGTTAAACCCACGTGAGAGATGGATCAGATCTTTTACCCAGGTGCAGGTAACTTTATATCTCATCCGAGAATATGGCTCCAGTATAGGGAAGAAAAGAATCAGGAAGTCAAATTCTTTCTCAGCTCAACAAAAGTAAAAATAAAGTATGAGTAGTTAAAAAAAGAAAGAGTTTACTTTTGCTTCCCAATGAAAACTTTTCATGCTTTCAGACTAACCATGTTAAGAACTGGGAGAAAATGAAAACATGGAAAGAAGGACAGAAAAATAAATGAAAGTTGTAGAAAGAGAATATCTGATCAACTCAAGACGATGAGGGTGCAGCCCAGCTGCCAAAAGGAAATGTTGGTGTTGTACGTTTCTGCAGACCACAAACACGTTACATTTGCAGGTTTCATGTATCATGGCAGCGTTTCTAAAGTGTCATATGTATCAGCTTATTTTGTCATCAGAAGTACAAAGCCAGACGTTGGAAGACACTCAAATATCCTACACCATGTGGTAGTTGAATATTTCATTTCAAGAGTGGATGCTGCTCTGACACTCTTCACTCTTTTGGTTTCAGTCTTTCCACCACATGTTGAGCCTCCTGCAGGGATTTGCTCCCATTTAGAAACAAGATCATTAGTCGAGTCTAACAGCCCAGTTGCCAGAGTAAAAAGTCAGATTTGTGTGTTTCTGCAAACCAAGAATACATTACATTTGCATGCTTCATACCGATTGTATCGTCATTCTAAAGTGAGAGGGGATGGTGGATGGCGTGACATCTTGGCGAGACGCCTGCCAAGCTACAGCCTACTGTTCGAAACAACAAAACCAGTTGTGATTTAGTCATTGCTCTTTTTAAAGCGGCTTGTTAGGCACCAAAAGTGGGTGTTTTGTAGCAACCGATTGCTGTATTATATGTTTGACCCACTGTGGGAGATATAAAGAGTAGCTGTTAGCAGTTAGCGGCTAACACAAAGGAGGACAACAGCAATCGGAAATGTCTGCAAATTGGGAAAATAATGAGGTTCAGGAGTTCTTTACCTTCCGAGCAGACGAAGAGATCAGCCGCCATATGGCATCGATGGTAAACGATTTGTGATTTACATGTTATGCCGTTGTTATTGTTTATAAAGTGCTGCCGACACTTATGTTATATGTCACACTAGAAACGGACGCTGTTGTGTCACATGTCATTGCAGTCACGCCTGTTTTGCTTGTGCGATGCCAAATTGCTGTCTGTAATCACACACTGGTGCGAGATGATGCAGCTGTTTGGTTCTGTGTAAAAATGCAAAGGAGGCATAAAGAAGGGACTTCGTAGCAGCTCTAGCGTGATCTCTGTGTAAAAAGAGCTAATGTCTTCTTCCAAATAGTCAGATCAGAACCAGATTTTGAGCTATTGTTCAGGAGATGGATGTAAAATCTGAATATATTAAGTAACCAGTGACTCTGGCTGTCAGATAAATGTAGTGAAGTAAAAAAATACAAATGTCCGTCTGAGATTCCATAAAACTAGAAAGTGGAAATATTTCTCTGAAGTGCTTTTGAACAGAGAACATGGACTCAGTCACTTCACATCTCTGGTTTCAGTGAACATGCTGAGACTCGGACTGTGTAGGACGTTTATCTCAGAGAGCTGCTGTCCCTGGTGGATCAGCTCTTTCTTGCTCCTGCAGCTGTTATTGTGTGTTCAGAGGGTTGATAAGCCGCGCATTGTTCGGGTGTCCCTGGCATATATAGGTCATGCTCTTGTTGTTCTGCCTCCTCCCCATTGTGTATGTACAGCATGTGTGGGTATGTGTCACCGTTTTCTCAACAATATACAACAGCAGCGGTGCCAGATCCCCTTCATCCCCTCTGTAATCTCCAGCAGCATGAATACAAGTCAGTGTGGACAAAAGTAGCCTGAACCTGACATCTGCATTAATGTGCTCATCTATAAAGACGGTCTGTACTGTCACAGCCTGTGCGTCTTGGAGTTTGTGTCTGCTCTGTGGCAGCGATTAAGACATGGCAGCCAAAATGAAACAAACAAGTGCTGGCCGTACTTCAGCCCGAGGGAGGAGGTGGTGTACCTGAAAGTGTTTGGTATCTGCCAGCCAGGAGAAGAAAACAGTGGTGCAGGAGTGATTGTTTTGTCGGAAAAAAACGGAAGTTAGTGTTGCCTCGGTTTCCTTGTTAAAAAGCCAATGGGATCTTTTCATCGGATTTTGGATTATTTCAGAAAATAAGCTCTGTGACAAACAAAACATACGTACGCATTTTGTTCAGCAAGATAATCTTCACAAATAAACACAACTTTAATCATTTTTTAAGCTTCTAAGCAAATTGCCAGAAGTAAAAAAACTAATGTTATATCATGTCTTTAATGTTGCCATCATTGATGTTTAAGCAAACACATTTCACAAGGAATGCAGAGCCAAGTGATAACGTTATTTTTTTCATCAAAAAAATAACAAGTTCGCCATCATATTCCCATAGAACAGTTTGTATGATATCTTACGAAATTGCATTGAATGAACAAATGTTGTTACTTCCTTAACGTACAGTTTCATAATTAACGTAAAGTTAATGGAGGTTAGGTTCAGGAAAGGAAACATGGTGACCTTAAATTGACTCAAAGTTCAATCAAAGTCTACACAGATCCAAACACGTGACTCCAGGGGAAGTCCCGGGTGAAACTATGTTTTTTTTTGGTGATCCATCCACCACCCCAACCTGCCTCCTTACAGCTCTCAGGACTGCTTCCTAGTTTACTGTCTTCAGTGCATTGGTCACGTGATCGCAGCCTTTCAAAATAGCTGGAATATGTATGAATTTGGGTGCACTGCTTCTTATAGGAAAACATCTGAAAAATTTGTGAATGCATCATGAATGAATTTGATTGAATTACCACCAGGGTTACATTTCAAGCTTCTCACCCTTCCTTCTCTAGTGTATGGCCTCCGTTTCTTTCCGTCTTTGCATGATCTCTTGTCCAGCACCAGGCGTTGTGTGTGTGCTTGTGTTCATCATTTTTCAAATCAACATAAAGAGGCGTTTATGGAGGAATACTAGTTAATGCATCTAGATTGTTCTCTTGATTGAATATTGAAAAAGTCAGCAGTGACCTGAAGCTCCAAAAAGGACGTGTTCACATTTATAATGCTGAAACAAAACCACAGTCTTTCCCTGACCTTAAAGTGCTGTGGATGCCTTACACCAGGCGTCAGCAACCTTTACTATGAAAAGATCCATTTTTTGGCCAAAAAAAAATCCACCCGGAGCCGCAAAACCTAGTTGAGCCTCATGGTGAAGGCAACACAGCCTTGTAAGTCGAATCTAGCCCATTGACATTACTAATAGATCTAAATGAACATTAATTAATATGATGTAGCACAAGGTGGCTGCTACTCCACTGTGGACTATTTTAGATTATTTGGTACTTTAACTTTGCAGTGTTGCTAATGAAAGCAAACAAATTTGTCCCCACACTATCACATTCTCTATTTTCCCCTGAGACTTCTCCCTTTTGGGATTTGAAATCCACAACTAGCCCAGCTAGGAATAATTAAAGGGATAGTGCACCCAAAAATGAAAATTCAGCCATTATCTTCTCACCCATATGCCGAGGGAGGCTCAGGTGAAGTTTTAGAGTCCTCACATCACTTGCGGAGATCCAAGGGGAGAGGAGGTAGCAACACAACTTCACCTAATGGAGGCTGACGGCGCCCCAGATTCAAACGTCCAAAAACACATAATTGAAACCACAAAATATCTCCATACTGCTCGTCCGTAGTGATCCAAGTGTCCTGAAGCCCCGACATGAAAAGCTAAAAAGCTTTTAGAGGAAAAAGCAGCAGGTTACAGACGTATGACGCACATTACACTTGACAAAATGTTAAAACATGTTTTTAAAACAGTGTATAGGCTGCACACTTTTACAAGTGACTACTTGTAAAACTACTTGATTACTTTTTGAAGAATGTAAGAATCACTCTCAGCCTACAACAATAAGTAACGATTATTTATATCCATATAATTTTCTGTCAAAGCCAAACGAAGCGACTGGAGAGCAGCTGAAGAGCCGCATGTGGCTCTGGAGCTGCAGGTTGTCCTGCCTTAAACAAAACAATGAACACAATCCAGGCAGAGATTATGGTTTTTGTTCACAACGTACTGTGACTGCTAAAGAACATTACTGGTGACAGAGTATACCACCGACTGTGCCAACTGACAGATGCATTCACACCTTTCAACAACAACAATGCATCTCCAACCACCTCCACCTCTAAAGCTTCAGGGCTGCATTTACACCTGGCTCTTTCTACTGAGCGTAAACAGGCTAATGACAGTCTCTGGTGCTTTGACAAGTTGCAGACAAATGTGAGCTGGCGATAACTCTGCTGCTACAGTAGATTTCTGAAGCTGAATACGTCCGGTATGTGAAAGCACATCGAGCTAAAACGTTTGGTTGTAATATGTGATACTTTGCATTTTATCCTATGTATCATCGTAGACATGTGAGGTAAGACTGAGAGGCAGGTCCTCCACACATTGTGCTCTGGTTTCTTCCCTCTGTGCTGCGATGTGTTGAGCAGCAGACTGAAGAATGTGTCGCCCTGCTGCTGCAGTTTAGTCTGAGAGCAGAAACATGCCTCTATATGGAGACGAGGCCTTCAGGGACACACAGACTCCTCCAGCCACTGACGCTACAGTCCAGACCATTCATCTTGGCACAGGAACTCGTCTTCCCCCCCAGTACCACACACACACACACACACACACACACACACACACACACACTGAGGAAATGACAATCCTTTCTTTTAGCTTCCTGCTTAGTAAAGTGTAGATAAATTATGCATTTTATCGGATGACAAAAGAGGCCTGTCAGACTCTGCATAATCAAACAGCAGCTCAGTGAGGCTGCCAGCGGACATCCATCATCTGCAGGAAGAAAGATCACATGCATGGTCACGTTCAATAACCACAATGTACTTGTTTTTCTGGGGGGTTGTTAGAAAATCTTCTTATATATTCATGTTTGTATGTATTTATGTATATTTGTACACAGTGACGGTGCTTCAATACATCTGGAAATGAGTGACTGTGTGTTGGCCTGTGGACCTGGGTTGTTCTCTCAACTAAAACTCAACACTGACAAAGTCAAAGAGACCCTGAAGCAGTGAGGTACGGAATGTTCAAACACCACTGACAACACATGCCACAGGTAAGAGTCAAACAGACCTCTAGGAAGAATGAATGACTAACCAGATGCAGCTGTGCAGTCAGGTGTAGACAATCGGTTGATTAACCAAGGCAGAAAACTGAGGAATAAACTCTCCAACAAACTGAGATTTTAGCAAATCTAACCCTGACTGATGAGTCTCAGAAGACTAAAATTACAACATGTTCTCATCCTAACTCGTCAAATTATGTCGCGTTTAAATGTGATTCTCCAGGTATTCTCTTGTGTCTGTTTTTGAACATTCAGGGACAGCAGGGAAATTTACGCTTGCTATGTTTTTTCAAAATGCACTTACATCTTCACAGGAAATGTACAGTTTCTGCTCAATACATCCTTTACAGTCTTTTTCAAAATAAACTTATGATATTGGTAAAAAAAAAAAAAAAAAAAAAACATTTTAGGTTTACTTCCTGATGTTCAGGCACCAAAAGCATGTGATTAGGTTTAGAAAAAAAAAGATATCATGGTTTAAGTAAGTATGTTTGTTACTTACATATTATAAAGTCACTAGCGGAGCATGCTACACATACTAGCACACTGCGTTGATGTTAAAATGACTCAACTGACTTCTGGTTTCACACAAGAAACAAACAGCCAGCTCCCAAGTGAAGAGTTTCTTTGACCCATCCACCTCTCCTCCCACCATATTTAGGCCAAAGTCTGTCCTGTGCATTTTAGAAAACTTCTGCATTTATATGACGACATTATTGAAACAATCTCTGTTCACACAGAGCCGCAAAGGTAAAGCTGCAGTGCCGGAGGCTGCAGTTTCAGGACCGTTTAATGTTCCGAACGGAGGCTGCAACCTGAAGTTTATATACCCAAATACTACTTTCTTATTAAATAGTTATAATCAGTGTTGGGCAGTAATGTGTAATTTGATTGATGAAGCCCAGGTAATTATCATTGCCGGTCCTCTCCGCTCCTCTCATCCACACCTAAACACCCGTTCTGGGATACACAGTGTGGGTGAGAAGAGCCGAGAGGACCGCCGAGGTCAAGCTGGGCGGGCCGACACTGTGTATCCCAGAGCGGGTGCTCAAGTGTGGGTGAGAGGAGCGAAGAGGACTGTGATGAGGTGGAGCTGTCACAGTAAATCTACACTTTGCTGGAGAAGCGTTGATGAAATCAACAGGGTGAGCAGCACAAACAGAGCTCGCCATTGTTGTTGTGATGGTCGACTTTCTCGCGCATGCCTAGTGCGAAAAGTTTCCGTTTTCAGAGGAACTGCATATTGGAAGTTTATATGACAACGGAGACGCTGCTGTTTCCAAAAAATTGCACTCTGGAACCTGTTTTCAAAACGTTGCGTTTTCAGGCACCCAGCTGTCGTGTAAACGATCGGCCAAATTGCAACTAAAATTTACCATTTTCAATTGAAATCGTTGTCGTATAAACAGGATCTTAGACTTTCTCGCTCTGTGTACCGCCTGCCAGCGGTGTTTAATAGTGCACAGCCCAGTGTGTATCATATCTCTGTGAAGGCTGCCTCTGTGCATCTGCATCTGACGTCCACTGACAAAATGGTGGTATTTGATGTATTTGGTTGCTGACTGCAGAGTCAAATGGGAAACAAACAGCCAGCTAAAACTCTGGAGTTTGTTTGACCCATCCACCTCCCCTCCCACCCTGTTTGGATTTCCTCACTCTTCATAGTACCATAGTTGCCAGTGGTGGTAAATACTGCTGTGGCCACTGGTGCCTCTGTACGTCTTTGGATTACCAACAAAATGGCAGCATTTGACATGGTGGGATTGAAGTCGCACAGTTTCATTCGATTGACTGACTTGGGATTTCCTTACAGTCTGAATGAAACTTGTATTTTCCAGTCATCCTCGGGACAGGGACTTTTTGTGCCCAGAGACTGAAACAGGAACCAGGTTTCTTTGGCTGAAATACAGGAAGTGTTCCTCAAAAGGCTCCTTGGCGTCTGGAAAACGTTTATTTCATTGAAAAGAGCCAAATATAACTGAGCTGGAGACTGCAGGAGAGGAGGAGGAAGTGCAGATGTCACCTTGGATTGTGACGTAAAACAATCTCCTAGAGCATCATGTCTGTCTGTGTCATGGAATAAAGAGCCACAAGCATCGTGTTTGGTTTGAATTTGGAGTAAAATCTCCTTTAGATTATTTATTCTGCTGAACTGCAGCAAAATAATTTATCATTAATAACTGATGTTTGATAATGCAGAGATCTCTCATGGTAGTCAGCATGAATAATTCTCACTGCTCCTCCTGAGACTGAAGAGTACAAGATGAATGGGAGATGAGTTTTGTGTTGGATTATGGATAAGTTACCTGGGCTTTGAGGTGGGGGCTTTGATGTCGGGGTGTGCAGAGGAGAGTCGGGGTTATGTGGATGTCAAAGTGGGCAGATGAAGGTTTGGTGAAGAGGAGCAGCGGGGAGGGATCTCCCAGCTTCCCTGCCCAGCCGGCTCCCAGCAGACCAACAGACAGACAGACAGACAGACAGAAAGGGCTTCCTTCTTCCAGGGGAGAAGTCTTTCAGATGGAAATGCAGCAGACTTTTTGTTGCCCCAGTTTTTGTTCACTCTCTGAGCCTCCTCCCACTCAGCGTCTCAGTGTTTCTGTCTCTTCTCTTCTTATTTCTGTCATGGCTTTCCAGAGACACTGACATTATCTCCCAGTGTTTTTTCTGTTTTTCTGGAGCCTGGCGTGAACTCACTGCTGCTCTGATTTACACAGAGAATGCAGAAATACAGTTGTTACTTAACGGATGTGACTATTTTCTTCTTAAATCTCAGGATCCTGCTTATGTTTACCTACAGCAATGTTACAAGGAATTTGCTGTGTTTGGACAAAGGGAGGGTTGTTGAGGAATTTATTAATCAAGAGCCCTTTTTGGATAGTTGTGCAAATTTGCAGGAAAGCCCAATCAGTCTTTTTTCAGCATTGGCAGTATAAAAAGAAAATGCCACCTAGCTACTTTTGTTTTTACAGAATGTGCCTTTTTCGGGGCAATGGGGGGTGTGAGCAAGTAACAAAACGTGTAGCTCAGCGTGTGACGTAAACAGTGACGTGGGAGGGAAGCCGCGGCTGGTCAGTCCTTCTGCGAGTCTCTCGTAAGTCGGCCCGTCCTTCACCGTCCTTCAACAGCCCCTCCTGTGGCGGGAGGGCGCCTCATACTTTTTAAAATAAAAGGGTTCTGCCAATATGTCTACCCTATGAGGCGGAAAATCGGGCACCTCGGATCAACTCCCCAATCCAGCTCTGTGTGTATAAATGCTCACAGCTTGCCGGCAAAATGGCCCAACATTTGCCGAAAAAGGGCTAAGGATTCATCTTGGGCTGCACAGTCCTAGTTCAGATTTGGATGAATGAAAAGTTTGTCTATCAAAAACTCCCAAAAATACTTGAAAGAAAAAATTATGTTTGAGGTAGTTAAGTGTGGAAGGATGTTTTTAAAGCTGTATTGTATCCAGTTCTTTCTGAATACATAGTGATATTCAGTGGACTGAGAAGTTATTTTACTTGAGTTAAAGTAACATTACAGTATAAAACAACTACATTGCAAGAAAAAGTCCTGCATTTAAAATCTACTTCAAACTATGGAAGTGTCTGGGTTCAGGGTTATTACACCCTAAAGTGAAGTGTATAAGATTCAGGGAGATTTGGTGGCATCTACCAGTGATTGCAGGTTGCAACCAGCTGAAACTTCTGGTTAGAAATCCCTCAGTGCAAATTGTTCAGGAGCTTTTTAAATTATCCATCTATATTTCAAGACCCTAAAAATATACTTAACATCAAAAATAAAATAACCAATGATGCAGTAAAATGGCTCTGTGAGCGTTGTATGATGTTGTAGTTGGTAGTTTAATTTATAAAAATGCATCATGCTTGCAGCTTCTCTGATGGTTTTTATGCAGATAAATAGAAGTACAAAGCAGCATGAGATGGAAGCACACAAGTGCCTGGAAATTCAAGCTGGTATTTCAAGGGGTCATTTAGAAAGTATTCAGACTCTGTGTGCAGCCATCTGCTAAAATAAATTCATCTTTCCCTCATCAGTCTGTGGTAAACACTTCATAATGACAAAGTGAAAACAGGATTTTAGCAAATTTATTTAAAAGAGAAACTGAAATATCACATGGACAGAAGTATTCAGACTCTTTGCTGTGACGCTTGAAATGCAGCTCAGGTGTCTCCCGTCTCTCCTGATCACCTGTGAGCTGTCTCACCTTGATTGGAGTCCACCTGTGGTCGTTTCAGCTGATTGGACATGCTTTGGAAAGACACACACCTGTCTATATGAACGGTCTCATAGCTGACGGTGCACTCACATGACACAGTGTCACACAGGCTTCTGCGTCATGAATGAGCTGCACTCATGGAGCCTCAAACATTAATTACAACACACAGCTGTGCTCTCAAACAGAGCTGCTGTTGGCAGAGAAAGCAGAGAAACAATTAGGAAAATAATTGTGAATGAATTTGTGATCAGAGTGAGGAGAGACGTCTCTGACTGAAGTTAATTGTGCTGGTTTTATGATCGTGGCTGCTGCCTGATCTGCTGCTCTGACTCTCATTTTACTGAAAACAAGAAAACACCCAGAACTCAGAGGTCCTTGAAGGCACCACAGTCCTCTGAATCTGCTTTATGATAGAAATGTTTTTAATGTGCATCAGTTTTAGATACTGATTCTGACCTCTGGACATGAACTAAGACTTTTCATACCTTTGGACAAGGATTAATCTGAAAAAAATCAGGCTCTTAACTCTTTGCCATATTTGCTGACATGCACGTCTCAGTGTGTTCACTTTCAGCCTGGTCTCATTGAAATATCTGAAATGGACGCAAAATCTTAGCAATACACTACATGGGTGGGCATGAAATGTTTTAAAATTCCATACTGGCATAGGTGTAGATTTGGGGGCACAGAAGACTTTCCCTTAAAAGTTATTTAAGTGTAAATTGAAGCACATATTGGTGCATAAAAATTCAGAATGCAGAAAACTTAAGTGATTTATGCTCAAGATTTTCTGGTGGACTACTGCCAGACTGTTTCACTGTATGTGTCCCCCTGGCCAGTGTTTAAATGAAACCTATGCCCTTTTGTATTCTCAACACAATGCCACAGCAAAGTCAAAGAAGGTCCTTTAATGTTTTGAGCACAAAAAACAAGTATAAAGAAGAAGAAAGTCTGCACAGGGCAGGCAGTAAGGGCGGTGGGTCAAACAAACATGGACTTTCAACTGGAGACCTGTTCTTGTCCCAGGTAAAATCAAAAAGTCAAGCTAGTTGAGTGTTTTTCTTTTCCTAAACTGATCAGTACTGCTGCTGTTCAGAATAAACTTTGCATTGCCATTGTTTCATGTCACCAGCACTTATTTTGAACCAATTTCGTGCCCACCACCATGCGATGCATTGATAAGAGATAATGTTTATTTCATGAATTTCCAACACATTCTCACTCCCGACTTGTCAAATACCAAAGCTTGGTCAGTGGCCCGTCACGTCAAATAGGATGTGCTAGGTCCTTTTCACATCTTCTGCATGTTAAATGCATACTTTACTCTTTCAAAATAAGTTTGACTCCTTTCAGTGTAGGCAACAAAAGTACGTGGTTAGGTTTAGAAAAAAAATAACATGGTCTGGTTTAAAATAAGTACATAACTGTCACTAATGTAATGTAACCTCACATCACATGTCACTAGCACAGCATGCTGCACAAACTATAACACAATTATATAAGTAATAACATTATGATGTTATTAAAACAACTTGACTGACTTCTGGTTTTATGCTGGACACAAACAGCGAATGAAAGTCCAAAGTTTGTTTGACCAGTGCATCAACATATGCTGCCGCCCAGGTCATGTCATACAGCTTTTTAAGGGTGCCTCTGTGCCTCAGTGTCGAGCACCAGTGGGCCACGGACCAAGCGTCGGTTTTTTTGGTATTTTTATTTAGTATTTCTGTTGTCAGTTTCTGTCAAACAGCCGAGCAACAGCAACAACCTCAAGAATCTGACAACCCAGAAAACCTACTGGATTAAAGTAAAGCCCGACCTCTGAAACCTAAAACAGTTTTAGGAATAGAGATTCTAAGACAGCCGACAGTAACCAGGTCACTTTGAGTGCATGAAAACACACATCCACCAACACACACTCACAACCACCCAGTGTGTGTTTACAGGCCTCTCTCAGGCTAATGGGTTTATTGCCTGTTTTTCAGCACACCTGGTCCTGTGCCCCAGTTATTAAAACACTTTGATCCATTACCTTTGCAGGTGTGGGCTTTACAACAGGAGGTACATTCTGCTAATGGCTCTTCTCTCCTCGACAAAGCCTGAGAACACTTTGCTTTAAAGAACTTTAGTGACCTTGATGGGAGCCTGAACTCTTAAACCGACACCCTGTTTGGCAGTGAGATGTGACTTTCAGAGCGCTGCTCCCTCACTTTCCAAAAACGTGTTTTCACCTGCTTTTTTATTAAAGCTCCGGTTTTAGTGTCTTTGGCTTGGTTTCCTGTTTAGATCTCCAGTTTGTTTGAACTCTAGTGACTTGTCTCAGTGGTTCACAGTTGGAGTAAATTGTGTAATTTCACATTTTTCTCAAGAAGATCTCCTTCTTCCTTTTTTTTTCTCCTTGCGTTTCCACTTTACTATTTCTTCATCTGTTACTTAAAATACACACTACAGCGCGAAGTGTTCTGTGTCAGAGGCTCTTCTGTTTGCTGCAGTGACATGTGATGTTTAGTCGTCCTGACAGCGATGTTTCAAATTCTGTAAGTGCCTGACATGTGGAAAATCACTGAACAAAGACATCCTTGACACAATCCTCTCACTGACTCAGCGGTCAGATCCTCAAATTAAACACTTGTAAACCTGTGATTAACATTGACAACCAACAGGCTTCTTTATATGTCCTTTTTTTTCTGAGAGGTTGAAGCAAGAATGAATTCCTTTCCTCTCTTACTGAACATAATCAAACTGAAAATGGAACGTCTTCACCAGGCAGAAGTTGCATTTAGATTCACTTCACTGAGTCAGGAACTCTTCTCCGTTTCTATCAATAATATGTTGTTAATATTATCTAAGAATTCTACAGTTTTCTACAGTCTCATAGAAAGGAACTAATATGTAATTGTAAATTAAGAGGGGTTCTGAAAAGATGATGTAATTTGGTACTAATTATAGCGAAAATGGAGATGGTATTCACCTAATAATGCCAATTAATTTCAGTTAATGGGTGTAACCCTGAGACTGTTTGACACATACAAAGAAAGTTTTTTTTCCAGTATAAACTGAAAAATAGGGTTTAAATGAGGCAGTTCTTTCAAATATATTCATCTAGAAACCAAAAACAAAAAATAATCGAAGAGCAGCAGGTAGTAGAGATGCTGCGATAAAGGCAAAGACCGTCCCTGATCCATCTGCAGTCCAGTCACCAGGAGAAAATGTATGTCGTTCATTTCTGCAAACCACCAATACACGATCTTTGCACGTTTTCATATATATATCATATTAACATTTCTGAGGTGATGTAGAACATGAGCTGACTGTCATCTGAAGGTTGAGAGGATTGTGAATGGCGACCCAACTGCCAAGCTGCAGGCCACTGTTAGAAACCAACATGCAACAAAACTAGCTGTTTTTTTGTTAGTCTTTGCTGCATTTTTAGCAACTTATTCAGCACCAAACGTTGGTGGTTTTTTAGCAACCCATTGCCGTTACTTCAACAGGGTCAGTGCTGTGGAAAGCGATTTTGTTTTTTACTGAGATATGGCTGTGTTTCCAGCAGGGATTGTGCCCCCACAAACCTGTTATTTAGCATTGTTCAAACCCAAAGTTTCAACGTATCTGAGTAAATAAACAATGTAGCATATCTGTGGTTTGCAGGAACATACAATCCCAAGTGTTGTAAAATATCTTTTAAACATTAAAGGCTGCAGATCCATCTCTCTGAAGATTGTTGTTCTTGCTGCGAGAAGCATCCGACTCAGCTGAACAATGAAGTCATTTACATGCACACTAATATTCCAGTATCATTCCCAGGATTCTGTTTTTGTTATTCCAAATTAGGCCTTTTTTCCAGATGTAGCATTTTCCAATGAAAAAAATGTGGGATATGCTAATATTATTTTGATTATGCCTAATAAGTTGAGATTTTTGCCGCAGTTTGCGACACAAGGCTTGTTGCCTGTTTACAGTTGGCTCTTTGCATTGTACATAAACTAGCCAACAGTTTGCCAGGCTGGTGTAGAGATGCATGCCCAAAAAGATTTCTGCTCCGACAGAGAAACACACCTACTGTTGAAAATCATGAAATACTTACTTAAATACAGGTTTTAGGACATGCGCAACAACAACATGTGGTCCAACAAGTTCACCGCCACTGAAAAACTCGATCCAACTTAACCCAAGAAGCAAAATGGCACAAGTGACTCCAGTGGTGCACTTCTCTGTATTTTGACATGATAAATGACATCATACGCTCATTTATGTAGACAGGAATATGAGTAGAATATTAATTTTCATTAGGAATATAAACAGTTTAACAGGGATATTGTCTTTTTCAGAATAAGGGCAAAAACTGGAATATTTTGTGCATGTAAAGTCACTACTGGAAGCTGCATGTAGAGAGAGAGAGATGTTTATTTGGCATATCATTTGTAATACTGTGGTATTTAATTCTGCTCAGGTTGTGTAGAAAATCTTTCTTAAAGTTAGAAAGATTTTCCATTTAAAAGAAACACAAGGGCTCTGTTGGAGGTGAAACCAGTAAAAAGAATTCATCACGTTGAGAATTATGAATGATGATATTGTTGAATTGACAGTATAAGAGGGTGTTGTGACCAAAAGCCAGTGTAATGTCCTTAGATGTTACGTGTCAATATAAAATAACAAATGTAAAAGGTTCTGGAGTCCTGGTTAAATATTTGTTAATAACCATCAGAGCTCTGTGACTACAGCTCTGTATGCAAGCTTTGACTTTTCACTGTGAAAGAAAAAACTTGGCCAGAGTTCACTGCTATGCTGAGGAGCTCTCTGGAAGACTGCAGCCTGTTGGCTGATGGGGGATGGACGAGGTCAAAGGTCAGAGCACACTGGGGCTCAGCCTGGCAGAGTAAACACAAGCTGAGTTTTACTGCTAAACAGCAGCCACTTGTGTGTCTGTTGGAGTCTCTGGAGGAGCGTTGAACATTAACCGATAAATGTTTCAGCAGATTGTGGGTTCAGCGTTGAGGACTGAAGAGTAAACAAGCGCTCCTGTGTTCCTGCAGGGCGTTTGAACATTAACTACAAAGTGTTTGGACTAATTGATGATTTGCACTAATAAGCTCCAGAATGGTTTTCATGTGCGTCTCAAAAAAAAAGATCCGCTCTCTCGTGAAATCCCTGAAATGTCAGCAGCTTGTAATTGACTCGGTTACAGTTTCATCTAATCACGACCCCTCTCGTGTTCTTGTGCAACGAGCAGAGCTGGAATCTATTAAAAGTCAAATGAACGGGGCTGTTTTGAACTTTAATTCTATTAAACAACATGAAGGCTGCAAAACCAGAAGAAAGGCTTGTTAACAACAGAGCTGCAACATCTCAACTGGTGATGAAACGAAATCAAAAACTTGAACACCACATTTAATTCCATGTCGGGTTACAAAGAGTTGAACGAGACAAATTAAACATGTGTTTTTCATCAACATGAGACAGTATTTTTATTAGAAAAGACTCTGCTCTTCGCTTCTGGTGAAGACTTAACTCCCTGCTCTGTTGCCAGCACGAGGATGGAAATAAAAAATATGTATATACTGGTTGTCTGATAAAATGCAAACTGTGAGAAGGCTCAGCTGTGGAAATGATAATTGTTTCACACATCTTACTCTCTTCTTCTGTGTAACAAGGTTATCTGCACGCTGTCATCCTTCTTTACATGATAGGAGTTAACACATTTCACACATTTACATTAGACTGGGACTGAAAGTTCCCTCAACTTGGAATAATAGTTACTAAACAGGACATGGTCAAACAGTACACACAGGCCTGTCTACTCCGCTCTGCTGCTGCCAATCAGCTTACTACGTCCTCACTATGAAGGGGTCAGCTTCCGCTCAACAAGGCCATAATTAGCCCCTTTTACACTGCCTGCTCAAGGTGGCAATGCAGTGCCGTTATACTGCCTCACCATTCCGTATATAAAGCTCCTTTTCTTCTGCACATAAAAAACACTAACACCCACTAACATCTGGCTGTTAAATATGATGGGAAAGGTTACAATCAGTATTCACAACCATGTTAAATGACTCTAATTTTAGCCCCTTTACCGGTGAGATGTAATGACGCGCCACCACAAAATATCGTCCATCTCTGCCCCAAGCAGTGCTCAAACATTGATCCAAAATTTGTCTGCAGCAAGTTTAAAAGACACTGAATAAGTTAGAGACATGAAAAAAGTAACCTCTGTTATGTGTGCGATCCACTATGGGAGATTTAAAAAGTAGCTGTTAGCAGCTAACTCGAAGAGGGAGAGTGGCTGTTAATGTCTGCAAATTGGGAAAACAATGAGAATCAGGAACTCGCCACATAACAGGGATGGTTAATGATTGTTATTGCCATGTTTTGCCATTGTTATTGTTTAGAAAGCACTGCCGACAGGGTGCTGTTGTTTTACACGTCACACCGGTCACGCCTCTTGATGCCGAGATGCTGCCATGCTGTCTAAAATCACACACTGGAGTGACATGATGCTGCTGTTTTGGTTCTGTGTAAAAATTCAAAGGTGGCATAAGTGAATGGACCTCGTAGCCGCCCTGTAGCGTGATCTCTGTGTAATTGGGCTACTTTTTGCTGTCTTGGCTCCACGATACTGGAATGAACTCCCCATTGACATCAGGACAGCAGAAACTCTACACATCTACACGGCACCTTGGTCCATAGAATTAAAAAATAACTACAAAAGATCTTTCTCTTATCTCCTGCTGTCAGGCTAAACTCACAGCTGATCAGCAGGTTTTGAGGTGTCAGCCAATTCGTTCATTCAGTCTCATGTATACCAGGCCCAGTTTCACTTCAGAAGAATTTGCCTCAGGGGGCTTAAGACCTCCAACCTGAAACCCCCTCAAACTCTCAGTGGCACAACTAACTGATGCGCATATGCGTAGAACAACAATACACCAATCGCATGCAAGCCTGGAAGGCACCCCTCCAAAGTAATGAGCTGTGAAAGTACAAATGAGGAAGAGAGGGGATCCAAAGATCTAAAATACACTCTGACCAGGGAATTCACAAAAACCCCAAATGCAGGAGTGTGTTAACGCTATGGATTATAAACCAAGCTGGCCTAAAGTTTGTCGATCCCATCGTCCAGTCCATGTAACCATATGCTTCCTGCCCACTGCCCTCCTTGGATGTGCACTCTCCTGGGAGAAGGTGGGGCGAAACTATCAGGCTGGAACATGATGCTGCAGGGTTTGAGAAACACCGTGATTGCCAGTGGCCTTAAGTGTGAGCAGCAAGGTTTGCTGAAGAGCCATGACCCCGTGACCAGCTCTGTCTTTACTGAGGGTTAGTCCATAAATGGTCAGTTTATCACTTTGGTCCAGACTCAAGTATCTCACCATGAGAGTTGGGTTGATTTTCAGGTTTTGCCAGTCCAGTCTGGTGCATGGGCTTAAACTGCTTTGATTTAATGCAGACTAGTCAAACCAGAATTTGTCATTTTGACACATTTGGGCAAATTAAAAACTACAATATGTCAGTGACCTGTGCTGATGGCATCACAGCACTACATCTAACTTGTATAGAGTGCTCAAGGGACGATGTTTTCTGTAGGCCGACACAGAAGTTAGCATTGCCCTGGTTCTCCCGTCAAAAAGCCAGTTGTATTTTTCCATTGGAGTTTGGAAAAATACTAACTTGTTTCTAGGCTTTAGGAGTCATTGTTAGAGCTTTCTATTGCACTTGTAATAAACAGTATGACAACACGATTAATATATGATTATGTTTGTTCAGAAATGAACTAACAGATCCACTAGTCAATCAATCAATTTTATTTATAGAGCCCAATATCACAAATCACAGTTTGCCTCACAGGGCTTTACAGCATACGACATCCCTCCTGTCCTTTGGACCCTCACAGCTGATCAGGAAAAACTCCCCAAAAAAAACCTTTAACGGGGAAAAAAACAGTAGAAACCTCAGGAAGAGCAACTGAGGAGGGATCCCTCTTCCAGGACGGACAGACAGATGTGCAATAGATGTCGTACAGAATAGATCAACATCATAAATTAACAGACAGTCTGTGAGCATTTTACTGTGGAGCCAAGTGTGCCAGTGTGACACCTAGTGGTAAAGTTTGGTGTATCGGTGGCTTAATATCAAACCGCTTTGAAAACTGCTACACCAGCCCAACACCAGCTCACACCTACTGGCTGGATTGCAATGAGATTCAGAGCAGACTTTCAAAGCTCTCAGGCGAAGTCTCCTTATAACTCTCTAGTTAGTATGAGGACACGGACTAACACGTTGTTGTTGTTGTTGTTGTTTTTGTTTTTTTTTTTTTTATAGGATTTGCTAAAAACAATCCTTTAGCTGTTTAATATTCTGCAGAATCCTGCTTATGAAAGATTTCTGACCCTGTGACCCGTCTAACCCCAGAGCTGACTAACATTATTGCTTTCTTTGTATGTCTTTTCCCTTCAGGACTTGAACTTCAAAAGCAGCTACGCAAGTGGAAATAAAGCCCCTCTGCTTTTCTTCCAGTGTGACGAACTGTGATTTCTGTGAGAGCCTGTCAGCAGGCGACCGGGCAGCTCATGAGTGGAGGCGAAGCTTTCATATGAGCTGTGTTTGTGATATCAGCCAGAGACTCACTGGTCAGCTGCTGAGACGTGGAGACAACCAGAGCTTTGTTTGGTCTCGCAGTGATTGAGCTGTCTGTCAGTTTGTGTGTGTGTGGAAGGAACATCTTGTGGTTTTTGATAAAGGCCTGTTGGCTTCGTCGGAAGTTCTTGACTCAGATGTTATTCAAACACAGTGTGGTTATAGCAACGATGACGCTGGCAAAAAGTGACTCATGAATGTTCTGAATTGTCACATCTGTCGTTCACATCTGGCTAACTTAAGGAAATCAGAATCACTTGGTTAGGGTTAGCGTGAATGCCCAGTAAACAATGATTCTCCATGCGTTAATTGCTGTAAACAACAAACATGCCGTCTGTTGGCAGGTCAACATTCCTGTTCAGTCTCATGTTTTGTGTAGTTATACAACAGAACACACAACAATCGGCCTCACCTTGCTGAAACCAGACTGGATCAAAACCTAGTATACGGCTGGACCTTGTATGAAACACCAGAGGGCTTTTCATTTAAAACAAAGACTTTCAATTTGAAACAGGAAGTCACGGGCTTTTGCTGTTACAAAGCTGGACCTGTTGTGATCCAGCCCAAAAATTCATGTAAATGCTTCTTAAAATGAAGAACAGTACATTTAGACACGCTCACATGGCAGAAGGGACCTGCTTTCTCTGGATGTGTACCAACTCCTCATTAACACAACCCTCCCTTCTTCAGCTCCGGTTGGGGATGTACGTCCCAGCATGACTGGTGGAGGCTGTGCAGCTATCGGCTACTACCAGAGCCAAGTTCCCCTGATAACCATAGTTTGTAAAATGTCTTATCCGGGCTGATTACCAAAAGAACTCTGTCACTGTGGCGGGATCTGTTCCAAATTGTAACATGTAATATTCACTTCAGTTTGAATCAGTGTCTTTCGTCCAGTGTCTGCTCATAAAGGCAGTTGTAAGTGTCCTGTCAACAGTTTTGCAAATGTCTCTTTTACAATGATGGCCTATGGGGGAAAATGCCTTCTAGGCCGCAGGGGATTTTTCTGCTGCAATACCGCAGGTGGCCACTGGGAAACATTGGCCGCATTGTTAAGGCACAATGGCCAATGGGGAATCCCCAACACTGGTCGTATCACACATTCACTAAAGGCCCATTTATGCTCAGTGTTAAATACGGATCCAGATACGGACGCAGCCTTCTGTCCATGCTTCGCGTTCATTTCGTCTGTATTTCTGCACGTTTCCATAAAGCTTACGGATACGGGCCAAACGGATCAGTACCACTGGAAACCGTGGGGGCAGTGTTGCTGTCACTACCCGATACGTAGCTCTAGTGAGACACAAAGAAGAAATAACAATTCACTTTCTCTCATCGGCAGTACTAGAGAGAAGAATTCTCCGTCCTCCAGTTGCAAAGTATTTAACGGCCTCACCGACCACCGCCTCCTACAACACTGCCTCTGTTTTTGTCTTTTATGCAAGAGCTACGTCATCAATATCTCCTCCACAGTCGCCATGTTTGTTTTTGAGTTTGTTGTCATAAACTTTTGACTCTGGGCTGCCCCCTGGTGGATATATTGGTTAACATTCATGCCAACGTAAAGGACGCATGGAAGTATGTGGGCAGTGACGGTAACATCGTTTGAAACGGACGTATACATTTTCGTACGTAAAGGGAGCATAAATGGGCCAGACAGATTTTTGCATTTGAAGGGCAGACCTGGGCTAAAGTGAGAAGAAGAGATCTCTTGGATAGGAAAGCAAAACAAAACAGAAATTACAAATTTATTTGGTCCATATTTTCCTGTGCTTACTTGCTAAATAGTATTAATATGGACAGACCTCTGGGTAACATTTATGTTCTGATGAATCCCAAAATGCCCACAGTGACAGTATCCACAGTGTTTTAATATTGAAGCCATTTTGTGGAAGCTCTGCATAACACCTGAGTTTAGAATATTTTATATTTTCTCAAAGATATGTTTCCAGTGTCAAAAATAAATCAAACATGTTTTGATACAGAAGGGACAAACAACCGAGCGTAGAGTTGTCTGTTGTACAGCCAATAAAATAGCGATGAAGGATGACTGTTGCCATGACAACTGTCCAAAATTGTCTCTCATAGTATTTTAAACCACTATGCTGTGTTTTTTTTTGTCAACTGTCTAATCAGTCTTCAAACATGTGGGTCTATTATCTCAAACAGGCTTTATTGGATGAAGCGACACACTAACACCAACGCAGCCACTTGTGTTTTCTTAACATGGAGCTATTTTCAGTGTGAACGCCAGCTGCAACACGTGTACTCTGACTATCTGACTGGAGCCCCTCAGGCAGTGGCATAAACCAGTTTGGGGAACGCTGTCTCCATGCTTAAAAGAAACCAAATCTCCAGGGTCAAAGTTGCCCACTCTGTATGCCAAACCATCCACCCCAGCGTCTTTTCTCCGGCTCCACAGGTTTTGTGGCATTAAGGCCGTAGTCAGACAAAGCGCGTTTTAGCAGCCTGGTGCGGCTTTTTGTGATGATTTTCAATGAGAGTGAAGTGTTTTGCTTACTGCTTTTGCGCTGCTGAGCACCTTGCTTTTTTCCTGCTCTATGTGCCTTGCATTTTTGCAGGAGCGCCGTGAAACTCCTCGAGTTGAAATGACTTCAACCAAATGTAAAAAAAACAAACACCCGACATCACTGCCGCTTTTTCCCCATTGTCCAACTGGATAGATTGAGATGACAGCAAGTAACGTATGTGGTTTCAGTGTCCTAGGCAAGCTGCAATCTGAGCAAACTGCCGCCTCAACTATTTTCTTACAGTTTTACCAACTGTAAGCTAATAAGGTGCAACGATCGGCAGATTGTCAAACTGTCCCCAACTCACCCTAAAAATAGTCTTGAACTGACCATGATCCAGGTGAAGCTCCTGGACCAACTGGCGGTGCTCCCTGTGACTTTCCTCTGTCTGAGAGTGTCTCATACACAAACATGGTTTTCCTGTGACCAACATATGATATAGGAACAGCCGCTCAAACCTCAATAAAAGCCAAGGCAAGTGCCCTCCACCTGTCCTTTTTTAAATTCAGATTTTAAGCTATAGGCTACAGATCTGTGACTTTACTTCCCAGCAAGTAGCTGTCAAGCTAAGGACAGGTGATACCATGGTTGTCTGGAGACCATTTATAAAAGATGGAGTGAGCTGGCTTTAAGAAAAAAAAGGCAGTGTGGTGTGCTTCACATTTCATAACCTACAAAACATGCTCTGTCTGATCGGGGCCAACAGCGTCTTTGATACCAGGTGAGCATCCTCAAAATTAACACGAGAAGCGGCCACTTGTTGGGAAAACTTAACCCTGGGTCTGGTCTGGTGATTTTAACAAATGATCAATGCTGTTGTGTCTCTGGTGAGAGCAGTCTGGGTTATATTCTCACCCAGATGAAATTCACCTGGTTGTCTTTGCAAACAAGAAGCTTAGTGATGCAGTAAATACTTGTAGAGCTAGTTGGTAGGTGACTGATGCTGGCTGAGTGTTGAACTTCACCCAAAAATGTGCAAGGGTTTACTTAACTGATTGTTGTGATTCCACTGAAATAAATTATTGTTGGCATTTTGCTGTGAACAGACTAGAAAATCTTTATATTATGAAAGAGGAAAATATTTCTAGTCATTAAAGATGTGATATCGGGTGGTGACTGTGAGCAGATGACACTCACAGTAGATATAAATTCCACCCTGCTGAGGTGTAAATGGGAGCAAAGATACTCATCAGAAGTGTTTACACAAGTCTTGACTCAGACGCGGCTGATGAGGAAATTCTTATTCAAGGCAGCGCAGTTATTTTACATCTGGAGATGTAAAGCTAAATATCCATATTTTATCTTCATATGCTCACTGGCCGGCGTCGCCGCTTCCTTCTGATGTGGATCTGCGTTTCTCCTAATCTCATTCAAGTCTTTGTCTTTATGCTGACAGTTTAGCCCGTTGCCATGGTAACATTCGGCATGTGGAAAGAGGAAGCTGGCGTGTGAGAGAGGAAAAGCACATTAAACCGTTGAAACGTGTGATTCCAAGCTTCACACCTCGCCGATGATATCAAGAAGTCATTATCACCTCTCGGTGGGGAGGAGGGGAGTGATCGGAGGGGACGGGATAATTCCTCGCTGCTTTTTCGCAATGGGTTTCTGTGTGTGTGTGTGTGTGTGTGTGTGTGTGTGTGTGTGTGTGTGTGTGTGTGTGTGGTCACTTGGCTCATGGCCATTAGGACATGGCAGCTTTCAGTTCTCAAAGTGTGAGGGGAGGCAGCTTTTTGGCTCTGTAACACTGTAGGGAGGGTCTGTCTCTCTCACACAGTCAGTGCTGCTGGTGTTTCTCCATGAAAGACTACATCACCCACTGCTTCCTGTACCCTGCCCCCTCCATGGCGTCTCTGGATGTAACCTCCCTTTTTTGTCATTTTAATGAAGCTGAAGAAAAGAAAAATAGTGTCTCAACTTTTGCTGCAGTGCATCATCCTGCAAATCAACCCATTTCCAATCATTCTCATGTCATCAAATGGCTTCACTGTTTCATTAATTTTCATGTCAGACACCGATGAAAAAAGGTCACCCTTTCATTGGATACTATACACTGCCAGGCAGTCAGTTCATTATGCCATAGGACTGTTGGGTTAAAAAGTCACCAGGCAACAATGTAATTTAAGGTGCTGAAAAGTCCTTAATGGGATGGTTGGGCGGGGTGGTGGATGGGTTCAACTAAGCCCGGACTTTCACCCAGGAGCTGGTGTTCCCTTTTGGTAAGAATGTTGAACCAAACCATGTGCTTTTGTTGCACAAGGAATAAATGTAAAAACGAATAATTTCGGTGACATTGTAGGTTTATTTTGAAAAAGACTGGATGCATCAAACAAGCATAATTTTGAAAAGACACAGTGCATATAACAGGCGTAAATTGACACTCGATACCCGAGCATCTAAAGCTGATGCAGGAGGCCACCTAGCATGTCATATTCGGACATGACGGGCCACACGTCCCTGCCCTTCCATGCGCCTACATGGAGAGCAGCAACAAAGACCCCTCAGGAACAGAACAGAGCAGCATCAGTGACAAACAGAAATGACACTAATAAGTCAGACACAGCATGAAAAGGAGGAGCTGGGGTGGAGGCAGGTTGCAAAGCAGCTTGCAGAGGAAGCAGCAGCAGTAGGCAGGCCAGAGCAGTTTAAATAGGGCGCCCTGAATGAGATTTGTCAATTGGTTGCATAGAGAGGAATCATGTGATCTATCAGCTGACTTCCCTCCATCAATCAGATGCTCCATCAGTTGATCGGGATCTTTGAGATCAGCTGATGGAGCTGGCATGTGAGCTGAGCTTGACATTGTGTCCTGTCTGGACTAACGCTGTGCTCGATTTTGCAGAAACGTACAACTCCAACATTTCATTCTGGCGACTGCGCTGTGTGATTTCAGTGTATCGGCTACAGTTAATACCGGTTATGTGATGGACTTTTTCCTAAGACCGGAAATGAATCTTTGTGTTTGTCTTTGAGTCACCATTTGAGCCATTACGTCCAACAAAACCCAAAAAGTCATGAAGGACCCTGCCAGTGAATTATTTTCATGTCAGGTTCAGGGAATCAGCTGCTGCTGGGCCCCAAAACATCACAGCTTGAGGACATTTTTAAAACATATGGAACATTGAGGCCTGCTGCTCCTTGATCTGATGTATCAAACAAACTATCCAAAGCCACAATATTCTCTAATCAGTAAGAAATACTGTGTGTTGGCAGTAAAGAGGAGCTAACAGGACTCTAATGAAGCCCAAGCTGTAGCAGGCAGCTTCGGCTCAAACATCCTGAACAAAGATCTGAGGTCACACTGAGAGGAGAGGTGGATTAAAGGGCCACCGAGTCGGTCACCATCAATTGTGTTGGGATGAAAGCAAAGAAAAGCGTTCACATAGCAACTGGTCAGCTGGTTCCAGCCCAGCTGTCTGTGACTGTTGGGCTGTTTCAGGAATATAGGAATGTCATGACTGCCAACCCCCCCAAATCCATAGGGACAGGACTTGTTTGGCAGCCAGCCAACCCCCTTCACATTCACACACCAGACAAAGACGGACGGCAAGTCTACACTGGAGGCATGATTTGTGCTTGTGGTCAGATTCTGTTAGAATAACTCTGAAATCTATTTGTTTAATCTTTAATCTCATTTCCTGTTGCCTTAAAAAATCATTCATTATTGTGCCTTTAAATGTAATTTATCGCCAAACCGACATGAACTCTGGTGTGATATTCATGGTCCCCAGAGGACATTTATGATTTGTTTGGGGTGACCACCTGACCCTTGATGCTGTGCTGCCATAAAGTCAAAATCTGAGACAGTTTTCATCTGAATCGGCAGCATTTCTAATGAAGTAAAATACTTAAAGCAAGATATGACACTGTCACTCTCTCTAGGAAATACACAACAATGTAGGTTTTTCTTACTGATGGATTTATTCATCTTTATTGCACTTCAGTCAACATCATCGTCATCAAATCCACCACTGAATGGTTCAAATAAATGACTATGTACTGAATAAGTTCCTAAAGCTCCATTCAGACGAGATTATACGTTATTATTTTGAACTTTCTCAGGTCCACACCACACAAGAAATATCAAAATCTACAGAGGCAAAGTTCCATAACATTCCCTGCTCCCCAAAAGATGAGCTCTTTTGATTTTAATGATTTATCTCCCTTTCCTTTCACACCAACTTCAGAACAAACTCATTACCAGTGAGGCTTTGAGATTAGCTGAAAAATTATATTTTGACTGTCTGCAAAAAGTGAGACTGCTTTTGAAAAGCATTAATTTATCTCTCTCTTTGGGTTTTAAATGACACAAAGATTTATGATTCAACACATTCAACTTTATGGCTCCCCAGGGGGAAAGTGTCTTGCAGCCAGGCAGAACACAGACCTGAACATAAAGTCAAGTAAACAAAACATAGACAGACACACAAAAATATATAAGTGAGGAAAAAGATGTTAAAACCTATCACATAAATTACAGTGTATGTAAAAGGACAGCATTACGTAAAACCCAGAGCTGACATGATGGCGCTTTATTCAGTTAATCAGCTGATGTCTGTGTGATTCTTTGATGTGTTGGACTTTAATGTTGTTCGGGCCATTAGTGGAAGTGTCCTTGTCTAATATCAGGGTCTCTTCAGTGGCTCTCATTAGGAATTTAATAACATGAGCAGCTGATCTGTCTCTGAACCCGCTGACACCGATATCACACGCTAAGCCGTTGGAGCTAATTAATGAGAAGAGATTTAAAAAGAGAATAAAAGCAAGGTTAAAAAGTGAGAGCTAGAATATGTGGAAAGATCCTCGGCACTTTAAGCACTGATATATGAAAGAGGTCGTGAAGAGGTCGGCTCCATCCAGAGTCCAGCTGAGTGAGTCCATGTTTCTTAGTCATCCGGCTGTTTTAAACAGCACTGATGCCACATTCCCTTCAAGGGAAAAGGGCTCTTTGCTTTCTTGTGTTCTCACATGTGAATATTGCGTATATGGACAGAGTCCTGCAGGCAGCTGGTCCAAGTTAAAGTGGTTTGAGGATTTAGGCCAGGCTTAGTTTTGCTCTCAGAAAGGTCTAAATGGAAGGTAAAAAGTTGCACAAAGAAGACAACATTAACCATCCCACTATCCCAGAGCTAAAAGCTTTGTTAACAATGAAATCAAAATACAGCTAAAGAAATATGTGTTGTAACATGCACTTCAGAAACCACTTTGAGGCCTTGTCCACACAGACATGGGGATATTTGAAAACCACTGTCCCACCGTTGTTCTCAAAAAAATTCCTGTCCACGAAAAAACAATGAAAATATAAAAACACAAGAGCATGCCAGACCAACAGCTGGCAATATAAACAGTGGTGTGTTAAAGGGTATACACAGGTAAACGAGAATTCGCAAATTCGCTCGTCGAGATTACATAAAAAGTCAATGCAAAGACGCGATTAGACGGGAATTCGCGCTGGGCGGCACAATGGACGCTTCTAGCGCGACGCGATGGACACGTTAGATGCGTAGATGCGACGCGATAGCCGCGAAATTCGCGTTCATCACCTCATTGCTCGCACAAATGAGATAACAATACACACATATGTTACAAACACTCAACACTGAAAACAGAGTTTCTGAACATCTTCACCTCGGACAGAGTTTTACCAAAGGCTTGTTTTCTGTGACCTAAAGCACAGAAGATGGAAATACACTGGAAAAAGCTAAGTTTAAAAACCAAAACAAAACAAAACAAAAAAAAAAAAACAGTGTTTGTTCATCTCACAGTAATTGTTGGGATAGTTAGGTAAAAAGGTAGACGTCAACAATACTGGAATGTTCTACCTAAAACTATGGGCAGATTATGAGACAATTGGTCCCCTAGTCTCGCCACCAGACAATCAGATCTCTGCCATCTGATAGTCTGGGGACACTCCTTTCTAAAGTGTGTTTAACACACCGGAGAAAACGGCCAGCAACAAAACAACGCCTCTTGCATTTTTTAAAAGGACACGCCCTCCTGGAAATGTGCGCTCCCCCTTTTCTCGTCCGCAAGGAAACAAACACACAGAGAGCTTGAAAATGGATGCCGAGAGATTTAACTGTTTCAAACGTGTGCTCAGTCCACAAGATTGTGGAAATGAAGCACTTACAGTGACTTTGTTTAAAACTTTCAACGCAGTCAGACCATGTTTACGAGCACAAGAGTTCAACGAGTATTGGTTCTGCAATGTAGGGAGTTTTTTTAAAACTCTGAAATTGTATCTGCCCATCTAAACACAAAATCAGGGAGAAAGACATCAGTCTGTAGTTAAAAAAAGCGTCTAAAGACTCGTGAGTCTATTGGTCCCCTGGCACAGATATGCAAAATGCCCCACCACCTCTCTATATAGGAGCAAGACACAAAGACTTTGTGGTGGTTTTGTGCCTCTTGGAAGTAAATTTGTGTCTCTGATAATATTGTCTTTTGGACATTTTGTGTCTCTTTGTGGTTGTTTTGCCCTTTTTTGTAGTTTCTTGTCTCTTTGGGATTCATTTGCATCTCTTTATGGTCATTATGTGTTAACTTGAGTGACACTTTGCAGGTGAAGGTCAGGGAGGCCCCGTGATACTGTGGGCCCCTGAGCCTGTGCCTAGTGGGCCTGTTCAGTAATCCATCCATGTCCAAAACAATCATGAATCACACAATTTTGTGCAACTACTGAGCTGACTCATCTGTTTAATGTCTATTTGTGCAGAGTCACTTAACCAAAAACACTTCAGGTTTGTTTGTGCAAATCATTTAGGAAGTGATGTCATAATTTTGATACCCTGTAATCATCATGAGTCGTACCACAGGTTGTGGCTGCCCGCTGTTGACTCATTTCTGGAAACAGAAAGTTTATCTGAACTTGAATCGACTCGTCGGTGTTGTGTGCAGAAAGCAGCACTAACAGCAGGAAGCCGGAGCTGCATTTTGCTCTGGGTAGTAAAACAGTCACAGATCCTTCGGCAGCAGAACATATGGATTAGTTTAAATGGTGATTTGATGTGCCTGTTAAAAGCGTATTGGATGGAGAAATGAGAATGTCAGCTGTTGTGTTGAATGTGAAGTGTTTTACACTGCTGGTAATTCAACTCTCGGAGGAGAGTTAAATTACTCAAACATACTTCTTTCTACCGCTGAAGACAAGTAGCTTTCAAACCACATGACCTTCATTTTCAAATTACTGTGTGACATAAAATATATGTTGCTACCAAGTCTTAATTCCGGGGGTGCATGCAGTAAATGGTCCTTAACAAAAAGCAAAATGTGAAAACCCACATTAACTAAAGATGTTGATGATGTCGATAGATGGTTTTCATATATATGTGGTCCTGACATGTGGAAAATCGTCACTCTTCACCCAAGAAAATGGGCTTATATAACAGTTCTGTGAGTGTCTCAGAAGCCAGATTTACAAACTTATTCTGCACATAAGAAAACAAAATAAACCTGCTGCAGTCCAGTGTTTGATACTAACAACCGACCCTGAGCTGGTGACATCAGCTGGTCTGCAGAAATATAGGGGAGGAAATTTAAAACCCTCCATTCCTCCAGGGAGAGACTGCAGCAGACACACAGAGGTGTGATCTCATTCAGTCAGTGCATTATTGATGACCGCTAAATGCATTTACAGTATTTAAGACTGCAGACAATTTACACAGTCGCCAACATAATGTTAGAAACACATTAAAACACTGGGGCTGCAACAGCTCTTTTCCTTAATGGTTATGATCATCTCCAGTAATATTATGTTTCAGTGTCTAAAATTTCAGAAAAATGAGTGAATCTGCCAAACAGATCCCAAAGTGACGTCTTTGAATGTCTTGTTTAGTCCAACCAACAGTCAGAAATCCAGTGTTATCAGCCCTTTTTCATCCCCAAGTCATCAAAGGCTGACACATTTCAACACCAGACAACTTTTAGCTTCTGTATTAGTATCTGAAGCTTGCTACGCTAGTGATGTTACATTACATACGTAAGTAAG
Organism: Epinephelus cyanopodus; assembly: GCA_026686955.1. NCBI lineage: Eukaryota > Metazoa > Chordata > Actinopteri > Perciformes > Serranidae > Epinephelus > Epinephelus cyanopodus. The sequence goes on along the minus strand of CM048927.1, from coordinate 36,868,360 downwards.
TAAAGTTTTTTTTTTTTTTTTTTTTTGTGGCACCTTTCACGGATAAATAATCCCATTAAAAACAGATACACAAAGCCTTATAAAAATAAAATAGCCGTGACAAACGGGACAGAGCTGACAAGTTAAATCACAGCAACAGCAAACCAAATGACGGCAGAGACACACATATACAAATAAGGAGTAAAACATATAAAAGATAATAGATATGTGGATGGTGTATTCTGATAAAAAGCATGTCTGGATAAAAATGTCAGTATGAACTGTATTTGTTTTAAGCCAAATGATGTTTTTTTTTTTTTTTTTCAAGATCAAACCAGAGACATTGTTGCTCACACATGAAGAAATAAACCTTAATCATTTATTTTTTTTTAAGATTAAGGTGAGGTAAAAGTTGCATGATTTCAAATATGACTGTTGGCGTTGCAAAAACATCAGCAACGTATCCTCATAATGGTCCGCCCCAGGTCGTGAAACGATTTACGACACTCAGACGGCACACGTCATCTTACCTAGCTGCTTACATTTTATAGTGACTCTTATAAATAGTCGCTATTCCTCCTCCTTGACCCGACGTCCGCGGGGAGTTAAAATAGTAGCAATCATCGGGTAAAAGTTCTGTGAAAGCACTGGACTCACCAACAGTCAGCCACGTCTCAGTCACACAGAGAAAATCCAATCCTCGGGAAGTCAGGAAATCCTTCAGGATAAACGTTTTGTTTGCTAGCGATCTAGCATTTACCAGCCCAATCCAGGGCCAGCTTCCCTGCGTTAGCCTGGGAGCCACCCTGGGAGCCACACACAGAGGCCACAGGTTGTGCAGATTCACCCTGTTTACGCCGGAGAGGTGGAGCTGGGGCGCAGCAGAGGTGAGCTGGGGTCCACGATAGGAGCGGGGGCAAAGTTTTCCCATCTTGTGGTTTCATTCATCCCCAAAACAAACACATGAGCGAGCCAGGTAAGCGTCTTTACGACAATATGCGCTAGAGCTCATGGGAAATGTAGGCTTCATTCCGGCAAAACACTACTGCTTTTGTCCACAGGGTCGCCAAAATCAACTCAAAATGAAAGTTCCTTTTAGGGGCTTTAAGTTTAGGAAAAGAAACATGGTAGCAAGTAAATGAAATGACTCAAAGTTCACAAGTAGCACCCCATTACGTACTCAATGTAAAATTACATAGACTAAGTTTAGGCAAGTAAAGTCAGATTTAGGCTAGATTTATGAAAAAAAATGGTGATGTTTTACTTTAAACTAAACTAACAGTGCATCACAATGACCTGAAATCAGACCTGTATGTGATTTAGGAGCGAATATGAAAGTGGCCCAAGACAGATTTGAATAGATCAGACTTCATGTGATTTGTACGACTATAAAAAAAAATGATTTGGACACCTTATGCCTGCAGTCTGAATGTAGCCATAGATACGCTGATGTGTTGCTATCAGACGCCGAGGGACATGACAAAGCATCAGTATTTGACGTCCTGCGAACAGGTTGAAGGCATTCAGTCTAGAAAGATATAAAACAGAGAAAAGCCAATGAGCCTCACATTTGACAAGCTCAAAGCACAGACTGTTAAATGTTTACAGTATGGTAATGTGAGTATATGGAAGAGTGTAAATAAAACAGCAACTTTGTTTGCTCTCTTCCTGAGGTGACGTGACAACAACATATCCCATGATGCCTCTGTGTCACTGACATGCTGCCAGAGCCTCTCGGGTTTTTGCGGTTGGTTCTGAAGGACACTAACGCTGCTCTGGCTGTAGCGTCAGGAACGGTTAGAAATGAGTCTCCTCTTGTTCCTCAGCGGGCGGTTCACATTCACAACCTCAAACCCCTAAATTATAGAATGAGCCGCTCTCCATGAATCATTGAGAAATTTCACAAGAATCCCCTCCAAGCCATGAATGTATTCTGTCAAAAGCTCCACTGCTCTCCTGACTCTGAGCTCGTATTAAAATGCAGGGAGGGATGGGTGCGTGAAAAATTAAAAAGGAGACTGAAGTGTCGTGTTTGGAAGCTCCTCGCTGATTAAATGAGGTGAAATCTCAAATCCTTGAGTTCCTGTTTCTGCCTTTTGCTGCGATAATCCGTCCCTGATCTGATTATTGTAACTGATCTTTTCCACTCACTCTCACAGATTAGAATTTCACATTCCCATTAAACACAACATGTGCTCACCATTCAGCGAGTGTGCAATCACTTTATTGACACACTGGGGATAATAGTTTTGTCAGTCAGTGCAGACAAAAGTCTCTTATCAAATCCTTGCGTCAATTATTTAATCCTTTTGTTTTTCTCTTCAAAATCGTGAAAACAATCAGCCAGCGTGAGATGTCAGAGATCAGCTGGCTTCTGTAGCTCCAAAATAAAAATAAAGTACAGTTCCCATGATGCCGTGCACTGCAGCAGCATGTCTGATACCGACAGCCCAGTCACCAGAAGAAAACGTTGGCACTGTACGTTTCTGCAAACCACAAATATGTTACATTTGCACATTTCATACATATCATATCAACGTTGACTTTGAAGGTGGAGGGGACGGTGGACGGCGTGACACTGAATCAAGTTGCCCTTCAAGCTGCAGGACACTTTTGGAGACTAACAAAAAACAAAACTGGTTGTTTTTTAGTGAGTCACTGTTTCCATCAGCTTTACCCACCAAACGTGCTGTGATCCCACCATAATTAGTAGAAACAAATAGATTGGGACACCAAATAGCTCCTGTTGGAAAGGTTTTTTTTGGTTTTTTTTAATGCTGCGTAATGTTTCAAGCCTGCGACTCTTCCACAGGAAGCAGTTGTTTTTTAACTGACATATGAACAGCTTCTCCTGCCATGCTTGTGCCACCAAAACATGTTTTTAAAGCCCAAAGTGATTTTTGTGCCTAAATTTATCCTCACATCAACAACATCGTTGTTTCAACGTGTCCACCACGAAGTAAAGTACAAATGCAACATATTTGTGGTTCACAGAACAATACCGACATTTATCCTGGTGACTGGGTTGGATACATACCATAACTGACATGCTCTCTTTAAAACTTGTAGTTGGATCTCTGCTGTCTATAAATCTACGTGTATGCTAGTGTTGACTTTTACTTCCCATTGGTTGGAGACTGAAAAAAGAAAACTTTACTTGATCACATTGATAGCTAACATGTTGTGGGCTTATTGGAAAAAGGGAAAAACATGTATCAACATTTGTAGGCTACACAGTGTGAGATTGTCTAGTCAGTAGGGCACCACAGTGGTTGACGCCTGTTTTCAAATGTGGGTCAGTGATTTGTGTATCGTACAACACAGCTCTACTCAACTCAACTTCCTCTTTTTTAATTTTCCACTTGCAAAAGTTGTGGATAGTACCTGCTACTTGTTTTGGCACCACCTTGGTCGAGGTACCAAGCAAGAACAATTGACGAAGTGCAGATGTTCCTCTTTTTGCACTGGTTGCCGATAAAAGGATTCAGCGAGTGTCACAATGAAGATGATGTTATGCTGCATCACTATGGCAATCAGCTGAGAATTTTCCTACACTGATGGGCTTAGTAGAAAACAAAATAGACAAAAGGACCTGGTACCAAAAGTGAGTTGGGTTTAGCTGAGCCGTGCAGTGGAAAAGAGGTTTTAGACGCTGATACCACAAATATGTCTAAAAACTCAATGTTGTCCTCTTTTGAAAACTGTAAAAAAAAAGAAAAGCGAATGCTGCTGTGTGATCTAGTTTATCTTTCCGCACACAAACAATGTGGAGCATTAAAATTCAAAGTTAAAGTCTGCTCTGTGAGTAAAAATGCCTTTTTCTATTTTCAAGAAAAAAAAACTACAAAAGTTGTAACGAGGCAACTAAAACACTTTACTTTACATACACTTTACGTTTTTAAAAGAAATAGCAACATGTGTTTTTGATTCCCAATTTCCCCCAGGAGATCAGTACTGTTAGTGTACTTGATCTGAGACGAGATGGTAAAACTGATTTCTGGCTTCAAAGTCAAAGTGTTACCTTCACTTGATTTCTTGATTTCCGCGACATACCACTACTACTCATGTGTCATTCTGCTGGCTTTGTCGTCTAAAAGGGGACTTTGTTGCTGAACTGATCACCTCTAGATCTCTAAAGTGAAACTGCGTGTGTGTGTCAGATAATCAGTAATGTGAGGTTTTCTTTCCGCCCATACAGGATATCAGATAAATGTGGTGGTTCAGCTGAGACTTTACAGAAGGATTAACACTTCTCTGACACTGTGCAGCAGACTGCCCAAATATTTGCAGGGGGAAGTGAAGTCTCTGTGATACAGTATCAGTGGTCAGTAAGATATGACATCAGTGTGGCCTCGAAACACCTGCTGCTTTGGCTGCAGATAAACAGAGAGCCATTTATAAATTCCCTGACACACACGTTCATTTGGATACTAGACTGATAATCAACCACAGCTTGTATTTGACTGGATGGTGAGAGAGAGACTAAAGGTCTGAGTTTGTTTGTGTTTTTTTTTTTTTTTTGACCCACCCTGAAGCTACAAATATGTTTTGTTGAGCCACCCTGAGTGAGTGGTGGAAAATGCATGACCCTGCCTGCCAAGAGTGAAAAACACCTCGGTTTTTAACTCTTGTTGTGCATGCTGGTTAGATTGGAAGGATTACTGATCATACCAGACACAGGGCCAGGGGTCCGAAGTGGTGGAGGGACCGGCTGGCCCTCACCTGCAAAGTGTCACTCACAGAGACACAAATAATATCACAAAAATTTGCAAAAAAACCCACTACGAGACAAAAAAAATGACAAAAAAGACACTGTATGACCTCAAAAGCCTAGTTCACATTACACATTTTTCACCCTGACTTTGAGTCACAGAGACTATGGTAATCTTTTTTAAAACGCACAGGACAGACTTTTCCGTTGTTACTGAAATCGTTGTTGTCTAAACAGGGTCCCAGTCACAGACGAAGGCGCGACTTGCTCGTAGGCTTGTTCACACATGAGAACTCCTCGTGGCAGACTACCTGCTGACTCACCTCCGACCCAAGGTGGCTCTCAAGATCCTCTGCGACATCAAAATCGCGGTGAAAATCGTGTGATGTGAACGAGGCTAAAGAGACACAAAACAACTTCAAAGAGATACAGAATGTCAAAACGATGCATTATGATTACAAAGGGATGGAAAACAGTGACACAAAAGGAGGCTAAATAACCATAAAAGCATGTGTGTCTTTCTCTCGTGTCGTTGAGGTTGGGGGGCCTTTTGCTTGTCTTTGCCCAGGAGCCCATTGTTTACGAATACGCCCCTGCTGACTAGTTCATGCAGTGAGATGTAAAGTGATTTTGATGAAATGTCATTATTTAAGCTGATATTTGCTTCTGTTTTCTTTTTTTTCTGAACATGATGTATCCAAGGACTGTTTGAAAAATACAACCATTTAAATTTGTATGCTGTAAAAAGTTATTTTACATGCTTCCCCCTTCTTGCATCACCCTTCTCCCCTCATAGATAACAAACTGTTCCTAACATGGAGGAGGCAGGTGACAAACATTAGCATCCGTCTACAAATCACAAAGTGACCTTACTGTTAGCATGAAAATTCACCTTTAAACAGATTTACAAACTACGTTAAACTGAAAAGAAAGAAACTTTGCTTCTGCCACTATTTATTTAAACAGGCACAATCTGGTGCAGCAAGCTACATCTTAACATCCATACCAAGCCGAAATATTCATCCGAATGTTACAGTAAAACCAGAAATAGTCCCAGAGCCATTTTCACCACTGCTCCCAGCTCTGAAAGAATAATGCACTTCATAATAAAAGTGTGTTCCTGTCACGCTCTGTCGGGGCTTCAGCGGACGCCAGCAGCCATCAGGTAAATGGAAGAGCAGTTTGAAGACCCACTGACCTTCACGTGATACCTGCAGTCGGAGTAAAAAGCCTTCATGAGAGTACTCCAGCGTCGGAGACAGCAGTGACCCAAATGGGCAAATTCTGTACGAGCTAAATATAACGTGAAGTGATGAGCGAGGCTGATGGTCATCGAATACAAGCATTAAATAATAGAGACAACCCGTCAATGACATTAGGCCTCACTTTTTACTTATGTTTTCTAAGTGCAATTACAGTCATGGTGGAACATTTGCCACATGAAAACCTTGTATCTCCAAAATGACATGCTTGTTTTTGACTAATTTTTTATGTTCGAGGGTTTTAAGTTCTTAAGGGGATAAAAATCATCTTGATCCACAAAGAAGAACTTAATCCTTCAATTTCTGTGAAAACATTAAAATCACCAAAACCATACATGGTTTTCACCCAGCAGAGTCTTAAGAACAACAATCAAGAGTGTAAAATCATCAAAAACATTAAATGACAGTTCATCATCAACAGTATTGTCTACAGGCCTATGAAGCACAAAAAAGAGACGTCTATGAGGTTTTTTTTTCTCTTTAAATACATTATCAGGCCAAAGAAGACATATTTACATTTGAATAACGAGTTAGGGTGACCATATTTTGATTTCCAAAAAAGAGGACACTCGGCCCGACAACGAGAGAGCCTACGGCCACGGCCTACTTAAATGATAGGCCTACTCGCAGATTACTCAAAGATGCCTTATAATTTTAATATAGGCTATTTAAAGTTTATATGTAGGCTATGGATAGAAAATTCAGTTATATTACAAAATAATATCTCTCAAAGACAGAAATTCAGATAGGCCCCTATAGATAGTGTAAAAATAAATAAAATCTTATTGTCTGTACACACACACACACACACACACACACACACACACACACACACACACACACACACACACAAAAGGACATTTGGTTAGCCTCATCGAGTAATATTTCAAACTAAATGTTTTCCATTTAACAAGACTGAGTGTCCACAGTCATGCTAGCAGCTCTGTGAACCTCTATTTCCTGTTTCCAGGATGTGCGCCGCACTGTGAAGTCAATTTTTATAGTGGTCAGACAGTAGTACTTCAATGTGTGGGGTCCGTCCAACCTGGTCTCACTCCAAAGTCGTTGAAATCTGGTGCTTGGGCAGTGACTTGCGGCATCAGACACTGACGTAAAAAGCTGTCCTTTAACGTCAGCATAGTACGCGGCCGGTCTCCATCATAGTTTAATGGTGCTGGCAGTGTCACGGAGAAACATGGTGGGACAATAAGGAAAGTTGGCGAAAGTCAGAGTAGGGCAGGTGGGCGAGACTGGTTTTCGTGCTCCTTAAGATTCCAAAGCCAAACCTTGTTCTTTCATCCTAAAGCCAACCACGTGTTTTTGTTGGAGGAAAAAAAGATGTCAATTTGCAGTGTTGCACTGATGTAGTGGTTTTATTTTGAAAGAGACTGTATGCAAACTGTACATTTCCTGTGAAAATAGAAGTGTATTTTGAAAGAATGCATGTAACCAGCAGAACTTGACACTGCATCCCAGAATATCAACAACCAATGCACCCAGGGTGCCTTGCACGTCGAATCTGGACGTGAAAAGTCCACGACCAAACCTCAATATGTGATGAGGTCAGAGTGAGAATGTGTTGGTCCGTCACTTGATGCCCTGTGGCCCAGAAAGACTTTTTCCCATTGACTTGTTGGACCCAGCCTTCTGCCCCTTAAACTTACGTTGTTGTCCTGCCGTGTTTCTCCCTGATGCCACCGGGCGCCATTTAACAGCTTATTATCAGTGTCTGACACAGGAAGTCACTGACCAAGCAGCCATATTTTACGCCTTCGACAAGTGAGACCAGGTTGAAGGGAAAGTTAGGAGAATCACTTGAGTCAGTATGATTCATCTTCCATGAATATCTGCTCAGTTTCATGGTATTCTATCCAACAAGTGTTGAGATATTTCTATCTGGACCAAAGTGGTGGACCGACAGACCTGCTGCCTTCCCGAAAGCTATGATGCCAGCATGACTCAAACTACAGGACTGTGACTCACAACAAGAGAAACCTGCAAAATTTGGTTTCAAACCAAACCCTGATATTTCTTTCTTATCTGGCGCATTGCACATACTTGTCTTCGGTTGGATGAAGCGTGATTGCACTGGTTAAAGTTGTGGTCGATACTTTCAGACCATATTTGAGTCAAGGCTGTGAAAAAGTTGTTCAGTCTCTGCTGACTTCATTTGGGGCTGAGGCCAAACCAGCCCTGTGTTTCCAGGTCAAGTTCTACTTGGAACATTCAGCCGCTGGGTTTCCTCTGGGATCCCAGTTTTCTAACTGAGTACAGTGAGAGTGATTTAGGGTTTGGTTAAATCTGGGGCAGCTAGCGTTACAGCAGACCTGCTGAACAAACATCCCCAGCTAAGAGGTCACCTCATTCAGCCATTGTATGAAGTGGGACAGGTGGAACCGCCTTTGTTTCCCAAACAAGTAGAGAGGGGAGGAAAGAACCGCAGGGACCGGCTCACTGCGGGCTGAGGACTATTCATCAAGCGCACAGTCGAGCCATCAGCCTGTTGGATCTGTGCCTACTACAGGTGGAGGACGGAGGAATTTTAAGACATCGGGAGTGAGACAGAGTGAGAAGGAGGGCGGTCAGCCAATGGCAGCAGTCCCTGCAGGCCTGACATGGTGGGGGGCAGGCTGTGGGGTTGAAAGGGGGGGAGAACAACAACACAAAGGATCTGTTGTTCTTTCCCACCAGAGTGGAGGTTTCCCAGGAAAACATGACTATTCAAGCCCAGGTCCGAGATAAGAGAGTCCCCCTCCCTTTGTGCTGGAGCTGTGGAGGGGTCAGGAGAGCTCGGGGGGAGGGAGGAGGTGGGAGGAGGTGGGAGGAGGACGTGTCTCCAGCTGGAGGATGTAAATCCACTGTCTGTCCAAAGCAACAATGGAAGGCTGCTCCCTTTTACAGCAGGGAGATCTGCAGTTTAGGGAAGTGATTGTCATCATTAGAGAGAGATTATATAAATGTTACTTTATAAGAGCACATTAAAAGAAAATATTCAGTACTGGCTGAGACCAGGCTGTTTTTCTGCTCAAAGTCCAGTTTTGATAACTGTTATGTTCCCACAGTGAGACCCAGTGACGTGTTGCACATGCTGTTTGTCTTGAGCATATGGACAATAACTGTTTATCACAGCTTTATTTTGACAAAGATATTTTAACCTTTTTGTATTTGCTCTGTGTTTCCAGATGTTTCCTCCAGGTTGCTCCCAGGCAGATTTTGTTGTGGTCATATTGTGGTCAAGAAAAATAAAGAAGCTAAACTCATGTTTATTTGAGTCACATGTAATTTGGCCTTTACGCCAACAAAATCCTGTATGTATAAGTTGATGGATGGTCGTACCTATGGGAGTACAAAGGGACAACCCGAAAAAATAAAGCCTCCATCCACAGCTATCGCTAGCAAGCATCGTGTATGACAATAAACTTTTTGAGTTTTAACATGATACTGATCTGATTTCTTCTTCTATCATGGCAGAAATTTGCTGCTGCACACTACATTATTAATGTTAGCAAACGAAAGCGCAGACAACTATTTCAAGCTGTTTTCCGTCAGCAGTAGCTCCAATAACTTCCTGTTGTTTTCTGAACACCTGGATGCACGTGTCCCTTTCAGCTCACATGGTATCTGCGCCTCATGTCACTCCCAAGCAGCAACAATTGCCAAAAAGTGCAGTTCTCTGAATGGCCACTTGAGGCTGGCTCCGGAGGCAAGTCAGTCCCTGTATACCCTGTATGTTAAAATGCCAAACTTTCGCCCAGTCGCTCAGGGGTTAGTGCTGCAATGTCCTTGTTGCAGCGGCTGCAGATTCAGTTCCAGCCCATAGCCCTGTGCTGCATGCCATCCCCTCTCTCGTCCACCTGTCACACTTAATCTGTCCCGTCCAAAAAAGTCCACAATGCAACAAAAAAAAATCTTTGAAAAATGAAATTGCCCAATTTTACAGCAGAAATGGAAAATGGTTTTGGTCTCTACAGCTAATTTAATTTAATCTAAAGCTGCAGGGGAGTTGAATTTATATACAATTTACGCATATACATTTTATTAAGGCTTAAAGTTACACATAATTAATTAAAGGAAAGGCCACTCTGCATGACAGGCTATGTGCAGATAGTGTCTTCGGGTTCTCAGTCAGATCCACCCCTCGCTCCTCAACAGTGCCCGCTTCTTGCCCGAATATGGTCAATTCTGGCTCCAAAAAAACCCAAGATGGTGACAGTCGTAATGCTGAACTTCAGGCTCCAAAATTAGAGACCACAAATTAATGAGTAACCTCACAGCAGCTACGTCTATTATTTTATGTCCTATGTCCCTTAAGAGTACACATTTTGTATTGTTAATGGCGCTGAGGAAAAGTTAAGTAGCTCCCAAAAATCATCACGAATTATCCTCTGAGGACTAAGAGTATTCATAGCAGAGTTCACGGAATAGCTGTAATGTTGAATTCAAGGCCTCAAAATGGGAGACCACAAACTAATGAGTGACATCATAGTAGCTACGTCCATTAATTGTCCTTGTGGGAAGATGCGCAACAGTCTGAAAATCTCTGCTCTAATAGACTTAAAAAGTATATTATATAAAATGGTGAAAATGCTATTTTAAATCTTAATAATTTTGATATAATCCTGTGCTTTTCTCCACTTCAGTGACCAGCAGGTAACACACAGACACAGCTGACGATGTTCTGTCAAAATATAGTCATATTTCCTCAGCAGACAGATATCCAGAGAGGAGCTGAATAACAAAACTGCTTTGTCATGTGCTCCATGAACTATATCCACGTGCTGGCACGAGGCTGTGGAGGCTGTTCCCCATTTGTGCTACTACACACCCTAAAATGTTTAATTTCGCAACATGGTTCCACAATTACAGCGAAGACACTTCTGTTTTTGTCTTTCTTCCCAGTTATTCAAAGGTTGTTGATGACGCTGCAGGAAAATTACAGTTGCAACATGTGTGGCTGCAGCAGGAGGGTGGAAAAGTAATGATGCAGGCGTGTGTGCAGCCACGTCACTGAAAGGGTGAGCACACGTGTGTTTGATCAAACGCCAGTCCTGACTTGTTCAGCAGCCAAGTACACACACTCCTGAGCTGAACTCTGCTCGCTGTGGTTCAAACCAACACAGACGTGACTTTTAACAACTCCAAAAAATGCATGAAATGTTTGTTATTTTGAGAAGATTTTGAGGAGAGGGTGTCACCTCAGATCTGCAGGGATGTCGGAGACCTTTGACTGGGACGAGCAGTGTTTAAGGGAAATTACGTCTGTTCTTGAGAAATCTCTCCTGCAGCCCACACGTTTACAGCTCATCACTTCCTGCTTTACACATCTGCAGCACTTACTGGAAGAACAGACCACATGCTGACAGCGCAGCACTCCTTTCAAACTAACTTTCCCCTGTTATTTTTGAAACAGCTGCAACAAATTATGGAGACGATTAGTTTTATCTTGTCCTGATTCTTTTAGTGTTTCATGGCGGCGGAGCATTTTTTGGTAGTGAGTGATGTTGCTGTGCAGCTCAGCTGGATGTCTCCACTTAGCACGTCTAATTTCTGCATCTTAAAAGAAAAGTAAAGCCACTTCAATGCAATAAGATGGGATGTAGATTACCAGCTTTTCACTGACATAAAAAAGCCAAAAGAAATCTGTTAATATTTATTTCATTTCTGTGTTCAAATCTAAGCAGAACATTTGGTTTCTGAGCAGTGCAGCGCCACGAGAAAGTGGCTCTGATTTAAATGAGAATTAAAGTAGATGCATCACTCTACTCCAGTCTATTCTATTTCGCATTAGGAGAAAGTAATTTTGAAACACTGCTCATGTTTCATTGATGATAATATGGTTTTATTTCTGGTTGGAGGAATGCGGATATTAGTGAGCTGAATGAAGTATTACCTGTCACAGGTATTTCATCATCTCCCTATTATTAAGACATGTTCAGACATGACAGTGACAAACTCATCCACCTCCTGAGCAGTGTCATCACAGTGGACTGGACCAAAATGGACGATGGTTTTTTGTTTGTTTTTTAGGATAAATTTGGCTAATGATCTCTTTTAAACTCAACTATCTTAGACAAACTGCGACTTGAAGTGCAGTCTCACATATTGCTACTTATCTAATAGTTGTCTAATGCATCACTGGACACTGAAAAGACTGAAACCCTGGATGATTAAGACCATTAATTAGGTCACATCCCCTTCAGGCAGAGTGAAGTTTCTCTGCACTTATAGGCAATACATCAGGGTTGATACCTGATGTTAGGCTACTTCTATTCTCAGGCCACTGACGTCTTTCTGGACCAGCTGCCTAAGTGACTAATGCTGCTCACTGACAGTATGTGCTGCAGGTAATGTAGGTAATGACGTAAGCACAGTCGTTTCCAGTCGCCTCTCTGTCAGCTCCACTAAATTTGTTCTAAATTTAGGCTCTTGTGTCTGTTTTGCAAGTCTAGGTGGTGCTTTTTGTGGTTGGCTTTGGCCGGTGGGGGCGTGTGGCTGCATGTTGCTCATCGGGATGAGGAAATGAACTCACCAGTCTAAACTCTCCTCTACTTAACTGGCCGTGTCGAGGCTCTCAAATGAAATCATCAGTAGACATCGAGGAAGAGATGGAGAAGATGGGCATCACCAACTATCCTGCACCAAGACTATCTCTGCATCCACATGCACATCAGAGGCACCGTGGCGAGCACAAAGAATCAAGAATCATCGTGTGGATCTTGGTGCCAAACTAGCATCCTGCGAGCCATCGTACAGGCAGCTGGATGATCTCTGTGCCCAACATGTTTGAATCCTAAGTCATCACGTATCGCTGTTTTACCACCGCCAAATATTACGTGCTAGGTATCCTCCTGCTCCTGCTGTTGATGTTCTGCATACCGCTACCGATGTCAACAAAAGCACACAGTTAGGTTTAGAAAACATCATGGTTTGGCTCTACGTTCATACAGGAAGCAAACAGCTAACTCTCAGGTGACAGTCCAGGGTTTGTTTGACCCATCCATCCCTCCCGCCCGCCTGCTGTAAAGGGACTTTGCAGCTCCTTCTATTACATCATCAGCAGTGTTTCAAACTGATGCCATCCAGAGGTGTATCATACTGCTGCAACAAGTGTCGTCCAGTGTAGCGCGACACACTGTGAAAGGTTACCTCCAGCCACATAACAAATGCGAGAGGTGGCTTTTAGTGTCTGATGCCAAAATCACCAGACAGCATTCATCCAGCTGACTCTTTGTCTCTGTGCTGATCTTTTATGGAGCAGCTTTCTGATCCTCTTTATCATCTCCCCTCATCTTTATTTTACGACCTCCTGTGGGGATCTCGACCCTCAGGTTGAAAGCAACCACATCAGATAAGCACTTAATAAATTTTGCTGAGATTGGGAGGGAAGTCATTTGAATGTTAGCTTTCATAAATGACATGGTCAGCAGAGCTGTTTAGCCACACAGACATCATAAAAGCCAGGATAATGGAGATCCTCCGGTCTAATTCCTAATCCAGGACTAGCCTGCTTCTGTGTCCCGGGAGTCACCCCGTGGATCAGGGCTCGTCTTCGTTTCAAAAGAAAGTGATGAAACAGTGACTGACCGACAGCAACACAGGCTTTTGCTTCTGGACTGAAGTGATGAGAATCGTTCCACCCACCTAACCCTCCCAAATCACCCCCATCACTGCCTAACAATCTCCTCAAGGGTGTAGCCTTGACGGACGCGCCAGGAACGGTCACTGCCAGCTGTCGTCTGATGTTTTGATTCGGGGTGGCAGAGGGGAGGCCATGATGATGATGGACAAGCACATATTCAGGAGGCCGGAGACGGTCACAATCCTTCACATGCCTGAAATATTCCTCTTATCCTATAGATAGGCTGATGTGGAGGTCTGAGGCAGAGCCATAATGGTATTTGATTTCAGACCTATATAAAGAGGAGGGTAACTGGGAGGATTCTTTGCATGGTTGAAACTGATCCACACCGAAACACGCAGGGAAACATAAGCCTTCAGGTCAGCCATGTAAAATGAGGCTATGTCTGCTGTCAGAGATACGTTTCACCTAAAATCTTTACATATGGACACGTTATACATGTGGGAAATTAATGTTTTCTCGTCACAGCAAATACAAACTTGCTAAAGCATGACGTAAAGGCTTCATCGTAGGGAAAAGAAATTAGAAGCAAGTAATTATCAAAAATTAAAAATATCTTTACTCAGTGAAAAGATTCCTGTCTGTAAATTCCAGGCAGCTCCAGTATGAGAGAGAACTGAACTGGTTACTGTAACATAAAGCAACATCTGGCGTGTTCAGTGTTGCAGAGTACGGCAACGACAACAAGCCGCTCTTAGAAACTTGTCCTTGAATGTGAATACAAAGTGTGTGAGGATGCAGCTGTCCTGCTCGGTTTGTGTCAGCTTATCAGCCTGTGGTGTCTAAATCCAACATGACAGAGAGTCTGTATCAGTAATGGACGTCTGCAGCATTTCATCAGCTTCGGTTAAAAAAATTGGGTTAACAGTTACTGTGGAAACTGTATGAAACAGAGGATGAATCAGCTCTTTTTAGAGCTAAAAACATAAAGTTTGTCATGAGGGTGGCGCAACAGACCCTTTCACTGAGATGGCATTGCTTGGCAACAGCTTGGTTTCATGTTTATTTCTTGTCACTGGCATCATTCACATAAACCACAAACCATGTTTGGTAACACAGTGACAGGAAGTAAACAGGGGAAATAGTTGCTCCCCCACAGCAATACCACAGACTGTATTAAATGGTGAATGTATTATCTAATGCTGTATTCAGTCAGGTGCACACAAGTCATCAAGAATTATTCTGTAGGGACTGTGTACATGTACAGTGGATTTCTGTGCAGAATTGTTTTTTGCCACACTAGTGCTGTGATTCTAGTATTATCTTTTTTTTTTATCTGAGCACCACTTTGGCCCAGACTGAAATATCTCAACAACTTACAGACATTTGTGTTGCCCAGAGGATGAACACTAATGACTTACTATCTGTTCTTTACACAGATCTATTGCACATCCTGGAAGAGGGATCCTTCCTCAGTTGCTCTCCCTGAGGTTTCTATAATTTTTTCCTGTTAAATGTTGTTTTGGGGAGTTTTTCCGTATCTGCTGTGAGGATTCATGAACAGAGGGATGGCGTATGCTGTAAAGCCTCTGAGGCGAATTTTGATTTGTGATATTGGGCTTTAAAAATAAAACTGAATTGAAATGAACTTAAATAATTTGCTGAATTTCTACCGATCTCTGTGTGCATTAGATGGCTACCAAAAGCATTTCTCACAACCCCAGAGTTTTGCACATTCATTTTTTAAAAATCTTCCACAGGCACATGGTTTGGAGAAGGTCCTCTGACAGTAAGTGCTGGAGAGTTGTCTCTGGTATTATCTCTGAGATGAAGCAACAAACCATGTTAGCTTCCAAACCTGAATCAAAAGCTCTCCGCACAGCACTAATATTACTTGGGGACCTCTGGTGATTTGTAATAATTGTGGACATTGTCTGTGATCTTAATCTCATACGAATCAATCATGTCCATTTTTTGTCAAGTGAAAATGCCGCTGCAACGCAGAAGTCATGTGACAACATTAGTCCCGTGTGAATCAGCATCTTGGTGATTTGGGGTCTTACGTGTCTAAGAATTATGGAAACCATGTTTTTGATTATAAGTTAAAGTCCTGACAGCATTTTGGGTGCAGGAGGTTCATCACGTTACACAGCATGGGGACCCTGTTGAAGAAAAAGCAAGCTCAGTCTCAAAAGATGATGAGATGGATGAAGTGACAGTATGTGGCTGAATCTGATCTTTGTTCAACCACATTTAAAAAACACACAGGAGGTGAACGCTGGACATCACCGCCAGTAGTGCTGTGTGGTGTTTTATTTGTTGTGCAGAGTGACATTACAAATGACTGTGCTCATCATAACTGGGGGATAAGTCAGTGAATTTGAGTAAAATACAAATTTGCTTATCCAAAGTGAATGGGCCGCACAAAACACAGACTTGGGGGAATAATTTCTAAATCAAATGAGGCCTCTGGAAACACTAGACTCATGCTAATAGGGCTTTGGATGTATTTGTGACGAGCTGGACTTGTCAGGAGACACCATGTGAACCAGACAGCTTGTTGGGAGGTGTATTTTTTCACTTTGGATGGGGCTAAGCTCCAGTTTCTCCCTGCTGACAGTCCTGCTATCCACGCCATGCTAACCATGTCCTCAACCTCTGTAAGATAACAGAAAAATGAAAATAGTGTCCAAAATGCTTCAATGGCAATTTTAAAACATTCAAAGTCATCTGATATTTTCTCTTGTACCCACTTGTCTTTTTGTTCTTGCTTTTTATTTCTACATAAACTGCAGTTGTACCATTTATTTCAGCTATTCAACACCACTGTTTACAAAAACATCAAACCAGCTTAAGTCTCACCATGTTGAAGTTTTCATTGAATCTCTTTTGTTCTGACTTTATTCTCACCATATAGACACTTTGTTCTGTACTTAATGACTTGATAAGATATTAAGATGAACATTTTCCCCTTCTGTCCTGTGAAAACGTCCGTCTTTACTCAGGACATCTGTGTAATAAGCACTGGGCAGAGAGATGAACAGAGCAGCGAGATGAAAAAGAGCCTCTATTAGTGCTGCCAGGCCTCATTTTCTCCCACACAAACCGCCCTGTCGCCACCAATCACACATCTGCTCTGCTGAGACCGTCTCCGCTGTCCCAGGATGCCTTGCCTGTCCAGACACTGCGCTAATATTCCACATACAAGGAAGGGTTAATAAACATGTCAGACGCTGCTTTGATTTGATTGAACATTTCAGACTGTGCGTGAATCAAGCAACACATCAGATCTGACATATGAAACAGAATGTGATATACAGAGAGTAACTGTGTGAATACATAATGGATGTATGTTCTGGTGAAGGGAGTCAAGGCTCCGTCAGCCTTTGAAAATCAGACGCTAATTATCCCGGAGCTCCGTGGTGGAGGCAGAGCTGCTGGAAGGGTTTCCAGAAAATACAATCTGGAAACATTCGCAGATAACAATTATCAATTATTTTTCTTTTCACTGTGAGTCAGACCCTCCAGGATGCTGTGAATTTTGTGATCGCTAAAATGAACACAAATTCAGTCAATCCCTGTGCATCCTGCGCAACTTTGCAAATTTGTCCAATGACTGCAACTTTACCACAATATTGACATTTTAAAACAGGTGAAATCTGCACTTACTTTGCTCAGCTGCTCTCTCCCTGTTTATCATGTAACTGCTGCTGCAGGAGTGTGAGCTCTGTGTCTGGGACAAAGTCACAAACCAACATATCCTCACAGTATGATATCCTACAAAAATACACACACAACAGTTCATATGATATCCCACAAATTAGCACCCCACAAATGACGTAACATCCTTAATGTAGAGTTACCTAATTAACATAAAGTTACTGTGGTTAGGTTGAGGAAAAGAAACATTGTGAGGACATACTTTAAAATCACTCAACACTCTCTAATGTCCCGGGGAAAAGTCAGTGGTTTGTGACCCATCCCCCACCTCAACCTGCTTCCTTGTGAGACCACTTGAGACTTCATGGTTTACTTCCTTCAGCACACTGGTCACATGATTGCAGCCTTCCAAAATAAATGGGTTATGCATTAATTATTTGCTCATGATTACGTGAGAAATGTACAAGTTTGGGTGTGTTACTTTTTGTAGGAAAACTGAAAACATGGCTAACATTCCCTCATGGTTATTAGTTAGTACCTCCAGGATTTCGCAGGCTGTTTTTCGGATTGTTGCAGCCTGAAATGTCTGAGTTCACCACTGCTTTTCTGATGTAAAAAATTGCATGTTGCTACATTTGTGGACATTTTTTGCAATAAAATTGGTTTAGGGTCTGACAGCTGATAGCAGATGATCAGATGCTGCTGCTGCTTGATGCAGTGCTGAAGGACCATCACTGTGAGCTGCTCGCTGACTGGCTGTTTCAGAAAATGGATTAACATTGGGCATGAGAATTCTGTGAGAAGGATTCTGAGCTTTTCTAAGGTGTGTTCACAGGTTTTACTGGTCGTAGGTTTTTACAACACTTCATCAAAAGAATAATGAAGGCTGTCTTTTTCCACGATCCAAATCTTTATCAAAATTTGTCATTTTCAGCCTGCAGGTTGTTCACTCAGAGGTTGTTTCCTGTAGCAAATAAGATTTGGCGACAGAAGGGACGAAGAATGCCGGCCAAAATCAGGCAGGTTTCCAGCCACAGTCCACATCTAAGTCCCAAGTAACGAAAGTCCAGTTCAAGACATTTTTTTAAAAATATGACCAAGTTAAAATTTCAGCTTCGCCAAGTCCGTCCGACAGAAATCTCAGAAACAGATATAATACAACCTCAGCAAATGACACCAAAGCTGTCGGCAGAGTGCTTTGGTGATTTGGGTGAAATGGCCGCATGATTTTCACTTCAACACCTTCACTCTTATTGAGTAACAGCTCATAAACACCGTCTGTCCTTATGACCCTGAGATGATGTAGAAAGTGATTTGTTGCTGCTGTATTATAAACCAGTGAACATTTCATCTGCAAAGGGCCTAAATATAGTCTGAGCCAAAGAGAATAAATGACATGAATGTAACCGAACTCCATGGTAACCTTAAACCTAAAACCATTACTGCTGTGGATTACAGTAAGAGAGAGGACGCAGAGAGGGGCGGATGGAGCCAGAGGTCAAGAGGTTGATGGCAGCCAAAGAGACAGAAACAGAGAGGGATGGGGGAGGATTTGGGGGAGGGTTGGTGTTAAATGAATCACTGGCAGTGATGTTTGATTTCCTTCCAACCTCTCTGCAGTCTCCCGGGGACACGGAGCAGCTGTAGGGCTGGAAATCCCAACACTTGGCTGGCTGAACTGTGTCAGACATGAAGAGCTGCGCTGACTGCTGCCACTCTCCAAATCCTTCACTTGTTGTTTGTCTTCTATCTCCTCCCACGTGGCAGCTCTGGGTGCTAAAAACACACATTTACACGTGTGACATGTGGCAACTTGTAGAAAAAACAAGCTCCACATTTACCATTCAAATCACTGCAGCTAAGGAAAGTTAGTGGCGTGAAATGCAGCTGCCTGATCAATGTAAACCACAGAGTTTAATTAGTAATGAATGAGACGCAGTCACATCGTGAATCACTCTGTTTACACACATACAACTCAATGCTGCTGGGAAATATTCAACTACAAAGTATTGTTAATTAACCC
This sequence comes from Epinephelus cyanopodus, assembly GCA_026686955.1. NCBI lineage: Eukaryota > Metazoa > Chordata > Actinopteri > Perciformes > Serranidae > Epinephelus > Epinephelus cyanopodus. Next base: position 36,849,146 of record CM048927.1, on the reverse strand, counting down.
TGCATCTTGTAATGAAAACACATACTTCAGTAAAAATGTTTTTTTAACAGTCTCATGTCTAAGTTATGTGGAATTGTCTACAACCATAAAAATCTTCTGGTTTATCTGAAAAGTCCAGCCCACCTACCAAAAGAAAATGTTTTAGGCTCTGAAGGCCTCTGCACACTGAGTGCATTTTTTTTTTAATCCATCATCTGAAAAAAATAATTATGCACAAAAACTTTGCACACTGACTCAGGTACGTTTTAGGGAATGCCGAAAAATTTCACACCTTCATTTGGTTCGGTTCACTTTCACACTGCACTTTAAAGCGGACCAAACCGCCTGGACAACGTCATGCAGTTACAACAGCTGCTCATTTGGGGGCGGTATTGCCCGAAACGACCACTGACCAGGAAGAAAAAAGCGTGAGGAAGAAGAAAACAAGACTCATCAGAAATCCATCCCCTTCAGCCGGCTGTCACCACAAAATCACCAAATACCAAAATGCAACGTGATCTACGTCACTTCCCATCTTTGGTTCGCTGGATAGTCCATTTGCATTTCCCACTGTAAGCAAACTGCACCAGGGTTCACCTGCAGGTGAACTGAGACCCCCAGTTTTCAAGCAGACCAGGGTTTGCCCGTTTGGTCCACACCAGAGTTCAAATGAGCGTTTACACTGCTCCAAACGAACCGAACTATCAGTGGAAGCGGACCAGTTTTCATGTAAAGCGGACCAAATAGCACCAGCGAGAATATAGGAGAATATAAGCCCCCAAAACTGGATATTTTCAGCCTAGACCTAACCATGACCATGTGGTTTTTGTGCCTCAACCTTACAACACGTTAACCGCACCCGTTTTAAAACATAAAGTTTAGCCAACGTAACATAGCCCATGTTGCACACACCAAACAGTGGCTCTAGAGAGGGCCATTCACATTTTGTGTCGGCCACCATAGTTAGCAGCCCCTCTGTGACAAGACCATTACACCATTACACTGCTTCATTCTGTGTATTTATGGGATTAAATCACCTGGTCTGTTTGTTTTGGAGAGGAAGAGACCTCTGTGGATACTTGGGCTGCACGTAAAAACTTCCTGAACAATGAACACTGAAGGAATTTTAACAGAGAGAAGCTTCAGGTGGTTGCAATCTGCAGTATTAATGTTACAGTCTGCTCCTCACTACTGCCAGCCATGCCGCTTTAAAATGTCAACTTCATGAAGAAAAACCTTGTAAGTGTTACGACAACGTGTTCTTGAGATGTTTTTTTAAACTGTTATATCAATATATGTCTCAGATGATGTAGAATTTTGTCAACTAATACAAAATCCTTTGTTTTATCGGAAAAGACTCAAGCTTTATTTTGGTGTTATGTCTGTTGCAGCACAAGAAACATCCTGACAGTACATGTACTGTAGGCACTGAATGTTTGGGATTGTGATAGTGACAGCTCTGTGTATAGACTGTAAATATGAAGGAGCAGGTACCGCATGTATCCAAGACAAATTTCCTGCGGGACCATATAGTCTTTTACCTTGTGTTATCTTAAACATGACGTGTGTATGTACTTTTTACACGTGTCCTTGCAGAGGTTTGGTCAGGAGTGTGAAGGCTCTCAGTGAGAACACAAACACTGGGCTTTCTCAGCATCCCGGCGTGTTCCTACATGTTTATCTGTGAACCAACAGGCTCTCCAGGTGTTCAAACACACGGCTTATGTATACCTGCCCGAAGGAACCAGCTGGATGGAGCTGTGCCTCAAAGTCTCTCAGGTATAAGGAGCAGGGTGGAGTCTCAGGTTGTTGGTTTTCTCTGAATTTTCTCTCATTATCCGGAGTCTGTGCAAAACAGCTGTGAATGTTTGTCATGTGAAAAGAGTTTTGAATATTTTAACCCCTTCAGTCTCAAACTGTGTGTCTTCAGAAACAGTTTAGCAGAACCTGCCACATGACTAATGATGAGCTGTCCTACAGGGAGGTAACGTCAGGAAGGAGCTGGGGTTTGCACGTCTTTCTCTCAACACTCTTTTTAACTGTAATTTCATTTTATTCAGTTATTGTATTTAAACAGTTATCACATCTTCGTGCCTGAGTGTGGACATTCTGAGCTCTATAAACACGTTTGCCTTCAGATGTGGTCAGATGACGCGCTGTACAAACATGCTATTTTTAAACACATCCAGCCTTTACTGTAAAGAGCTCCTGACTGTTTGGGGAGAGTTTACAGAAGCCAGGAGGAGCCGCTGATCTGACTCAACTCTCGAGAGGCAGTTCCTCCATCAGCTGTTAAGACATTTGATCCAAGAGCAATCCCAAAGTGAAATTACCTCACTCTGTACTGAAGTGACCAAACAACAAAATATCCAAAATGATCCATATTCAGGCTGGTTGGTATGACGTGTCGTCTGACAACGTGTGAGGGTGAAAGTATTTATAGCTGTTCCCAGCAGCCACACACGAAGGCAGGCGTCACAGAGGGGAGGGAGATGTAATGAAATTTGGGACACCGGTGCACACTTTCACACAGTCTCTCCCGAAGGACTTTGAAATGTTATATTTGGTTGTACGTGACGGAAGAAGTTGTGTGAGGAAAGAGAAAAGGAAAGCTGAAGAGAGAAGTTTGAATCCTGCTTCCTTCCTCACTAGCAAACACGTCCGGAAACTTGGGTTCGGATGCTGTTAAATGATCTGAAAAGTTCATCCCTATTGACAGAACCACCTTGTTGTCAGTGCCTTCCAAAATGCATTGAACCCTTTAGATTTGAATGACCCCATGACCTTTCCTCCAGCTCCACCCTCAGGACCATCTTTAGCTGCTTAGTGTTAGAGTGCTGGTAAGTTCATCACTTCGGTCCTGTAAGAAATACTTCCACAAGTACTGGATGACTTGTCAAGAGATTTTGTGAATTCATAGTCCCCGTAGGATGAATCCTAAAGACTTTGCTCCACTTCTAGTAAGACTCCACACCAACAGCTAAATCATGGTTATGTCATTTTGTACCCTGGAAATCCAGAGTTCTCGCGAGAGCACAGTTTGAATTTGCTCAGCGAGTCACTCTGGCAATCAGTAATGATGCTCATTACCTATGGCGTTGGAGCCGAGCTGCACCAATCACATGGGTGTATCTGATATAGGCGGGCCAGAGGCGAGCTAAACAGATGATGACAGCGCTGCGACGACAAAGTCCGGAATCAGTCAGTAAACATTGCAAGATGGCTACGGATGAACACCAGTTGTTTGAAACGGCTTTGGCCGCTACAATGAACGATCTAGACTTGGCTTTTTCTCTAAAAGATGAACAGAAGACGGCGCTCGAGTCTTTCCTTTGCAAGAAGGACGTTTTTGCTGTTTTGCCGACCGGCAAGAGTCTAATCTACCAGTTAGCTCCACTGGTAGCTCTGGATACCCCGTGTATTGTTCTGATTGGTCGTAGTGTTATCCAATTGCGTGCAGTGATATTTTCAAATGCATGCTTGGTGCCGCCCCTCGAGTTGGGCCGTTAGCATTACTCATAGCCAGACCCTAAATCTTTCTAGATTTGGGTCTGGATTTCCAGGCTAGTCATTTTGTGGCTGTATGGACCAAACCAATCTGCAAAATAAATGTTGGCATTGTACATGTCTGCAAAACACGGATATGTTACATTTGTAGGCTACTATGTAGTTGAATTGAAATTGTATGTGTCTTCACGTTTCAACAACACTGTAGTTAATGCTTGGTTAGGTTTAGGCACAAAACCCATAGAGTAAGATTAGGAAAAGATCACCGTTTGGCTTAAAATACCAGGTTTTCAAAGTACAATCCCTGCTAGGAATGCAGCAATATCTTGGTATAAAACAACCACTATAAATGCTGCATTGTCTCTGTGAAAAAAAATAGTTTTTTGTGGCACTATTCTGCTAGAAACACAGTGACAGGATGCTAAAAAACACCCCTGTTTGGTGGCTTAAAGACACTATAAATGCAGTGATTTCAAGCTCAAAATCAACTGCTTTGTGTCACCATCCTGGCTGTAAATGCAATGATGTCTCACTGCACTATTCTGCTAGATCACAGCAACAGGATGCTAAAAAACATCCATGTTTGGTTGCTAAAATCCGCTGTAAATGCAGTGATGTCTCGCTAAAAACAATAGCTTTTGGTGGCATTTTCCAACGATATGTCAGTGGTCTGTGGTTTGGTCACAAATCAGCGCAGTCGCTAGAAGGAAATTTCTAGCCTCTAACCTCTATACTTTACTTTTTTTACTTAATATCTTAAAATATGTTGTGACATTAGTTGAACAATCAAATTTTTACAGTTTTTTTTCCATCATGTGAGCTTTCTTTGCTTTGAGGACATGAATCCAAACACTGAGGGGATTTAGGAAAATCTGAAAGTGATAACTTTCGGTGCCTTGAGGCCAAGACTTCTGTGTTTACCTCTGGTTTACCAGGTAGCTGCAGCTGGGGGAGGAGGGGGTGTGTTTGGCTGCAGGGTGATGAACACAGTGGGAGTCCTCCCTTTTAGCACTTCTGTAAAGCTGGGTAATTCTGCCCCATATCCCCTATTAACACAACAATGCCCCCGCATCACTGTAGGCTGTCTCTGTTGTTCTCCATCCATCCATTAACTCCGCTTTGTTTTGATTTAAGAACACGAGCTTTAGTGCCAATAAAGACTGAGGTTGAGTCTCTCATGGGACCAACTTCACAGAGGAAGTCAGTTCAGTGAGTGGGAAGGCTGAAGATGCTCTAATAAAATCTAACAGCACTACAGTCAGTGTTGTATCAGCTGGGGTTACTGGAGCTGCAACAGATAGTAGAGTCATCGATTAGTTTATCTAAAGCTGTTTTCATTGTTATGATTGGCTGTAATTATCTTTGACACAAAAATGCCAAACAAATTCCTGCTTGATTTTGGTTTGCATCAATGTAAACTGAGTATTTTGGGTGTTTAGACAAAAGAAAATACTTAAAGATGTAATTTATGGATCTGTGAAATTTATTTTTTTTATACTTTTTAGACAAAACAATAAAGTGATTAGTTTGTGAGATAAGAAATCCTACCATTTTTTTTCTTTTACTGTGCAATACTTTGACCCTTTCATCAGCCCTGTCTCATTAAATGATGTTCCTATAATAGTACTTTGCAAAAGCAGATAAGTCTGAACTTAATGCCACTTGCACATGGATGGATTACCAAACGGGCCTGCAGGGCACAGGCACAGGACCCCAAAGTGTCAGGCGCCCCTAGCCTTCACTCATACGCCTTTTCCAACAAATTTAGCACATGTACGCAGGTTTGTTTACATGGGTAAACAGGCTAAAATAGGTGATAGACTCTTTTCCCATTTCCAGTAGACTAGAGCTGTGTACACGGCGCTGCAGCAGATGAGTCTGTCTGTTCATGCATTCAGTGTCATGGACAGGCCAGAAAACAGGTTAGTAAACAGGAGAAAGCAGCATGAAAACCAGTGAAAATGTTACAGTGGTTACTTTTTATACATCACTCACTTATTCAGTCTCTCTTTCACACTTGGTGCAGATTAATTTGGATCAATGTATGAGCGCTGCTTGGGTGGAGACGGACAGTATCTTTTAGTGGTCACTGCATCTTCCTGCTAAAGGGGCCAAAATTAGTGCCTTCAACCAGGTATTGTGTTTCCATCAATGATGATCAGAGTCATTTGACCCAGGTGTAAATGTTGATTGTATAACATTTAGCATCATATTAAAAAGCCAGATGTTAGCAGTTTTTTTTGTGCAGTGGAAAAGGGGGCTGAAGTAACCAAAAACAGGCACAATATATAAATAATTAACTCAAAGAGACACAAATAGACTACAAATAGAAAAAAGCTACCACATGGAGACACTAACAGGAGTTGTGCAAATTTGCATGAAAGCCCAATCAGTCTTTTTTCAGCATTGGCAGTATAAAACCAAAATTGGGGAGTGCAGCAAAATGCCGCCTACCTACTTTTGTTTATACAGAATGTGCCTTTTTCGGGGCAATGGGGGGCGTGAGCAAGTAACAAAACGTGTAGCTGATGGTTAATGGCCTCTTCGTTTGCGAGGACAAGGAGGTCGCGCAATTCCTTGTCTCCCCAGTTGCTCATCTTTACAGTGTCTGTCAGGTTTGTGTTTCCCTCTTGCTACTAGCTGCTCGTTAATTCCTGCTATCAGCTGTTTCCTGTTTATCCACCACCAGTGGCTCGCATGTGCTGCGTCATCAACAAGCTCCTCCCACAAGTCATCAACACTCCCTCCTGTTGCGGAAGGCCGCCTCGGTCTTTTTAAACTAAAAGGGTTCCACCAATATGTCTACCCTACGAGGCGGAAAATTGGGCACCTCAGATCAACTCGCCAATCCGGCTCTGTGTGTCTAAACGCTCGCACCTTGCCGGCAAAACAGCCCAACATTCGCCGGAATTCTGGCAGTGTAAAAGAGGCTTGTGTGTCTTGCTCTGATGTTGGGGTGTGGTGGTGTTGCATATCTGTGCCCAGGGGTCTGTTGTTCCATTACCCGCCCATGCACCCTGAGAATGTTTTTTAAGATAATGAGGAATTGTTGACTAAATTATCTGACAAATCACAACATACTGATACCTTATCAGCAAACCAATTTATTTCATTTGTGTGTCTATCTTTGTGGTTATGATCATTATGTTTATATAAAAAACAAAATCCCAGCAAAACGCCGAGGAGACAAATGATGATTATTTTTTTTAGGAGACAGTGTTGCTTCCGGTCCTTAAAAAAACAAGGCAGCGAACATCCCAACAAGTCTGAAGAAATGGCAGCGTTTTTATTTAATCCATGTGGATACATGAGGTACTATTCCTGGGATCCCCACATAAACATAACAAATTTAAATGAAGGTGGCACATGAAAACAATGACAAATAAAACACACAATAACAAAAATCTCTACTCAAGTACAATTTTGAGGTACTTCTACTTTTATTTTATGTTATCACTCACAGCTGTAGTTACTTTGCAGATAATATGAAACTATCTGTTAAACAACCCAGCAAAGAAGTTCAAATTGACTCCACTTTGACTGACAAAATAAAGGTGCTGCTCGCGTCAGTCTATCAGTATCAGTAATTTAATAATACAGCCCTGTGAAAGGAACAAGTTGGCATTATGAGCACCTTTTCTTGAACAAGGTTTTCTGATAATATTTACAGTATACACCTACATATAGTATTTCGTCACTGTGTTTCGTCACTCTCCTCTAAATAGAAATATTTGATTATCTGCAGCCTCTGCAGTGGAATTTGATGTGATTACGATCATCATGCTTCACGTCATCAGTTCCAACAAAGTTCTCAGGAAACTCACTCCAGTTCCCATAAACTCATCAGCATGATGGTGAAACAGCAATTTGTAACTCAACTGCTCCACAGCTTGACGGCAGAGCCACACTGCACGCTAATCTGAAGATGCATTTCTTTTCTTTTTTTTTTTAAAGCAGTTATATTTAAGCTGTGTGGAGAATTTCAACATGCTGTATTTTATTTTTACCTTTAGCTGTTTTTTAGTTTTAATTTCTCCCCTCTGTACTCAAAGGAGATCTTTGTTGAGAATATAACCTCTTGAGTTTTTGCAGCCAGTCCTCTTCTTTGTCACCTAAGCTGAGCGTAAAGCTGCATGTCAGTTATCAGAGCGGAACAGATGCTTGCTCCAGTGTAAAAACATGCATCTTGGCTCTCTGCTAATCTCTGCTTGTTGATTGCACCGACATTAATATCGACATATTAGACCTTCTGCTTGTTTCATGATCATCAGAACACGACTCACGTGTTTGATGTGCAGCCAGAGCGCACTGAGGATTTCCCCTCTTTCTCTCTCTCTCTCTCTCAGTCTCTCTGTCTGTCCCGCTCCACCCAAACACGCTGGTCTCTCCTGAGCGAATGTGCTGTGATCCCATCACTCGCTCCCTCGCATGCAGACGGGGTTGCTAGGCAACCGTGTCTGGTCACCCAACAGCCCGGTAATCCAGCAGAAGATGCAGATTTCTACAGGCAGGTTTCTGTCTGTGTGTGTGTGTGTGTGTGTGTGTGTGTGTGTGTGTGTGTGTGTGTGTGTGTGTGTGTGTGTGTGCGCGCACATGTGTACAGTAGAGATGCATGTGGGAGGATTCAACGCTGCAAATTTGCATGTGAAATGTAGAATGCATTTCCATTAAGATTTACCTCTCAGCACAGTGCAGGAGGTGTGTGTGTGTGTGTGTGTGTGTGTGTGTATGCATGTGTGTGTTTTGTTTACCTGCATCACAGCAGCCGAGGCTCATTTTGTATTCCAGGCAGAATTCCTAATGTGGAGGCCCCAGAGTCTATTTAGAGGAGCATAAATCTGAATGCATTGGCTGTTTAAGTTACTGGATGTTTTGCAGTGCAGCAGTGCAGGATTTCAAAGAGCTGCAGGTATTTCACATTAGTATTTTATCAGTATTGTCACACTCAGAAATATACTGTACAGACGTCTCAGTGCAAACCTGAAATCTGTAGTTGCTCCTGCTTCCGTTCAGCATTATTCCAGTTTCAAAATGGATACTGACCATGAGATGAATCAACCAATCTGGGCTGCAGCAGAGGAGAAAACCTGCCAATCACAGTTTCTTTAATGCCAAGCCCCTAAAATGTTCTTGCTAGGGAGGACTGAGGCAGTGTAGTAAGAGCTATTTAAAACATGCGTTGGACATTTTCAACCGAACAAAAGCAGGTTATAAGACTGTTAGAAGTCTGAGGGCCCCTCTAAGGTGATTTTTAATTATCATTAAATGTAAAACAACAACTGTATTTGTTGTTGTTTAAGTGGTTTACTTGTATTTCCCTTCCCTCTAATCAGCACCAGTTCAAGGTATGTCAGCACTCTCTGATGGCAACCATCGCTCATGTCATACTTACTGTTGTCATTGTTTTAAACATCCCCACATGGGTAAAGAGATCCCTGTAAAAGGAACTATTTCATGTTCTACTGAATCTGTTATTTACTTGATTACTTGCCCCAGTGGTAAGTCGCATATGCGGCGAGTAACCAACCTGTAATGAAGTTACATCCCTGCCTGGTATGGAAACAGCACCCAACAGAACTGCAAGGCTCTGCAAAGAGTGGTTCGTTCAGCTGAACACGCTATAGGTGCTGCTCTACCCTGCATAAAGCATGTTTATGTCAGACGCTGCAAAAATAAGGCCAGGAGAATCATAAAAGATCCCAGCCAGTCTGATAACTGCCTTTCGCCCTGCTGAGGTCAGGAAGAAGGAACCGGGAGGAAGGCTCAGGAGGAGCTTCTGCCCTCAGGACACAAGGATACAGAAATTATATATTGAAGGAACTGAACTATTCATTGTACTGAAATCATATTTATGATTTCATGTAACACATAAATTAAATTGAACTGAAATAATCATTGCAGCTGTGTCTCAGACACAGAGGACAGAAGATGAATATAATCCACGGTAAGGTTTTTTTGGTTTCTGGTAAATCTTTTAAACGTATGAATCAAATAAGCAAACTGACCATCCTGGACTGAATTCCATCATTTTCCCTGCAGCAACACACCAATGCAGCGTCATGCTTTTTCATTTAACACAGAGACAGGTCCTGTGAGAGACTGTTTGATTTATCCTGCTCCTGCCTGCTCCTGCAAGATTTCTGCCCATTAGCACCTGTACCTGCAGCCTGGGATGTAAGTGCTGATTATGCATGTGAAGCATACAACAATCACTTGTAGTTCAAAAGGAGTTTAATTACATATGTATTTATTGCAACCCGAACCTGCACAACTGCAAATGTTTGTCACATCCCGTCATGTTTTATTCCAGTGAATGTCAGGACTGGGTTTTTTCCCCCCACCAGCAGAAATGTTAAAACCATCCTCTCCTGTAAAGGTGCGGACACACCAAACCAAACAACTATCGCCGACGAAAGCCAACTGTTGCGTCGCCTCACATCGCCTCACATCGCCCTGTGTCAGCAGCATTTGAACACACTACAAAGACTACATCCAACGGCCAAGTAGCACGTACATTGTGCGCCTGCATGAGGGGAAATAATGCAAAAAGGAAAACCGGAAGTCCGAGGAATGCATGAGATAAACAAAGTAGCGGAGTGAGAGAGTGGTACATCCTGTCAGCAGAGGGGTTTCCTATCTGTGCAGCCGAGCACCGCAGCACCTCCACGGACTATTACATCCAGACGGTCCCGGTGTTTCCTCCGCAGGCTCCACTTCACTCAGCTGCCCTGCGACACCGTGTCAACTTCAAATGTACAGTTTGCATGCAGTCTCTTTCAAAATAAAAGCACTATGTCGGCACAACACTGTGAATTGCCGTTTTTTTTCCTTCAACAACAAACGTATGTGGTTACGTTTAACCAAAACACACATGTGGGTTACATTTAGGCAACAAAAGCATGTGGTTGGGTTTAGGGGAAAAGAACAGGGTTTGGCTCCACGTTCATATAGGAAGCAGACACCAGCCTCCTGGGTGAAAGTCAGTGGTTGTGGGACCCATCCATCACCCCTCATACCCACCGTAATTGGACTTTCGTCCTCTTAACTTACATTGTTGCACAGCCGCATTTCCACTTGACATCGCTGGTACAGAATAAAGGCGACCGGCTGTGCATCGTGCCTTTAAAGGACGGGGTTTTTCATTGGTGTCACTGACCACCAACTACAGGAGTGAGACCAGGTTGTGTAAACATTTGCCATTTGATATGTTCTTCCTTTGATATCTATCATGTGCAGTAGTTTCTTCTGTTGACTAAACTGCTCCTTGCACTCCTTCTTAGTAGCGTTACCGGCTGACATAGTTCCATCTTTTTGTTTTTGTAAGCGTCCCATGAGATCTAGAGGGCCAAAATACATTAGCAAAGAACAAAGCGAACATGGAGTGCTTTGTGTTTCATGCGTAGGTGAAGCAAACAGACTTGGAGTGAACTGCAGGTACGTCGACTACCTCCTGGGGGTACGGTTCATTCTAGAGAGGTCTGAGCTGGTTTGGAGAGTTCACATGTACTGTATGTGCAAAAACTGCTGAGTAATCGCTCTGAGTTTCTTTGGAGGGCTGAAAGGAGCCAAGTGTGAAAACACCTGTATTTTAGTCTGAACATCATGAAGGAATGAGAATCTGTTTGATTTCGGTGTTGACAGAACCAGCAGCACCAACAATCCCGTGGTGTTTGGAGGGTGCTGGAGAATGACAGGCATTCAGCAGCTAATGCTCTGTGCTAACTGAGAACTGGTTGGGTGATTTACTCTGGGTTTATGGGTCGTGTGTTGATGTGTAAAGATCTGGTTTCCATGGCAGTATTTACACTCGCAGTAACAATGAGTTCCTGTTGAAGGGACAGTCGGTGATTAGATACTGTCAACGGAAACAAATGAATCTAATCCTGAAGAGAAGATAATGTTTTAAAAAAAGAAACGTCTTTATTATTCTTTTCACTGCAGTGTTTGTAAATGATGTCGTCTACTTCCTTAACAACTGAGACATTAGACGAGTTGTGGGTAACAGACCTAAACCACAGTGTTGTCACAACATAAAACATGGCAGAAGGTACTTTAATGACTGTGAGATCAAATCAAAGGCAACATCCACATTTCTGACATTTTGTTTTTAATAATATCCTGATCATATTCCTACTACCCAGAGGATGAACCTTAAACCCTGAAAAATGCATATTTTGCGCCACCCTCAGGACAAGCTTTACATCTTTAAGATCACTGGTCCAGCTCTAAGGATGCCTCAACCATCAGTGCCAATGTAATAAGTTCAGTCCTATTTCTAAATTGAGAATCTGATAAAAATGTTACCATCATTTTGTTCTTTTTTTCTGTTTTGAATTGTGATTTATCAAGAAAAGTGAAGACATAACTCAATCTAATGAACATGCGGTGAAAGCGATCCTCCTGTCTGATGGCTCCAAATGGCCCTTGTAACCAGAGACGATCTGTGGAACACATGGCGTCGATTATCAGCAGTTCGCTGCATTATGAGGAACGGCGCTGAAATATGAAGAAAGTGATGTCATTAGGTTTTATGAGGCAGTTAAACACATCAATGGGATCATTTACATCCCGTCAACTTAACTGCAAAGACTATTTGCGTCGACACATAATACGTTTTCTGTGATGGCCGCACCAACCATCTTTTCTTTTGATTTATTTTAGAAAATGTACTTTACAATGAATGGTGTTAATGGATGTGACTCTGTGAGCAGGGTGCGGTTAGTAGTCAGATGCTGGGGAGACGTGTGGAGGGATGACTAACGAGATTAGAACCAGGTGAGTTGATTGTCACAGCTGCTGCTGGTTTGTGCTGATTACATCTCTCCCTCTTTCATGCAGCAGTGTGCTGGCCCTCGGATGAGTGCGGCTCAGACCAAGGAGGAGAACACTGAGTTTTTGGTTTAAGAATGGACTGGGAGACGTGCTGGAGGAGCCGGGAACATGTTGTGGACTGATTTTGTTGTTGTGTGCTGGGCCGCAGGGAATAAAAGTATTGCATTTAGACGGAATCTTTCCTGACACATGTAATTATAAAGAAAGTAAAGTTTAGTTTGAGCCCCAGTATATGCACTGAGTGAAGGCTTACAATACTTATTAAGGTCCTTTTTTTACCCTTCCATCATCTCTGCACAGAAACAGAAACATCCCATATTCTTATCTAGGTTAAGAAACATATTAAAAATGAACTTTTTAGACAGACCAGTGTAGGTGTTTATATGTGATGTCATTAGACGTAATAGCTGTAAATATGGTTAAATATAATATCATAAAAGCAGTGTAAAGGCAGTTCTGCACAATCACAGAAGAACAGCAGTTTCAGGATGAGCACTGGTGGAGCTTTCTGTGTTTCTAAGTCGACCTCGCAGCAGAGGGAAAAATTCCAGTAGCCAGATCGAGTTACCTGCCGGGTCGAGCTGCTGACCTCTGCCATCTGCAGAGCTCACTGTCTGGGCTCAATCACCAGAGAAAATGGCATTGGACATTTCTGCAAACCACAGATAGGATACATTTGTACTTTATATGTAGCGGGTACTTTGAAAATTTCTTCATATTTCAACAATGCAGTGGTTAACGTGGTTAAGTTTAGGGGGAGAAACTGCTTAGTTAGGGTTAGAAAAAGAACATGTGTTGGCTTAAAATATTAGGTTTTGGTGGCACAGTCCCTGCTGGAAACACTGCAACGCCTCGGTAAAAAGCAAAAAGGCTTTTGTGTCTAAAAAGCAGCTTGAAATGCTGCATTGACTTGTTGTTGGTCTCAAACGCCCCGTTCACACAGAAAGCATTTCCCCCTTCACCCCTTCACCTCCTCACCCTCCCGTGCAATCAATCTGCAATTTATTCTCATAGTAATTAGTATGTATTTCCTGACATGTTGAGGCAGAGGGTCTGTCTGTAGCTCTGGTTGAGGGTGAGAGGCTGTCAGCAGATAAACAGAGATCTGTGTGGGTACATGAGACCCTAAAAAAGAGGCTGGATCATGGGGAGAACCACCAGTTGGTCCAGGAGCTTCTCCTCCATCATGGACGTTTCAAGTGCTGCACTTATCTGCTTCCACGCCTGCTGTTTTCTATTGCGATCATGGTAACTGTGGTTTGTAGACTCATATAGTTCTGGGTATCCAGCAACCGCTACCACCATCTCTCCTCCATTGTTTACCAACTGTAACCTTGTTGTCATGACCACCACAGATGACCCCCCCCACTCAAATCGTCTGATTAGACAATGGGAAAAAAGCAGAGATGTCATTAAACGCTTTTCCCCTCTCAGTTGAAGTTTTTTCAACTTGAGGAGTTGAATGCCAGGCGCCTAGAGGGCGGAAACACAAAGTGCATAGCAACACAAAAACAGCAAGCAAAAGCTTCATTGTCATTAAAAACAATTACAAATAGCTGTTAAATCGCTTTCTGTGTGATCAGGGCCTAACAGTGGTTTGCAGCTTGGCAGGCATCTCACCAGGTGTCTCACCATCCGCTCCACCTCCAGATGACAAAGTCGAAGTCAGCTCTCACATTGCATCACTTTAGAAACTTTGATGTGATTCATATGAAGTGTCTTCTTGGTTTGCAGAAATGTACATTACCAACATTTTTTATTTATTTATTTATTTAACCTTATAGTACGGAAGACTGCAACATTTAATGAAACCATGTTGTTCCTCCTCTAATGAGTCCTGCGATCCCAGAAAACAGGAAACAGTAATTAAGAGTTTCACATTAAAGTTCAACATGTTGTAAAGTGGAGAGGAAACACTCCAGACAAGGTGAGTGCGTCTCATCAGCTCACCTCCTGCTGCTCCTCCAAGCTTTATTAGTTACTGCTGCAGAATCCCACTTTTACAAGATTACATTTTCCATCACTTTGTTTTTAAAGATATATTTTTTGGGCGTTTGAGCCTTTAATTGACAGGACAGCTTAGGCGTGAAGGGGGGAGAGAGAGAGGGAAGGACATCATCCAGGACATCGCCCCCATCACTCTGTTTTTAGGCAACAATCAAGCATGTGTAATAGCTAGTGTAATACATGTATAAGTATGTATAATTGTATGTCTTTTTATTCAAGAACAACTGTTTTTAATCAACTTCTGTTTGAGCAGATTTTCCTGTCTTGGTTAGAGCTGAAAAAAAAAAACCCAACAACGACAAAAAAAACCTCGGATATAGCTAAATGTTTTCATTTACATGTACGTTACTTTTGCTCTCACTGCCTTTTTAGAAGCTGCAAAACAAGAATTCCATTAGTTTAATCTATTTATTTTATGTCTTCCTTGCTTTAGTTTCTAATTATTTTATGTGAAAATCAATTTAAGTGTAAAAATGCCCTGTTTAAAGTGAGAGGTCAACACTTACAAAGCTCAGCAAAGACTGCTTTTAAGGCAGTTTTCCATTTCACAGGAAGGTCTGATGCAATCTCATCACTGTGGTATCGAGGGAATCTCCACCTTCAGAATAACTGTGAGGGATGGACACACCTCAGACTGAGACGGGAAACAACGTCTAGATGATGCAAGACGCATAAAAAATTATTGGCCAAGAGATTACTGAAATCTAGCTCTACAGAAAAAAAGAGGAAATGAAATTCATTAAGACTGGAAACTGCATCTCTGTTAACTGTCATTTTCACCTCTTTTAAAAGACTGAAAAATAAAAATCCTGACACCTGATGGGTTGCTAAATCTATCACACTAAAGATCACTGTAGTTGTGGACATAAACCGATTCTGTACACAGCATTCAATGATAACTTATACCATTTAACTCTGACATGAAGTTAGCAGTGATGTAATACTCAACCCAATCACCAGAATAAATGTTGCTGTCGTATGTTTCTGCAAACCAAGGATACATTACATTTACTTGATATTATGTACCAGCTACATTGAAACTTTACATTTCAATAATGCTGTGGTTATGTTTAGGCACAAAAAACACTTGGTTTGTTTAGGAACAATCATGTTTTGGCTTAAAACACTCGCTTTTGTTGGCACAGTTCCTGCAGGAAACACAGCAATGTCTCGCTAAAAATATTGACTTTTTGTGGCGCTATTCCAGCTAAAAATACGGCAGTGTCTTGGTAAAACACAACTGATCCTCATGGCGCTATCCTCAGTGAAAACACCACAAGGGGTTGCTAAAAAACACCCATGTTTGGTGCATGAAAGGCTGCTGTTAGCCTGTTATCATACTGCTTCTTGTTTTAGACATGTTTCTCTTATGCCTGCACTTCTTTCATGCTGCAGTTGTGCGCACCCTCCACCTCCCCATCACTGCCTCGTCTTTGCAGATTCATCAGCCTCATCATCCTCATCAGCCATCAGTCTCAGAGTCATCAGCCACCATCACCAAGTGTTAGACTCTGGGGGATTTATCTTGCCGCTGCTTCAGACAGATGCCCCTCGATTACAAAATGTCCTTCTGGAGTCCAAGCGCCAAAGACTTTCTTTCTTTCAAACAATTATCTCTCCTGATTGAACTGGTTTTGCTGTTTGTTGGTCTCAAACAATGCTCTGCAGCTTGGCAGGAGTCTCGTCAAAGTGTGACGCCACCCACCATCCCCTCCACCTCCAGATGACAAAGTCAGCTTATATACTACACCACTTTTAGAAACGTCTATATGTATGAAATGTGCAAATGTAACATATTCATGGTTTGCAGAAACGTATAATTCCAACATTTTCCTCTGGCGACTGGACTGGAAATAAAACAGTATCTCACATATGTTTCCTTGCAGGTTGATCATTATTTGATAGATGTAAATGGTAAATTGAATAAAACATGACCAGACTGTGGTTTGGTCCTTTTTTCCTCAAACAAACTTTGAAAATGCATCTTTGTTGTCATAAAATTAGCAGAGCTACACTCCAGAGGATATTAGTCACATATAACTTCAGTGCTGGTGGAGTAAAAAAAAATCCATACACATGGTTCCAAGACCTGAGTGACCTACAGTTACATCCCTCAGTCCACACTGCAGCTTTCCAGCTGTGAAGGTCACTCGTCCATCGCTTAGCCCGGGGCGCTGTGGATCTGTGTGAGAAAACATCAATGACAATGAATGTTTGTTGCCTCAGTTATACTTTAGCTGTTGATGATGCAGTGAAACAAGAGAAGCGCTGCACACACAGCATGCAGTGTGTTTTACATCTTGTTTAATCTTGTGTCATATGAGTGCACAGCCTGCAGGAGATCCGTCTGGGAATTAATTAACTGTCTTGAGTTTCTACCCGGGGTGCGAAAATAAAAACTAAAGAGCATAAAATAATGATTCATCCCTGCGTCTTTCTTTGACCTTTTGGCAGTGAAGGCCAACTGCTTTCTCTGTGGCCTGTTTCAGAACCACTCCGCTCCACCAATCACAATTAACTGTGTCAGCAGCTGCACGCTGGTTGCCATGCAGAAGATGTCTGCACTTCAGTGTCGCTCACCAGCAGTGACAATAAGCATCGCTCTGTCTCCTCACGTTAACTTCTTAGTTAGACATTCTCAAAAGACATGTAGAAAGAACAGCTTGCTTTGCTCAGTGTGAGTCGGTGATAAATATCCGTCCGTGCCTCTAGTAAATATGAGGCATGTCTCACCTTTTAATATGCTAAAGGTGGCTCTTATCTATATGTTTTCATGATAAAATAAAAGAGTTGTGTGTCTTTAATAAAGCTGCAGCTTTCAGAGTTTCAGCTGCACATTCTCTGGAGCTTTTTTTTTATTGTTTATTTGTCTGTTCTGATTCACTCTCACGACTCTCCTGTACCTCTTTTCTACCATATTAGCTCTGGTTCTTGAACTGGTGTCATTTAGATTAGTTTGATCAGAACTATAGTAATCGCGGATACGGAGGGTGTTGCACAATGCACAATGTAAGTGAACAGAAGCAGCGAGATGGTGCATCACATTGATTCCCAGCAAAGGTTTAACAGTTATTAACAGATATTTGTTTTTATCCAAAAACAAGCATGGACCAACTTTCACTGAGACCACTGCACCTCTTTTTTCTTGATGATTTCTCACTTAACGTCTCTGTTGTTGCCTTCTCCATCCTCTCTTTCCAAGCTGTAGAAAATGACACGCCCACTGATGTCGTTAAGGTTCACTCTTCAGCTCAGCAAAAACCTGCTAGTTCTTGGTTGCAGCAGGACACTAAATTTTGGTGTTATTTTTGGTTAAAATGCTCTGAACGGTTTAGAATTAAATACAGAAAATGGAAAGAAAACGGTTTCATGTTGGTGGAAAAAGGGCTATAGTGTCATTTTTAGAGAAAAAGCTGTAAAAAGCCAGTATACACTACCTGCTCAGCACCTGTCAGAGCAGCTCAATTTGTTTTCATTCACTGTTCATACCTAGGTATTACACTATTGGTGGGTAATACACTGTAAATTGCTTACAGACAAGGATGCACTTAATCATCAATTATTAATCTAATTAATTTTTGCACAATGAATGAATATTACACACATTGATAAGCATTGTATTTCATGTGTCCATCTGCTGGTGGGCCGTCATGATAAGAGTATGCATGCACAATATGATGTTTAATTCCACTACAGAAGAGACTTGATGATCACTAAAATAAGGTGGAGAAAAAAAGTGGATATAGCAATACTGGTATCAGTTATTGGTCAAATGTGTTCTTACATATCGGCATATTGGATATTGGCCAAATATCCAGTATCATGCATCCCTGCATATTTCCCAAGTAGTTTTGAACCAGTGGGCTGTGACCTGTGCTTTGCTGACTACTGCCTGTCACATGATGGGAGCAAAGGAGGGAGTCAGGTGACATAGTATAATGAGCGACAAAGTCGTTTCGAGAGGTGGTCGGGGTAGATGGATGGGTGAAACTAGTGCAGGACTTTTACCCAGAATATTGTGTCCTGTGTGAAAGAAAAGTCAACATGGAGTTACACCCAACCCAACAAGATACCGAGCAAGAAATGACATGAATTATTGTATTAGGATATGTTGATCAGCTAGAGAGGCAGACATTTCCCTCAAGAGTTGGTGCAGACCAAAAACAGAGCTAAAAGAAAGAGAACGTTGATCAGGTGACACAAAGACTCCTAATGAAACGTCATGTTGCTCTGTAACCATTCAGGATGTGGAAACTGTTTGCTAACGACATTGTATTTGTTCCGCTCACATCTTCTGTTTGCTCATTTTATATCTGATTAAATTTAAGACACAGAATAAAGGCTTTCACAACAACCCTCATGTGTGAAATTTGGACATATCTGGTGCAGCTGGTGAAAGAGCCGCTGATGGTGCAGCATGGATGAAGCAGCTGATGGCGACTGATGTAGCTTTAGTGCTCTGCCTGAACTAATGCACTGATCCATTTGACAAAAACAGACTCTTTTCTGACTTGAATGCACAAGTCTCTGATGTGAAATATTTAAATATACAACATGTGCACATCCTATTCTGTCCTGTCAAGAAAAGCAGCTGTAAATGTTTTCAGATGTTGAGTCTGCACACATGTTTCACTCATGCAGAGAATATTACAGCTGAATCTACATATTTTCCTGAAGATACTGTTGTTGTGTTCATGAGTCTGGGTCTTGGGGCCTGCAGCAGCTCCAGCAGACGGGGTTAACGAGGGGTTAAATGTGGCGTGCTGTGGAAGACTAAGCCGTGTTGACATGAAGACAATCTGCTCAGCAGCTGAGCCGCAGCGCTGCAGGACGATGAGGCTTTGATGCAGGTCATCTGATCAAAGAGGTGCAGGATTTTTCAGATTTTCATCTAATCAGTCAACACAGAGCCAATGTCAGCTGACCGCGCCATCATCAAACAACAGGCTGTTAGGCTCAGACTGAAGCAAGCTTTTACTAAACCTACCTTTACTTTGTAACTAATAAATTAACAAAGAGCAGGTCTGACATACTAAACATCAAATTTTCTTTCTGTTATTTAAATTTTAATCCCGTGAAGATTTTGATTTAAAAATAACATCACACAGCTTTACAGCTTTTCTCATTTATTTTAAGAGAAGGTTGTTTTGCATATTACAAAGAGATTATTGTCATTGCTTTGCCTGCTGAGGCTTTTGTGTCTAAATCTGTATAAATGAAATCTGCCCTGCTCAATTGCCAGAAGAAAATGTTGGCATTGTACATTTCTGCAAAAATGCCCCTGTGATCAGTTGCTATGTTTTAAGCCAGGATAGTGCAACACAGAGTGGTAGTTTCATACAAAATTGTTGCATTTCCATCCAGGATAATGGCACCAAAAAGTGGCTGGTTTTTACTGAGACATCACTGCGTTTTTTTGCCAGAATAGTGCCATGAAAACGGTCATTTCTTACGAACATCCTCGCATTACCAGCGGCGATATAGGGCCAGAAAAAGGGTGTTTTTTAACAAGTCATTGCAGTCTTTTTTTTTTTTTTTTTACGTAGACTTAACTGCATTTCCAGCTGGGATAGTGCCACAAAAAGAGTTGTTTTTTAAAGACATTGCTGCATTGCGGGCTGGAATAGTGCTGTGAAAAGCAACCATTTTTTATGTAGACACAGCTGCATTTCCAGCCAGGATAGTGCCAAAAATATAGTTGTTTTTTACCAAGACATCCCTGCATTTCCAGCTGGGATAGTGCCATGAAAAGCAGTTGTTTTTTTTGCAGAGACATTGTTGCATTTCCTGTTGGGATAGAGCCACAGAAAGTGTTGTGTGTTTTTTTGTTTTTGTTTTTTTTTACCAAGACATCACTGCGTTTCCTGCCAAGATAGTGTCAGGAAACACAGTTGTTTTTTTACAGACACCATCTCCTGCTGACAACCAGCTTCCTGCTCCCCCATCACGAGACTGAGACTCTGCTGAGCTCATTTTCAGCCGCTAAGAACAAGCCACAAACAATGAGATTCAGCCCTCAGTGGATTTATATACCCAAGATTTGGGGAATTTGCTCTCAGGGTTGGAGTCTAAGCTTCTTTTATAGCGTTCATAAACACTGTACCTGTGTTTTTCATTTCCAAATGCATACCCCCAGGTCAAGGTTGCTTAACATGAAGCCTCTTTGTTTAACTCGGCAAGCTTTTCAAGAACAGAGACGATGTTTAGATAATCACAAAACCTTTCTTACTTCTCTTTGCAGCATGTTTTCCTGAAAGCATGAAAGAAGGTCTTAGATGAACAAGTGCCTTCCGTCACACAGCAGAAACCACAAAGTACTTTTGTTCATTTTATGTCATATCTCAGACTCTTAACATGATCGCTGAGGCTCTTGGTGAATAACAGTGATGTGTAAATCAAGATGAGTGCTGAACTGACCACAAACACTTCAACTCAAGTCATCCTATAATTTCTTTTTTATACTTTCTTGGTCTTATTGAATCTAGTAAACAGGCTGTCAGAAATCTATAAATCGTGTCTGGCTGCAAGCTACTTTTCTCAATCTTTGATGTTGACTTGTAAACCCGATGAACCCGTGCGTATGAAGAGATTTTGAGGGGTGGGCTTTTCACATTCAGTGAGCTGTATTAAGCATCACTCATTGCCTCAACCTGAGAGAGATTCAGCTTCAGTGATTTCAAAGAGCTTCTGATCTCTGAGGCAGAGATGGTTCAGTCAGGGAGACACGACATGTCGACATCCATCAAGATCTCTCGTCACAGTTAGCAGGAGCGCTTCAAAGCTGATTCAGATTCAAAACCAGCTCGGGCTTATTCCCAGATGTCCTGATTCTGCTGTTTGCTGATTGATCACAGTGTTTGGTACAAATGAACAAAAACTGCTGACCTGCTGTGGACAGCTGGCCTTCTTAACCGAGTACAAAGTATAAAGGAATCGTTTGGCCTTTTGCGATCGCCCTAAAGCTCACTGATTAACATGTTATATCTTGTTTGTTTTATCTGTACAGAAAACAAAGTGTTAACACCAAGTTGTGGTTTTACAGGAGGTTATGTGCGAAACTATTGGTGCAGTGACTTCCAGCTTCCTGTTCATCATCAGGAGGTTCACGTTCATGTTTTTTAATGAAATATGCCAAAAACTCTTTCACAGATTGCCATGAAATTCAGACGTACATGCTCTACTCAGGATGAATTGTATTAACTTTGGTGATCATATGACTTTTCATCTCGCGGTCAACAGTTTCTTGTGTCCAATAGTTTGGTTTATGACCAAATACCTGCAGAACTGATGACATTCCAGCTTGCTCTCATTCTGAAGTCTTCAAACACTGCTGCTTTGTCCATGATTTTGGATGTCACGGCAGTAGGATACACTGCTGGACAGCATTAGTTTTAAACGCTGCTAATGACAATGCAATTTAAGGACCTGGAAAGTCCTGGAAAGAGTTTTTGTTGCACAAGGAAAATAATGTAAATGCAAGGTGTTTTACCAATGTTGTAAATTTATTTAGAAAAAGGCTGTATGCAGGAAAAAATCATACCTTTCCAGTGAAAATTTTGAAAAGACACAATGCATTCGACAGGCTTAAATTAACACGCTGTCACGAAACATCAACAACAAACGCAGGAGGATACGTAGCACGTCCTGGCAAAATATGATGGAGAAGGGATGAGATCACGTGCTGTGTTAGCTCGTGCTAACTGGGCAGAGAGTGCAGTCATCAGCGCCGAAACCAACCCCCAGCATTAGTTGACATTCCAGCTTTGGTTGCAGTGTCTCAGAACTTCAACAGCAGACACAGGAGGATATGAAGGGCATAATATGTAGATGTGAAAGTCCACTGACAAAGCAGCGATAGATGATGACTTGGGATAGACATTCCCATCAGCCTCACCTGGACTCTGCATGCATGGTAAATATTATATCTGCTGAACATCATGATGTTAGCTTTGTCATTAAGTGAGTTTCCATCCACCTGTTTTTATGCATTTTTTTTTCAATTTATATATAAAAAACCTCAGTGGAAACGCCAAAAATTTGAAAATATTACAAATAAGTTTACACACTTGGGAAGCAGTGGACAGCTCCAGGAGGGAACCAAGTGGGGCCTTTCTAGCTCCTTAACTCAAGATGTTTTTTGTTGTTTCTTTCAAACCAGTGCTGTCTAATGGCACATCAAACCACCACAAAAGTACAGTTCTTCTAAAACGTGTCTGATGCAGGAGTCGCTGATCAAGCATCGTCAGAACGAGAACAGGCTGCGATGACGAAACTCCCAATATCTGCATAACAGGAGTGAAAATTAGTTGTCTGAAAAATAAACATTTGTGGTACATTTATATGGAAACCTTGCTATTGTGAGCATGTTAGCATGCTGATGTTTGCATTAAGCTGAAAGCTGGCTGTGCCTCAGCGCAGCCTCACAGAGCACAGCTGCAGACTCTTAATCATGTATGTTGGGTCAGACATGTCATTCCTCTGCTGATGATGTGTATGTATTTTTTAGTTTATTAAAGAAGTGTTGTGTGCAGAGCTGTGGACTAATGGAACAGAGTCTCACAAGCAACCGTGACAGTGACAGACATGAGTCCCGGTGTGCCACCGCGCAGGGACCAGAAGCAGGTGAACTGTCATCGTATCACATGTCCGGTGTGTTTCTCTGTGCAGCTGGGAGGGATGCGTGCTCGGGCTCCTCTCTTCTGAGGGTGACCTGGTTCCACTGGCTGAGTTCACTGGGAGGTGTGAATGTTGTTCGGCTCATATCCAGGCATCACAATCGCTGAAGCTAATTGGATTAGTTCTGTGTTTTGAAGACAGAGAAGTTCAAAGAGGAAGGTGGGCGTTCAAAGACATGAGCCTAAAGGTGGTAAAATGAAAATACACAGCAGAGCACAAGACTGTACGACGTGAACTCCAGAGTATGTGAGTCTTCGAGGTCAGTAGGTCAGAGGGTTTTAAGGAGGAGATGAGACTCTCTGTTGTGCCCAGTTATCCTGTTAACGTGACGAGCACAGCAGGACTCTCCTGCAGAGACAATGGAGGCTTCGTGGAATCGAAGCTTCGTGGAACGTGAACAGTTTTGTTTGGGAGCTTGACTCGCCTTGCATTTTATCGGTTGTAGCCGGCCGACCAATCAGATGAGCCGTTCAGTGTGGAGTCACAGATGAAACCATCCAGTCCCCTTTCGACACCGCCGCTTGTTGCCAGGGTTGTTTGTGCCCTGCAGGGGGAGAGGTGGAAGTAGAGCAGAAAATGTTGACGGAGAATAGACGGGCTGTAGATCCGCCACCTGAGAACAAACATCTCTCTCTCACACACACACACACACACACACACACACACACACACACACACACACACACACACACACTTTGTAGAGGAATAATGAGGAGTTCAAAAACCAGCAGGTAAAAGTGAGAGGGAGAAACCCTGAAGTGATGCATAACGAGTGACAATTATTACAGTTTCTACAGTGGGTTTCATGCATTTCTTGTTCTCTAAGTTCACCCTCTTCACATTTGTGTCCAAACCCTGACTAAGTTAAGTAAAAATGTACCAAAAGTAGTTAAGTATGTTGCAGTAAAATGTTTTCCTCCTCTATCTTATGATTTTAGACTAAAATTACTGCTGCATGAATGAGTGTGTTGCATTAAGCTGCTGTAAATTTTTAAGGTTGTGCTCAGTTTACTCGTTTATATACTGCTGGATAATGTAATCTACAGCAAAGCATCATATAAGATCATCATATCCTTTCAGTGTCGCCGTCCTGTGAGAACCATATATCTCTAAAAAGTAAGAAAAACAGCCTGTTTTTAGCTTTGTGACGATGCATTTATCCAAGAATGTTTTTTAAGAGTTTTATTTCAGCTTAAAAGCTCCAGTGTGTAGGATTTAGAAGGATGAGCTAAGTTGGAAAAACACCAATTTTGTATTTTTAAATCACTTGGTCCGTTTGTTTTGGAGAGGAGGAGACCTCTGAGGATAATTCAGCTCCAGGTAAAAAAAAAAATCTCTTAAATAATTGTATCTTAAGTTGTCAGAGAAAAAAAGCAAGCACAGTAGCAGGTGTGAGACTAACACTGGAGCCAGACAACATGCCGGTGTTGGAAAAACCCTGATTTGTAAAGTGATACTGCTTTGTTCCGCGTGTTTACCAGTTTAAATCACTAAATCACATTTGTGTTAGACAGAAGGAGACCTTTGTGGATAATTCAGCTCCAGGTAAAAAAAATCCTGAATGTCTGGATCTTACGTTATCAGAGAGAAAAGGTGAGCGCACATTAGCAGGTGCTAAGCTAACAGTCATCTCCTACACACTGATTTGTTACGTGAAACTGTTTCATTCAGTGTTCTTAGCAGTTTAAAATCACCTTGTCCGTTTTGTTTTGGAGAGGAAGAGACCTCAGTGATTAAATGCACTTAATCACAAGCTTTCCCAAAACTGAACCAAAGTGCATTTGCTGCCAAAACCTCAGCTAGGAGTGCGGATGCAAACTCTGGGTTCTGGTGCCAAGGTCCTGTGCTTTGCATGACCGCTATCCTTCCCAACCGCCTCCCTGCGAAGCCTGTGCAGCACATAAATGTTTCATCACCTCAAAGGAAAGTTGTCTCTGAATATAATCCATTCAGCGGTTTGGTTGCCACAACTATGTCATTCAGAAAGCAGCTTAGCAGGATACAAACGTAATTTCTAGGAGACAGGGATGAGAATTTTTATCTTAAGGCATCTTTGAAGTAATTTTGATGGCATATGTTTTAGTTTTGGTGCACTGCATGTGTACAAAACTTAAACTTTAAAGGGTAAAAAATACAGAAACCATGAGCAACATAACAAATACATATCAATTATGTGTCCCCAGTCATCATAAAAACCGGCCAATACAGTTTGCAGTAATTGTCAGAATCAGTTGATCCTACCTCAGACAGAAGGAGAAAAACAAACGCTCCTGCCTGGAAAAGAAAAGCCCCCCAGGTGCAATCACTTCACCTTAACGAGAGGCTACATATGCTGCTTTCCTCTTGCTGCTCCTCTTTTGCCGTGTTGTGAGTCCTTCATTAAACAACACACACATCAAATCACCGACCGAGAAATCAAGCTAATGAATAAATAAATAAAAGTGTGTGCACTGCATGCTGGGAGACTGTCGACGAGTCTCTCACAAACACTTCAGCCTGTAGATTCAGAAGCAGCTCAGATGGTTTGCTTTCTACAGACACTCATTTAAATGTAAAAGTGCTAACTAGGCATCAGGGCCCTTTGTGACCTGCGGCCTCCACACAGCTGAGGGGGGAAGTGCGTCTGACCCAGGTTCAGTCAGGGTGTACGCAGGAATCCTGAAGTTCCTGTAACCCAGCAGGAGCGCTTCATAATTGGAGTGTCCTGCTGATTTTAATGTTCTGGCTACTATTCACACTTCAAAGGCTTCACCCTGTTTTAGAGTTCAGGAGGGAGAGAAGAGAATGAGGCTCTCACTTTCATTAAGCACAAACTCGAAGACTGATTGAGAAAGAGGCGGTTCACTGACAGCAGCAGTAAAACATAGCCCTCGGTTACTGCTGCAGGTACTGCAACTTAACAGCAGCACCGCATTTACTACTTTCATGGCACAACAAAACATTTTTTTATATTTGACTGTCTGTCTTTAACAAATGTGCAGTTATTTTGCGTATTAGCAAATGCATTTTGGACGAAATACAATGTCAGCAAGTTTTTCTCTTTTATCTTTAAGACAAAAACTTTATATTGTATGAACCACTGTGAAACAAATATTTTTATACAAGCACATGACGCAAAAGCAGGACATTTGAATTCTGGTTAAGCCTTGAGAAAGATCCTCCTTTTGGTGGTGGGAGCAGAGGTGGATGTGTTCAACAAGCACAGGACTTTGTCCCAGGAGACAGGAAAGTCGTGGTTTTACGGGGAGTGTAGTGCTGGACTTGTATCTTGGTAGGGCCCAAGATGCATTTTCCCCATAAATCGCCATTATAAAAGAGACATCTGTTGACAAGACACTTCCAACTGCAAACAAATCAATTCTGATTCTTGCTGTAATAAAGTTTTGATCCAAGGTGGTTTTATACTTGTGAAACTTTTCTAGAGCAGAGAAAAGCGGAAAAAAACTGTGACGTCATTGCAATGTGAAGTGTGTGAGCCGAGAGGGAACGTCAGGTCAGAGCCAGCGGGAGAAACACTCCTGCATATATTCAGTGAGCCACATACTGCAGGAGTAAACCTGGAAGATAGAAACGTTTTTTTGCAATACGCCCCAGGTGAGCAACTCCATTAGCAAGAATAGGCAACTGGTATCTACGTATTATAATAGATCTATGCCTAATACAGAAGAACACACACACAGCAGCCCTACAGCTGTTCAGTTTAACCAGGTGTTTCCACCCTGAGGACAACATCAACATCAGACACCAGATATTTATGTTCCTCATGTCTTTGGCCTTTAACTCATTCATCAGTTAACAGCCTCCAGCATGCTGCAGCATTACCGCATCTTCTTTACATGTTAATTATGTGCTTGTACGTTTTTGTTTTGTTATTGTTGTCTGATACGTCGCAACATGTAAAGTCCTGTTTTATGACATCAGTGAATTGTGCCCTTCTATAGATAAAGACTATTGTCTTAAATGTCACCGTGTCTCTAAATACTTTGTCCAACACACAACATGCAAACATAAAATAACAAGTGGACGATAAAACAGGAACGATTCTGAATCACTGGTAGATTTCATTTCAAAATGGACTGTGTCTTTGCCGACGGGGACAAGGTCAGAGACCGGCTTCCCTCAGAGAGACGTCAGCTCTCATTTGAGGGTGAGGTGGTGGAGTGTGTGTGTGTGTGTGTGTGTGTGTGTGTGTGTGTGTGTTTGCAGACACCCCCTGGCATGACTAAAACACACTGATCCTCAGCCAAACCATCAGTCTGACACATTTTTGCCCCTCCCTCATCTCTCCTCCTGAAATGAAAATAAGGTCCTGAGTTCACAAACATGTTTGGCCTTGTAGTTGTTACAGGAAGTGGGGAGAGCGGCGGGCGGGGGGGGGGGGGGGGGGGGGGGGGGGGGGGAGGGGGGTAATGACTAAGGTTATCTGGTCGGAGGCGTCGAGGCAGAAATGACTATTTTCATTAATCATTTAGATTTCCTGTGTGTCAGCTGGTTCGGTAATATTTTTTTGTTTATGGCAGTTTATTAACCAGTATACACAAATAACTGAAGGACAGGCTGTGTTAACGGGGATGGTCACACATGCTGGTGTGTATTGTTGTTACTACTATTATTAATGTGTTCATATTGCACATATCAAAATTAGAAAGTGCTCCATGTGAAACATTACAAAAAAACGTAGCAAATAAAATGACGATTTTGAACAAAAAAAAAAGATAAGGCAGTAAGAAACAGAAACGTTTAATAAAAAGAAGACAAATCTGACCATTCAAGTCATGAAAACAAGTCAATAAAAAGACAAAAAAAAGTTTGCACACTAGGTCTTTCATATAAGGCATTTTGATAATAAATAATGGCTGAATTCCATTTTTGCTGCTACAGTTTCAGGGTCCTCATAGGAATCCTGGCTCACTGTCATGGCTGACTTTGACACTTATTTATGATAAAGTGCACTACATTTACCACTCTGCCATTCTAAGTGTCAGTGAGTATGTTTAGATGCGCACTAATATTCCACTATTATCCCAAATATGACAGCATTCTGACTCTTGTAAATCGCATAATTTGCTTGGATATTACCAAGCACTGTATCATAGTCAACATACCAAAAATCCAGAGCTGATTTTCTTCCAGGTGCTGTTTCATAAGTGTATATTAGGCTAACAATATTGTGCGTAGCTCTGATAGCCCTGCACAAAAATGCTCAACTGATATTTACAGAAGAAGGGAAAAATATCTGCCAGCTGTGACTGGTTGTTCCTCATCACATCGCGCTGCTGCGTTCCAAAAGCTGAACTCTGGTTATCTTTGGGATGCCTGCGCGCCATGATGGCATCGCTCTGGTGTTAGGGTCTGCAATAAAAACAATGGATCTTAGGGTGCAAAAAATGCAGCTTGTGTATGGCCCCATACTCAGTTTATCTCAGGGTGCAGCCGCTGTGCCTTGACAAATAGGTGCTCAGGAACCCCTGCATGCAGCAGTGGCATCGCTCTGGCATTTGAGCGTGCCTGCACATGTCTACACTGAGAACAATGAATTTGAGGGTGCAAAAAACACAGCGTGTGTACGGCCCCTCGTATCATTCCTTATTAACAGCATACGGCGCATTCAGAAGTCTCATTTTGATTTTTTACCAGTTTTTGACACATGGCTTCTCGTCTGTTTACGGTCAGCTCTGTGCCTTGTACACAAGTCAACTTGCCAACAGATTGCAAGGCTGGTGTAGAGAAGCACACCACAAACAAAAGCCCACATTTGTGGTCAGGAGATATGCACCTACTTGTGGATAAAGGAATAAAAGAGTATGTAGGTTTGCATAATCCAACAAGTCCACCACTGTTAACCACCCCTATTTTGATGCAAAGAAGCAAAGTGGCACAAGCCGCTTGATGTGATAAGCGACAAGTTAGAGCACGAGTATGCAGTATGCTAACAGGAATATTAGTGCAATGTGCCATGTAAACAGCCTACTGGATGTATTGTTTTTATCTTAATAAAGGCAAAAACTGGAATATTTTGTGCATGTAAACATAGTCAGTGAGTGTTCTGATTGGGAAAGTTATCCACTATGTTGTGCCCTCAAACATTCCCATGTCGGGACACCTGCAAATTATGATGCAATACATAAGTATCAGAAATCTCAATTTACTGCTCACTATTAAGCGTCCATTTATTTTAAGTAGTGAGTGAATGATTTCAGACAGCTTTGACATAGTGTGCTGCTCATTAACTGACAGTGAAAACAGGTGTGCATCACCAGGTCTTTCAGCCAGTGTGTGTGAACACTGGACACTAACGAGTCGGGGGATGAATGTTTAAACTGATCTGCACTCAGATCAATCTGAATGCTCAAGTTGTGTTTGCTTTCCCCAAAGCTAAATTTAGAAGTCAGCTGTCACAAAGACATGTTAAAATACAGTTTTTTTTTCCTCAAAGTATATTTGTTAATGCTTTGCCTCTGTTAAGCTGACCCTACCTCAGCTGAGCAGATGGTACGTTCCAGTTAAATAAAGCTGAGAACTTCACTGGTCAGCAGTGGCAGTGAAGGTGCAGCCTGCTGAGAGGATGAAGGTTTGCTTTTGTCGATTTAAAGACAGGTTTAACTCACAGTTTAATCAGATAGGAGAAAAGATGATCCGAACACCTTAATTAACCGGTGAACCACAGAATTTTACCCACACTGAAATAAACATCCATGTTTTGCACATGAACTTTTTTTATGTGTTGTTGTGGAGTATTTTCTGCTCTCTTGTGGCTAAAACAATCAGTGAATGCACCTTCAGTTTCACACTGCAACTCCAGGAGTCCATGCCAACTTTCTGCACCTCTGTTCCAACCTGCCCACAGTGACTGAGCCACATCACCTGCTTTATACAGGTCTTTAACCTTACAATCACATTTGAGGTTAAGCTGGGAAATAAGACAAACTGTGACCTTGCACACACACAGTCAGGGTGACACACACCTGAAAGGAATGTATGACAAACAGCTTTATAATCCTGCGGGGTTCTGAGGTAACCAAACTGCACTGTTGGCCCCAGGGGGCAGCACGTCGGGATGACATACATCTCACGTGAGTCTCTACAGTCTGTGGCGTCTGTTTGTCTCACATCGACTTGCTCATGTTTCTGCGCTGACAGCAGATAAATATTGATTTTTCTAAATAAACAGTAAGGGTGGATGCAGACATGTAGAAAAAAAAATGCATTTTCTTTAAATCTAGTTCTTCCTACAAAGTAAACTTAACAACAACCTTTTATCAGAGAAGTAAGCAAAGTCATAAAATACATATTCTGTGTTGCTTTACATTTTTCAAAACATAGTATAATACCGTAGGTTGCATTTGTTTTTGAAAAGACATTCTCCTCACAAATTAATTTTAATACAATACAAAAGCAGCCCTCTGATAACATAGTATGTTTCCTGTCGCCTTTCTGTCAGCTCTGCTAAATTTTCACTAAATGCATGCTCTTAGGTCTGTTTTGCGGTCTGACAGAGCAGAAGACTGAAAAGAGAAGGAGAGTAGGCATGGTTTTTTTTTATTTTTATTTTTTATGGTGAATAACGACTAGTGTGACAGTGGGAATATGAGTTGCTGTCCTGTTCCTGCTGTGGATCACTGCTACACGCTGTTCAGAGGCAGCTGCATATGGAAGCGATTGTGACTCATATCTCAAATTCAAAAGCATTCGCAGAAATGCTTTTGAATTTCAAAGTCATGGCTGCACTATTTGACTCATAAATAAAAATCAAAAGCAATTTTCCAAAATGCAATTTGAAATTCAAAAGCATTTCTGCGAATGCTTTTGAATTTTCGAATTTGACATTTCAAATTGAATTTTGTTACGTTTTTTGCTGGTGAATGTTTTGAAAATTAAATGTTAAATGTGATTTGCTTTTGCTTTTTAATTAAGTCACAGAATGAGCAGTCTTGAAAAAGAAAATGAAATTGCATTTTGGAAAATTGCTTTTGATTTTTATTTATGAGTCAAATAGTGCAGCCATGACTTTGAAATTCAAAAGCATTTCTGCGAATGCTTTTGAATTTGAGATATGAGTCACAATCGCTTCCATAGCTGCAGAGTGGCACTGCCAATGCTCGGGAGGAACAACCATGTGGCCATATTGTTGCAGACGGGATGTGTGGACAGTTAAATAATTCCACAACCAGAAACCATGGATTACTAGAACCATCCAGAAAGATGGACAACATTACGCTTACATTGTTGCAGCAGCCAACAATGTAAGAGGACACAAAACCAAGTGACTAAATCAAAGTGAACAAATAAAATGAGCTGATTGGATCACGTTTCATTGGAGTTGTACCTTTTTTATAATTCCATGTGACAAGTTAATGATTGATTAAATGATGAAGCTGGATTATGTGGCTTTGCACTGGATAAAAAGTAGTTTGCTGCTTTTGATGTTTGCTGTTTGTTCATTAGAGTTTTCTCCAAACTGATGGTGCATGAGTGGGCTGATGGTGACAGAGGCCAATAATGGAGTTTTGGACTGTTAAACCATGACACAATAATGAGCTCGACTGTGTAACAACAAAAACACCAGAATATGAATAGTGGGGATAAATGGTGACTGCGCATGTGTGGTGGCCATCTTTGAGTACTTCTGTGACTTCACTGTGATGTCAAAGCAAAGACCTGTAATGAAAAATAACACTGTTTGTGTTAGCACACTACTGTACACCCTACTTTTAGCCTAATGGTAAAGGTGTAGCTCTTTTACAACAACTCCGCTGGGCCTGCTGAGCCTCCTGCCCGTTAAACAGCCAGATGCTCCCATTGGCAGCCGGCGTCACGCAGCCAGACGGAGGAATGTGCAGCAGCAGATCCAGACATGTCGAGTTAAACACAACCACACGGGCCAGAGAGGAGTGTGTGGACAGTGTGTTTGAGCATCGATGGCTGTGGTAAAAACAACATCAGCACAAGTGCTTGTTTTGAAAATGAATTTAGTTGTGTCATGCTATATTGTGAACTCCCTCTTTAGGGCCATTTTGTTTGTTAGGAGGGTGTCTTAAAAACCTGCCCACATGTTCTATGAAATGGTGGTGAAAAATCAAACCATGAATATTTGCTAATCAAGGACACAATATTGAGTATGACATAGTCTAAAAAACACAAAACAGCAGAATTACAATAACCTGATAGGATGATATGTAACTTGGCACAGCCTGTGGTGCATATATCCTTTAACAAAACAACAATATAACATTACTGATTTGACCCCAATTGTACAATCAGCACAATGTCAAGATGAGTGTCCCCAATTCAGTGTCTCACCAAAAGTCTCCTCCTCTGCTCCCGAGATATGACACTGAATAATGGCCAAGAAAGTGTTTTACGCAGATCATTATGATGTCACAGTGAAGCTGACCTTTGACCTTTTTTGGATATAAAATGTCCAGATGACACACTCAGACAGGAGACACTCTGTCCCAGAACTGACACTTCATCATTTTATTAGAAATTTGTATGAAGTTTTTTCATAATTAGCAAATTATTGAGTTATAGCCACTAAGATATTATGTGGGGGCACACTGACTTTGACCTTTGACCATCGAGCACAAAATTCTAATCCGTTTATTCCTAAGTCCAAATGGATGTTTGTGTCAAATTTAAAGAAATTCCCTTAAGGTGTTCTTGAGATATCGTGTTCATGATAACGAGACAGACGCAAAACACACTGATCTTTGACCACCAAAATCAAATGAGTTCATTATTGAGTCCAGGTGAGCATATGTGCCAAATTTGAGGAAATTCCCTCAAGGTGTCTTTGAGATATGTTCACAAGGATGGGACGGACAACCTTAAAACATAATGCGGCGCAGAGGCATGAGAACGTTGCTAATTAACGTACTAGGCAAGTTGGAAAAATGTTGACACTGAACGTATCATCAAAATGTTCTCAAAACAAAACAAGAGACATGTATTTGCAACTTTTTGTAGATCAACCTGGAAATTAACTTCATCAAGGGTTTCCATTGCACATTTCCAGAATGTCCTTACACTAGTGGTGGATGAAAAGAAGAGAGGAAATAAAATAATGTAGAAAGTAAAGCCATTTAATGTACAGTTAAATCGAGCTCTGGTTCTAGCTCAGCTAGGCTATTTAACTGGACTACTGTCCTTGTCCCAATATACAAGCACAGGATGGGAATCGATTTATTGCCCACACTATGTCCAACTCCGCTTCAACAGGTGACAATATGCCCCCTTTCAGCTTGTTAGTATTGGACCTTTTTCCTGTTGAGCGGCCAAACAATCAACAAACAAGTTAGCTACGGTTAGCTAGCAGCTAACTGATGAACATGAAGATCAACTGTGTGTCCTCTTCTGTCCAAAAATGCACAGCTAAACCAGTTTGGGTCTGACTGACTGTATACATGGAGTAGTTTGACTTCCAATCGCATTATCTGGGTTTGTTAGTCCGACTTTGAGAATTTCCATTTAGTACGATTTCAGTCGACTATGTTTACATGCATTTCAAAAGTTGGACTAACACAACTAATCAATTTTCTCACCTGTCATATAAACTCAGACCGTACTCCATTTTTTTTCTGCAAAATCAAGGTTTTATTTGTGATTGAGCCCTGAGTTCTCTCGACAGATGTCTTCTATGGGTCGCCATGTTTCAGCATGCCCACAAAGTGTCTGGTCTCGTCTTTAAATGCTGGAGCTGTCCCTGTCAAAACAACTCCATCACGACGTGTCCACACAATGAATTCTGTCAGTTAGCGAACAAGGAGCTGCTGCTCTCTTCAAACTTGTTTAAACTTGAGGTGAATGTACAGCAGAGTGAGGCGTGTGCTGCTTCACAGTCCAGATGACACACTCAGACAGGAGGCACCCTGTCCCAGAGCTGACAGAGAAAACAGGCCTTTCTGTAAACACCAGTGGATGTACAGTGTGTGCTAAGAATGTATGTGTTTTGTGCTGTGAGGGGAAACAGAGACCTCTAGTGGGAGAAGGAGATGCTTCAAAATATGTCAATCCTCAGCAGCTAAAACAGATTTATCCTGACTTTAATGCAGAATTATTTGAAGTCTATCCAAATGAAATGTGAAGGGGAAAATGTAATTAGTAAGTCTTTGTATGTGGCTCGAAACTCCCACAAACTCACCCATCCCACAGCTTGTTATCCTAAATGCTTTACTTCATTCCTATCATGGGAAAAATAAGTCAATGGCTCCATCTTGTGGCAAATCAGCAGAAGCATGAATCCCTGTGACAGTTACAACATGCAGACGCTGCAGATGTAAGTTGGATGGTACATGGCATTATATTAACTATGATTCCTCCCATGCAGCACCACTCTGCTACCTTTAGGAAAATCCAGCAGACGGTCTCATCCTTACCCAAGGTGAGACTCACAGGACCAGCCATTGAAAAGTAACAATTAATCTGCCTTATCCTCGTGAGAACCAGAAGATAACAGCTTGGATATTTAGATTTTAATTTAATTTATTTGATTTCTTCTTTTTTCTTTCATTTTCTTTTCTTTTCTTTTCTTTTCTTCTTTTCTCACATAATCGTAATTGGTGTGTAAGAACCATATCACCAAGATTTTTTGTTGCTCAGAAATGTTTATTTATTAATGTTTCATAACAAGTCCCTTGTCTTGGACATGGGTGTCAATCTTTTCCACAAAACATACATTCCAGTTCATGACTTTACAATTAAATAGTTTAATTCACTTTTAAGTTATGTAATATTAAAGTATTGTGCATGCTTGTGTGTGCGCTTATGCATGAGTGTAGAAGAAAAGTAATTTCCGTTTACCCTCCCTTGAATCTGTGTAAAATAATTAAAATGTCAGAACCTTTTGTTTAAGTGTCACTTCTAGCTCAGAATTGGTGCTGGGTGTCAGTGTCCTGCTCAGGCTTTCTAAAGTATGGGAAATAGTTAAAAATTAAAGAAGGAAGTCCCACTGTACCCCACAAAGGACGTGCCAAATTGTATATTTTGAAAGGCTGAAAATGAACATAGACTCATGAAAAAATATATCTACAAATCAGGTAGCGGAAAGAGTTCAACATCCTGAAAGCCTGGTGGACAAAGCTGTTTATGAGTCTTGTGCAGTGGGCCCAGAGACTCTGGTGTCTTCGATTGTTGCCCCAAACACCACTGGACCAGTCGGCTTACCTCACTCCTGTAGTTGGCTTCATGGCAATGAGAAGTCCAGGAACAGCTTTCGCACAAATGAGTTCTTTGAGTCCAGGTGGGTGAGGGCTGGATGGAGAGCAGCGGAAATGGCGTCCTCTATGGACCTGTTTGACCTGTATGTAAACTGAAACAGGTCATGGGAGGGCGAAAGGACGGACTTGATGTTCTGCATGACCAGCTGCTTGAAGCACTTCATGATGGTGGAAGTCATGCTACGGGCTGATAGTCATTGAAGCTGAGTGTGGCTTCTCTTGAACTGGTATTATTGTGGCGGCTTTGAAACACGTGGGGACAATCGCTTGGCTCAGGGAGATGTTAAAGATGTCTGCAAGGACATCCTTGAGTTCCTCGGCACAGTCCATTAGGGAACCACCAGGTATGTTATCTGGTCCAGCTGCCCGTTGATCCTGGAGAGGGTCTTCTTCACGCTGGCTGTGGGCAGACACACAGCCTGCTCGCCCGGGAGAGGGTTTCTTTTCTGTGCCGGTGTTCTGTGTTTCAAAGCGGCAAAAGAATCCATTGAGGCAGTTTATCAGGAGTCAAACAGACGTTTTAGGTTAAGGCCTCAGTGTCATGTCCCCCACAGACAAATGTGAATTGCCAGGTCTTAGGAGGTTATTCCAGAGGATGCTACTGTAGAAATGATTATGGCTGCAACTTCAGGTGAGATAACAGGAGCAGCAGTAAGCTTGTTAGTTGCAATGACTGTCTATAGTTAGTCCCAGTGGCTAATCTTGGTGGCTAATGCCAGCGATGGTTCTTTTCAAAAGAAATTCACCTTTTTATTTTAGCTAGTACTGCTTTGGTTTTTAAAAGACGGTAACGTGAAATAAGCATGTTCTTGCAGAGCCCTGGTTCCTGTTGCACTGTCAACTAACACAATCATTCATTCATTCATTCATTCATTCATTCATTCATTCATTCATTCATTCATTTTCCGTAGCCTTTATCCTATCCTGTTAGGGGTTGTGAGGGGGCTGGAGCCTATCCCAGCTAACAGGTCACCAGACTACTGCAGGACCAACAGATAGAGACAGACAACCATTCACACTCACATTCACACCTGCAAGCAATTTAGAGTCACCTGCATGTCTTTGGACTGTGGGAGGAAGCCAGTGCACCTGACCCACGCTGACACGCAGAGAACATGCTGGCTCCACACAGAGGGGTCTCCCCCACCCCAAGGTTCGAACCAGGAATCCTTTTGCTGCTGCCCCCAGGAATAACCAGTCTAGGCTAAATTTGTGGTTTCCACAACAGTATTGAACATGCACCTACAACAAAAAGCGATTGTTCCTGTAACAAACGGCACAGTTTCCATTGCCTACCTACAGAGAGAAATGGGTTCCATCACATACTTTATAAAATGAACACCAGATCGTTCCGTTCCATTGCGTAACGCGCTTCATTGTGAAAACCCCTGATGCTTTGATATGTCTGTCACAGATGGCAGAGGTATGATCACGTTATCCTATCTGAGGTGTAACAGGTGGTGTGTTATACATGTTTTATTTCCCAATTGTCTTACGAAACAGGATGAGCATACTGTTAGCCTATTGTAAAACTATTTTATTGATGCTTTTATTGTGTAGGTCTTGTGACATATAAACCCCTTTTATTATGTGCAGGTATTGTGGGCTTATGGGAATGATGTGGGGGTTGGTTGGTAGCAATGTATGTATGTTTTTATGTTGTGATTGTGTCTATTGTAATAAAGTGTCTTGTATGTTTTGTGTTGGGCCACCTTGAAAACAAGATGAATCATCTCAAGGGGCTAACCGCTAAGAATCCTTTTCAACTCCTGTTCTTGTTCAGCTCTGGAAGCTGTTTGGCATTGGCAGAGAAGATTTGGCAAATTTTTCATGGGCACAATCCACATACTCAGCTCTACTGCTCATCCCACAAATGCATGTTCCTTTATAAATGTGGCACCATTTAAAAGGGAAATAAACAGGCTTTCCAACAGTATAAGATTTATTGCCAAGAAGCATTGTCACAACAAAGTAATAATCTACCAAAAACAATTTTTTTTTTTGTATCATGATGTAGTTGAATATTATTTCTGGCCTACATAATTCAAGTATTGTAGGCCTAACCATCAACAACTATTTTACACATTCATTAATTTTGTATTTTCGTGTAGTTTTAAAACCCTTAATGTCACGTCCGTATGGCAATGGATTGTGGGTTATTAAATTGGTTAAGTCTGCTGAAGTCTGCACAATACTTCGACTCAGGCCCTTGTTGGCTATGGACGCCATAATAGCATTGGAAGGTTCCTATTGACTGATTGTTTAAATGCAGAATGTGAGAAATTATGGATAATATTTAGAGAAATATGAACATCTGAAATGATGCAATGGCAGTTTGTGGATATCTATGGATAGAATTAGATAGAATTAAATGCTCAACAACAAAAATGTTAAACTGACATAAAATTCCTGTCAGACAAGGGTCATGTGACAGATTTATTTTGTGTCTGGTGTATTTAAAATGTTTATGTTACTGTGTTGTATTAAACTAAAATGTCTGAATGCACCGTGTTAAAAAAAAAGTTTAGTAAGCGAATTGAGATTTACACTGTGGGCTTTTCTCATTCCTACAAGCAGTTAATGTGCAATTACAATTCTGTTGCTGTTCCACTCCATGACTTAAAGGAATACTTCAACGCTCAAATGATCATCACCCACTCTGTAATTAACAAGCCTTTACTGTTACTGTGATTTTTTTTTTTTATTTTGGAGTTTTGAATGTGTAATAATTGACCAGTCCAAACTATATTACTTACATTTACACTCTATGTTTCTCTGCACATTTAAGTGCAAAGATGTGATGACCTGTAGATAATCATGTGTTTTCAAATAATCTGTTTTACCTCTTGCTCCAAAATAAATCTCCATGATGCTTCTGAGTGTGACTGCATGGATGATGTGGAAAATAATTGTCATGAAGTGAATAAATGTGATGAATTACATTAAGCTGAAATGATAAAATGCCCTTTGTCCCTGCTCTGAAAGGGAACATGATCTGTTTCCACTGACAATTTTATCGGAAACACAACACTTAATGTTATTCTTATGGCAGGAAAAGTGTGGCTAATCTGGAGCATCTTTTCTCTGTGAAACAGGCCAGTAATCTCTGTTTGCAACAAAATGGACACAATTCACTGAGAAGATGCTTTTAACTGAAAAAGTGATAGAAATAAAAGCTTTAGTTGTTGTGTTGGGCTGAAATGTTTCTTATCAAAAAAAAAAAGACTCTTCATATGTGTAATACACATGGGATTTTAAGAGACATGAAATGGGGTGATTACCTAGGGACAGTTTATGGTGCTTGTGACTCTTTCTTACAATGCAGGCCTTTCTGCTTTTGTTCAGAGACACACTGGGTCTCATTCGTGAGCAGAAGCAATTTGTGTGTAAACTGTTCGAAGATGGAAATTTACGTGCGTGTCCGCATTCATCAATATTTTAGTAGCTCCGATCTTTTTGTAGCTACTAACAAAATCTACTCCTGCTCCTGACCACTCGTGGTGCTTGTGTTAATTTAGTAAAGCACATAAATATTGCTTGTCACAATTGGAAATGACAATTTTAATTCGTATTACGCTCTGTTATGTACACAAGACACAGATGCCTTTGAAACACGTAATCTAAACATGACAAAATATTAAAAATATAAGACATTTAGTGAAATTAGTTGGCAATTAGCAGGTTTAAGATCCAGATTAGGTTCATGATTGTGAATTATGTAAATCGACTCAATAGATTACACGTTCTTTCTACATGTTGAAGGATGATAATAAAAATATCCGTAAGGACAGCCGGATCACAGCCTCTTCGGCCTCGGTGCCTGGGTTCAGCAGGAGCAGCAGGAGCAGCAGGTGGTGGAGCCACGAAGGAGAACGCGCCAGCTGAAAGAATTATTTGAGACAACACATTTTTTTGTGGGGTTTTTTTGTGGCTTTTTGATCATTTGAATGAATAAATCTGATTTGAAAAATGTTTAATTTATAATATCAAACAGAGCTTTAGGCTATTAAGATTCAAATAATTTGAAGACGATGCATACAAACTGCTGCAGGCTATATGTTATCCGTATCATCTGTTAAAATAAATGTTAAATAGCTCTACATTCTGACAGCCATCACTGATTTAGAGTTTATCCATTACACACAAAACATCTCTGGTTTCCTGTGACAGAGAGGTCTCCCCAGTTATGCCAGCAATGTGCTCGTCTGCAGCAGATAGTTGTGACTGTGAGCCTCCTCCTCCTGTGGCTGCTGTATTTTGTGTATGTGTGCTTATGCGTTTCTTTGCCTCCAGTTTCATATCAAACCATTAACGCTTCACCTCTGACATGGTTCTTTGTACTACGGAGACAACATTAACAGCATCTGTTACCTCCCTCCAGGCCTTCGCTTTGCCTGTCCCTGTCACACCACCACTAACTGAAGAAAATAAAATGGTTTTTCTAAAGTCCACTTCACCCAAAATTATTTCGATCTCCGCTTCGGAAAAATTCTTTTTTCTTTCTCTCTCTTTCTTTGTTTGCGCCATGACTGACAGGTCGACTGGATGCACCTACACCTCCTTATATGGTGCTCATTGGCTATTCATGGGCGGGGATTTATGCTAATTGCTGATTACAGGGAGCGCGCTGTCACTTTACGATGAATTGGCATTCATGATCATACACACGTGTTTACGATCAAATCTGAGTTTCCCACAGCGTTCCTGAATCCACACAGATTTACTTACTTTTCATGAATGTGACCCACTGTCTGTATTTGATCATTCACTCACTGAACAACGTGACGGATGCATTCAACTGTCCACAGAGCAGGCCTCATTTCAGTCAGTCCACAGCCTCTCTACAGCATGTTGGTCTCACAGGAGCCAGGCTGCAGAATCTGAAGACTGACAATGAGTTTCACTGCTTTTCTAAACCAGGAATAAGACAAGGCATAGATCAAGGGGTTAAGACATGAGTTGAAATAGAACATACATTGCACGGCAGACACAAATAAACTGTTGGCCAGACTGTCACCTGCAAGAGCGACACAGTAATATGGGCAGAAACATATTAGAAACACAATTACAAGAGCACCAAGAGTCCTGGCTGCTTTCAGCTCTGATTTCTTTTTTTTTTGATTCACTGAAAGCTGGAGAGTGACAGCTGTAATGTGAGAGCGCATGGCACGAGCCTGAGACACAGCCACAACAAATACTCTCATGTACAGAACGATGACAACAGAAATGGGATTATAACAAGATCAATAGCTCCTGAAAAATGGTTAACGACAATCACATACTCTCCATGGCAGGAATTATACCTGCCTGGTTGAGTCAGGTCATCCTTTATAAAATGAAAGCAGTATAGAGCAGCACAGAGCCAACACAGACACACACAGAGTTTAACGCTTCTCACAGTGACTCTGGTGGTGTAATGCAGAGGGTCACAAATAGCCACATAGCGATCAACTGATATGAGCACCATGTCTCCTATTGAAGAAGACACAATGATTAAGCCAGCATAATTACACAGTGTACACGCAATGTCACCAAACAGCCAGCAGGATGTTTTTAGGCCAAGTTCACCTGGTATCACCATAAGACCCACGAGAAAGTCTGAGACAGCCAGAGAGAGGAGGAGGATGTTGGTGGGTGTGTGGAGCTGCCTGGAAGGAAAGAGAAAAACATCATGAACCCAACAGGTTCAGGCTCAGATCTAAATGACAAAACAACTAAAACGTGTATGCAAAACGTTTCTGATCTATCACATCTATAGTTAAGACATGGTTAATTATAGACAATTGAAATAACTTGGTTGATGTCGAGGTGAATAGAGAGCAATGTTAAATATTGGCAGGAGATGGGACATGAAACACATTTGAGCTTTGTGGTGCAAAAAGTGGTAAAATATGACTTAAAATATGATGACACTTTCTGAGGTGCAACATTATTCAGCACTAGCTCGAACACATTTCTTTTAAATCTACAGTAACTGTTCACATCTTTAAGCTACAAAGCATGTAGAGAGAAGCTGAGGAGTTAATCTCTGCCTGAAGTGGGAGACTGCGATGATGACGAGCAGGTTGAGAGCAGCAGTAAACACAGAGATAAAGTACAGCACAATAGTAATGAGCATTGTTTCAGGCCAAGAAGTGGTGGGCTTCCTGCAGGAGGTGTTGAGGAGTTGTGGAAAGCAGAGCTCTGCTCCGTCCTCAACCTCCATCTTCACAGATCTGCAGAGAGCTGCAGCTCTGCCAGCTCCCTGAACAAACCCGAGTCATACACTGATTTACCTGTCTCACATTCTCATAATTCCTCCACCTCTTTTCTCTCATGGCTGTCCTTCCTCGCTCTGCACATTACGCCATCAGCTTCATCACTTTAGAAAAAGTGGAAAAGAACAAAGTCATTGACAGACCACTGTATTATCGACTGTAGCCTGATGAGGCCATCCCATGCATCTATGGACTCCACAAGAGACACAAGGAAGGAGCATCACTAAGACCCATCAGCAGCAGCATAAGCTCAGTCACATATGACAACTACAAACACGTAGCTATTATCCTAGCTCCCCTGGTTGGTAACACTCCACACCACATCAAGAACTCAGGATTTTACCAACAACACTAGAGAGATAACACTGGACTCTGATGGAACTATGGTATCGTATAACATCACTCCAAAAGTTCATGGGTCTCATTCATGAAAAGTTAGTAAATCTGTGTGGATTCAGGAACGCTGTGGGAAACTCAGATTTGATCGTAAACATGTGTGTATGATCATGAATGCCAATCCATCGTAAAATGACAGCGTGCTCCCAGTAATCAGCAATTAGCATAAATCCCCGCCCATGAATAGCCAATGAGCACCATATAAGGAGGTGTAGGTGCATCCAGTCGACCTGTCAGTCATGGCGCAAACAAAGAAAGAGCGAGAAAGAAAAAAGAATTTTTCCGAAGCGGAGATCGAAATAATTTTGGGTGAAGTGGACTTTAGAAAAACCATTTTATTTTCTTCAGTTAGTGGTGGTGTGACAGGGACAGGCAAAGCGAAGGCCTGGAGGGAGGTAACAGATGCTGTTAATGTTGTCTCCGTAGTACAAAGAACCATGTCAGAGGTGAAGCGTTAATGGTTTGATATGAAACTGGAGGCAAAGAAACGCATAAGCACACACACACACACAAAATACAGCAGCCACAGGAGGAGGAGGCTCACAGTCACAACTATCTGCTGCAGACGAGCACATCGCTGGCATAACTGGGGAGACCTCTCTGTCACAGGAAACCAGAGATGTTTTGTGTGTAATGGATAAACTCTAAATCAGTGATGGCTGTCAGAATGTAGAGCTATTTAACATTTATTTTAACAGATGATACGGATAACATATAGCCTGCAGCAGTTTGTATGCATCGTCTTCAAATTATTTGAATCTTAATAGCCTAAAGCTCTGTTTTATACAAAGTAAATTAAACATTTTTAAATCAGATTTATTCATTCAAATGATCAAAAAGCCACAAAAAAAACCCAACAAAAAACATGTGTTGTCTCAAATAATTCTTTCAGCTGGCGCGTTCTCCTTCGTGGCTCCACCACCTGCTGCTCCTGCTGCTCCTGCTGAACCCAGGCACCGAGGCCGAAGAGGCTGTGATCCGGCTGTCCTTACGGATATTTTTATTATCATCCTTCAACATGTAGAAAGAACGTGTAATCTATTGAGTCGATTTACATAATTCACAATCATGAACCTAATCTGGATCTTAAACCTGCTAATTGCCAACTAATTTCACTAAATGTCTTATATTTTTAATATTTTGTCATGTTTAGATTACGTGTTTCAAAGGCATCTGTGTCTTGTGTACATAACAGAGCGCAATACGAATTAAAATTGTCATTTCCAATAGTGACAAGCAATATTTATGTGCTT
This sequence comes from Epinephelus cyanopodus, assembly GCA_026686955.1. NCBI lineage: Eukaryota > Metazoa > Chordata > Actinopteri > Perciformes > Serranidae > Epinephelus > Epinephelus cyanopodus. The sequence continues at coordinate 36,806,024 of CM048927.1, read as the reverse complement.
TACTAAATTAACACAAGCACCACGAGTGGTCAGGAGCAGGAGTAGATTTTGTTAGTAGCTACGAAAAGATCGGAGCTACTAAAATATTGATGAATGCGGACACGCATGTAAATTTCCATCTTCGAACAGTTTACACACAAATTGCTTCTGCTCACGTTTCATGAATGAGACCCCATGTTGGCTGTTTGTTAGGTATGCTGACCCCTTCATCCATCCAGGGTCAGTGTGGCTGGGTCAATGTTGTGTTGTTGTGACTGGACGTTCATTTATCAGGCTCCACACACTGTACCCACCGAACTGAGAGCCCCTCCCCAAGTGGGTACAGTTCACTTCAGAAGGGTCTGAGTTCTCTTGGAGTGTTCACATATGCACAAATTATGCTGAGTCACTGCTCTGTGTCCGTTTAGAGGGCTGAAAAGGACCATGTGTGAAAAAACACTCTCAGTTTCGTCTGCACCTCAGGATAAGACACCAACCCCCCTCAGCTGGAACTCCTGCTCGTCATCCCCAAGACCCTTTTATCATTCACCTTTCATTAAAAGACTTGTATCACATCTGCTCACCTGTCTTGTGTCTGCATTTTGGTTTAGCCTGAACAAACATGACGGACATAGAATTAAATGCTCAAACAACAAGAAAAATAATGTTGAACTATAAAATTCCTGTCAGACAAGCGTCATGTGACAGATTTATTTTGTGTCTGGTTTATTCAAAACTGTGATGTTACTGTGTTATACTAAACTGAAAGTTTTGAGTGCACTGTGTGTGTGTGTGTGTGTGTGTGTGTGTGTGTGTGTGTGTGTGTGTGTGTGTGTGTGTGTGTTCTTTTTTTTAAGGTTTAGTAAGCAAACTAGGATTTACACTGTGGGCTTTTCTCATTCCTACAGGCAGTTAATGTGCAATTACAATTCTGTTGCTGTTCCACTCCATGACTTAAAGGAATACTTCAACGCTCAAATGATCATCACCCACTCTGTAATTAACAAGCCTTTACTGTTACTGTGATTTTTTTTATTTTGGAGTTTTGAATGTGTAATAATTGACCAGTCCAAACTATATTACTTGTTGTGAAACATCAATAAAACACATGAGGTCATTCTGAATTTTTATTAACATGCCTGGTTTATTGTCATATTTGATATCACTTTACAACAAATTGCTATGCTGTGTGAATTTAAAGAAAAGAAAAACGGTGTTAAATTGCAACCCATCACATTTCATATACCTTATGAAACTTTAACTTTCTCTGTTCTTTGATTTACACTCTATGTTTCTCTGCACATTTAATTGCAAAGATGTGATGACCTGTAGATAATCATGTGTTTTCAAATAATCTGTTTTACTTCTTTCCACAAAATAAATCTCCATGATGCTTCTGAGTGTGACTGCATGGATGATGTGGAAAATAATTGTCATGAAGTAAAGAAATGTGATGAATTGCATTAAGCTGAAATGATAAAATGCCCTTTGTCCCTGCTCTGAAAGGGAACATGATCTGTTTCCACTGACAATTTTATCGGAAACACAACACTTAATGTTATTCTTATGGCAGGAAAAGTGTGGCTAATCTGGAGCATCTTTTCTCTGTGAAACAGGCCAGTAATCTCTGTTTGCAACAAAATGGACACAATTCACTGAGAAGATGCTTTGAACAGGAAAAAGTGATAGAAATGAAAGCTTTAGTTGTTGTGTTGGGCTGAAATGTTTCCTATCACAAACAAAAGACTCTTCATATGTGTAATACACATGGGATTTTAAGAGACATGAAAGCGGGTGATTACCTAGGGACAGTTTATGGTGCTTGTGACTCTTTCTTACAATGCAGACCTTTCTGCTATTGTTCAGACACAGTTTAGACTTAAAGACACTGTCTGTATTTGATCATTCATTCACTGAACAACGTGAACAAATGGATTCAATTGTCCACAGAGCAGGCCTCATTTCAGTCCCTCCACAGCCTCTCTACAGCATGTTGGTCTCACAGGAGCCAGGCTGCAGAATCTGAAGACTGACAATGAGTTTCACTGCTTTTCTAAACCAGGAATAAAACAAGGCATAGATCAAGGGGTTAAGACATGAGTTTAAAAAGAACAGACATTCCACAGCAGATCGAAATAAACTATTGGCCAGACTGTCACCTGCAAGAGCGACACAGTAATATGGGCAGAAACAAATTAGAAACACAACTATAAGAACACCAAGAGTCCTGGCTGCTTTCAGCTCTGATTTCTTTGTTTCTTGATTCACTGAAAGCTGGAGAGTGACAGCTGTAATGTGAGAGCGCATGGCACGAGCCTGAGACACAGCCACAACAAATACTCTCATGTACAGAACGACAATGACAGAAATGGGAACAAAAAATGAAATGAAAAGATCAACAGCTCCTACAATGTGGTTAATGACAGTAACACACTCTCCATGGCAGGAATTATACCTGTCTGGTTTAATCGGGTTATACTTAAAATGTGAACAGTTGTATAGAGCAGCACAGAGCCAACACAGACACACACAGAGTTTAACGTTTCCCACAGTGACTCTGGTGGTGTAATGCAGAGGGTCACAAATAGCCACATAGCGATCAACTGATATGAGCACCATGTCTCCTATCGAAGAAGACACAATGATTAAGCCAGCATAATTACACAGTGTACACGCAATGTCACCAAACAGCCAGCAGGATGTTTTTAGGCCAAGTTCACCTGGTATCACCATAAGACCCACGAGAAAGTCTGAGACAGCCAGAGAGAGGAGGAGGATGTTGGTGGGTGTGTGGAGCTGCCTGGAAGGAAAGAGAAAAACATCATGAACCCAACAGGTTCAGGCTCAGATCTAAATGACAAAACAACTAAAACGTGTATGCAAAACGTTTCTGATCTATCACATCTATAGTTAAGACATGGTTAATTGTAGACAACTGAAATAACTTGGTTGATGTCAAGGTGAATAGAGAGCAATGTTAAATATTGGCAGGAGATGGGACATGAAACACATTTGAGCTTTGTGGTGCAAAAAGTGGTAAAATATGACTTAAAATATGATGACACTTTCTGAGGTGCAACATTATTCAGCACCAGCTCAAATACATTTCTTTTAAATCTGCAGTAACTGTTCACATCTTTAAGCTACAAAGCATGTAGAGAGAAGCTGAGGAGTTAATCTCTGCCTGAAGTGGGAGACTGCGATGATGACGAGCAGGTTGAGAGCAGCAGTAAACACAGAGATAAAGTACAGCACAATGTTAAGGAGCATTGTTTCGGGCCAAGAAGTGGTGGGCTTCCTGCAGGAGGTGTTGAGGAGTTGTGGAAAGCAGAGCTCTGCTCCGTCCTCAACCTCCATCTTCACAGATCTGCAGAGAGCTGCAGCTCTGCCAGCTCCCTGAACAAACCCGAGTCATATACTGATTTACCTGTCTCACATTCTCATAATTCCTCCCCTCTTTTCTCTCTCAACCTCTATTGGACTCTGATGTCCCTCCTTCCTCGCTCTGCACATTACGCCATCATCTTCATCACTCTTCCTGCACCTCTTCCTCTCTCACTTTTTTTTCTGTGATATCCTTTGCTGTTGTTCTTGACCCTTGTTTCCTTTCCTTTGTCTGACCTCTATGCCCCTTTTAAAGTGATTAAAGCAGTGTTTAGAAAGTCAACAGGACATAGAAAAAATGTCCCACTTATTCATTTTACTGAGGCCACTCCACACAGCAGGGGTACCAGTGCAGAGGGATCCAGCAGGAAAACAATTGTAGCATTTTCCAGCAAATAGATGAGCCTGACTCTACTTTTGGGGTATATGAGGATGCCAGCAGTTTTGCATGCATTAATCCTGCTCAGTGCAGTGCACATACTGGTGGGGGACAGGGTGAGGGGTGGTGGTTGGCAGGGAGCAAAGTCTTGATGGCTGCCTCCTGGTTAACCCTGGGGTGGTTGTTGTAATCAGTGATGGCTTGGATGCTTTGATGCTTTGGGGGTCTGCACTGTCCTGAGCTTGTGGCTGTGCTTGGCCCCTCTGATGCCCCTCATCACGTTAGCCATGGATGAACTGTAGACCTGACCATCACCTGATCCCTGAAATCAGTGTTGCATCCCTTCAGCAGCAGGCTGACTTCCTAATTTCCGTTTCCAACTTCCATTTATATATAAGTAAATATGCTGAACCATTGCGATGGATTCAGAGTTTCCAGTGATGCCATTTATGTTTCGCCTCGTTAGTTCACCGCATGAACTGTTTAACCTGGCAACAACTGCAGCCGGCTCAAATGTGATTGGTCAAAGTTTAAAGCCTGTGACTCCACACCAGTCATTTGGAACACAAGAAGCCTCCTGGATGAGAGGCGAAATGTCTTCAAGAAACCAAAGCAAGGCCAGTTGAGCCTGTGATAAAGCACTTATAATCTCTTGGTACATCCGCAGCTTCTGATTTGAGAATGTGGTCTATTTGAGGGTGGTGACAGTGTTGATGTTAGGAGTCCAGGGTGTCCTGAGTGGCAAACATACTCCAGTCTGTGTGTTCAAACTGGTGCTCTAGTACAGATTGTGGTCTCTGACCCACTTAACTGCTCTAACTGTAGGTGAATGCCATCTGCAGGTGCATCCATTGGTGGAGCCAGGTTGGCAGCCTCTGATGCCTTGGCCATAGTTTAGTGAGCTGGAGATTGATAATCAAGTTTTCAAAACTGTGAGATCCAGTGTCCAAAAGTTCATGTTGGCTGTTTGTTAGGTATGCTGACCCCCTTCATCCATCCAGGGTCAGTGTGGCTGGGTCAATGTAGTGTTGTTGTGACTGGACGTTCATTTATCAGGCTCCACACACTGTACCCACCGAACTGAGAGCCCCTCCCCAAGTGGGTACAGTTCACTTCAGAAGGGTCTGAGTTCTCTTGGAGTGTTCACATATGCACAAATTATGCTGAGTCACTGCTCTGTGTCCGTTTAGAGGGCTGAAAAGGACCATGTGTGAAAAAACACTCTCAGTTTCGTCTGCACCTCAGGATAAGACACCAACCCCCCTCAGCTGGAACTCCTGCTCGTCATCCCCAAGACCCTTTTATCATTCACCTTTCATTAAAAGACTTGTATCACATCTGCTCACCTGTCTTGTGTCTGCATTTTGGTTCAGCCTTAACAAACATGACGGACATAGAATTAAATGCTCAAACAACAAGAAAAATAATGTGAACTATAAAATTCCTGTCAGACAAGCGTCATGTGACAGATTTATTTTGTGTCTGGTTTATTCAAAACTGTGATGTTACTGTGTTATACTACTAAACTGAAAGTTTTGAGTGCACTGTGTGTGTGTGTTTCTTTTTTTTAAGGTTTAGTAAGCAAACTAGGATTTACACTGTGGGCTTTTCTCATTCCTACAGGCAGTTAATGTGCAATTACAATTCTGTTGCTGTTCCACTCCATGACTTAAAGGGACATTGTGTAACATTTTCAGTTGTTTATTGGCAAAAATTGATATCTGCATTCATAAATATGTCATCACTGGTGTACTATTACCTCCACCAATAATCTGACTTAGTCTCCTTAAAGGAAAATTTAGGATTTGTTTGTACATTGTGCGGGTAAGTCGTCTGTGGGGTTCCATTACGGTTCGCCATCTTGAGAATACACCCACCAGCAAGGGACATACAGCACCGCCTTCGGCGTTTTCGTTGAGAGCCAGGCCAGCACTGCGTGACTGAGGAGCCGAAGGAGAGGAGCAAGAGGCGCTTCGCTACTACCCTGGCAAATATGAAACAAAGTCCCACTCTTTGAGCATAATGCAGGATCAGGCATATGCAGCATCATGGGAGACGTAATCCTTGTCGCCAAGAAAGCGCAAAAGGGAACAGAAAAGGCAGCGTGACCGGCGAATTAAGGCCCACATCGGGTTAGCCTTTCCCAGGTAGAGAGAGCTGCTGAGCGAGGATGGTAATACAATCACAGGCCGGCGCTGCTGTTGGCTGTTAGCCCATGTTAGCGGCCAGTCGCTAACAGCCTCATCCCTCTCCTCCCATCACTGCGCCGCCATTAGCCGGTGTTAGCCGTGAGCCGCGATTAGCCGTTAGCCGCCGTTAGCGCTGGCCTGTGATTGTATTACCTTTCTCCTTCAGCAGCTCTCTCCACCTGGGAAAGGCAACCCCAATGCTGACCCTTGTTTTTTTAATTCGCCGGTCATGCTGCCTTTTTGATTCCCTTTTGCACTTTCTTGGCGACAAGGATTCCGTCTCCCGTGATGCTGCATAATACATGATCCTGCATTATGCTCAAAGAGTGGGACTTTGTTATGCGGCAGTAGTGCCGCTGGCCACTATCAGCTGTTTCAATTTACACCCGCCCCAACAGTCCTACGTTGTAAACACAGCCAGCAGGGTGAGGAGGGAGTTTGTCAACTCGCATCGCGTGTGTCTGTGTAGGAGCCTGAATTAATACTCCATGAAGTCTCGGATGACATGGTTTCATCAGTGTTATCATAGCTTTTTGGTACACAGCGGCTACAGTTGTTGCAATACGTGTTTGAAACAGTGAGGCGCTAGAGTGCGCCATCTGTTTGAATGCAATATGTGATTTCAACGTTAGATGGGAAAATTCCTACACACTGTGGCTTTAAAGGAATACTTCAACGCTCAAACGATCATCACCCACTCTGTAATTAACAAGCCTTTACTGTTACTGTGATTTTTATTTTTTATTTTGGAGTTTTGAATGTGTAATAATTGACCAGTCCAAACTATATTACTTGTTGTGAAACATCAATAAAACACATGAGGTCATTCTGAATTTTTATTAACATGCCTGGTTTATTGTCATATTTGATATCACTTCACAAGAAATTGCTATGCTGTGTGAATTCAAAGAAAAGAAAAACGGTGTTAAATTGCAACCCATCACATTTCATATACCTTGTGAAACTTTAACTTTCTCTGTTCTTTGATTTACACTCTGTTTCTCTGCACATTTAATTGCAAAGATGTGATGACCTGTAGATAATCATGTGTTTTCAAATAATCTGTTTTACTTCTTGCCACAATATAAAACTCCATGATGCTTCTGAGTGTGACTGCATGGATGATGTGGAAAATAATTGTCATGAAATAAAGAAATGTGATTAATTGCATTAAGCTGAAATGATAAAATGCCCTTTGTCCCTGCTCTGAAAGGGAACATGATCTGTTTCCACTGACAATTTTATCGGAAACACAACACTTATTGTTATTCTTATGGCAGGAAAAGTGTGGCTAATCTGGAGCATCTTTTCTCTGTGAAACAGGCCAGTAATCTCTGTTTGTAACAAAATGGACACAATTCACTGAGACGATGCTTTGAACAGGAAAAAGTGATAGAAATGAAAGCTTTAGTTGTTGTGTTGGGCTGAAATGTTTCCTATCATAAACAAAAGACTCTTCATATGTGTAATACACATGGGATTTTAAGAGACATGAAAGCGGGTGATTACCTAGGGACAGTTTATGGTGCTTGTGACTCTTTCTTACAATGCAGACCTTTCTGCTATTGTTCAGACACAGTTTAGACTTAAAGACACTGTCTGTATTTGATCATTCACTCACTGAACATCATGAACAAATGCATTCAATTGTCCACAGAGCAGGCCTCATTTCAGTCCCTCCACAGCCTCTCTACAGCATGTTGGTCTCACAGGAGCCAGGCTGCAGAATCTGGAGACTGACAATGAGTTTCACTGCTTTTCTAAACCAGGAATAAAACAAGGCATAGATCAAGGGGTTAAGACATGAGTTGAAAAAGAACAGACATTCCACAGCAGATCGAAATAAACTATTGGCCAGACTGTCACCTGCAAGAGCGACACAGTAAAATGGACAGAAACAAATTAGAAACACAACTACAAGAACACCAAGAGTCCTGGCTGCTTTCAGCTCTGATTTCTTTGTTTTTTGATTCACTGAAAGCTGGAGAGTGACAGCTGTAATGTGAGAGCGCATGGCACGAGCCTGAGACACAGCCACAACAAATACTCTCATGTACAGAACCACAATGACAGAAATGGGAACAACAAATGAAATGAAAAGATCAACAGCTCCTGCAATGTGGTTAATGACAGAAACACACTGTCCATGGCAGGAATTATACCTGTCTGGTTTAATCAGGTTATACTTAAAAAATGAACAGTTGTATAGAGCAGCACAGAGCCAACACAGACACACACAGAGTTTAACGTTTCTCACAGTGACTCTGTTGGAGTAATGCAGAGGGTCACAAATAGCCACATAGCGATCAACTGATATGAGCACCATGTCTCCTATTGAAGAAGACACAATGATGAAGCCAGTATAATCACACAGAGTACACGCAATGTCACCAAACAGCCAGCAGGATGTTTTTAGGCCAAGTTCACCTGGTATCACCACAAGACCCACGAGAAAGTCTGAGACAGCCAGAGAGAGGAGGAGGATGTTGGTGGGTGTGTGGAGCTGCCTGGAAGGAAAGAGAAAAACATCATGAACCCAACAGGTTCAGGCTCAGATCTAAATGACAAAACAACTAAAACGTGTATGCAAAACGTTTCTGATCTATCACATCTATAGTTAAGACATGGTTAATTGTAGACAACTGAAATAACTTGGCTGATGTCAAGGTGAATAGAGAGCAATGTTAAATATTGGCAGAAGATGGTACATGAAACACATTTGAGCTTTGTGGTGCATAAAGTGGTAAAATATGACTTAAAATATGATGACACTTTCTGAGGTGCAACATTATTCAGCACCAGCTCAAATACATTTCTTTTAAATCTACAGTAACTGTTCACATTTTAAGCTACACAGCATGTAGAGAGAAGCTGAGGAGTTAATCTCTGCCTGAAGTGGGAGACTGCGATGATGACGAGCAGGTTGAGAGCAGCAGTAAACACAGAGATAAAGTACAGCACAATGTTAAGGAGCATTGTTTCAGGCCAAGAAGTGGTGGGCTTCCTGCAGGAGGTGTTGAGGAGTTGTGGAAAGCAGAGCTCTGCTCCGTCCTCAACCTCCATCTTCACAGATCTGCAGAGAGCTGCAGCTCTGCCAGCTCCCTGAACAAACCCGAGTCATACACTGATTTACCTGTCTCACATTCTCATAATTCCTCCCCTTTTTTCTCTCTCAACCTCTATTGGACTCTGATGTCCCTCCTTCCTCACTCTGCACATTACGCCATCATCTTCATCACTTTTCCTGCACCTCTTCCTCTCTCACTTTTTTTTCTGTGATATCCTTTACTGTTGTTCTTGACCCTTGTTTCCTTTCCTTTGTCCGACCTCTATGCCCCTTTTAAAGTGATTAAAGCAGTGTTTAGAAAGTCAACAGGACATAGAAAAAATGGCCCACTTATTCATTTTACTGAGGCCACTCCACACAGCAGGGGTACCAGTGCTGAGGGATCCAGCAGGAAAACAATTGTAGCATTTTCCAGCAAATAGATGAGCCTGACTCTACTTTTGGGGTATATGAGGATGCCAGCAGTTTTGCATGCATTAATCCTGCTCAGTGCAGTGCACATACTGGTGGGGGACAGGGTGAGGGGTGGTGGTTGGCAGGGAGCAAAGTCTTGATGGCTGCCTCCTGGTTAACCCTGGGGTGGTTGTTGTAATCAGTGATGGCTTGGATGCTTTGATGCTTTGGGGGTCTGCACTGTCCTGAGCTTGTGGCTGTGCTTGGCCCCTCTGATGCCCCTCATCACGTTAGCCATGGATGAACTGTAGACCTGACCATCACCTGATCCCTGAAATCAGTGTTGCATCCCTTCAGCAGCAGGCTCACCTCCTAATTTCCGTTTCCAACTTCCATTTATATATAAGTAAATATGCTGAACCATTGCGATGGATTCAGAGTTTCCAGTGATGCCATTTATGTTTCGCCTCGTTAGTTCACCGCATGAACTGTTTAACCTGGCAACAACTGCAGCCGGCTCAAATGTGATTGGTCAAAGTTTAAAGCCTGTGACTCCACACCAGTCATTTGGAACACAAGAAGCCTCCTGGATGAGAGGCGAAATGTCTTCAAGAAACCAAAGCAAGGCCAGTTGAGCCTGTGATAAAGCACTTATAACCTCTTGGTACATCCGCAGCTTCTGATTTGAGAATGTGGTCTATTTGAGGGTGGTGACAGTGTTGATGTTAGGAGTCCAGGGTGTCCTGAGTGGCAAACATACTCCAGTCTGTGTGTTCAAACTGGTGCTCTAGTACAGAGTGTGGTCTCTCTGACCCACTTAACTGCTCTAACTGTAGGTGAATGCCATCTGCAGGTGCATCCATTGGTGGAGCCAGGTTGGCAGCCTCTGATGCCTTGGCCATAGTGTAGTGAGCTGGAGATTGATAATCAAGTTTTCAAAACTGTGAGATCCAATGTCCAAAAGTTCATGTTGGCTGTTTGTTAGGTATGCTGACCCCTTCATCCATCCAGGGTCAGTGTGGCTGGGTCAATGTTGTGTTGTTGTGACTGGACGTTCATTTATCAGGCTCCACACTGTACCCACCGAACTGAGAGCCCTCCCCAAGTGAGTACAGTTCACTTCAGAAGGGTCTGAGTTCTCTTGGAGTGTTCACATATGCACAAATTATGCTGAGTCACTGCTCTGAGTCCGTTTAGAGGGCTGAAAAGGACCATGTGTGAAAAAACACTCTCAGTTTCGTCTGCACCTCAGGATAAGACACCAACCCCCCTCAGCTGGAACTCCTGCTCGTCATCTCCAAGACCCTTTTATCATTCACCTTTCATTAAAAGACTTGTATCACATCTGCTCACCTGTCTTGTGTCTGCATTTTGGTTCAGCCTGAACAAACATGACGGACATAGAATTAAATGCTCAAACAACAAGAAAAAATAATGTTGAACTATAAAATTCCTGTCAGACAAGCGTCATGTGACAGATTTATTTTGTGTCTGGTTTATTCAAAACTGTTATGTTACTGTGTTATACTAAACTGAAAGTTTTGAGTGCACTGTGTGTGTGTGTTTCTTTTTTTTAAGGTTTAGTAAGCAAACTAGGATTTACACTGTGGGCTTTTCTCATTCTTACAGGCAGTTAATGTGCAATTACAATTCTGTTGCTGTTCCACTCCATGACTTAAAGGAATACTTCAACGCTCAAATGATCATCACCCACTCTGTAATTAACAAGCCTTTACTGTTACTGTGATTTTTTTTATTTTGGAGTTTTGAATGTGTAATAATTGACCAGTCCAAACTATATTACTTGTTGTGAAACATCAATAAAACACATGAGGTCATTCTGAATTTTTATTAACATGCCTGGTTTATTATCGTATTTGATATCACTTTACAAGAAATTGCTATGCTGTGTGAATTCAAAGAAAAGAAAAACGGTGTTAAATTGCAACCCATCACATTTCATATACCTTGTGTTTAAGAGACATGAAACCGGGTGATTACCTAGAGACAGTTCAAGGTGCTTGTGACTCTTTCTTACAATGCAGGCCTTTCTGCTTTTGTTCAGAGACACACTGGGTCTCATTCATGAAACGTGAGCAGAAGCAATTTGTGTGTAAACTGTTCGAAGATGGAAATTTACGTGCATGTCCGCATTCATCAATATTTTAGTAGCTCCGACCTTTTCGTAGCTACTAACAAAATCTACTCCTGCTCCTGACCACTCGTGGTGCTTGTGTTAATTTAGTAAAGCACATAAATATTGCTTGTCACTATTGGAAATGACAATTTTAATTCGTATTGCACTCTGTTATGTACACAAGACACAGATGCCTTTGAAACACGTAATCTAAACATGACAAAATATTAAAAATATAAGACATTTAGTGAAATTAGTTGGCAATTAGCAGGTTTAAGATCCAGATTAGGTTCATGACTGTGAATTATGTAAATCGACTCAATAGATTACACGTTCTTTCTACATGTTGAAGGATGATAATAAAAATATCCGTAAGGACAGCCGGATCACAGCCTCTTCGGCCTCGGTGCCTGGGTTCAGCAGGAGCAGCAGGAGCAGCAGGTGGTGGAGCCACGAAGGAGAACGCGCCAGCTGAAAGAATTATTTGAGACAACACATTTTTTTTGTGTTTTTTGTGGCTTTTTGATCATTTGAATGAATAAATCTGATTTAAAAATGTTTAATTTACGTTGTATAAAACAGAGCTTTAGGCTATTAAGATTCAAATAATTTGAAGACGATGCATACAAACTGCTGCAGGCTATATGTTATCCGTATCATCTGTTAAAATAAATGTTAAATAGCTCTACATTCTGACAGCCATCACTGATTTAGAGTTTATCCATTAGACACAAAACATCTCTGGTTTCCTGTGACAGAGAGGTCTCCCCAGTTATGCCAGCGATGTGCTCGTCTGCAGCAGATAGTTGTGACTGTGAGCCTCCTCCTCCTGTGGCTGCTGTATTTTGTGTGTGTGTGTGCTTATGCGTTTCTTTGCCTCCAGTTTCATATCAAACCATTAACGCTTCACCTCTGACATGGTTCTTTTGTACTACGGAGACAACATTAACAGCATCTGTTACCTCCCTCCAGGCCTTCGCTTTGCCTGTCCCTGTCACACCACCACTAACTGAAGAAAATAAAATGGTTTTTCTAAAGTCCACTTCACCCAAAATTATTTCGATCTCCGCTTCGGAAAAATTCTTGTTTCTTTCTCTCTCTTTCTTTGTTTGCGCCATGACTGACAGGTCGACTGGATGCACCTACACCTCCTTATATGGTGCTCATTGGCTATTCATGGGCGGGGATTTATGCACCTGAGTGATACTGTGTCTTTTCCAAAACTCTGTAAAGACCAAAATGCCTCATCCTGGAGACAACTTGGTGCTAAGCCAAAGCAGCACAAAGTGATGAGAGACAATGTTAATACCTACGTAACATCACCCAAAATACAGCTTAAAAACAGATTTTTGCCACTGTCAGAGACTGAATTTAATGTTTCTAACGAACAAAGAGAAAATGGATTATCTTCACGTAACTGGAGCCATAAAGTCGGCAAAAGACAGCAGGCAGACAGACAATCTGGACCAAACGTCAAGGTCAGAGATACGCTGCTGTTAGGAGACGGCTATCAGTGGCAAAACCACGGAAGAATTCAAACATGCTGCTGTCCCAGTGCCACTGTCGCTGAGATAACAACACTCCTCTCAAAAGTTTTGTCTACACACCGAGGAGTCAAACAGCTGATCGTGCATGTGGGTGCAGTGGACATCAGAAAGGAACAGACTGAAGTCTTAAAGGGATTTCACTAAGTTCTTCAAGGAGCTCGATAAACTGGAGGTCAAGGCATTCATTAGTGGACCTCTTCCAAACATAGACAGGAAGATAAACAAGTTCAGCAGGCTGCTTCAGCTGAACACATGGCTGTCCAAAGAGTGTGCGCACAGAGGATTGCACTACATTGAGAACTTTTATCTGTTCTAGAAACTAGAGGACCTGTTCAAGGGAAAGGGCCCACACCTGTGCAGAGGTGGGAGGAGAGTGCTGACGGAACACCTCCTCCACGCTCTGAGGCATCAGAATGGGCCGGGACAGGGTCCTGAGCAACCAGTGAGAGAAAAGAGGAATGAGAGAAGCATCTCTGTCGCAGAAGCCAGAGACTGAGCCAGTGTTTCAGCACCAGCTGCACCACAACAGCCTCCACCGTCCCCAGCGAAGGATTCAGGCCCACCATCAGTTCCACCTCCCCCCCGGCCCTCATCACAGGCCTTGGACTCGTCTGTGACAGCCCCAGCGAGGATTTCAGGCCCGCCATCGGTTCAACCTCCCCCCGGGCCCTCATCACAGGCCTTGTGACGGCCCCAGCAGAAGTTTCAAACCCGGCAGCACCCCCATCACCTCCTCTACCCACAGACCAGCCCTGGGCCCCCCCTGCCACATCTACCCCCTCTAGAGCCTTGTCCCTCTCCCTCTCCTTTCCATCCCCACCTTCCCCCATGGGCCTTCCCAACCATCTTGAAAGCCTGATCAAATCAGGGATTAAGATGGTTCCCCTCACCCCTAATATCAAGTCACACAGGAGCTTCAACTCTCCTGCTTCACAAACTAAAAGCTCCCCCAGCTCCTCCCCCTCAGTTTTCATCTCCATCACCCAAACTTCCCTGCTCGTCCTCCCCTGCCTGCCCCCAGAGCTGGTATCCCTAAGAGCTAGGATGCACAGGGCCTCTGCTGTCCCAGGACTTACAGCCATGATAAATGTAATATCAAGCTGGGGCCCTGTGAGACAATATTCTCCCCTAGTGCTATATCCACAGCCACACCACATAGACCAGATTACAGAAGGACAGTTAGACTGTCCAATCAGAGAAATTTAATCCATATCCCTTGTAAAAAGATAATGTCCAGTCCCACTGAAACTAATCTGAAACTTGCTGTGCTTAATGTCAGATCCTTGTCTAACAAATCATTTTTAATTAATAATTTGATCTCTTCGTATAATCTTGATTTTATGTTTTTAACTGAAACATGGCTTGACAAAAACACAGGTAATGCTGTTCTAACAGAATCAGCTCCACTCAACTACAAATTTGAATCTGAAACACGAGAAAACAAAAAGGGTGGAGGTGTGCAATATTTAGAGATCATATGGTTACGCACAGGTTGTCATTTGGGGTGTTTTTATCATTTGAGTATGTATCCTTTAAAATGGAGCTAAAACAATCTCCGTCCATACTCTATGTAGTTATATACAAGCCTCCCCAGCACCGTCAAAGTTTTATTGATGATTTTACCAGGATGCTTTCAATTGTATGCACAGACTTTGATGGTTTGGTCATTACAGGTGATTTTAATGTACATGTGGATAATGTCTGTGACAGAAATGCTAAAGAGCTCAGTGCTGTCCTTGAAACCTTTGGCCTGACTCAGCATGTGTGTGAGCCCACCCACAGCAGAGCGCAGCACACTCTGACATTTGAAATATTAACCCCCTTTGTAATGAGCAGGTCCAATGTGGTTGATGTTGCTCTGTCTGATCATTTCTGTGTCTTCTTTGACCTGTCTGTTTCTCCCAAACCACCGGCTGGTCCTGCAGTTGTTCGGAGGAGACACATAAATAACAGCACAGGCGCTCTGTTCATGGAAATGATAAACTTTGAAAATGCCTCATGTTCTAATTCTAATGTTGATGATTTGTTGAACTCTGTTACTTCGAGTGTTTTGACTGTTCTGGACACCATTGCCCCTGTGAAGGTTAAAATAGTTAAAGATAAGCAGAAGGCGCCATGGAGGAATGACGACTCGGTCAGGGCACAGAAAAGGGAGTGCCGGAGGGCCGAGCGGAAATGGCGCAAGTCAAAGCTTCATGTTTATTATGAAATTTACAAAGAAAAGCTGTACGTGTTCAACCAGATCTTACGTAGAACAAGGGAGAGGTACTTTTCTGAAATTACTGGAAACTGCAGTAACAACTCGCGTGTCTTATTTGCAACAGTGAACAGATTAACAAACCCTCCAGCTGCTGCGTTGGAACTGATCTCCACATCTAAGTGTAATGAGTTTGCAGTATTCTTTTGCGACAAGGTTCAGACCATTAAAAATGCCATCGTTTCCACAACACCAATAGCAACCCTGCAGCCACCTAGACACTTAGAGCTGACTCATTTTGCACCTGTAACTGACAAAACTGTCCAAGAGATCATCACCAGTCTGAGTTCATCTACATGCTGCCTTGATGTGTTACCCACTAGATTTCTAAAGTCTGTGCTGAGCAGTTTGTTACCACCACTCGTTCACATAGTTAACATGTCACTACAGTCTGGAACATTCCCAAAGGCCTTGAAAACTGCGGTCATTAAGCCTCTCCTAAAGAAGAGCAGTCTTGATGCCACAGTACTGAACAACTACCGGCCCATTTCAAATCTGCCGTTTTTAGGCAAAGTCCTCGAGAAAGTTGTTTACCAACAGCTGACTGACTTTCTCCTAATGAACAACTCCTTTGATGTTTTCCAGTCAGGTTTTAGACCCCATCACAGCACTGAGACTGCTCTTATTAAGCTGACAAATGACATCCGCCTGAACACTGACGTAGGCAAAGTCTCAGTTTTAATCCTGCTAGATCTGAGTGCTGCTTTTGACACTGTCGATCATGAGATCCTGTTACAGAGATTAGAGGACTGGGTGGGCATCTCTGGCAATGCCCTAAATTGATTGAAGTCCTATCTAGAAGACAGGAGGTACTTTGTTGAAATTGGTAACTGTGTCTCAGACCACATGGCCTTGACCTGTGGGGTGCCCCAAGGGTCAGTCCTGGGACCCCTTCTGTTCAATCTATACATGCTGCCTTTAGGCCAGTTAATACAAAGTAATAATGTGTCCTACCACAATTATGCAGACAACACTCAGATCTATGTGTCACTGACAGCAGGTGAATATGGACCAGTAGATTCACTCTGTCACTGCATCCAACAGGTCAGTGTGTGGATGCAAAACAACTTTCTCCAGCTAAATTCAGACAAGACTGAAGTCATCGTATTTGGTCCACAGAAACAAAGAGAAAGTGTCAGCAGTCACCTCCAGTCTCTCTCTCTAAAACCTACAAATCAGGTTAGAAATCTCGGTAATAATGGACTCAGACTTGAACTTTAACAGCCACATCAAATCAATAACATCAGCAGCCTTTTACCATCTAAAAACATTGCCAAAATCAAAGGTATAGTGTCTAAACCTGACTTGGAGAGACTCATCCATGCATTTGTCTCTAGTAGGTTAGACTACTGTAACGGCCTGCTCACTGGCCTCTCCAAACGGGCCGTAAGACAGCTGCAGTACATCCAATGCTGCTGCTCGGGTCCTGACCAGAACCAGGAAGTACGAGCACATTAGTCCTGTGCTCAGGTCTCTACACTGGCTTCCTGTGGCTCAGAGAATAGACTTTAAAGCAGCTCTGCTTGTGTACAAGTCTCTCCACGGCCTAGCACCAAAGTACATCTCTGACATGTTAGTGCCATATGAATCATCTCGGACTCTGAGGACCTCAGGGACCGGCCCCCTGCTGGTGCCCAGAGTCAGGACTAAACATGGGGAATCAGGGTTCCAGTTTTATGCAGCTAAAATCTGGAACAGTCTTTGTGAAGATGTGAGACAGGCCTCTACTCTGACAATGTTCAAATCTAGGCTCAAAACAGCTCTGTTTCACTGTGCATATGACTGAAAGGATCTTATCTGCACTCTTCTCTTTTAAAGTTCATTTTATAATGATTATTTATGTTTTTATTTTGTATTGTGATTTTAATGCATTTTCTTCTTCTGTAAAGCACTTTGAATTACTTTGTGTACGAATTGTGCTCTACAAATAAACTTGCCTTGCCTAATTGCTGATTACAGGGAGCGCGCTGTCATTTTACGATGGATTGGCATTCATGATCATACACACGTGTTTATGATCAAATCTGAGTTTCCCACAGCGTTCCTGAATCCACACAGATTTACTAACTTTTCATGAATGAGACCCACTGTCTGTATTTGATCATTCACTCACTGAACAACGTGATGGATGCATTCACTTGTCCACAGAGCAGGCCTCATTTCAGTCACTCCACAGCCTCTCTACAGCATGTTGGTCTCACAGGAGCCAGGCTGCAGAATCTGAAGACTGACAATGAGTTTCACTGCTTTTCTAAACCAGGAATAAGACAAGGCATAGATCAAGGGGTTAAGACATGAGTTGAAATAGAACAGACATTGCACAGCAGACACAAATAAACTGTTGGCCAGACTGACACCTGCAAGAGTGACACAGTAATATGGGCAGACACATATTAGAAACACAACTATAAGAACACCAAGAGTCCTGGCTGCTTTCAGCTCTGATTTCTTTTTTGTTTGATTCACTGAAAGCTGGAGAGTGACAGCTGTAATGTGAGAGCGCATGGCACGAGCCTGAGACACAGCCACAACAAATACTCTCATGTACAGAACCACAATGACAGAAATGGGAGCAATAAAACTTATAACAAGATCAATAGCTCCTGAAAAATGGTTAACGGCAATCACACACTCTCCATGGCAGGAATTAAAGCTGCCTGGTTGAGTCAGGTCATCCTTTATAAAATGAAAGCAGTATAGAGCAGCACAGAGCCAACACAGACACACACAGAGTTTAACAATTCTCACAGTGACTCTGGTGGAGTAATGCAGAGGGTCACAAATAGCCACATAGCGATCAACTGATATGAGCACCATGTCTCCGATCGAAGAAGACACAATGATTAGGCAAATATAACGACACAGCGTACACATAATGTCACCAAACAGCCAGCAGGATGTTTTTAGGCCAAGTTCACCTGGTATCACCACAAAACCCACGAGAAAGTCTGAGACAGCCAGAGAGAGGAGGAGGATGTTGGTGGGTGTGTGGAGCTGCCTGGAAGGAAAGAGAAAAACATCATGAACCCAACAGGTTCAGGCTCAGATCTAAATGACAAAACAACTAAAACGTGTATGCAAAACGTTTCTGATCTATCACATCTATAGTTAAGACATGGTTAATTGTAGACAACTGAAATAACTTGGTTGATGTCAAGGTGAATAGAGAGCAATGTTAAATATTGGCAGGAGATGGGACATGAAACACATTTGAGCTTTGTGGTGCAAAAAGTGGTAAATATGACTTAAAATATGATGACACTTTCTGAGGTGCAACATTATTCAGCACTAGCTCGAACACATTTCTTTTAAATCTACAGTAACTGTTCACATTTTTAAGCTACAAAGCATGTAGAGAGAAGCTGAGGAGTTAATCTCTGCCTGAAGTGGGAGACTGCGATGATGACGAGCAGGTTGAGAGCAGCAGTAAACACAGAGATAAAGTACAGCACAAAAGTAATGAGCATTGTTTCAGGCCAAGAAGTGGTGGGCTTCCTGCAGGAGGTGTTGAGGAGTTGTGGAAAGCAGAGCTCTGCTCCGTCCTCAACCTCCATCTTCACAGATCTGCAGAGAGCTGCAGCTCTGCCAGCTCCCTGAACAAACCCGAGTCATACACTGATTTACCTGTCTCACATTCTCATAATTCCTCCACCTCTTTTCTCTCATGGCCGTCCTTCCTCGCTCCGCACATTACGCCATCATCTTCATCACTTTAGAAAAAGTGGAAAAGAACAAAGTCATTGACAGACCACTGTATTATCGACTGTAGCCTGATGAGGCCATCCCATGCATCTATGGACTCCACAAGAGACACAAGGAAGGAGCATCACTAAGACCCATCAGCAGCAGCATAAGTTCAGTCACATATGACAACTACAAACACGTAGCTATTATCCTAGCTCCCCTGGTTGGTAACACTCCACACCACATCAAGAACTCTCAGGATTTTACCAACAACACTAGAGAGATAACACTGGACTCTGACCGAACTATGGTATCGTATAACATCACTCCAAAAGTTCATGGGTCTCATTCATGAAAAGTTAGTAAATCTGTGTGGATTCAGGAACGCTGTGGGAAACTCAGATTTGATTGTAAACACGTGTGTATGATCATGAATGCCAATCCATCGTAAAATGACAGCGCGCTCCCTGTAATCAGCAATTAGTATAAATCCCCGCCCATGAATAGCCAATGAGCACCATATAAGGAGGTGTAGGTGCATCCAGTCGACCTGTCAGTCATGGCGCAAACAAAGAAAGAGAGAGAAAGAAGAAAGAATTTTTCTGAAGCGGAGATCGAAATAATTTTGGGTGAAGTGGACTTTAGAAAAACCATTTTATTTTCTTCAGTTAGTGGTGGTGTGACAGGGACAGGCAAAGCGAAGGCCTGGAGGGAGGTAACAGATGCTGTTAATGTTGTCTCCGTAGTACAAAGAACCATGTCAGAGGTGAAGCGTTAATGGTTTGATATGAAACTGGAGGCAAAGAAACGCATAAGCACACACACACAAAAAATACAGCAGCCACAGGAGGAGGAGGCTCACAGTCACAACTATCTGCTGCAGACGAGCACATCGCTGGCATAACTGGGGAGACCTCTCTGTCACAGGAAACCAGAGATGTTTTGTGCCTAATGGATAAACTCTAAATCAGTGATGGCTGTCAGAATGTAGAGCTATTTAACATTTATTTTAACAGATGATACGGATAACATATAGCCTGCAGCAGTTTGTATGCATTGTCTTCAAATTATTTGAATCTTAATAGCCTAAAGCTCTGTTTTATACAACATAAATTAAACATTTTTCAAATCAGATTTATTCATTAAAATGATCAAAAAGCCACAAAAAAACCCTACAAAAAAAATGTGTTGTCTCAAATAATTCTTTCAGCTGGCGCGTTCTCCTTCGTGGCTCCACCACCTGCTGCTCCTGCTCCTGCTGAACCCAGGCACCGAGGCCGAAGAGGCTGTGATCCGGCTGTCCTTACGGATATTTTTATTATCATCCTTCAACATGTAGAAAGAACGTGTAATCTATTGAGTCGATTTACATATTCACAATCATGAACCTAATCTGGATCTTAAACCTGCTAATTGCCAACTAATTTCACCAAATGTCTTATATTTTTAATATTTTGTCATGTTTAGATTACGTGTTTCAAAGGCATCTGTGTCTTGTGTACATAACAGAGTGCAATACAAATTAAAATTGTCATTTCCAATAGTGACAAGCAATATTTATGTGCTTTACTAAATTAACACAAGCACCACGAGAGTGGTCAGGAGCAGGAGTAGATTTTGTTAGTAGCTACGAAAAGATCGGAGCTACTAAAGTATTGATGAATGCGGACATGCACGTAAATTTCTATCGTCTAACAGTTTACGCATAAATTGCTTCTGCTCACGTTTCATGAATGAGACCCAGTGTGTCTCTGAACAAAAGCAGAAAGGCCTGCATTGTAAGAAAGAGTCACAAGCACCTTGAACTGTCTCTAGGTAATCACCCGGTTTCATGTCTCTTAAACACAAGGCATATGAAATGTGATGGGTTGCAATTTAACACCGTTTTTCTTTTCTTTGAATTCACACAGCATAGCAATTTCTTGTAAAGTGATATCAAATATGACAATAAACCAGGCATGTTAATAAAAATTCAGAATGACCTCATGTGTTTTATTGATGTTTCACAACAAGTAATATAGTTTGGACTGGTCAATTATTACACATTCAAAACTCCAAAATAAAAAAAAAAAATCACAGTAACAGTAAAGGCTTGTTAATTACAGAGTGGGTGATGATCGTTTGAGCGTTGAAGTATTCCTTTAAGTCATGGAGTGGAACAGCAACAGAATTGTAATTGCACATTAACTGCCTGTAGGAATGAGAAAAGCCCACAGTGTAAATCCTAGTTTGTTTACTAAACCTTAAAAAAAAACCAGACAGTGCACTCAAAACTTTCAGTTTAGTATAACACAGTAACATAACAGTTTGAATACACCAGACACAAAATAAATCTGTCACATGACGCTTGTCTGACAGGAATTTTATAGTTCAACATTACTTTTCTTGTTGTTTGAGCATTTAATTCTATGTCCGTCATGTTTGTTCAGGCTGAACCAAAATGCAGACACAAGACAGGTGAGCAGATGTGATACAAGTCTTTTAATGAAAGGTGAATGATAAAAGGGTCTTGGGGATGACGAGCAGGAGTTCCAGCTGAGGGGGGTTGGTGTCTTATCCTGAGGTGCAGACGAAACTGAGAGTGTTTTTTCACACATGGTCCTTTTCAACCCCTCTAAACGGACTCAGAGCAGTGACTCAGCATAATTTGTGCATATGTGAACACTCCAAGAGAACTCAGACCCTTCTGAAGTGAACTGTACTCACTTGGGGAGGGGCTCTCAGTTCGGTGGGTACAGTGTGTGGAGCCTGATAAATGAACGTCCAGTCACAACAACACAACATTGACCCAGCCACACTGACCCTGGATGGATGAAGGGGTCAGCATACCTAACAAACAGCCAACATGGGGTCTCATTCATGAAACGTGAGCAGAAGCAATTTGTGTGTAAACTGTTCGAAGATGGAAATTTACGTGCATGTCCGCATTCATCAATACTTTAGTAGCTCCGATCTTTTCGTAGCTACTAACAAAATCTACTCCTGCTCCTGACCACTCGTGGTGCTTGTGTTAATTTAGTAAAGCACATAAATATTGCTTGTCACTATTGGAAATTACAATTTTAATTCGTATTACGCTCTGTTATGTACACAAGACACAGATGCCTTTGAAACACGTAATCTAAACATGACAAAATATTAAAAATATAAGACATTTAGTGAAATTAGTTGGCAATTAGCAGGTTTAAGATCCAGATTAGGTTCATGATTGTGAATTATGTAAATCGACTCAATAGATTACACGTTCTTCTACATGTTGAAGGATGATAATAAAAATATCCGTAAGGACAGCCGGATCACAGCCTCTTCGGCCTCGGTGCCTGGGTTCAGCAGGAGCAGCAGGAGCAGCAGGTGGTGGAGCCACGAAGGAGAACGCGCCAGCTGAAAGAATTATTTGAGACAACACATGTTTTTTGTGGGGTTTTTTTGTGGCTTTTTGATCATTTGAATGAAAAAATCTGATTTGAAAAATGTTTAATTTATGTTGTATTAAATAGAGCTTTAGGCTATTAAGATTCAAATAATTTGAAGACGATGCATACAAACTGCTGCAGGCTATATGTTATCCATGTCATCTGTTAAAATAAATGTTAAATAGCTCTACATTCTGACAGCCATCACTGATTTAGAGTTTATCCATTAGGCACAAAACATCTCTGGTTTCCTGTGACAGAGGGGTCTCCCCAGTTATGCCAGCGATGTGCTTGTCTGCAGCAGATAGAGTTGTGACTGTGAGCCTCCTCCTCCTGTGGCTGCTGTATTTTGTGTGTGTGTGTGCTTATGCGTTTCTTTGCCTCCAGTTTCATATCAAACCATTAACGCTTCACCTCTGACATGGTTCTTTGTACTACGGAGACAACATTAACAGCATCTGTTACCTCCCTCCAGGCCTTCGCTTTGCCTGTCCCTGTCACACCACCACTAACTGAAGAAAATAAAATGGTTTTTCTAAAGTCCACTTCACCCAAAATTATTTCGATCTCCGCTTCGGAAAAATTCTTTTTTCTTTCTCTCTCTTTCTTTGTTTGCGCCATGACTGACAGGTCGACTGGATGCACCTACACCTCCTTATATGGTGCTCATTGGCTATTCATGGGCGGGGGATTTATGCTAATTGCTGATTACTGGGAGCACGCTGGCACTTTACGATGAATTGGCATTCATGATCATACACACGTGTTTCCCACAGCGTTCCTGAATCCACACAGATTTACTAATTTTTCATGAATGTGACCCACTGTCTGTATTTGATCATTCACTCACTGAACAACGTGACGGATGCATTCACTTGTCCACAGAGCAGGCCTCATTTCAGTCCCTCCACAGCCTCTCTACAGCATGTTGGTCTCACAGGAGCCAGGCTGCAGAATCTGAAGACTGACAATGAGTTTCACTGCTTTTCTAAACCAGGAATAAGACAAGGCATAGATCAAGGGGTTAAGACATGAGTTGAAATAGAACAAACAGTCCACAGTATATAGAAATAAACTATTGGCCAGACTGTCACCTGCAAGAACGACACAGTAAAATGGGCAGAAACATAATAGAAACACAACTACAAGAACACCAAGAGTCCTGGCTGCTTTCAGCTCTGATTTCTTTTTTGTTTGATTCACTGAAAGCTGGAGAGTGACAGCTGTAATGTGAGAGCGCATGGCACGAGCCTGAGACACAGCCACAACAAATACTCTCATGTACAGAACGACAATGACAGAAATGGGAACAATAAAGGTTACAACAAGGTCAACAACTCCTGCAGTGTTGTTAACGACAATTACACACTCTCCATGGCAGGAATTATACCTGCCTGGTTGAGTCAGGTCATCCTTTATAAAATGAAAGCAGTATAGAGCAGCACAGAGCCAACACAGACACACACAGAGTTTAACGCTTCTCACAGTGACTCTGGTGGAGTAATGCAGAGGGTCACAAATAGCCACATAGCGATCAACTGATATGAGCACCATGTCTCCTATCGAAGAAGACACAATGATTAAGGAAATATAACGACACAGCGTACACATAATGTCACCAAACAGCCAGCAGGATGTTTTTAGGCCAAGTTCTCCTGGTAGCACCACAAGACCCACGAGAAAGTCTGAGACGGCCAGAGAGAGGAGGAGGATGTTGGTGGGTGTGTGGAGCTGCCTGGAAGGAAAGAGAAAAACATCATGAACCCAACAGGTTCAGGCTCAGATCTAAATGACAAAACAACTAAAACGTGTATGCAAAACATTTCTGATCTATCACATCTATAGTTAAGACATGGTTAATTGCAGACAATTGAAATAACTTGGTTGATGTCAAGGTGAATAGAGAGCAATGTTAAATATTGGCAGGAGATGGGACATGAAACACATTTGAGCTTTGTGGTGCAAAAAGTGGTAAAATATGACTTAAAATATGATGACACTTTCTGAGGTGCAACATTATTCAGCACTAGCTCGAACACATTTCTTTTAAATCTCCAGTAACTGTTCACATCTTTAAGCTACAAAGCATGTAGAGAGAAGCTGAGGAGTTAATCTCTGCCTGAAGTGGGAGACTGCGATGATGACGAGCAGGTTGAGAGCAGCAGTAAACACAGAGATAAAGTACAGCACAATGTTAAGGAGCATTGTTTCGGGCCAAGAAGTGGTGGGCTTCCTGCAGGAGGTGTTGAGGAGTTGTGGAAAGCAGAGCTCTGCTCCGTCCTCAACCTCCATCTTCACAGATCTGCAGAGAGCTGCAGCTCTGCCAGCTCCCTGAACAAACCTGAGTCATATACTGATTTACCTGTCTCACATTCTCATAATCCCTCCACCTCTTTTTTCTCTCAACCTCTGTTGGACTCTGATGTCCCTCCTTCCTCACTCTGCACATTACGCCATCATCTTCATCACTTTTCCTGCACCTCTTCCTCTCTCTCACTTTTTTTTTCTGTGATATCCTTTACTGTTATTCTTGACCCTTGTTTCCTTTCCTTTGTCCGACCTCTATGCCCCTTTAAAAGTGATTAAAGCAGTGTTTAGAAAGTCAACAGGACATAGAAAAAATGGCCCACTTATTCATTTTTACTGAGGCCACTCCACACAGCAGGGGTACCAGTGCTGAGGGATCCAGCAGGAAAACAATTGTAGCATTTTCCAGCAAATAGATGAGCCTGACTCTACTTTTGGGGTATATGAGGATGCCAGCAGTTTTGCATGCATTAATCCTGCTCAGTGCAGTGCACATACTGGTGGGGGACAGGGTGAGGGGTGGTGGTTGGCAGGGAGCAAAGTCTTGATGGCTGCCTCCTGGTTAACCCTGGGGTGGTTGTTGTAATCAGTGATGGCTTGGATGCTTTGATGCTTTGGGGGTCTGCACTGTCCTGAGCTTGTGGCTGTGCTTGGCCCCTCTGATGCCCCTCATCACGTTAGCCATGGATGAACTGTAGACCTGACCATCACCTGATCCCTGAAATCAGTGTTGCATCCCTTCAGCAGCAGGCTCACCTCCTAATTTCCATTTCCAACTTCCATTTATATATAAGTAAATATGCTGAACCATTGCGATGGATTCAGAGTTTCCAGTGACGCCATTTATGTTTCGCCTCGTTAGTTCACCGCATGAACTGTTTAACCTGGCAACAACTGCAGCCGGCTCAAATGTGATTGGTCAAAGTTTAAAGCCTGTGACTCCACACCAGTCATTTGGAACACAAGAAGCCTCCTGGATGAGAGGCGAAATGTCTTCAAGAAACCAAAGCAAGGCCAGTTGAGCCTGTGATAAAGCACTTATAACCTCTTGGTACATCCGCAGCTTCTCATTTGAGAATGTGGTCTATTTGAGGGTGGTGACAGTGTTGATGTTAGTGTTGCAGTAGTCCAGAATGGGGAATATATACAAATCAATGTGCATGTAGGAGTGCAGGGTGTCCTGAGTGGCAAACATACTCCAGTCTGTGTGTTCAAACTGGTGCTCTAGTACAGATTGTGGTCTCTCTGACCCACTTAACTGCTCTAACTGTAGGTGAATGCCATCTGCAGGTGCATCCATTGGTGGAGCCAGGTTGGCAGCCTCTGATGCCTTGGCCATAGTGTAGTGAGCTGGAGATTGATAATCAAGTTTTCAAAACTGTGAGATCCAATGTCCAAAAGTTCATGTTGGCTGTTTGTTAGGTATGCTGACCCCTTCATCCATCCAGGGTCAGTGTGGCTGGGTCAGTGTTGTGTTGTTGTGACTGGACGTTCATTTATCAGGCTCCACACACTGTACCCACCGAACTGAGAGCCCCTCCCCAAGTGAGTACAGTTCACTTCAGAAGGGTCTGAGTTCTCTTGGAGTGCTCACACATGCACAAAACTGCTGAGTCACTGCTCTGTGTCCGTTTAGAGGGTTGAAAAGGACCATGTGTGAAAAAACACTCTCAGTTTCGTCTGCACCTCAGGATAAGACACCAACCCCCCTCAGCTGGAACTCCTGCTCGTCATCCCCAAGACCCTTTTATCATTCACCTTTCATTAAAAGACTTGTATCACATCTGCTCACCTGTCTTGTGTCTGCATTTTGGTTCAGCCTGAACAAACATGACGGACATAGAATTAAATGCTCAAACAACAAGAAAAATAATGTCTGTCCGTCCTGGAAGAGGGATCCCTCCTCAGTTGCTCTTCCTGAGGTTTCTACAATTTTTTTTTCCCTGGTAAAGGGGTTTTTTTGGGGAGTTTTTCCTTATCCGCTGTGAGGGTCTAAAGGACAGAGGGATGTCGTATGCTGTAAAGCCCTGTGAGGCAAATTGTATTTGTGATATTGGGCTTTATAAATACAATTCATTGATTGATTGATAATGTTGAACTATAAAATTCCTGTCAGACAAGCGTCATGTGACAGATTTATTTTGTGTCTGGTTTATTCAAAACTGTTATGTTACTGTGTTATACTAAACTAAAAGTTTTGAGTGCAGTGTGTGTGTGTGTGTGTGTGTGTGTGTGTGTGTGTGTGTATGTGTGTGATTTTTAAGGTTTAGTAAGCAAACTAGGATTTACACTGTGGGCTTTTCTCATTCCTACAGGCAGTTAATGTGCAATTACAATTCTGTTGCTGTTCCACTCCATGACTTAAAGGAATACTTCAACGCTCAAATGATCATCACCCACTCTGTAATTAACAAGCCTTTACTGTTACTGTGATTGTTTTTTATGTTGGAGTTTTGAATGTGTAATAATTGACCAGTCCAAACTATATTACTTGTTGTGAAACATCAATAAAACACATGAGGTCATTCTGAATTTTTATTAACATGCCTGGTTTATTATCATATTTGATATCACGTTACAAGAAATTGCTATGCTGTGTGAATTCAAAGAAAAGAAAAACTGTGTTAAATTGCAACCCATCACATTTCATATACCTTGTGAAACTTTAACTTTCTCTGTTCTTTGATTTACACTCCATGTTTCTCTGCACATTTAATTGCAAAGATGTGATGACCTGTAGATAATCATGTGTTTTCAAATAATCTATTTTACTTCTTGACACAATATAAAACTCCATGATGCTTCTGAGTGTGACTGCATGGATGATGTGGAAAATAACTGTCATGAAGTAAAGAAATGTGATGAATTGCATTAAGCTGAAATGATAAAATGCCCTTTGTCCCTGCTCTGAAAGGGAACATGATCTGTTTCCACTGACAGTTTTATCGGAAACACAACACTTAATGTTATTCTTATGGCAGGAAAAGTGTGGCTAATCTGGAGCATCTTTTCTCTGTGAAACAGGCCAGTAATCTCTGTTTGTAACAAAATGGACACAATTCACTGAGAAGATGCTTTGAACAGAAAAAGTGATAGAAATGAAAGATTTAGTTGTTGTGTTGGGCTGAAATGTTTCCTATCACAAAGAAAAGACTCTTCATATGTGTAATACACATGGGATTTTAAGAGACATGAAAGCGGGTGATTACCTAGGGACAGTTTATGGTGCTTGTGACTCTTTCTTACAATGCAGACCTTTCTGCTATTGTTCAGACACAGTTTAGACTTAAAGACACTGTCTGTATTTGATCATTCACTCACTGAACAACGTGAACAAATGGATTCAATTGTCCACAGAGCAGGCCTCATTTCAGTCCCTCCACAGCCTCTCTACAGTATGTTGGTCTCACAGGAGCCAGGCTGCAGAATCTGAAGACTGACAATGAGTTTCACTGCTTTTCTAAACCAGGAATAAAACAAGGCATAGATCAAGGGGTTAAGACATGAGTTGAAATAGAGCAGACATTCCACAGCAGATAGAAATAAACTATTGGCCAGACTGTCACCTGCAAGAGTGACACAGTAATATGGGCAGAAACATATTAGAAACACAACTATAAGAACACCAAGAGTCCTGGCTGCTTTCAGCTCAGATTTCTTTGTTTTTTGATTCACTGAAAGCTGGAGAGTGACAGCTGTAATGTGAGAGCGCATGGCACGAGCCTGAGACACAGCCACAACAAATACTCTCATGTACAGAACAACAATGACAGAAATGGGAACAATAAAACTTATAACAAGATCAATAGCTCCTGAAAAATGGTTAACAACAATTACACACTCTCCATGGCAGGAATTATACCTGCCTGGTTGAGTCAGGTCATCCTTTAAATGGAACCAGTATAGAGCAGCACAGAGCCAACACAGACACACACAGAGTTTAACGTTTCTCACAGTGACTCTGTTGGAGTAATGCAGAGGGTCACAAATAGCCACATAGCGATCAACTGATATGAGCACCATGTCTCCGATCGAAGAAGACAGAATGATGAAGCAAATATAACGACACAGCATACACATAATGTCACCAAACAGCCAGCAGGATGTTTTTAGGCCAAGTTCACCTGGTATCACCACAAGACCCACGAGAAAGTCTGAGACAGCCAGAGAGAGGAGGAGGATGTTGGTGGGTGTGTGGAGCTGCCTGGAAGGAAAGAGAAAAACATCATGAACCCAACAGGTTCAGGCTCAGATCTAAATGACAAAACAACTAAAACGTGTATGCAAAACGTTTCTGATCTATCACATCTATAGTTAAGACATGGTTAATTGTAGACAACTGAAATAACTTGGTTGATATCAAGGTGAATAGAGAGCAATGTTAAATATTGGCAGGAGATGGGACATGAAACACATTTGAGCTTTGTGGTGCAAAAAGTGGTAAAATATGACTTAAAATATGATGACACTTTCTGAGGTGCAACATTATTCAGCACTAGCTCGAACACATTTCTTTTAAATCTACAGTAACTGTTCACATCTTTAAGCTACAAAGCATGTAGAGAGAAGCTGAGGAGTTAATCTCTGCCTGAAGTGGGAGACTGCGATGATGACGAGCAGGTTGAGAGCAGCAGTAAACACAGAGATAAAGTACAGCACAAAGTAATGAGCATTGTTTCGGGCCAAGAAGTGGTGGGCTTCCTGCAGGAGGTGTTGAGGAGTTGTGGAAAGCAGAGCTCTGCTCCGTCCTCAACCTCCATCTTCACAGATCTGCAGAGAGCTGCAGCTCTGCCAGCTCCCTGAACAAACCCGAGTCATATACTGATTTACCTGTCTCACATTCTCATAATCCCTCCACCTCTTTTCTCTCTCAACCTCTGTTGGACTCTGATGCCCCTCCTTCCTCGCTCTGCACATTACGCCATCATCTTCATCACTTTAGAAAAAGTGGAAAAGAACAAAGTCATTGACAGACCACTGTATTATCGACTGCAGCCTGATGAGGCCATCCCATGCATCTATGGACTCCACAAGAGACACAAGGAAGGAGCATCACTAAGACCCATCAGCAGCAGCATAAGTTCAGTCACATATGACAACTACAAACACATAGCTATTATCCTAGCTCCCCTGGTTGGTAACACTCCACACCACATCAAGAACTCTCAGGATTTTACCAACAACACTAGAGAGATAACACTGGACTCTGATGGAACTATGGTATAGTATAATATCACTTCACTTTTCGGTTGCATTCTCACCAACGACACAGTAAAGACAGTGAGAAAATGTTTGCTACAGGACAGTACCCTTTCCAACAGAACCAACTTCACCCAGACCACTTTTGTGACCTACTTGATCTC
The DNA here is from genome assembly GCA_026686955.1 of Epinephelus cyanopodus. Classification (NCBI taxonomy): domain Eukaryota; kingdom Metazoa; phylum Chordata; class Actinopteri; order Perciformes; family Serranidae; genus Epinephelus; species Epinephelus cyanopodus. The sequence goes on along the minus strand of CM048927.1, from coordinate 36,775,925 downwards.
CGTTTGACCACCACCTACTTCAAGTACAGTGAGGGTTTCTACCAACAAAAGCATGGCTGTGCTATGGCCTAACCAGTGTGCCCAATAGTGGCCAACCTGTACACGGAAGACGTGGAGAAAACAGCTCTAACCACCTTCACAGGAACTGCTCCTAGCCACTGGTTCAAATATGTGGATGACACCTGGATCAAAATCAAAAGTAAGAAAGAGGAAGCCTTCACAGAACATATTAATACAATGGACCCCGACATTAAATTCACATGGGAGGATGTCAGGGAAGACAGTCTACCCTTCTTACACTGTGCAGTATGCATTGAAGATGACAGAAGCCTAAACATCGACGTGCAGAGAAAACCTACACACACACAGACCAATACGTGCTATTTGACTTTCACCACCCACTGGATCATAAGCTGGGAGTCATCAGAACTCTCAACCATGGCACATGGCACAACACACAACACAGGAGAGCCAGCTCGTCAGGTCAGGTCCCAGCTGTCCATTTACATCTTAAGGAGAAGGGACACTCCTTTGAGGACAGCAACGTTCCAGCTTGGCCAGAGAAAACAGACAGTGTGATAGAGGTGTGAAACAAACTGGAATGACCGTCATTAAACAGTGGAGGTGGCCTACGACACAACTTATCACTCACCTACAGTGCAGTCTTGGGATCCCTTCCCAGATGACTTAACACCCATAATCATCTGGACCCATCTAACCCTATCGACACACAAGATGGCCGGGTGGGTCAATGACTCACATGTGACCATAACCACTCTAAAAAGAGGTCACTTGTGAACTCAACGACTCTGTAAGGGTTCACACTCACACTGAGTTTAGAGCCTGTGACTCCACACCAGTCATTGGGAACACAAGAAGCCTCCTGGATGAGAGGTGAAATGTCTTCAAGAAACCAAAGCAAGGCCAGTTGAGCCTGTGATAAAGCACTTATAACCTTCTTGGTACATCTGCAGCTTCTGATTTGAGAATGTGGTCCATTTGAGGGTGGTGACAGTGTTGATGTTAGGGGTGCAGGGTGTCATGAAGCTCAGCGTAAGTTCAATCAGGAAGACCTTTCCATGCTCATTCATTCACAATTCTCCCTGTCTCACTCCCATTGCTTCCTCCAATCAGCTGCCACCGGGCGCACACCCTTCTTGCTGTCCTATCATAATTAGCCACGGCCTCCTTCAGCCAATCAGGTTGTCACTACAAGAATTTAAATCTGTTCTCTCCTCTGCCGCTTTTAGCTGTCATTCTAGGCAGAATCGCCGCCCCTCCTCCACCCCGTTCACCTCCAGCCGTCACATCCAAGGTCACAAATAAACCCGAAGACGCAGAATGCACCACCAGTCCCTAACCTGAACATGTCTCTCCGGATTGAACTGAGTGGCAAACATACTCCAGTCTGTGTGTTCAAACTGGTGCTCTAGTACAGAGTGTGGTCTCTCTGACCCACTTAACTGCTCTAACTGTAGGTGAATGCCATCTGCAGGTGCATCCATTGGTGGAGCCAGGTTGGCAGCCTCTGATGCCTTGGCCATAGTTTAGTGAGCTGGAGATTGATAATCAAGTTTTCAAAACTGTGAGATCCAATGTCCAAAAGTTCATGTTGGCTGTTTGTTAGGTATGCTGGACTGTTTTGAGTGAACAGACTTCAAATAAATAGGCAGATAACTGCTTATGGGCAGAATGTGTGAGACACTGAGCCTTAAATTGTACATGTGAAGCCATTTTGGTCCATCATCGTACCTCCAGCTCCCCATGACTGCAGCACTCGTTCCTCCCCAACAGGGCCTCCCTCTGTCAGCCTTTCAGCATAACCCATTGCAAAGCCTGTGGCCAATAGATCTTTCACTCTGGACCTGTTATTGCATTAATGTAAATAATGTTTTGATTAATAAAAAAAGGCAAAAGTGTGAAAGGGGCTCATGCTGGTGTCAGCAGTCCTAGCCAGTGGCAGCACAGCATTGTGGACATTCATGAATGCCACGTGGGATGGCTTTGTGAGTGCATCTCCCAAGCCTACAAGTAGGGGGCAGTGAACCTCCCACTGTGGACCACGCAAAGTCCACACATAGTGCAGCAGTTTATGTGGCCTTGTTTAGTGGGTGAGTGTTGAGGACAAAGGTAGGGCACAAATTATGCTGAGTCACTGCTCTGTGTCTGTTTAGAGGGCTGAAAAGGACCATGTGTGAAAAAACACTCTCAGTTTCGTCTGCACCTCAGGATAAGACACCAACCCCCCTCAGCTGGAACTCCTGCTCGTCATCTCCAAGACCCTTTTATCATTCACCTTTCATTAAAAGACTTGTATCACATCTGCTCACCTGTCTTGTGTCTGCATTTTGGTTCAGCCTGAACAAACATGACGGACATAGAATTAAATGCTCAAACAACAAGAAAAAATAATGTTGAACTATAAAATTCCTGTCAGACAAGGCGTCATGTGACAGATTTATTTTGTGTCTGGTTTATTCAAAACTGTTATGTTACTGTGTTATACTAAACTGAAAGTTTTGAGTGCACTGTGTGTGTGTGTGTTTCTTTTTTTTAAGGTTTAGTAAGCAAACTAGGATTTACACTGTGGGCTTTTCTCATTCCTACAGGCAGTTAATGTGCAATTACAATTCTGTTGCTGTTCCACTCCATGACTTAAAGGAATACTTCAACCCTCAAATGATCATCACCCACTCTGTAATTAACAAGCCTTTACTGTTACTGTGATTTTTTTTATTTTGGAGTTTTGAATGTGTAATAATTGACCAGTCCAAACTATATTACTTGTTGTGAAACATCAATAAAACACATGAGGTCATTCTGAATTTTTATTAACATGCCTGGTTTATTGTCATATTTGATATCACTTTACAACAAATTGCTATGCTGTGTGAATTCAAAGAAAAGAAAAACGGTGTTAAATTGCAACCCATCACATTTCATATACCTTATGAAACTTTAACTTCCTCTGTTCTTTGATTTACACTCTATGTTTCTCTGCACATTTAATTGCAAAGATGTGATGACCTGTAGATAATGTGTGTGTTTTCAAATAATCTGTTTTACTTCTTGCCACAATATAAAACTCCTGCTTCTGAGTGTGACTGCATGGATGATGTGGAAAATAATTGTCATGAAGTAAATAAATGTGATGAATTGCATTAAGCTGAAATGATAAAATGCCCTTTGTCCCTGCTCTGAAAGGGAACATGATCTGTTTCCACTGACAGTTTTATCGGAAACACAACACTTAATGTTATTCTTATGGCAGGAAAAGTGTGGCTAATCTGGAGCATCTTTTCTCTGTGAAACAGGCCAGTAATCTCTGTTTGCAACAAAATGGACACAATTCACTGAGAAGATGCTTTGAACAGAAAAAGTGATAGAAATTAAAGATTTAGTTGTTGTGTTGGGCTGAAATGTTTCCTATCACAAACAAAAGACTCTTCATATGTGTAATACACATGGGATTTTAAGAGACATGAAAGCGGGTGATTACCTAGGGACAGTTTATGGTGCTTGTGACTCTTTCTTACAATGCAGACCTTTCTGCTATTGTTCAGACACAGTTTAGACTTAAAGACACTGTCTGTATTTGATCATTCACTCAGTGAACAACATGAACAAATGCATTCAATTGTCCACAGAGCAGGCCTCATTTCAGTCCCTCCACAGCCTCTCTACAGCATGTTGGTCTCACAGGAGCCAGGCTGCAGAATCTGAAGACTGACAATGAGTTTCACTGCTTTTCTAAACCAGGAATAAAACAAGGCATAGATCAAGGGGTTAAGACATGAGTTTAAAAAGAACAGACAATTCACAGCAGATACAAATAAACTATTGGCCAGACTGTCACCTGCAAGAGTGACACAGTAATATGGGCAGAAACATATTAGAAACACAAGTACAAGAACACCAAGAGTCCTGGCTGCTTTCAGCTCAGATTTCTTTGTTTTTTGATTCACTGAAAGCTGGAGAGTGACGGCTGTAATGTGAGAGCGCATGGCACGAGCCTGAGACACAGCCACAACAAATACTCTCATGTACAGAACGACAATGACAGAAATAGGAACAACAAATGAAATGAAAAGGTCAACTGCTCCTGCAAGGTGGTTAATGACAGTCACACACTCTCCATGACAGGAATTAAAGCTGTCTGGTTTAATCAGGTTATCCTTTAAAAATGGACAGTTGTAGAGAGCAGCACAGAGCCAACACAGACACACACAGAGTTTAACGTTTCTCACAGTGACTCTGTTGGTGTAATGCAGAGGGTCACAAATAGCCACATAGCGATCAACTGATATGAGCACCATGTCTCCTATCGAAGAAGACACAATGATGAAGCTAGTATAACCACACAGAGTACACGCGCAATGTCACCAAACAGCCAGCAGGATGTTTTTAGGCCAAGTTCACCTGGTATCACCACAAGACCCACGAGAAAGTCTGAGACAGCCAGAGAGAGAGGAGGAGGATGTTGGTGGGTGTGTGGAGCTGCCTGGAAGGAAAGAGAAAAACATCATGAACCCAACAGGTTCAGGCTCAGATCTAAATGACAAAACAACTAAAACGTGTATGCAAAACGTTTCTGATCTATCACATCTATAGTTAAGACATGGTTAATTGTAGTCAATTGAAATAACTTGGTTGATGTCAAGGTGAATAGAGAGCAATGTTAAATATTGGCAGGAGATGGGACATGAAACACATTTGAGCTTTGTGGTGCAAAAAGTGGTAAAATATGACTTAAAATATGATGACACTTTCTGAGGTGCAACATTATTCAGCACTAGCTCGAACACATTTCTTTTAAATCTACAGTAACTGTTCACATCTTTAAGCTACAAAGCATGTAGAGAGAAGCTGAGGAGTTAATCTCTGCCTGAAGTGGGAGACTGCGATGATGACGAGCAGGTTGAGAGCAGCAGTAAACACAGAGATAAAGTACAGCACAATGTTAAGGAGCATTGTTTCAGGCCAAGAAGTGGTGGGCTTCCTGCAGGAGGTGTTGAGGAGTTGTGGAAAGCAGAGCTCTGCTCCGTCCTCAACCTCCATCTTCACAGATCTGCAGAGAGCTGCAGCTCTGCCAGCTCCCTGAACAAACCCGAGTCATATACTGATTTACCTGTCTCACATTCTCATAATTCCTCCCCTTTTTCTCTCTCAACCTCTATTGGACTCTGATGCCCCTCCTTCCTCGCTCTGCACATTACGTCATCATCTTCATCACTTTCCCTGCACCTCTTCCTCTCTCACTATCTTTTTCTATTATTCCTTACCCTTGTTTCCTTTCCTTTGTCCGACCTCTATGCCTGTTTTGAAGTGATTAAAGCAGTGTTTAGAAAGTCAACTTGACATAGACAAAACAGCCCACGTATTCATTTTACTGAGGCCACTCCACACAGCAGGGGTACCAGTGCAGAGGGATCCAGCAGTAAAAAGATCTTTGAACTTTCCAGCAAATAGATGAGCCTGACTCTACTTTTTGAATATATCGGGATGCCAGCAGCTTTACATGCATTCATCCTGTACAGTGAAGTGCACATACTTGTGGAGGAGAGGGTGAGGGATGTTGGTTTTCGTAATCAGTGATCGCTTGGATGCTTTGGAAGTTTTGGAGAAACTTTTGGAGTTTTCAAGTCCTTAGCTCCTGGCTGTGCTTTGGCCTTCTGATGCCCCTCATTAGGTTAGCCATAGATGAACTGACCATCACCTAATCCCTGAAAGTGTTGCATCTCTTCGGCTGCAGATTTACCTCTTAGTACATCCACACTCCTGAGTGGCAAACATACTCCAGTCTGTGTGTTCAAACTGGTGCTCTAGTACAGATTGTGGTCTCTCTGACCCACTTAACTGCTCTAACTGTAGGTGAATGCCATCTGCAGGTGCATCCATTGGTGGAGCCAGGTTGGCAGCCTCTGATGCCTTGGCCATAGTTTAGTGAGCTGGAGATTGATAATCAAGTTTTCAAAACTGTGAGATCCAGTGTCCAATAGTTCATGTTGGCTGTTTGTTTGGTATGCTGGACTGTTTTGAGTGAAGACTTCAAATAAACAGGCAGATAACTGCTTATGGGCAGAATGTGGGGAGACACTGAGCCTTAAATTGTACATGTGAAGCCATCTTGGTCCATCATCGTACCTCCAGCTCCCCATGACTGCAGCACTCGTTCCTCCCCAACAGGGCCTCCCTCTGTCAGCCTTTCAGCATAACCCATTGCAAAGCCTGTGGCCAATAGATCTTTCACTCTGGACCCGTTATTGCGTTAATGTAAATAATGTTTTGATTAAAAAAGGCAAAAGTGTGCAAGGGGCTCATGCTGGTGTAAGCAGTCTTAGCCAGTGGCAGCACAGCATTGTGGACATTCATGAATGCCACGTGGGATGGCTTTGTGAGTGCATCTCCCAAGCCTGCAAGTAGGGGGCAGTGACCCTCCCACTGTGGACCACGCAAAGTCCACACATAGTGCAGCAGTTTATGTGATCTTGTTTAGGCAGTGAGTGTTGAGGACAAAGGTATAACAGTGTCATGTTCCACTACGCCTCTTCTGCCCTGATCATGTGTGGAACTGAGAACACAGTGTAGATAGTGAGCTAAACAATTTTCCAATAAAACATTGAAGAGGGGAATCCAGATTTACATTTTTAATGGAAGTCTTTTTTGTGAAACCTTAAACAGCGTACAGACAGGAAAACAGAAATAAATAGATGTACAAGCCATATTAAACACATGTAATTCCCTGGTAAAGGTTTTTTTTGGGGAGTTTTTCCTTCTCCGCTGTGAGGGTCCAAAGGACAGAGGGATGTTGTATGCTGTAAAGCCCTTTGAGGCAAATTGTGATTTGTGATACTTGGCTTTATAAATAAAAGTGATTGATTGATTGATGTAATTAAGCTCATGTAACTGTACACTACTACCTAAGACAGTTATTACAGTAAGTGTTAAAGGTAAGTACATTCAAGTGATTACAGGTAACGCAAAATGCAACCAGCTTTAACTATAGTAAGTTAACCAGTAAAAATAATCATATTCATTGAAATAATCAACACACCGATTACAAATATATTCAACTGTAATTGTACTCACAGATTGTGCCAAAACAAGGAGGAAGGATGTGGAAGGAACAATACACCTCTCCACTGCTGTGTCTCTGTTCAAAATGGCTGCTCTGAGCACTCGAAATCAGTGGTTTAACTACCTCCACCACTTGGTGTCACTACACACACCCTGGCAGAAGACCTGGGTCGACAGGGGCCCCTTACTTATGCGTCCACCTCAGCAGCCACGGTTGAAAAGAAGTAGGCAGGCTGCCCATCAAGATTAGTGTGGCTGGGTCGATGTTACAGTATGTTGTGACAGGGCATTCATTCATAGAGCTCCACACACTGTACCCATAGAGTCCAGTAAAGGGTTCAGCTACAATATCAGTTACGATATTGTAACCCTAGTTCTATTAGCACAGGCTGAGCCTTCTACCCAGGTGCCTGTTGATGCTATATCTCTTGCTAAAGAGGGTGTAGGAAAGCGGGATGATTGAATGGTAGTATAACCCATAAAGCCCAGTAGAGGACTTCATCTGTGTTAATAGGGTTAACCCTCAAAGAACAGGACAACCGCCTGCTGCTAAAAATAGCTATTGTTATTAAATGTGTAATAACTTTTAAATCGCTAATCCTATCCACATGCTTTCAAAGGGTACGTAAAGGGGAGGATCTTAGCTTTTCAGTGGTATCACATGTCTTGTTTTGACACTCAGAGGCTCTGTAGCGAATGTGATTATATCATCTCATTCTGAAGCAACACTTGCCAAGTAAACCCATGTAGTCCAGTTCTCTGAGCCAAACAGCAACGGTTGTGAAAGCTTAGTCCCACCTACTGTGTTCAGACTGGTTAGAAATTACACTGGTAGTCTAAAGCATCCTCTACTTCACCAATCAACAATAATTTCAATATTATTTTTCCAGAAATTTGAATGAATATGGAGGGCAACTGAACCTAAGTAGGTGCGCTTGCTTGCATGAAGACATGCACAAAAATAACCAAGATGGCAAAATGTCAGCCCACACTTAAGGAAGTCACCTGCGATATTAAAGTGGACCCTCATCAGTTTCCGACACAGTCAGCTGGTGCAGCAAGGAGTACAAAGAAAAGATTCATCATTTTGGGGAAAATAATTATATTTTCTTTTTTAAAGATATATTTTTGGGCATTTTTGCCTTTAATCGACAGGACAGCTAAGCGTGAAGAGGGGAGAGAGAGAGAGAGAGAGAGAGAGGGAATGACATGCAGCAAAGGGCCACGCCTGCTCTATCAACTACGCCACCGACGCCCCAACAATTATATTTTCATTGTGCAATTTGAATATCAATTACTGGCTGTGATTTCTGTACAAAACGGACATAACAGGTCCTTAGAGTTACCTAGATTGCTATTTGTCGTAATTTTGTTATGAGGCCAATTCAAGCATAATTTTTCTGGTCAACAGTTCAGAAGTCTGTGTGTGTGATATGAGGTAAGATGATTCACCCACTGGAGAAATAAAGGCAATGAATGCATGAAAATAAATTTGGTCACATTTATATCTCTGTATTTTCTTCTATTTTCTCTATTGTAGTCCAGAGCATGACAGAGGGATGCACTGGCCACTGTCCCCATCAGTATGCCTCCTGCAGACACTGAGGCTAAAGGATGTGTCCAGGAGGGTCCATGCTGCCAGCAAAGGAGGAAGAGGGCCACACCATATCTGATTTCTCCAAACCAATACCCTGATAGGGGAGGAAAGAAAGAGCAAGAGGCCGAGGAGCAGATGGGGATTTTGTGTATTTGCTATCAGTATACTTTCCTCTCATTTTGTGTATACTTCATGACCTTGAGTGCACTTTTTATTTATTTCCGCACAATAATATATTTCTCTTTCATTTTGTATGTATAGTTTGTGAAAATCATTCGCACTTTATGTATTTTGTTACACAAAATTGTGTGACATTTTTAAGCGTTAAAACATTGTAAACTTCTTTTCTTCTGTTTCAACGATCAGTGCCCCTGCATGCTTGCAAGCTGTGGAGACCCATGTTCTTCAACGTACGCAAAACAAATTTGTCTTGTTCAGATGATACAGAGTTCCCTGAGCTTTTTCTCTTTTCTTTGGGCCGTTAATCTGCAAATACAAATCTGTTATTGCCCCACTCCATGACTTAAAGGAACGCTTCAAACCTTAAATTATCATCACCCACTCTATAATTAAAAAGCCTTTACTGTTACTATGATCTTTTTTTTTTTTTTTTTTTTTTTAATTTGAATGTGTAATTATTGTCTATTTGACCAGTCCAGTTAAAATAACTTATCTAAAAAAAATGATAAAAACACATGAGGTTATTCTGAATAATAACTGATATGTCTGGTTTATGATTATATTTTATTATATTTTATGTCACTTTACAGTAAATGACTCTGCTGTCTAAAATTCAATGATATAATGTCTAAGATGATAAAACGGTGTTAAATTGCAACCCGTCACATTTCATATACCTTGTGAAACTTTAACTTTCTCTGTTCTTTGATTTACACTCTATGTTTCTCCGCAGATTTACCTGCAATAATGTGATGAAGTGTAGACAATCATGTGTTTTCAAATAATCTGTTTTATTTCTTGACACAAAATAAAACTCCATGATGCTTCTGAGTGTGACTGCATGGATGATGTGGAAAATAATTGTCATAAAATAAAAAATGTGATGAATTACATTAAGCTGAAATTATAAAATGCCTTTTGTCCCTGCTCTGAAAGGGAACATGGTCTGTTTCCACTGACAATTTAATCTAAAACACAACATTTAGTGTTATCCTTTATGGCAGGAAAAATGTGTAGCTAATCTGGAGCAATTAAAGACATTTTCTGTATTTGATCATTCACTCACTGAGCAACATGAACAAATGCATTCATCTGTCCACATAGCAGGCCCCATTTCAGCCTCTCTACAGTATGTTGGTCCCACAGGAGCCAGGCTGCAGAATCTGAAGACTGATAATAAGTTTAACTGCTTTTCTAAACCAGGAATAAAACAAGGCATAGATCAAGGGGTTAAGACATGAGTTTAAATAGAGCAGACATATCACAGTGGATCTAGCTGAACTATCTGAACTGTCACCTGCAGTGACACAAAAATATGGGCAGAAACATATTAGAAACACAACTACAACAACACCAAGAGTCCTGGCTGCTTTCAGCTCAGATTTCGTTGTTTTTCGATTCACTGAAAGCTGGAGAGTGACAGCTGTAATGTGAGAGCGCATGGCACGAGCCTGAGACACAGCCACAACAAATACTCTCATGTACAGAACGATGACAACAACAATGGGAGCAATAAAACTTAGAACAAGATCAATAGCTCCTGTGACATTGTTAAAGACAAACACACATTCTCCGTAGCAGGGATCATACCTGGCTAGTTCAATCAGGCCACCATTTAAGACATGACCATTATAGAGAGCAGAAAAGAGCCAACACAGACAGACACAGAGTTTTACTCGTCTCACAGTGACTCTGTTGGTGTAATGCAGAGGGTCACAAATAGCCACGTAGCGGTCGGCTGATATGAGCACCATGTGTCCTATTGAAGCAGAAGTAATGATAAAACCAGTATAACTACACAGAGCACATAATATGTCACCAATCAGCAAGCACCATGTTTTTACGAAGACTTCTCCTGGTATCACCAGGAGGCCCACAAGAAAGTCTGAGACAGCCAGAGAGAGGAGGAGGATGTTGGTGGGTGTGTGGAGCTGCCTGGAGGGAGAGAGGAAAACATCATGAACCAAACAAGTTCTCAGATCTAAATGACAAAACAACTAAAACGTGTATGCAAAACTTTTCTGATCTACCTCACCTATAATTACGACATAGTTAATTGTAGACAATTGAAATAACTTGGTTGATGTCAAGGTGAATAGAGAGCAATGTTAAATATTGTCATGAAATGGTACATGAAACACATTTGAGCTTTGTGGTGCAAAAAGTCATAAAATATAACTTAAAATACAACATTCTGAGGTGCAACATTATTCAGCACTAGCTCAAATACATTTCTTTTAAATACAGTAACTGTTCACATCTTTAAGCTACAAAGCATGTAGAGAGAAGCTGAGGAGTTAATCTCTGCCTGAAGTGGGAGACTGCGATGATGACGAGCAGGTTGAGAGCAGTAGTAAACACAGAGATAAAGTACAGCACAATAGTAATGAGCATTGTTTCAGGCCAAGAAGTGGTGGGCTTCCTGCAGGAGGTGTTGAGGAGTTGTGGAAAGCAGAGCTCTGCTCTGTCCTCAACCTCCATCTTCAGAGAACTGCAGAAAGCTGCAAGCCTGGCAGCTTCCTGAACAAACCCGAGTCATTTAAATGTTTACCTGTCTCATGTTCTCATGATTCCTCCCCTCCTTATCACAACCTCTGTTCGACTCTGATGCCCCTCCTCCCTCTGTCTGCACAACACACCTTCATCTTCGTCACTTTCCCTGCAACCCTGCCTCTCTCACTTTCTTCCTGAGATACTCCCCTTTGTAATCCTCTACCTCATTCCTTCCCCTTGTCCTGCTTCTATGCCAAGCTCCTTTGGTCCCTGTGCTGAAAAGTAACATGCTTTGGGTTTTTTTTCTGATAATGTAATTCAAAACACAAAAGTTAATAATAAACTTTATGGCAGGAAAATATGGCTGATCAGGGGCATTTTTTCCCTGTGAAAAAGAAGCAGAGCAGGTCAGTAATCTTTGTTTGCAACAGAAAAGACACAACTCTAATAAATAGATAACTTCAGTAGCTCATTGTTGCATGGGGTTCAAATGGTTCCTATCAACAAACAAACAAACAAACAAACAAACAAACAAACAAACAAACAAACACCTCTCGTGGCAGAGCCCCTCCCTCCCCCAACTAGGGTAGTGGGGAGGCTTACTGCTGCGGATCCACTACCCTAGCCCCCCCTCCATCCCACCACCTGACCTCGGTCGGGTGGTGGGGAGGGCTCACTGTGGTGGACCCACCTCCATTCTGGTAATTTTATATGGAACATATAACGCGGGCAGGGGGGAGGCTTATGGCTGCTGATCCCCTGCCCATCAAGTTCCCCGTCAATTCACCGTCAATCACTGGTTACTATTGCTATTATGCTAATAGGTGGTTGCCTGCTCACCTGCTGGCCCTGCAATGTCCCCCTGGTTGAGCCGTATGTACGCAGGGCTATCTATGTCTAAACGGTCTGGTTATTCTTGTTCTCATCTAGTATTGTTCTTATCTGCACTATGGTCCCACAACTGATTTAATATAATTTTAACTGGTATACTGGTGTTTTTACTTGACCTCTGTATTTATCTGTTTTATATGCACTCACTTGCACTTTGAGATAGGCCAGTGCTATACCTGTAGTTCCCTTGTTTGTAACCTTACAGACAAGGCAAATGGTTGCACTACTCTTGCAACAGTAGTCTGCAACTGTAACACACTCAGCGCACTATGTTGGCAACTTGTCTGTGTTGATGTTGACTGTATGTATGTATGTATGTATGTATGTATGTGAATATTGCAGCTGTTTGCACTATACTGCCCAAGACGAATATCCCTTGCAGGACAATAAAGTTTATCTTATCTTATCTTATCACAGAAAAAAACTGCACCTCATGGTCTCATTCATGAAATGTGAGCAGAAGCAATTTGTGTTTAAACTGTTTGCAGACAGAAATTTACGTGCATGTCCGCATTCATCAATATTTTAGTAGCTCCGATCTTTTTGTAGCTACTAACAAAATCTACTCCTGCTCCTGACCACTCGTGCTGCTTGTGTTAATTTAGTAAAGCACATAAATATTGCTTGTCACTATTGGAAATTACAATTTTAATTCGTATTGCGCTCTGTTATGTACACAAGACACAGATGCCTTTGAAATATGTAATCTAAACATGACAAAATATTAAAAATATAACACATTTAGTGAAATTAGTTGGCAATTATCAGGTTTAAGATCCAGATCAAGTTCATGATTGTGAATTATGTAAATCGACTCAATAGATTACACGTTCTTTCTACATGTTGAAGGATGATAATAAAAATATCCGTAAGGACAGCCGGATCACAGCCTCTTCGGCCTCGATGCCAGGGTTCAGCAGGAGCAGCAGGAGCAGCAGGTGGTGGAGCCACGAAGGAGCATGCGCCAGCTGAAAGAATTATTTGAGACAACACTGAAAAATGTTTAATTTACGTTGTCTTAAATAGAGCTTTAGGCTATTAAGATTCAAATAATTTGAAGACAACATAAACAAAAATGCTGTAGGTTATCCATATCATTTGTTAAAATAAATGTTAAATAGCTCTACATTTGCAAAAATTAGGCCTATCCTGACCCAAAAAGATGCAGAAAAATTGGTCCACGCTTTTGTTACCTCAAGACTGGATTACTGTAACTCTCTATTATCAGGTAGCTCCAGTAAGTCCTTAAAAACTCTCCAGCTAATTCAGAATGCAGCAGCACAAGTACTAACAGGAACTAAGAAACGAGATCGTATTTCTCCTGGTTTAGCTTCTCTGCACTGGCTCCCTGTAAAATCCAGAGTTGAATTTAAATTCCTACTGTTAACTTATAAAACTCTAAATGGTCAAGCTCCGCCATATCTTAGAGAGCTCATAGTGCCATATTATCCCACCAGAACTCTGCGCTCTGAGAACGCAGGGTTACTCGTGGTCCCTAAAGTCTCCAAAAGTAGATCAGGAGCCAGAGCCTTCAGCTATCAGGCTCCTCTCCTGTGGAATCATCTTCCTGTTGCGGTCTGGGAGGCAGACACCGTCTCCACATTTAAGACGAGACTTAAGACTTTCCTCTTTGATAAAGCTTATAGTTAAGGCTGGCTCAGGCTTGCCCTGTACCAGCCCCTTGTTAGGCTGACTTAGGCCTAGTCTGCCGGAGGACCACCTATAATACACCGGGCACTTTCTCTCTCTCTCTCTCTCTCTCTCTCTCTCTCTCTCTCTCTCTCTCTCTCTCTCTCTCTCTCTCTCTCTCTCTCTCTCTACCTCTCGTATCCTATTACTGCATCTTGCTAACTCAGTCAGTCATTCTAGATGTCACTAACTCGGCTACTTCTCCGGAGCCTTTGTGCTCCACTGTCTCTCAGGTTAACTCGTATTGCAGCGGTGCCTGGATAGTGTGACGTGTGTTGTTGTGCTGCTGCCATGGTCCTGCCTGATGCCTCCTGCTGCTGCTGCATCATTAGTCATACTGCTACTGTTATTATCACACATATGATTATTGTCACACATGTATACTATCAGATATTAATATATTATTATTAATTATAATATTATTACTTTCATTAATATTGTTGTAAGCTACTGTCATTACCATCTGTCCTGCATCTCTCTCTCTGTCTCTCTCTCTGTCTCTCTCTGTCTCTCTCTATGTCTCTCTTCTGCCTCATTGTGTCATACAGATTACTGTTAATTTATTGTGTTAATCTGTTCTGTACGACATTTATTGCACGTCTGTCCGTCCTGGAAGAGGGATCCCTCCTCAGTAGCTCTTCCTGAGGTTGCTACCATTTTTTTCCCCCGTTAGAGGTTTTTCCTTATCCGCTGTGAGGGTCCAAAGGACAGACGGATGTCGTATGCTGTAAAGCCCTGTGAGGCAAATTGTGATTTGTGATATTGGGCTTTGTAAATAAAATTGATTCATTGATTGACATTCCGACAGCCATCACTGATTTACAGTTTATCCATTACGCACAAAACATCTCTGGTTTCCCGTCCCCACTTCATTCAAAACCCCACAAATGAATCTTCTGTTTGTTTGGTGGCTGCTACATTTTTTTGTGTGTGCTTATGCGTTTCTTTGCTTCCAGTTTCATATCAAACCATTTACGCTTCACCTCTGACATGGTTCTTTGTACGACGGAGACAACATTAACAGCATGTGTTACCTCCCTCCAGGCCTTCGCTTTGCCTGTCCCTGTCACACCACCACTAACTGAAGAAAATAAAATGGTTTTTCTAAAGTCCACTTCACCCAAAATTATTTCGATCTCTGCTTCGGAAAAATTCTTTTTTTCTTTTTCTCTTTTTCTTTGTTTGTGCCATGACTGACAGGTCGACTGGATGCACCTACACCTCCTGATATGGTGCTCATTGGCTATTCATGGGCGGGGATTTATGCTAATTGATGATTACCAGGAGTGTGCTGTCATTTTACGATGGATTGGCATTCATAATCATACACATGTGTTTATGATGAAATCTGAGTTTCCCGCGGCATTCCTGAATCCGGAGTGGGTTTTTAGTAGCGTAGGCTTTTATGTGCAAATCTACACACAGATTTACTCATTTTTCATGAGTGAGACCCCATATGTGTAATATATGTGGGATTTTAAGAGCTGATATGAAACAGGGTGATTACCTAGAGACAGTTTATGGTGGTTGTGTCTCTTTCTTACAATGCAGCAGCATCAGAGAGGGAAAATACACAACAGTAAAAGACCCACAACATGATCCAACTATACTCTGCAAGCAAAAGCTGAATGTTGTCTGACCATAGCATACACATAATTCTCAACACATTGCCAAAATGCAGGTTTACCTGGAATTAGTTTAAGTAACTTTTATTGATCCTTAATCCTGTTGGCCCGCACGAGGCATAGTACGTCTAAATTCACACCTGTTCTTCTCTATGGATTTTCTCCATGACTGTTCATCACAGCGAGAAGCCAAGCATATCACGTGAAACAGCGGAACCGCAGCTTTCCAACAAGGCCAAGCTTGTCGGTAGTCCAATGTTTTCAAAGCAAAAAAGTGATAAAGTTACACTAAAATTATGTATAGCAGAGCTCATACAGCTTTGCACACACATTACTTTTACAGATTACAAGTCCCCCCAATTTTTTTTATTTTATTTTTTTTTTTTTTATGACGAAGTGGCAAATATTATCTTGGAAGACATCACTGCACTTGGTTGACTATTTTTCTATTATGTTAGTTGTAATTATTGCATGTTTCTTTCAGATAAAACACATTTTTGACTTGTGAATGAGTCATTGGAATTTCTTGCAATAATGAAAAAATACTGGCAATCATGTCCGCCTGGCACAAACCACATATTTTGGACAACTGTAAAGTGTCCCAGCATCATGGTTCTTATATTGCCAAATTCCAGAGAGTCTCCCCTCTTCATATATGGCAGAATATGTCAACTTCCAACGTGCTATGGTGAGATACATTTAAAAATGTAACAATTTAGTAACACAGATTTGTTTTTATCATTGATATAAAAATTATTATAAAATACAGGCACATAGAAGGACATGGAATGATGGCAAATCCGGTTAGCCCAGATTATCCTGAAAAACAAAACAAAACAAGAGATAGCATGTGTATGTAGCCTTTATAATGACTGTGATATGAGCTTAAAAGTAAAGGCAGTAAAAATACCCCAAAAAGCCCTAGGGCCCATAGGGTGAAATTCAATAATTTTCTAAAGGGAATCCTGGATTGTCAGCTTGGTTTGAGATGTATCCCTCTCTCAAAGTGATGGGCACATTTGATATGACTTGGTTTAACTAAGATAGATACTTTGCAAAGAAGATTTTGTCCAGATTTCTTCCAAACGCACCTTCAGCATTGAGAATGCATGCTTTTAAATACTTCCATAATGTCAATTTTTGTTTGCATGGTTCATGATAAATACCACCCCTACCTGGGATCAAAGATCTCTTGGGCCACATCAGCTACTTGCAAACATGTGTCCATCACCACACCCTGCTGTTATCCATCAAAGACAGAGTTGTCCCTGTTGTGCTCATCTGTTATTGCCTTATGAAACTCATAGTCAGAGAAATTTGCAGTTGTACGGTTTTTTATCACTGGGTGGATAGGGGAAATTGAAATGTCACACTGTTCCCTTCTTTTTGCATGTCTTTGAATGCCTTTGACTATGCTGCTGCTCACTGCTGGAGCCTTTGTGCTCCACTGTCTCGCAGGTTAACTTATATTGCAGTAGTGCCTGGGTAGTGTGACGTGTGTTATATCAAACATCTAATTACCAAACATCTGTATAACGGACATACCCCCCTGCATCATATGCAGTTTGGCTTTCGAGCCCTGCACTCCACCGAAACAACCACCTGTATGCTTACTGAAAAATTGAGGTACCTTTTGAATGGCAGTCCCTGTGCCATGGCGGTGTTTCTCGACCTGAAAAAGGCCTTTGACACGGTGGATCACCAGGTCCTCCTGCCTAAATTATCTCACTTTCATTTCTCTCCAGAGGCTATTCAGTGGTTCAGATCTTACCTGTCAGACAGAAAACAATGTGTCTGCATCAACAATGTTACATCTCCCTATCTCAGTTGCTCTGTTGGGGTTCCGCAGGGTTCCATACTTGGGCCAATATTGTTGTCCTTACCTACCTGATGGAACTCAGTTTGGTGACAGAGTTTAAGTATCTTGGAGTTACTTTAGACCCAACTCTAACCTACAAAAAAACATGAAAAAAGTAATCAGAACAGCTAAACTTCAGACAAATAAGATCTTGTTTAACTGAAGAAGCAGCAAAAATATTCATGCACTCTATGATATTTTCACATATTGAGTACTTCTCCATAATCTGGTCAAAACAATACTCAAACCTATTGAGTCTTTCTATAAAAAAATCTCTGAAAACTCTTGACCAAAAATCTTTCTCCTATCATCATTGTGATATTCTAACACCCAATAATCTACTGAGTTTTGACAATCTCATTACTTTCAAACGTGCATGTTGTGTGTATAAGATCTTGAACGGACTTCCACCCCCACACTTGAGTCAGTTTGTTAAATGTAAATCCACCAACAGTACCAACACTAGAGCAACTACAAGAGGAGACTGTGAAATCCCATTTAGGCGCACTCAGAGGCGGTAGTCAGAGGCAGCAAAATCTGGAACAGCCTGCCAACCTCCATGAGAGACTGCTCTACCTTTCTAATTTTTAAAAGGCATTTGAAAGACTGGCTCAAGGCAAATCAGACCTGTAATCAGACCCAATCCAATCCAATCAGCTGCTTCCGGGCTCTTCTAGCTGTCCTATCGTAATTAGCCACAACCTCCATCAGCCAATCAGGTCGTCACTACGAGATTTTAAATCTGTTCCCTCCCCTGCCACTTTCAGCTGTCATTCTAGGCAGAATCGCCGCCCCTCCTCCACCTTGTTCACCTCCAGCCGTCACATCCAAGGTTAAAGATTAACCACGAAGACTCATTCCTCTTCTCATCCGGATCATCAGCACCCATCCATCTGATCCTCATCTTTCTTCACTTCCTCTAACACCACCAGCGTCTAGACCCTGGGGGGGTTCCCGAGTTTGCTACGGATCCATCACCCTCCTTATAGCTCACCATCTCAAAGGGGTCTAATCACCAAAGACTTTTCACATTTTCACAATACATTCTCATGTGCACTTGCAATAAAATATTTTCCTTTCTAACCAAAAAAGTGTCTCTCCTGATTGAACTACTGTTATTGTACACATATGATTATTGTCACATATATATATATACTATCAGAAATTAATATATACTTTCAACATATTGTACCACAATAGCCTGAATTATAATTATAATATTATTAGTTTATATTATTACTTTAATTATTGTTGTTGTAAGCTACTGTCAATACCGTCTGTCCTGCATCTCTCTCTGTCTCTCTTTCTGTCTCATTGTGTCATATGGATTACTGTTAATTTATCATGTTGATCTGTTCTGTACGACATCTACTGCACGTCTGTCCATCCTGGAAGAGGGATCCCTCCACAGTTGTTCTTCCTGAGGTTTCTACCATTTTTCAAATTGTGATATGTGATATTGGGCTTTATAAATAAAATTAATTAATTGATTGACTGATATCGGTCCACATACTCTGCAATAACATTCACAACATTTTCGTCATTGTAAGGAGCATTTTTCACCCAGAAGAGTGCATGTCTATGAGATGAACTATAGGCTTGAATTTCAAACTGGTAAAAAAGATCAGTTAGGTTGACGATAGGTTTAGCTGTTGACATGATGGGTTCTCTCAGAAAAACATAGTTAAAAATCATTTTCAATCATCAATTCACTATTCCCCACATTACATATATTCCTCTACATGAACATGTTTTCGTATATTTTGCATCACTGACTGATCACTGACAGGTTTTGTGGTGCTGCACAACTGAGATGTTAAATTACAAGGGCAGAGTTTTGTATTGTGGGATTTTAGCAACATAAAAAAAATGCAAAGTTTCTTTATTCCATTGTTGTAATTTTGAGGGAACACAGTAATACATACATTTGACACTTAGTATCCAGACATCAAAGTATGGTACCAAACAGCACATGAACTGTACTATAAGCCCTGTTTACTGAAACAGTACAGAGCAGTACAGTTCAGTTCGCTAAGCTTTTTTTTCTATTTCCACTGTGAAAAGTTGTGGATGGTAACAATGGAACCGTTTCTTACCATTATCATTTTTGGTCTCCAGTCTCTTGGGGTACCCAGCACATTGATCTGGTACGTCCGTTGATTGGTCAATAGTGGATGGTCACTCTGCTCAGGGCTGAGTTGTGGCTGGTTTTGAGAAACTTGTAACCACTGTTCATACCAAGGAGAGTTTTATTACTGAACTATAAAATTGAAATAAAGGAAGTTTTACTGCCTCTTGCAAGCAGCTGGAGTAGGAGAGAAAAATAACTTAATTCACTGGATCGACTGTCTGCGACTTTTAAGGTGGAAGGTTAATTTGTAATGTTACTCAATGTATGAGTTGACAACGGGAATCAATCAACACACCTTAAATTTCACTGTGACAACTTTGAACATTACTTTAGTTTAAATGACACATGCCTTTAGTGGACTTTATATATGTATATATATATTAATTTTGACTAAATTATGCGAACTGCATATATTCTAACCATCATTTGGAGGAAAACAAATGCATCGCTAAGCGTCATTCCTATGTGCTTGGACAACACTCAACCCCTGAGAAGGGCTAGATGCAAAAACCCGATATTTTTAAATATCCCATGCAGAGACTCTTACTGCATCCTTTTCTATTTTGTTCTGAAAACGTTGGCAGGAAACCCTGTTCTGTGGACGATCAACAAGGTACAAACTTCCCTTTGTGTCATGTCAATCAATCAATCAATGAATTTTATTTATAAAGCCCAATATCGCAAATCACAATTTGCCTCACAGGGCTTTACAGCATACGACATTTCTCTGTCCTTAGAACCCTGGCAGCGGATAAGGAAAAAACTCCCCAAAAAAGCCTTTAACGGGGGACAAAAACAGTAGAAACCTCAGGAAGAGCAACTGAGGAGGGATCTCTCTTCCAGAACGGACAGACGTGCAGTAGATGTCATACAAAACAAATCAACATGATAAATTAACAGTAATCCGTATGACACAATGAGACAGAAAGTGAGAGAGACATTATTTAACATGACTGATAATTATCAAAAATTGATTATTAATTATTTCCAGTATCGACTTTTATACCTTAATTGGAGATCTATTGCAAGGTCAGGCCCATGTAAAGGCTAACCCCCAATTTCCACCGGATATGTGTTGGTTGCGTCTGTGCTCTGGCACGGCAGATAGGATTTAATTCTAGTCAATGTGTGTGTTTCCACCAGCAGCAGCTGTGCTGTGCTGCGTTCTGGCTCTGTCTCAGCTGTGGCACTCCGGAGCCCTCCGCAACAGATACGAAGGACTTCTATTTTTACAGGACACCGGAGCACAACGTAGTAATTCAGCACAGAGCAGATTGTGCAGGGCAGGAAGTCGTGTGCAGAAATTAAAAAAAACATCCAGTTAATTTTCAAAATAAAATACATAGTGTTCACAGCGGATCATATTTCCCTGCACTACACCTTGAAAACTACATAATGGGCTGAGGCAGGCCTGAAGTCAACAGTTCAGAGGTTTTCAGACGTCATTTCACCCCGTTGACACCATGGACGAGAAGATACTAATCATGGAGGTGCACCGAGATGTCTTCCGGTGGAGCTGCACCGCTCTGCACAACAACGGCAACCGGTGGGTGTAGACGTACGGCAGAGTACGCAGCGGATAACCAGCACTGCCATTCCGCAATGGACATTCATCCAGTGGAATTTTAGTGTAAGTCCCAAAAAATGGTGCTTCCTCGTTGAGGCAGATCCCAACATTAGGTGTCCCCTGTGATGCAGATGTAGATTTCCAGATCACAACAAGTTTGAATCTTTAGATGAAATGGACACTGAGTAGAGCAAAGCACAATTTTCTCATATACTGCTTATATACTGTATACACAGATTTTACTTGAATTTTTTTGTTTTCAATTCGAAACCTTGGTGGAGCAGGCCTCATTTCAGTCACTCCACAGCCTCTCTACAGTATGTTGGTCTCACAGGAGCCAGGCTGCAGAATCTGAAGACTGACAATGAGTTTAACTGCTTTTCTGAACCAGGAATAAAATAAGGCATAGATCAATGGGTTAAGACATGAGTTAAAACATAACAGATAAAGCACAAATGATGCAAATGAGAACTGACCACGGCATCACCTGCAAGAGCGACACAGTAAAATGGGCAGAAACATATTAGAAACACAATTACAAGAACACCAAGAGTCCTGGCTGCTTTCAGCTCAGATTTCTTTGTTTTTTGATTCACTGAAAGCTGGAGAGTGACAGCTGTAATGTGAGAGCGCATGGCACGAGCCTGAGACACAGCCACAACAAATACTCTCATGTACAGAACAATGACAACAGAAATGGGAACAATAAAGGTTACAACAAGGTCAACAGCTCCTGCAGTGTGGTTAATGACAATCACACACTCTCCATGGCAGGAATTATACCTGCCTGGTTGAGTCAGTTCATCCTTTAACAAGAGACTGCAGTAAGAAACAACACAGAGCCAACACAGACACACACACACTTTAGCTCTTTTCACAGTGACTCTGGTGGTGTAATGCAGAGGGTCACAAATAGCCACATAGCGGTCGACTGATATGAGCACTATGTCTCCTATCGAAGTAGAACTAATTATGAAGGGCACATAATAATAGAGCAAACACATGAGGTCACCAAGAAACCAGCAGTATGTTTTTCGGAAGACTTCTCCCGGTAGCACCAGGAGGCCCACGAGAAAGTCTGAGACAGCCAGAGAGAGGAGGAGGATGTTGGTGGGTGTGTGGAGCTGCCTGGAGAGAAAGAGCAAAAACTCATAAACCCAAAATGTCCTCAGATCGAAATAATAAAACATCTAAAACATGTTTTTTTTAAAAAAAAGTATGGAATTAAATGTTTTCTGATCAACAACACCTGTAGTTATAATATAATTAAGTGTGTACAACTACTTCAGTAACTGGTGTTGAAATCACCTGTTAAGCTTTGCGCAAAAACAGTCTGCAAGACAGAGTACAAGTCAAATGTGTCTAATGTTCAAGTCCAAGGTGCAACATTATTCAGTACCAGCTCAAAAACAGTTCTTCTAATCTACAGAAGCTGTTCACATTTTAATCTTTGCCTGAAGTGGGAGACTGAGATGATGACAAGGAGGTTAAGAGCCACAGTGAGCAGAGAGATGAAGTACAGCACAATGTTAAGGAGCACAAAGTTGGCCCAGTGAGAGGTGGGCTTTCTGCAGGAGGTGTTGAGCAGTTGTGGAAAGCAGAGCTCCTCCATCTTCAGAGAGCTGCAGCTCTGGCAGCTTCCTGAACAAATCTGAGTCATATAACCAAATGTCTTCTTACCTCTCCACCTTTTTCTCTCGGTGTCTGTTGGACTCGGATGCCCCGCCTCCCTCATTCTGCACATCATCTTCATCACTTTTACTAGAACCCAGCTTTTCTCACCCATGTCCTCTATGTCAATCTCCTCCTTTGTTTTCTTTACCTTGTCCTGCGTCTTTGCTTAAATTACTGAAAAAGAGGCAGACAGTCAACAAGAGGTTATGGAACAGCCCTTACTGATTCAAACAGGCCACACAGCCTCTGTGTACGAACTGATTAACAATATGGAAAACTATTAATATGCTACCTGTGATTTTAAAGAAGGCTTCTTTTAGAGCCGGCGTGAAGAAATGGACCAGAGTTCAGTGGGAGCAACAACAACCTCACAAATATAATGACACAATATTCTTGCTTAGATTTTCTGCAACACTGATTCAATAACAAAGATTACACCAGTAAAATAAAGATTTCGAATGATTTATTGCATATGATTGATTATGGGTTCGTAGGAAAGTGTGAAGGGGTGAGGATCAAGGGATTCAATCAAGGAAGGTTGTTGAATACACAGGATTGTGGCTATTTTTGACACTTACACCACTGTCTGTTCAAAACATATATTCTTGTGCTTTATTTTTTTATTTTTGTTCCTGCTCATACCGAACCAAGACTCAGACTGTGAACGCAACCTTGACTTTTGTGTGCTCACTTTTTATTACTTTATTTATTAATTCATTTCTAAAAACAAACAAAAAAAATCTGCTTCCCCGTCAGACCTGGCCAATCAGCACACATTTTCGGCCCATACCCAGTCCGACCTGTCAGGCTTTTGAGGACCCATCAGGCTCGGGTTGAGATTGAGAACTCCAACACAAAATGCACTGCTTGAATGACACAGTAAACCCCAAACTTGTATTACTGATCAGCGATATCATGGGTCTATTATTTTTAAAGGCTTTAATGGATGAACAAAATTACATATTATTATATGCAGGGATATTTTTTATTATTCAGCCTATGCTTATTTATCAAAAATATGTATATAGCCTATTTAGATCCGGGGCTAATCATAAAACATTCAGGGCTGAAACTTGGACACCACCAAACAACACAATGACTAAGAGAGTAAAGGAAACAGATCTGGTGAGCCATAGAATATGATATAGGTACTAATTTTAAAGACACAAAATTAATGCAGTTGTTAGTAGGTGGCGCAGTGGTGGAATAACTATATGTCAATTAAATGTATGTTTTTGCAAGTGAAATTCAGGACAGCTTGGACAGTGTAAAGTCAAATTACAACAGCTTCCTGCGTCCAGTCAAAACATTGACATTTTCCATGTCGCCAAGGCAATGCCATTCAATGAAAACTCAAAATCTTCACAATCAAGCACCATCAAGGCTTAAGGCTTTTCGTCCATCAGCATGATAAGAACTACCCAAAATGACAGAAACCATCTTTGGAAAGATGCATTTGGGGGTGGACTTAATGAGCAGCCACCAGGGGGCAATCAAGATGCCATGGCTTCACTTTTGGGGAGCTGTTATGTCGCCCACCTTTACATATAGTCTGGGGTTAAAATGTCATAGGTAGAACAAAGAGTGAGAAAGTCAGCATACAGAGGAGGTCAGGGTGATGGATGAGTCAGACAAACACAGGATTTTCAACCAAGAGACCACTGTATATGTCCTATGTGACAGTAAAAGTCCACTTTGACATAATTAAATGCAGCGTACTTACATCTTTTGAGTAGTTACATCACGTCACATGAAGTACTCACATCACTTTACTACATACTTACATCCCTTACGCAACAAGTCTCGATATTTAAACAAAAAACACAATCTTTTTCTAAACCTACACAAATAGTTTTGTAATTTCATGTAATTTCAACACAATAGGTGCCACCGGTATGTAACGCGAGAGGTTGTCATCATTTCAAATGTTTCTATGTGATCATTGCAACAGTAATTGTGGCACGAACATAAAATGAACATATCTGTTTTTGTACATAGGAGTATAGATGAGTCTTAAGTCACCAACTGCAGCACCAGGCCCCCGAAGAGGGGCGGCTCTGAGGTTTTCTTCCATCTCAGTATTGTTTTGACTTTCCTTTCTTGTAAAATGAAGCAGCAGAGGGAAAGATACACAAGTTATATAATGAAACAGGTGAGAACAAAAAAAGCATTTTGTCAAAACTTGTCATATTTATATTCTTTTTTGCAATGCTTACATGAAACTGACACTGAGTAGAGCAATGCACAATTTTCTCATAGACATACTGTATACAGAGATTTTACTTGAATTTTTGTGATTTTCAATTCAAAACCTTGGTGGAGCAGGCCTCATTTCAGTCACTCCACAGCCTCTCTACAGTATGTTGGTCTCAGAGGAGCCAGGCTGCAGAATCTGAAGACTGACAATGAGTTTCACTGCTTTTCTAAACCAGGAATAAAACAAGGCATAGATCAATGGGTTAAGACATGAGTTGAAATAGAACAGATAAAGTACAAAGGATGCAAATGAAGAGCTGACCAAGGCTTCACCTGCAAGAGCGACACAGTAATATGGGCAGAAACACATTAGAAACACAACTACAAGAACACCAAGAGTCCTGGCTGCTTTCAGCTCAGATTTCTTTGTTCTTTGATTCACTGAAAGCTGGAGAGTGACAGCTGTAATGTGAGAGCGCATGGCACGAGCCTGAGACACAGCCACAACAAATACTCTCATGTACAGAACCACAATGACAGAAATGGGAACAATAAAGGTTACAACAAGGTCAACAACTCCTGCAGTGTTGTTAATGACAATCACACACTCTCCATGGCAGGAATTATACCTGCCTGGTTGCGTCAGTTCATCCTTTAACAAGAGACTGCAGTAAGAAACAGCACAGAGCCAACACAGACACACACACAGTTTAACTCTTTTCACAGTGACTCTGGTGGTGTAATGCAGAGGGTCACAAATAGCCACATAGCGGTCGACTGATATGAGCACCATGTCTCCTATCGAAGAAGACGTAATGATGAAGGACCCATAATTATAGAGCAAACACACGAGTTCACCAAGAAACCAGCAGGATGTTTTTAGCAGGATTTCTCCTGGTAGCACCAGGAGGCCCACGAGAAAGTCTGAGACAGCCAGAGAGAGGAGGAGGATGTTGGTGGGTGTGTGGAGCTGCCTGGAGAGAAAGAGAAAAACATCATGAACTCAACAAGTCCTCAGATCTAAATAACAAAACAGCTGAAAAAACATATAATGAAATGTTTTCGGATCTGACACATCTGCAGTTTCAATATGGTTAAATGTGGACATCTAGCTGCAGTCTGGTGTCAAAAATACAGTCAAGTTTGTGCAAAAGGGCAGAATACAAGTCAAATGTGTCTAAAATACATTTCCAAGGTGTAACATTATTCAGTACCAGCTCAAAGACAGTTCTTCTAATCTACAGAAGCTGTTCACATTTTTAGTTAATCTTTGCCTGAAGTGGGAGACTGAGATGATGACAAGGAGGTTAAGAGCCACAGTGAGCAGAGACATGAAGTACAGCACAATGTTAAGGAGCACAAAGTCGGCCCAGTGAGAGGTGGGCTTTCTGCAGGAGGTGTTGAGCAGTTGTGGAAAGCAGAGCTCCTCCATCTTCAGAGAGCTGCAGCTCTGGCAGCTTCCTGAACAAATCTGACTCATATAACCAAATGTCTTCTTACCTCTCCACCTTTTTCTCTCGGTCTCTGTTGGACACTGATGCCCCGCTCCCTCACTCTGCACATCATCTTCATCACTTTCACTGGAACCCAGTGTTTCTGCTCTATGTCAATCTCCACTCTTGTTTTCTTTACCTTGTCTTACCTCTTTGCCCTGTTTTAAGTCACCTAAGCAGACCGTCAACAGGAAGTTATGGAACAGCCCTTACTGATTTCAAAGAGGCCACACAGTACAGGTGCCAGTGCAGAGGGCTCAAGGAAAAATATTAATATTGTTGTCCAGCGAAAGAGACGAGCCTAGCTCAACTTTTGTGACAACACAATGCGGAAGCGCACATTCCTGATGGACTGCACTGTAATGTGACAGGCTGTTCTCATGCACTGTTTGTACGAACTCATTAATAATATTATAAAACATTCATGTGCTACCTGTGATTTTAAAGAAGGCTTCTTTTAGAGCCGGCATAAAGAAATGGACCAGATAGTGAGAGTAACAACAACCTCACAAATAAAATGACACAATATTCTTGCTCAGATTTTCTGTAACACTCATAGCTGCCATGGCGGGAAAAAAATGCAATATATACAGTAAGCACTTCTGTCATTGCAGAGCTTAATTCAGTGGCATCACCAGTATAAAGTTAACGTATATACATGGGTATATACGTGATCAACTTACCAGTGCTGATTCACCTGCAGCAGGCCAGTTTCGGGCCTTGGTCGTAAGTCTTCCAACCGAGATACTCAACTATTTCCCTGAGCTGAAATCTGCTTTCTCACCGCTGGTGTGTAAATTTTCAAACTCCACTGCTCCTTGTACTCGGACAGTCACTTCAGCATATCTCCTGGACTATGTTTTGTGCACTTGTTTGCTGGCCTTTTCTTTCATTTTTCATCTGTTTCAGCTCCAGGGCTCTCTTGATATTATACCAACCAAACTCCTCAAAGAAGTAATTAACACCATCGGTCCCAGTATTCTCTCAACCAACCTGATCTCACAGAAATATGTGAAATGACCACGACCACTTAACACCGCATTCCGTGGTGACAGCACGTAATGGGTTGAAATAATTACTTGCCGGTGCCACGGAAACAATGCCAGTGTAAAGTCATCTTTTAAGAGCTCAACTATGATAAATGACAAAATATTAAGATGTAGGCCTAACATAAAATACATTTGTTATTAAATAAATTAAAACATATAGTCTACAGTACATAAAAGTAGAACATGCTAAAAGTAAATACAATAATAGTGTTACGGACTGGCTTGATAACCAACGGGACCCAAGTAGCAGGAGACAGGTGGAGTAAAAGATCTTAACAGTTTATTACAAAAAAAGCCGCTAAACACAAAAACGTCTGCAGGGACAAATCAGCTGCCCGGTGGTGGCTGGAGGCGAGGGCTCTGAAGAACGAAAGGCAGCGAGGCAGTATACTACAAAGAACAGAGACAAAAGCACAAGTCAGTGGGAAAAATACTCACAAGATGATCTGGGGTCCGTTTCACAAAGCAGGTTTAGTGAAAACTCAGAGTCTGTTAACCCTGAAATGAGGGAAACTCTGAGTTTTCCGTTTCAAAAAGGAAGGTAACTCAAACCAGAGAAAGAGGGTTAACTCTAGCCTGTTTCAGAGACAGAGGTAACTTAAGCTCTCGGTCAGTTACCGCAGTAACAGACTCTATGAACCTAACCTGGTCGGGAGCAGGTTTTTCTCAATGAACCTCGAGTTTCTCTCTGTCTCCGGCCTCTTTCAGAGCCACACACTTCATTTCATTTCCTCATTCATTCAGTCAGCAGGCGAGTTTTGGCGTAACATAGTTCTGCCGTCTGTCATTTAAAAAAATCAGAGTCAGTATATGAGAAGTCCATTAGGCACAGTAGGTGGAGACAAACATGGCATGTCCTTTTGATAACGATCCCGTGGATGAAGGTGCAGCATTACTGCGCAGAGAATTAAATATTCGTCGGGAGATGGTTATCAGACCGCGCATAGATGTTTTAGCATTTCCAGACAGTTATCTTTTTGAGCGGTACCGTTTCACGTCACAGTCCATCATCTACATACACAACCTAATCCATCCTTACATTGGCAACATTACCAATCGTAGTCATGCTCTCACATCCCAGCAGATAGTGTGTGTTGCGCTGCGTTTCTTCGCAAATGGAAGTTTCTTGTACAATGTCGGAGATGCTGAGCACATAAGTAAGGCAACTGTATGCAGGGCGGTCAGAAAAGTGTGCCTCGCCCTGAAACGGCTTTTACCCATCTTTGTCGTTTTCCCTGGACATAAACCTGTCAGAGCCATCAAGGAGGAGTTCCACAGGATTGCAGGTGAATGATGTAGAGATCTGTTAAATTAATTTTAAATTATATTCTCTTAATGACATTATGCTGCAACCTCAGACTGGGATTATTAATTTTAATTTCTTTTAGGATTTCCCAGTGTGATTGGCTGCATTGATGGCACACACATTCCCATCATGGCTCCCTCACATAATGAAGCCGATTATGTGAATAGGAAGTCCATTCACAGCATAAATGTGCAGGTACATATAGATTGACTACTGTTTCAAAATGTTAAAGACTGCATCATAGTTCAACTAATATCTGTCATTCTCTGCACTGTCAAGATCATATGTGATGCTGCATACATAATTTCCAATGTGGAGGCCAAGTGGCCTGGGTCTGTTCATGACTCGAGGATATATCGTGAGTCGAACCTGAGCAACAGACTGCAACGTGGTAAGCAGCCTAAAGATTTGCACAATATAATTAACTTGTCTCCCTCCTTTAATGTATCCACTATACATTACAGGAGAGTTTGATGGCCTTCTGCTGGGTGACAGGGGTTACCCATGCCAGCCTAGGCTGCTGACCCCTTACCCTGACCCTGAACCAGGCCCCCAACAGAACTTCAACCGGGCTCACTGCAGGACAAGAGCCCGGGTGGAGATGACCATAGGCCTACTGAAAGCCCGTTTCCAGTGCCTACGTCACCTCAGGGTGACCCCTGAGAGGGCCTGTGATATTATTGTGGCATGTGTTGTTCTTCATAACATTGCCACTATTAGAGGAGAGCAACACCCTGCCCTACAAATTGAAGACCCTGATGATGACCCCATCCACCTGCCAGCTATCCAGGACGGCAGAGCAGTCAGTGACACCATATGCCATAATCACTTTAGAGTTTAAGTCACCACCATCATCACCACCACAACCACAGCAGTCAAATAAAGACATAATACACATTTCATTTGGTCTTCTTTATTTCCTACAAATACAAAAGCTAGTTTAGTTAATGTTCCAATAGTTAACATAATGAACATAATTCATCTGTGACCATGCACCCACCTCTAACTTGTGCTCCAGTATTTCAGTTTCCAGATCTGCCCTCCTAATCTGGCGGTCCAAGTATAGGATTTCTTTGTCCGTTTTTTGTATTTTTTTTAGCAGGTGAATCTTGTAAACTTCTTTAACAGGTAACTGGGAATACATCAGGAGGGCATTAAATTATGCAGTTGCACATAAATTCCACAGAATGAACCTCTGGTGTTTACTGAACATCTATCTCACTGTGTCAATCTGTGCAGTGGAAATTGAGGGACCCTCCTGCTGCTGCCCAGACATGCTCTGTTAAAAAGGATGAGAATGTGTTAATACTTGTCACACTCCATATTCCACCAGAATGGTAAGAAATGTGAATGGGAAGAGAACTATCAGTAACATAAAGATGTTACCTCTATAGGCCTTTCTGGATCCCCCTCTGTAAAGGCAGCAGACACAGTTTCCTCATCTTCGTCAACCTAGATGATTGATATGTTTCAGTAGGCCCTATACTTAAACTATCATTTGGCAAAGTCTTTGGAGTATTGCCTACTTACATTTACAAGGTCTGTTGTGGCGTGAGGGGGCTCCACCAAGCAGATAGCACCATCAGAATCTGCTGGGACAAAAGAAAAAAGACATGAAAA
This sequence comes from Epinephelus cyanopodus, assembly GCA_026686955.1. Lineage (NCBI taxonomy): Eukaryota > Metazoa > Chordata > Actinopteri > Perciformes > Serranidae > Epinephelus > Epinephelus cyanopodus. Next base: position 36,745,479 of record CM048927.1, on the reverse strand, counting down.
GGTAAATAAATAGCCTATTTGTATGAATAGGCTCAAAAAAAGATATATAGGCCTAGGCATATTACGTTTTATAAAGGCACTTGTGTCTTGGGGATTGGGCTCAGAGGATGAGCTCCCTCCAGGGATTCCCTCAGCCACTGGCCTTCCTACATTCTGGCTTAGAGCCAGCTCCTCTGCCTCCGTTAGAGGTGGCGGTGCTGGGCCACCACCCGTTTTACGGGCATCTGCCTTCTTTCTGTTGGCTGAGTATAAGTCTGTGTTAGTTTAAATAGGCTTAATTATTTAACAGAACATGATATAGATGAGAAGACATTTATGTGTGTGTGAAAACAGCATTGTGTTGGGGATAAAACAACTGCACAGTTAAACAGCCACTTAATATTTACTTTACAATGTAAAACGTGATCAAAATGAGGTACCCCCATAAGATTATGACGAGGTCTTACCTGTTTGAACAATGTTTTTATATTTCATCTTCAGCTGCTGCCAAGTGCATTTCTCCCCCGCAGGATTGCACCTAAATGAAATAAATTAATAGGCTGCCATTCAAGCAGTTTTCCCCTGTTATATTATTGTGATTGCAAAGGACTACATTTAAACTTACGCATTGACCCGAGCAGCAATGTTCTCCCACGCCGTCTCCCTCTCTTTAGCAGCTGCAGCGGTGTTGCACTTCTTCCTGAAAATGTGCTCAAACTCGCCGTATGAGCGCATTAATATTTCCAGTTCTAGTGGGGTGAAAAACGCAGCCCTCCTCTTCCCCGTTGCCATGGTGACTCGTCGAATCGGGGCTCCATTGATGCTGGCTTTTTATAGTTGTGGTGCACGCGCTTAACTCCAGGTGAAACTACTCCAAGTTGATTAAACTGATTCAAATCAGCTGTTCAGGAACCGGAAACTCAGAGTTTCCTATCTCAGAGTAGATCAACTCAGAGTTCAGGATTAGACTCAGAGTTTGTTGAACCTGCTTTGTGAAACGGACCCCAAGGCTCTAATGAGAGACGCACTCCCAAACGAGACGAAATTATCTGGCACTCAAGGTGAAGTCAGAGCCAGCTTTATAGCGAGGTTGACAAGGTGAGATCGAAACCAGGGGTGCCTAAGCACCCATGGTGGAAAAGTAGGTCAGCCCCCCCTCACACCACACACCAGCCCTGCAGGTCCAGGAAGGACAGGAAAACGCAAGAGCCGCCACCAAAACATGCATCGAAAGCAGACCATAGAAAATAGGCTAAATAGTGTCTAAGCAATAATCAAGTGTCTAAACAATAATTAATAGTATCCCAGTTATCTATTAGGCTACCATTCCACTCTGTAAATAAATGTTATTTTTGCTTATTTCATTATTGTTATTATTGGTTTACTTTTTAGTAGTATTGTATTATCTAAGGATGACTCATTTTAGTAACTATCTACAGTAAAAAAAGAAAAAAACAAGCAAAGAAACAAACAAAAATCATTTTATACACGGGGCCTTCAGAGTCCTCTCTGAAACTCCACCTGGCATGGCTTGTGTCCAAAAAATGAAAAAATCAAAACTCTGTTGTCGAGCTAAACCAAATACATGATTGGAAAGGTCTCAACCTGGAGAGTAACATATGTCAGTATGAAGATTCTACATGGCTCCTGCTTTCAGCCATTGACCTTTGAACCTTGACCTCAGTGCATGTTTGAGGGCTTATAACTCAGCAACAAAAGGGCGCACAGACATGGGACCAACTGTTATAGAGAGCTCTTGACCTCAACTATCATGTGAGTGTAGTCAACAACTGGGGTGCTGTCAGATATGGGTAAAATATGGATAAAATTAGTTTTCACCCATTTAGAAATTAGATATTTAAAATCTGATTACACAAGTGTGTTTACTATCCCCTTAAAGTCCACAGTGTATTCTCAATTCAGTGTTTACAACTTCCAAATCTAGGAAAAACATTTATATTTTTAAAAAAAACTACAATTCCCTGGGACCGCGCCATGCAGCTTTTTGGGGAGTTTTTCCTTATCCGCTGTGAGGGTCTAAAGGACAGAGGGATGTCGTATGCTGTAAAGCCCTGTGAGGCAAATTGTATTTGTGATATTGGGCTTTATAAATAAAACTGATTGGATTGATTGATTGATTGATTGATTGATTGATTGATTGATTGATTGATATCAGCAACATAGTTGTAGTTCTTCTGATTTGCAAAGTAGGGCTCTAAATAGGGTTGTAAAAAGATAGATCTACCCAATATATCTAATATCTAGTAAAGGCCAACTAGTAAACACACTGCATCTACATGAACTATGTTAAGAAAATGTAAAGATGTCGGATAATTTTTGATATTTTAGCTAATACGCTAGAAATGGCATTTTCGGGACGGCAAGTTTTTTGGCGGCTTGTTAAATAGGGTCATAAAAAAATAGATCTACTGAACATATCTAATATCTAGTAAAGCCGAACTAGTAATGACACTGCACCTAGATGAACGATGTTAAGAAAAAAAAGGAAGGATGTTGGCTACTTTCAGATATTTTCGATAGTACTCTAAAAAAAGTATTTTTGGGATGGTATGTTTTTTGTGGCTTGTTGTAAAATAGAGTCGTAAAAAGATACATCTACAGAATATATCAAAAGTCTAGTAAAGCCGAACTAGTAATGACACTTCACCTTGATAAAATATGTTAAGAAGAAGCAAGGATGATGGTTGACTTCAGATATTTTAGCAAGTTCTCTAGAAATGGCGTTTTTGGGACTGAATATTTGAATATATCAAATATCTAGTACAGCCGAACTATCATGATGTTATTGTTATTATTATTATTATTATTATTATTATTATTATAATTATTGTTGTTGGTGGGAAATTATGACAGAGGAATATATTTGCCGTTTTAATATCAAGAACACTTCAGTGTTTTTGTGTGTATACGGCATGTTGTTGAATCAGTGAATTCGTGTGTCCACCACAAAAAAGGATCCCAATTGACTTTACATTGGCATTGTTTCTGTGGTACCGGCACATAATTTCAACCCATTACGTGCTGCCACCACGGAATGTGGTGTTAAGAGGTCGTGGTCATTTCACGTATTTCTGTGAGATCAGGTTGGAACGGCAGGTACGCTCTAAGGACGCAGGCCGTAGTATGTAGTGTTACCAAAGTTTTTTGTGATTTTCAATTTAAAACCTTGGTGGAGCAGGCCTCACTTCAGTCACTCCACAGCCTCTCTGCAGTATGTTGGTCTCACAGGAGCCAGGCTGCAGAATCTGAAGACTGACAATGAGTTTAACTGCTTTTCTAAACCAGGAATACAACAAGGCATAGATCAAGGGGTTAAGACATGAGTTGAAACAGAACAGATAAAGCACAAATGATGCAGATGAAGAACTGACCAAGGCTTCACCTGCAAGAGTGACACAGTAATATGGGCAGAAACACATTAGAAACACAACTACAAGAACACCAAGAGTCCTGGCTGCTTTCAGCTCAGATTTCTTTGTTCTTTGATTCACTGAAAGCTGGAGAGTGACAGCTGTAATGTGAGAGCGCATGGCACGAGCCTGAGACACAGCCACAACAAATATTCTCATGTACAGAACCACAATGACAGAAATGGGAACAATAAAGGTTACAACAAGCTCAACAACTCCTGCAATGTGGTTAATGACAATCACACACTCTCCATGGCAGGAATTATACCTGCCAGGTTGAGTCAATTCATCCTTGAACAAGAGACTGCAGTAAGAAACAGCACAGAGCCAACACAGACACACACACAGTTTAACTCTTTTCACTGTGACTCTGGTGGTGTAATGCAGAGGGTCACAAATAGCCACATAGCGGTCGACTGATATGAGCACCATGTCTCCTATCGAAGAACACAGAATGATGACAGACACATAATAATAGAGCAAACACACGAGTTCACCAAGAAACCAGCAGGATGTTTTTTGGAAGACTTCTCCTGGTAGCACCAGGAGGCCCACGAGAAAGTCTGAGACAGCCAGAGAGAGGAGGAGGATGTTGGTGGGTGTGTGGAGCTGCCTGGAGAGAAAGAGCAAAAACATCATGAACTCAACAAGTCCTCAGATCTAAATAACAAAACAGCTGAAAAAAACATATAATGAAATGTTTTCTGATCTGACACATCTGCAGGTTCGATATGGTTAAATGTGGACATCTAGCTGCAGTCTGGTGTCAAAATCACAGTTAAGTTTGTGCAAAAGGGCAGAATACAAGTCAAATGTGTCTAAAATACATTTCCAAGGTGTAACATTATTCAGTACCAGCTCAAAGACAATTCTTCTAATCTACAGAAGCTGTTCAGATTTTTAGTTAATCTTTGCCTGAAGTGGGAGACTGAGATGATGACAAGGAGGTTAAGAGCCACAGTGAGCAGAGAGATGAAGTACAGCACAATGTTAAGGAGCACAAAGTTGGCCCAGTGAGAGGTGGGCTTTCTGCAGGAGGTGTTGAGCAGTTGTGGAAAGCAGAGCTCCTCCATCTTCAGAGAGCTGCAGCTCTGGCAGCTTCCTGAACAAATCTGAGTCATATAACCAAATGCCTTCTTACCTCTCCTGCTTTTTCTCTCGGTGTCTGTTGGACTCGGATGCCCCGCCTCCCTCACTCTGCACATCATCTTCATCACTTTAACTGAAACCCAGCTTTTCTCACCCATGTCCTCTATGTCAATCTCCTCCCTTGTTTTCTTTACCTTGTCCTGCGTCTTTGCTTAAATTACTGAAAAAGAGGCAGACAGTCAACAGGAGGTTATGGAACAGCCCTTACTGATTCAAACAGGCCACACAGCCTCTTTGTATGAACTGATTAACAATATGGAAAACTATTCATGTGCTACCTGTGATTTTAAAGAAGGCTTCTTTTAGAGCCGGCGTGAAGAAATGGACCAGAGTTCAGTGGGAGCAACAACAACCTCACAAATATAATGACACAATATTCTTGCTTAGATTTTCTGCAACACTGATTCAATAACAAAGATTACACCAGTAAAATAAAGATTTCGAATGATTTATTGCATATGATTGATTATGGGTTCAGAGGAAAGTGTGAAGGGGTGAGGATCGAGGGATTCGATCAAGGAAGGTTGTTGAATACACAGGATTGTGGCTATTTTTGATACTTACACCACTGTCTGTTCAAAACATATATTCTTGTGCTTTATTTGTTTATTTTTGTTCCTGCTCATACCAAACCAAGACTCAGACTGTGAACGCAACCATGACTTTTGTGTGCTCACTTTTTATTACTTTATTTATTCATTCATTTATGGAAACAAACAAAAAGAATCTGCTTCCCCGTCAGACCTGGCCAATCAGCACACATTTTCGGCCCATACCCAGTCCGACCTGTCAGGCTTTTAAGGACCCATCAGGCTCGGGTTGAGATTGAGAACTCCAACACAAAATGCACTGCTTGAATGACTCAGTAAACCGCAAACTTGTATTACTGATCAGCGATATCATAGGCCCATTATTTTTAAAGGCTTTAATGCATGAACAAAATTACATATTATTATATGCAGGGATATTTTTTTATTATTCAGCCTATGCTTATTCATTAAAAATATGTATACAGCCTATTTAGATCCGGGACTAATCATAAAACATTCAGGGTGGAAACTTGGACACCACCAAACAACACAATAACTAAGAGAGTAAAGGAAACAGATCTGGTGAGCCATAGAATATGATATATAGGTACTAATTTTCCAGACACCAAATTAATGCAGCACAAGGCTGCGGAGGAATCAGGGACATTTGCTATTTTCCCTTCAAAGAATAACAGATTGTTAGTCAGTGGCATTTCTGTGACATCATATTGAGCATATAAAGCCTCAGTGCCTGAAAATCAATAATTTGTTATAAATAATATAAATCCTATTCGTGATGACTGGTGTAATTAATATTTTATTGAACATTTTTGCTTTTTTTGTAACATAAACAGTGTCACAGAGTGTTAATAAATCAAATATATGTACAAACACAAGAGGGAGGTCAGGGTGATGGATGAGTCAGACAAACACAGGATTTTCAACCAAGAGACCACTGTATATGTCCTATGTGACAGTAAAAGTCCACTTTGACATAATTAAATGCAGCGTACTTACATCTTTTGAGTAGTTACATCACGTTACATGAAGTACTCACATCACTTTACTACATACTTACATCCCTTACGCAATAAGTCTTGATATTTAAACAAAAACACAATCTTTTTCTAAACCTAAACAAATAGTTTTGTGATTTCATGTAATTTCAACACAATAGGTGCCACCGGTATGTAATGCGAGAGGTTGTCATCATTTCAAATGTTTCTGTGAAATCTTTGCATCAGTAATTGTGGCAAGAACATAAAATTAACATATCTGTTTTTGTACATAGGAGTATAGATGAGTCTTAAGTCACCAACTGCAGCACCAGGCCCCCGAAGAGGGGCGGCTCTGAGGTTTTCTTCCATCTCAGTATTGTTTTGACTTTCCTTTCTTGTAAAATGAAGCAGCAGAGGGAAAGATACACAAGTTATATAATGAAACAGGTGAGAACAAACAAGGTATTTTGTCAAAACTTGTCATATTTATATTCTTTTTTGCAATCCTTACATGAAACTGACACTGAGTAGAGCAATGCACAATTTTCTCATATACTGCTTATATACTGTATGCAGAGACTTTAATTTTTGTGATTTTCAGTTCAAAACCTTGGTGGAGCAGGCCTCATTTCAGTCACTCCACAACCTCTCTACAGTATGTTGGTCTCACAGGAGCCAGGCTGCAGAATCTGAAGACTGACAATGAGTTTAACTGCTTTTCTAAACCAGGAATAAAACAAGGCATAGATCAAGGGGTTAAGATATGAGTTAAAACAGAACAGATAAAGCACAAATGATGCAAATGAAGAACTGACCAAGACTTCACCTGCAAGAGTGACACAGTAATATGGGCAGAAACATATTAGAAACACAACTACAAGAACACCAAGAGTCCTGGCTGCTTTCAGCTCAGATTTCTTTGTTTTTTGATTCACTGAAAGCTGGAGAGTGACAACTGTAATGTGAGAGCGCATGGCACGAGCCTGAGACACAGCCACAACAAATACTCTCATGTACAGAACGACAATGACAGAAATGGGAACAATAAAGGTTACAACAAGGTCAACAACTCCTGTAAGGTGGTTAATGACAATCACACACTCTCCATGGCAGGAATTATACCTGCCTGGTTGAGTCAGGTCATTCTTGAACAAGAGACTGCAGTAAGAAACAGCACAGAGCCAACACAGACACACACACAGTTTAACTCTTTTCACAGTGACTCTGGTGGTGTAATGCAGAGGGTCACAAATAGCCACATAGCGGTCGACTGATATGAGCACCATGTCTCCTATCGAAGAAGACACAATGATGACGCACACATAATAATAGAGGAAACACACGAGGTCACCAAGAAACCAGCAGGATGTTTTTCGGAAGATTTCTCCTGGTATCACCAGGAGGCCCACGAGAAAGTCTGAGACAGCCAGAGAGAGGAGGAGGATGTTGGTGGGTGTGTGGAGCTGCCTGGAGAGAAAGAGCAAAAACTCATAAACCCAACAAGTCCTCAGATCTAAATAACAAAACAGATAAAAAAAAAAAGTGTAAAAAAAAAAAAAAAAAAAAGGTCTATAGTGGAATGTTTTCTGATCAGCAAAATCTGTAGTTATAATTAACAGTCAGCAAGACAAAGTACAAGTCCAAAGTGCAACAGTATTCAGAAACAACTCAAAGACATTTTTAAGTTAATCTTTGCCTGAAGTGGGAGACTGAGATGATGACAAGGAGGTTAAGAGCCACAGTGAGCAGAGAGATGAAGTACAGCACAATGTTAAGGAGCACAAAGTTGGCCCAGTGAGAGGTGGGCTTTCTGCAGGAGGTGTTGAGCAGTTGTGGAAAGCAGAGCTCCTCCATCTTCAGAGAGCTGCAGCTCTGGCAGCTTCCTGAACAAATCTGACTCATATAACCAAATGCCTTCTTACCTCTCCACCTTTTTCTCTCGGTCTCTGTTGGACTCGGATGCCCCGCCTCCCTCACTCTGCACATCATCTTCATCACTTTAACTGAAACCCAGCTTTTCTCACCCATGTCCTCTATGTCAATCTCCTCCCTTGTTTTCTTTACCTTGTCCTGCTTCTTTGCTTAAATTACTGAAAAAGAGGCAGACAGTCAACAGGAGGTTATGGAACAGTCCTTACTGATTCAAACAGGCCACACAGCCTCTTTGTACGAACTGATTAACAATATGGAAAACTATTCATGTGCTACCTGTGATTTTAAAGAAGGCTTCTTTTTAGAGCCGGCGTGAAGAAATGGACCAGAGTTCAGTGGGAGCAACAACAACCTCACAAATATAATGACACAATATTCTTGCTTAGATTTTCTGCAACACCGATTCAATAACAAAGATTACACCAGTAAAATAAAGATTTCGAATGATTTATTGCATATGATTGATTATGGGTTCGTAGGAAAGTGTGAAGGGGTGAGGATCGAGGGATTCGATCAAGGAAGGTTGTTGAATACACAGGATTGTGGCTATTTTTGACACTTACACCACTGTCTGTTCAAAACATATATTCTTGTGCTTTATTTGTTTATTTTTGTTCCTGCTCATACCAAACCAAGACTCAGACTGTGAACGCAACCATGACTTTTGTGTGCTCACTTTTTATTACTTTATTTATTCATTCATTTATAGAAACAAACAAAAAAAATCTGCTTCCCCGTCAGACCTGGCCAATCAGCACACATTTTCGGCTCATACCCAGTCCGACCTGTCGGGCTTTTAAGGACCCATCAGGCTCAGGTTGAGATTGAGAACTCCAACACAAAATGCACTGCTTGAATGACACAGTAAACCCCAAACTTGTATTACTGATCAGCGATATCATAGGTGTATAATTTTTTTGAAGGCTTTAATGCATGAACAAAATTACATATTAGTATATGCAGGGATATTTTTTATTATTCGGCCTATGCTTATTTATTAAAAATATGTATATAGCCTATTTAGATCCGGGGCTAATCATAAAACATTCAGGGCTGAAACTTGGACACCACCAAACAACACAATGATTAAGAGAGTAAAGGAAACAGATCTGGTGAGCCATAGAATATGATATAGGTACTAATTTTCCAGACACTAAATTAATGCAGCACAAGGCTGCGGAGGAATCAGGGACATTTGCTATTTTCCCTTCAAAGAATAACAGATTGTTAGTCAGTGGCATTTCTGTGACATCATATTGAGCATATAAAGCCTCGATGCCTGAAAATCAATAATTTGTTATAAATAATATAAATCCTATTCGTGATGACTGGTGTAATTAATTTTATTGAACATTTTTGCTTTTTTTGTAACTAAACAGTGTCACAGAGTGTTAATAAATCAAATATATGTACAAACACAAGAGGGAGGTCAGGGTGATGGATGAGTCAGACAAACACAGGATTTTCAACCAAGAGACCACTGTATATGTCCTATGTGACAGTAAAAGTCCACTTTGACATAATTAAATGCAGCGTACTTACATCTTTTGAGTAGTTACATCACGTTACATGAAGTACTCACATCACTTTACTACATACTTACATCCCTTACGCAATAAGTCTTGATATTTAAACAAAAAACACAATCTTTTTCTAAACCTAAACAAATAGTTTTGTAATTTCATGTACTTTCAACACAATAGGTGCCACCGGTATGTAATGCGAGAGGTTGTCATCATTTCAAATGTTTCTATGTGATCATTGCATCAGTAATTGTGGCAAGAACATAAAATGAACATATCTGTTTTTGTACATAGGAGTATAGATGAGTCTTAAGTCACCAACTGCAGCACCAGGCCCCCGAAGAGGGGCGGCTCTGAGGTTTTCTTCCATCTTAGTATTGTTTTGACTTTCCTTTCTTGTAAAATGAAGCAGCGGAAGGAAAGATACACAAGTTATATAATGAAACAGGTGAGAACAAAAAAAGCATTTTGTCAAAATTTGTCGTTATTAAATTTTTTATTTTTTTTTACCAAAATACTGCAATAAGTTGCAATCCTTACATGAAACTGACCCCAAGTAGAGCAAGGCACAATTTCCTCATTGGGTGCGGTTACACGATGGCCTCTCATTCAGAATGAAATAAATCTGAATGAAATAATTTGGAATTAAAGTCTTTCCAGGTAGTTTACGTGGGAAGTATTCATTCCAAATGAGGGTTTACAATCACCTTTATTTGAGTCTGCACAAGGTTTGGGGCAGGGAAGGTTTCTGATTGTATAGGGGGCAGGGCGGATGTTACGTGTTTGCGTTTACTGGAAGAAAACACTGTAGTCTTCGTTCCGGATAACAAGATGCTTGATGACGCCGTTCTTAGTGCCTTCTTCGGGCTTGTTTTGCTTATATTCTTGAAGCAGCAGTACGACAACAACCTTGTGCTGCTAATGCTTCGTCTGTTGAGGAGGAAAAGGGAGGTAGAAGGTCGAAGAAGGAGAGAGAAGACCGTGCTTTGGCGAATGAAAACCGGTCAGTGCAATCAGGTCAGTGCTCTTTCTCAGCCCGTTGCTATGCACGCTATATACGTCATCACGCCAGAAGGGCAAGGAAACGAGCATGCGCAGAAAGACTGGAATGAACTTAAAGAGGAATGAGTGTATACAAGTGTGAGAAATTTTTTCGTTCGGAATTAGAAACAGAATATTCTGAGGTTACGAGTAGGTCGCAAAGTCAAGTTAGTGTAGTACACACTTTACATGGCGGCCACCGGTATCATCTGCAGCAAGAGCTAACATTGTCTCCTGCGAGTATCTCGGAGTCTAAACTGAACAGTTTATAACAGAAGGAACAAAACTGAACTTGAATAAGACAACCAGTGGAACTCGGTTATTTTTTGTCAGGGGCACTTTGATTTGTCTTTGTATTATTATCTGGTAATATTGTTACCTTGAAGCATTGAACTACCTGTATTTAAAGGGTTAACATCTGAGTGCCAAGCTACAGACTAAGGAGGGGAGAACAGTGCAAACTTCATAATCCAGCCCGGATCCCTAGTGTTAGTCTGTACTTCCAGGGAAAGTAGTCTCTACTTACACACTAATTACATTACTGTACTTACAGAGTATGGATGAGAGAATAGCACCTGTCATGTAGTTTCTGTGTAATTAAATAATAAAAACATTTTATAACTCTCAGAATGACTCACTATTGTGCATTTAAAAATGTATGTATATTTTTACATTACTGTATTGTTTGTGTTTCGTCCTGCTATGACAATACAAGACTTCCACAGATGTGCCTCTGAGAGAGGTAAGTTTGCTTTGAATACCAGCCGGCCTGTTATGAACCAATTTCCATAATATGTACCCATTTCTCAACATAGTCTTATTCCAAATCATACAGTTAAGGAGGCTATAAGACAAAACATAATAAATCCCTGGAATATGAGTGAAGCTTGCCTGCTGACACTTACAAAAAAATGACTGTCACAACTGCCATGAGCAAAGAGCAAAAGCATTTGTTTATATTGTATAGTAGACTATTTCATTCAATATTTAAAAAAAAATGATTTGGAAGTTACACCTTAAGTTGCGCAAATTACACAGTAAGTGGCCACGAGTTATGCTGTAAGACTGGAAGAAAGTAGGTGGGATGTGACCAGGAGTTACAATGGAAGTCTGGGCAAAGTAAGCTAGGACGTATGTGAATGGGTGGTAAGCTCTAAGAAGCAGACTAGTTATACTGTAAGACACGGAGAAATACGTGCAGGAAGTGAGCGGGAGTTACACTGTATGTCTGTGGAAGTTGGGGTAAAGTAGTTGGTAAGTGAACGGGAGGTACACACTAAGGACGCGGGCCGTATTATGTAGTGTTACCAAAGTTTTTTGTGATTGCAATGCACAATTTTCTCATATACTGCTTATATACTGTATACAGAGATTTTACTTCAATTTTTGTGATTTTCAATTCAAAACCTTGGTGGAGCAGGCCTCATTTCAGTCACTCCACAGCCTCTCTACAGTATGCTGGTCTCACAGGAGCCAGGCTGCAGAATCTGAAGACTGACAATGAGTTTAACTGCTTTTCTAAACCAGGAATAAAACAAGGCATAGATCAAGGGGTTCAGACATGAGTTGAAATAGAACAGATAAAACACAAAGGATGCAGATGAAGAACTGACCAAGGCATCACCTGCAAGAGTGACACAGTAAGATGGGCAGAAACATATTAGACACACAACTACAAGAACACCAAGAGTCCTGGCTGCTTTCAGCTCAGATTTCTTTGTTTTTTGATTCACTGAAAGCTGGAGAGTGACAGCTGTAATGTGAGAGCGCATGGCACGAGCCTGAGACACAGCCACAACAAATACTCTCATGTACAGAACCACAATGACAGAAATGGGAACAATAAAGGTTACAACAAGGTCAACAAATCCTGCAGTGTTGTTAATGACAATCACACACTCTCCATGGCAGGAATTATACCTGTCTGGTTGAGTCAGGTCATCCTTTACAGGAGACTGTAGTTAGAAACAGCACAGAGCCAACACAGACACACACACAGTTTAACTCTTTTCACAGTGACTCTGGTGGTGTAATGCAGAGGGTCACAAATAGCCACATAGCGGTCGACTGATATGAGCACCATGTCTCCTATCGAAGAAGACGTAATGATGAAGGACACATAATAATGGAGCAAACCACATGAGGTCACCAAGAAACCAGCAGTATGTTTTTCGGAAGATTTCTCCTGGTAGCACCAGGAGGCCCACGAGAAAGTCTGAGACAGCCAGAGAGAGGAGGAGGATGTTGGTGGGTGTGTAGAGCTGCCTGGAGAGAAAGAGCAAAAACATCATGAACTCAACAAGTCCTCAGATCTAAATGACTAAAACAGATAAAACAAGTGCAAAAAAAAGGTCTATAATGGAATGTTTTCTGATCAGCAACATCTGTCGTTATAATTAACAGTCAGCAAGACAAAGTACAAGTCAAAGGTGCAACATTATTCAGAAACAACTCAAAGACATTTTTAAGTTAATCTTTGCCTGAAGTGGGAGACTGAGATCATGACAAGGAGGTTAAGAGCCACATTGAAAACATGAACTCAACAAGTCCCCAAATCTAAATGACTAAAACAGTTGTAAAAAAAAAACCCATAATGAAATGTTTTCTGATCTGACACATCTGCAGTTTCAATATGGTTAAATGTGGACATCTAACTGCAGTCTGGTGTCAAAATCACAGTTAAGTTTGTGCAAAAGGGCAGAATACAAGTCAAATGTGGCTTAAATACATTTCCAAGGTGCAACATTATTCAGTACCAGCTCAAAGACAGTTCTTCTAATTTAAAGTTGCTGTTCACATCAGTAAGTTAAGTTAATCTTTGCCTGAAGTGGGAGACTGAGATGATGACAAGGAGGTTAAGAGCCACAGTGAGCAGAGACATGAAGTACAGCACAATGTTAAGGAGCACAAAGTTGGCCCAGTGAGAGGTGGGCTTTCTGCAGGAGGTGTTGAGCAGTTGTGGAAAGCAGAGTTCCTCCATCTTCAGAGAGCTGCAGCTCTGGAAGCTTCCTGCACAAATCTGAGTCATATAACCAAATGTCTTCTTACCTCTCCACCTTTTTCTCTCGGTCTCTGTTGGACACTGATGCCCCGCCTCCCTCACTCTGCACATCATCTTCATCACTTTTACTGGACCCCAGTGTTTCTGCTCTATGTCAATCTCCACTCTTGTTTTCTTTACCATGTCTTACCTCTTTGCCCTGTTTTAAGTCACCTAAGCAGACCGTCAACAGGAAGTTATGGAACAGCCCTTACTGATTTCAAAGAGGCCACACAGTACAGGTGCCAGTGCAGAGGGCTCAAGGAAAAATATTAATATTGTTGTCCAGCGAAAGAGACGAGCCTAGCTCAACTTTCGTGACGACACAATGCGGAAGCGCACATTCCTGATGGACTGCACTGTAATGTGACAGGCTGTTCTCATGCACTGTTTGTACCAACTCATGAATAATATTATAAACCATTCATGTGCTACCCGTGATTGGTGGTCCGTTTCTCCTGTTGATCACCGCTCTCAACATCACGCCCCCTCTTCATGACCTGGCTGTGTGCAGTTCAGCCCTTGCCCTGTAACCTGTTCTCCAGCAAGACACTGCTCAGCTGCTGCAATGGTCCCCGGCTACGTCCATCCATCCCCGGCCGGTGAACGGGGTGCACACTGTGGACACTGAGCAGAGCAGAGCCAAGCCTAAATCACTGTGGCCGCTTATTCCCCCTACCACACACTGATTGTTAGTGATTCCATAATTAGGAATGTGCACTTCCACAATGCAGTTACCAGCACCACAGTCTGTGACTTCCACAAAAAGCTCCAAGGTTCACTCCCGTCGTCCATTAGAAGAGTTATAGTCCATGTGGGAACCAATGACACAGCTTTTCAACAGTCCGAGCTGACCAAATCTGATTTTAAACATCTCTTTATTTTTATAAAGCAATATGGAAAGTCGGTGTTTATCTCAGGTCCCATTCCCACATTAGGTCGCGGTTCTGGTTGGTTTACTAGAATCCTTAGTCTTCAAACCTGGTTGCTGTCCACATGTAGAGCACACAATGTGGAGTTTATTGATTATCATTACATAAAATGCACCGCTGTCCCACCTCCTGTCGCTATGTGTAAGTTGGCCCTTTTAAAAGTTCAGCTGAAGCACATAGTGGAGGCTGCAGGTCCCAGTTTTCACAACACAGAAGTGGTGGCTGCTCTTCTTGGCATCAAGTCATGTCGTCACACCAGAGACATTTTAAATGCCTGGACCAAAATCCTAACGAGTGATGAAGTGGACATGTTAAGGGACTACTTTAATGGAACAGAGTTTCCTGATGGGGGGGGACCCTTTTCCAGAGCTGGTTCTCAGAATAGACCAAACTGGACTGAGGGGACAGGTACTGGTCACTGAGAGTGCTGCAGACCTGTACATGTTGAATGGAAAAACTCTGTACAAATACTGTGTGAAGGCCATAAATAAGAGAAAGTTGAGTGGGAGAAAGGATGCTGTGTGGAGAGAGAGGCTAAATGTACAAGATGAGTGTAAACCGGTGTGGAGGGTGTTTTATAAAGCTCCTTTAAACAAGAGGTCCACTGATCTGCAGTGGTGAATTCTTCAGGGAGCACTGGCCGTAATCCCGGTGTCAGAACTGTAAATTGTTTTCACTGTGTGTAACAAGTGTAGCTTATTTGTTGCGTTGGAGGCGAGGCTTAGTGAATTAGAAGCGCGGCTCCACACCATGGAAAATCACTCAGTAGCTGCGGTAGTTAGCCAGTCCCCTGTAGCCGGTGCGGAGCCACATAGCACAGCCTTAGCTCCTGCTAGCGGTCCTCCGGTAACTCCCGTTCAGCCGGGACGTTGGATAAGTGTGCGCCAGAAGCATAGCTCCGAGCCGAAGCCCACGGCTCACCACCAGCCCGTTCACGTCTCCAACCGCTTTTCCCCACTCAGCGACACACCCGCTGACGATAAAACTCTGGTTATTGGCAGCTCTATTTTGCGGAACGTGAAGTGAAGTGAAGACAGCAGCGGCCATAGTCAAATGTATCCCTGGGGCCAGAGCGGGCGACATTGAGTCAAATTTAAAACTGCTGGCTAAAGCTAAACGTAGATTCAGTAAGATTGTTATTCACGTCGGTGTTAATGACACCTGGTTACGCCAATCGGAAGTCACTAAAATTAATATTGCCTCGGTGTGTGAATATGCAAAAACGATGTCGGACTCTGTAGTTTTCTCTGGACCCTCCCTAATCTGACCTCTGATGACATGTTTAGCCGCATGTCATCATTTAATCGCTGGCTGTCCAGGTGGTGTCCAGCAAACGATGTGGGTTTCGTTAATAATTGGCAAACTTTCTGGGGAAAACCTGGTCTCATTAGGAGAGACGGCATTCATCCCACTTTGGATGGAGCTGCTCTCATTTCTAGGAACCTGGAAAATTTTATTAGCAAATTAAATCCCTGACAACCCAGAGTTGAGACCAGGACAGAGAGTCGCAGTCCTATACGCCTCTCTGAGCTTCTAGTTCACTTACCCAGCCATAGTTTCCATAGTTTTATACCAACGGTGTCTGTCCCCCGACCACCTAACTTATTTAAATCTAAAATTAAACAAAGAGGAATTGTGCAAAACAACCTCATAAAAATTAAAACCTCTTCTGTGACAGAAAGACAAAACAGGAGAATTAAATGCAGACTGTTAAATATCAGGTCTCTTTCGTCTAAAGCAGTGTTAGTAAACGAATTAATATCAGATAATCATATTGATTTACTCAGTCTCACTGAAACCTGGCTGTGTCAAGATGAATATGTCAGTCTAAATGAATCCACTCCTCCCAGTCATAATAATACCCACATTCCTCGAGGCAGCGGCCGAGGGGGGGAGTTGCAGCCATTTTTAACTCTAGTCTGTTAATCAGCCCTAAACCAAAACTAGATTATAATTCTTTTGAAAGCCTCGTTCTTAGTCTTTTACATCTGACCTGGAAAACCTCGCAGCCACTTTTATTTGTTATAGTGTACCGTGCTCCTGGCCCGTATTCTGAATTTCTATCTGAATTCTCAGAGTTGTTATCCAGTCTAGTTCTTAAATCAGATAAAGTTATTATTGTAGGCGATTTTAACATTCATGTCGACGTTGTTATTGACTCCCTGGCTACCGCGTTTATCGCATTATTAGACTCCATTGGCTTCAGTCAGGGTGCACATGAACCCACTCACTGTTTTAACCATACCCTCGATTTAGTTCTGACGTATGGAATTGAAATTGATAACCTAACAGTCTTTCCACAGAATCCCTCGCTATCGGATCATTATTTGATTACTTTTGATTTCTTTTTACTCGATTACACACCACTCAGCAACAGTTACTGTACCAGATGTTTATCAGATAGTGCTGTCGCAAAATTTAAGAAAATGATTACTCCGTCGTTAAATTCAATACCAAGTCCTTCAGTAACAGAGGTTTCCCGCACCGACTTTAACCCTCTCCCGAATTGATCAATTTGTTGATAGCGCCGTAAGCTCGCTGTGAACAACAATCGACTCTGTAGCTCCTTTTAAAAAGAAGTTAACAAAACAAAGAAAGTTCGCTCCTTGGTATAACTCTCAAACCCGTAAATTAAAACAAATATCACGAAAGTTTGACACTGTTGACCATGAAATTCTGCTACAGAGACTGGAACACTTAATTGGCCTAAAAGGTTCTGCACTAAGCTGGTTTAAATCTTATTTATCTGATCGTTTTCAATTTGTTGACGTTCATAATGAATCATCCGTACGTACTAAAGTTTGTTTTGGAGTTCCGCAAGGTTCTGTGCTTGGACCAGTCCTATTTATTCTATATATGCTTCCTTTAGGCAACATCATTAGAAATCACTCTATAATTTACCATTGTTATGCGGATGATACACAGCTGTATTTATCGATGAAGCCAGAAAGTGATCAATTAACTAAACTTGATAATTGTCTTAAAGACATAAAAACCTGGATGAGCACCAATTTCCTGATGTTAAATTCAGACAAAACTGAAGTTATTGTTCTTGGCCCCAAACAACTCAGAGACTCTTTATCTGATGACATAGTTTCTCTCGATGGCATTGCTCTGGCCTCTAGCACTACCGTAAGAAACCTCGGAGTAACATTTGATCAAGATTTGTCTTTTAATTCTCATTTAAAACAAACCTCACAGACTGCATTTTTTCATCTGCATAATATTGCAATAATTAGGCCTATCCTGACCCAAAAAGATGCAGAAAAATTGGTCCACGCTTTTGTTACCTCAAGGCTGGATTACTGTAACTCTCTATTATCAGGTAGCTCTAGTAAATCATTAAAAACTCTCCAGCTAATTCAGAATGCAGCAGCACGTGTACTAACAGGAACTAAGAAACGAGATCATATTTCTCCTGTTTTAGCTTCTCTGCACTGGCTCCCTGTAAAATCCAGAATTGAATTTAAAATCCTACAGTTAACTTATAAAGCTCTAAATGGTCAAGCTCCGCCATATCTTAGAGAGCTCATAGTGCCATATTATCCCACCAGAACTCTGCGCTCTGAGAACGCAGGGTTACTCGTGGTCCCTAAAGTCTCCAAAAGTAGATCAGGAGCCAGAGCCTTCAGCTATCAGGCTCCTCTCCTGTGGAATCATCTTCCTGTTATGGTCCGGGAGGCAGACACCGTCTCCACATTTAAGGCTAGACTTAAGACTTTCCTCTTTGATAAAGCTTATAGTTAGGGCTGGCTCAGGCTTGCCCTGTACCAGCCGCTAGTTAGGCTGACTTAGGCCTAGACTGCCGGAGGTCTCTGCACCTATAATGCACCGGGCACCTTCTCTCTCTCTCTCTCTCTCTCTCTCTCTCTCTCTCTCTCTCTGTATTACTGTATCTTGTTTACTCGGCCATTCTGGATGTCACTAACTGTGTGTGACATGTGTGGTTGTGCTGCTGCCGTGGTCCTGCCAGATGCCTCCTGCTGCTGCTGCCATCATTAGTCATTAGTCATACTTCTACTGTTATTATACACATATGATTATTATCATACATGTATACTGCCTGATACTAATATATACTTTCAACATATTGTACCACAGTAGCCAGAACTATAACGACAATATTATTACTTTCATGAATGTTGTTGTAAGCTGCTGTCATTACCGAGGATGTCATACAGATTACTGTATTGTGTCATACAGATTACTGTTAATTTGTTATGCTGATCTGTTCTGTACGACATCTATTGCACGTCTGTCCGTCCTGGAAGAGGGATCCCTCCTCAGTTGCTCTTCCTGAGGTTTCTACCATTTTTTTTCCCCTGGTAAAGGGTTTTTTTGGGGGAGTTTTTCCTTATCCGCTGTGAGGGTCTAAAGGACAGAGGGATGTTGTATGCTGTAAAGCCCTGTGAGGCAAATTGTATTTGTGATATTGGGCTTTATAAATAAAATTGATTGATTGATTGACTGTTATTGGGAATGTCTCAGACTCAAAGTGTTGTTTGACTTGTTAGAATTTATTTTTATGAAATGTGATGTAATCTGGTCTGGAACAGCTTTTATTTTTGGTGCAGGTTATGAAAGAGAGAGTGCACAAAAGTGGCAGTTGTTAAATTTTGTGGTGGGACAGGCCAAACTGTCCATCTATAAGACAAGGAAAAATCAGATAGAGAATGTTTTGGGTGAAGGGCTGCGGTCAATGTTTGTTTCCTTGGTGAAGATCAGAATCAGAGTTGATTTTAAATTTTATTCACTTGTGAAAAATGTTGAGGAGTTTGTGGCTCAGTGGTGCTTCACAGATGCTCTGTGTAGTGTGGATGAAGGGGCACTGGTTTTTAATCACTCTCTAGAATGATCTGAGAGGTTTGGTGTTTGTCCTGTGTTTTTTGCTCTGCTACATCTGTTTTAAGATGGTTGTGTCATGTTGACTTTGATTTGATTTTTTTATTGATATAAATAAAGATGGATTAAAAATTAAAATCTCTCTCTCTCTCTCTCACTCACAAACACACACACACACACACACACACACACACACACACACACACACACACACACACACACACACACACACACACACACACACACACACTCTTGCTTGTATGAAGTTAGTTTGTTAGAATTTGTGTGTTTTGCTGTTTTGCTTCCTTTATGAATAAATATATTTGGAGCCATACCTGCTGCCTCTTTAATATTGCACAAGAGTGAATGAGTAGTCAACCTCTGCTATGTCAAGAACTCTGAAATCCTTCAGGCTTTACTATTAATTTTTGTTATGGTTATTAACTTATTAATCAAAGTTCCCAATTGAAAGCTTAGTGAACTTTATGAGACTGATATCTTTATCTGGCGATCATTTTTTCCTTTTCTGGAATGGTGCCCGAAGAGGTGATTTATGTAAATTAAGTCACATGATTTAACATGATTGATAATTAGAGTTAGTGATTATTTCCAGTGGCAATTTTTATACCTTAATTGGAGATCTATTGCAAGGTCAGGCCCATGTAAAGGCTAAGTCCCAAAAAATGGTGCTGCCTCGATGAGGCATAGATCAACACATTAGGTGTCCCCGTGTGATGCATAGATTTGTTGTAGATTTCCGGATCACAAGTTTGAATCCTTAGATGAAACTGACACCGAGTAGAGCAATGCACAATTTTCTCATTGACTGCTTATATACTGTATACAGAGATTTTACTTTAATTTTTGTGATTTTCAATTCAAAACCTTGGTGGAGCAGGCCTCATTTCAGTCACTCCACAGCCTCTCTACAGTATGCTGGTCTCACAGGAGCCAGGCTGCAGAATCTGAAGACTGACAATGAGTTTAACTGCTTTTCTAAACCAGGAATAAAACAAGGCATAGATCAAGGGGTTAAGACATGAGTTGAAACAGAACAGATAAAGCACAAATGATGCAGATGAAGAACTGACCATGGCTTCACCTGCAAGAGCGACACAGTAATATGGGCAGACACATATTAGACACACAGCTACAAGAACACCAAGAGTCCTGGCTGCTTTCAGCTCAGATTTCTTTGTTTTTTGATTCACTGAAAGCTGGAGAGTGACAGCTGTAATGTGAGAGCGCATGGCACGAGCCTGAGACACAGCCACAACAAATACTCTCATGTACAGAACGACAATGACAGAAATGGGAACAATAAAGGTTACAACAAGGTCAACAACTCCTGTAAGGTGGTTCATGACAATCACACACTCTCCATGGCAGGAATTATACCTGCCTGGTTGAGTCAGTTCATCCTTTAACAAGAGACTGCAGTAAGAAACAGCACAGAGCCAACACAGACACACACACAGTTTAACTCTTTTCACAGTGACTCTGGTGGTGTAATGCAGAGGGTCACAAATAGCCACATAGCGGTCGACTGATATGAGCACCATGTCTCCTATCGAAGAAGACGTAATGATGAAGGGCACATAATAATAGAGCAAACACACGAGGTCACCAAGAAACCAGCAGGATGTTTTTTGGAAAACTTCTCCTGGTAGCACCAGGAGGCCCACGAGAAAATCTGAGACAGCCAGAGAGAGGAGGAGGATGTTGGTGGGTGTGTGGAGCTGCCTGGAGAGAAAGAGCAAAAACATCATGAACTCAACAAGTCCCCAAATCTAAATGACTAAAACAGTTGTAAAAAAAAAAAAAAACATATAATGAAATGTTTTCTGATCGACAACATCTGCAGTTTCAATATGTTTAAATGTGGACATCTAACTGCAGTCTGGTGCCAAAATCACAGTTAGGTTTGTGCAAAAGGGCAGAATACAAGTCAAATGTGTCTAAAATACATTTCCAAGGAGCAACATTATTCAGTACCAGCTCAAAGACAGTTCTTCTAATCTACAGAAGCTGTTCACATTTTAATCTTTGCCTGAAGTGGGAGACTGAGATGATGACAAGGAGGTTAAGAGCCACAGTGAGCAGAGAGATGAAGGACAGCACAATGTTAAGGAGCACAAAGTTGGCCCAGTGAGAGGTGGGCTTTCTGCAGGAGGTGTTGAGCAGTTGTGGAAAGCAGAGCTCCTCCATCTTCAGAGAGCTGCAGCTCTGGCAGCTTCCTGAACAAATCTGAGTCATATAACCAAATCACCTCTTATGTTTTTGAAATTCCTCTCCAGCTTTTTCTCTCGGTCTCTGTTGGACTCGGATGCCCCGCCTCCGTCACTCTGCACATCATCTTCATCACTTAAACTGAAACCCAGCTTTTCTCACCCATGTCCTCTATGTCAATCTCCACCCTTGTTTTCTTTACCTTGTCCTGCGTCTTTGTCTAAATTACTGAAAAAGAGGCAGACAGTCAACAGGAGGTTATGGAACAGCCCTTACTGATTCAAATAGGCCACACAGCCTCTTTGTATGAACTGATTAATAATATGGAAAACTTTTCATGTGCTACCTGTGATTTTAAAGAAGGCTTCTTTTAGAGCCGACATGAAGAAATGGACCAGAGTTCAGTGGGAGCAACAACAACTTCACAAATATAACGAGGCCTTTGCAGTTGCCTCCGACTGCCAGAGGTATATCCCCGAAACGCGATGCTTCGAGTCACCATCACCTTCTCATGTTCCTGTACTCAAGCCCTATCACTTCTGTTATGGCCCACACGTACAGACCTTGTCACTATCTGCCACTTACACCTTTGCTTAAGAACCACTAGACAGCGTGTGAGTTCAGAATTGTGGCCCATAGCTGTACCATAGCTGTATCTGGTAAAACAACAACAGTTTGATTTACATAATGGGGGTCAGAGCGTTGGCCTCCAAAATGTAATGAGTTCATGTGCCTGTCCTAGAGCATTAGCACACCGAATTTGGCGGACGCGGCGGTAGCGGCGGACGCGGCGGACGCGACGGCGGATGCGGCGGCGGCGGTGCACGCAAAACCATTACATCCCCGACGCTCCGCGTTTCGGGGATATAATGAGTTCATGTGCCTGTCCTAGAGCATGAGCACACCGAATTTGGGGCAAATCCGTCCACCTGTTCAGAAGTTATGGGCCAAACAACAATTCGTCCATCTTGAAAGTCGGCCATCTTGAAAGTGTTGGCCTCCAAAATGAAATGAGTTCATGTGCCTGTCCTAGAGCATGAGCACACCGAATTTGGTGGCAATCTGTCCACCCAATGAAAAGTTATGGGCCAAACAAAAATTCGGCCATCTTGAAAGTTGGCCATCTTGAAAGTCTTGGCCTCCAAAATCTAATCAGTTCATGTACCTATCCTAGAGCATTAGCACACTGAATTTGGGGCAAATCTGTCCACACGTTCAAAAGTTATCGCGTTAACACGAAATAACTTACGCGGCGGCGGACGCAGTAGTGGCAGTGCACGCAAAACCATTACATGCCTGACGCTCCGCGTTTTGGGGATATAATGACACAATATTCTTGCTTAGATTTTCTGCAACACTGATTCAATAACAAAGATTACACCAGTAAAATAAAGATTTCGAATGATTTATTGCATATGATTGATTATGGGTTCGGAGGAAAGTGTGAAGGGGTGAGGATCGAGGGATTCGATCAAGGGAGGTTGTTGAATACACAGGATTGTGGCTATTTTTGATACTTACACCACTGTCTGTTCAAAACATATATTCTTGTGCTTTATTTGTTTATTTTTGTTCCTGCTCATACCGAACCAAGACTCAGACTGTGAACGCAACTATGACTTTTGTGTACTCACTTTTTATTACTTTATTTATTCATTCATTTATAGAAACAAACAAAAAAAATCTGCTTCCCCGTCAGACCTGGCCAATCAGCACACATTTTCGGCCCATACCCAGTCCGACCTGTCGGGCTTTTAAGGACCCATCAGGCTCAGGTTGAGATTGAGAACTCCAACACAAAATGCACTGCTTGAATGACTCAGTAAACCCCAAACTTGTATTACTGATCAGCGATATCATAGGCCCATTATTTTTAAAGGCATTAATGCATGAACAAAATTACATATTATTATATGCAGGATTTTTTTTATTATTCAGCCGATGCTTATTTATTAAAAATATGTATATAGCCTATTTAGATCAGGGGCTAATCATAAAACATTCAGGGTGGAAACTTGGACACCACCAAACAACACAATAACTAAGAGAGTAAAGGAAACAGATCTGGTGAGCCATAGAATATGATAGGTACTAATTTTCCAGACACCAAATTAATGCAGCACAAGGCTGCGGAGGAATCAGGGACATTTGCTATTTTCCCTTCAGAGAATAACAGATTGTCAGTCAGTGGCATTTCTGTGACATCATATTGAGCATATAAAGCCTCAGTGCGTGAAAATTAAGAATTTGTTATAAGTAATACACTGAACAATAATATAAATGCAACACTTTTGTTTTTGCTCCCATTTTTCATGAGCTGAACTCAAAGATCTAAAACATTTTCTATATACACAAAAGACCATTTCACTCAAATATTGTTCACAAATCTGTCTAAATCTGTGTTAGTGAGCACTTCTCCTTTGCTGAGATAATCCATCCCACCTCACAGGTGTGGCATATCAAGATGCTGATTAGACAGCATGATTATTGCACAGGTTTGTCTTAGATTGGCCACAATAAAATGGTTGAATATGTTTAAATGTGGACATCTAACTGCAGTCTGGTGTCAAAATCAAAGTTAAGTTTGTGCAAAAGGGCAGAATACAAGTCAAATGTGTCTAAAATACATTTCCAAGGTGCAACATTATTCAGTACCAGCTCAAAGACAGTTCTTCTAATCTACAGAAGCTGTTCACATTTTAATCTTTGCCTGAAGTGGGAGACTGAGATGATGACAAGGAGGTTAAGAGCCACAGTGAGCAAGAGATGAAGTACAGCACAATGTTAAGGAGCACAAAGTTGGCCCAGTGAGAGGTGGGCTTTCTGCAGGAGGTGTTGAGCAGTTGTGGAAAGCAGAGCTCCTCCATCTTCAGAGAGCTGCAGCTCTGGCAGCTTCCTGAACAAATCTGAGTCATATAACCAAATCACCTCTTATGTTTTTGAAATTCCTCTCCTGCTTTTTCTCTCGGTCTCTGTTGGACACTGATGCCCCGCCTCCCTCACTCTGCACATCATCTTCATCACTTTCACTGGACCCCAGTGTTTCTGCTCTATGTCAATCTCCACTCTTGTTTTCTTTACCTTGTCTTACCTCTTTGCCCTGTTTTAAGTCACCTAAGCAGACCGTCAACAGGAAGTTATGGAACAGCCCTTACTGATTTCAAAGAGGCCACACAGTACAGGTGCCAGTGCAGAGGGCTCAAGGAAAAATATTAATATTGCTGTCCAGCGAAAGAGACGAGCCTAGCTCAACTTTTGTGACAACACAATGCGGAAGCGCACATTCCTGATGGACTGCACTGTAATGTGACAGGCTGTTCTCATGCACTGTTTGTACGAACTCATTAATAATATTATAAACCATTCATGTGCTACCCGTGATTTTATAGTAGATTTTAAAGCCAGCGTGAAGAAATGGAGCAGAGTTCTGAGAGAGCAACAACATCCTCACAAATAATATGACAGAATGTACTCGCTCAGATTTTCTGCATCACTGATAGTTACAGTGCAGAAAAAAGCCATGGTATATACAGTAGTTACTGTTATTGCACAGCTCCATTCGGTGGCATTACTGATATAACGTTAACATTACAGCTGTGACTACAGAGTGATGCTGCTGTTGTTGTTTCCCAACCAGGCTTGCTGCATAGCGTGAATACAGTGATGTAGCCAGCTTAATAGAGAGCCACTTTTGTGATATGTAAAACTTTTTAGACTCTTTCGACTTTCGAGTTACAGTCTTAGCCAGTAACATCTCATGCCACCTATCCAACCTTGCAGATTGACATCATTTCTCCACTGGATCAGCTGCTAAGAATAATATTCTGTGTCTCTCCCTCCACCCACTTACATCACTCTTCCCTCCAGTCCTAGAAAAAACATCTAGAGCACACGACCCCGGGTGGTTTTCTTCTCTATCCATCCCAGTCATTGTGAATCTTACACCACTCCCTGCGGGTGTCCGGCAGGCGTTACAGGGGGGCGAACATCTGTTAGCTACGCCCGTTGTCAGCTGCCTCTACCGTGGTCACTGATGGCGCGTCCTCACCAGTCAGGATGGCTCTCCTTAACTCCCGCTCCGTGTCCAATAATGACTTGTTCCTTAATGACTTGTTCACTAGCGAAGATATGGATTTTCTGTTTTTAACCGAAACATGGCAGCGGGTTTCTGAATATGTCCATCTTAATGATCTCTGCCCAGCAGACTGTAGTTACATCAGCTCACCACTTGCCACGGTATTCAAAGACTGTTTTGGTTGCCGGCTGATCAGCACTGACACTTTCCCCTCTTTTGAACTGCAAATGACAAAAGTTGGACGTATAAACCCCTTCTATTGTATTTTAATTTATCGTCCTCCAGGCCCCTCTGGTCCTTTTTTGTCTGAGTTTAATGCGTTTTTATCCTTTGTTATAAAACTAGATAAAGTTTTAATGTTTGGTGATTTTAACCTGCACATCGATGATGCTACTTCACAGACTGCCTCTAATTTTCTTGACATTACAGAGTCTTCTAATTTTAAGCAGCATGTGTCTGGCCCTACTCACAGAGCTGGTCATACCCTGGACTTAGTCTTTTCTTATGGTCTTTGTATTGATAGTATTGGCTTAGAGGACCTCCATTTTAGTGATCACAAATGTGTTTTATTTAATGTCTCTTTTGATCTGGATCTTTTGCCCAGTAAACATTTATCCCGCCACGGCATCATCAACCAGAGCACAGTGGAAAATTTCTCAGCCTTATTTAACCCTGACGTACTTTTTAACTGTAATGAGGTCGAGACTTTTTTTGAGTTATTTAATGAGCAGTGCTCAAATATACTTGACAGAGTGGCCCCCTTTAAATCCAGACTTGTGTCTACTGTTAAATCCTCTCCCTGGATTGATAATCACATTCGTAGTGTTAGGCGGGTCTGTAGGAAATATGAACGTCTATGGAAAGCAACCAAACTTGACATCCATCGACAACATCTTAAAGAACTCTTAATGCATTTTAATGAAATGGTGAGAGATGCTAGGTCTGCATACTTCGCCAAAATTATTGAATCTAGCAAGGGAAATTCTAGTGTCCTTTTTGACACCATCAACTCTATTGTATCTCCTGTTCTGCCACCTCCTCCTGTTTTCTCAGACACTGACTGTCATTCTTTTCTTAAGTATTTTGTTTATAAAATCAACACTGTCAGAGCAAGCATCTCCCCATCCTCCAATCATCTGCCTGTTGGTAACCCCAGCCCCACAATTTTGAACTCCTTCTCACCTATATCTATAGATGACCTCTCAAATTTGGTGTCAAAAATCAAGCCATCATCCACCCCTTTCAACATTCTACCTCCATCTCTGTTTCTTAAAGTCTTTAATTCCATTGGCCCATCTATCGTATCCATGATCAATCTCTGCCTGTCTGCAGGCTCAGTTCCTTCCCAGCTGAAACATGCTGTTGTGCAGCCATTGCTGAAAAAAACAAATCTTGACGCTTCCCTCCTAAAAAACTACAGGCCTGTCTCCAAGCTACCTCTTCTCTCCAAACTCCTGGAAAAAACTGTTGCTGGGCAGCTCTCTTCACTGATAGATTCACATATGTTGTATGACACCTTTCAGTCCAGTTTTCGGAAGCTGCACTCCACTGAAACAGCCTTGGTTAAAGTTACTAATGATATCTTGATGGTGGTGGATGATGGGAAATGCTCTTTCCTCGTTGTACTAGATCTCAGCTCAGCTTTTGATACAGTTGATCACAAGATCCTTTTGAGCAGGTTTTTACCATAATGGTATCTCTGGGTCTGCATTAGACTTTTTAAAATCATATCTGACTGATAGGAGTTTTTCTGTGTCTGTGGGTCAGTTCATGTCTGTCCCGGCACCTTTGTCATGTGGTGTCCCGCAGGGTTCTGTCCTCGGTCCTATGTTATTTGCCCTCTATATGTTGCCTCTGGGTCGCATTATTGACAGATTCAAAGGCATTTCCTATCATTTCTATGCAGATGACATTCAACTGTACTGTTCATTTTTACCTGAAGAGGTTCACAAGCTATCTAATCTACTTGATTGTCTGGAGGCCACAAAATTCTGGATGTCAGACAACTTCCTCCAACTTAATAATGAAAAGACAGAAACCCTCATTTTTGCCCCAGACAATGAAATCTCAAACGTGAAGTCTTGTATCAGGTCTTTAACCAATTGTGTCCAACGCAAACTTCGTAATTTAGGTGTCATTTTCGACCAAGCCATATCATTTGATAATCACGCCAGCCTACTCACCCGATCTTGTTTCTCACAACTTAGGAACATTGCCAAATTAAGGTCAGTTGTGTCCAAAGCTGAATTGGAAATGATCATTCATGCTTTTATTAGCTCTCGCTTAGACTATGCCAATGCACTTTTTACCTGTTTGAATAAATCCTCTCTGGCCCGTCTCCAAACTTTCCAAAATGCTGCTGCTCGGCTTTTAACCCGTAGCAATAAGAGGGCTCATATCACTCTAATCCTGTCCTCCTTGCACTGGCTTCCAGTAGAATTCCGAATCAACTTTAAAGTATTGCTCCTGACTTTTAAAGCCCTACATGGTCTCTGCATACATCACAGACCTCCTTCAACCTCACACTCCTTGTCGCACTCTAAAATCCTCGGATCAGTTCCTACTGTCAGTTCCACGTACTTGTCCCGTCACTCGTGGAGACCGAGCTTTCCAAGCGGTTGCTCCCAAACTTTGGAATGCCCTCCCCTTTTTGTTGCGATCCGCAGCGTCATGTGACACTTTTAAAAAACAACTCAAAACACTGCTCTTTAGCCAGGCCTTTGGTTAACCAACTCCTTTTACCCCATCATTCTCTAACTATTTTTCTTTTATCTAATGTTTTATTTACATTTTGCACTCTGCAGACACCTTGTCTTTTGCCTTGCTTTGTTTTGTGCTTCGTTTTTAATGTTGTGTTATATCGTTGTACTTGCTTTGTCTACTGGAAAGCGCTTTGTGATCTAGTATCTGTGAAAGGTGCTATATAAATAAACTTTACTTACTTGTTTACTTTTGGGAATGCGTGTTTGTTCAGTGTTTGTGCACTTTAATACACAGGTGTTTCAAAATGTTCCTTCTGTTGTAATGAAAATATTTCAGCAAAGTTACCAGAGAGAAAAATGCTCCCTCAGTCCCCAGCAGGAGGATTGTCTGTCTTTGACACTTGCACAACTTTACAAAGCCTACCTACATATAAGTAGGTTGCTAAATCAGTGTGTTAAAATGAATATTTTGTCTTTAATAATATAAACTTGTTCATGATAACTGGTGATGCATTGATGTGACGGCCTCTCTGCTTGGTTCCTCTGCTTGTCTTGTGTTTTCTGATTACCCAGCATCAACCTTGATTGAGTGCAATCAGTGGCATGGGACACACCTGGGCACGGTGTGCTCCATGCATATATAAGGCCTCATTTACCCTGCAAGTGATGCGTTCGCGTAGCGCTCGCATCACTTGCTCGGTCACTGTTTACTCATGTTTTCATTTCGGCAAGCATGTTAACAAGTTAGAGCATTCACACCGCGTCCCTTCTATTCTGATTGTATTTTCTGATCTTTGCTGAGCAATGGTTTTGTGTGAAATAAATCAAAGGCCTGTCCTACATGGATGCCTGTCCCAAATATAGGCTCCCAAACCGACAGTAACTTTACAACAGTAGCTTTCGTCATTGTCCACTCCGGCTGCAACACACATGACATACTGTACAAGCAACACTTTGCTGCCGTAGCTGTTTTTGTGTTTTCCCAGTCTCATCTGACCTCATCACAAGCCATTCCTTCACTCACCTCACCATCTGGATGTGACAGCTGCCTCCCCCTGACACAGAAAATCTCCAAACTGGAAGGGAGGATTTCCATCTTGTACCAGATCAAAGATGAAGAACAGATCCTGGACCCTGGATGTCAACTCTGCCTGGCCTGTAGAGCACTGGGCCCCTCTGGGAGCTAAGCGCAAGGCACCGGTTAGCTCCACTCCGAGTGACAAGGAGCCTTGGATTGCTGCCCGTAAGAGTAGGCATGGTGGAATGCTCCCCGTTCATCTCCATCAACCACAGACTTCCCAGCTGAACAACAAATACTCCATTCTGGACGGGCAAGATTTTCCCCCACTTGCAGGTCGACGCATTACATCACCAGAGTCTGATGGCCTCTTCTCGCCGCCCCCTCTATCCATGGCCGTGTCCAGGCGGTCCGTTTCTCCTGTTGATCACCGCTCTCAACATCACGCCCCCTCTTCATGACCTGGCTGTGTGCAGTTCAGCCCTTGCCCTGTAACCTGTTCTCCAGCAAGACACTGCTCTGCTGGGAAAGACACTGCTCTGCTGCTGCAATGGTCCCCGGCTACGTCCATCCATCCCCGGCCGGTGAACGAGGCGCACACTGTGGACACTGAGCAGAGCAGAGCCAAGCCTAAATCACTGCGGCCGCTTATTCCCCCTACCACACTGATTGTTAGTGATTCCATAATTAGGAATGTGCACTTCCACAATGCAGTTACCAGCACCACAGTCCGTGACTTCCACAAAAAGCTCCAAGGTTCACTCCCGTCGTCCATTAGAAGAGTTATAGTCCACGTGGGAACCAATGACACAGCTTTTCAACAGTCCAAGCTGACCAAATCTGATTTTAAACATCTCTTTATTTTTATAAAGCAATATGGAAAGTCGGTGTTTATCTCAGGTCCCATTCCCACATTAGGTCACGGTTCTGGTTGGTTTACTAGAATCTTTAGTCTTCAAACCTGGTTGCTGTCCACATGTAGAGCACACAATGTGGAGTTCATTGATTATCATTACATAAAATGCACCGCTGTCCCACCTCCTGTCGCTATGTGTAAGTTGGCCCTTTTTAAAGTTCAGCTGAAGCACATAGTGGAGGCTGCAGGTCCCAGTTTTCACAACACAGAAGTGGTGGCTGCTCTTCTTGGCATCAAGTCATGTCGTCACACCAGAGACATTTTAAATGCCTGGACCAAAATCCTAACGAGTGATGAAGTGGACATGTTAAGGGACTACTTTAATGGAACAGAGTTTCCTGATGGGGGGGGACCCTTTTCCAGAGCTGGTTCTCAGAATAGACCAAACTGGACTGACGGGACAGGTACTGGTCACTGAGAGTGCTGCAGACCTGTTGAATGGAAAAACTCTGTACAAATACTGTGTGAAGGCCATAAATAAGAGAAAGTTGAGTGGGAGAAAGGATGCTGTGTGGAGAGAGAGGCTAAATGTACAAGATGAGTGTAAACCGGTGTGGAGGGTGTTTTATAAAGCACCTTTAAACAAGAGGTCCACTGATCTGCAGTGGTGAATTCTTCAGGGAGCACTGGCTCCCAGTGTCAGAACTGTAAATTGTTTTCACTGTTATTTGGAATGTCGCAGACTCAAAGTGTTGTTTGACTTGTTAGAATTTATTTTTATGAAATGTAATGTAATCTGGTCTGGAACTGCTTTTATTTTTGGTGCAGGTTATGAAAGTGCACAAAAGTGGCAGTTGTTAAATTTTGTGGTGGGACAGGCCAAACTGTCCATCTATAAGACAAGGAAAAATCAGATAGAGAATGTTTTGGGTGAAGGGCTGCGGTCAATGTTTGTTTCCTTGGTGAAGATCAGAATCAGAGTTGATTTTAAATTTTATTCACTTGTGAAAAATGTTGAGGAGTTTGTGGCTCAGTGGTGCTTCACAGATGCTCTGTGTAGTGTGGATGAAGGGGCACAATCACTCTCTAGAATGATCTGAGAGGTTTGGTGTTTGTCCTGTGTTTTTTGCTCTGCTGCATCTGTTTTAAGATGGTTGTGTCATGTTGACTTTGATTTTTTATGGATATAAATAAAGATGGATTCAAAATTTAAAAATCTCTCTCTCTCTCTCACTCACACTCACTCTCTCTCTCTCTCTCTCTCTCTCTCTCTCTCACTCACACTCACTCTCTCTCTCTCTCTCTCTCTCACTCACGCTCACACTCACTCACGCTCACACTCACACACACACACACACACACACACACACACACACACACACACACACTCTTGCTTGTATGAAGTTAGTTTGTTAGAATTTGTGTGTTTTGCTGTTTTGCTTCCTTTATGAATAAATATATTTGGAGCCATACCTGCTGCCTCTTTAATATTGCACAAGAGTGAATGAGTAGTCAACCTCTGCTATGTCAAGAACTCTGAAATCCTTCAGGCTTTAATATTAACTTTTGTTATGGTTATTAACTTATTAATCAAAGTTCCCAACTGAAAGCTTAGTGAACTTTATGGGACTCTTTATCTGGCGATCATTTTTTCCTTTTCTGGAATGGTGCCCGAAGAGGTGATTTATGTAAATTAAATCACATTATTTAACATGATTGATAATTACAGTTAGTGATTATTTCCAGCAGCGATTTTTATACCTTAATTGGAGATCTATTGCAAGGTCAGGCCCATGTAAAGGCTAAGTCCCAAAAAATGGTGCTGCCTCGATGAGGCATAGATCAACACATTAGGTGTCCCCGTGTGATGCATAGATTTGTTGTAGATTTCCGGATCACAAGTTTGAATCCTTAGATGAAACTGACACCGAGTAGAGCAATGCACAATTTTCTCATTGACTGCTTATATACTGTATACAGAGATTTTACTTCAATTTTTGTGATTTTCAATTCAAAACCTTGGTGGAGCAGGCCTCATTTCAGTCACTCCACAGCCTCTCTACAGTATGCTGGTCTCACAGGAGCCAGGCTGCAGAATCTGAAGACTGACAATGAGTTTAACTGCTTTTCTAAACCAGGAATAAAACAAGGCATAGATCAAGGGGTTAAGACATGAGTTGAAACAGAACAGATAAAGCACAAATGATGCAGATGTAGCACTGACCAAGGCTTCACCTGCAAGAGCAACACAGTAAAATGGGCAGACACATATTAGAAACACAACTACAAGAACACCAAGAGTCCTGGCTGTTTTCAGCTCAGATTTCTTTGTTTTTTGATTCACTGAAAGCTGGAGAGTGACAGCTGTAATTTGAGAGCGCATGGCACGAGCCTGAGACACAGCCACAACAAATACTCTCATGTACAGAACGACAATGACAGAAATGGGAACAATAAAGGTGACAACAAGGTCAACAACTCCTGTAAGGTGGTTAATGACAAACACACACTCTCCATGGCAGGAATTATACCTGCCTGGTTGAGTCAGGTCATCCTTGAACAAGAGACTGCAGTAAGAAACAGCACAGAGCCAACACAGACACACACACAGTTTAACTCTTTTCACAGTGACTCTGGTGGTGTAATGCAGAGGGTCACAAATAGCCACATAGCGGTCGACTGATATGAGCACCATGTCTCCTATCGAAGAAGACGTAATGATGAAGGGCACATATTTATACAGCAAACACACGAGGTCACCAAGAAACCAGCAATATGTTTTTCGGAAGATTTCTCCTGGTAGCACCAGGAGGCCCACGAGAAAGTCTGAGACAGCCAGAGAGAGGAGGAGGATGTTGGTGGGTGTGTGGAGCTGCCTGGAGAGAAAGAGCAAAAACATCATGAACTCAACAAGTCCTCAGATCTAAATAACAAAACAGATAAATCATGGTTTTATAAAAAGTATATAATGGAATGTTTTCTGATCGGCGACATCTGTAGTTATAATATAATTAAGTGTGGACAACTACTGCAGTATCTGGTGTTGAAATCACCTGTTGGGCTTTGCACAAAAACAGTCTGCAAGACAGTATACAAGTCAAATGTGTCTAATGTTCAAGTCCAAGGTGCAACATTATTCAGTACCAGCTCAAAGACAGTTCTTCTAATCTACAGAAGCTGTTCACATTTTAATCTTTGCCTGAAGTGGGAGACTGAGATGATGACAAGGAGGTTAAGAGCCACAGTGAGCAGAGAGATGAAGTACAGCACAATGTTAAGGAGCACAAAGTTGGCCCAGTGAGAGGTGGGCTTTCTGCAGGAGGTGTTGAGCAGTTGTGGAAAGCAGAGCTCCTCCATCTTCAGAGAGCTGCAGCTCTGGCAGCTTCCTGAACAAATCTGAGTCATATAACCAAATGTCTTCTTACCTCTCCAGCTTTTTCTCTCGGTCTCTGTTGGACACTGATGCCCCGCCTCCCTCACTCTGCACATCATCTTCATCACTTTCACTGGAACCCAGTGTTTCTGCTCTATGTCAATCTCCACTCTTGTTTTCTTTACCTTGTCTTACCTCTTTGCCCTGTTTTAAGTCACCTAAGCAGACTGTCAACAGGAAGTTATGGACCAGCCCTTACTGATTTCAAAGAGGCCACACAATACAGGTGCCAGTGCAGAGGGCTCAAGGAAAAGAATTAATGTTGTTGTCCAGCGAAAGAGACGAGCTTGTGCTGTGTTTTCCGACTACCCAGCATCAGCCTTGATGGCATGGTGTGCTCCATGCATATATAAGGCCTCATTTACACCGCAAGCACTTTGAATTACTTTGTGTACGAACTGTACTCTACAAATAAACTTGCCTTGCCAAGTGATGCGTTCGCGTAGCGCTCGCAAACAGTCACTGTTTATTCGTGTTTTCATTTCAGCAAGCATGTTAACAGGTTAGAGTATTCACACCGCATCCGTTCTACGCGCTGCTCGAGTTGTGCTGCTTTCGCGAGCAAGCTCGAAAATAGAAGAGACTTTTTGCGCAAGTCACGAGCGAATCCTAGTTGTGAGTATTGTTTTAACAGGATAAAGTGGTGTTGTGTCGTTATGTCGGGTGCTCTAACTCTATCTCTCTCTGATGCGCTGTCTGTCTGCACTAGATCAAGTCAATGATGCATAATTTATATATTATCTGAGCCTAACTTTTAAACGATATTCATATATCACATATCTTTAACTCATGGTCGTCTTCAGTGAACAGAACACAGACAAGACCACTCAGGAAAAGACAAAGAGAGGTGTTGCCTTTGTTTGTCCTTGTTGTGGACTTTGTTTTGTTTCTCTAGCAAGAGACTGCACCTAGCCGGGCTAGCTTAGCTGGGTTTGTTTTTAGCCTGGCTGCTAGCTAGCTAGCGAACACCTAAGGTCAGCTAACCGTCATCATGGCTGTGTGTGGACACTGTTTGCCAGCATACTCACAGTTGCAGGACGACATCGGCCGGCTGAGGCAGGACCTTCTGAACAAAAATGAGCTGCTCCTCGAGTTTTCAACTGTAGCCACTGCCCAAGCTAAACGTCTCGCTGTGCTGGGCTCCTCCTGTTGCGGCAGCAGAGACGCCAGTCTGTCTGCTTCGGTCGCACAAAACGATGCCACTCTTCCCTGGTCCGGTTCTGTCACCACCGGAGGGGAGCCGATCTTCTCAGCTGATGTTCGGGCTCTGAGCGATGACCTGTGGCCCGTCCTCGGGGCTGGACCAAGGTCCCAAGCCTGCTCCACTCCCCGGCGCTCGGAGCCGTGGGTGCTAGTTAAGGGCGGCAAGGGCTGTGCCAACCGCTCCACCCGACCGCTCTCATCCGAAACCCTTCAGCTGAACAATAAATTCCAAGCCCTGGAGAATGAGGATGGACAGCGCTCCCCGAGGCTCCAGCTGGGTGACCATCCATCTTCTTCTGCTGCTGCTGTCCCTCAGGACCCCCCTGCTGCTGCTGCCACTGCCACCGCCGCCGCTCCTGCGGCTGCTGCTACCGTTGCTACCATTGCCGCCGCCTCAGCTGCCATGCCAGCTGCTGCCGCTGCCGCCACTGCTGCGGCTGCTCGTGCCACTCCTGCGGCCGCCGCTGCTGCTGCCGCTACCGCTCCTGCGGCTGCTGCTACCGCTGCCGCCGCCTCAGCTGCCATGCCAGCTGCTGCCGCTCCCGCCACCGCCGCGGCTGCTCGTGCCACTCCTGCGGCCGCCGCTGCTGCTGTCGCTCCCGCGGCCGCTGCTGAAGCCCCTGCTGCAGCTCCCTCTGCCAGCCTGCCTTCCGCCCGCACCTCGGCTTGCGCCTCACCTTTTCCCGCCCGGGTCCACCCTCCCAGTTGGTCACGCTTCAACACCCAGGCGCGGCGCTCACCCTCGGTGCTTGTTGTCGGCACCTCCATCGTCCGACACGTGACGGTAAGCAGTGGCCGGACCTTCTGCTATCCAGGTGCCTGCGTAAAGGACATTACACGCAACACTCTGCACCTGACCCAGAAGCACAACACAGCGTGTGCAGTCGTTGTTCACGTCGGCACCAACGACATCAAAATGCAAGAATCAGAGACTCTCAAAAGGGACTTCAGGCACCTCGTGGACACTCTGCTGGACACCGGGAAGCAGGTAATCATTTCCGGCCCACTCCCCCCTCCTTGTTTTGGTGACGTAAAGTTCAGTCGCATACGCCAGCTCCACATCTGGTTAAAGGGTTACTGCATGAATAGAAACATCCCTTTTGTTGACAATTTTGCTGCCTTTCTGAATAGATCTCAGCTTTTTAAGCTTGATGGCCTCCACCCTTCACAGGAAGGGTCACGCCTTTTATCCACCAACATTGAACTGACTTTACACTCCTGTAAGGCTTTTACTCCATGACCTCACAACACACTCCATCCTCCACTCTCACCCTCTGACCCTGTGTTTAACATCCCTGTTCTGATTACTAATGGCCCTCGTAAGCACCATCGGCCTAATTCCTGTTCAAGTTGTTATAACCCTGAAAATTTAATCACCATAAACCCCTCACCTCAACCAAGGTCTAGGCTGCCCTCTGCAAGTAAACCCTCCTGTGATCCTGGGCAAGTCTCATTTAACCCACACACGTTCAAATCCAGAAATGGCCTGGGGTTAATGCATCTAAACATCAGAAGTCTATGTAATCAGTTTAAACTGGACCAACTAGAAATTCTCATATCACAGACGGACCCCGATATCCTGTTTTTGACAGAAACCTGGCTTAAACGGAGTATACACAGTTCTGAAGTTTCCTTAAATAACTATAACTTGTACAGAATAGACAGAGTGGGAAGAGGGGGTGGTGTGGCTGTGTATGTGAAGTCATGTCTGTCTGTTTCAGTTCTAAATACTGTCACAATCCCTCATTGCTTTGGACTTATTGCTCTGAAGGTGGATCTATCAAGTAACAATGCAATTAATGTGGTGGGCGTTTATAGACCACCCTCAGCTGTCTCTGGTGCTGTTAATAAATTAGCAGACCTTCTTGCTCAGTACAGTCAGTCAGAGATGCTAGTTCTAGGTGATTTTAACCTAAATTGGTTCAATAATGACTCAAATACTTTAAAGGAAGTGTGTGATAATCTCAATCTGTCACAGCTCATTGAGGAACCAACCAGACCCAATCTGATGGACCCTTCAAAATCAACACTGATTGATTTGATCCTCTCCAATAGAAGAGACAAAATTACGGCTTCTGGAGTTTTTGCACTTGGCTTCAGTGACCACTGTCCTCTAGCCTGTGTTCGAAGTTCTAAACGGGAAAGATTAACCTCTAGAATTGTTACCAAAAGAAACTTAAAAACTTTCAATGAACAGGCTTTTCTCAATGACCTTACAGACAGTAATATATATCACACCTCTGAAATATTCGACATAGAATTAGCCTTGGAATATTTTATAAAATCATTTATCACTATCATTGATAAACATGCACCTCTTAAAAAGCACAGGATTAAAAATAGATCAAGTCCCTGGTTTTCCACAGAATTATCAATAATGTTTAAGGAAAGGGACAAAGCCTGGGCTCTAGCAAGGCGTACTGGTGAAGCAGCCCATTGGCTAACTTTTAGACAACTCAGAAATAAATGCACATCCTCCTTGAGAAAAGCAAAAGCTAATTATCACATAGAATTAATCTCTAACTCTTTTGCAGATCCGTCAAAATTTTGGAAAGCAGTAAATATGAACAAAAACAAATCCTCTACATCCACTCCTTCTTCTGTTACATTTAATGACTGCTTAATAAATGATCCATCAGAGATCTGCCATGCTTTCAACACACACTTTGCTGCTGCTGGAAATCAGTTTGATATGGTTTACTCAGATTACTCTCTTAATAATAACCCTCGGGATCATGCGCTCCCCTCATATCGTACCTCTCAGTTCACCCTCCAAACTTTCACTTCATCTATTGTTAAGGAAGCGCTGCAAACTATTGACTGCAGGAAAGCAACTGGGGAGGATAATTTAGACCCCTATTTCTTAAAGCTCTCTGCCCCAATTATTACTAATCAAATTACACATCTGTTTAATCTCTCAATTTCTACTGGAGTTATCCCTCAGATCTGGAAATCCGCACATGTAGTCCCACTCCATAAGGGTGGTGATAAAAATGATCTCAACAACTATCAGCCAATTTCCAAACTGTCCTGTCTTGCTAAAATCCTGGAATCCTTAGTTAATAATCAGCTCAAATCATTCCTCTCAAGTAACTCTGTGTTAAACCCACATCAATCTGGTTTCAGAGCAAAGCACAGTACTGTCACTGCCACCACTTTAGTTGTAAATGATATCATAGCTGCTGTCGATAAAGGTAAATACTGTGCTGCACTTTTTGTCGATTTATCCAAAGCATTTGATACTGTTGATCATGCTCTGCTCCTACAGAGATTACATGATATTGGTTTTGATTGTAATTCCTGTAAATGGTTTCAGGACTACCTTTCTCAAAGACAGCAGTGTGTGATTTCGGGAAACAACCGTTCTACATTTTTACCCTGTTAAAGGGGTACCACAAGGTTCAATACTGGGTCCTGTCTTATTCACTATTTATATTAACAATATCACATCCTCCATAACAAATTGTAACGCTCATCTGTACGCGGATGATACAGTCCTGTATTGTTTTTCTAGCACTGCACATTCAGCCACCCAAATCTTACAACAAGCCTTTGACAACTTGCAAAATGCACTCTGTAATTTAAAACTAGCATTGAATGCAAACAAAACCAAATACATGCTGTTCTCCAGAGCCAGAGATATTGTTGATGTTGATATTGTTGAAAATGGTTTACATATTGCCACTCTAAATGGTCACAGTATTGAGAGGGTATCACAGTATAAATATCTTGGTATCTGGTTGGATCAAAAAGTCACATTTAAATTTCACATAGACACACTCGTCAGTAAGTTACGACAAAAAATTGGATACTTGTACAGAAACATAGTGAGTTTTCCCATGTTCAGTAGGAAGCGGATAATTGAGGCCGTCTTCATGTCTGTACTGGATTATGGTGACGTCATCTATAGACACGCCTCTGCCTCCACTCTTAAACCCCTTGATTCAGTTTATCACTCTGCCCTGAGATTTATTACCGGTGACAGTTATTCTACACATCATTGCATCCTATATGAAAAGGTCAGGTGGACATCTCTAACAGTTAGACGTAACAGACATTGGTTTTTATACATCTACAAAGCCCTAAATGGAAAATTACCGTCATACATCTCCTCCCTATTAAACTGGTCCAATAGCCATTATTCAACTTGTTCAAGTGACTGGCTAATGCTCAAAGTCCCCCGTGCAAATACTGAGCTTGGGAAAACTGCCTTTAGTTTTTGTGCTGCACACACTTGGAACACCTTACAACAAACAAAAAACTCAATGCACTTGTATCTATAGGCCAGTTTAAAACCATGATACAAACTACTTACTCCACTCTTGAATGTAACTGTTTTTAACTGAGTTCTGTTGTTTGATTGTCTGCGCTGTGTGTTTGACTCTCTTGTTTGTATGTGTATTTGTAGTTGTGTCTATTTATGTGTGTGTGTGTCTGTGTATGTGTGTGTATGTGTGTATATGTGTATATACATGTGAATGTATGTGGTATACATGTATGTTTATGTGTATGTATATGCATGTGTATATATATTTTCTCTGCTTTGTTTTGTTATCATATTTATTCTGTTCTAATTGTACTCTCGACATCATTGTAAATGAGGGCAGTCCCTCAATGATTTCTCGAGATTAAATAAAGGTTGAATGAATGAATATTTGACTGTATTTTCTGATCTTTGCTGAGCAACAGTTTTGTGTGAAATAAATCAAAGGCCTGTCCTATATGGATGCCTGTCCCAAATATAGGCCCCCAAACCGACAGTAACTTTACAACAGTAGCTTTCGTCATTGTCCACTCAGGCTGCAACACACATGATATATTGGCAACACTTTGCTGCCGTAGCTGTTTTTGTGTTTTCCCAGTCTCATCTGACCTCATCACAAGCCATTCCTTCACTCACCTCACCATCTGGATGTGACAGCTGCCTCCCCCTGACAGAAAATCTCCAAACTGGAAGGGAGGATTTCCATCTTGTACCAGATCAAAGATGAAGAACAGATCCTGGACCCTGGTTGTTTTCACTGTTCTTTGGAATGTCTCAGACTCAAAGTGTTGTTTGACTTGTTAGAATTTAATTTTATGAAATGTAATGTAATCTGGTCTGGAACAGCTTTTATTTTTGGTGCAGGTTATGAAAGAGAGAGTGCACAAAAGTGGCAGTTGTTAAATTTTGTGGTGGAACAGGCCAAACTGTCCATCTATAAGACAAGGAAAAATCAGATAGAGAATGTTTTGGGTGAAGGGCTGCGGTCAATGTTTGTTTCCTTGGTGAAGATCAGAATCAGAGTTGATTTTAAATTTTATTCACTTGTGAAAAATGTTGAGGAGTTTGTGGCTCAGTGGTGCTTCACAGATGCTCTGTGTAGTGTGGATGAAGGGGCACTGGTTTTTAATCACTCTCTAGAATGATCTGAGAGGTTTGGTGTTTGTCCTGTGTTTTTTGCTCTGCTACATCTGTTTTAAGATGGTTGTGTCATGTTGACTTTGATTTTTTATTGATATAAATAAAGATGGATTCAAAATTTAAAAATCTCTCTCTCTCTCTCTCTCTCTCTCTCTCTCTCTCTCTCTCTCTCACACACACTCACACACACACACACACACACACACACACACACACACACACACACACACACACACACACACACTTGCTTGTATGAAGTTAGTTTGTTAGAATTTGTGTGTTTTGCTGTTTTGCTTCCTTTATGAATAAATATATTTGGAGCCATACCTGCTGCCTCTTTAATATTGCACAAGAGTGAATGAGTAGTCAACCTCTGCTATGTCAAGAACTCTGAAATCCTTCAGGCTTTACTATTAATTTTTGTTATGGTTATTAACTTTATTATTAATCAAAGTTCCCAGTTGAAAGCTTAGTGAACTTTATGAGACTGATAACTTTATCTGGCGATCATTTTTTCCTTTTCTGGAATGGTGCCCGAAGAGGTGATTTATGTAAATTAAGTCACATTATTTAACAAGATTGATAATTAGAGTTAGTGATTATTTCCAGTGGCAATTTTTATACCTTAATTGGAGATCTATTGCAAGGTCAGGCCCATGTAAAGGCTGAGTCCAAAAAATTGTCCTGCCTTGATGAGGCATAGATCAACACATTAGGTGTCCCCGTGTGATGCATAGATTTGTTGTAGATTTCCGGATCACAAGTTTGAATCCTTAGATGAAACTGACACTGAGTAGAGCAATGCACAAT
This sequence comes from Epinephelus cyanopodus, assembly GCA_026686955.1. Classification (NCBI taxonomy): domain Eukaryota; kingdom Metazoa; phylum Chordata; class Actinopteri; order Perciformes; family Serranidae; genus Epinephelus; species Epinephelus cyanopodus. The sequence continues at coordinate 36,704,352 of CM048927.1, read as the reverse complement.
TTTCTCATTGACTGCTTATATACTGTTTACAGAGATTTTACTTTAATTTTTGTGATTTTCAATTCAAAACCTTGGTGGAGCAGGCCTCATTTCAGTCACTCCACAGCCTCTCTACAGTATGCTGGTCTCACAGGAGCCAGGCTGCAGAATCTGAAGACTGACAATGAGTTTAACTGCTTTTCTAAACCAGGAATACAACAAGGCATAGATCAAGGGGTTAAGACATGAGTTGAAATACAACAGATAAAATATAAATGATGCAGATGAAGAACTGACCAAGGCATCACCTGCAAGTGTGACACAGTAATATGGGCAGAAACACATTAGAAACACAACTACAAGAACACCAAGAGTCCTGGCTGCTTTCAGCTCTGATTTCTTTGTTTTTTGATTCACTGAAAGCTGGAGAGTGACAGCTGTAATGTGAGAGCGCATGGCACGAGCCTGAGACACAGCCACAACAAATACTCTCATGTACAGAACGACAATGACAGAAATGGGAACAATAAAGGTTACAACAAGCTCAACAACTCCTGCAGTGTGGTTAATGACAATCACACACTCTCCATGGCAGGAATTATACCTGCCTGGTTGAGTCAGTTCATCCTTGAACAAGAGACTGCAGTAAGGAACAGAACAGAGCCAACACAGACACACACACAGTTTAACTCTTTTCACAGTGACTCTGTTGGTGTAATGCAGAGGGTCACAAATAGCCACATAGCGGTCGACTGATATGAGCACCATGTGTCCTACCGAAGAAGACACAATGATAACAGACACATAATAATAGAGGAAACACACGAGGTCACCAAGAAACCAGCAGGATGTTTTTTGGAAAACTTCTCCTGGTATCACCAGGAGGCCCACGAGAAAGTCTGAGACAGCCAGAGAGAGGAGGAGGATGTTGGTGGGTGTGTGGAGCTGCCTGGAGAGAAAGAGCAAAAACTCATAAACCCAACAAGTCCTCAGATCTAAATAACAAATCAGATTTAAAAAAAAAAGTGTAAAAAAAAAAAAAAAAAAAAAAAAGGTCTATAATGGAATGTTTTCTGATCAGCAAAATCTGTAGTGATAATTAACAGTCAGCAAGACAAAGTACAAGTCCAAAGTGCAACATTATTCAGAACCAACTCAAAGACATTTTTAAGTTAATCTTTGCCTGAAGTGGGAGACTGAGATCATGACAAGGAGGTTAAGAGCCACATTGAAAACATGAACTCAACAAGTCCCCAAATCTAAATGACTAAAACAGTTCTAAAAAAACATATAATGAAATGTTTTCGGATCTGACACATCTGCAGTTTCAATATGGTTAAATGTGGACATCTAACTGCAGTCTGGTGTCAAGATCACAGTTAAGTTTGTGCAAAAGGGCAGAATACAAGTCAAATGTGTCTAAAATACATTTCCAAGGTGCAACATTATTCAGTACCAGCTCAAAGACAGTTCTTCTAATCTACAGAAGCTGTTCACATTTTTAAGTTAATCTTTGCCTGAAGTGGGAGACTGAGATGATGACAAGGAGGTTAAGAGCCACAGTGAGCAGAGAGATGAAGTACAGCACAATGTTAAGGAGCACAAAGTCGGCCCAGTGAGAGGTGGGCTTTCTGCAGGAGGTGTTGAGCAGTTGTGGAAAGCAGAGCTCCTCCATCTTCAGAGAGCTGCAGCTCTGGCAGCTTCCTGAACAAATCTGAGTCATATAACCAAATGTCTTCTTACCTCTCCACCTTTTTCTCTCGGTCTCTGTTGGACACTGATGCCCCGCCTCCCTCACTCTGCACATCATCTTCATCACTTTCACTGGAACCCAGTGTTTCTGCTCTATGTCAATCTCCACTCTTGTTTTCTTTACCTTGTCTTACCTCTTTGCCCTGTTTTAAGTCACCTAAGCAGACCGTCAACAGGAAGTTATGGAACAGCCCTTACTGATTTCAAAGAGGCCACACAGTACAGGTGCCAGTGCAGAGGGCTCAAGGAAAAATATTAATATTGTTGTCCAGCGAAAGAGACGAGCCTAGCTCAACTTTTGTGACGACACAATGCGGAAGCGCAAATTCCTGATGGACTGCACTGTAATGTGACAGGCTGTTCTCATGCACTGTTTGTACCAACTCATGAATAATATTATAAACCATTCATGTGCTACCCGTGATTGGTGGTCCGTTTCTCCTGTTGATCACCGCTCTCAACATCACGCCCCCTCTTCATGACCTGGCTGTGTGCAGTTCAGCCCTTGCCCTGTAACCTGTTCTCCAGCAAGACACTGCTCAGCTGCTGCAATGGTCCCCGGCTACGTCCATCCATCCCCGGCCGGTGAACGGGGTGCACACTGTGGACACTGAGCAGAGCAGAGCCAAGCCTAAATCGCTGCGGCCACTTATTCCCCCTACCACACTGATTGTTAGTGATTCCATAATTAGGAATGTGCACTTCCACAGTGCAGTTACTCGCTGTTAACCCAGCACCACAGTCCGTGACTTCCACAAAAAGCTCCAAGGTTCACTCCCGTCGTCCATTAGAAGAGTTATAGTCCATGTGGGAACCAATGACACAGCTTTTCAACAGTCCGAGCTGACCAAATCTGATTTTAAACATCTCTTTATTTTTATAAAGCAATATGGAAAGTCGGTGTTTATCTCAGGTCCCATTCCCACATTAGGTCGTGGTTCTGGTTGGTTTACTAGAATCTTTAGTCTTCAAACCTGGTTGCTGTCCACATGCAGAGCACACAATGTGGAGTTCATTGATTATCATTACATAAAATGCACCGCTGTCCCACCTCCTGTCGCTATGTGTAAGTTGGCCCTTTTTAAAGTTCAGCTGAAGCACATAGTGGAGGCTGCAGGTCCCAGTTTTCACAACACAGAAGTGGTGGCTGCTCTTCTTGGCATCAAGTCATGTCGTCACACCAGAGACATTTTAAATGCCTGGACCAAAATCTTAACGAGTGATGAAGTGGACATGTTAAGGGACGACTTTAATGGAACAGAGTTTCCTGATGGGGGGGGGGGGGCCTTTTCCAGAGCTGGTTCTCAGAATAGACCAAACTGGACTGACGGGACAGGTACTGGTCACTGAGAGTGCTGCAGACCTGTACATGTTGAATGGAAAAACTCTGTACAAATACTGTGTGAAGGCCATAAATAAGAGAAAGTTGAGTGGGAGAAAGGATGCTGTGTGGAGAGAGAGGCTAAATGTACAAGATGAGTGTAAACCGGTGTGGAGGGTGTTTTATAAAGCACCTTTAAACAAGAGGTCCACTGATCTGCAGTGATGAATTCTTCAGGGAGCACTGGCCGTAATCCCGGTGTCAGAACTGTAAATTGTTTTCACTGTTATTTGGAATGTCGCAGACTCAAAGTGTTGTTTGACTTGTTAGAATTTATTTTTATGAAATGTAATGTAATCTGGTCTGGAACTGCTTTTATTTTTGGTGCAGGTTATGAAAGTGCACAAAAGTGGCAGTTGTTAAATTTTGTGGTGGGACAGGCCAAACTGTCCATCTATAAGACAAGGAAAAATCAGATAGAGAATGTTTTGGGTGAAGGGCTGCGGTCAATGTTTGTTTCCTTGGTGAAGATCAGAATCAGAGTTGATTTTAAATTTTATTCACTTGTGAAAAATGTTGAGGTTGTGGCTCAGTGGTGCTTCACAGATGCTCTGTGTAGTGTGGATGAAGGGGCACTGGTTTTTAATCACTCTCTAGAATGATCTGAGAGGTTTGGTGTTTGTCCTGTGTTTTTTGCTCTGCTACATCTGTTTTAAGATGGTTGTGTCATGTTGACTTTGATTTGATTTTTTATTGATATAAATAAAGATGGATTCAAAATTAAAATCTCTCTCTCTCTGTCTCACTCACACACACACACACACACACACACACACTTGCTTGTATGAAGTTAGTTTGTTAGAATTTGTGTGTTTTGCTGTTTTGCTTCCTTTATGAATAAATATATTTGGAGCCATACCTGCTGCCTCTTTAATATTGCACAAGAGTGAATGAGTAGTCAACCTCTGCTATGTCAAGAACTCTGAAATCCTTCAGGTTTTAATGTTAACTTTTGTTATGGTCATTAACTTATTAATCAAAGTTCCCAATTGAAAGCTTAGTGAACTTTATGGGACTGATATCTTTATCTGGCGATCATTTTTTCCTTTTCTGGAATGGTGCCCGAAGAGGTGATTTATGTAAATTAAGTCACATTATTTAACATGATTGATAATTAGAGTTAGTGATTATTTCCAGCAGCGATTTTTATACCTTAATTGGAGATCTATTGCAAGGTCAGGCCCATGTAAAGGCTAAGTCCCAAAAAATGGTGCTGCCTCGATGAGGCATAGATCAACACATTAGGTGTCCCCGTGTGATGCATAGATTTGTTGTAGATTTCCAGATCACAAGTTTGAATCCTTAGATGAAACTGACAGTGAGTAGAGCAATGCACAATTTTCTCACTGACTGCTTATATACTGTATACAGAGTTTTACTTTAATTTTTGTGATTTTCAATTCAAAACCTTGGTGGAGCAGGCCTCATTTCAGTCACTCCACAGCCTCTCTATAGTATGTTGGTCTCACAGGAGCCAGGCTGCAGAATCTGAAGACTGACAATGAGTTTAACTGCTTTTCTAAACCAGGAATAAAACAAGGCATAGATCAAGGGGTTAAGACATGAGTTGAAGCAGAACAGATAAAACACAAATGATGCAAATGTAGCACTGACCAAGGCTTCACCTGCAAGAGCAACACAGTAATATGGGCAGACACATATTAGAAACACAACTACAAGAACACCAAGAGTCCTGGCTGCTTTCAGCTCTGATTTCTTTGTTTTTTGATTCACTGAAAGCTGGAGAGTGACAGCTGTAATGTGAGAGCGCATGGCACGAGCCTGAGACACAGCCACAACAAATACTCTCATGTACAGAACGACAATGACAGAAATGGGAACAATAAAGTTTACAACAAGGTCAACAACTCCTGCAGTGTTGTTAATGACAATCACACACTCTCCATGGCAGGAATTATACCTGCCTGGTTGAGTCAGTTCATCCTTTAACAAGAGACTGCAGTAAGAAACAGCACAGAGCCAACACAGACACACACACAGTTTAACTCTTTTCACAGTGACTCTGGTGGTGTAATGCAGAGGGTCACAAATAGCCACATAGCGGTCGACTGATATGAGCATCATGTCTCCTATCGAAGAAGACGTAATGATGAAGGGCACATATTTATACAGCAAACACACGAGGTCACCAAGAAACCAGCAGTATGTTTTTTGGAAGATTTCTCCTGGTAGCATCAGGAGGCCCACGAGAAAGTCTGAGACAGCCAGAGAGAGGAGGAGGATGTTGGTGGGTGTGTGGAGCTGCCTGGAGAGAAAGAGCAAAAACATCATGAACTCAACAAGTCCTCAGATCTAAATAACAAAACATCTAAAACATGGTTTTAAAAAAAAGTACATAATGGAATGTTTTCTGATCAACAACACCTGTAGTTATAATATAATTAAGTGTGGACAACTACTGCAGTATCTGGTGTTGAAATCACCTGTTGGGCTTTGCACAAAAACAGTCTGCAAGACAGTATACAAGTCAAATGTGTCTAATGTTCAAGTCCAAGGTGCAACATTATTCAGTACCAGCTCAAAGACAGTTCTTCTAATCTACAGAAGCTGTTCACATTTTAATCTTTGCCTGAAGTGGGAGACTGAGATGATGACAAGGAGGTTAAGAGCCACAGTGAGCAGAGAGATGAAGTACAGCACAATGCTAAGGAGCACAAAGTCGGCCCAGTGAGAGGTGGGCTTTCTGCAGGAGGTGTTGAGCAGTTGTGGAAAGCAGAGCTCGTCCATCTTCAGAGAGCTGCAGCTCTGGCAGCTTCCTGCACAAATCTGAGTCATAGAACCAAATGTCTTCTTTCCTCTCCAGCTTTTTCTCTCGGTCTCTGTTGGACACTGATGCCCCGCCTCCCTCACTCTGCACATCATCTTCATCACTTTCACTGGAACCCAGTGTTTCTGCTCTATGTCAATCTCCACTCTTGTTTTCTTTACCTTGTCTTACCTCTTTGCCCTGTTTTAAGTCACCTAAGCAGACCGTCAACAGGAAGTTATGGAACAGCCCTTACTGATTTCAAAGAGGCCACACAGTACAGGTGCCAGTGCAGAGGGCTCAAGGAAAAGAATTAATGTTGTCCAGCGAAAGAGACGAGCCTAGCTCAACTTTTGTGACAACACAATGTGGAAGCGCACATTCCTGATGGACTGCACTGTAATGTGACAGGCTGTTCTCATGCATTGTTTGTACCAACTCATTAATAATATTAAACCATTCATGTGCTACCTGTGATTTTATAGTAGATTTTAAAGCCAGCGTGAAGAAATGGAGCAGAGTTCTGAGAGAGCAACAATATCCTCACAAATAATATGACAGAATATACTCGCTCAGATTTTCTGCATCACTGATAGTTACAGTGGAGAAAAAAAAGCCATGGTATATACAGTAGTTACTGTTATTGCACAGCTCCATTCAGTGGCATTACTGATATAACGTTAACATTACAGCTGTGACTACAGAGTGATGCTGCTGTTGATGTTTCCCAACCAGGCTTGCTGCATAGCGTGAATACAGTGATGTAGCCAGCTTAATAGAGAGCCACTTTTGTGACATGTAAAACTTTTTAGACACTTTCGACTCGACATATCTCGCTAACCCACTAATCTGGCTTTGTAGTACAGCCCTCTGTTAGCTTTTAGCAAACTCCATCCCAACAGTAACGGAGTTACAGTCTTAGCCAGTAACATCTCATGCCACCTATCCAACCTTGCAGAATGACATCATTTCTCCACTGGATCAGCTGCTAAGAATAATATTCTGAGTGTCTCTACCTCCACCCACTTACCTCACTCTAAAAGCCCATTAATCTCAATTATCCCACCCTTCCCTCCAGTCCTAGAAAAAACATCTAGAGCACACGACCCCGGGTGGTTTTCTTCTATATCCATCCCTGTCATTGTGAACCTTACACCACACTCCCTGCGGGTGTCCGGCAGGCGTTACAGGGAGGCGACCACCTGTTAGCTACGCCTGTTGTCAGCCGCCTCTACCGTGGTCACTGATGGCGTGTCCTCACCAGTCAGGATGGCTCTCCTTAACGCCCGCTCCGTGTCCAATAAGACGTCTGTCCTTAATGACTTGTTCACTAGCGAAGATATGGATTTTCTGTTTTTAACCGAAACATGGCAGCGGGTTTCTGAATATGTCCATCTTAATGATCTCTGCCCAGCAGACTGTAGTTACATCAGCTCACCACTTGCCACGGTATTCAAAGACTGTTTTGGTTGCCGGCTGATCAGCACTGACACTTTACCCTCTTTTGAACTGCAAATGACAAAAGTTGGACATATAAACCCTTCTATTGTATTTTAATTTATCATCCTCCAGGCCCCTCTGGTCCTTTTTTGTCTGAGTTTAATGCGTTTTTATCCTCTGTTATAAAACTAGATAAAGTTTTAATGTTTGGTGATTTTAACCTGCACATCGATGATGCTACTTCACAGGCTGCCTCTAATTTTCTTGACATTACAGAGTCTTTTAATTTTGAGCAGCATGTCTCTGGCCCTACTCACAGAGCTGGTCATACCCTGGACTTAGTCTTTTCTTATGGTCTTTGTATTGATAGTATTGGCTTAGAGGACCTCCATTTTAGTGATCACAAATGTGTTTTATTTAATGTCTCTTTTGATCTGGATCTTTTGCCCAGTAAACATTTATCCCGCCACCGCATCATCAACCAGAGCACAGTGGAAAATTTCTCAGCCTTATTTAACCCTGACGTACTTTTTAACTGTAATGAGGTCGAGACTTTTGTTGAGTTATTTAATGAGCAGTGCTCAAATATACTTGACAGAGTGGCCCCCTTTAAATCCAGACTTGTGTCTACTGTTAAATCCTCTCCCTGGATTGATAATCACATTCGTAGTGTTAGGCGGGTCTGTAGGAAATATGAACATCTATGGAAAGCAACCAAACTTGACATCCATCGACAACACCCTAAAGAACTCTTAGGGCATTTTAATGAAATGGTGAGAGATGCTAGGTCTGCATACTTCGCCAAAATTATTGAATCTAGCAAGGGAAATTCTAGTGTCCTTTTTGACACCATCAACTCTATTGTATCTCCTCTTCTGCCACCTCCTCCTGTTTTCTCAGACACTGACTGTAATTCTTTTCTTAAGTATTTTGTTGATAAAGTCAACACTGTCAGAGCAAGCATCTCCCCATCCTCCAATCATCTGCCTGTTGGTAACCCCAGCCCCACAATTTTGAACTCCTTCTCACCTATATCTATAGATGACCTCTCAAATTTGGTGTCAAAAATCAAGCCATCATCCACCCCTTTCAACATTCTACCTCCATCTCTGTTTCTTAAAGTCTTTAATTCCATTGGCCCATCTATCGTATCCATGATCAATCTCTGCCTGTCTGCTGGCTCAGTTCCTTCCCAGCTGAAACATGCTGTTGTGCAGCCATTGCTGAAAAAAACAAATCTTGACTCTTCCCTCCTGAAAAACTACAGGCCTGTCTCCAAGCTACCTCTTCTCTCCAAACTCCTGGAAAAAACTGTTGCTGGGCAGCTCTCTTCACTGATAGATTCACATATGTTGTATGACACCTTTCAGTCCGGTTTTTGGAAGCTGCACTCCACTGAAACAGCCTTGGTTAAAGTTACTAATGATATCCTGATGGCGGCGGATGATGGGAAATGCTCTTTCCTCGTTGTACTAGATCTCAGCTCAGCTTTTGATACAGTTGATCACAAGATCCTTTTGAGCAGGTTGTACCATAATGGTATCTCTGGGTCTGCATTAGACTTTTTAAAATCATATCTGACTGATAGGAGTTTTTCTGTGTCTGTGGATCAGTTCATGTCTGTCCCGGCACCTTTGTCATGTGGTGTCCCGCAGGGTTCTGTCCTCGGTCCTATGTTATTTGCCCTCTATATGTTGCCTCTGAGTCGCATTATTGACAGATTCAAAGGCATTTCCTATCATTTCTATGCAGATGACATTCAGCTGTACTGTTCATTTTTACCTGAAGAGGTTCACAAGCTATCTAATCTACTTGATTGTCTGGAGGCCACAAAAATCTGGATGTCGGACAACTTCCTCCAACTTAATAATGAAAAGACAGAAACCCTCATTTTTGCCCCAGACAATGAAATCTCAAACGTGAAGTCTTGTATCAGGTCTTTAGCCAATTGTGTCCAACGCAAACTTCGTAATTTAGGTGTCATTTTCGACCAAGCCATATCATTTGATAATCACGCCAGCCTACTCACCCGATCTTGTTTCTCACAACTTAGGAACATTGCCAAATTAAGGTCAGTTGTGTCCAAAGCTGAATTGGAAATGATCATTCATGCTTTTATTAGCTCTCGCTTAGACTATGCCAATGCACTTTTTACCTGTTTGAATAAATCCTCTCTGGCCCGTCTCCAAACTTTCCAAAATGCTGCTGCTCGGCTTTTAACCCGTAGCAATAAGAGGGCTCATATCACTCCAATCCTGTCCTCCTTGCACTGGCTTCCAGTAGAATTCCAAATCAACTTTAAAGTATTGCTCCTGACTTTTAAAGCCCTACATGGTCTAGCCCCTGCATACGTCACAGACCTCCTTCAACCTCACACTCCTTGTCGCACTCTAAAATCCTCGGATCAATTCCTACTGTCAGTTCCACGTACTTGTCTCGTCACTCGTGGAGACCGAGCTTTCCAAGCGGTTGCTCCCAAACTTTGGAATGCCCTCCCCTTTTCGTTGCGATCCGCAGCGTCATGTGACACTTTTAAAAAACAACTCAAAACACTGCTCTTTAGCCAGGCCTTTGGTTAACCAACTCCTTTTACCCCATCATTCTCGTACTATTTTTTCTTTTATCTAATGTTTTATTTACATTTTGCACTTTGCAGACACCTTGTCTTTTGCCTTGCTTTGTTTTTAATGCTTTGTTTTGTGCATTGTTTTAAATGTTGTGTTATATCGTTGTACTTGCTTTGTCTACTGGAAAGCACTTTGTGATCTAGTATCTGTGAAAGGTGCTATATAAATAAACTTTACTTACTTACTTACTTACAACATGGTAAGGAAATTGTTTACACTTCATAGAAAAATGTACATTTTTACTCTCCCTTTCTTCCACTCAAATCAGATGCTTAATATATTTAAATGCTCCCAATCTTGTTAAACCACGAGTCCACCACCAGGCTTAAACGAGAAATCCAGACTAAATAACATGTGCCCTGAAAATGCTCATTTTCACCTACCAAAATATGTACTTAAGTCCCCCTGTTTTCCATTCTGGCCACGCCTCCCATAGCTAAAATACATTATAGAATGGGAGGCTGTTGATTTACACTAGTTCGGGTATTTTAGTAGCTCCAAGCATTTTTTTTTTTTTTTTTTTGCTTCAAATGCTTTGTAGTAGTATTCTGAAACACATCCATGCACTGTATGTCCCTCTTGTGCTTTCTTTCATAGTGAACTGGCCAGTAGCACCCTCTCACACGTCAAAAACTTCAGCTGAGAAGTGGCCAGTTCACTGTGAAAGTTGGCGTGAGAGGAACATACAGTGCATGGATGTGTTTCAGAATACTATTAGAAGCAATCCGGAGAAAAAAAAATAATGTTTGGAGCTACTAAAATACCTGAACTAGCATAAATCAACAGGCTCCCTTTCTATAATGTATTTTAGCTATAGGAGGGGTGGCCAGAATGGAAAACAGGAGTACTTATGGAACAAATCCACTAAAGTACATATTTTGGTAGGTGAAAATGAGCATATTCAGGGCACATGTTATTTAGTCTGGATTGTTTTATGAATAAGCACCTTATGTCTCTGTGGGTCCACTAATGTGAGTGTGGAGCTGAATGAACAAAAATTTCACACATGATTTGTTCAAAAATCGGTCATACATTTATTTATAAATAATTTTTCGTAAAAGGTTGATGCCTACAGGGGCACATAAATGCCTTGACTATTAATTTCAATTCTGGAAATTGTCTTTCCCCCTTTGTTTCCTCATTTAACACAGAGTCTGGTACTGCTGGTGAAGATCTCCCCAAGACCAACTTTACTCTACAGTTTGAGGACCCAGCCTTTAATAACATTCTCTGTAATCTGTTTGATATCCAAGAATTACCACCTGAACGTGCCATCTTGCACATTCCTTGGGATGAGGCACCGGTACAAGTTGTCCAGCAACAATCAGACTCTGCGTCTTCCCTGGACACAGCCAGTTTACCCTCCTCAGAGTCACCCCAGAGTCCCTCAACTTTCATCAGGAATTATCTGCAAAGTCAGTCCGAGTGGCCCACCCCTTTCCCCATTCCAGACTTCTCCTATGATGTGGAATTGAAGTTACACAAAGGCAATGAGGCATATGAGAGGACCAGGAAAGGTATCGTTGTGACAAGAGACATGAAGATTGACATTTTGGACAAGATTGCAAAAGCAGTGTTTGAAGTGAAGGCCTATCCTGAACTAGAGCAGTTGCACTCTGTTGCATCTGCTCTCATCACCAAACACCCCTGCCTACGAGAACCAAGTGGTGCAACGGGCCATGATGGATGGACAAATAGCTTAAAATACAAAATGGGTAATTACAGGACCAAGCTACGTGAGGCAGGCTGTGCTGAGGTCAGCATTAACCGCAAAAGAAAGAGCAGTGATGATGATGGGGTAGGTCATTCTTTGAATAGAGCAAAGAGAGGGGAGATGAACCATGTTCCTGACCATCCAGATGGCCATACTGATGACACGCTAGAGGACGAAAGACTGGCCATGGTTGAGGAGTTAAAGAAGAGAAATAGGAATGTTACACTCATAAAGCAGCAGATGCAACTGACTTACTCCCTTAGGCGCAGGGAGATTGTGGAGATACAGCCCATGGTGTCTGAGGTTCATGAGCGTTGGCCTGCTCTGTTTTTCCAGTCAGAGGTAAGCAGCTGAGCAATACATATTATGTTGTGTTTATGATATGATATTTGAAAAATAAGAACCTCTAATTGCTCACATCTGTTGATAAAATGCATACTGGGATGTTGAAATTGTGTTTGACTTTGAAGATTTAAAATGGTTCTAAATGTTTTCAACAGATCGGAGAAGAGTTTCGTCGGATCACAAACAAGAATCTAATTGATGACTTCAGAGCAGCCATCAGTCAGCACACACCAGGGCTCCTTAGACTGTATCGGGCCAGAGCCACTGCATTTCCACCTGAGATGGATCAACTGCTGGAAAAACTGGATAATGAGGTGAATTTCAGGCATAATAATACCATTTCCCTGGACATAATGTACATATCAAAAAACTACAAAAACTCAGAAAAAAATATATATAAATGGTGTGTGTTTGTGTTTCAGACATCTGACATCACAGTGCATCGGCAGACTGCAGCATTGAAGGGCCTTCCATTGTATCTCCGAGACTGTCATAAGGAGCTGTTCAAGACCTGTCTTGTGAGTAGAGTATTATGCCTTCATTAAACATGCGCTCTGTGTTTATTTCATTTTATTATGCTGTATTTGGTTTTATTTATGCTGTATCTGATTCAGATTTTTTTCCCCTATTGTCCTCTTTCTGGTGTAATTGGTGTCATATACTGTGTAAAGGGGATACATTTTTGGTGTGAAATATTAAGTAGAGAAGGAAATTCTTGTTTATGCAATATTTGGAATAATTTTAGTAATAGCTTGTTGTGAGCCATAGCACTTTAATGGCAAATAGCTTGCAGTTGATGATTTGACTATTTCATGTTTGTCATCACAAGGAAACTGACCCAGAGGAGCAGCAGACAGAAGGCGTCACTGTGGGTATCCTAACTGTGATGGAAGATGATGGTTCAGCTGCTCCGTCCAGAGTCCAGAACATCGCTGTTGTCATGGAAGCACACATCGTCCTTCAAGATCTCCCTGACATATCAACGGCAGTGGCTTACCTCTTTGGCCTGATCTATGCTCTAAACCTAAAGTATCCAAAAAAGCTGAGGTACACTTTTGAAACAATTCAGACGGTTTTCATGGGTCTTGCAACTGATCTCTCAGCAAGGGTCAAGTCCTTACAAAACAAACTACTTCAGTGAAAAAAAAGATCTATATTTCAGAGAGCATTTCTCCATAATTGAGAAAACTGAGTTGGTAGATATCAGATAAGACCTTTCTTTATGCTTCTGTGTGTAAGGTTACTGAGCTGTTAATAGATGGAGCAGCATTACTGGAAAGGCTTGGTTCATTTTATTTATACTGCACTTGATTGCACTTGACTGTGACGTTTTTCCCCACTGACCTCATTCTGGTGACATATACTGTATAATATGGGGGTACATTTTTGGTTGAGATTGAAATGTTTAATATGTCTACCTCTCACTGCTTTTATTTTATTTTGTCTCCCTATGCTTAAATAATTCAAAGATGCTCTCAGATTTATCCTGCACCTAAGTGAGAATAGTGTGCATTGATGGCATGATGACACATTTGCTACCAGCATTTGCTGGTAATATGTTATAGTCTTGTTAGATTGGTGGTTCTGCATCCTTATCAGGGCGTATTCAATTTTGTGAAGATGTCAGATTTTGTTAAGATGTGGAATAGATTTTGTGAAGATGTGGATCATTTTAAGAGTTGAGTGTGAGATCTCACAAAATGTTAAATCACTGTATTTGATGTTCAAGATGTCATGCATGCTATAGGGGTGTCACAATACTTGCTCACAGATTTAAAGCATTTTAAATTTAAATATCCCTTTTTAGTTGGGGTGGTTTTCTAGGTACCCCTAGGACACAACCCCTTCTGGTACATGTGGCTCTTTGTTAACTGCTGTGTTTTCTCTTCACATCAAACAAGGATGCCATTATTGTTTTGGATAGACCTTTGATTTTAAGTTCACAAAATTCAATCATTTTGATCAAGATTGATTTTATTCTAATATGAAGGTAAACTCTCAGAGGACTGTTTAAGTCAAGTTTAGTGACACCCCCATAGTCTTAGGTTTGAAACACGACCTTGATTAATAATCTCATTTCTCCTCCTGAGAAGTTGTTTCACAATAAAAAAAAGGTTTGAATGTAATGTACTTTGTGCATATTGTTTACATTATTTATTTGAGGTATTGGCCCTACTGTAACTGTGGCAGTGCAATTTTAATTCACATATTTATGACTCAAACTTGTATTATTGTTATATCATTATTATTATTATTATTACAATTATTATTATTAATATTATTATTATTATTATTAGTAGTAGTAGTAGTAGTAATAGTAGTAGTAAGGGCAACTTAGATTTGAGTTGTGTAAACTGAGAATTGAAAGTTAATACAATATAAAATTACAAGTTAGGCCAACTTAGAGTTGAGTTAAGAACATTTATACAACATAAAATTATAAGTTAGGCCAACTAACTAAAAAGTTGAACACAACTTACAAGTTTATGTTTGTTTGTCTAACTTAAAAGTTTACTGAAGTTTGTTGCCTTAAAATTGTGAGTTAGCCCAACTTTTTATTTTTATGGTGAAGAGGTGATTTATGTAAATTAAATCGTATTATTTAACATGATTGATAATTAGAGTTAGTGATTATTTCCAGCAGCGATTTTTATACCTTAATTGGAGATCTATTGCAAGGTCAGGCCCATGTAAAGGCTAAGTCCCAAAAAATGGTGCTGCCTCGATGAGGCATAGATCAACACATTAGGTGTCCCCGTGTGATGCATAGATTTGTTGTAGATTTCCGGATCACAAGTTTGAATCCTTAGATGAAACTGACACTGAGTAGAGCAATGCACAGTTTTCTCATTGACTGCTTATATACTGTATACAGAGATTTTCCTTTAATTTTTGTAATTTTAAATTCAAAACCTTGGTGGAGCAGGCCTCACTTCAGTCACTCCACAGCCTCTCTACAGTATGCTGGTCTCACAGGAGCCAGGCTGCAGAATCTGAAGACTGACAATGAGTTTAACTGCTTTTCTAAACCAGGAATAAAACAAGGCATAGATCAAGGGGTTAAGACATGAGTTGAAACAGAACAGATAAAACACAAATGATGCAGATGAAGAACTGACCAAGGCTTCACCTGCAAGAGCAACACAGTAATATGGGCAGAAACACATTAGAAACACAACTACAAGAACACCAAGAGTCCTGGCTGCTTTCAGCTCTGATTTCTTTGTTTTTTGATTCACTGAAAGCTGGAGAGTGACAGCTGTAATGTGAGAGCGCATGGCACGAGCCTGAGACACAGCCACAACAAATACTCTCATGTACAGAACGACAATGACAGAAATGGGAACAATAAAGGTTACAACAAGGTCAACAACTGCTGTAAGGTGGTTCATGACAATCACACACTCTCCATGGCAGGAATTATACCTGCCTGGTTGAGTCAGTTCATCCTTTAACAAGAGACTGCAGTAAGGAACAGCACAGAGCCAACACAGACACACACACAGTTTAACTCTTTTCACAGTGACTCTGGTGGTGTAATGCAGAGGGTCACAAATAGCCACATAGCGGTCGACTGATATGAGCACCATGTCTCCGATCGAAGAGGATGTAATGATGAAGGACCCATAATTATAGAGCAAACACACGAGGTCACCAAGAAACCAGCAGGATGTTTTTAGCAGGATTTCTCCTGGTAGCACCAGGAGGCCCACGAGAAAGTCTGAGACAGCCAGAGAGAGGAGGAGGATGTTGGTGGGTGTGTGGAGCTGCCTGGAGAGAAAGAGCAAAAACATCATGAACTCAACAAGTCCTCAGATCTAAATGAAATGTTTTCTGATCGACAACATCTGCAGTTTCAATATGCTTAAATGTGGACATCTAACTGCAGTCTGGTGTCAAAATCACAGTTAAGTTTGTGCAAAAGGGCAGAATACAAGTCAAATGTGTCTAATGTTCAAGTCCAAGATGCAACATTATTCAGTACCAGCTCAAAGACAGTTCTTCTAATCTACAGAAGCTGTTCACATTTTTAAGTTAATCTTTGCCTGAAGTGGGAGACTGAGATGATGACAAGGAGGTTAAGAGCCACAGTGAGCAGAGAGATGAAGTACAGCACAATGTTAAGGAGCACAAAGTTGGCCCAGTGAGAGGTGGGCTTTCTGCAGGAGGTGTTGAGCAGTTGTGGAAAGCAGAGCTCCTCCATCTTCAGAGAGCTGCAGCTCTGGCAGCTTCCTGAACAAATCTGAGTCATATAACCAAATGTCTTCTTACCTCTCCACCTTTTTCTCTCGGTCTCTGTTGGACACTGATGCCCCGCCTCCCTCACTCTGCACATCATCTTCATCACTTTCACTGGAACCCAGTGTTTCTGCTCTATGTCAATCTCCACTCTTGTTTTCTTTACCTTGTCTTACCTCTTTGCCCTGTTTTAAGTCACCTAAGCAGACCGTCAACAGGAAGTTATGGAACAGCCCTTACTGATTTCAAAGAGGCCACACAGTACAGGTGCCAGTGCAGAGGGCTCAAGGAAAAGAATTAATATTGTTGTCCAGCGAAAGAGACGAGCCTAGCTCAACTTTTGTGACAACACAATGCGGAAGCGCACATTCCTGATGGACTGCACTGTAATGTGACAGGCTGTTCTCATGCACTGTTTGTACCAACTCATGAATAATATTATAAACCATTCATGTGCTACTTGTGATTTTATAGTAGATTTTAAAGCCAGCGTGAAGAAATGGAGTTCTGAGAGAGCAACAACGTCCTCACAAATAATATGACAGAATATACTCGCTCAGATTTTCTGCATCACTGATAGTTACAGTGCAGAAAAAAAAGCCATGGTATATACAGTAGTTACTGTTATTGCACAGCTCCATTCAGTGGCATTACTGATATAACATTAACATTACAGCCGTGACTACAGAGTGATGCTGCTGTTGTTGTTTCCCAACCAGGCTAGCTGCGTAGCGTAAATACAGTGATGTAGCCAGCTTAATAGAGAACCACTTTTGTGACATGTAAAACTTTTTAGACTCTTTAGACTCAACATATCTCTTTAACCCACTAATCTGGCTTTGTAGTACAGCCCTCTGTTAGCTCTTGGGAATATGTGTTTGTTCAGTGTTTGTGCACTTTAATACACAGGTGTTTTAAAATGTTCCTTCTTTCGTAGTGAAAATATTTCAGCAAAGTTACCAGAGAGAAAAATGCTCCCTCAGTCCCCAGCAGGAGGATTGTCTGTCTTTGACACTTGCACAACTTTACAAAGCCAACCAACATATAAGTAGGTTACTAAATCAGTGTGTTAAAATGAATATTTTTTGTCTTTAATAATATAAACTTATTCACGATAACTGGTGATGCATTGATGTGATGGCCTCTCTGCTTGGTTCCTCTGCTTGTGTTGTGTTTTCTGATTATCCAGCATCAACCTTGATTGAGTGCAATCAGTGGCATGGGACACACCTGGGCACGGTGTGCTCCATGCATATATAAGGCCTCATTTACCCTGCAAGTGATGCGTTCGCGTAGCGCTCGCATCACTTGCTCGGTCACTGTTTACTCATGTTTTCATTTCGGCAAGCATGTTAACAGGTTAGAGCCTTCACACCGCGTCCGTTCTACGCTGATTGTATTTTCTGATCTTTGCTGAGCAATGGTTTTGTGTGAAATAAATCAAAGGCCTGTCCTACATGGATGCCTGTCCCAAATATAGGCCCCCAAACCGACAGTAACTTTACAACAGTAGCTTTCGTCATTGTCCACTCCGGCTGCAACACACATGATATACTGTACTAGCAACACTTTGCTGCCGTAGCTGTTTTTGTGTTTTCCCAGTCTCATCTGACCTCATCACAAGCCATTCCTTCACTCACCTCACCATCTGGATGTGACAGCTGCCTCCCCCTGACACAGAAAATTTCCAAACTGGAAGGGAGGATTTCCATCTTGTACCAGATCAAAGATGAAGAACAGATCCTGGACCCTGGTTGTTTTAACTGTTATTTGGAATGTCTCAGACTCAAAGGGTTGTTTGACTTGTTAGAATTTATTTTTATTAAATGTAATGTAATCTGATCTGGAACTGCTTTTATTTATTTATTTATTTATTTTATTTATTTTAAGGTTTAGAGATCAGGGACAATGCACATTAATAAAACATTTAAAAAATGTAAACATGCCAGAATTAGCCAAAAGGCTATTTTACATCTGCTGTCCCTGGACTGATGTTGAATAGTCACCCTGAAGGAATATAAAAGATTTAGTTACAAACATACTAATAATACATTGAAGAATAAGAAAACTGAATCTCCTCAGATTAAAATACAAAGAACAATGCAAAAATTCATACATGCACATGCATGCTAACAGAGACTCAGCTCAAACAGCAAACAGTTGCAACAGAAAAAAAAAACCCCCAAAACCAAACAAAACAAAACAAAACAAAAAAAAAAAACACTGAGTAGCAGCACCAACATCATCCATTGATTACACATAACACATTAACAAGCTGACAGCCACAAGCAAGCAGGACATAGACAATAAGCACATAAAAAGCCATGCACAAAGAGCAACAATGATGCAAGACAATTAGTAAACTGACAGACGACGTGACATGACAGATGGCATCAAAAGCAGCGGCATGCAGAGCAGCAAACATGGAGAAAATTTAAGCACTAAAATTTAATGTTGACAGCTTTGACCACTAATCAACCACTTTTTTAAAAAACGTTTAAAAGAAGCATAATGTGATAAATTTCTAATGTGAGTTGGGATGGAATTCCACTCACGAGCAGCCCTGATTGAAAATGCAGACTGGCTAAAAGCACTTTTTCTAAACGGAACAACACAGTCTCCTCTAGCTGCACTCCGTGTGGATGTTGATGATATTTTTATAAACTGGCTCAATACAGGTGGAGCAAGTCCATGTATGATTTTGTACATAAGACAGGAGTGTGAATACTTAATCAAGTTTTCCCAGTGTAGCAACTTGTATTTCAATAAGATATGGCAGTGATGATAGTTGTTGGATTTCATGTCCAGCACTTTGAGAGTTTTTTTATATAGAGAAAGTAGTGGTTTGAGAGCAGTGTTGCTAGCTTGAGACCAGGTTGTGAGACAATATGTTATGTGGGAGAAGATCATTGCGTGCATGTACATTAGTGCAGCCTTTGTTGACATGCAATTGCGGACTTGTCTAAAATTTGCCAAGTTGAATTTAATGCACTTGGTAACCTTTTTGAGATGTTCTTTAAACGTGAGATTATTATCTATGAGCACACCAAGGTATTTAAAATCTGAAACAACACGCAGTCTCTCCCCTTGTACAACCACATCAGGCTCTGCACAGTGAGATTTAGTTTTACTAAAAAACATACACACTGTTTTAGAGACATTCAGCTGAAGACAGTTTTGCTTTAGCCATACTGTGATGTGTTGCATTGATTTGGTTAATTGATCAGCGACTTGGGCTGCGCTGCTACCACGCATAAAAATTACTGTGTCATCTGCATACATTATGGTGTTAGAGTTAGGGCAAACAGTTGGCAAATCATTCACATATAATGAAAATAACAGTGGACCCAAAATGGATCCCTGGGGAACACCTGCAGCCAGGGAAATAGCATCTGACTGATGATTCTTTATCCGAACAAACTGAGACCTATTTAGTAAATATGACTGTATCCAGTTGGTGGTGCCTAAGGAAAAGTTAAATGTAGAGAGTTTACCAAGAGGTACGCCATGATTGATGGTATCAAAGGCCTTCTTCAAATCTAGAAAGACAGCACCAACCACTCCACCTTTATCTAGCATTGACTTAATTTTTTCAACGAAATAACAATTAGCTGTTTCAGTGGAATGATTAGTACGGAAGCCAAATTGATTTGGATGCAATGGGTAGGAACTGGTATTTAAATGATTTATAATGTGTTCAGCGACGAGTTTTTCAGCCACTTTAGAAACCACTGGCAAGACACTTATAGGTCTATAGTTGCAGATGGATTGTTGATCGCCGCCTTTAAATATGGGAGACACTGCAGCTAGTTTCCACACATCTGGGAATATTTCCTGGTCAATTGAAAGGTTTACAATTTGTGTAATAGGACTTACTAGGGATGCAGAGAGCTCTTTGAGCATAACTGTGTTCATACCAAAGACATCTTTGGCCCTGGAGGACCTAAGAGATCCAAACACTCTCATGACATCTGACTCTGTAGTAGTTTTTAAATTGAAAGCAGGTTCAGTATGTCTGACTTGGCTGGAATTAATGTGCTCAGGGGAAAAGCACTTGATAATATCATCTACTGAATCAATGAAATGGTGATTGAGAGCAACTGCTACTTCAGCTGGGTTGCTCAAGAGTGTTCCATTAGCATAAATTTCAATTGATTTGGTATTATTAAAATTTTGCCCCATTAGTTTTCTTAGTTGGTTCCAAATATTTTTTGTATTACCTCCTGCTTTTTCTATTATGTTCAAAAAAAAGTTTGCCTTTGATGTCCTAAGCTCTTTGACTACCTTATACGAAGCATGGTAAAAGTATATCTGTCAGTGCTCAATTTGGATTTAAGAGCAATCTTTAAAGCCATATCTCGTTTTTTCATTAAATTTAGGATATTTGTATTGATCCAAGGAATTATGTTTTTTCTTTTCCTACGTCTTTGTCGACATGTAAAGTCCTCAATTGTACTCTGTAGTTTTTGCATGAATCTTTGACTGTCATCTTCCAAAGAATTTCCCCTTAGTACAGCCTCCCAGTCAATGTTTTGAACAGCACTTTTAAATCCATCTTGCATATTTTTGGGAATAGTCAAAGATTCCTGTTCTTGGGCAAATGGAATAAAACGCTTTTTAGTCAGCTTCCTTGCTATCAGAGTCAAGTTATGGTCCGACAGTCCTGTCACCATATTAAAGGATTTATTGATTCGTTTTGGCCTATTGCTAAAAATAAGATCAATTTTTGTGCTGATGGTGTTTGTAATTCTTGTAGGACCATTTACTAGCTGTGAGAGATCAAAATGATCAGTGATCTGTTTTAAAGATTTCCTTGATGATTTTACTTTCCAATTGACATTGAAGTCTCCCATGAGAATCACCTCCTTATTAAAATTACATTCCTTTAACATATTTTCAAAATGTTCATAAAAGGTATTATTGGAAGAGGGGGGGCGATACAATACAATAAGTGAGAAAGACATAGATGGAGACAAAGTCACATTAAGTCCAATACACTCTAGTTCATTGCAAGACCACTGTATTTCATGACACCGAAGACTCTCTTTTACAAAAATTAAAACTCCACCACCCTTTGAGCCTACTCTATCCTTCCTATAAATGTTATACCCAGGAACATGTAATATTGATGATGGTGAATTTTCATTAAGCCATGTCTCAGATAAACACAGGAAATCTAGGTTGGAGTCCAATAATAGCTGATGAATTTGATCACTTTTAGATTTAAAACTTCTTATATTCAAGTGTCCTCCTAAAATGCCCCTTGGCTTTAATTTTGGGTCCCAGATAATTCTTGAGTGGTTGACAGTCTGAAATAAGTTCAATGTCCGTTTTTTTGAGATCGCTATATTTAGAACCCTGTTTTTTACAGTGTGCGGCGTGTTGTCTGGCATGGAGTTCGCAAGGTGTTAGCAGTTATGTCCGGTGCAGGTTATGACAGAGAGAGTGCACAAAAGTGGCAGTTGTTAAATTTTGTGGTGGGACAGGCCAAACTGTCCATCTATAAGACAAGGAAAAATCAGATAGAGAATGTTTTGGGTGAAGGGCTGCGGTCAATGTTTGTGGAGTTTGTGGCTCAGTGGTGCTTCACAGATGCTCTGTGTAGTGTGGATGAAGGGGCACTGGTTTTTAATCACTCTCTAGAATGATCTGAGAGGTTTGGTGTTTGTCCTGTGTTTTTTGCTCTGCTACATCTGTTTTAAGATGGTTGTGTCATGTTGACTTTGATTTTTTATTGATATAAATAAAGATGGATTAAAAATTAAAAAATATATCTCTCTCACTCACTCACTCACTCACTCACTCTCACACACACACACACACACAAACAAACAAACAAACAAACAAAACAACACACACACACACACACACACACACACACACACACACACACACACACACACACACACTTGCTTGTATGAAGTTAGTTTGTTAGAATTTGTGTGTTTTGCTGTTTTGCTTCCTTTATGAATAAATATATTTGGAGCCATACCTGCTGCCTCTTTAATATTGCACAAGAGTGAATGAGTAGTCAACCTCTACTATGTCAAGAACTCTGAAATCCTTCATGCTTTACTATTAATTTTTGTTATGGTTATTAACTTATTAATCAAAGTTCCCAATTGAGACTGATATCTTTATCTGGCGATCATTTTTTCCTTTTCTGGAATGGTGCCCGAAGAGGTGATTTATGTAAATTAAATCACATTATTTAACATGATTGATAATTAGAGTTAGTGATTATTTCCAGTGGCAATTTTTATACCTTAATTGGAGATCTATTGCAAGGTCAGGCCCATGTAAAGGCTAAGTCCCAAAAAATGGTGCTGCCTCGATGAGGCATAGATCAACACATTAGGTGTCCCCGTGTGATGCATAGATTTGTTGTAGATTTCCGGATCACAAGTTTGAATCCTTAGATGAAACTGACACCGAGTAGAGCAATGCACAATTTTCTCATTGACTGCTTATGTACTGTTTACAGAGATTTTACTTTAATGTTTGTGATTTTCAATTCAAAACCTTGGTGGAGCAGGCCTCATTTCAGTCACTCCACAGCCTCTCTACAGTATGTTGGTCTCACAGGAGCCAGGCTGCAGAATCTGAAGACTGACAATGAGTTTAACTGCTTTTCTAAACCAGGAATAAAACAAGGCATAGATCAATGGGTTAAGACATGAGTTGAAATAGAACAGATAAAGCACAAATGATGCAGATGAAGAGCTGACCAAGGCATCACCTGCAAGAGCGACACAGTAATATGGGCAGAAACATATTAGACACACAACTACAAGAACACCAAGAGTCCTGGCTGCTTTCAGCTCAGATTTCTTTGTTTTTTGATTCACTGAAAGCTGGAGAGTGACAGCTGTAATGTGAGAGCGCATGGCACGAGCCTGAGACACAGCCACAACAAATACTCTCATGTACAGAACCACAATGACAGAAATGGGAACAATAAAGGTTACAACAAGGTCAACAACTGCTGTAAGGTGGTTAATGACAATCACACACTCTCCATGGCAGGAATTATACCTGCCTGGTTGAGTCAGTTCATCCTTTAACAAGAGACTGCAGTAAGAAACAGCACAGAGCCAACACAGACACACACACAGTTTAACTCTTTTCACAGTGACTCTGGTGGTGTAATGCAGAGGGTCACAAATAGCCACATAGCGGTCGACTGATATGTGCACCATGTCTCCTATCGAAGAAGACATAATGATGAAGGACACATAAAAATAGAGCAAACATACGAGGTCATCAAGAAACCAGCAGGATGTTTTTAGCACGATTTCTCCTGGTATCACCAGGAGGCCCACGAGAAAGTCTGAGACAGCCAGAGAGAGGAGGAGGATGTTGGTGGGTGTGTGGAGCTGCCTGGAGAGAAAGAGCAAAAACATCATGAACTCAACAAGTCCTCAAATCTAAATGACTAAAACAGTTGTAAAAAAAAAAAAAAACAACATATAATGAAATGTTTTCTGATAGACAACATCTGCAGTTTCAATATGGTTAAATGTGGACATCTAACTGCAGTCTGGTGTCAAAATCACAGTTAAGTTTGTGCAAAAGGGCAGAATACAAGTCAAATGGGTCTAAAATACATTTCCAAGGTGCAACATTATTCAGTACCAGCTCAAAGACAGTTCTTCTAATCTACAGAAGCTGTTCACATTTTTAGTTAATCTTTGCCTGAAGTGGGAGACTGAGATGATGACAAGGAGGTTAAGAGCCACAGTGAGCAGAGACATGAAGTACAGCACAATGTTAAGGAGCACAAAGTCGGCCCAGTGAGAGGTGGGCTTTCTGCAGGAGGTGTTGAGCAGTTGTGGAAAGCAGAGCTCCTCCATCTTCAGAGAGCTGCAGCTCTGGCAGCTTCCTGAACAAATCTGAGTCATATAACGAAATGCCTTCTTACCTCTCCACCTTTTTCTCTCTGTCTCTGTTGGACACTGATGCCCCGCCTCCCTCACTCTGCACATCATCTTCATCACTTTAACTGAAACCCAGCTTTTCTCACCCATGTCCTCTATGTCAATCTCCACCCTTGTTTTCTTTACCTTGTCCTGAGTCTTTGCTCAAATTACTGAAAAAGAGGCAGACAGTCAACAGGAGGTTATGGAACAGCCCTTACTGATTCAAACAGGCCACACAGCCTCTTTGTATGAACTGATTAACAATATGGAAAACTATTCATGTGCTACCTGTGATTTTAAAGAAGGCTTCTTTTACAGCCGGCGTGAAGAAATGGACCAGAGTTCAGTGGGAGCAACAACAACCTCACAAATATAATGACAAAATATTCTTGCTTAGATTTTCTGCAACACTGATTCAATAACAAAGATTACACCAGTAAAATAAAGATTTCGAATGATTTATTGCATATGATTGATTATGGGTTCAGAGGAAAGCGTGAAGGGGTGAGGATCGAGGGATTCGATCAAGTAAGGTTGTTGAATACACAGGATTGTGGCTATTTTTGACACTTACACCACTGTCTGTTCAAAACATATATTCTTGTGCTTTATTTGTTTATTTTTGTTCCTGCTCATACCAAACCAAGACTCAGACTGTGAACGCAACCATGACTTTTGTGTGCTCACTTTTTATTACTTTATTTATTCATTCATTAATAGAAACAAACAAAAAAAAATCTGCTTCCCCGTCAGACCTGGCCAATCAGCACCCATTTTCGGCCCATACCCAGTTCGACCTGTCGGGCTTTTAAGGACCCATCAGGCTCAGGTTGAGATTGAGAACTCCAACACAAAATGCACTGCTTGAATGACTCAGTAAACCCCAAACTTGTATTACTGACCAGCGATATCATAGGCCCATTATTTTTAAAGGCTTTAATGCATGAACAAAATTACATATTATTATATGCAGGGATATTTTTATTATTCGGCCGATGCTTATTTACTAAAAATATGTATATAGCCTATTTAGATCGGGGGCTAATCATAAAACATTCAGGGCTGAAACTTGGACACCACCAAACAACACAATGATTAAGAGAGTAAAGGAAACAGATCTGGGTGAGCCATAGAATATGATATAGGTACTAATTTTCCAGACACCAAATTAATGCAGCACAAGGCTGCGGAGGAATCAGGGACATTTGCTATTTTCCCTTCAGAGAATAACAGATTGTTAGTCAGTGGCATTTCTGTGACATCATATTGAGCATATAAAGCCTCAGTGCCTGAAAATGAAGAATTTGTTATGAATAATACACTGAACAATAATATAAACGCAACACTTTTGTTTTTGCTCCCATTTTTCATTAGCTGATCTCAAAGATCTAAAACATTTTCTATATACACAAAAGACCATTTCTCACAAATATTGTTCACACATTTGTCTAAATCTGTGTTAGTGAGCACTTCTCCTTTGCCGAGATAATCCATCCCACCTCACAGGTGTGGCATATCAAGATGCTGATTAGACAGCATGATTATTGCACAGGTGTGTCTTAGGCTGGCCACAATAAAAGGCCACTCTGAAATGTTCTGTTTTATCACACAGCACAATGCCACAGATGTCACAAGTTTTGAGGGAGCGTGCACTTGGCATGCTGACTGCAGGAATGTCCACCAGAGCTGTTGCCCGTGAATTGAATGTTCATATCTCTACCATAAGCCGTCTCCAAAGGTGTTTCAGAGAATTTGGCAGTATCCAGCCACAGTTAATAAATCAAATATATGTAACAAACACGAGGGAAAAAACACACACAATAACTGAATAAAATAATAATATAAGAATGCAGAAATAACAATACATAAGTTATTTGTGAAATGACAAATAAAAAAATCTATATTCCTGTATTGATATACACCACAATGTACTCTGATCTACAAGCAGCAGATTAGTTCTCAGATGTTCAAAAAGTGTACAACAGAGCATCATACATGTGGTGTATGATTCACTTCAAGATAAGTCCACACAAGCAATGTACTCCAAGTATCTTCTCCACTTCACCACATATTTCTGCGTCCTATCCTTAAGACCTGAAAGAGAACTTTTGTCAACTCTGTGAACCAGAGGGCTTAGCTGGTTTCCTCCAGTTTCTTATTATAATTCTCTTTCCCACCATTATACTGATATGAATAAAGTCTCTGGCAAAGTGAGATGTCTTTTGTGGGTCACTGAGAACATACAGCCTTGGGCAGAACTTGAAGTTCTGGGGGAGGAATCGCATACCGAATGTAAGATATGTCAGACTGTGAACACAATATATTAAATTCAGTGTAAGCTTTTCTAAGCTTTCACTGTTACTGCAGTTTTGTATTGTATTCTGGAGCTTTGAACATAAATCCAAATGAATGGGCCAATGAATGTGCGAGAAATCACACCACCAGGATCTACAGCAAGGACATACGGATGTCATTCAGATTAGACAAGTGTGGTTGGATGGTATCAAAGAGAGGCAAAATGATCAGAACTGAAGGAGTTGACCTATCAGAGGGCAACATAGGAGATATCCAGGACAGCTATAAGTACTTTGGGATCCCGCAGGCTCATGGAATCATAAAGAGGCCACAAGGAAGTTGACCACAACCAAACACCTCCAGAGAGTAAGACAAGCCCTGAGAAGTCAGCTGAATGGTCAGAACAAGGTCTAAGATATCAATATGTACGCACTGCCAGTCATCAGATACCCAGTTGGGATCATAAGCTGGCCAAAGGAGGAGATAGAAGACACAGATATCAAGACAAGAAAGCTCCTTAACATGCATGGAGGGTTCCACCCCAAGTCCAGCACCCTGAGGCTATACACTAAGGCTAAAGAGGGAGGCCTAGGACTAGAGAGCATCAGAGCCACTATCCAGGATGAAACATCCAAAATCCAGGAGTACATCAAGAGGGTGATCCCAAAGGATGAACTGCTAAGTGGATGCCTCAGACAACAGAAACTTGATGGGAGCAAACAACATGGAGGAACAAGCCCCTACATGGTGCATACCACCGTCAGATAGAGAAAGTGGCTATTATCAGGAAGACCTACCAGTGGAGAATGGACAATGCTGGACTGACAGACAGCACAGAGGCACTAATGATCGCAGCACAAGAATAGGCCTAAAGCACAAGGGCCATAGGTTGCCAGGTTTTACCACAGCAGATCAGACCAAGGTGTGGGCTGCGCAAAGATGCCCCTGAGACGGTCTAGCACATAGTGGCAGGGTGTAAGATGCAAGCAGGATATCAGCATACATGGAGAAGCGCAACCAAGTGGCTGGGATAGTGTACCGGAACATCTGTACCCAGTGTGGACTCGAAGTACCCAAATTCTGATGGGACACACCACCGAGGGTGGTTGAGAACAACAGGGCTAAGATCCTGTGACTTCAGCTTCCAGACTGACAAACAGCTGCTGGCTAATCAACCGGACATAGTGGTGGTTGACAAACACCAGAGGAGAAAAGTGGTGTTAGATGTGGTGATACCAGCCAACAGCAACATCAGAAAGAAGGGACAGGAAAAGGTGGAGCAGTATCAAGGCTTGAAAGAACAGTTGGAACAAATGTGGATAGTCAAAGTTGACGTGGTCCCCGTGGTAGGAGAAGTAGACCACTGCAATGTCCTAAAACCATTTTGTTGCGTCTGGAATCTTTGGTCTGAACTGGCCTTCAGCCACCAGTGTGTGAAGTGGGTAAATGTAACAGGTAGTGATAAAGCACTTTGAGTGGTTGCAAGACTAAAAAGGCGCAATACAAGCAGGTCCATTTACCACATAAATTCCATGTAGATTGGATGATCTCTGTCACATAAGGCTGACCTCCTGTTGTTAGTAGGTGGCGCAGTGGTGGAATAACTATATGTCAATTAAATGTATGTTTTTGCATGTGAAATTCAGGACAGCTTGGACAGTGTAAAGTCAAATTACAACAGCTTCCTGCGTCCAGTCAAAACATTGACATTTTCCATGTCGCCAAGGCAATGCCATTCAATGAAAACTTTAAATCTTCACAATCAAGCATCATCAAGGCTTAAGGCTTTTCGTCCATCAGCATGATAAGAACTACCCAAAATGACAGAAACCATCTTTGGGAAAAATGCATTTGGGGGTGGAGTTAATGAGCAGCCACCAGGGGGCAATCAAGATGCCATGGCTTCACACAATCTTTTTGTAAACCTAACCAAATAGTTTTGTAATTTCATGTAATTTCAACACAATAGGTGCCACCGGTATGTAACGCGAGAGGTTGTCATCATTTCAAATGTTTCTATGTGATCATTGCATCAGTAATTGTGGCAAGAACATAAAATGAACATATCTGTTTTTGTACATAGGAGTATAGATGAGTCTTAAGTCACCAACTGCAGCACCAGGCCCCCGAAGAGGGGCGGCTCTGAGGTTTTCTTCCATCTTAGTATTGTTTTGACTTTCCTCTCTTGTAAAATGAAGCAGCGGAAGGAAAGATACACAAGTTATATAATGAAACAGGTGAGAACAAAAAAAGCATTTTGTCAAAACTTCTCGAAATTATTATTATTTTTTTTTTTTCAAAATACTGCAATAAGTTGCAATCCTAACATGAAACTGACCCAGAGTGGAGCAATTTTCTCATTATTACATGATGGCCTCTCATTCAGAATGAAATAAATCTGAATGAAATCATTCAGAATTAAAATCTTTCCAGGTAGTTTACATAGGAAATATTCATTCCAAATGAGGGTTTACACGGGAGATCAGTTTAATCGCCTTTTAATCACCTTTATTTGAGTCTGCACAAGGTTTGGGGCAGGGAAGGTTTCTGATTGGATAGGGGGCAGGGCGGATGTTACATGTTTGCGTTTACTGGAAGAAAACACTGTAGTCCTCGCTCCGGATAACAAGATGCTTGACGACACCGTTCTTAGTGCCTTTTTCGGGCTTGTTTTGCTTATATTCTTGAAGCAGCAGTACAACAACAACCTTGTTCTGCTAATGCTTCGTCTGTTGAGGAGGAGAAGAGGTAGAAGGTCGTAGAAGGGAGAGAGAAGACCGTGCTTTAGCGAATGAAAATCGGTCAGTGCAACGAGTCCGGCTGCTCTATCTCAGCCCGTTGCTATGCACGCTGTATGCGTCATCACGCCAGGAGGGCAAGGAAACGAGCATGTGCAGAAAGACTGGAATGAACTTAAAGAGGAATGAGTCTATACAAGTGTGAGAAATTCTTTCATTCAGAATTAGAAACAGAATATTCCAGCCCCTTACATCAGATTGAATTTTCAATTGCATTGGCCATTTTCATGCCGAATTAGGTGTTTACAAGATCACTTTTAATAGGAATGAACTTTCATTCGGAATGAAAAGGGAATTAAACTGCCCATGTCAACACACTCATTGACTACTTTGGTAACACTACATAATACAGCCCGCGTCCTTAGTGTGTAATCCCGTTTACTTACCACCTACTTTACCTCAACTTCCAAAGACATACAGTGTAACTCCCGCTCACTTCCTGCACGTATTTCCCCGTGTCTTACAGTATAACTAGGCTGCTTCTTAGAGCGTACCACCCGTTCACTTATGTCCTACTTTGCCGGACTTCCACTGTAACTCCTGGTCATTTCCCAACTACTTTCTTCCAGTCTTACAGCATAACTCGCGGCCACTTACTGTGTAATTCGCACAACTTAAAGGTGTAACTTCTGAATCTTTTTTATTATATTGAATGAGATAGTCTACTATACAATATAAACAAATGCTTTTGCTCTTTGCTCATGGTAGTTGTGACAGTCATTTTTTTGTGTCAGCAGGCAAGCTTCACTCATATTCCAGGGATTTATTATGTTTTGTCTTATAGCCTCCTTAACTGTATGATTTGGAATAAGAATATGTTGAGAAATGGGAACATAATATGGAAATTGGCTCATAACAGGCCGGCTGGTATACAAAGCAAACTTACCTCTCTCAGATGCACATCTGTGGAAGTCTTGTATTGTCATTCCTTGTCTTTACATTTCACATCATGAATTATTAGCCTTTTAATCCATAACATGTGATTATTAAGCATGTTAATCAATTAAAGTAGGTGGTAAGTGAACGGGAGGTACACACTATGGATGCGGGCCACAACGACACAATGCGGAAGCGCACATTCCTGATGGACTGCACTGTAATGTGACAGGCTGTTCTCATGCACTGTTTGTACGAACTCATTAATAATATTATAAACCATTCACGTGCTACCCGTGATTGGTGGTCAGTTTCTCCTGTTGATCACCGCTCTCAACATCACGCTCCCTCTTCATGACCTGGCTGTGTGCAGTTCAGCCCTTGCCCTGTAACCTGTTCTCCAGCAAGACACTGCTCTGCTGCTGCAATGGTCCCCGGCTACGTCCATCCATCCCCGGCCGGTGAACGGGGTGCACACTGTGGACACTGAGCAGAGCATAGCCAAGCCTAAATCACTGCGGCCGCTTATTCCCCCTACCACACTGATTGTTAGTGATTCCATAATTAGGAATGTGCACTTCCACAATGCAGTTACCAGCACCGCAGTCCGTGACTTCCACAAAAAGCTCCAAGGTTCACTCCCGTCGTCCATTAGAAGAGTTATAGTCCATGTGGGAACCAATGACACAGCTTTTCAACAGTCCGAGCTGACCAAATCTGATTTTAAACACCTCTTTATTTTTATAAAGCAATATGGAAAGTCAGTGTTTATCTCAGGTCCCATTCCCACATTAGGTCGCGGTTCTGGTTGGTTTACTAGAATCTTTAGACTTCAAACCTGGTTGCTGTCCACATGTAGAGCACACAATGTGGAGTTCATTGATTATCATTACATAAAATGCACCGCTGTCCCACCTCCTGTCGCTATGTGTAAGTTGGCCCTTTTAAAAGTTCAGCTGAAGCACATAGTGGAGGCTGCAGGTCCCAGTTTTCACAACACAGAAGTGGTGGCTGCTCTTCTTGGCATCAAGTCATGTCGTCACACCAGAGACATTTTAAATGCCTGGACCAAAATCCTAACGAGTGATGAACTGGACATGTTAAGGGACTACTTTAATGGAACAGAGTTTCCTGATGGGGGGGGACCCTTTTCCAGAGCTGGTTCTCAGAATAGACCAAACTGGACTGAGGGGACAGGTACTGGTCACTGAGAGTGCTGCAGACCTGTACATGTTGAATGGAAAAACTCTGTACAAATACTGTGTGAAGGCCATAAATAAGAGAAAGCTGAGTAGGAGAAAGGATGCTGTGTGGA
Organism: Epinephelus cyanopodus; assembly: GCA_026686955.1. Taxonomy (NCBI): domain Eukaryota; kingdom Metazoa; phylum Chordata; class Actinopteri; order Perciformes; family Serranidae; genus Epinephelus; species Epinephelus cyanopodus. The sequence goes on along the minus strand of CM048927.1, from coordinate 36,672,905 downwards.
GAGAGAGGCTAAATGTAAAAGATGAGTGTAAACCGGCGTGGAGGGTGTTTTATAAAGCACCTTTAAACAAGAGGTCCACTGATCTGCAGTGGTGAATTCTTCAGGGAGCACTGGCCGTAATCCCGGTGTCAGAACTGTAAATTGTTTTCACTGTGTGTAACAAGTGTAGCTTATTTGTTGCGTTGGAGGCGAGGCTTAGTGAATTAGAAGCGCGGCTCCACACCATGGAAAATCACTCAGTAGCTGCGGTAGTTAGCCAGTCCCCTGTAGCCGGTGCGGAGCCACATAGCACAGCCTTAGCTCCTGCTAGCGGTCCTCCGGTAACTCCCGTTCAGCCGGGACGTTGGATAAGTGTGCGCCAGAAGCATAGCTCCGAGCCGAAGCCCACGGCTCACCACCAGCCCGTTCACGTCTCCAACCGCTTTTCCCCACTCAGCGACACACCCGCTGACGATAAAACTCTGGTTATTGGCAGCTCTATTTTGCGGAACGTGAAGTGAAGTGAAGACACCAGCGGCCATAGTCAAATGTATCCCTGGGGCCAGAGCGGGCGACATTGAGTCAAATTTAAAACTGCTGGCTAAAGCTAAACGTAGATTCAGTAAGATTGTTATTCACGTCGGTGTTAATGACACCTGGTTACGCCAATCGGAAGTCACTAAAATTAATATTGCCTCGGTGTGTGAATATGCAAAAACGATGTCGGACTCTGTAGTTTTCTCTGGACCCTCCCTAATCTGACCTCTGATGACATGTTTAGCCGCATGTCATCATTTAATCGCTGGCTGTCCAGGTGGTGTCCAGCAAACGATGTGGGTTTCGTTAATAATTGGCAAACTTTCTGGGGAAAACCTGGTCTCATTAGGAGAGACGGCATTCATCCCACTTTGGATGGAGCTGCTCTCATTTCTAGGAACCTGGAAAATTTTATTAGCAAATTAAATCCCTGACAACCCAGAGTTGAGACCAGGACAGAGAGTCGCAGTCCTATACGCCTCTCTGAGCTTCTAGTTCACTTACCCAGCCATAGTTTCCATAGTTTTATACCAACGGTGTCTGTCCCCCGACCACCTAACTTATTTAAATCTAAAATTAAACAAAGAGGAATTGTGCAAAAACAACCTCATAAAAATTAAAACCTCTTCTGTGACAGAAAGACAAAACAGGAGAATTAAATGCAGACTGTTAAATATCAGGTCTCTTTCGTCTAAAGCAGTGTTAGTAAACGAATTAATATCAGATAATCATATTGATTTACTCAGTCTCACTGAAACCTGGCTGTGTCAAGATGAATATGTCAGTCTAAATGAATCCACTCCTCCCAGTCATAATAATACCCACATTCCTCGAGGCAGCGGCCGAGGGGGGGAGTTGCAGCCATTTTTAACTCTAGTCTGTTAATCAGCCCTAAACCAAAACTAGATTATAATTCTTTTGAAAGCCTCGTTCTTAGTCTTTTACATCCGACCTGGAAAACCTCGCAGCCACTTTTATTTGTTATAGTGTACCGCGCTCCTGGCCCGTATTCTGAATTTCTATCTGAATTCTCAGAGTTGTTATCCAGTCTAGTTCTTAAATCAGATAAAGTTATTATTGTAGGCGATTTTAACATTCATGTCGACGTTGTTATTGACTCCCTGGCTACCGCGTTTATCGCATTATTAGACTCCATTGGCTTCAGTCAGGGTGCACATGAACCCACTCACTGTTTTAACCATACCCTCGATTTAGTTCTGACGTATGGAATTGAAATTGATAACCTAACAGTCTTTCCACAGAATCCCTCGCTATCGGATCATTATTTGATTACTTTTGATTTCTTTTTACTCGATTACACACCACTCAGCAACAGTTACTGTACCAGATGTTTATCAGATAGTGCTGTCGCAAAATTTAAGAAAATGATTACTCCGTCGTTAAATTCAATACCAAGTCCTTCAGTAACAGAGGTTTCCCGCACCGACTTTAACCCTCTCCCGAATTGATCAATTTGTTGATAGCGCCGTAAGCTCGCTGTGAACAACAATCGACTCTGTAGCTCCTTTTAAAAAGAAGTTAACAAAACAAAGAAAGTTCGCTCCTTGGTATAACTCTCAAACCCGTAAATTAAAACAAATATCACGAAAGTTTGACACTGTTGACCATGAAATTCTGCTACAGAGACTGGAACACTTAATTGGCCTAAAAGGTTCTGCACTAAGCTGGTTTAAATCTTATTCATCTGATCGTTTTCAATTTGTTGACGTTCATAATGAATCATCCGTACGTACTAAAGTTTGTTTTGGAGTTCCGCAAGGTTCTGTGCTTGGACCAGTCCTATTTATTCTATATATGCTTCCTTTAGGCAACATCATTAGAAATCACTCTATAATTTACCATTGTTATGCGGATGATACACAGCTGTATTTATCGATGAAGCCAGAAGAAAGTGATCAATTAACTAAACTTGATAATTGTCTTAAAGACATAAAAACCTGGATGAGCACCAATTTCCTGATGTTAAATTCAGACAAAACTGAAGTTATTGTTCTTGGCCCCAAACAACTCAGAGACTCTTTATCTGATGACATAGTTTCTCTCGATGGCATTGCTCTGGCCTCTAGCACTACCGTAAGAAACCTCGGAGTAACATTTGATCAAGATTTGTCTTTTAATTCTCATTTAAAACAAACCTCACAGACTGCATTTTTTCATCTGCATAATATTGCAATAATTAGGCCTATCCTGACCCAAAAAGATGCAGAAAAATTGGTCCACGCTTTTGTTACCTCAAGGCTGGATTACTGTAACTCTCTATTATCAGGTAGCTCTAGTAAATCATTAAAAACTCTCCAGCTAATTCAGAATGCAGCAGCACGTGTACTAACAGGAACTAAGAAACGAGATCATATTTCTCCTGTTTTAGCTTCTCTGCACTGGCTCCCTGTAAAATCCAGAATTGAATTTAAAATCCTACAGTTAACTTATAAAGCTCTAAATGGTCAAGCTCCGCCATATCTTAGAGAGCTCATAGTGCCATATTATCCCACCAGAACTCTGCGCTCTGAGAACGCAGGGTTACTCGTGGTCCCTAAAGTCTCCAAAAGTAGATCAGGAGCCAGAGCCTTCAGCTATCAGGCTCCTCTCCTGTGGAATCATCTTCCTGTTATGGTCCGGGAGGCAGACACCGTCTCCACATTTAAGGCTAGACTTAAGACTTTCCTCTTTGATAAAGCTTATAGTTAGGGCTGGCTCAGGCTTGCCCTGTACCAGCCCCTAGTTAGGCTGACTTAGGCCTAGACTGCCGGAGGACCACCTATAATGCACCTATAATGCACCGGGCACCTTCTCTCTCTCTCTCTCTCTCTCTCTCTCTCTCTCTCTCTCTCTCTCTCTCTCTCTGTATTACTGTATCTTGTTTACTCGGCCATTCTGGATGTCACTAACTGTGTGTGACATGTGTGGTTGTGCTGCTGCCGTGGTCCTGCCAGATGCCTCCTGCTGCTGCTGCCATCATTAGTCATTAGTCATACTTCTACTGTTATTATACACATATGATTATTATCATACATGTATACTGCCTGATACTAATATATACTTTCAACATATTGTACCACAGTAGCCAGAACTATAACGACAATATTATTACTTTCATGAATGTTGTTGTAAGCTGCTGTCATTACCGAGGATGTCATACAGATTACTGTATTGTGTCATACAGATTACTGTTAATTTGTTATGCTGATCTGTTCTGTACGACATCTATTGCACGTCTGTCCGTCCTGGAAGAGGGATCCCTCCTCAGTTGCTCTTCCTGAGGTTTCTACCATTTTTTTTCCCCTGGTAAAGGGTTTTTTGGGGGGAGTTTTTCCTTATCCGCTGTGAGGGTCTAAAGGACAGAGGGATGTTGTATGCTGTAAAGCCCTGTGAGGCAAATTGTATTTGTGATATTGGGCTTTATAAATAAAATTGATTGATTGATTGACTGTTATTGGGAATGTCTCAGACTCAAAGTGTTGTTTGACTTGTTAGAATTTATTTTTATGAAATGTAATGTAATCTGGTCTGGAACAGCTTTTATTTTTGGTGCAGGTTATGAAAGAGAGAGTGCACAAAAGTGGCAGTTGTTAAATTTTGTGGTGGGACAGGCCAAACTGTCCATCTATAAGACAAGGAAAAATCAGATAGAGAATGTTTTGGGTGAAGGGCTGCGGTCAATGTTTGTTTCCTTGGTGAAGATCAGAATCAGAGTTGATTTTAAATTTTATTCACTTGTGAAAAATGTTGAGGAGTTTGTGGCTCAGTGGTGCTTCACAGATGCTCTGTGTAGTGTGGATGAAGGGGCACTGGTTTTTAATCACTCTCTAGAATGATCTGAGAGGTTTGGTGTTTGTCCTGTGTTTTTTGCTCTGCTACATCTGTTTTAAGATGGTTGTGTCATGTTGACTTTGATTTGATTTTTTTATTGATATAAATAAAGATGGATTAAAAATTAAAATCTCTCTCTCTCTCTCTCTCTCTCTCTCTCTCTCTCTCTCTCTCTCACTCACAAACACACACACACACACACACACACACACACACACACACACACACACACACACACACACACACTCTTGCTTGTATGAAGTTAGTTTGTTAGAATTTGTGTGTTTTGCTGTTTTGCTTCCTTTATGAATAAATATATTTGGAGCCATACCTGCTGCCTCTTTAATATTGCACAAGAGTGAATGAGTAGTCAACCTCTGCTATGTCAAGAAATCTGAAATCCTTCAGGCTTTACTATTAATTTTTGTTATGGTTATTAACTTATTAATCAAAGTTCCCAATTGAAAGCTTAGTGAACTTTATGAGACTGATATCTTTATCTGGCGATCATTTTTTCCTTTTCTGGAATGGTGCCCGAAGAGGTGATTTATGTAAATTAAGTCACATGATTTAACATGATTGATAATTAGAGTTAGTGATTATTTCCAGTGGCAATTTTTAGACCTTAATTGGAGATCTATTGCAAGGTCAGGCCCATGTAAAGGCTAAGTCCCAAAAAATGGTGCTGCCTCGATGAGGCATAGATCAACACATTAGGTGTCCCCGTGTGATGCATAGATTTGTTGTAGATTTCCGGATCACAAGTTTGAATCCTTAGATGAAACTGACACCGAGTAGAGCAATGCACAATTTTCTCATTGACTGCTTATATACTGTATACAGAGTTTTACTTTAATTTTTGTGATTTTCAATTCAAAACCTTGGTGGAGCAGGCCTCATTTCAGTCACTCCACAGCCTCTCTACAGTATGCTGGTCTCACAGGAGCCAGGCTGCAGAATCTGAAGACTGACAATGAGTTTAACTGCTTTTCTAAACCAGGAATAAAACAAGGCATAGATCAAGGGGTTAAGACATGAGTTGAAACAGAACAGATAAAGCACAAATGATGCAGATGAAGAACTGACCATGGCTTCACCTGCAAGAGCGACACAGTAATATGGGCAGACACATATTAGAAACACAACTACAAGAACACCAAGAGTCCTGGCTGCTTTCAGCTCAGATTTCTTTGTTTTTTGATTCACTGAAAGCTGGAGAGTGACAGCTGTAATGTGAGAGCGCATGGCACGAGCCTGAGACACAGCCACAACAAATACTCTCATGTACAGAACGACAATGACAGAAATGGGAACAATAAAGGTTACAACAAGGTCAACAACTCCTGTAAGGTGGTTCATGACAATCACACACTCTCCATGGCAGGAATTATACCTGCCTGGTTGAGTCAGTTCATCCTTTAACAAGAGACTGCAGTAAGAAACAGCACAGAGCCAACACAGACACACACACAGTTTAACTCTTTTCACAGTGACTCTGGTGGTGTAATGCAGAGGGTCACAAATAGCCACATAGCGGTCGACTGATATGAGCATCATGTGTCCTATTGAAGAAGACGTAATGATGACAGACACATAATAATAGAGCAAACACACGAGGTCACCAAGAAACCAGCAGGATGTTTTTTGGAAAACTTCTCCTGGTAGCACCAGGAGGCCCACGAGAAAATCTGAGACAGCCAGAGAGAGGAGGAGGATGTTGGTGGGTGTGTGGAGCTGCCTGGAGAGAAAGAGCAAAAACATCATGAACTCAACAAGTCCCCAAATCTAAATGACTAAAACAGTTGTAAAAAAAAAAAAAAAACCATATAATGAAATGTTTTCTGATCGACAACATCTGCAGTTTCAATATGGTTAAATGTGGACATCTAACTGCAGTCTGGTGCCAAAATCACAGTTAGGTTTGTGCAAAAGGGCAGAATACAAGTCAAATGTGTCTAAAATACATTTCCAAGGAGCAACATTATTCAGTACCAGCTCAAAGACAGTTCTTCTAATCTACAGAAGCTGTTCACATTTTAATCTTTGCCTGAAGTGGGAGACTGAGATGATGACAAGGAGGTTAAGAGCCACAGTGAGCAGAGAGATGAAGGACAGCACAATGTTAAGGAGCACAAAGTCGGCCCAGTGAGAGGTGGGCTTTCTGCAGGAGGTGTTGAGCAGTTGTGGAAAGCAGAGCTCCTCCATCTTCAGAGAGCTGCAGCTCTGGCAGCTTCCTGAACAAATCTGAGTCATATAACCAAATCACCTCTTACGTTTTTGAAATTCCTCTCCAGCTTTTTCTCTCGGTCTCTGTTGGACTCGGATGCCCCGCCTCCGTCACTCTGCACATCATCTTCATCACTTAAACTGAAACCCAGCTTTTCTCACCCATGTCCTCTATGTCAATCTCCACCCTTGTTTTCTTTACCTTGTCCTGCGTCTTTGTCTAAATTACTGAAAAAGAGGCAGACAGTCAACAGGAGGTTATGGAACAGCCCTTACTGATTCAAATAGGCCACACAGCCTCTTTGTATGAACTGATTAATAATATGGAAAACTTTTCATGTGCTACCTGTGATTTTAAAGAAGGCTTCTTTTAGAGCCGACATGAAGAAATGGACCAGAGTTCAGTGGGAGCAACAACAACTTCACAAATAACGAGGCCTTTGCAGTTGCCTCCGACTGCCAGAGGTATATCCCCGAAACGCGATGCTTCGAGTCACCATCACCTTCTCATGTTCCTGTACTCAAGTCCTATCACTTCTGTTATGGCCCACACGTACAGACCTTGTCACTATCTGCCACTTACACCTTTGCTTAAGAACCACTAGACAGCGTGTGAGTTCAGAATTGTGGCCCATAGCTGTACCATAGCTGTATCTGGTAAAACAACAACAGTTTGATTTACATAATGGGGGTCAGAGCGTTGGCCTCCAAAATGTAATGAGTTCATGTGCCTGTCCTAGAGCATTAGCACACCGAATTTGGCGGACGCGGCGGTAGCGGCGGACGCGGCGGACGCGGCGGCGGATGCGGCGGCGGCGGTGCACGCAAAACCATTACATCCCCGACGCTCCGCGTTTCGGGGATATAATGAGTTCATGTGCCTGTCCTAGAGCATGAGCACACCGAATTTGGGGCAAATCCGTCCACCTGTTCAGAAGTTATGGGCCAAACAACAATTCGTCCATCTTGAAAGTCGGCCATCTTGAAAGTGTTGGCCTCCAAAATGAAATGAGTTCATGTGCCTGTCCTAGAGCATGAGCACACCGAATTTGGTGGCAATCTGTCCACCCAATGAAAAGTTATGGGCCAAACAAAAATTCGGCCATCTTGAAAGTTGGCCATCTTGAAAGTCTTGGCCTCCAAAATCTAATCAGTTCATGTACCTATCCTAGAGCATTAGCACACTGAATTTGGGGCAAATCTGTCCACACATTCAAAAGTTATCGCGTTAACACGAAATAACTTACGCGGCGGCGGACGCAGTAGTGGCAGTGCACGCAAAACCATTACATGCCTGACGCTCCGCGTTTTGGGGATATAATGACACAATATTCTTGCTTAGATTTTCTGCAACACTGATTCAATAACAAAGATTACACCAGTAAAATAAAGATTTCGAATGATTTATTGCATATGATTGATTATGGGTTCGGAGGAAAGTGTGAAGGGGTGAGGATCGAGGGATTCGATCAAGGGAGGTTGTTGAATACACAGGATTGTGGCTATTTTTGATACTTACACCACTGTCTGTTCAAAACATATATTCTTGTGCTTTATTTGTTTATTTTTGTTCCTGCTCATACCGAACCAAGACTCAGACTGTGAACGCAACTATGACTTTTGTGTACTCACTTTTTATTACTTTATTTATTCATTCATTTATAGAAACAAACAAAAAAAATCTGCTTCCCCGTCAGACCTGGCCAATCAGCACACATTTTCGGCCCATACCCAGTCCGACCTGTCAGGCTTTTAAGGACCCATCAGGCTCAGGTTGAGATTGAGAACTCCAACACAAAATGCACTGCTTGAATGACTCAGTAAACCCCAAACTTGTATTACTGATCAGCGATATCATAGGCCCATTATTTTTAAAGGCATTAATGCATGAACAAAATTACATATTATTATATGCAGGATTTTTTTTATTATTCAGCCGATGCTTATTTATTAAAAATATGTATATAGCCTATTTAGATCCGGGGCTAATCATAAAACATTCAGGGTGGAAACTTGGACACCACCAAACAACACAATAACTAAGAGAGTAAAGGAAACAGATCTGGTGAGCCATAGAATATGATATAGGTACTAATTTTCCAGACACCAAATTAATGCAGCACAAGGCTGCGGAGGAATCAGGGACATTTGCTATTTTCCCTTCAGAGAATAACAGATTGTCAGTCAGTGGCATTTCTGTGACATCATATTGAGCATATAAAGCCTCAGTGCGTGAAAATTAAGAATTTGTTATAAGTAATACACTGAACAATAATATAAATGCAACACTTTTGTTTTTGCTCCCATTTTTCATGAGCTGAACTCAAAGATCTAAAACATTTTCTATATACACAAAAGACCATTTCACTCAAATATTGTTCACAAATCTGTCTAAATCTGTGTTAGTGAGCACTTCTCCTTTGCTGAGATAATCCATCCCACCTCACAGGTGTGGCATATCAAGATGCTGATTAGACAGCATGATTATTGCACAGGTTTGTCTTAGATTGGCCACAATAAAATGGTTGAATATGTTTAAATGTGGACATCTAACTGCAGTCTGGTGTCAAAATCACAGTTAAGTTTGTGCAAAAGGGCAGAATACAAGTCAAATGTGTCTAAAATACATTTCCAAGGTGTAACATTATTCAGTACCTGCTCAAAGACAGTTCTTCTAATCTACAGAAGCTGTTCACATTTTTAGTTAATCTTTGCCTGAAGTGGGAGACTGAGATGATGACAAGGAGGTTAAGAGCCACAGTGAGCAGAGACATGAAGTACAGCACAATGTTAAGGAGCACAAAGTTGGCCCAGTGAGAGGTGGGCTTTCTGCAGGAGGTGTTGAGCAGTTGTGGAAAGCAGAGCTCCTCCATCTTCAGAGAGCTGCAGCTCTGGCAGCTTCCTGCACAAATCTGAGTCATATAACCAAATCACCTCTTATGTTTTTGAAATTCCTCTCCTGCTTTTTCTCTCGGTCTCTGGTGGATGCGTAGCACAGCAAGATTTTCCCCCACTTGCTGGTCGACGCATTACATCACCAGAGTCTGATGGCCTCTTCTCGGCGCCCCCTCTATCCATGGCCGTGTCCAGGCGGTCCATTTCTCCTGTTGATCACCGCTCTCAACATCACGCCCCCTCTTCACGACCTGGCTGTGTGCAGTTCAGCCCTTGCCCTGTAACCTGTTCTCCAGCAAGACACTGCTCTGCTGGGAAAGACGCCGCTCAGCTGCAGCAATGGTCCCCGGCTACGTCCATCCATCCCCGGCCGGTGAACCGGGTGCACACTGTGGACACTGAGCAGAGCAGAGCCAAGCCTAAATCACTGCGGCCGCTTATTCCCCCTACCACACTGATTGTTAGTGATTCCATAATTAGGAATGTGCACTTCCACAGTGCAGTTACTCGCTGTTAACCCAGCACCGCAGTCCGTGACTTCCACAAAAAGCTCCAAGGTTCACTCCCGTCGTCCATTAGAAGAGTTATAGTCCATGTGGGAACCAATGACACAGCTTTTCAACAGTCCGAGCTGACCAAATCTGATTTTAAACATCTCTCTATTTTTATAAAGCAATATGGAAAGTCGGTGTTTATCTCAGGTCCCATTCCCACATTAGGTCGTGGTTCTGGTTGGTTTACTAGAATCTTTAGTCTTCAAACCTGGTTGCTGTCCACATGCAGAGCACACAATGTGGAGTTCATTGATTATCATTACATAAAATGCACCGCTGTCCCACCTCCTGTCGCTATGTGTAAGTTGGCCCTTTTTAAAGTTCAGCTGAAGCACATAGTGGAGGCTGCAGGTCCCAGTTTTCACAACACAGAAGTGGTGGCTGCTCTTCTTGGCATCAAGTCATGTCGTCACACCAGAGACATTTTAAATGCCTGGACCAAAATCCTAACGAGTGATGAAGTGGACATGTTAAGGGACGACTTTAATGGAACAGAGTTTCCTGATGGGGGGGGGGACCCTTTTCCAGAGCTGGTTCTCAGAATAGACCAAACTGGACTGACGGGACAGGTACTGGTCACTGAGAGTGCTGCAGACCTGTACATGTTGAATGGAAAAACTCTGTACAAATACTGTGCGAAGGCCCTAAATAAGAGAAAGTTGAGTGGGAGAAAGGATGCTGTGTGGAGAGAGAGGCTAAATGTACAAGATGAGTGTAAACCGGTGTGGAGGGTGTTTTATAAAGCACCTTTAAACAAGAGGTCCGCTGATCTGCAGTGATGAATTCTTCAGGGAGCACTGGCCGTAATCCCGGTGTCAGAACTGTAAATTGTTTTCACTGTTATTTGGAATGTCGCAGACTCAAAGTGTTGTTTGACTTGTTAGAATTTATTTTTATGAAATGTAATGTAATCTGGTCTGGAACAGCTTTTATTTTTGGTGCAGGTTATGAAAGAGAGAGTGCACAAAAGTGGCAGTTGTTAAATTTTGTGGTGGAACAGGCCAAACTGTCCATCTATAAGACAAGGAAAAATCAGATAGAGAATGTTTTGGGTGAAGGGCTGCGGTCAATGTTTGTTTCCTTGGTGAAGATCAGAATCAGAGTTGATTTTAAATTTTATTCACTTGTGAAAAATGTTGAGGAGTTTGTGGCTCAGTGGTGCTTCACAGATGCTCTGTGTAGTGTGGATGAAGGGGCACTGGTTTTTAATCACTCTCTAGAATGATCTGAGAGGTTTGGTGTTTGTCCTGTGTTTTTTGCTCTGCTGCATCTGTTTTGAAGCCACAGTGTGTAGGAATTTTCCCATCTAACGTTGAAATCACATATTGCATTCAAACAGATGGCGCACTCTAGCGCCTCACTGTTTCAAACACGTATTGCAACAACTGTAGCCGCTGTGTACCAAAAAGCTATGATAACACTGATGAAACCATGTCATCCGAGACTTCATGGAGTATTAATTCAGGCTCCTACACAGACACACGCGATGCGAGTTGACAAACTCCCTCCTCACCATGCTGGCTGTGTTTACAATGTAGGACTGTTGGGGCGGGTGTAAATTGAAACAGCTGATAGTGGCCAGCGGCACTACTGCCGCATAACAAAGTCCCACTCTTTTAGCATAATGCAGGATCATGTATTATGCAGCATCACGGGAGACGGAATCCTCGTTGCCAAGAAAGTGCAAAAGGAAATCAAAAAAAACAAGGGTCAGCACTGGGGTTGCCTTTCCCAGGTGGAGAGAGCTGCTGAAGGAGAAAGGTAATACAATCACAGGCCAGCGCTAACGGCAGCTAACGGCTAACGGCGGCTAACGGCGAACGGCGGCACAGTGATGCGAGGAGCAGCGCTGGCCTGTGATTGTATTACCATCCTCGCTCAGCAGCTCTCTCTACCTGGGAAAGGCTAACCCGATGTGGGCCTTAATTCCCCGGTCACGCTGCCTTTTCTATTCCCTTTTGCGCTTTCTTGGCGACAAGGATTCCATCTCCCATGATATGCATGATCCTGCATTATGCTCAAACAGTGGCACTTTGTTTCAAATTTGCCAGGGTAGTAGCGAAGCGCCTCTTGCTCCTCTCCTTCGGCTCCTCAGTCACGCAGCGCTGGCCTGGCTCTCAACGAAAACGCCGAAGGCGGTGCTGTATGTCCCTTGCTGGCGAGTGTATTCTCAAGATGGCGAAGCGTAATGGAACCCCACAGACGACTTACCCGCACAATGTACAAACAAATCCTAAATTTTCCTTTTATGGGAATAAGTCAGATTATTGGTGGAGGTAATAGTACACCAGTGATGACATATTTATGAATGCAGATATCAATTTTTGCCAATAAACAACTGAAAATGTTACACAATGTCCCTTTAAGATGGTTGTGTCATGTTGACTTTGATTTGATTTTTTATTGATATAAATAAAGATGGATTAAAAATTAAAATCTCTCTCTCTCTCTCTCTCTCTCTCTCTCTCTCACACACACACACACACACTCTCACACACACACACACACACACACTCTCACACACACACACACACACACACACAGAAACACACACTCACTTGCTTGTATGAAGTTAGTTTGTTCGAATTTGTGTGTTTTGCTGTTTTGCTTCCTTTATGAATAAATATATTTGGAGCCATACCTGCTGCCTCTTTAATATTGCACAAGAGTGAATGAGTAGTCAACCTCTGCTATGTCAAGAACTCTGAAATCCTTCAGGCTTTACTATTAATTTTTGTTATGGTTATTAACTTATTAATCAAAGTTCCCAATTGAAAGTTTAGTGAACTTTATGAGACTGATATCTTTATCTGGCGATCATTTTTTCCTTTTCTGGAATGGTGCCCGAAGAGGTGATTTATGTAAATTAAATCACATTATTCAACATGATTGATAATTAGAGTTAGTGATTATTTCCAGTGGCAATTTTTAGACCTTAATTGGAGATCTATTGCAAGGTCAGGCCCATGTAAAGGCTAAGTCCCAAAAAATGGTGCTGCCTCGATGAGGCATAGATCAACACATTAGGTGTCCCCGTGTGATGCATAGATTTGTTGTAGATTTCCGGATCACAACTTTGAATCCTTAGATGAAACTGACACTGAGTAGAGCAATGCACAATTTTCTCATTGACTGCTTATATACTGTTTACAGAGATTTTACTTGAATTTTTGTGATTTTCAATTCAAAACCTTGGTGGAGCAGGCCTTATTTCAGTCACTCCACAGCCTCTCTACAGTATGTTGGTCTCACAGGAGCCAGGCTGCAGAATCTGAAGACTGACAATGAGTTTAACTGCTTTTCTAAACCAGGAATAAAACAAGGCATAGATCAATGGATTAAGACATGAGTTGAAATAGAACAGATAAAACACAAATGATGCAGATGAAGAACTGACCGAGGCGTCACCTGCAAGAGCAACACAGTAAGATGGGCAGAAACATATTAGACACACAACTACAAGAACACCAAGAGTCCTGGCTGCTTTCAGCTCAGATTTCTTTGTTCTTTGATTCAGTGAAAGCTGGAGAGTGACAGCTGTAATGTGAGAGCGCATGGCACGAGCCTGAGACACAGCCACAACAAATACTCTCATGTACAGAACCACAATGACAGAAATGGGAACAATAAAGGTTACAACAAGCTCAACAACTCCTGTAAGGTGGTTAATGACAATCACACACTCTCCATGGCAGGAATTATACCTGCCTGGTTGAGTCAGTTCATCCTTTAACAAGAGACTGCAGTAAGAAACAGCACAGAGCCAACACAGACACACACACAGTTTAACTCTTTTCACAGTGACTCTGGTGGTGTAATGCAGAGGGTCACAAATAGCCACATAGCGGTCGACTGATATGAGCACCATGTCTCCTATCGAAGAAGACGTAATGATGAAGGACACATAATAATGGAGCAAACACACGAGGTCACCAAGAAACCAGCAGGATGTTTTTAGCAGGATTTCTCCTGGTAGCACCAGGAGGCCCACGAGAAAGTCTGAGACAGCCAGAGAGAGGAGGAGGATGTTGGTGGGTGTGTGGAGCTGCCTGGAGAGAAAGAGCAAAAACATCATGAACTCAACAAGTCATCAGATCTAAATAACAAAACAGCTGAAAAAAACATATAATGAAATGTTTTCTGATCGGACACATCTGCAGTTTCAATATGGTTAAATGTGGACATCTAACTGCAGTCTGGTGTCAAAATCAAAGTTAAGTTTGTGCAAAAGGGCAGAATACAAGTCAAATGTGTCTAAAATACATTTCCAAGGTGCAACATTATTCAGTACCAGCTCAAAGACAGTTCTTCTAATCTACAGAAGCTGTTCACATTTTAATCTTTGCCTGAAGTGGGAGACTGAGATGATGACAAGGAGGTTAAGAGCCACAGTGAGCAGAGAGATGAAGTACAGCACAATGTTAAGGAGCACAAAGTTGGCCCAGTGAGAGGTGGGCTTTCTGCAGGAGGTGTTGAGCAGTTGTGGAAAGCAGAGCTCCTCCATCTTCAGAGAGCTGCAGCTCTGGCAGCTTCCTGAACAAATCTGAGTCATATAACCAAATCACCTCTTATGTTTTTGAAATTCCTCTCCTGCTTTTTCTCTCGGTCTCTGTTGGACACTGATGCCCCGCCTCCCTCACTCTGCACATCATCTTCATCACTTTCACTGGACCCCAGTGTTTCTGCTCTATGTCAATCTCCACTCTTGTTTTCTTTACCTTGTCTTACCTCTTTGACCGTCAACAGGAAGTTATGGAACAGCCCTTACTGATTTCAAAGAGGCCACACAGTACAGGTGCCAGTGCAGAGGGCTCAAGGAAAAATATTAATATTGCTGTCCAGCGAAAGAGACGAGCCTAGCTCAACTTTTGTGACAACACAATGCGGAAGCGCACATTCCTGATGGACTGCACTGTAATGTGACAGGCTGTTCTCATGCACTGTTTGTACGAACTCATTAATAATATTATAAACCATTCATGTGCTACCTGTGATTTTATAGTAGATTTTAAAGCCAGCGTGAAGAAATGGAGCAGAGTTCTGAGAGAGCAACAACATCCTCACAAATAATATGACAGAATGTACTCGCTCAGATTTTCTGCATCACTGATAGTTACAGTGCAGAAAAAAAGCCATGGTATATACAGTAGTTACTGTTATTGCACAGCTCCATTCGGTGGCATTACTGATATAACGTTAACATTACAGCTGTGACTACAGAGTGATGCTGCTGTTGTTGTTTCCCAACCAGGCTTGCTGCATAGCGTGAATACAGTGATGTAGCCAGCTTAATAGAGAGCCACTTTTGTGATATGTAAAACTTTTTAGACTCTTTTGACTTTCGAGTTACAGTCTTAGCCAGTAACATCTCATGCCACCTATCCAACCTTGCAGATTGACATCATTTCTCCACTGGATCAGCTGCTAAGAATAATATTCTGAGTGTCTCTCCCTCCACCCACTTACATCACTCTTCCCTCCAGTCCTAGAAAAAACATCTAGAGCACACGACCCCGGGTGGTTTTCTTCTCTATCCATCCCAGTCATTGTGAATCTTACACCACACTCCCTGCGGGTGTCCGGCAGGCGTTACAGGGGGGCGAACATCTGTTAGCTACGCCCGTTGTCAGCTGCCTCTACCGTGGTCACTGATGGCGCGTCCTCACCAGTCAGGATGGCTCTCCTTAACTCCCGCTCCGTGTCCAATAATGACTTGTTCCTTAATGACTTGTTCACTAGCGAAGATATGGATTTTCTGTTTTTAACCGAAACATGGCAGCGGGTTTCTGAATATGTCCATCTTAATGAGCTCTGCCCAGCAGACTGTAGTTACATCAGCTCACCACTTGCCACGGTATTCCAAGACTGTTTTGGTTGCCGGCTGATCAGCACTGACACTTTCCCCTCTTTTGAACTGTAAATGACAAAAGTTGGACATATAAACCCTTCTATTGTATTTTAATTTATCGTCCTCCAGGCCCCTCTGGTCCTTTTTTGTCTGAGTTTAATGCGTTTTTATCCTTTGTTATAAAACTAGATAAAGTTTTAATGTTTGGTGATTTTAACCTGCACATCGATGATGCTACTTCACAGACTGCCTCTAATTTTCTTGACATTACAGAGTCTTCTAATTTTAAGCAGCATGTGTCTGGCCCTACTCACAGAGCTGGTCATACCCTGGACTTAGTCTTTTCTTATGGTCTTTGTATTGATAGTATTGGCTTAGAGGACCTCCATTTAGTGATCACAAATGTGTTTTATTTAATGTCTCTTTTGATCTGGATCTTTTGCCCAGTAAACATTTATCCCGCCACGGCATCATCAACCAGAGCACAGTGGAAAATTTCTCAGCCTTATTTAACCCTGACGTACTTTTTAACTGTAATGAGGTCGAGACTTTTTTTGAGTTATTTAATGAGCAGTGCTCAAATATACTTGACAGAGTGGCCCCCTTTAAATCCAGACTTGTGTCTACTGTTAAATCCTCTCCCTGGATTGATAATCACATTCGTAGTGTTAGGCGGGTCTGTAGGAAATATGAACATCTATGGAAAGCAACCAAACTTGACATCCATCGACAACATCTTAAAGAACTCTTAATGCATTTTAATGAAATGGTGAGAGATGCTAGGTCTGCATACTTCGCCAAAATTATTGAATCTAGCAAGGGAAATTCTAGTGTCCTTTTTGACACCATCAACTCTATTGTATCTCCTGTTCTGCCACCTCCTCCTGTTTTCTCAGACACTGACTGTCATTCTTTTCTTAAGTATTTTGTTTATAAAATCAACACTGTCAGAGCAAGCATCTCCCCATCCTCCAATCATCTGCCTGTTGGTAACCCCAGCCCCACAATTTTGAACTCCTTCTCACCTATATCTATAGATGACCTCTCAAATTTGGTGTCAAAAATCAAGCCATCATCCACCCCTTTCAACATTCTACCTCCATCTCTGTTTCTTAAAGTCTTTAATTCCATTGGCCCATCTATCGTATCCATGATCAATCTCTGCCTGTCTGCAGGCTCAGTTCCTTCCCAGCTGAAACATGCTGTTGTGCAGCCATTGCTGAAAAAAACAAATCTTGACTCTTCCCTCCTATAAAACTACAGGCCTGTCTCCAAGCTACCTCTTCTCTCCAAACTCCTGGAAAAAACTGTTGCTGGGCAGCTCTCTTCACTGATAGATTCACATATGTTGTATGACACCTTTCAGTCCAGTTTTCGGAAGCTGCACTCCACTGAAACAGCCTTGGTTAAAGTTACTAATGATATCTTGATGGTGGTGGATGATGGGAAATGCTCTTTCCTCGTTGTACTAGATCTCAGCTCAGCTTTTGATACAGTTGATCACAAGATCCTTTTGAGCAGGTTTTTACCATAATGGTATCTCTGGGTCTGCATTAGACTTTTTAAAATCATATCTGACTGATAGGAGTTTTTCTGTGTCTGTGGGTCAGTTCATGTCTGTCCCGGCACCTTTGTCTTGTGGTGTCACGCAGGGTTCTGTCCTCGGTCCTATGTTATTTGCCCTCTATATGTTGCCTCTGGGTCGCATTATTGACAGATTCAAAGGCATTTCCTATCATTTCTATGCAGATGACATTCAACTGTACTGTTCATTTTTACCTGAAGAGGTTCACAAGCTATCTAATCTACTTGATTGTCTGGAGGCCACAAAAATCTGGATGTCAGACAACTTCCTCCAACTTAATAATGAAAAGACAGAAACCCTAATTTTTGCCCCAGACAATGAAATCTCAAACGTGAAGTCTTGTATCAGGTCTTTAACCAATTGTGTCCAACGCAAACTTCGTAATTTAGGTGTCATATTCGACCAAGCCATATCATTTGATAATCACGCCAGCCTACTCACCCGATCTTGTTTCTCACAACTTAGGAACATTGCCAAATTAAGGTCAGTTGTGTCCAAAGCTGAATTGGAAATGATCATTCATGCTTTTATTAGCTCTCGCTTAGACTATGCCAATGCACTTTTTACCTGTTTGAATAAATCCTCTCTGGCCCGTCTCCAAACTTTCCAAAATGCTGCTGCTCGGCTTTTAACCCGTAGCAATAAGAGGGCTCATATCACTCCAATCCTGTCCTCCTTGCACTGGCTTCCAGTGGAATTCCGAATCAACTTTAAAGTATTGCTCCTGACTTTTAAAGCCCTACATGGTCTCTGCATACATCACAGACCTCCTTCAACCTCACACTCCTTGTTGCACTCTAAAATCCTCGGATCAGTTCCTACTGTCAGTTCCACGTACTTGTCTCGTCACTCGTGGAGACCGAGCTTTCCAAGCGGTTGCTCCCAAACTTTAGAATGCCCTCCCCTTTTCGTTGCGATCCGCAGCGTCATGTGACACTTTTAAAAAACAACTCAAAACACTGCTCTTTAGCCAGGCCTTTGGTTAACCAACTCCTTTTACCCCATCATTCTCTAACTATTTTTCTTTTATCTAATGTTTTATTTACATTTTGCACTTTGCAGACACCTTGTCTTTTGCCTTGCTTTGTTTTTAATGCTTTGTTTTGTGCTTTGTTTTTAATGTTGTGTTATATCGTTGTACTTGCTTTGTCTACTGGAAAGCACTTTGTGATCTAGTATCTGTGAAAGGTGCTATATAAATAAACTTTACTTACTTACTTACTTACTTTTGGGAATGCGTGTTTGTTCTGTGTTTGTGCACTTTAATACACAGGTGTAGGTGCCTACCTACATATAAGTAGGTTGCTAAATCAGTGTGTTAAAATGAATATTTTGTCTTTAATAATATAAACTTATTCACGATAACTGGTGATGCATTGATGTGACGGCCTCTCTGCTTGGTTCGTCTGCATGTGTTGTGTTTCTCATTACCCAGCATCAACCTTGATTGAGTGCAATCAGTGGCATGGGACACACCTGGGCACGGTGTGCTCCATGCATATATAAGGCCTCATTTACCCTGCAAGTGATGCGTTCGCGTAGCGCTCGCATCACTTGCTCGGTCACTGTTTACTCATGTTTTCATTTCAGGAAGCATGTTAACAGGTTAGAGCATTCACACCGCGTCTGTTCTACGCTGATTGTATTTTCTGATCTTTGCTGAGCAATGGTTTTGTGTGAAATAAATCAAAGGCCTGTCCTATATGGATGCCTGTCCCAAATATAGCCCCCAAACCGACAGTAACTTTACAACAGTAGCTTTCGTCATTGTCCACTCCGGCTGCAACACACATGATATACTGGCAACACTTTGCTGCCGTAGCTGTTTTTGTGTTTTCCCAGTCTCATCTGACCTCATCACAAGCCATTCCTTAACTCACCTCACCATCTGGATGTGACAGCTGCCTCCCCCTGACACAGAAAATCTCCAAACTGGAAGGGAGGATTTCCATCTTGTACCAGATCAAAGATGAAGAACAGATCCTGGACCCTGGTTGTTTTAACTGTTATTTGGAATGTCGCAGACTCAAAGTGTTGTTTGACTTGTTAGAATTTATTTTTATGAAATGTAATGTAATCTGGTCTGGAACTGCTTTTATTTTTGGTGCAGGTTATGAAAGAGAGAGTGCACAAAAGTGGCAGTTGTTAAATTTTGTGGTGGGACAGGCCAAACTGTTCATCTATAAGACAAGGAAAAATCAGATAGAGAATGTTTTGGGTGAAGGGCTGCGGTCAATGTTGATTTTAAATTTTATTCACTTGTGAAAAATGTTGAGGAGTTTGTGGCTCAGTGGTGCTTCACAGGTGCTCTGTGTAGTGTGGATGAAGGGGCACTGGTTTTTAATCACTCTCTAGAATGATCTGAGAGGTTTGGTGTTTGTCCTGTGTTTTTTGCTGTGCTGCATCTGTTTCAAGATGGTTGTGTCATGTTGACTTTGATTTTTTTATTGATATAAATAAAGATGGATTCAAAATTTAAAAATCTCTCTCTCTCTCACACACTCTCACACACACACACACACACACACACACACACACACACACACACACACACTCACTTGCTTGCATGAAGTTAGTTTGTTAGAATTTGTGTGTTTTGCTGTTTTGCTTCCTTTATGAATAAATATATTTGGAGACATACCTGCTGCCTCTTTAATATTGCACAAGAGTGAATGAGTAGTCAACCTCTGCTATGTCAAGAACTCTGAAATCCTTCATGCTTTACTATTAATTTTTGTTATGGTTATTAACTTAATTATTAATCAAAGTTCCCAATTGAAAGCTTAGTGAACTTTATGAGACTGATATCTTTATCTGGCGATCATTTTTTCCTTTTCAGGAATGGTGCCCGAAGAATTGATTTATGTAAATTAAGTCACATTATTTAACATGATTGATAATTATCATTAATGATTATTAATTATTTCCAGTGGAGGTTTTTATACCTTAATTGGAGATCTATTGCAAAGTCAGGCCCATGTAAAGGCTAACCCCCAATTTCCACCAGATGTGTGTTGGTTGTGTCTGTGCTCCGGCACGGCAGCGGAGCCCATAGAATTTAATTCTAGTCAATGTGTGTGTTTCCACCGGCTGCAGCTGTGCTGTGTTCCGGATCCGTCTCAGCTGCAGCACACCGGACGCTGGAGCACAACGTAGTAATTCAGCACAGAGCAGACTGTGGGGGGCAGGAAGTTGTGCACAGAAACAAAATAAAACATCCCGTTAATTTTCAAAATTAATTAACAGTGTTCACAGCGGATCATATTTCCCTGCACTACATCTTGAAAACTACATAATGGGCTGAGGCAGGCCTGAAGTCAACAGGTCAGAGGTTTTCAGACACAGCAAACGCAGCCGGTGGGTGTTGATGGACGGTGGATTATGCAGTGGATAACCGGCGCTGCCGTTCTGCAACAGAAATGCATCCAGTGTAATTCCTGCGTAATTCCCAAAAAATGGTGCTGACTCAATGAGGCATAGATCCCAACATTAGGTGTCCTCTGTGATGCAGATGTAGATTTTCTGATCACAACAAGTTGGAATCCTTACATGAAACTGCAATGCACAATTTTCTCATATACTGCTTATATACTGTATACACAGATTTTACTTGAATTTTTGTGATTTTCAATTCAAAACCTTGGTGGAGCAGGCCTCATTTCAAACACTCCACAGCCTCTCTACAGTATGTTGGTCTCACAGGAGCCAGGCTGCAGAATCTGAAGACTGACAATGAGTTTAACTGCTTTTCTAAACCAGGAATAAAACAAGGCATAGATCAATGGGTTAAGACATGAGTTGAAACAGAACAGATAAAGCACAAATGATGCAGTTGAAGCACTGACCAAGGCTTCACCTGCAAGAGTGACACAGTAATATGGGCAGAAACACATTAGAAACACAACTACAAGAACACCAAGAGTCCTGGCTGCTTTCAGCTCTGATTTCTTTGTTTTTTGATTCACTGAAAGCTGGAGAGTGACAGCTGTAATGTGAGAGCGCATGGCACGAGCCTGAGACACAGCCACAACAAATACTCTCATGTACAGAACGACAATGACAGAAATGGGAACAATAAAGGTTACAACAAGGTCAACAAGTCCTGCAGTGTGGTTCATGACGAGCACACACTCTCCATGGCAGGAATTATACCTGCCTGGTTGAGTCAGTTCATCCTTTAACAAGAGACTGCAGTAAGAAACAGCACAGAGCCAACACAGACACACACACAGTTTAACTCTTTTCACAGTGACTCTGGTGGTGTAATGCAGAGGGTCACAAATAGCCACATAGCGGTCGACTGATATGAGCACCATGTCTCCTATCGAAGAAGACGTAATGATGAAGGACACATAATAATGGAGCAAACACACGAGGTCACCAAGAAACCAGCAGTATGTTTTTCGGAAGATTTCTCCTGGTAGCACCAGGAGGCCCACGAGAAAGTCTGAGACAGCCAGAGAGAGGAGGAGGATGTTGGTGGGTGTGTAGAGCTGCCTGGAGAGAAAGAGCAAAAACTCATGAACCCAACAAGTCCTCAGATCTAAATAACAGAACAGATAAAACAAGTAATTAAAAGAAAATGGTCTACAATGGAATGTTTACTGATCGACAACATCTGTACTTATAATATAATTAAGGGTGGACAACCACTGCAAGTACTGCAACTACTAAGTCAAAATGTGTCTAAAATACATTTCCAAGGTGCAACATTATTCAGTACCAGCTCAAAAACAGTTCTTCTAATCTACAGAAGCTGTTCACATTTTAATCTTTGCCTGAAGTGGGAGACTGAGATGATGACAAGGAGGTTAAGAGCCACAGTGAGCAGAGAGATGAAGTACAGCACAATGTTAAGGAGCACAAAGTTGGCCCAGTGAGAGGTGGGCTTTCTGCAGGAGGTGTTGAGCAGTTGTGGAAAGCAGAGCTCCTCCATCTTCAGAGAGCTGTAGCTCTGGCAGCTTCCTGAACAAATCTGAGTCATATAACCAAATCACCTCTTACGTTTTTGAAATTCCTCTCCTCCTTTTTCTCTCGGTCTCTGTTGGACTCGGATGCCCCGCCTCCCTCACTCTGCACATCATCTTCATCACGTTAACTGAAACCCAGCTTTTCTCACCCATGTCCTCTATGTCAATCTCCTCCCTTGTTTTCTTTACCTTGTCCTGCTTCTTTGCTTAAATTACTGAAAAAGAGGCAGACAGTCAACAGGAGGTTATGGAACAGTCCTTACTGATTCAAATAGGCCACACAGCCTCTTTGTACGAACTGATTAACAATATGGAAAACTATTCATGTGCTACCTGTGATTTTAAAGAAGGCTTCTTTTAGAGCCGGCGTGAAGAAATGGACCAGAGTTCAGTGGGAGCAACAACAACCTCACAAATATAATGACACAATATTCTTGCTTAGATTTTCTGCAACACTGATTCAATAACAAAGATTACACCAGTAAAATAAAGATTTCGAATGATTTATTGCATATGATTGATTATGGGTTCGTAGGAAAGTGTGAAGGGGTGAGGATCGAGGGATTTGATCAAGGAAGGTTGTTGAATACACAGGATTGTGGCTATTTTTGATACTTACACCACTGTCTGTTCAAAACATATATTCTTGTGCTTTATTTGTTTATTTTTGTTCCTGCTCATACCAAACCAAGACTCAGACTGTGAACGCAACCATGACTTTTGTGTGCTCACTTTTTATTACTTTATTTATTCATTCATTAATAGAATCAAACAAAAAAAATTTACTTCCCTGTCAGACCTGGCCAATCAGCACACATTTTCGGCCATACCCAGTCCGACCTGTCGGGCTTTTATTGACCCATCAGGCTCGGGTTGAGATTGAGAACTCCAACACAAAATGCACTGCTTGAATGACACAGTAAACCCCAAACTTGTATTACTGACCAGCGATATCATAGGTGTATAATTTTTTTGAAGGCTTTAATGCATGAACAAAATTACATATTAGTATATGCAGGGATATTTTATATTATTCGGCCTATGCTTATTTATTAAAAATATGTATACAGCCTATTTAGATCCGGGGCTAATCATAAAACATTCAGGGCTGAAACTTGGACACCACCAAACAACACAATGATTAAGAGAGTAAAGGAAACAGATCTGGTGAGCCATAGAATATGATATAGGTACTAATTTTCCAGACACCAAATTAATGCAGCACACGGCTGCGGAGGAATCAGGGACATTTGCTATTTTCCCTTCAGAGAATAACAGATTGTTAGTCAGTGGCATTTCTGTGACATCATATTGAGCATATAAAGCCTCGATGCCTGAAAATCAATAATTTGTTATAAATAATATAAATCCTATTCGTGATGACTGGTGTAATTAATATTTTATTGAACATTTTTGCTTTTTTTGTAACATAAACAGTGTCACAGAGTGTTAATAAATCAAATATATGTACAAACACAAGAGGGAGGACAGGGTGATGGATGAGTCAGACAAACACAGGATTTTCAACCAAGAGAACACTGTATATGTCCTATGTGACAGTAAAAGTCCACTTTGACATAATTAAATGCAGCGTACTTACATCTTTTGAGTAGTTACATCACGTTACATGAAGTACTCACATCACTTTACTACATACTTACATCCCTTACGCAACAAGTCTCGATATTTAAACAAAAAACACAATCTTTTTCTAAACCTAAACAAATAGTTTTGTAATTTCATGTACTTTCAACACAATAGGTGCCACCGGTATGTAATGCGAGAGGTTGTCATCATTTCAAATGTTTCTATGTGATCATTGCATCAGTAATTGTGGCAAGAACATAAAATGAACATATCTGTTTTTGTACATAGGAGTATAGATGAGTCTTAAGTCACCAACTGCAGCACCAGGCCCCCGAAGAGGGCGGTTCTGAGGTTTTCTTCCATCTTAGTATTGTTTTGACTTTCCTTTCTTGTAAAATGAAGCAGCGGAAGGAAAGATACACAAGTTATATAATGAAACAGGTGAGAACAAAAAAGGTATTTTGTCAAAATTTGTCGTTATTATATATATATATATTTTTTTTTTTTACCAAAATACTGCAATAAGTTGCAATCCTTACATGAAACTAACCCCGAGTAGAGCAAGGCACAATTTCCTCATTGGGTGCGGTTACACGATGGTCTCTCATTCAGAATGAAATAAATCTGAATGAAATCATTTGGAATTAAAGTCTTTCCAGGTAGTTTACGTGGGAAATATTCATTCCAAATGAGGGTTTACAATCACCTTTATTTGAGTCTGCACAAGGTTTGGGGCAGGGAAGGTTTCTGATTGGATAGGGGGCAGGGCGGATGTTACGTGTTTGCGTTTACTGGAAGAAAACACTGTAGTCTTCGTTCCGGATAACAAGATGCTTGATGACGCCGTTCTTAGTGCCTTCTTCGGGCTTGTTTTGCTTGTATTCTTGAAGCAGCAGTACGACAACAACCTTGTGCTGCTAATGCTTCGTCTGTTGAGGAGGAAAAGGGAGGTAGAAGGTCGAAGAAGGGAGAGAGAAGACCGTGCTTTGGCGAATGAAAACCGGTCAGTGCAATCAGGTCAGTGCTCTTTCTCAGCCCGTTGCTATGCACGCTATATACGTCATCACGCCAGAAGGGCAAGGAAACGAGCATGCGCAGAAAGACTGGAATGAACTTAAAGAGGAATGAGTGTATACAAGTGTGAGAAATTTTTTCGTTCGGAATTAGAAACAGAATATTCTGAGGTTACGAGTAGGTCGCAAAGTCAAGTTAGTGTAGCACACACTTTACATGGCGGCCGCCGGTATCATCTGCAGCAAGAGCTAACATTGTCTCCTGCGAGTATCTCGGAGTCTAAACTGAACAGTTTATAACAGAAGGAACAAAACTGAACTTGAATAAGACAACCAGTGGAACTCGGTTATTTTTTGTCAGGGGCACTTTGATTTGTCTTTGTATTATTATCTGGTAATATTGTTACCTTGAAGCATTGAACTACCTGTATTTAAAGGGTTAACATCTGAGTGCCAAGCTACAGACTAAGGAGGGGAGAACAGTGTAAACTTCATAATCCAGCCCGGATCCCTAGTGTTAGTCTGTACTTCCAGGGAAAGTAGTCTCTACTTACACACTAATTACATTACTGTACTTACAGAGTATGGTTGAGAGAATAGCACCTGTCATGTAGTTTCTGTGTAATTAAATAATAAAAACATTTTATAACTCTCAGAATGACTCACTATTGTGCATTTAAAAATGTATGTATATTTTTACATTACTGTATTGTTTGTGTTTCGTCCTGGGATGACAATACAAGACTTCCACAGATGTGCCTCTGAGAGAGGTAAGTTTGCTTTGAATACCAGCCGGCCTGTTATGAACCAATTTCCATAATATGTACCCATTTCTCAACATAGTCTTATTCCAAATCATACAGTTAAGGAGGCTATAAGACAAAACATAATAAATCCCTGGAATATGAGTGAAGCTTGCCTGCTGACACTTACAAAAAAATGACTGTCACAACTGCCATGAGCAAAGAGCAAAAGCATTTGTTTATATTGTATAGTAGACTATTTCATTCAATATTAAAAAAAAAAAATGATTTGGAAGTTACACCTTAAGTTGCGCAAATTACACAGTAAGTGGCCACGAGTTATGCTGTAAGACTGGAAGAAAGTAGGTGGGAAATGACCAGGAGTTACAGTGGAAGTCTGGGCAAAGTAAGCTAGGACGTATGTGAATGGGTGGTAAGCTCTAAGAAGCAGACTAGTTATACTGTAAGACACGGGAAATACGTGCAGGAAGTGAGCGGGAGTTACACTGTATGTCTGTGGAAATTGGGGTAAAGTAGGTGGTAAGTGAACGGGAGGTACACACTAAGGACGCGGGCCGTATTATGTAGTGTTACCAAAGTTTTTTGTGATTGCAATGCACAATTTTCTCATTGACTGCTTATATACTGTATACAGAGATTTTACTTCAATTTTTGTGATTTTCAATTCAAAACCTTGGTGGAGCAGGCCTCATTTCAGTCACTCCACAGCCTCTCTACAGTATGTTGGTCTCACAGGAGCCAGGCTGCAGAATCTGAAGACTGACAATGAGTTTAACTGCTTTTCTAAACCAGGAATAAAACAAGGCATAGATCAAGGGGTTAAGACATGAGTTGAAACAGAACAGATAAAGCACAAATGATGCAGATGAAGAACTGACCAAGACTTCACCTGCAAGAGTGACACAGTAAGATGGGCAGACACATATTAGAAACACAACTACAAGAACACCAAGAGTCCTGGCTGCTTTCAGCTCTGATTTCTTTGTTCTTTGATTCACTGAAAGCTGGAGAGTGACAGCTGTAATGTGAGAGCGCATGGCACGAGCCTGAGACACAGCCACAACAAATACTCTCATGTACAGAACGACAATGACAGAAATGGGAACAATAAAGGTTACAACAAGGTCAACAAATCCTGTAAGGTGGTTAATGACAATCACACACTCTCCATGGCAGGAATTATACCTGCCTGGTTGAGTCAGGTCATCCTTTAACAAGAGACTGCAGTAAGAAACAGCACAGAGCCAACACAGACACACACACAGTTTAACTCTTTTCACAGTGACTCTGGTGGTGTAATGCAGAGGGTCACAAATAGCCACATAGCGGTCGACTGATATGAGCACCATGTCTCCTATCGACAAAGACGTAATGATGAAGGACACATAATGATAGAGCAAACACACGAGGTCACCAAGAAACCAGCAGGATGTTTTTAGCAGGATTTCTACCGGGATTACCAGGAGGCCCAAGAGAAAGTCTGAGACAGCCAGAGAGAGGAGGAGGATGTTGGTGGGTGTGTGGAGCTGCCTGGAGAGAAAGAGCAAAAACATCATGAACTCAACAAGTTCTCAGATCTAAATAACAAAACAGCTGAAAAAAACATATAATGAAATGTTTTCTGATCAGCAACATCACAGTTAAGTTTGTGCAAAAGGGCAGAATACAAGTCAAATGTGTCTAAAATACATTTCCAAGGTGCAACATTATTCAGTACCAGCTCAAAGACAGTTCTTCTAATCTACAGAAGCTGTTCACATTTTTAGTTAATCTTTGCCTGAAGTGGGAGACTGAGATGATGACAAGGAGGTTAAGAGCCACAGTGAGCAGAGACATGAAGTACAGCACAATGTTAAGGAGCACAAAGTTGGCCCAGTGAGAGGTGGGCTTTCTGCAGGAGGTGTTGAGCAGTTGTGGAAAGCAGAGCTCCTCCATCTTCAGAGAGCTGCAGCTCTGGCAGCTTCCTGAACAAATCTGAGTCATATAACCAAATGTCTTCTTTCCTCTCCTGCTTTTTCTCTCGGTCTCTGTTGGACACTGATGCCCCGCCTCCCTCACTCTGCACATCATCTTCATCACTTTCACTGGAACCCAGTGTTTCTGCTCTATGTCAATCTCCACTCTTGTTTTCTTTACCTTGTCTTACCTCTTTGCCCTGTTTTAAGTCACCTAAGCAGACCGTCAACAGGAAGTTATGGAACAGCCCTTACTGATTTCAAAGAGGCCACACAGTACAGGTGCCAGTGCAGAGGGCTCAAGGAAAAATATTAATATTGTTGTCCAGCGAAAGAGACGAGCCTAGCTCAACTTTTGTGACAACACAATGCGGAAGCGCACATTCCTGATGGACTGCACTGTAATGTGACAGGCTGTTCTCATGCACTGTTTGTACGAACTCATTAATAATATTATAAACCATTCATGTGATACCTGTGATTTTATAATAGATTTTAGAGCCAGTGTGAAGAAATGGAGCAGAGTTCTGAGAGAGCAACAACATCCTCACAAATAAAATGACAGAATATACTCACTCAGATTTTCTACATCACTGATAGTTACAGTGGAGAAAAAAAAGCCATGGTATATACAGTAGTTACTGTTATTGCACAGCTCCATTCGGTGGCATTACTAATGTAACATAAATTCATTCATTCATTGATTTTTTTATTTGCCATATATTTGGCCCAAGACACCACTTTTTACAAAATGTACATCTTCAGGTCTTGCATACAAAACATGTGGAAAAAGAAACACAGACAATACATAGGTTTATATATATAACATAACTATCACGTATCTATGCATTATCTTGATAAAGAGCTTTTTTCCTCTTCTCCCAGGCTTTCTCCACATATGTGGCTAATTTATATGTTTCATTTGTGAACAGCCAACTCAGTCTTTGTGCATCATCCATATTCATAAAATTAACGTCCATTCTTATCTTACTAAACAAAACTTCACGCAGTTCACAATACAAAGGCCCAACATTAACATTACAGCTGTCAAGTTTGCAATTATTACATGTTCCCTCAGCTAAGGATCTGTACCGCTCATAGACTGACTAATGACTACAGAGTGATGCTGTTTCCAAAAGAGTTGGGTTGTGAAAGGCATTTTTTTTTTATCAATTTTATGTTGAAACTCTGAACATCAACTGTTCCCAACCAGGCTAGCTGCATAGCGTAAATACAGTGATGTAGCCAGCTTAATAGAGAGCCAATTTTTTGTGACATGTAAAACTTCTTAGACTCTTTAGACTCGACATATCTCTCTAACCCACTAATCTGGCTTTGTAGTACAGCCCTCTGTTAGCTTTGAATATGTGTTTGTTCAGTGTTTGTGCACTTTAATACACAGATGTTTTAAAATGTTCCTTCTGTTGACATGAAAATATTTATTATATTAATATTGATATTTATTTTTAAGTTACCAGAGAGAAAAATGCTCCCTCAGTCCCCCCCATGCATATATAAGGCCTCATTTACCCTGCAAGTGATGCGTTCGCGTAGTGCTCGCCAACGCATCACTGTTTACTTGTGTCTTCGTTTCAGCAAGCATGTTAACAGGTTACAGCATTCACACCGCATCTGTTCTTGTATTTTTTGATCAACAGTTTTGTGTGAAATAAATCAAAGGCCTGTCATGTATAGATGTCTGTCCCAAATATAGGCCCCCCCAATTATAGGTTCTGTAAACGCCTGTCCCTTTTTCAAAGAGACGGAATTCACCCAAACATACTCGGCTTATGAATACTAGCCGCTAACATACAGCACGCTGTTCAGTCATCTCCACGTGACTGACTGTTTGCTCACCACACCCCCTCCTCTGAGCCTCACTTAAGGACATGTCAGTTTCATCTAGGGCTACAGTTTCCAGCGCTAGCCCCCCTGCTGGCTTCTTTCAGCACCCTCTTCGCCTTTTCATCTCCCTATTCAGCCTGTTGTCACACATAGGCCCTCTCATCCTCGCCACACTTTTATAGGTGTTTATAAACTCAATCTTCTTTGCATAAAATGCACCGCTGTCCCACCTCCTGTCACTATGTGTAAGTTGGCCCTTTTAAATGTGAGGTCTCTGTGAAACAAGATGTTCATCCTAATTGAATTCATCTCCTCCAAACTTATAGATTTCATGTTTCTCACTGAAACCTGGTTAATGTCTGGTGAATATAGCTAGCTCTCAGAGTTATGTCCCCCCAACTATGACTCTTTCAGCTCACCAAGACTAAGTGGTTGGGGAGGAGGTATTGTGGCTATTTTCAGAAACTGTCACCAGTGCACACCCATTTTGTTTCATGGGGTCTCTCTCTCTGCCCGTATCACTTGTGGTGTACCTCAAGGTTCCATCTCAGGGCCCATTTTATTTGCATTCAACATGCTTCCATTAGGCTCCATTTTCCGCCAGCACAAAGTCTCTTTTCACTGTTATGCCGACGACACACAAATTTATCTTCCGTTAAACCCAGCTCCATGACATCCATCCTGAACTGCCTCCAGGATGTGAAATCCTGGATGGCACCAAACTCTCTTCATTAAACAATAACAAAAAAGAGGTTATTGTTTTTGGTCCCCTCAACAACACAGCCAGCATAGTCAGTTATTTTTGACTCTACCTTTGAAGTTGACAGACAAATCAACACCATGATGAATGGCTGTTTTCAGCTACGAAACACTGCAAAACTCAAGTCCATCATCTCACATAATGACCTCAAGACTGTAACCACTACATTCACCTCCTCAAGGCTAGCATCCCTGCACTGGCTTCCCATCAAATGCAAGATTGATTTTAAGGTTCTTTTATTTGTTTTTAAAGC
Source organism: Epinephelus cyanopodus (assembly GCA_026686955.1). Classification (NCBI taxonomy): domain Eukaryota; kingdom Metazoa; phylum Chordata; class Actinopteri; order Perciformes; family Serranidae; genus Epinephelus; species Epinephelus cyanopodus. Next base: position 36,642,303 of record CM048927.1, on the reverse strand, counting down.
CATACATGGGCTGGCACCTCAGTATATCGCTGAACTCCTCTGCCCCTACTCCAACTCCCGACCTCTTAGATCCTCTGAACATTGTCTTTTAACCTTTCCTGCATGAGGCTGGTCGGTAAAGGAAATCGTGCCTTTGCAGTCGCTGCTCCAAAGCCTTGGAATAGCCTTTTCCTCTTAATCAAATGCTCCCCCTTAATTGACACTTTTGAGACAAATCTTAAAACGTACATGTTTTCAATGGCCTTTGGTTGTCTGTAGTGATTTTGATATTTTAGCTTTTCATCTTATCTTGTCATGTTTTTAATTGTTCTTACCATTTTTATACTGTTTTATATTTGTGTATATTTTATATTGCTATATCTTTGGGTGCCATTCTGGTCAGCTGGGTTGTTTTAAATGTGTTATATGAATAAACTTGATTGATTCACTGATTTAAGCAAGTAATAGCCTGGGCTATTAATTAAAACTTTTACGGTTTACTTATGTATCAACTCAAGAACCAACACTGTGAAAAGAATTGGTCCACCCAGCATTACTAATAACCATCTCTGTCAGCTGTGCGGTGGTGGGCAGCACCAAACTGTTTGGTACAGTGAGGGGTTTTTTTTTTTACAGTTTTTAAAAATGACACTGGATACGTTTATGTGCATGCTAACATTCCACTATTTTTCCAAATATGACAAAATTTACTTGAGTTTAACACAGCCAAGTAAATGGCATATTCCCTTTGGATTTTCTGAATTGGGCCTTTTTCTAAATTTAGCATTTTCTGATTAAGACGTGTGATATGCTGGGATTGCTCAGGTTTCAGGAGCATTCTTTGGACCTGAACACAGCACGTTCATCTCTACTGGGGTTTTTACATTTCCGAAACACGGCCTCTTATCTGTTTACGGTCGTTTGTGTGTTGTCATGGGTATGCTAGATGCAAACCAGCTTGCCAACACTTATTTCATGCTGGGGTAGAGATACATGCCGAACAGAAAAGCCAACATTTCTGGTCAGAACATTTTAAAAGACTTGGGTATCAACAGATTTTTGAATATGTGCAAATATCGCAGCACCATCCTTTTCAACAAGGTGGAATAAGGGAGGGAGGCTGTGTTCACGCGGTGCTGTGAACACTGCCTTTTCCTGAATAAGGTCAAAAGTCTCAATGTTTTGTGCATGTAAACGTACTCAGTGATGAGAGCTGTGAGAGTGAACGGTAAAGCTGTGGGCCTTCAAACCAAGACAGACGCTCTACAGAGTTGAGAGGAGCTGCAGAGTCGGGGATAATTCACTCTAATTCATTTGTGACTGACAGAGACCCCTCTCACATTGCACATGGTAATTTAATCCATAGTTATTGTAAAGGAATATTGATTTTTTTTTTGTTTGTTGTCCAAAGTCTAATATTTAATCAAAGTCATGACTGACACCACGTTAACTGAAAAAAAAACAAAAAACATTATGGTGTGATTGCATCACATGTTGATGTTTGGCTGATACTGAAGCTTGTTTTTTTTAACACCTCTGATTGCAGTGACACCTCACAGGTTGAGATGGCATCATCTGATTAATTCATGTAGGTGTGAACACACTCCCCGTCTAATGGGGCTCAGCACATTGTTGTTAGGAGCAGCTAATGGGCTGCAATGCATTGTTCACAGAGAGGAAAATCTCATGGGACATAAGTGTGTGTGTGTGTGTGTGTGTGTGTGTGTGCCAGTGGAACACACTGTAAAATGAAGTAAATGGTCATCACCCCCAACAAACACTGATCTATTGAGAGATGAGTTTTTGCACTTCATTTTTAGCTCTGCTCATTAAGTCCAACACAAAGTTCACATTAACTTTGTCTCATTTAACTTACTTTTACATTTGTTTCCACCACTTTTTCGTTCAACTTATTCTCATAGAATGGTTGGTATGATATCCTGCGAAAAATGCATGCACAGCAGTTTTTTGATATCCTACTAATCTAACTCCCATGAATGACTTTATGTCCTTAACGTACAGTTACGTAATTAATGTAAAGGCAAAGAGATTATGTTTAGGCAAGTAAAGTTACTGAGGTAGGTTTGGTTTTGCTTTTTATGGAAAAACATACGGAAAAGTTATGAGAACAGCCTGTTTCTTTTTAGGTGATGGGTATTTTTGTGCTTGACACCTCGTCCCATATATGATATCAGTACTGTCACATATTGTTCCCACATGTACATTAGCAGGAAAGTCAAAACATTATTTTTAGCTCTCTGACAAGCACACAGGAAAAAAGTATGCAGAGGCAGCTATCTGAAGGTCTGGCAAGAGTTGACCGCAGCCAGCTGCTGGGGAAGGTGTGGTGTCACGGAAAGGTTATTCAATATGACAGTGTTTGAATGTCAATGCGTAGAATAACAGAAATTTTATGAATATGACTCATCCATGGTCATGTTCGAGGTACTTTTGGCCTTAGACTCCGTCACTATCTGTGTGCAGGCATGTGAGGAGGATCTAGAGTGTCGGAAGGTTAAGATACTGTAAGATGAAGACACACCTGGGCATGGTGATCTGTAGTGGCTGCAAGTGGAAAACCCATGGTGAGGTCAACGTGGCAGCTAGCAGGCTGTAGCACCAAAAGATCATTGGAAGAGTCCAGAAAGGACGGTCAGGTCTTGAGTGGGGAGAGGCCCTGCAGTTCTGGTCCGAGGCCAGCGACAGGGAAAAGACTGAATTGAGGTCTGAAAGATCAAGGCCAAAGCACAGGGACAGCAAGGGCGCTCGACAACGTGGGAAAGCGTGTTAAGCAGAAAATCACCTAGGCGGACCTGTGTCTCATCTGGGCAATTTGCAACACACTCCCCAGCCCACTGAACCTGCACTTTTGGTTTGGCCAGAGGGAAAGATGCCCCCTCTTCAGCAGTTCAAATGCAAATCTCCAGTCAGGCCTCAAGGCTGCGCTGTCCCAAGGGTGCTACAGGTAGCAACATGACCAAGTCCTGAGCAGACTTGACTGAAGTTCAGGAGAGGTGCAGACAAGACTTAATCAGAGGCCATACTCCATTAGCAGGCCACCAAATCCAGTTTGTCCAAAGAGGCGGGGGCAACACATCCCTGACTCAGAGAGGACGAGGCTGAAATACTCTCACCTTGCTGCTTAGTGCAAGGAGGCTGGCTGGAGAACCGTCATCTACCTAGTTGAAATTAGTTGCTGTGGCTTTGCTGGCACATCAGCTCTTTGCATCCTGAAGTAAATGGGGGCAACAGGAGCAGGCCAATGAAATGCCTGAAAGACCTGGCCAAAGAAGCAGAGAAGAGCAACTTCTGGCTGAGGCTCAAGAGGAGAGATAAGTGCTTGGGTAACACAAAGCACATGGGCTAGCTGCAGGGGGTGGCAAAGAAACCACTGCTGCCCCACCACCAAGAGAAGTTCCAGGTGTAAAGGGGCGAAACTTTGAAAATCAGAGCCACAGGCACTGGAGGGGGTGCGACAGGCAGTAGTGTCATGGCAGGCTAACACCTACCTGTGCATTCAGTATGACCTATTATCCAGCAGCCAGTTGTATCTTTATCTTTTTTTGTGATTCCATAGACGTCTCTGGAGAATATCCAGGACAAAATCAACTTTTAAATCCAGTATTTCCACCAAACAGTGAAGGACAGATAGCTCAGGTTCCACGCAAAAATCAGTCACTGCTGATCACCACACAATGTGTCAGCAAAACGGGGGTGGTGAGTGGATATTAAAATTATTGATTGAATGGAAATGTATTACCAACTATGACTGAACTGAGTGAGAGCAACACTAATTTAATGCAAGGTGGTTATTTTTTTTGCAATGTAGACTAGAATATGAATAAAAGTCCATTCAAAGAAGGGTGAGGACAGCTAAAAGTCCATTTGTTAAAAATAAGGGGCCTAGCAAGTCGCTTTACTCAGATAAAAGAGAGGATAAAAGGACCAAATTGTAGTCCCCCTTGCTTTTCCGGCTCCCGAGGACACACACGCACACCAACACCGCAGGACGAACCCCCTGCCAAGACAAGGGAAAGCACCAGCAGTACGGTGCACGCAAACTGAAAACCTGAGTGTTACTATATCCCCAAAGGGATACTGACACCGCCAGGCAAAGCTCCCCACTCTGTGTACTTCGCGTTGTAACACTCCGGGTTTTCTCCTGCTGAGGACTAGCGTTCAGGTCCATCCCTGCTCTGCCCGTAGCTGAGGCTCGCCGTGGCCTCTGATCCCTTCTCTCACTTGCTTTCTGGTGCCTTTGTCATGCAGTCTCGTGCAGACGCCAAGTTCTCTCCTCCGTGCTCTCCCTTACGCTCTCCTCCAGCTAAACAGGCTACAATGAAAAGTAAAAATAAAAAGTAAATGACACACTGATTAATAATCAAGAGAACCTGCAGTGTGTTCAGACATTTTGTTGGGCAGGGTGTCAGGGTCGGTGACGGGAGGATCTCGTCTCTGCTTTTTGCAGATGACGTGGTCCTCCTAGCCGCAACCAACAGTCACCTCCGGCTCTTGCTGGGACGGTTCGCCACTGAGTGTAAAGCGGCTGGGATGAGAATCAGCACCTCCAAGTCTGAGGCCATGGTCCCCAGCTGGAAAAGGGTGGATTGCCCACTCCAGGTCTGGGGGGAAGTCCTGCCTCAGGTGGAGGAGATTAAGTAGCGGAGGACGACGAGTACAAGTACGAGTACGAGGTGCTCAAATATAAAAAAGGGCACCCCTTCCATAAACATTTCGCACACATACGAGGAACGTTTTGGTGCGCTCAAAAAGAAAGCAGATTTCTATATGTCTGGCGGCACCAGAGGAGCTCTTGAGGCCTGAGTACATACAGTACATTTGTGCAGAGCTGTGGTGTGGGAGCTGTACACATTACTTCAGGCTGAGTTTTGGTTTATAAAGACACATAAAAGTGGGAAAGCAATTTGACATCTGTCTCCAGATGGGCCAACTCTATAGAGTGTCTCCACTCACACCAGGCAGCTGGCACTGTGAGTTTTTAGTAAGATTTCTTTTAAAGGACGATGATAAGAGCTGTGAGGATGAACTAAAACAATAATGTTTGTGGGCCTTCAAGCCAAGACAGTGGGTTAACAGATGTTTTGTAGAGCTGCAGAGTCGAGGGATTATTCACTGTGGATTTGTGACTGACAGAGACCCCTCTCACATTACACATGGTAATTGAATCCATAGTTATTCTAAAGGAATATTGATTTTTATGTTTGTCGTCGAGTCAATATTCAATATCTAATTTAAAGTCATGACTGACACAATGTTAACTGAAAAAAAAAACACATTACAGTTCAGTAATGATTGCGTCACATGTTGATGTTTGGTTGATATTGAAGCTTGTTTGTTTTAACACCTCTGATTGCAGCGACACCTCGCAGGTTGAGATGGCATCATCTGAGTAATTGAAGCAGGTGTGAAGAAACGTCCTGTCTAATGGGGTTCAGCTAATGAGCTGCACAACATTTTCACAGAGAGGAAAATCTCATGGGACATAACAGTGTGTGTGCTGTGGGTTTGCCAACAGCCGTAAATGGTCTGAAGACTCCAACAAACACTGATCTGTAGAGAGATGATTTTTGCACTTCATTTTTAGCTCTGCTCATTAAGTCCAACACAAAGTTCACATTAACTTTGTCTCATACAACTTACTGAAAACTTTAACATTTGTACGTTTGATTTAATTGAATGATGCTCTTCTGTTCTTAATACTCAAGAGCACCACCACATTTACGCAGCATTGTGATTCAGTTGTGATTTGTGATATTGAGCTTTATAAATAAAACTGACATTAAAATTGAATTTAAAAAAAGAGACAGCAGACAGTTTGAAAAGATTATCAAGTGTATTGTAGCTTGAGTCAAAGAATCACTCACATGCTGATTTCATTTCCACAGGAAATATGAAATATTTGAGATTAATTCAGGTGTTATATCGCTACAAGGGGATGAGTACTGAAATGTATTTAAATTTCATGTACAGCAGTGTTTAACGGTAAACTGTGGTGAAGGTGACATCGCTGAATCATACAGGGTGGTGTTGAGCTGCAGCTGCTCAGATGTCACTTCCTGGATCCATCAGGATGTTTTTTCCGGGATTGGATCCGAGCACATTTCGGACACTTCTTTTCCACAAAGCAGTGTTTGTGAAAGCAGGCCCTGCACACTGCGAAACAAGAAACAGTATTAAGTCATTTCTGAACAGTTTTCATAATTACAAAGATTGTGTCCCTGTTTTCTCCTTTTGTTCCCCACATTGTGTTGATCATGTTTGTCAGAGTTGCTTGGGAACAGCCAAAACAAGTAGTATACAACAGTGATATTTCACAGCAGCATTTGGACTTGGATTTATTTGGGCTGCTTTCACACCCGCCCTGTTTGGTTCGGTTCAGTCAAACTCAGTGCGGTTCGTTTGGGCAGGTGTGAACACAGCAATCACACTCAGGTGTGCACCAAAACAACCGGGCCGAGACCTTCTTGAAGAGGTGGTCTCAGTCCGGTTCCAAAGGAACTCTGGTGCGGTTGGTTTGTGGTGAGAAGGTGTTGCGACCTGGATGTGAAGGAACTGCAGTCACATGACACATTGTTTGGGTTAAACATGAGCATGTTACAGTCCTGGAGGATTATTAATGTGCACCTCCTCCTGTACTGCCTTAATATGCACATTCAGCACATCCAATGCATCAAAACATTGTTTTCTAGTTGGAGCCGCGCCTCGTTTTCAAACTGTATGGTTTGACTAAAATGAACAATGACAGCAATATAGTCCACGATGAGCAGCGCTAAAATCAACCTGCGTAGTTGTCCCTCCATTGTGACATTAGAAAGTGTCACATTTATCTTGCAAGTGTTCTCTTCTTCAACGTTTGCTTTACTTCCTGGATTTTTCCCACATGGAAATTCTGACCAATCAAGAGCAGCTTTCTCACACAAGGCATTTGATCTGGTCCTCTTGTAAATGCTGCCGTGAGAACACGAACCAACTCTAGGCAATTATACAACTTTGGAACAACATGAGTCCCTGATTCAGACCAAAGGAGACACTCTAGGGCTGAAAGGAGCCTAAGAATCATGTTTGTGTTAAATTCTGAATTTAACTACAATAGTCACTGTCTTAAAGCTCTGTTTCGGTCTCCACATACTCTTGAGAAAGGCTCTTTGGCCAGATAGTTTTATTACCCATCTCTCAGTGTAACATTAATCCTGTCTCAGTAAGGTTAACGTCTGGAAGTAAGCCTGTGTTTATTTGATGTCTTCAGTCTTACAGCCTGCTTGTCTCATTTACTTTACATTAATCAGCATTTGTTGGTGCTTACCTGGACATCGCCGACATATGTCTCTCTGAAAAGGAAAGATGATGTCTCGCTCTCTGCAGAACTCACAGATGAAACCTCGGGCCAGACACAGCTGTGTAAAAAAAAAAAAAAAAAGTCTGATTCTTGACTGTTTTAACCCAATGGACAAAACTTTTCTAGGATGTCTAGATCTATGATTACTGTGATCAGTTTATAAATCATATCGTTAAAGTAAAGTAAAGTTGTGTTTAAACACTTATAAAGTAAACATGAGATGTTATATTACGGATACATGCAGAAACAAAATTATAAAAGATGTACAGCTTTTACTCAGCATTGTCTTCAGCAGTTTCTGCCTATTGGAATAGATGGTGGATCTGAGTGTCTCTAGAAAATGAAATACTGTTTAAACAGGGAGAAGGTTGATTGGATTTTCTAATGATGCAGTCAGTTTATAATGCATCCAATTGATTATGTGGACAGAATATTAATCTCAGGAGGTTTTGAACACAGTTTTCTGAAAGCACTTCAGAAATTAAGGATATTTAAGTTGTTTTTTAAATGAATGCCGCTAGTTCAAAAAAGGCTTGCTGTGCCTTTTTATTGTTGCCAGACAACCATCCCATCACTTCCTTATCTTAACCTTCCCGTGTTATCACTCTACAGTTTATTTTATTATCATTATTATTATTATTAATATTTTATGTGACAGTAATTGAGATGTCTGCCAAGCTGCAGACTGCTGTTCTACACCAACAAACAATAAAACCAGCTGTGTTTTAGTGAGTCATTACTGCGTCTTTTAGCAGCTTTTCAGCCCCCAAATCTTGGTGTTTTTTTAGCGACTCATTGCTGTGTTTCCAGCAGGGATGGGGCACCAAAACCAGGTATTTTAAGCCAATCCTAAGCTTTTTCTACCAATAACTAAACCACAGTGTTTTTGAAGTGTAAAGTTCCAGCGCATCCACTTCATAGTGACGCGCATCCAGTGACTCATCAACATATCTGGTTTGCAGAAATGTACAGCAAGTGGGTTGTGTTTTGAAGCCATCCAGAAACACACTGTATATATTTTCCAGATAAAAATATTAATAGTCATGAAGTGCGTCCTGTCGCAGAGCTTCAGACTGACCTCACAGTTTTCAACATGATCGACAGCAGAGTGCAGCAGCGCTCTGGCCTGCGTCACGAGATGACCCTTCTTCACCCTCCAGAGGTCATCCATGGAGAAGAGGTGTGGCGGCTCCAGCAGGTGAGCAGGAAACTGTTCGAACTCAGCCATCACCCTGAGACACAAATATACACACAAGCATACTCAGACTGCTTCCTGTTGATGGCGTGTATTGTTTGAGGATAACGGTTAAACTTATATCATAGGAAACAATTAGGAAAGTTTGCAGTGCACCAATAATAAAGGGATGGAGAGAGTCATTAAAATACAGACAAGTCTGCCTCGGCCACCACAGTTTTATTTTCAAAAGTTTCATTTTTCATGATGTCTCGTTGTCAGCGGTGGAAGAAGTGCATGAAAATTTTCCTTAAATGTGCAGTATGTAGTTCTGGAGAGAGACAGTTGATTGTTGAGTTTCACTCACAGGGTGCCGAATGCACCGACTGTGCATGCAGCCTGTTACAGCTGCTCCAGCTTGTTTTCTTACTTTGTCCAACTTTTATTTATCTTCTTTTCATGCTGCATATCACAGCGACGAACGTATCACAATTTTCCCACAGGGATCAATAAAGTGTTTCTGATGCCTGATTAAATTTGGACATTTTGGGTCCTTTAAACCCACGATTGGAGCCTTGTTATCATTTGTGAGACAATAAATGTTGGATATCTTTCATAGTCACAATGTTAATGTGATTGTGGCATTTTATTGTAAATAAGTAAATAAATAATAAATAATGGCATGTGTTTTGTGTGTTTGTAGCAGTTTCATGCAATGCTGCTTAACACATTGTCTTTCTTTATATTTCCACTGGATGGCGCCAAACACAATCATGATCAGATCCTACACACTGGTGTTATTATTATAAAACCTAGTTAGATATTGTGTTTATATATTGTGCTTAAACTAATAAAGTAATACAGCACTACCTGAAGTAGACAGTGATAATTGATCTACTAGTTGTGTAATAAATATTCTATCTACCTTCCTGATAGTCTGCAGGCTTTCAGCAGCTTCTTGATGTCCATCAGCTGTTCGCGGAGCTCCTGAAGGAGAGAGGTAGAGGAGGAGGAAGGACTTAAATTATGAAGGACTGAAGGAACAAACAAAAGTCAATAGAAACAGTGTGTTGAACTCACCCTGAACTTCTCCAGCTCTTTCACTCTGCTGTAGAGAGTCTTCCCGACGCAGGTCAGGTCGAACAGAGGCTGATTCCAAACTGAGTCCAGCAGCTGTTTGGAAAAATCACTCACAGGATATCTGGAATATCAATATTATATTGACACATTTAACTGAGGAATCACTCACATAATACCTGCATCACCTGCCCAGCTGTTGGTATTAGTTAATTCTTCTACAATATACATTAAATCTTGCACTCGGGCCCATCATAATAACGTGCACTGGGGCCCGTCCTAACTTCCATACGTCACTGGTTCATAATGTCTGTAATAATGTTAGTTTATTACCTGCTGAAGTCCCAGCAGGTCAGAAGTCGACCAGGAATCACGGCCTCGGCGCCGCTGTGGCAGCAGTCACAGAAATACCTGATCAGGAGACATTTAATATGGAGCTGAACGTTTTTCTGGAAGACCATGAGAATCACAGGCTGTCAGTGCTGTAGGGACAATGTGTCGGTCCAGACAGCTATCATATGTATAACCATGATATCTTGTTCAGATATTCATATTCTCCAGAGGATGAATCGTGCTGACTTCAATGATCCTCTGACTTTTCCAATCATGAGATTAACATTTGTGGTATTGAGTTAAATATCTCAACAACTACTGGATGGATTCAGATGAAATGTGGTTCAGATGTTCATGTTTTCCTCAGGATGGATTTAATAACTTTGATGATCCCTTCTCGTCAGGATCAGGCCCAAACTTCAACTGCACGCTGATGTTAGCATTTAGCAACAGACTCTTTGTGTTGCTGAAACATTTATGACAGTTACGTACCTGCCAAGATATTCACAATAGCGCAGTTTCTTGATGTACCCTGGTGACACAGAGAGGCAGAACTCAGATTTCCATCAGCTCATGCACATACTGTATCATCTCATTTCTGTCCACAGCCTTTCAGTTTATACAAACATTGTGAGATAATAGATAATGTGATATATTTGGTTCACCCATAAAAAAAGTGAAAGTGTCAATAAGCACAAACAACAGACAGCAGAGAACAGGTGCTTTTCTATTGCAATTATCTGTTGGGTTTGAATTTCAAATATATTTTTACACATTCCCGCAGCTCTTTGATTTTAAACCTTTACATCGAATATATTTTTTAAATTATATTATTCAGCACTTTTACTGTAATTTGTTCTATTCATGTTTCTTGTCAATGCAACGAAGCAAATTCCTGGTAAGTTCCTGGTTCTTCTGAATTTAAAGGGAAAACGGATGTCCAATCGCTGTTGATGGGAAATGTAGTCGTAATTCCTGCATGTTATATTGAAAAAGAAAGCGAAGTATGCAGCTGCAAAATCTCATATTCCTCCTGCAATATCCTCCTGGAAAGAGGAGGAACTGCAGGCCACCGTAAACTAGCCACATTTCAAACAGCAAAATGCAAGGATGAGGATACACTGTAAAACAGGGGTGTCAAACCTACGGCCCAGGGTCACCTAATGTTGATGCACTTGTGAAGGCTGAAGGGTTTCAGGAGCAATTTAACAAGTGAGCAGATACTTCATGACGTGAGCAGGAGGACTCTGCATTCTCAGTCACTAGAGCACGTACTGAGGAATTAATGCTCAATTAACTACATTAACCATCAACACTGACTGCACATCCACATAAAAGGTGGTGAACTTTTCATTTGAAGCCCCCGTGTATGGTTTAAAGATGTTGAACTTCAGCACCCCCAGTGGGTACATTAAAAACTCCAGTGCTTACTAATAACAACTCTGCTATTTTAACTGTGAACTTCACAGGTTTCTCTCTGCAGCTCAACCTGAATGGATTCTGCCACTTTAACTTAATGACTGATTGAATTGCTGACCGTCTTTCTGTCTTTACTTTCTGTTCGTGGAAGCATTCAACAACAGGAAAGCATGTAAATGTCTGTTTATCTTTCCTATACCCAGTGGCCTCTTGCAAATCATAAATCCACTACAATTCAAAAATGCTCATTTTCATCTTTACAATCCAGCACTCACTGGGCTCCACCTCTGTCCCACAGCCTGCACACAGGAAGTGCTGCAGGGCCACGACTTCACTGCGTCTGCAGGAGGAAACAGTCAACTGTGAGCGCCCACATCCATCCATTCATCTGTGTATCCAAATAAATAAAGCACTGATCTCTCAATTAAAACATTCTCTGTGTGCTGCGTATTTTGCATTCAGTGTTTGTGTGATGTCGACCTGTGCGTTGGCTGAGTGGTGAAGATGATCTGGAAACGTGGCGGGGCCCAGCTCAGAGATCCTCTCATCCTGGTCCTCAGTCTGATCTCCTCTGCCAGGCTGTCGCTGCTCACGGCCACAGCTCCAGTACCTGGTAACTGGCAAAATACAGAGAGGAGAGCACAGTGTTTAAGATCAGCTGTCAGGGTTGGGGATAAGAGAGAAAAGAGTAACTAAAGAGATTGAAGGAAACAGAAAGCAAAGGTATGACTAAGTTTTTCATGTTTTGTTCTATGTCCTCTGTTGTTTTGTCATATAGACTTAAGGTCAGTTGCAATACGTAGAAAATGAGAGACAAGTCAGTTCTGTTTTTCTATTCTGCAAAGATGTGTGAAAGACGTCTTGCTCACAGGAGACGTTCAAACCAACACGAGCATCAAACCAACTAATCGGCTGATCCAACTGCTTGTCAGGAAGCGGGTTCAAAACCATAGGTGTAATAAGAGATTCTTATCACTGTGGTGAGACACAGAAAGCCTACTTTAAAAAACAGCTTCCCAGGAACAGCACCAGGCTTTGAAGCTAAATTTCATAGTGACCAAATGTAGAATTTGCCACTATGAATCCCTGGAGATCTTGCCCCCGGAAGAAGAGCGGAAGAGCCCTGGTTTATGGTTGTAGGCTGTTTGTAGTCTGTGTGATATTGATCAATCACGTTTGAGCCGGCTGCAGTTGTGGCCAGGTTAAACGGTCCGTGCGGTGAACTAACGAAACCATCACAGGGCTGACACATAGAGACAGACAACCATTCACACTCACATTCACACCTACGGACAATTTAGAGTCACCAGTTAACCTGCATGTCTTTGGACTGTGGGAGGAAGCTGGAGCACCTGGAGGAAACCCACGCTGACACAGGGAGAACATGCAAACCCTGCATAAGGGGACTCCCCCACCCTGGGTTTGAGCCAGGAACCTCTTGCTGTGAGGCGACAGTGCTAACCACTGCACCACAATGCCGCCCCCAATCAAGTTAGCAGAGCATTAAACTGGACGTTGGTGAAGTCTCTTGTGCGCTTGCTGTGTGGGCCCAGTAATGTGGAAGATGTGGGTCATTCTATACCTGGGAAGTTTTTTGGCTTCATGTGCCACTGTGAAAAGGTTTTGTCTTTGCAAAACTTTCCAACAAACCAGGAAGGAAGAAAACTTTTTGGCTTATGTGTAATCAAGCAATTTACATTCAGGTGACTCTGCGTCATATTGGAGTCCAGTATACAGCTGTCAAACATCCATGTTCAAAATCCATAAATGGAAACGACAAAGCAGCCGTGCAGACACCTCCGAACAACACCAAATTATTTTGCATCCTGGAAAAGCCTGTTTTTCACTAGTCTCGTGTAATGTCACTGTAACAGCAGAAACACAAACTGGGGGAATATAAGCCACTTATAAAAGGGACTTGACTTGGGAACCAGAGGGTCACTGGGTCAAGTCCCCGTCTGGACCAAATGTGGAGACGTGGAGAGCTTCCAGCCATCTTTTATCTTCATCTATTAAAACAATTATGTGGGTGATATTTAGTCACTGTATTGTGTTCTAACCTCCTGCAGGGAGCTGCGGAGGCTTTGCCGTTCACGCCGAGGCTCTCGTGAAGGGAGCCAGCTCCTCCTGAACTCCAGTACCAGCTGCTGGGCCAGCCACTCTGCACTGCATCATGGGAAACCAGATTAACTCAGGGCTCAACAAATCCAGACACAACAAGTCATTTGTCTGTATTTCCTTACTTTATGAGAGAGTCTCTGGGTGTCAGCGTTGTGTCGACTCCACAATCTGGAATTAAAACACAGAAGATGACGTTCAGGAATATTTCTGTGCAGCTTGATGTTATTCTGGCAGTCCAGTGGGAATAATTTTACCTTCGAAGCCACTGTCGGTGGAGAGGACAGAGAAAGTCTTTGGCGGATGTTCGGTCTCGTCGTTCCCTGCTTCCTCTTCCTCCTCATCCTGTCTGTGCTGCTGTGTGTGTACATTAGAGGAGTGTGTGTTTCTGTGTGGACTGCAGGTCTGTGTGTGTCTGTTTGTTTTACATCTCTGTTCATGTGGCGGTACGGCCTCTGTCCAGCTGTGTGTGTGTCTGTGTGTGCACATGTCGCAGTGAGATTCCATCGCAGACGTCCATCCATCAGAGCTCAGAGTCCACTTCACACCCTCCAGCACCTCCAGCACCATGTCCACCACGATGAAATGAGCATTCTCCTGCACACACAGTTGTTCATACAGACAGTGGTGAAGCATTCACAGATACTGACGGTGTTATCGTCCAGAGTGAGGCGAGAAGATGGACATAAGGTTAAGAGATGAAACTGATATCTGAGTTTGACGGTAACAACTCAGATTATATATTTTTACATCTATCATGTAACAAAAGTATGAATAAACTGTAACTGTTCTGGGAACTAACGCACCTTGTCCAGCTCACAACTGGTCTTAAAGATGTCTGCATGGAATTCTGGGATACCGCTGCACCTTCTCTGTTTGCTGGGTTGTGTTGAGGTAGAGAGGCCTGACAAAACACACACACACACACACACACACACACACACACAATCAAAAATAGTATTGCATCATTGAAAGTGATATCAGCATTGAATCAAATTAATTTCTGCGCTGTGTAAAGGTGCAAATTCCACTATGAGGGTGACATTTAAGTTTTTTATTAGATATCTCACCCAGCATGAGGTGTCTGCTGAAACATTGCTCACACCTGGAGGATGAACTGTAATAATTTTGATCCCCTGCCCTTCAGTTTCTCCACTACTTTCATTTCTGGTTTCCGATGAAATACTTGCGAAATGGTGTTGAGCATCAACGCTTTAGCATCCTCATTTTATTATTCACAAGTCTCACAGAGCAGCTACACAACTGTGAATCCTCGGACACGTTAAACCATTTGTCTACTTTATGTACAGTTTTTTTTTTCACAGGAAAAAGAAAAGTCTTCTCCTAGTGATAAGCACGGATTTTAAAGGAATGCTTCACCTCCAGAATAATCATTTGTATATCAGTTACTCACATTGTGTTACCTTGAATTCAGGAAGAAATCTTTGTCTTTCTTGAAAAATCCAAAAACAGAGAAAATTCCTGATGATTAAAGTCATAGGGGTCCATGTTTAACAGCAGCAAAACTACATCAAAACACCCATTTACAAACACTCACACAACTTGTGCAGTATAATCGAAGTCTCATTTATCCAGTCATGTGCTCAGTACGTCACGGGAGCTGCTGATCTACCTCTGCCTCGATCAGATTGTTTGTAGCATTGTGTGACTTTAGTGAATCCCAACTAACCCTTTAAAACACCAAAGTCATCCATTAACACAAACTAAGCAATCGACTGAGGCAGCAGTAGGCCAGCAGTTCTAATGTTTAGTGAAATAAAATTACTGTTTCGTCAGTGGAGTCTGGCTTTGAAGAGAGCATTGTTTCACTGTGATTTCAGTTCCCCGTCGGAAAGGGCGGTCTGTCTGGGAAGTACCGAGCATACAACTGGATAAATGAGACTTGGATTATACTGCACGAGTTGCTCGAGGGTTTGTAAATGGATGTCTTGATATAGTTTTGCTGTTGTGTAATGTGAATTCCCATAACTTGAATTCAGCAAGAAATTAATCTGTTTTGGGATTTTTTGCTCACTGTGGAGACAGTCAAGAAAAACAAAGGTTTCTTTCTTAATTCAACGTAATTTGAGGGGAGTAGCTTGGGGGTTTGGGGGTGAAGTATTCCCTTTACATTGCCTTGTTCACATGAATAAATGTTTGTTAATGAAGCCAGATGAGCTTAAATGAGCCGGACTATGATGAACTCCCTCTAAGAGGCAGACCCTTGGTTTGGCCTCTGGTAGAACCAACACTTTGATTGGAAAAATAACTTTGAGATGTCTGGGTTACTGTGGCAGCACCACCTTATTGTTCCCATTTTTTTCTGGATGTATTTAGAAGTTAGATAAAAAAAAAAAAAAAACATGATGCCTTAAGATACTTACTCTTCCTGTGGCAAACATCAGTCTTTTCCCTTTATTAGAAAGACTGTGCTGGTCAAACAAAGGACGTTAAGAAGTTTTTTGGTTCCTGACAATCAAACTAATCAGATTATAAGCTGTGTTGGGAGGTTTGGGAAACAGCAGGTGTACTCTGTGCATGCAGCAGCTGTAGATACACCTGTAATGATTCAATCTATTCTAATCTCAGCTAATAGATTCTGACATTTCCTCTCAGCCAATGTGTTCTGCCTCTCCACGTGGAATTTGCCCGCCATTCAAACCACAAACAATACTACTCAGACTGCAAACGCAAACTGGCACACTTTCGATTCCAAATCCCATTCTACCTGGTGACTGAAGGGCATTGCAGCTGCTTTGGCCCCGCCCTCTGTGCTCCTCAGCCAATCCCTGCCGTCCACTGAAGGGAAGTCGGAGCCCAGGAATGGAGAGGCGGTTCAGGTGTGATGAGGCAGAGGTGCAACGCGGCTTCTTGTTCTCCTGAAGAGGGGACGGCAGGGGACAGGAGCGCGGTTTGGATCCCAGATCCTCCATACTGGTGACTGAACCAGACGCAGGAGACAGAGAGTCCAAGCTAGAGGAAATAATGTTTCACTTATTTGAAAGATATAGACTGATTGGTACTGTCAGATTGATCTGACATGAAGTGCACTGACATCTTTAGTATTTTTAATGATTTCCTGTATGTAGTGACCTTGATGACGCAGATGTGTCGGTGGCCCCTCCATGCCACGAGATGGGCCTGTGGCGTCTGGAGATGACCGGACTGCTCCTGGGAAGGAGGAAGGTTGTGTCCTCAAGATGCAGAGGAGACAAGTCCTCTTTGTTCACCTTTCCTCCTTCCTCACCGCCATCATCCTCACCAGCGGCAGGACGATTAGGGGCTTCATCAGTGTTGTTCACAGCAGAGCTGCAGTGTGGGTTTAACTGATGGGAGTGTGTGATGTCATGTGTCCTCTTTGTGAAACCCAGCTGTGAATGTTGATGGGAAAATGTTGTGTTTGTTTCTCCTCTACTGGCTTCTGGTGGTGTCAGAAGGAGAAGTGGGACTGATCCTGGATCAGCCGGCTGCTGGTTTTGGTGAGCGCATTCTCCTGGAGCAGCTACCAGAGACAAAGAGGAGACAGACATATTTATCAATTAATATTTCAAATGGAGATCAGCTGTCATTGCTGAGGGATGAGAGGGAGTTTCTTGGTCTCTTTCAAACTGATGTTTCTGGTGTTTGAATTAGAAACAATAAGAAGCAGAACTGAGACGAAACAAGAGGCAAGATGGAGAGAGGTGTGAATGCAGACGAATGATTAATAACACTATTTCAGATCAAAGCCTACAAACAACAGGAAGGATTTTGTAATTTGAGTTACTGGAACGGCTTTTAAGGCCCGGTGTGTAATGTTTAGAAGGATTTAGTGACATCTAGTGGTGAGGATTGCAGATTGCAACCAGCTGAAACTTCTCCTAGTTAGAATTCCTTCATTGTTCAGGAGGTTTTTACCAGGAGCTGAATTATCTGCAGACTTCTCCTCCTCTTCAGAACAAACACACCAGCTGATTTAAACCGCTAAAAACACTGAATGGAGCAGTTTCACGTCAAACATCTGTGTTTTTTGAACACTGTACAGCTTGTTGTGACAGAGCAGCCAACTACAGTGCCCCCTGCCAAAATGCTAAAACATGAATGTCCCTATCTGGAGCCAGTGTTTTATTTTTTTGTTCTGGGCTACTGTAGAAATATGGTGGTGCAAAGTGGCTCCGTAGACAATGACCTGCTCCCTGTGTACATATGAATGGCTCATTCTAAGGTAGCAAAAACCCTGTTCACTTTTCCTAGGCCAAACCTTATGAGTGTGTTGGCTGAACGTAACCATGCGCATTTGTTGTTGAGGGAAAAACACGTCAATTTGCAGTTTGTACCGATGTAGTGCTTTTATTTTGAAAGAGAAAACAGACAAGATATGTAACAGGCTGAAGTTGATGCTTCCTGTGTAATTGCAGTCTGTAGAATCCCTGAAGATGCTTCAGAGCTCTGTGAATCTACACTGAGTGTGGATGATCTTACCTGTTGCAGTCGGAGCTGTAGCTACAGGCGCTGGTGTCTCTGCAGAGTCCATACACCAGCTGACATATCTGGATCCACGGAGAGAGGAGGACATGCCGCCGCAGCTTCCCATCTGTACGGCAGAGGAGAGACAGAGTTTCCCAGTGACAGCAGCTTTGGTGCAAACTTCCTGGTGCAACAGTGTTTCCTGAGTCAGAATCTACACAAATAAACTGAATCACTCAAAACACTTATAGCTCCAGGAAGTTGATCACTACTGATGGCATCTTGATTTGTAACTTTCAAAAGCTGCTTGTTGTCCTTTTTTGTGTTATCAGTGCTGCTGCAGTTCCTGTCGTACGCTCATTAAGTCTGACGAGGATCATAAAACAACTGAAAGGCCCTTAAATGTCAAAGTCTCATGTCTGAAGAGTCCTGCCCTCATTTACACTGGGGGCAAAAGATGAGATCAGACAGGTAGTGTTTATGGACACTGGTATTTCAGAGAGACATTGTGGAGAATATTCACACATTGAAAGAACTTGAGACATAGTTTACTTTCAAAAGATGAAAGCTTGCACACATTTAGGCAGTTACACCTTTTCAGATTCACCACGGCACCCCAGATGTGGATCAACACATTATCACAGACATTTGTCAGGAAATGAGTCACACAGGATCTGCACTTGTGTAAGTCAGAATTGTGGAGAAAACGTAGCATTTCGAACTCAAACAAATGTCCACAGTTTCCAGTATTTCCAGCATTTCAACAAAATACAAAAATGTGGGTGCCGTCTCTTGTGCCACGAATATCTCAGGAAATTGTATGAAAAAGTGAACTGAGCAAAAAGTAAAGATCAAATGTGTTTACGTGTGCGATATCAGGACCTCCTCTAACGTTCCAGAATAAAGGGGCCCTGGTTCTAAACTTCTGCTTTTGGTTTTGACCTCAACCTGGGAACAACGCCTGTTGATTTCAGCCTGCGCAATTTTAAATGTTACAATAAAACTTCCTGTGAAACACAAGAGATGTTAAATGGGGTTGCATGTACACCCTGTTGAATTTAACCTCAGAAAGGTTTTGCCAGCTTAAGGAACTGTGAATGACAGCTTGCAGAACGTGAAAGTTAACCCTCTTGAAATGTCTGTGTCTCTGGTTCTGAAAGTCTCTAACTTGAATACTAACTCTAGTATGTATCAGTTTAGTCTCTGGTATTCCCCTGACAGTCTAATCAAAGTGCACAGTGCCCTCACTGTGTGGCAGCTTGACAAACATTAGCTGGTTTCACATCATACACGACGAGACTTAGTATTCAGTGTCAAAAGAAACTGCTTGTTTTCTCAAGTTCAGTCAACGTAAAATTTTAAGGCAGCCCGGACACTAACTTTCATAAGTTAAAACAACTTTTTACGGTGCAGTGCATAAACGTTCAGAGAAGTTTATTCTGAATTCCTCCAAAGTGTTTCACAAAATGGTCAACTTTGACTGTAAATGGTAAAATAAACATGTAAATTTGACCGATTTCTCCTCGACTACTCTTCAGGTATTTTTGCATTATGGCCTTTAAGGCATTTATTTGATAGCGAGTCCAGCAATAAAAATTCATTCATTTCCCATAACGGTGTCTCCCGCTGGAGGTCATGTGAGGGCTGGAGTCTATCCCAGCTGACACTGGGTGAGAGGCAGAGTTCACCCTGGACAGGTCACCAGACTATCACAGGGCTGACACATAGAGACAGACAACCATTCACACTCACATTCACACCTATGCACAATTTAGAGTCGCCAATTAACCTGCATGTCTTTGGACTGTGGGAGGAAGCTGGAGCACCTGGAGGAAACCCACGCTGACACAGGGAGAACATTTTTTTTAGGGGTTTTTATTCCTCTGAGGTGATATTGGACTTTATCTATAAAAATGAAATTGAACTGGGGTTATTATTTGTACAGCCCTTTGAGGCATGCTTTGTGATACTGAGCTGTAACAAACTTTGACTTGACTTGAAATACAGATGTACTATGAGTGTAACAGTGTGTGACTGTAATATCAATTAGAGATACAAACAAAGGAGGCAGGTGCCAGCAAGACATCTAAAAGTGTCCTGACGGTCTTCAACAGTATTAGTGTCAAAATAACTGCTTAAAAGTTCTCAGCCTGCACATAAAGGTCTCTCCATCTATAAGTCCGGGGCTGAATTTCAGTCCGTCTGCCCCAAGAAACACTAATCAAGATTTTTATTTCTGCTGTTAAGTTTCCAAAGATATCTCCTCTTGAGCTCCTCTTGAGAGTAGGCTGAAAATGGTCTCCCCCAGTGCTGGACATGTGATTACAGCCCTGAGTAAAGATTCAGCTCAAACAAAGTGACTGGCAAAATAACAGCACAGAGCAAATCAATCACAGGGTCAACAGATCAACTGCTGGATGGATTACTGCAGGATCTGGTACACAGATCAATAAAACTAAAAACACTGACCCTCTAACTCATCAACCTTTGACCACCTTCCTTTGTTACTGTCATCAGCTGATCTTTAACTGATTGCAGACAAATTATTCTTATTATTTATTGGATATCCAGCCCTCTGTGTTCTCTTAAAGGAATACGTCACCCACCCAAGTGATCATCTGTCTGTCAGTTACACACCCTGTGTTAGGGTGAACTTTGTTTCTCTCATGCCTCCACAGTGAACGAAGAATCCAAAAAGCTGAGAGAATTCCTGATAAATAAAAGTCCGCATATGGGTCCACAGTTGACAATATAAAAAGTCCATCAAAACTTCAGTTTACAAACTCTCAACCAGCTCATGCAGTATAATTCAAGTTTTATTTACCCAGTCGAAGGCTCAGTGCTTCCCAAACACATGGATTCTGCTAAAACCTGCATAAATAGTCTCAGCAGAGACTGATAGCACTCCTGGGTTTGAACTTCGCTTGTGCATTCTGTTGAAATCCCGCCTTCCAGGTCGTTCATTGGCCAGGACATCACATTCTCACTGCGACCTCGTCACATATCAACGTTAGGTCATGGACTTTCCACGTCCAGATACGATGTCCAAGGTGTTGGCTGTTGATGTTCTGGGTTAGGGTGTCAACTTCAGCCTGTTACATGCATTTTCTTCTTTCTTTTTGGTACAACACCATGAATTGATGTTTTTTTTCCTTCAGCAACAAATGCATATGGTTATGTTTTGCCAACACACACACCTGGTTAGGTTTCCGCAACAAAAGCATGTGGTAGAACAGGGTTTGGGTTTACAGTCTTATGGTAAGCAAACTCCGGCCTCTCGGGTGAAAGTCAGTGGTTGATGGACTCATCCACCGCCCCTCCCACCCGCCCAACTGAACTTTTGCTGCCTTGACTTTCGTTCTTGTGACACCGTGTTTCCCCCTGACGGCACATATGCCAACGTGAAAGGATGGCTCTTTTTAATGGTGTCTGATGCCAGATGTCACTGACCAAGTGCCAGATTTCAACGACCTTGGAGTGAGACTGGGTCGGCCGAGAAGCAACAGGCGTGAATGTTTGACACCAGATCTTTAAATGGATGTTTTGGTATAGTTTTGCTGTTAAACATGGACCCCTTTCACTTCAATTCACCTACATTTTTCTCAGTTTCTGGATTCGTCGTTCACCGTGGGGGCATGTGAGGGAAAAAAAAGGTTTCTTCACAAATTCAGCGTAACACAGGATGAGTAACTGATATATTAATGATTATTTTGGATGCAAAGTATTGCTTTAATCCTGAGAAATAACAACAACAACAACAAAAACTTTTTAAAAAATTGTGATATTTGAATTTTAAAAAATCATTCTCCAATTCTGGGATAAGAGATTTTAAAGCTAAAATATAAATCTGGAAAATGCAGACAGTAACACAAAATGAAACAACAAACAAACTAACTGAACAGAGAACATCAGGAATGGAATATTACTCAACATTTACTCAGAGTATTATTACAGTGTGGTATTGCAACTTTTATTTGGTGAACAGTGTTGGTTTTTAGTCTTTACCCCAAACCACCACTTTTACTTGATGCTGTAAACGAGTACAGTTGTGTTTAACATATTAATAAAAGCTCATTAGTTTCATTTCAGGAGACTGACTCACTTCAAACTTCCTGTGTGAGTGCAGAAACACACTTGTGTGCGATAATATCGTCTTGAAGTACCAACATGTTTCCTATTTTACAAACAGCAAAGTGCATTGGACTGAAGGACAGAGCTGGCCAAAACAGCACAGATGTCTTAAAGAGCACAACATAAACCAGGCTACTCACCATTCTGCGAGGTCCTAAAGTGAAGCAGCGACCTGTCAGAGGCTGAAGGGACTGAAATGAGTCTTCATCCACCAACAACTGAAGCACAGAAAGGAAGAGAGGCGGCTGGTTATCAACACTTCCTGTATTTAACAGTGGTTTGACTTTTTGTGGCTGAGCAGTCAGCAGGGTTTGTCCTGACAGCAGGGAGGCTAAAAAGCTCCTGCTGAAGGGCACAACAGAACTTAACTCAAGTAATTTAACCCCCAAAATTGTTATTAGTGTCCTGACAATTAGACAATAGACTTTTTCTTGTGGAAATGTATCTAAAATGATGCCTACCTTTGGAGAAAAGTGTGATTTTGCAGAGGAACATACAAACACAGTTAAAGAAAAATAGAATCAGATAGAAAAGATGCATTACAATCGTATTCAATAGAAAATGATGTGATGGAATCTCAGAGAAAGCCGCAGCAGCAGTTACACGTTCAGAGGTTATGGTGGTGCATCTTCCTCAATCTAACTGTAACCATAGACAGAACAGTGTCAGGCTTTTTTCAGCAGAAATATTAATGTGTGAGCTCAGCAGACGGACGCATGGTTGTCACGTCAGCTGGCAGCTGGTAGAGAAGAAAGAGGAAGTTTCACTCAGAGTCGAAGTACCAGTGTGTTTGATCTACCTTCATGTTCACAGGAGGAAAACGGAGATGCAGCTCAGATGTCTGAGAGGACACGTGTCCATGTGTGAGACACTGACAGTGCACAGTCCTTATTATTTATCTCCCCTGAATGATTGATGTGTTTGTTTTCACACACTGGAGGAGCCCAAAGACACCCTGGATCATCCCTGTGTGTAGTTTTAATGTGGGTGTGAAGTGTCTGTCTGGAAGTACGTTTTATATAATCAAAGCGAGGACACTTTTTAAGAGAGTGAGAACATTCTTAGGGAATGATGACATGTTTAGGAAAGGATGACATTTCTTTTAGGAAGCAAGGACATTTTTTGGAAAGTGAAGACATTTTTAGATAGTGAGAAAATGTTTAGGAAGTGAGGACACTATTTGGACAGTGAGGACATTCTAAGAGAATGACGCAAGGATATTTTCTGGAATGGGAAGACTTTTTTTTTGGAATGTGGGAAAATGATTAGGAATGAGCACATGTTTTAGAAAGTGGGAACATTTTTGGATAGTAAGAAGAGAATGATGTCATCTGTAAGAAGTGAGGATATTTTTAGGGAGCAAGGCTATTTCTTTGAGAAGTGAGGACACTTTTTGGAAATGTATGTAATTTTTTGAGAAGGATGGCATTTTTAGGAAGCAGCATTTTTGGAGAGCAGGGATAGTTTGAGGACACAAGGCTTTTTTGGAAGGTAAGGACATTTTTAGAAAGTTAGGAAACATTTGGAAAATCTGAACATTTTTAGATGGTGAGGACATTTTTAGAGAATGACCACATGTTTAGGAAGTGAGGACATTTTTAGAAAGTAAGAAGAACATTTCAGAGAATGATGATGTGTAAGAAGTGAGGATAGTTTTAGGAAGCAATGCTATTTCTTTCTTTTTGACATTTTTTGGAAGTGAGGACACTTTATGGAAAGAGGGGACAGTTTTAGGACATGTCCTAACTCTCCAAAAAATGCTTTGCTCCCTAAAACTGTCCCTAAAACTGTCCCCTGATCTTTTGAGAATGACAGCATTTTTAGGAAGCAAGGACATTTTAAGAAAGTTAAGATTTTGGAAGTTTGGAAAATCTGAACATTTTTAGATGATGAGGACATTTTTAGAGAATGACCACGTGTTTAGGAAGTGAGGACATTTTTTGGAAAGGAGGGATAGATTTAGGAAACATGGAATTTTTATTTTCTTTTGGAAAGTGAGAAGATTTTTAGAGAATGACGACATGCTAAGGATATTTTTTGGAAATTTAGGACATTTTGGAAAATCTATGTAATGTTTGAAGAATGATGGCATTTTTAGGAAGCCAGGACATTTTGGAAAGCAGAGATAATTTCATGAATCCTTTCTTTATGGAAAGTGAGGACATCTTTAAAAGACAAGAAATTTTTAGAGCATGACAACGTGTGGGAAGCGAGGATATTTTTTGGGAAAGTGACAAAATGTGTAGGAAGTGAGGACACTTTTAAGAAGTGGGGACAGTTTAAGGCCATTTTTTGAAAGTTAGGACACTTTTGGAAACTTGTGTAATTTTTTGAAAATGACACTTTGTTTAAGAAGCAAGGACATTTTTTGAAGAGCAGGCATAGTTTTCGGAAACAAGGATTTTTTTGGAAGGTGAGGACATTTTTAGAGATTGGCCGCATGTTTAGGAAGTGAGGACACTTTTTGGAAAGCGGGGACAGTTTTAGGAAGCAGTGCAGTTTTTTGGATTGGAATTTATTTAATCTTTGGAGAATGACAGCGTTTTTAGGAATCACATTTTTTGGAGAGCAGGGATAGTTTTAGGGAACAAGGGATTTTTCTTTAAAATGTGAGGAGCTTTTTAGAAAGTAAGTAGTAGTAAGTAAGAACATCTAAAGGGAATGATGACGTGTAGGAAGTGAGAATATTTTTAGGAAGCAAAGACATTTTTTGGAAATGGAGATGAGGACATTTTCAGAAAGTTAAGACATTTTTCTAAAATAAGAACATTTTTAGTCAGGGAGGATATTTATAGAGAATGATGACATTTTTAGGAAGTGAAAACATTTTTGAAAAGTGGGGATTTGTTCGGGAGGCAGCATGGATGGGTTATGAGACATCGGGCCTCTGGGCACAGACATGCTGAGGGCTCCCCATCTCTCCTACAGAAGAGCAAGAAACACAAACTTTAAAGTCATTTAGCTTCTTTTTTGTTGTTGTTTTGCGTCTCTTTGTAGTCGTTACACATCTTTCTGTGATTACATGTCTCTCTGTAGCTGTTTTATGTCTCTTGGTGGTAATTTTGAGTCTTTTTGTTGTTGCTTTGCGCTCTTTGTGCACATTTTGAGTCTCTTTTCCCCCCATTTTCCTAGACTTTCTGTGTCTCTGTGTATCTTTGCAGTTGTTTTTGTAGTTGTTTTGTGCCTCTTTGTGGTCATTTTGAGTCTCTCCTTAGTGTGTGTCTCTTTGAGTCACGTTTTGAAGGTGAAGGTGAGGGGCCCCTGACACTTTGGGCCCCTGAGACTGTGTCTGATAGGCTTGTTCAATGATCCATCATGGGAATTGAATGATTTTTGGAAAGTAGGGACATTTTTAGTGTTGGGACATTTTGGGGAAATTGAATTTTTTGGGGATTTATTTTTCAGTCTTTACATTGTCAAAGGGCTGTTTGAGGTATAAGATGTGGTTTGGGGTTAAATATAGACTGCAGGTTGACGTTAGAGTCTATGGGATGTATTGTACATTACATCAGTGAAGGTCCTCATAAGTGTACAAGTCCAAACAGGAGTTGGCACACCGACTGTAATCAGTGATCAGCACTGTGTATCTGCTGATGTAAGCTTGTTATGTAATCGCTTGACTCAGCATTCCTGCTCCCCAATGGAGCTCTCCCACTGTCTCACTCTCACACACACACACACACACACACACACACACACACACACACACACACACACACACACACACACAGTTGGTAGTAAATAAGGATTTTTACTTCCAACACAAAGCAGATTGTCTCTCTGCGTGCAGAGGTGAATCCAGGCTGCTTTTACCTCACAAAGCGTCAACATTTATTCAGCAATGTGTTGTTTTGTTCTTATTCATATTAAAATCAATGACTAATTTATCTGCATAAGTAATAAAGGCAAAGTTCACAGAGTTTTGGCATCGTTACAGGACTGAAAAAGCCAAGAAAATTGTTTTGACAGCCAAAATTTAAGCATCGAAAACTGCTTAGTACCAAATTTTGTCCCATTTACAGTATTTTACTTAACAGAAATTCTCATTCACCTGTTGAAGAGTGATAAAAAAAGTATTATTTATGTGTCTGTACAAAATCCCATCAGCACTATTAAAAAAGTCCTCATCCTCAGCCTTCATCCTGAAGAGTGTTGAGTGTTCCCTCTGTTGAAACTGATTTCACTCATGACGTTTGTCGTCTGCCTGTGAGAGCTGCTTTATAAAGTCAGAGCAAATTACTGTGGTGATGTACCGTGTGTTTGGACTGGGACACTGCACATGATAACAGAAGTCCAGTGTTTCAGACTGGGTCCTGGAATTTGAATGAAAGCTTTGGGTTATACCAGGGATGCTTTAGGGTTTGACTTACTTTTAGCTCAGTAACTTTAAGTGTTTTTTTTTGTAACCACACTGGCAGTGAGGCTCAACCATTGGATTAACTGGGATGAAATGTTGTTCAGATATTCATGGTGCCCAGAGGATAGAGCTTACTGACTTCGCTGATCCTCTGACTTTCCATCTGGCGCCACAATCTGGTCAAAATTCCCCTTGAAATATCTCACCCTTCACTTCACAGACTGGCACATTAGTTTGGTTTGCAGAGGGTGAACTCGTTTGACAGTGATGATCCTCTCCTGTAGCACCACCATGAGGCTCACATCTGTAGTTCTTGTCAAAATGTTTCAACAACTGTTGGGTGGATTTTTAATGGCGGCTGGTTCAGACGTTCATGTTCACAGGTTCATGTGTAATAATGCTGGTGACAGTATTAAGCAGTGATGATAGTGATGATATATATTAACAATAGATCACATGAACACTTGATTGAAGAGGCTTTCAGCAGGATAACAATTTAGTTTTTGAGTTTATCAGAGGATCTGCACAGCCACACAGCTGTTTGTGTTATTGTGGTTGACTGTGGGCAGTGCTGGTGCTAAACTAACAGGAAAGTGACACTGTGTGCAAGTGCCCACATGAAACTGAGACCAGCTCAGTGCAGCCAGAATAAGTGAAACTTGTGCAACGTGTTGCTGCAGCAGGTGGACTCCAGTGAAATGCTGACTTTACTTTTGTGATATTTACATGAAAAAAGGAAAGAAAAGAAAGTTGCATCATGTGTTTCGATCATTTACTAACTCAAGTGTATTCCCTTAAAATGCTTCATAGAGCAGCTCTTCATGATCTGTTTGGATGATTTAGGAGGATCGTACCAGACCCCTCTGCAGCTGAGCTAATGACGTATGGTGTGAACATATAATTACTGATAATGTGACCTCCAGAAGTTGGTAATGTGCAACATTAAGCCACAGACCTCCACCTGATAAGATTCCTGTTATGAGTGTGCAAACAGACCCACAGAGTCTTAAATATTCAGCAGTTTTGTGAGGCCCCAGGATTTAAGGTCACAGTGTCGCTCAGGTATGTTGAGGTGCATCACGCATTGACACCAGATGTCACTGTTTAGTCGCTGTTTCAGTTTCCCTGCTGTTCATCAGACGCACAGTCCACTGCGCAGCCGCACTGAGTGGGCTGCGTCAAGTCAAATGAATGTCAAACCGGAAATGTAGAGGGCCTGTCTTCAAAATAAAATGGTACCAATGGAAATAAAATGAGTGTTAGTCTTTCTGTCAAGTTAAACAGGGAAATAATGAAACATACTTTATTTTGATAAACTTTTATTTTTGAGGCCGTCTTGAGACCAGATATACAGATAAATACCCAACCACACAACTGCAGCATTTCTCTCATAATCTTTTTTCTTTCAAGCTGGATTTATTTACAGTCATTATTATTGTCAGAATCAGAAATATTTTATATGTAGTAGTAATAATAATAATAATAATAATAGTCTACTTAATTATAATTATTATTACTATTATTATTTTTTATTATCATTATTTAAATCTCTTTGCTTTATGCAGACAACATGATAATACCAACAACAATTTATGATATAATAATAGTAATAATAATGATGATGATGATGATGATGATGATGATGATGATAGTAATAATTCATTTTATTCTTTATTATTATTATTACTATTATTATTATTATCATATCATAAATATTTTATAAACATATATATTATCATATTATCTGCAAAAAGCAAAGATGCAAGGGGTGCATAGATATTTGATTTAATAATGATGGTAATAATAATAATGATAATAATAATGATAATAATGAATATTATTATTATTATTATCTGCAAAAAGTAAAGATGCAAGAAGTGCATTGATATCTAATTTAAATATATTCTGTTTAGAAAGCCATAATAATAATAATAATAATAATAATAATGTTATTGCTATTGTTTAAAAATATAGCAATAACAACAATAATAATAAAACTATTATTATTTAATTTCAATTTAAATTCAATTATTTCTTTAAAGGTATTTTATTATGAAAGCCAGGGGCCGGATGTCGCGCCGCTGTCTTATCTCCGCCGCTTCACGCACCGCGCAGACGGGAGGCGGACGCGGCGGCGACAGCCAAAGAGGAAACGGACCGCGCGGCACGACTCGGCACGGCACGGCACAGCACGGCACGCCTGAAGAAGCCCCGCTGTCTGCCTGAGCGTTAGCTGCCCCTGCACGCGCTCTCTCGCTAACGGATATACAGCCGCCGCGCACACCGGGAGAAGAGCGGAGAGGGGGAACATTATGGCGACGTTGGGACCGGAGTCGGCTCGTCCTCCTCTTTCCCAGCTCGGTTCTTCCCCGTCGATCCAGCCGCACATCGGCAGCGCCAACCTGCCTCCCAACCGGGGCTTGGAGCGGGCGCTGGAGGAGGCGGCGGCCAGCGGCGTCCTCAACCTCAGCTCCCGAAAGCTGAAGGAGTTTCCCCGCACAGCCGCCAACCACGACCTGACGGACACGGTGGAAGCAGGTAGGCATCTCTCTGTTGCAAATAGAACCGGGAGCACACCGGCGCTGGGCGGTAACGAGTCCCGGTAACGCGTTACAGCAGCGTGGTCCTCACTGACTGTGTGCTGCTGGAATTTCCGTTACTTGGTGTAAATCAGTGTGTGTGTATTGAGCCGCACCGGGAGTCGAACCCGCGGCTCCGGTGATGTTTTGGTCCCTGCCTATAGTGTGTGTGTCTGTGTGTGTGTGTGTGTGTGTGTGTGTGTGTGTATCCTATTTGGGATAAATGCATCCCAAAGTCCTGCCTCACCTGGACCGGATGCACAGCTGGATGCACCTCCTCCACTGGCTGTTACTGGCGGTGACACCGACACCAGTAACGACCCGTGTGTGGTGATTTATGGACACATGTATGAGACACTCATGGAAAGACTCCTCAAGTTTCCAGTGCGCAGGATCTGAGTGTTCAGCGGGCCCAGCGGAATTCCCCACCACTTCCTTTTTAATCCATTTACGGTTGTAAACAGGCGCAGAGGGCTCACACACACTCTGCTTTATTCACAACAACACAGTTTGTGGATCTTTGTTGCACAGGGAGTAATCAGAGCACAGATTACGTCACAGCTGGGAGAAATGGTGTTTGTAGTAAGTTGTATTATTAGAGTTAAAGGCAGGCAAGCTCAGGGGTTTAGTGTTGCTGCAGCCCGCAGGAAGTGAGGATGAGAGTATGTGACCTCCACATAATCCAGAAGAAATTAAAATATATTTTGAAACTCTTGAAGATCTGCTCATTACTCAGCGTGTCCACAGAGGGAAATGCCCATGTTGTAAAAAATGATTGCGCATTTCGGACCTGCTGACAAAATGACGAGCTACACTTCAAGCAGCTGTCACAGATTTTGTTGGACATGGACGCGCTGAAGTTTTGCTCGCTTTGCTACAAATGCTAACTATAGTGCCCAAAGTGACCAAAATGTGAATGTCTCTATCCAGAGCCAGTGTTTGGTTTGTCCGGTCTGGGCTACTGCAGAAACATGGCGATGCAACATGGTGATCTCTGCAGACGAGGACCTGCTCATCTAAGATAACAAAAACACAACAACTCTAAAGGCCCATTTATGCTCCCTTTATGTTTATTTTATTTTCAGCGTTTCAGGCGAAAAAGAGTCCCACCATTGTTATTTCTTCCTCGCGTCTCACTAGAGCTACGTAACAGGTAGTGACAGCAACACTGCCCTCATGGTTTCCCGTGGTACTTCTCCGTTTGGCCCGTATCCGTAAGCTTTAAGGAAGTGTGCAGAAATACGGACAAAATGAACGCGGCGCACGGACAGAAGGCTGCGTCCGTATCCAGATCTTTATCTAACGTTGAGCATAAATGAGCCTTTATAACGATTATTTTCATTGCCGACTAATCTGTTGATTATTTCTTTGATTAGTCGACTAATCATTTCATCGAAAAATGTGTTAAAATGTTGAAAATGTCAGTCTGTCTTGTCCAAACCCCCAAATCACGTCATCTAATGTCTTGTTTCATACTCACGGCAAAGGGTTTTAGTTCACTGCCATGAGAGAGTGTGTAAAGCTGCCGATGTTTGAACGTAAGAAGCTGCAATAAGAGTATTTTGGGTACTTTTATTGTACTTTTCTATGAAACTAAAATAACTGAAATAAAATAAAATATTTTAATAGTCGATTAGTCATGATTAGTCGTGTCAGCCCTACTTTATATTCAGGTGTTTGCACACAAAAGAAAGCGTACTTATGCTGGCTGCACACAGTGAGCTGTACGGTAACATATGATCAAACCAATAACACCAGTAGTTTGCTAAAGCATACGAAACTGCACTTGACTGGTGGTTCTCCTTTTCCATGAAGTGCTTGATTCATGAAACCATTTTTAGCCCTTCAGTTTTCAACTCTGCAGATTGTTCACTGCTGCCACAGAACTCTAATTTGCCTTGCAGCCCCATGCCCCTCTGAACAGGATAAACCGGTGTATATATAATACATGAATGGCTGTGTTGATGTAGAGATAAACGCCTGTGTAAATAACAGCAACATTTGAGCAGCAGCCACTGCTCACTGATCCTGCTGAGACGGTTAACCGGTTAGAGATGTGAAACCATAGTAACATGAGCTCGTTGTTAGGTGAACTTCATGTATTTAAAGCCAGCACTGTTTGCAGTATTTTGATCATAACTGAGGGTTTGCATTTATTTTAGACAGCGAGTCACGTGCAGAGCGCAGGTCCTCTGTGCAGCACTGACCTCCACATGTCAGCAGTAGTTTTCAGTGTGTGCTGCAGCTTCATGTGCAGCAATATGTGCACAGATTTGGAGAGGAGGTGGTTAAGCTCATCTGCTTTAATGTGCTGTAAATCAGCGCTGACTTGGCTGCAGGTCGGTCACATAATGTCAGCAGCTGCATCACACTCCAAAGGGACAGTTCACTTCAAATCTATATATATATTTATCACAACCTCAAGTGGTATCTGTCCACGCAGATAGTTCTGGTTGAATTTATCCAGTGTGTGAGAGCTCTGCTGCCATCCTGATACATGGAGGTGAGTGGAATTGATTTTTTCTGCTCCGCAGGGTTTTAAAAAATTGACCTCACTGTGAACTGTTGTCATGAAATGATCTTTCTAAAAAATGGAAATGGATGAATGACAGTGAATTATTAAGATAAGATGTAATTCATCTCGAGGGAAAACGTTGTGCAGCAGCTGCAATACAAAGCTGGAAGGAGTGCAAATATGGAGAGTACAGATTAAACACAATACAAACAGTAAAGGTTATCAGAAATGTAAACAAGTTAACGATAAGGTGCAAATTACAAATATACACATGCCAAAAAGTAAAGAGTTGACAGCAGGGAATTAGAAAAAGACAATGACAAACTTAATCCCATTCACCTCCATTATACTGAGCTGTTGACTCCTGAGACGTCTCTGAACCTCAGCGTGTATAAGTGAAAGCACCGACTCGTCTGTTCCCTCCACAGCAGCATGAACATCAGGTCAGCCGTGTTTCACTTGGACTAAAAAGTCTCGGTGACGTTATGTTGCTGTACTTCAGTCTCTAACTTTGTTTATGTACACTAAAAAAGAAATGTGGCTTACATAACCACAGCGGGTCATGTCTGCAGAAACACAGCAGCATGAAGTGAAGGCAGGGAGAGAGCTGAGGCTGTGTGCTTCAGCTGGGCTGCTCTACAGCACTCTGGATCAGAGCTTTAATGTCTCTGTTCAGATAATACACATTGTTTCATGCAGCGTCGTGCTGCCTTGCTCAATAGCGTGGTCTGTAGCTGTGCGGTTTGGGGGATTGTTGTACTTCCTCCTCCAATCTGTTGGTTTGGATGTTAGATCTGTTGTGTGTTTCTTTAATTATAAGCTTAAATCAGGGTTTTTATGGCCGCTCGTTACGACTGATTAAAGGTCTCCAATCCGATGTAGGACAGATGCTCTGACACATTTTTTTCTGAAAGCTCCCCCGTAAGAGACCCTGATGAGGACTGGAGTGCAGCTTTGGCCGCGTATTTGTGTCCAGACCCGACCGAGCCAAAGAGAGGAGTAACCGAGCCTGAACCCAACACACATTGTGTTTACCCAAGCCTGGCACAGTTAATGTGATGGTACCCAGTATGTTTACATGCACAGTTAAGTCAAGCAGTTAAGGCTTGACTAGGCCGTTTGATTGGACTAGTGTCCTTGTTCCAGTATACAAGATGGGAGGGGAATTGATTCATTGATGGAAGTATGGCTGACTCTGCTACGTAGGTGGCGATATGCC
Organism: Epinephelus cyanopodus; assembly: GCA_026686955.1. Classification (NCBI taxonomy): domain Eukaryota; kingdom Metazoa; phylum Chordata; class Actinopteri; order Perciformes; family Serranidae; genus Epinephelus; species Epinephelus cyanopodus. The sequence continues at coordinate 36,609,599 of CM048927.1, read as the reverse complement.
CCCTTTCAGATTGTTAGTATTGGAACTTTTTATGTCACAGACCAAACAATCACCATTCTGTCACCGTCTCACTCTTTCAGCTGACACAACATGAACTGTGTTTCCTCGTCCATCCAAAAAGACAGCTTCTCTTACACATTTGATGCTATTCAACTTCTAACTGTGGAGCATGCTCAGACCGCCTCGCTTAGTTTGGGTCCGATTGGCTGTATACATGCAGGAGGACTTCAACTCCCAGTGATGCTCTCTGATGTCACGTAAACACACTACTGAGTTTTGTCCCTGCCACGCTGTTGCTGTTACCATGGTTACAGCTTGCCTCTTTACTGCGATTACACACATGACAGATTGTAAATGATGCTCAAAGGGCATCGTTTTGTGTAGGCGTATGTAGATGGTTTTAACACACGTCTAACACACATTACGCAATGTCAACGGCTTGAATGGTAACATGTGAGTCTTGCCATTTATATACGTCAAGTCTTTACCTCCACAAACTCTTCCTGAGCTGTAACTGCTGTTAACTGACCTATTTACATAATCCATTCATCGCGGTTTATTTTGGGATATCTTGGAGGAAGGTGACAGCATCCACTGCATCTTTCAGCAAACTAAAGTTACGTTCGCTGCTGATACCTGAAAAACGCTGGAAGGCAAGTACACCAAGTGTCAGGTAACATCAGGTGACAACATATTTAGTTTGACATCCTCCAGCATCAGCTATCTCACGTTACCTCATATGAAACAGCCCATGTGTTGCGTTCATGTGTCAGGTAAATAAAAACCACCCAGCACTGAACAAAAAGAAGCCCTACAGACAGTGGATCTGTCACAGATCAAACACAACCCCAACCCAATAAATATTTATCTGGACCCAGCTCGACTTGTTGGGTCTCTTCGGGCTGGGGTCAGGCACCCACACCCTGATAAGGGCCTCAAACTATTGATTGCTTTCAAGATCTTGTGGCTGTGGCTCAGGAGGTAGAGCGGGTCATCCACTAATCAGAAGATCAGTGGTGCAATTCCCGGCTCCTCCAGTCCGCATGTCGAAGTTTCCATACTCTGCGCACAGACGGAGCAGCAGAACATCGAACACAATGAAAGTGAAACTTAACTGTTCACTGCGCAGCGTCTAAAAGTTTGTTTTTACTCAGAAACAGCTGCTCGTTTCATTCATGGATCTGATGTGATCAGCTCTGATGGATCGACTGATCAGTTACCCGCCCTGCGACTCCAAGCTCACAAATTTCTGCTGAGAGACAAAAAGATGAATGCGATTACCTCTCCAAACACTGTTTTCTTTGTATTAAATATTAGTTTAATCTCTATAAATTGTTCTAAAACTTGAAAACAATATCCGTTACTTCTCAGATTCCACTGTGACATCTTCAAATCTCTTGTTTTGTCCATCTGTCCAAATAATTGGTTCAGTGTTTTATAGAACAGAAAAGCAAGAATGTTTTATGTTTTTGATTATAAATGTCAATTAATTTGCTTTTTAAGTGTCTTTCAAAATTGTGTATTATATATTCACTAATGAATAAACCAACTAATTGTCTCAGCAATATTCGTCGTGCATTTCGACTTATTTTGACACATTTATTAAGATCAGGACATTTATTAAACTTTACAGCCATCTGCTTTCAAAGCACGAGGAAGTGCATCTCCTCTTTGTCTCCTGCTACCCATAATGCCTTGTGGTGTGGGGGTTGATTTCTGTTATTACTTTAGATTTCATTTTCTTTCCTTCACTAACAAACAGCATCACATTTTTCTCGTTAGGAGACTCAGTTTGATTTCCTGAGAGTTTGTGGCAGCAGTTCAGACGCTGATGAGTCAGACAGCATTTGTTCAGATTTAACATGAAGCTGAATGAAAGTTTCTCACCAGCAGACGACACTGCTGATAAGTCTGTGTTTAGGTGGATGCATCATATGATTGACCATTGGAAGCATTGTCAGGAAGGTAGAGGACGTATCAGAGAAGAGAACAAGTATCTGAATTAATTGTCACGACTTGGTGTATCAGTCAAACATGAGACATGAGGCGGGTGTCTCACTCTTAATTGTTAGATCACTGAGTGTCTGAGCTGACAGCAGATATCTTAACTGCTGTTTCCTCTCATAAATCCTTCCCTCCTCTGCAGGATTCGTAAATATATTTATCATTATCATTTATCATTGCCGCTGTGTACATCATCGGTGTCGTAGCTCTCTGAATTACAAACATGCAGCGATGCAGAGTTGTGCAGTCCGTGAGGGCGATTAGGTTTTTATAAATCTGACCTGCAGAGTTGCACATGCAGTTGTTTTAGTTTTATTATTCAGCGACAAACAGACACATCTGGACGAAACAAATAAAGAAATAGCAACCAGCTGTGAAGAGCGCACACATCATTAATGAAAGGACAACATCAGCTTTATTTATCAGATCATTAACATGCTGCAGTGATGGTAGTAAACAGTGTGTGTTGGTCCTCCAGTGTTGGAGATGGAGTTGTCTCTGATCACACGAGAACTGTGATCAACCCCCATGAAATTAGATGAGAGAGAACAGAGTGAGTCACTGTGACACGTGGTGGACACACTCGTGTACACACTCACACACAAAAATCTGCTGAGCTGCACACAGGAGCAGTTTATTCAGGCGCGCCACATGCATGCACACGTACTTTGAAAATACAAGCACACACACACACATGCATGGACACACACTGTGGTTCAGCCTAGTTTCATATCAGCAGCAGCACAAGCCTCAACTTGTAGTCAAACACAAACTGGAGCTCCTTTCTCCAAACGTCTTCCCACCAGCACTTTCCATGCTTGAAAAGATCTAATGTGTATGACGTGTTGTTTCACCATGTCTGATAGAAAAAGCTCAAACATGGAGAGAAAGGCTGGCTGTTATAGAGACGGATGAGCTGTGATATTGTTTAGATGTGTGGATACAGCATGTTTTCAGACAGTCTCTCCTGGAGGACGATCGTGGTGTTGCGCTCGGATGTAAAAAGTCACAAGTCACATACCTTTTTACACAGAGATCACGCTATAGAGCAGCTATGACCGCCCTTCTTTATGCCGCCTTTACATTTTTACACAGAATGAAACAAAGCAGGCGTCATTGTTGAGTGCAACATATAACTCGCTTCAGCAGCAATAACAATGGCATAACATGACAATTAATATCATTTCCTGTCCCTGTTATTTGGCGGCTGATCTCCTCCTATGCTCGGAGGATAAGGAGCTCCTGGACCTCATTGTCTTCCCATTTTACGGACATTTTTGGCCACTGTCTTTGGTCTGTGAGTTAGCTGCTAACTGCTGCTAGCTGCTCTTTATATCTTCCAGCGATGGGTCGCACACATAACATGTCATCAAAATGTCACACCCATCCTGCCCCCATTACACAGATGTCCGTTCGCCACTGCTACTACCTCTCAGTCTTGGTTGACCACATTTTGGATAGTTTTATGTCTCTTGGTCTGGCTCGGATCGGCTTTATTAGTCATATTAGATTTATGCATGATGCATTAAAGGAGGTTTTCTTTGGTCTGGACCCATGAAGACTTACAGATTCAGGTTTTAGTGGGGTGGACAGAGTGAACAGAATGTGTCAGGGTATTTTTGTGAATAAATAATCAGATAGTTATGTCTGTTTTAGAGTCAATACAGTCAATCAAATATTTAACAAATCAAAGTATGTCATCACATTAATGCAAAAATCCAATATTTTCAAAAAACAGTCAGCTGACAAGCTTCTTTAGACTCATCTTGTGCTATATTTTAAGTCTCTGCATGTCCAGGTCCCATGCTGGACTGAATTTGTCAGCAGCTTTGTAAAAGTGAGAACTTTCTGTCTTTGGGGTTTGGACTGTAGGTTGAGTCTGTTTATAAGAGATGGTGATGATGGAGCAATCTGGAGGAAAACACTGAATACCTCTTAAAGATCGAGGAAATCACTTCAGTCCAGATAAGGAAGGTGAAGGAAGGTGATTTACAAACCAAACCAACCGGTCAGTCTGCTCTGTCTCAGCTCACATGGTGGTATCAACCGAAACTGCTTTGGTGGTGTTGTCCTGTAACGCTGACCTGCTGAGGGTTTAAGATGTAAACAGGTGGTTCAGTTCTGAGAAGTAACTTCAGTTTGACCTGCTGTGATGAGGACAGCGAGAGGTTTCATTTCTGTTTATGTTATTATCTGTTGATGGTTTTTGTTTCATTTTATATATCAAATACTTGCCTAGCCTGTCATATCTTTAACAGCAGAATGTGAACAAGGAAGTAGATGGCAGCGCTAATGATAACATTCTCAGGGGAAACACTGAGTGTTTGGAGTTCTGGGGGATTTTTAAAGAAGGTGGACATCACCTTAGTCCAGAAACAGAAAGTAAAGGACAGTGATTTCCAAACCAAGACTGCTTAATTAGGGTTTTATGTGTGTTACAGGATGCAACAGATAATAATGTGAGGTATATTTTCTTGATTAACCAGCATGGTCCAGCAGTGTCACAAAATAATGAAAATGCACATCATGATTTTCCTCAGGCCCAAGATGACATATTCAGATGTCTTGTTTTGTCTTTGAACCCAAAGATATTCAGTTTAATATCAGAGGAGTCGAAGGTATGAATCCGCCTTTACGTCTGGGACCTCCTGTCTACAACGGGTTTGAGACGCGCCCTCGTTGAGGATTTGGCTCAGATTAATCTGATCCCGTTCGATTCGGCAGTGGGAACCATTTGTGACCGCATGCCTTTGCTGAAATCGACCTCAGCAGGATTCGAACCCTGGACCTTCTGCATGGAAGACAAGTGCTCTAACCAGCAAATATTCAGAGTAAGAGAATCAGAAAAGATCAAATTTCAGTAGTGATGGGAAGGGCAGGGCAGAGCTGTGCATGCTGGGTTTGTTTACTCGAAATTGATGTGTTTTTTGGGGTGACCAGAGGAGACATGGTGGAGTCTCTCAAGAAAATTAAAACTGCACCAATATGGCAACATCCTGGATTTGATTAGGTGTCCTAACTGGCTGCAGGTGATGCGGTGGGTTGTTTAGAGCTGAACTTTTGTCAGACGGCCTGTTTCTGTTAACAGGCCGTACACATGCTGCGTCTGTAACCACCCTGAAAACGTGGTGTTGGGCGCTGGGTGCTGCTCTGGTGCCTTTTCTGTGCCAGCTTTCAAGAGGCTCTTAATGTCAACCCAGTCTGAAACGTTTTACACCAGCCTGATGCTGCTTAACAGTCCAAAACCCAAATATATTCAATATACTGTCACGTTAAACTGATGCTTAAAAAAATGACTTATTTGATGATTGAAATAGTTGCAGATGAATTTGAATTGACTGTCTTTTAGTTGTGTAGGTTTGTGTGATTCATGAGTTTAGTTCTTGGCTGCAGGACTGTGACAGATACTGCTGCCTGGAGATGGAGGGATGATACAGAGACACCCTGACAGACTCTATTCTACTGACTTCTACTGTGTTCTATCCCACGGAGCTGCAGAGCATGACTGTCTGTATTAACATTGTGTATCTGTGTGGTAGTGCGTGTGAGTGTGTGCGTGTGCGTGTGCATGCTGTGTCCAGTAGCAGCCCACGTTCCCAGCTCCAGACAATACACATTTCTGCAGTGTTTGGCAGTTTTTCAGTGGACACACACACACACACAAACTCACACAGCAGAGTTCAGCTTTATACTGTATGTCTGTATGAGTCATATTGACAGAAACAACATCCCCTGTGTGTGTGTGTGTGTGTGTGTGTGTGTGTGTGTGTGTGTGTGTGTGTGTGTGTGTGTTTGAACCACGCAGCGAGAGATTACATAAGATTACATGTTTGTGATTCACATTATAACCATCTGCAGGATTTTATTTGATTCTCACTGACCTCCTTCTCTGCTCACATCACTCACACAAATCCAGATAAAAATAGCTATGCAGTAAATTTCAGATCAGAACATCGTCCCACTCACTCAGTTGACTTTCTGTCCTCGTACCTCTGTTTTTGTCACAAATGCCTGTTAATGCACACAGTGTTTCAACGTGGGTGGGGCTGTTACTGTCCTTCAGTGTTGTACGTGGAGGAACAGGACAGCAGCTTAAATTCCCACTGACACACCAGTCCTTATTCACCATGAAGCACACACCTCCTCTTCTCTCTCCCATAGTCCTCTTGTCAGCAAATAGAAAAATAGTCGCTGTCCAGTTTTGGCGTAACGAAGGATATTACAGTTCCTGATAGCTCATTGGACAATGATGCGGACGCAGAGGTCATCCAGTGAATTACCTGACGCCTGTATGGTAGCTAGCATGATGCTAATACAGCTGGTGTCCATCTTTGTCTCAGTTAATTATTTATTAAGAGGTACTGAAATAATTAACTGGATTGTTTTAAATAAAGGATGCATTGATTTTTGTTTTTCTTACTTGTGGGTGTGTATCCCCTTTTCTCTAAATCCTGAGCTTTTTGCAGGTCAGTTAATGCACCGCAGGCAGAACTCTCTGTGTTCGCTCAGCAGCAGCTTGATGAGTTGGAGTTGCAGGGTGGATAATTAATCAGTCAATCTGATCAGAGTTGTTTCGATCATATTAATGGATGAGAGACGCACCTGCTGCAGAGGCGAATGAAAACAAACTTTTATATTACGTTCATGCCAAACGTGATGCAAATGTTTGCATTGTCTTATTCACGTGAGTTTGAATGCTAGAATATTTTGTGTTGATTTACTACGTCCGCAAGTGAAATTGCTAAATCGATGAATAAACTTCCGCCGGTACGTCCTCACCGTCATATGTCCCTGGATGATCTCAATGCTGATTGGCTATTCGCGGCACAAATTTGTCGCCGAAGTTTAAATATGGCAACTCTCGGGAATCATGATGATGCCAAATTCCTTCTCGCTTCATTGGTGTCACTTACTTCAGGTCATTTGCATTTCGTCCCTTGCGCCACCCGGCAGGAACTTGTCGTATCACATCTTTAAATTGACTTGACATGAAATTCACGCCTGGTGTGAACACAGCATTAGACCCAGTGCACCGAACAATTAAGTTTTACCTTCACTGCACCTGGTGTTCTGCTGCTCCGTCTGTGCCCAGAGCACCTTCTGCGCTCTCAGAGTGTTAAGCAGTGAATAACAGAGCGGTGTATTCCAACAGTGCTGCTAATGAATGGTCCAATTCCAAAAATAGAAAATAAGTATGTGATGGTAGATGTTATTGTGGCGGCCGCCACAAATAAATGAACATGTCAGAAACTCTGCTGTGGCTTCCCTACCATAAGGATCCATAACTGAAGGGAACTTCACCAGCAGTGGTTAAAGATGTGTTGCTGAGGACCGAAGAGCTGGAAGGATTAACACCCTCTCCTCCAGCTCTGTGACACATCTTACTTCTCAAGTGTCTTTAATTCTTTAACAGTTCTTCAAACTAAACTTAATTTTTGTCATGTTGGGATGTTTGAAGAGATGCAGTCAGATGAGAACAGAGCATGTTTGTAATGTGTGTGTGGACAGATACATGATGTGCGCCTGAGGCATGACACACCGCCCAGAGTTTACCACCCTCACTTCCTCTACCTCACAGCTCTTCCTTCCATTTAATTCATGCTCTGCACAAACACACACACACACACACACACACACACACACACACACACACACACACACACACACACACACACAGGAAGCTGTGGATTCTCAAGAATGTGGTGTGGTGTTGGGTTAGAGGAGGGTCTATCCGCTCAGTGTTCCCGCCACACCTGAACGTAACGACAGCTGGGACACAAGCACACACACTCGGGGACACACACATACACACATACACGCTGTCTTATTAATACTTGAAATGAGCCACATAAACTGTTGCAGGGTATTTTCTTTGGACACATCATGAAGCTTATTTATTCACAAATTCTGATAATTTAACACATAATACACCAAATTATTTAAAGTTTGATATTCAGTGATACAGCTGGTAAAATTATTCTCCTTCACAGACCAAAGCAGCCTTGTTATTTACCTAAGTTAAGGTCAGTGTCTGATCTCTAACCTCATAAATACACGCTTAAACATGAACCCTCACCTTAAAGCCCTTTATATTGATGGGAGTGGAGTTCACAGAGAGCTGTAAGGGGGAAGGGCTGGTGTCTCATACATAGTGAATGAAGCAGTTAATGAAGCAGTTAATGGTTTCTCTCAGAGCAGCGAACAGCCACGGAGACACCCGGCAGAGTGAATGAGGAGAGGAGAAAATAATAGGATCCAATCAGACAGCAGAGAATGAAGGTCGACTGTCAGGCTGGATTACAGCAGAGACCTGCTATAGTGTAGAATAATGTAAAATATGGATCATAATGGAGGTGGTCAGTGCATTTCCTGTCAGGCTGACTGTAAAAATAGTTTTTATATTGTTATTTTTTGCCTTTTTAAACCAATTTTCCAACCACTTTATAAAACTGCCACCATTGAAACAATATGTATCATATAGTAATATGTATATAGAGACTAATAATAGTTATTATAATTAGGATAATAATTGATTAGTTGACTGGCATGTGAAGGGTCTCTTTGTGGTGCAGTGGTGCTTCGAGCTCGCTGCTAACGTTATCACTTGTTGTCCCACATTAGTTTCGCAGGTCTTAATTCAGAGTCTTGGACAAACCTGAAGACGGGTGTGGTTGTGATTCTCTGTAATGACACTGTGAGGTGGTGCCTCTCACCAGCACAGAAACAGGAAGTGACCGCTCCCCACCTCATTGTTTTCAGGAGGCAACAGCTCTGATCTTTTCCTGTCAGGGAAAACCAAGGACCCTCCACCCCACCCCACAAAGCTGTACTAAAGCTACAGATGACGAGTAATCAGCATTGTTATTACTAGGGCGGGGCAATATAGCGATATTGTATCTTATCTTAATGTGAAACCAGATATCGTCTTAGACTTGGATATTTTGATATCTTAAGTGTTGTCTTTTCCTGGTTTTAAAGGCTGTGTCTCAGGAAAGTGATGTCATTTTCTGAACTTCCCAGACTCTTGATAGCTGTTGTATTATTTGCCTTTGCACTCAGTCATTATAATCACATTACTGATGATTATTTATCAGAAATCTCACTGTGTAAGTGTTTTTTGATAGCACCTATAGGCACCCTTTGAATAGTTCCACTATACTGATATCAAGGTATTTGGTCAGAAATATGGAGATGTTTTATTTTCTTTATTGCACAGGCCTAGTTTCTGCTTCATGCCCACTAGACATGGGACCTCTTTGCAGGTATTTGGAAAATGGGAATTTAGCTACCAATCAATGAATCATCCCTGAACGATGATGCTGCAGCCCACTTGGAGACGGTCAGGTGCACTTTGACCTGACTCCTGAGGTTGTCCATCTCAGTCGTAAGTCGGCACAACTCAGCATGTTTGAACCTGTAATGGAAACGCAAATCAATCAGAAGTGCAGTGATGCATAGTTCTGGATCAATGTATCGATTCAGTGATCAACGATTCAGCATCATCGATGCTAAGTGAAAACATCAACACATATCGTCTACTTTAAAATATGCCTTTATTTTTAAATTTCCATGGCACATTTGTGTCGTCATTTTCGTCCAAGCACAACTCCTTGCTAAACATTCAAACAGTGCCAGCAACAGATTCATTCATTCATTCATTCAGCCTTTTTTTTTTTTTTTTAACTCGGAAATACATTGATTTCATTTACAATGTAGCCAAGTAAACAATATAAAATAAAAGCACTTTGACGCAGATAAAAGAACCAAAGACAAACAAAAGTGGAATGTAGAACGTATTAATGAGGTAAAACTGGAATATCTAGAAGTAAAATAAGATACAGTTAAATATTTGAATTGCCCTATTGATTAAAATAGCTCTTTAAATTGCTCTGCATGTTTTTTCATGTTGCAGGTGCACAATATGAAAAATTGGATTTTCCAAGTTCAGTACAAACAGCCGGCACCTGAAGTGTAATCCAATCACTAGACCGAGTTTGGTAAAAGCCCACATTAGAAGAAAGCATTGAGCTGATATAAAAAGGTAAAAGAGCTAAAACCCAGTGTCTTTCACATCTTAGTGATGAATCTTAAGGCAGAGTGATAAACAGAGTCCAGGGGCTTCAGAGTGTCACTTGAGGCTTGCGTGTTTAAAATGTCACTATAATCTAAGACTGATAAAAACGTTGCCTCAACAAGCAACTTTCATCTTTCATCTTTCAGATATGTACCAACATCGTCTCGTATCGATTGCAGACCCCTGAATTGAATTGAATTGAAATTGTGATATCAGCAAATAAGGTACTGGCATCCAAAGAATCATGTAATGTCGAATCACATTGCATGGTTTGACTTTGCCAGTGAAGAGGTTTTTGTTCATAGTTCCCTGGGTCAAGAATCGACTTTCATGCTCAACATGACACATGAGCCCTCCTAAAAATCAGACATGTTTTAGTCCGTCTCTGTGATGACAGTGACTCTGCCTCTGTGTAGAGAAGATCTTTGTAAATCCGAGGAGGCCGTGACTTTGCTGAGGGACACCCGACCGCTGAGCTAAATCACTGAGCCAGGCAGGAAGTGGTCTTTTCTTTTGATACCTGACCCCGGTGAGTCAGACTGTGACCGCGAGCTGTGAGAAACCTTAAAGATGAGGTCACACATTACATCACATGTTTGTGAACTTTTATTGTCTCCGTATATCTTTACTTCATCCACTCCAGAGCAGCAGCGATTTGATGAGGTCATATCGTGTGTTTGTGGGTGTTTGTGCCCAAATTAGGTCTTTAGAGGCTTTTTTTTACTATCACTGTTTCTCATCTGAGATCAGAGCAGCTCTCTGAAGCCGTTATGTGGAGCAGAAAATACAAACACACATTCACAGACCTGACGTGGTGATGTAAACCTGCATCTGCAGCACAAAGACTTATCAGATATTCATGTTAGCTACAGGATAAATCCTCAGGGTGACCCCCCGACTTTGCTCCAGCACATTCATGAAAATTTGAATGTGTCCAATACTTCAAATACCTGCAGAACGAATGTGATTCCCATCAGCCTCGGTGCTACTCTGCTGTGTGTGGTGCTAATTAGCGTGCCGTTGTAGCAAGCTAAGATGGTGAGCATGGTAAACATCATATCTGTTAAACATCAGCATGATAACATTGTCACTGTGAGCATGTTTAGCTGAAGTATGGCCTCACAAAGCTGCTCGCATGGCTGTACACTGAGGTTTGTTTATTGGCAAATACTGATATAAAAAGATATTTTTAATTAAAGTAACAAATATGTATTTTTGTTACAGTTTAGTTGTTTGAATGACACCATTTTTAATAATCACATATGTATGCTTTTTTAGAAAAAGATTTCATCATGTAAAAGATGTTTAGATCACTTAGATTAAATGGTGGTTTCAGATGTAGTAAAACACAGTTGAACTTCAACCCCATGAGACATTTTATAGTTAAAATTCTATGTTATAGTTCGTTTTTTCACTGCTCCTAAACTCGAAACATAACTACAGACCATACATGTTGGAGAAAGTGTGAGATGATGAGGTGACTCACCATCACATTTTCTGGACCTGCCCAAAGATACAGTTGTTTTGGGGAAATATCTGGGGAATCATGCAGAAGATCCCACGGACATACGGGTCACTTTGTTTGGGCGTAGGCCTGTCTCGATAACAAATTTTGCTGGGCGATTAATTGCGTCAGAAATTATCGCAATAAGCGATAATATTGTGTAATGTTGTGCTTTGAAGACCATTGTTATTATTGTTGTAATTTTGCTGTTTTTAGACCTTTTTTTAAATTTATATAATGATAATAAAGGCATAATGATGCAAGCGCACCCTTTAAAAGAGAAATAAATATTTATTTAACATGAATATTTGCGCTCATGAACCAACTCACCTGGCTGCCAGACGATGCACGGCAGTGAACGCTTTTGTTGTCTAGACTCTCTTGTGGAGAGAGACGAGAAAAACAAACATGCATGAATATGGCAGTTAATCACGGCCGGAAAAGTTACCGTCTCCCTTTAAATTTACCGTGCAATTAACCGACTTATCGCATATCACGACAGGCCTATTTGGCTGATCTGCCACAATGGGGGATTGCTGACAAAAACAGATGGACAACGTGTAGCGGGATACCTGCATGTGAAGTGTTTTGCTCATGTGCTTAAGATGGTGTCATAGAGGGTGTTAAAGCTGCCCACAGTTCAGTCTGTCAGGTTTATGCAGCATTTCTGACAGGTGTTATGACGGTGTTGGTCAGTCTGTCTGCTCTGTGTCACATTTAGCTGCAATAAAAATGATTGAAGTCGATGAACAGACTGAAAACTTTATCTTAGGAGGTAAAACTGATGTCGACAAAGTTTTGCTTTAAGGAAATAACTGGCAGTTGGAAAAATAAAGGTGATAAATCATAATATATTTTACCGCAATACATTTAATATCGCAATAATAGTGTATTGTGATAATATTATGTTGTGGGTCCTCTGGTGACTCCCACCCCTGGTAGATAACTGGCTTGAAATAATTGATAATAAAAGATTTTCATGAGATGGACAGACTGACTTTCCTACTAATATTGGTAAATAATGTATATGTCACAAGATGGACAAAATCAGTAACAAATGTTTTGGAATAAGGCACATGCTTGCTGGGTGGGTTTGCCATCCTCGTTGCTTAAAATGTAATTTACCTCCCTTTGCTGTCTGCTTTGATAATCAAGGTAAATCACTTGAAAATTACCAAGTGCTGTAGTAGCACCTCCTGCCTACTACCCATAACCTGGTATGTCCTGGCATTTCTTGAAAAAAAGGACCAAATATAATTGTCAAAAACCATATTTTACTGTTGGATGGCTAGAAAAGCGAGTTATCTGCATTGGGGAAAAAATAGCAAACTGCATTCACTGTGACATCATAATGTTCTGCATAAATCATCTTTCTGGCCATTACTCAGTGTCATATAGCAGGAGCAGAAGCGGAGACATTTTCTCTGATACTGAAGTGGTGTTGCTAATCTTGGGTGTCCACCTTGAAACTGTGGTGATTGTATAGATCACTTGTGCTGTGGGGGGGAGGATGTGTGTGAAGCATCCGTGTTTTCACAGACATGGATGAGAAATGTAACTGCAGCTTGAGTGATGCGCGGAGGCTGTAATTCTAGTCTTTTACATTTGGTTTGTTTAGGTTCACTCTGAGTAATTACACCCGACCACCTGACTCACAGGGAGCTTGTTTATTGAAGTAAACTGCTCACTGCTCTAATTTACCTCCTCAGGCCGGTGAAGAAGACAAAAATGGAACAGGACCTTCATCATTTTGATTTGCTTTGCATCTACGGATCTGTATCCATCTCTCTTTACCCATAATCCCTTTTGATTTGTGTTTGTAGTGGATTTAGATGGATTTCTTACACTTGATGAATCACACTTAATCTCTCATGTATGTGGTGTTGAAAAAAAACCCTTCAAAATAAGAGATGAGAGAATGTAGCTGTCACCAATCTACATACAGACTGTACATTACAGGAACATAACTTGCCTGGTCGCTGGTGCAAAACAAAAGAATTAATAACTGAACATAGTGTGCAAACTGTAAGATACAAAAACAGGCAGAGAACAAGATAAAAAGCACAGTACAACCTTTAGTGTAATGACCAACATGTAGTGCAGTTATAGAAAAATAGAAATATATTTAGTGTCAATAAATATGAGGAAATGCAAAGTGCAGTCAAAGCAGTTTCCTGAGAATATTGTTGTTGTCAGGTGCAAGTAGTCCAGTTTGCGATGTCAGCGGTTTACTGTTAATTGTTTAACTGCAGAGAATATTTTTGACCGTTTCTGCATGTCGGTCTAAAGGTTCATTTTGCTTCTCTTCAGTATCCTACACTGGAGGTCAAAATCAGAATTAAAAATAAAATCCTATTAATCACCCAGCGTGATGGTTAAACAGTTCATTGTATGCTGAGATAAAAATAAAGTTAATAGTTTCTTAATGACAAATCTTCATGACTGAAACACCAGACTGAAAATATCCATGAAGCATTAACCTCACATGATTACGTGTGTTAAATCATAGCACACCACCCACACCGAAACACCACCGCCGTGTGTGTCATTTAATGTCACACCTGAGCAGGTGAAGCTGCCAGACGCCGAATGTGAACAGATCTCACTTAATGCCGCAGCTTCCATCTGTGTGGACGTGGATTTATTTTGCTTTATGTGTGTGTGTTTATGAGCATATGTGCAGACTTATTTATACATGCTGGCATGTGCTTCATGGTGCATTAGGATAAGCCTGGAGGAGAGTGGTATGGAAAGTGTGTGTGTGTGCTTGTCATGGAGAACCAGTTAGTGAATGTGTGTGTGAGAGTGAGTGAGATGTTTGGATGCCAGTATGATGCTAGAGGGATTTAGGTGGGAGATAGAGGTGTGTGTGTGTGTGTGTGTGTGTGTGTGTGTGTGTGTGTGTGTGTGTGTGTGTGTGTGTGTGTGTGTTGGGGGTGAATTTGGCCTACATTTGGAGGATGAGAGACTGCTCCTGTTTATCTATTCAGAGGGATTGGGAGTCTTTCAGGACAGACTCTGACTGTACGTCTCACATTTAGTGTCAGGATCTGGTTTATTGCCAAGTAGGCTTCACATACAAGGCTGTGGTGTGTTGGTGCATAACATACTGTAAACATAGTAAGAGAAAATGATGATAAAATCAAATATTACAAAAATAACGAGACACAAATGTAGAATGAAAGAAAATTATAATAAAAATATGACAAAGTCAAATATGTACAAATATGGCTGCACAGTTAATCATGATTTTGGTCTCTTACAGTTGACTGAACATGATTGTCTTTGATAGACATTTTAAAAGCGTGCTCTGCTTTTGAAAAACATTGCTGCATATTAAATCAGGCACTCCCTAAACTGTCAGCCTCCAGTTTCGAAGAGCTGTCCGCTACATGTGCACCCTGCAGCAGCAGCAGCCTGTGACAAACTCTACTGCACGTTGCAGTGAGAAAGTCGTCCCTTTATCGTGTGTTTTTAAGGAAGTGTTTTAGATTTTTATGAAAGAGCAAGTGATATGCAAAGGGTGCATGAGACTTGTGTCTGTGAACCACCTGAAAAACACCACAAACTGCAGTACGATGAACGCATGAAGGGTAGGAAGAACAATACCAGTGAATTTCCATGATTCTCGATACTCATTCGATACCACGATAAAAAATCAAGAAACGGAACTCATGTATTTCTAAATTCACTACTTTATCAAAACTGTTTCAAGCTTTAACTTGGACCGGACCGGTGTACCGAATTTTAACAGCTGCCTCTCTTGACAAGGAAGCAACAGGAATAAAGAGACACAATGTCCGACAAAAGTTCAGCTCTGAACCATGCACTGTGTCGCTTGCAGTTACCAAGGACACTTCTTCATCAGCATTCAAATCCAGTATGTAGCCATGCGAGACTAACCCCGCCATGTCTCCTTTTGTCAACCCCCCAAAAGTTGCTGGGTGAAGCACCAAATAGTTTTCAAACTGAAAAATGTGTCTTCAAATTAATTCTACTTCAGAGCTTTTGGAAAAACCTTTGAGATATACTCCCTCAGACTTCCTGTATTTTTTTGGTAACCAATCAGATCCTGGGAGCCCCCCCACCCTGCACACACACACACACACACACACACACACACACACACACCCTGCAGAATTAATATTTTGAATTTTAAACACATCATTAGCCTCAATTGCTTTAACACAGTGCCAGAATTCATGTTTGAAAGTCAGTGGGGTGGGCGGTGGGTGGTGTTTTGTGAGCGTGCCATCCCCTGCAGCCGCTGCCAGTGGCCACACACACACACACACACACACACACACACACACGGTTTAGTGATATGCTGACAGCAGAGAAAGATGTGGGTCAGTGGTGGGGGTCTTGTTGTTGTATGTGATGATGATGGGGTGTGTGTGCGTGTGTGTGTGTGTCAGTCAGCAGGGTGGTGTGTGTTGACAGTATGCCTGGTGGGTTGCCAGTTTGAGGAAACTCCCCTTCTCTAATCCTGTTAATGTCTCTGCCTGCCAGCTCTCTTCCTTTCCCCCCTCTTTTATCCCTCTCTCTCTGTTTTCTGTCTTTCTATTTTTAAACTGGAAATTCTTTTTTTTTCTCCACCGTTTTACACTGTTTTCCTGTCTGTCTGTCTGTCTGTCTGTCTGTCTGTCCACCATCCTGTCTTTACTCTGATTTTTGTCTCCCCCTTTTTAAAGAAATGTTGACACTTTTCTGTTTTAACTGAAGCCTTTTTATTATTTTTGAAATCATTTGTTTTCTTTGGTTGTGCTGCTCCATGTTATTTTCTGTTTTCTAGTTGTGTTAAATGTAGCACCTGCTTGTTTCAAGCTGTGGTACAGTTACATTCACCTTTTATTTCTGGTAAACATTCTCTTCTTCTGTGATGTGGAATAAAAATGTAGTATCTACAGCTGCCTGAACATCACTGAACATCCATCTGAAATTAAAAATACATTCTCTGTGAGAGAATCAATATTTATCTGTGTGAGCCCCCTTTAATCACCCCCAGCCCTCTAAATCTACTGTATTACTAATCCATGACTGTCTGCTGGTCACTGGGTCAGACAGGCAGACAGAGAGATCCCCCAGCCTCACACACACACACACACACACACACACACACACACACACACACACACACACACACACAGAGCTTTTGTTTTTCAGCGACGGATTACTCAGTGTCAGGTCTGTTTCCACCACAGGAGTGGTTTCTCAGTAAATAAGTCACTTTGATAAAAGATGTGTTTAATTGAACATGAATTATAATTTGTCATGTGATGGATGGAAATTAAACCGTTTAGAAAGTTGTTGTCTTCTGTTTAAATGTCAAATAGTTGGCTGCAGAATTTTTGGAAGTAGTTTTATAACTTCACGTCATTATTATATTAGTGCTGCTGTTTTTCTCCGCCTGATGGATGATGGTGCTGATGCTGGAGCTCCGTCTGTGTCTGTGTCTGCTCGGGGTTTGGATTTGTTTCAGATTGGATCCAACACTCTGGACTTTAAAAACAGATTCCACTCCTAAAAATTAAATGTTAAAACAACTGCGAGAGTTAGAGCCATTAAACAACGTGCAGTGTATGATTTTATAGCCTGCCTGTCAGCACCAGCCGGCCCAGCAGAGCGTGATTGGTCAGCATTTTTTTTCAGAGTTGGTTTTAAGTCACCGCACCTCCTGACAGAACAGCAGAGTTGAATTTCAGCTTCGTGCACGTTTCACGTCTTCAGTCTGACAGTGTTGAAAGAGAGCAGCTAGTGTTGCTGCAAGAAGTGAGTGGAGTGAGATGTTCGGTCAAGCAGGGAACATTATGTTGTCTTTTATCTCATTTAATAATGCTAAGTCATTAAAAAATTATCCTCATCGTCTTTTTCTCGGCCGCTTGCTATTATCTGCCTGCTGCTGTTTGACGGTCACACAGAATTTCAAAATAAAGGCGTGACCTAAAGATGATATGGATCGATGTTTTCACTTTGCATCTTTGGATTGTTGGTAATTAAATTGATAGAATGATTCAGATCAATGGATCGTTACACCCATAGTATTGACTCTATGTTAGGGCTGCAACGAAAATGCTAACTATTTTAGTAGTCGACTAATCGGTAACTAATCTAATTTTCATAGAAAGGTACTATAAAATTCCCCCTAAATACTGCAGCTTCTTACGTTCAAATATGGGCAGCTTTACACACTGTCGTGAGTACGAAACAAGACATTAGATGACATAATATTGGGGTTCGGGAAAGGCAGACCGACAATTTTTAACATTTTAACACATTTTTCGATAAAATGATTTTGAAATGAAAGTAATCGACAGATTAGTCGACAATGAAAATAATCGTTAGTTGCAGCCCTGCTCAATATTATGCTGTATTGATTTCTTCCCCCAACTTCAACTGGAAAGTGTTAAAATCTGTCAGGCTGTCTCCAGGAGACGTTAATAGTCTGTTCCTGATATAAATATCTTATTTAAAACTTATTTTTTGCTATGAGGTCCTGGAATTTCTGGGATATTGTGGAATTTAAAGTTGTGGTTGACATGTTTACATAATTAGTGTGTTTACTATAGTATGATACATGGGAATATCATGGATTGGAAACATTGAGGATTATGGGAATAAACAGATAGAGAAGAGAAAAAAACGAAAAAAATAAGATTTACATGTGATTATGGGTGTTTTTTTTTTTTTTTTTAAATTGATTTTATTTTTCCTTCAGTGTTTTTCCTCGACAGTCTGCGGGACACAGCTGATGACCTTTAAATGTTCATTAAATCACAACACACGCACTCTGTACATCAGGCTCCTCTGAAGCCTTTTGTTATCCTGATTGACACTTCTGACCTTTACTCATGCTGTGCCACAAACACTTACACACAAGGTTTCTCCCTGTCATAGGAAAAAAATAGGAAAACTATTTTAAAGCATGACAAAGCAAATGGGATTATTTTGTTAAACGTGAAATGGGAAAGCTCGTTGACTTGAACTGATTGTTTGTGTCACTGTAAAATGACACGCTGAGCGATCCTAGTCGTCTGTTTTTGGACAGTTTTGCAGTTGATCAGACAGACTCCTCTGGGCTTCCACCAGTCTCCCAGTTAGTGTCTCAGTGAACCTTTCACCCACAGCGACCTGTGATAATGAGAGCAGCAGTAGGACAGTTTCAGTTTCACGATCACCAGCATGACCGTAAACAGCAGCAGCAGCAGCAGCAGGGTCAAAGTAAAACCATGATGAAGCTCAGGAGAGCAACAGCAGACGGAGGGAGGCAGAGACGATTCATTCCCGTCAGTTCAGTTTCCTGTTTACTTCCCAACCCATCGACTTATTTATTTACTGTGTTTAGTCATTAGGAAATGAGTTAGAGAAATACAGTCATTCATGTGTGGTGTAATGAGTCTGATTGTCTCTCTTTATCGAGCCGTTTCCTGTTTTCATTCAGCATTTTAAACAGGTTTGATGTTTACAGCTGGAGTCAGGACCGTCGACATCAGGAGAGAGAGGGAGAGATATTTAAAAAGAAAGAAAACCAGTGAGCAAATGGAAAAATAGTTGTGTCATGAGTGAGAGTTATTTATTAATCCGGCACATCAGGTCAGAGCCACAGTTCAGATGAAGTTCACCTCAGTCTGAGGAGGTTTAATCTTCCTCAGCTCGCTCTGTGGAGTTTATGGCTCTTGTTGTTTTTCTGTCGTCTCAGAAATTAGCTGCTTACCTGTTTGTGTGATATCTGTGCAGCACAGGAATGTGAGAATTGGTGCTCTTACAGGATTTTGTGGGATTGCAGAGAGATGTGAGTCTGATTATAGTCCGCCTGTGTGCGTCTGTGTATAATCAGGCGTTTAAAATGTGGTCTTGTCCTTTGTGGCTGTTTGGACTAAAAAAAGTGTTTGTTGTTGGTTGTTGTTGTTCAGTCCACAGCAACTCTGATGTCTGTTCTACTGTCTCTGTCTTCATCAGAAGCAGCTGTCCTGTCTTCACCCGACTAAGGAAAATAAGACATTTACCAGACAGAAATGAAAGTAAGAATATTGACTCAGTGAGAAATATACTGGAAAAAAAAATATTTGTATCTAGTGATATCAGTGGAAAAATAGCATGCTGGGTAAACGTGAAACCAGAAAGTTCCTAGTGAAACTGGGGGCATTGATCAGTCATTGGTGTAGTTTTTGAGTATTTTTGTTATAGTTTTTGAGTTTCTGAATGAGTGATTAGTGTGATTTGAACAGCTTCCTGTGGAGATGACTCGGCATGCACCCATGTATCGTCTGAACTTCAGTATCAGCCAATATTCTCTTTGTTGACTGCCTTCAGTCTGGCAGCAGTTGGGATGCCATTCATCAGTGGCAGCGGCGGATAATTTTCCAGACTAACGTTGAGCCACCATCACAGTGACAATAGAAAACAATATTTGGGACAAACAGACATCTTCCCCGGGACGCCTTCGGGTTGAAAGGACGCTTTAATCATCAGGAGGACACACCCTATTGTTTCTCTGATAATGCTATATTGTAAAGGACAAATCTGTGTTGAAATCAGGAGGAGAACTAGTTAACATTAGCTGTTAGCTGTTAGGAGTCAGTGGCTGGAACTAACAGTTGTCGGAGGTTGCACTGAGTTACATTACGGTGCATTCAGGCTCCAAATGAGTGTTTGGTGAAGGTAAATTATAACGTTATGATGTGTTCAAATAAGGAATGCACTGATCATCGGCTTGATGTTGGTATCGGCTGATGTGTTTGACTGCAGTCGGTGTATCAGCAAGTAAGACGACACTGACTGATGGCAGCGGCGAATGCTTTTCTGTTGTGTGACATCAGGCTACAAAGCAGGGCTCCTGAGCAGGTAGAAGAAGAATACAATGATCACTGTTGTGTGATGAGGTGTTGAGCAGCAGCTGGTGAAAACACAAAACATGTTTGGGGTGAACAGATATCTTCCCTGGTAAGCTGTCAGGAGAAAAGGACGCCATAAACACACTATCGTCATGTCAATGATACACACCCTGTTGTTTCCCTCATAAAGCTATCTTAGGCACAACAAATACACGTTGACATCGAACTAGTTAATGTTAGCTGTTTGCAGCTGGTGGCCGGAGCCCACTGCTAACGGAGGTTAGGTTATGATGCGTGCAAGCACTATTTAGTGAAAGGGAATATTGCGTGAAGTTAAATTATTATGTTATCATGATGTGTTAAGTGCAATCTTGTAAAATGCAGTTTTTGCAAGAAACTTGTTGATGTTTTTAAAGCAATATAGAATAGATACTGGAAAGGGAATTATGATAAATATAGTAAAGTAGTGTTTTTATGTGAGAGGTTTCATTCAAAGATAATAAGGGGCTTCGATTACTTATAAACAGTTCAGTTATTTTTCCTGTAGTGTATATTGCTTTGTTTTTCTGCCGCAAAAACAAACTACAAAAATTTTTGGTATCGGTACCGGCCCAGAATTTAACAATGGGTGGCATTTCTAGAGATTTCACTTCTCAGAGAAATCTATCAGTGTCTGAAAATTCCTTCAGCTATCATACTGTCTGCTTCCTGAGGTCGCCCCAGCTCTGCTAACCTACATACTGTGTGTGTGTGTGTGTGTGTGTGTGTGTGTGTGTGTGTGTGTGTGTGTGTGTTTGTTCCCAGGCCATCAGTGTTGCTAATTTGCAAATCTTTAATGACAGTGATTTTACTGCACAGGCAGTAAAACAGTTACATGTACAGTATCATATTATGGCTCTAACAACTTAATTAGCCAATGTTGTGGAGCCCAGTCGTGTGTGTGCGTGTGTGTGTGTGTGTGTGTGTGGATGATAAAAAAGCAGACTGATCTTTCTGGGTGTTCTTCTCTCGTCCTACTTTCCCTTCCAAGGAGGGAGGAAAGTGGGACGAGCGGCGAGGCAGCAGGGGGACCAAACATTGTTCTCTGTCGTGTCATGAGTAAATTATTAGACGACAAAACAAACACACTGATTGTTTTCTTTACGTTTGTTTTGTCCTGAAAGGGGAATTAACCCCCTGCGGCTGTGGCTGTGTCAGTACGCTGCTCTACACATGAGCCTGAGCTGTTCTCAGGGAGAGGCACAGTGAGTGGATGTGGGTGGATGTTCACTTGAACTACTTGCTCTGTGTTATGTAACAGTCAGATCGTGTCGGTTGTTCTGGAGAACAAAACATGGAGATTGGGAGAGAAATGGAGCGAGGGAAACAAGTGGAGGAGGGGGAGAGGAAGAAGAGTGAAACATCTAAACTCATTCTGATTTACTTATTTAAAGTATCAGGCTGCTTTTACATTTATATTTTCTTACTGATAACAAATCCCATGAAAAGCCCCAAACCATTGTGTTTGTCTGTCTCTCAGTACGTCACCAAGTCCATCACTTCCTACTGAAAACATACATATAAATACGGATGTTGATATGGATAGACAAACCTAAGGAATTTCACTGCTTTTTGAGGGCACTGTATATATTGTCCTCAAAAATTTACTATCAATTGGACTTTAAAGGGCAGGTCCATCTGTAGTCTTTCTCGAATTTTTCAAATGCAAACTCTGCTGTTAGCAAAAAGCAGTGACGTAGATCACTAATAATAGCAACAATAAGTGAAAAGGTTAGTTCAGATTTTTTCGGTCAACGGTTTGTATGAAGTATATATCCATAGTCTGTAATATTTTTACCTTGCCATCAGGTACCCTTTTTAACGATAACTGTTAACGATATCTTATATCCCTGTCTTCTAGCTAATAGTCCTTTGACAAAAACAGAATTTTCCGTACTACTGTGTGACTTTCAGCAGCACGTCGCTTACCTTCTGTGCTGATTAAGGGGTTAGAGGAGTTTAGATAATTGAAAGATCGATAACACACAATTCTCAAAGAAGGCTGGGCTCAGTCACAAAGATGCACATTAGGCAGGTCTTAGAAACCCAATTGGCTGTTGGTCTGGCCACGTGACAGTCCCCAGCGGCCTTTCACATCAACATCTTACATGCTAGGTGTTGTCCTGTGTCTGCTGTTGGCATTCCAGGACGCTGTGACATCAACCAAAGCATGTGGTTAGGTTTAGGAAAAACATCATGGTTTGGCTCTACAGTCATACAGGAAGTGAACACGGGACTCCTGGGTGAAAGTCCGGGGTTTGTTGGACCCATCCACCTCCCCTCGCGCCAGCCATAAAGGGACTTTAAGCGTTTGATGTCATTACCGGCAGCGTTTAAACCTGACATGGTCCAGTGGCGTATCATACCACGAAAGCAAAAGTTAAAACACTCTAAACCATAGTTTTGTGCACTAATACTAAAATCTGCCGACTCAAGCAAGGTTTATGCTTCTGCATACCTACGACGCAGAGTGCTAGGTCGGTCATTTTGAGCTCCAGCAACAGTCTTTCTTTCTCGGTCGCCATCTTCACTCTGACTAGAGCAAAGCCGGAAGATGAAAAGAAGAAAAAACAGTGAAGATTTTGGGGGATTTTGTGGCATCTCCCAACGAACAGTGAACGAGCAGCGACCATAGACGTCACAGAGTCTAGGTAGGTATATAAAAGAACACCGCGCCCCCAAGCGCTTTGCATAGCGACATAGACCAACAGGACGCAGAGCTATGATAGGCACACAGCAACTGTGGAGCAACGGCTTGCACGTTGCTTCGAGTGTACGCAGAAGCATAAAGTAAATTTCACATCAAGGCCACACTACTCTGAAGCTACAGAGTGATATAAAAAAAACGCAGTAATGGACCCACGCTGTAATGATGTTAAGCATTTAACATCAGCAGCTCCTGTTGACAGTGTCCGGGTGGATGTGCCAATAACTCTCACTGGATCACTTTGTAAACGTGCTGATTCTCAGGCAAGATCTGGAATATGATTCTGTAATTTCTCAGCTGATTTATGGAAGTTACTGAAACGTTATGACTCTGAGAATGAGTTTGGTTTTTGAGGCAGATTGCAGTGTTTGACCGCTAAGGGTTTGAAAGGAGCTTATTTGTCTCCATGAGCTGTGTGTGTTCACTTTAACAGGAGGAAGTGTGTATGTTGGTGAAGAGGCAGGCATGATGTGGAGGAGATGGACCTCCGTAGTGTTTGTTTTGACCTCTGTCTGTAAAGTTTCAGTGGAAGTCACAGTGGAGGCATGATCTACACACAGAGACTGTCCACATATAAAAAGCTGAAATTATTTCCTGTGTCAGAAATGCAAAGTAGACCTGAGATCATTTTCTGAGGTCAAATAAAGCTCCTTCTGGTTGACGAGGAATGTTCCAGTAGCACAGGAAAACAATTTGGGTGGTGTGTGTGTGTGTGTGTGTGTGTGTGTGTGTGTGTCCCATAAACAGACCATTTAAAGCAAATCTTATGTGTTCTAATGTTTTTTTTGTGAAAGTGTGTGTGTGTAGGAATGACTGGTTGTCCCACAGGAATTCTACATGACCTATTTCTATCGACCCATGTCCATCTGTCACAACCTCACACACACGCACACACACACACACACACACACCCACACACACTGTGCATCTATGTTTAGATCTAGAAAAACACTTGGCTGATCTGCAAATATGCATTTTTTGCCCCAAGATAAACATGAAACACACACTCTGTCTCACACACACACACACACACACACACACACACATACACATATATATACAAACATATACGCACACACATACCATTACACACACATGCCCACACATTTGTGCAGCAGCTGATGCATGCACTGCAGCATCACACACATGCATGTTTGCACATGTGACTCTGCATCCATGCAGAAAAGTCTCCCATGGTTGTCATGGTGACCTCAGCTCCTGTCATCCTCTCTTTCATCCTGTGTCATGGCTATCGCTGTGGATGGAGGCATTTTATTTTTGGGTTGGGATAAAATAATAAAATGATGACACTTTATATCCAAAAGATCAAAGGTCAACTTCACTGTGACATCATAATGTTCCGAATAAAACACTTTTCTGGACATTATTCAGCATCATATCTCAGGAACAGAAGGGGAGACATTTGGTCAGATAGAAGTCGATTTACACAGTGACATAGTGTGTTTTTTGTGGCTTCTCTTTTGTGTGCCATTTTCATGACAGTGCTCGCCTCCACACCTGCACATGCTGCGACTAAATAGAGTTCACCTGACACTATTTTGTAACAGCTGAGCTATTCCCAAGACAACTGTGATTGGTTGAAAGAAATACAAACACGCCAGATCGTTTTATCTCCACATGATAATCTGTGACACAGCGCTGTGGAGATACGTCTGCCCACGCGAGGCTAGTACCTCGGTATCATATCAGAGCTGATTGCCAACAGCAGCAGCTACGGAACCAAAGCAGATTATCATCATCATTATCATTTTCATCATCATCAGCACAAAACGAGTCTAAGGCATCGAGTTTTCCTCCCAGCAGCACCTTCAGCATCCTGGACCGACTCCACCCGTCTGAGAGCCGGCTGTTTCCTCTGTAGTCAGCAAGTGGTGAGGACACCGCCAAGAAAACCCCTTCCTCTGACACACACACACACACCACACACACACACACACACACACACACACACACTGTCCACATCTGCACTGTGGACCAAATGTCTTGCTGTGCTCACGGTCTGTGAGGTTTGTTGTTTTGTCATAAAAGCCACGAAAAGCTTAAAATGAATGTTGCTACACCTCCATTATTACAAATGTGTTTTGTCAGAGGACGAGTGTGTCCGTTACATGAACAGATAGAAAGTTTGTCGAGTGTTTTTTGTAGTAACTGTTGTGTTCGAGTACCTGAATGTTTATTTCTCGTGAAAACAAAAGATTCTTTGGCTTCTTTTCCTTATTATTCTCTCTGTTTTCTGTCTGTTGTTATTCTCTCCTGTTAATCACTTCCTCTCTCCTTACACATGCACGTACACTATAAATTATGTTGTGTGTGTGTAGATTTGAGCTTATTGCATGATGAAGATGATGATGATGAGGATAAGGTTTGACACTTCTGTTTTTACAGTTTCTGTTTTGCGCTGGGGGTGAGACTCTGCTCAGTGTCCGCTGTCTGTGGTAGTGTTGCTCTTTTGGTTTGGTGCTATTTGTGTGTGTGTGTGTGTGTGTGTGTGTGTGTGTGTGTGGTGTAATGAAGCCTGTCATTACTGTACTGCTGCAGGGAGGAGTCTCTCCTTTTCCTGCACAACCAGAGGATGCAGCTACAACACACACCCAGAGTATACACACACACACACACACACACACACACACACACACACACACAGTATATACTTATGTTAAAGATCTTCAGGCAAAACAACTAGGCGACCTGACTTTGCAGAATTCAGATGTGAACCATGAGGACCAGAAACATCTTCAGCCAATCAGAGTGCTCCACTAACATGAGACTCAGCAGCCAGAGACAGGGTGTTTTCACACCTGTAGTTCAGTTCATTTGGTCGCACCAGAGGGAAGATGTGAAACATTATTGCATTCTGCTTTTGCTTTGGTTCCTGTTCACACTGACTTTCTGTAAACAAACAAACAAGAGTGAACATGAAGTTCTACTGACTGACAGGAAGCTTGTTGATTGGACAGTGTTGCCGTTTGTCATCCTGCATCATCAGGACCCACGAGGGGAAATCACATTCTGGTGGCTGACAGGCGTTTATGCAGCGGCACTTTAATGCTGCTTAAGTGTTTCTATTTCTGTTCTTTGGTTTCACAAAGAACTCACAGAGAAATAACTGACTGTAAGCATTATTAGGAGGCTGTTATCAGACTGAGAGTCAATCACATGTTCAGCATAGAGACGGGAGGAAAAGAAGGCGTCTTGTACAGTAATGATTTGGGGCTTCATATTGTGGGATCACTGTCACACACTTTGTAATGGACTTAATGAACAGACAGAGAAAATGGAGTCGGATACAGCGATGGCAGTTTAGCTCCTGATTACACACACAGCATTTTAGCAGCTGGAGGCGGCTTTCTGTAATTGTTTTAAATGAGAATGAGGCTCGTGGTTTTTATGTTGTGACGCGCCTCGTGTTTCTGCACTCCGTCGGAAAGACTTGACAGAAAACACACAAACATTGGCACTATGGTTCCTTAAAAAGTGATTGAAAAGTTTGGACATTATGTTCATAAGATTCGTTGGAACCCTGACAATCATACGCTCAAGATAGTGAACCATAACACCTTGATACTGCTCAAAAGCTGACACAGTAAACCACATAAGCGGTGCAAGAACTCACAGAACAGCAAGCAGGAGCATTGTACAATGACAGATATGCAGGACAGACTGTTTCTATGCAAACAATCATAAATCCTTCTGGATGCAGTGAGAGCACGCTGCTGAAGTGAACCGTTAGTTTGTTTCCTCAGGGTTTTACGACAGGAAGTGGTGGGGTGAGATGGTAAACCACTGAGATCCTGATGTGTCTCGTCTCATGATCAGTTTGGCTGAATGATGACGGCCTCAACAATGACCACACCCACAGCGGTGGGAGCGGCTTGAACTCTTGAATTGACCCTTTGGATGGTTTAGTTTCAAACACTGATGAAATTAAAAGTCACTTCAGCTGACTTTTAATGCCTCCCTCCCTCCGTCCTCGTCCTGCTGTCGTGTAGTCGGATGACAGAGCTCTGTGTTAATGAGTAGGCAGGAAACATTCTTGTGTCTCAGCTGCTCAGCCTCCACATTCCCTGCTCTGAGTCCGAGTGTTTGTACAGAACAAGTCTTTGTAGCTCACATCCCTGCTCACATGTTGCCTCGGTGCACTTTAACACACACAGTGAACTTTCGTGATACCTGCTGCCGTGGAAACGTCTAAACGGGCAGTGTGTAATTGGATCTGGATCAACAGATCGTTCTTGTATTGTTTGATTGAGTGACACAGAGGTCAGGAGGTGAACGAGGGCATTATGTCGAGGAAATGAAACTTCAGGACAAAAGTGTCACCACCTCAACATACAACACCACAGATACTGCACTGTGTGTTTTTAATGATCACCTGGTCTGTTTGTTTTGGAGAGGAAGAGACCTCTGTGGAGAATTCAGCTCCTGGTAAAAACCTCCTGAACAATGAACACTGAAGGAACTCTAGCCCGCAGATATTTCAGCTGGTTGCAGTCTGCAACCCTCGCTGGGAGATGCCACAAAATCCCCCAAAATCTGACACACTGGACCTTTAGAATAAGAGCAGATCGCTATAAAGGATGGCTTCTGACTGGAATAAAAGTGATACTGATACTGATAGGACAGATTAAGTGCAGGTATGACAACACCCATGCTGTAAGTGTTGTCTGATACAACCACATTCCCCCGTCCTTGTGCTGCATTTTGCAGCAGGTCTGCAGTGTTTGTTTCGGTATGACTTTGGTGTCGTGCTCTAGTTTGGAGAACGTGAGACAACAGTCTCCCGTCCTCTGTCAGATCATGTGCTGTTACAGTCACATATGAATCCACTGACCTTGAAGTCCAGGCGTCACAAGTTAACGCCACCCGTCCTGCTGCACTCAAAGATTCCTCAGCTTTATGCTTCACCTCTCTGTGAAGCTTGGATACAGCTGTGTTGGTGAAAAACATCGAGGCGGAGTCACATACCTGGGTTCACGTGTTTTTAGAATGTAACAAAAGCCAACAGCGCTGTATGGACGCAGATATTTTGCACATGATGTAGGAGATTGACTTTATTTCCTTCGCTCTCTCACAGTTGGATGGTAGTTTTGTCAAGCTAAGTGTGTCCAGTGTTGGTCGACTTGTTGGCAGGGTTTAGCGTTCGCTTGACCTCTGGATAGTGGAGCGTGAGGTGAGCCCTCATGTTCGTAGTATTTTATTCTCATATGACACTGTTTGCAAATCATGTGTCATTTCCAAGTCCTGCTTTCCTTTTGTGTTACAAAATCTAAATAAGTCCAGACGTTTGACTTAAACACCGACGGCGCATTTCTTTTCACGTTTCTTTCTCTAGTGCCTCCATTTTTGTTTTGGTCTCATTCAGTGGCATTTGTTCCTGCTATATGTCGCTGACCTCACCAGGAAAAAAAAACCTCAGCACCATCTAGTGGACCGAAAAAGCAACTGATTTTGCAAAAATTAATAATGTATATAATAAAAGATTGATAGTTGGCGTCTGTGTATCGATACAATATCGGCATGCAAAATATTACGATACTATGCCGTATCGATTTTTTACCAATGGATGCACAAACAACTACGCTTACAAGTGGATTCATTTGATAGTGAAGAAAACCTGAAAAAATTTTGATTCTCAGGCAAATACTGCAGTTATATTTCTCATTTCTGATTTATGGACGTTTATTTATGATGAACAACAGAGATAATGATTTCTTTTGAAAGTGTACTTGAAGAAATAGCTTTTCTACCTTGATCTCCTCCATGAGCTGTGTGTCGCAGCTGCTGCTTCAATTGTGTTGACAAGCCATCAAATAAGCATTCACACTACAATAACTAACTTCCTGTTGTTTCTAGGACATGCACCTGTCCTCTTCACCTCAACATGCCGCCCCACATCTTATAATGTAACTATATGATGTAACTCTGTGTGCATCTGTAAATGCACAGCAGTGTGTTTGTGCTGATTTGCATCTGAAATTATGCTGAGTAGAGTTTAGGATAAGAAAACCTCCCCCAGCATTCTTCTTCTCGTTTCCTCTTCTTGAGGTTAAAGTTCGCACGTTGAAAACAATGTACTGACCCACCTCATGACCTCGATGAAATCACTTCCTGTCCCTTAAGAGTGGGAGGGTGTTGCTATTAACACAGGAAGGGTGCTGTGCTCAGTTGCCTCATTTCTCAGGAAATCTGATGGACAAACTGTTGTTTTGTTTTGTCATTGACCACTGGCAGTGAGGTCTGAGGGTGAAGACTGTCCAAAGTGCTTTATATACACTTCAAAGAAACAAAATTTGATCATATATACAAGAGCCTGAAACATTAGTTGTAAGCCACAGAAGACGTGGCAGAAAAAACGAAAAATGATGGACAGAGCTTTGATGAATTTGATGACAGCTTACGTTTATGTTGAGACAGTAACTCATAGTTTCTTTCATGTTGTCATTGCAATAAAATATCACATTTGCTTAGCCGAGCGATAACCTAAGAGTCTACTAAATCAAAATGTGCATATAGCTAAAGTAAAGCTGGTTGCCACAAGCTGCTGCAGAAATAAAAACAACACCTATATCCAGAGGCATATTCGCTGTCAGTGAGTAGTATATGACCGGCTGCACCCTCCTGATCTTTACGATAATGTGGATATTATATATCGTAATAACATTTACCTTGAGGAGCAATTTGCTGTAAAAATGCTTAAAACGTTATGATGGATCTTTTGCTGATGCAGCTTTGGGCACGCTGCTGAAAAATCTTAATGTCAAGCTCTGAATATATATTCTGCAGCCTGAGGAGTTAATAACAGCTGAGCTCTGAGGAAGTTTGTCTCAAACATAAAATGCTTTTTCTTAAAAGGTTTCGAGACTCCTCAGCCTCGGCTCACTAATGTGGTCCAACACAGTGCAGTTGCAAAGTGTGTACGGCAGTCCTTGTTGTAAACATGAAGGCCGGCTGTTAGCACCCCTGTATGCAGCAGCAGCTCAGGATAAATGTTCATTCATGGTCGTCTTTATCAGCGGCTGTTGATCAGGAACAACACTGAGGAGGCTGAAACCTTGAGACGCTGCTCGCTGCCAGCTTCAGCTGTTTATCTCTGCTGCTGCTGCTGCAAGTCCAAACAAGTCAGCTGGAGGGAATCTGGCCTTAAACTCCCACACTTACAGCTTATATCCTCTGACTCACGTCAGAGCTCAGATGCATTATGGAGGAATCTCGCAGGTTAGGTGAGCTGATTGGTTGATGGTTTGAATCCCTGAAGACTGGGAATACTGGTTGAGTAGTGTGGACAGGAAATTATTTGCAGGAGCTGTTGTTGTGTTTTCTTGATTCTAGCTTTGACTCTGAACGGTCTCATCATAGTGTATACGAGAACCTAAGAAATGACATTTATCCTACTGCTTGCCGTACATCTGTTCCAGCTGGCACTAAGGACAGCCACTGATAGCTAGTGGGGAAAACAAAAGAGCTGTCCTCTTCCTGTTTTGGTTGTGCAATGGTTGATGCACTTTCATTGTGCAGTAAACTGAGCCTTCATTTTTCTGGGATGTCGTATCTCATTGTGCAATCAACTTCATAATGAAAAGTCAAAGCAAAAAACTGTCTATCCATGTCTGTTTCCACATGAAACGTGAGTCAGACCTTCAGCCTCTGTCACAACCGTGTCTCATGTTAAAGTCTGCTTGTGTTTAGTGAGAGATGAAGAACTGAAGCAGACGTTTGCACTCACATGAAAACATCAACATGCAACACAACAGTCACGTCACAATGACTAGTTCTGTGCAGTTGCAAAGGGTCAGTCATAACGGACTCTAAACAATATGTTCAACACGGCTGCCAGAACTGGTCCATTCATTCACACTCAAATGTGTGGCTGCGTGTGTGTGTTTGACCCTCAGGGAACTGATGCTCACTTCCTGCTCAGTTCTTACACCACCTCTAGTTTCTCCTTCTCATTGATTGATAGAATTTCTTCCCTTTAAGGTAGAAAGTGGAAACCAGCTGAAATACACAAAGTAACCAGGTTCTTTTAAATCTGTATTGACCAATTTGTCAGAAAAATAAGTGGATAGATAGATAGATAGATAGATAGATAGATAGATAGATAGATAGATAGATAGATAGATAGATAGATAGATTTTTATTACAGACTGAAACTGAACCGGAGAGAAATGTTTGAGATGGTCAAGGTAAAAATGTCTTCTTGTCTGATGTCAGAATAGGAATAGGAAAGAAGCTCACCTTTGTTTTTACTGAATATCGATGTGAGGAAGCCGATTGAAGCCTAACAGAGATGCTAATGGTTGCAAACCATTAAACCAACAGACTGGACTGATGACATCATCCAGAATTCTTTTGTCCTCTTTGGCTTAAATTGATGTGACTCAGGGGTGCTGACTCTTCTCTTCTTCACATCTTTCCACATGCACGCCCCTTTGTACTCACTGTGTCCGTCCTTCCCATCCTGACATACAGCTCAACCTTTAAGAGTTGTTTTAACTTTCATGTCCTTGCCGATGGCTAGGCAGTACTTACCTTCGTTATACATAAAAATCATTTGACAAATCTCAGTATGTAACGTCCTGTACGTGACCACAAAATCCCAAATTGTAGGCAACAAGAGATTTGTGTGCCTTAAGCTTCTCGTCTGTGTAGATGCTGGGTTTTCCCACAACGCGTACAAAGATGTCCGGCCACTGTAACTGTGGTCATTTAGTGGGACTGTTGACCCACTGACAGGAAAGTGAGTATAGGTCAGGAAACTTCAAACCATTACCAACAGTTAGCTTGTAATTGTAACAACCTTTCTGCTGCTGGCAAAGCCTTAAAATAATCGGAGGAGGCGTTCAGGTAATCCATACTTGAGAGTTGCAAGTTTTAAAACATTAAAATAATTAGAGAAGGCATCTGGATGATCCGTACTTTGACTCTGCCCGTGGTTTATAAACACAAAAAGGGTCTATACATGCAGCAGGTCAGTGATCACCCCACACTGACCTTAGTTTGGAAGCATGACTTACTTATTTTGAGCAGAATCATTGGCCGATATCTGTGCTGCTTAATACGGTCAGTGTTGGTGGCTGATAATGACCTAACAGATCATATTAGTGCAGTCCTAATAATATTTATAACAGTTTTGATAAGGCGACCTAAGATTTTAGTCATAAAAACAAGCTTGCAAATACAAATATATCTTTAGTGAGCTGAAACGATCGTATTGGACGCACAGATGTATCAGTCAGGTCTGTAGTAGTAGTGGTCGTAAACTGTGTGTGTGTGTGTGTCACGGGTTGTGTCCTCAGGCCTGTATCATCACTTGTGTCACCTCACATGACATCATGCGTAGAGGCAGTCAAACGTAACCTGACAGATGTGTGTCTGATGTGTCCTCAAAGCATCTCCCTTCTTCTGTGTGTGTGTGTGTGTGTGTGTGTGTGTGTGTGTGTGTCCCACATAGTGCAGTATGAGTGTTTTTATTAAGGTCACTGCAGCAAAACCAACGTTATGATTTCCACTGTATTATTTTAGAGGTTAAAGATATGTGATGGTGTCGGTCACTCACACACACACTCACACACACATTCTGCCAGTAACAGCAGTGTGTGTGTGCTTGTGTGTGCACATGTGTGTGCAGCCGGTAGTTGAGTCAGACTGCTGCTGTTTGCTCGGAGGATGAAAGCGGCTCTGACTAACTCTTTGTTTCTCAGCCACGTTGTTTTAAATAGCACTTCCTGTGACTGCGTGACCCATGATGCAACGCTGCCTGCACTGTGATCGAATATCCACGTTCCTCTGTCTAATGACAGGATCGCTGCTGCAGTTTGTAAAGTCAGGTTTGTTTGAAGCTCACAGTCTGGCTGAGCAGCAACTTCACCAACCACCAGCTTCTTAAATGCGACACTGAGCTGCTTCTCTGTTTTATGTCACAGGAAACTGGATGTTTGGAGTTTCGGGCCGTTGGTCAAATAAAACAAACCAGTTCACCCGTCACCATGGGCACTCTGGGCTTGTTACGGTCATGACACATTAATTAATCAATAATATGACGATGTAATGACTGGTGATGAGTATTTGTTAGTGGTTGCATTGCATGGTTAAGGCAAATATGATTTTTTTGATACAGTTCCAGTGTTTCAGTTCATCTCTACATGTCCAAACTAGAGCTTTGATTCACCGCCCGGACTCGATCAGGCCCGATTCAACACGTCAGACTCGGACAGGCTTGAATCGGGTTGGGTTTGTAACAGTTTCCTCACAGCAAGAGGGTTCCTGGTTCAAACCCTGGAGTGGGGGAGCCCTTCTGCGTGGAGTTTGCATGTTCTCCCTGTGTCAGAGTGGGTTTTCTCCATAGGTGTGAATGTGATCGTGTGTCTCTTTGTGTCAGCCTTGCGATACTGCAGTAACCCCGTCTCTCGCCTAATGTCAGCTGGGACAGGCTCCAGCCCCCCCGACCCGACCTGACCCCCAACAGGATGAGCAGTTACAGAACATGAATGAATGTGTCGCCATCGACCCATCCTGACTGCATGTCAGAGATCGTGTCACTAGTAGTTAACTTTAGCTTTTAATATTTTGACATTCGCAAAACAAAATGTTTTCACAGTACAGATTTGGGTTTTGAAATCAGGCTTGGCCTCAAAATTGCTGCAGTGGTTCTGGCTTGGGTCGGGCTTGGACAGAATCTGTGGAGGTTCACGCAGGGTTAGGCTCTAGATGTTTTTAGCGTAGCTCAGCACAACGACTGGCAGCAACTTGGCGAAACTGTTAGCCTAGCTCTATTTAAAAAAGGTAATTTACTTTATAATAGTAGGTTTTAAGGAAATGAGGCAGACTTATTTGAGGAGATGCAGCTCAGTGTAACAAACACATTAGAGGAAAGTTCTGACTGTGTGATGTACAGTTTGTCAGTGTCTGCCTTTGCTTTCAATCCCCCCGATGCTGAAGATGCGTTGATGCGATCGTCACGTTTAATGACTCTCCTGTTACCCAGGAAAATGTCACATTCCTGCCAAGAGAGTTTCACTTTTAGACACTTTATCTGTTATCTGTCCCATTTTTGTGAACGTCATACGTCAAGAACACCTTGAGAGAATTTCTTGTCCACTCAGATGCTGCGATGAGCTGTTAAGATTTTGGTGGCCAAAGGTCAAAGTTTCTGTGAGTTCATCCTTGAGTCCAAGTGGGCGCTTGTGAAGGTGTTTCTGGTCGGAAAGCATCCATGTTTAAGAATTTGTAGCTTCTTTCCAGCAACATCCATGTAACATAGCATCTAAAGAGAGTCTAAAGAGTCTGGTCAGACATGGATGAAAACTGTGACTGCGATTTGTCTGGTTTGCGGAGCTTACAACAGTACTGCGGTATTTCTATTTCTCTTTTGGCGGCTAGGTAACAGTTTCCCCCTGCTTGCAGTCTTTGTGCTAAGCTAGGCTGTAGAAGCAGGCACAGAGTTGGAACATATATCTGAATAACAAATAAAAGGTGAAGCACTTTTTAAAGGTGATATGTGAATTAAAACAGAGGGAGAAAATAGGAATGTGGCTATTTTTTGAGAAAACTGTAGTGTTGATTGGCAACAGTGTGATCTTTTGTCTGCAGGAAGTGACTCCACAAAACATTTGATTACAGATACCAAACAGAAAGAGGATTCATGCGAGTCGTGGCTGTTGTATTATTTGTTGTTCAGGCTTTGAACCTGAACTCTGAATCCAGCAGAACGTCTCCGGGGTTGTTGCCTGCAGAGGAAATGAACTCTTGGTGTGTTCTCGCTCCGTTAACAAAACAAATGTGTTTTCAAGAGTTCGGCCTCACTAGAACAATATGCAGTAATTGGCCTGACATTTCTCGGCCTTATTTGGCTGCTGCTGATAACTGAAGTTGATATTGTTGTTGCGGAGCTACAGCAGGATGTGACGTCACCAATCCTGGCCTTGAGCGGCCGACCTCTTCCCACTGACAAATACTGACTTCCCTGAGTTTGACGACAGTCGTATCTCAGATTTTGCTTCATTGTTGAAATGTGAGGGCTTAATGCAGAGCACAAGATTCATGTTCTTCAATTAAACCCTCAAATAAAATGACAGGCAGTAAATATGATGCGCTGTGGGGCTGTCACTGTTAATTTAAGTCAGACTTTTGTTTCACTGTGGGAAAAAATGAAATATTCAGACGGTAATGATCAGTTTTAATGTAACTCAAGCAGACATGTCTGCATTTGTAGTATCGTTTATTGAATTACGTCCTCTTCTCTCTGCAGACCTCTCAAAGAACAGACTGGCTGACGTCCCCACAGAAGTCTGCCACCTGGTCGCCTTGGAGACACTAAACCTGTATCACAACTGCATCAGGACCATCCCAGACAGCATCATCGGCCTGCAGTCACTCACCTCCTTAAATCTCAGGTACTCATTCACACACACTGACATGCTTGTCTTCACTGTGTCCTTACTGTACCAGGGAGAACATGAGCATCTTGAGAGGGTTTTATTTTTTTTTATTTTATTAGCTTGTTATTGTTGTGACAGTTAATCAATATATTTATTTTTAGATCCCAGTATGGCCAAGTGCGATATCTAAATGTCAGGTTAAATGTGTCACAACATGTTATTATAAATGAAGCACTGTGGTGCTACAGAGACGCTCCAGCCTACAAATCATATTCCAGATATAAGGGAACATACTTGTTTGGTACCGACAGCAGCAAAAGTGCCATCATCATCTCTGTTATATTTTTTTCATTGAAAATTAAATGCAGAAATTATCATTCCTGCTAAAATCGCCACTCATAAGGCAGCTGCAATATCTGTTAAATTAATCGCAGTAAGTTGTTTTTTTTCCGGATAGTGCAGCGCTAATTATGACTGATAGAAGTTATGATAAAACCTTTAATTTGAAGGGCTACATCATCCAAATGGCATGTTGTACATGTTGTTATAGCTCTGTGTGTGTGTGTGTGTGTGTGTGTGTGTGTGTGTGTGTGTGTGTGTGTGTGTGTGGCTGCAGCATCACACTGAATCAGAGTGATGAAGCAAAAATAAAAACAGTGTCATTGTCCTTTATTGTGAGCAGACTGTGTATTGTGTGTCGGCTTACAGTCGCAGCGCTCCCACTGTGTGAGTCACTGCAGGTGTGAGTGTGTGTGTTTTGGTGTGTGTGTGGTGGCATAGATGCTGCAGGGTGAACTGCAGAGCTTGCCAAGTGTCGACACACACACACACACAGAGTGTTCAGTGGACTGTTAGTTAACTCAGAAAACTTTCACACACACACACACACACACACACACACACACACACACACACACAGTGTAGCGCTCTCTGTCAGGTAGTGTTTAAAGGTCGAGGTGTTCCTGCTGTCTCCACACTGTCGTCACTGTGAGACTCTCTGCTCCTGATGTGTGACTCTGATCTTTATTTAAAAACATTAATGTCACCTCTTAGTTTGTCAATTTGACACGAGCTTTTAGACAGTTAGACAACAATCTAGAGTTTCTACCAGAAACACCAAACATTGTCTGCTTCAGGCTTCAGCTGTGAGGATTTACTGCTCTATATGTTCTATATTGAAATGAACTGAATATCTTTTAGTTATGGATTGTTCGTCTGGCAGAACATGACAATGTGAAAACATTACCCTCCAGAAATAATATTTTTTTTATCATGTTTCCACCAAATTATCCTATGATTTATCAGGAAAATGATAATAATGGAAATAATTATCAGACAGGAACTTGGTGACACAGATGCAGAGGTGGAGGCCTGATTGTAGAATATTTTTGGCACGTGCCAGTTTTGGTTTTTGTCTGTATGTACATTTTTAGTTTGGATCCTAGGTATTGTTTTTTTAAAGGAGACCCCACGTCTGTTTGTTTTGGAGAGGAAGAGACCTCTGTGGATAATTTGGCTTTCAGTGAAAACCTCCTGAGCATATGGATCTTATCTTATTGGAGAGAAAAAAGGTGACCACACATTAACATGTGTTGGACTAGCTGCTCACAGCTTCATGCTTCATTTGTGACATGAAACTGTGTTATTCAGTGTTTTTACCAGTTTAAATTATCGGGTCTGTTTGTTTTGGAGAGGAAGAGACCTCTGTGGATAATTAGGTTCACAATAAAAACCTCCCAAATGTCTGGATCAGATAAAGGTGAGCACACGTTACCTTATGAGAGAAAAGGGGCCACTGGTCTTTGAGATACCAAACAGATGCACTGATTTGTAATGTGAAAGGGTTTTATTCAGTGCTTTTACCAGCCTGGTCCGGTTGTTTTGGAGAGAAAGAGACCTCTGTGGATAATTCAGCTCCCAATTAAAACCTCCTGAACAATGAGCACTGAAGGGATTCTAACCAGGAGAAGCTCCAGCTGGTTGCAGTCTGCACTTAACCAGTAGACGCCACCAAATCCTCCGAAATACTGATTTTCCTCAACCATATTGTCAGTGAAACGGATGTTTTCCTCTTCGCTGCTCAGCTCAGTTGTCTTCGTCACACACACACACACGCACACACACACACACACACACACACACACACACACAGTTTTCTGTCATGGTGTTATCACTGAGTTAATTAGTAATTTAATGAATCATCGATTTGATCAGGTTTTTAAATGCTGATCTGGTGGAAAAAATCAACCACAGTGCATGAACACATGACCACAGATGTGTGTGTGTGGGTGTGCTTGTGTGCTGCGCATCTGCATGCATGTGTGTGATGTCTAATATTCATAAACACTCTGGACAGAAAGATCTTTATATTTCGCCACTGAAAGAAAGGCTCACACACACACACACACACACACACACACAGAGCCTGTCCTGTCACAACAGGAAGGACGCTCCGTCTTCCTCTCCAGGAATCATGCAGCGTTATTTTTAGTGTCTCTAAAGTCAAACAGCTCAGTGTCACATCTGAAATAGAGAAGTTTCATCCGTGACTTTATCTTGAATTAACTGTTTATAAGTGTTCATCAGTGTCGGAGGTTGTTGGAGGTGTGAATTTAAGAAAATTATGTTGATACATAATGTAGAGATGAAATGTGGTTCATCATTCATGTTCCCTGCTGAGATGACTGTAATGATCCTCCCACTTTTCATCCAGCTCCATCATCAGGTCGGCATTTTAATGTGTCCACTACTTTAGTTTATGAGCAAACACCTGCAGAGCTGATATCATTCCCATCAGACTCAGCTGGCTTTACTGATAATTTGCACATGTTAGCATGCTAACACGCTAAATTAGCATGATGAACACGAAACATCAGCATGTATCAGAACTCTGTGTGGTGACGTTTAACTCAAATCACAGCTGTGCCTCAGTGCAGACACACTGAGCTGCTGGAGACGCTTAGTGTTGTTTTTCTCCATTGTCTCCTGAAAAAGTGTGTGTGTGCGTGTGTGTGTGTGTGAACAGCTGGATAAAGTCACTTATATGTTTCCTGAAAGTTATTTTCAGAGCTGAGTCAGAGGGGGTTTCACAGTCCTGTGGTGAATATGCGTGTGTCTCTGTACAGGACATCCACACGTGTGTGTGTGCGTGTGTGTGTTTCTGTTTTACTGGTCGGACATTAAAGACGCTGTTTCGTTTGCTTTTCTCAGTGAGATTTATTTATACAGAACGCCCAAAGTGCTTACGGGCAAAAGCGGGGGAAATTAAAAATTAAAAACGGACATTATGTCAGCTGAGAGGATGTGCTGGACATAGCTGAGTAATATTATATCAAATTATTATCAAGCATTTGCATGAAACTGTTACTGAGTCAGTGACTTGCTTAAAGGGAGTAAAATACAACAGGAGTTCAGACCGACAGACGATATATCTCAGCAGCCAATCAGAGAGACCCTTTGTTGTTATTATTGTCATCATTTCTGCATTCTTGAACGTGTCAGGTGCTTTACACCTTCCCCTAACAATCACAGGTTGAAGCTGAGCCTTGACTCAAGGCAGAAGTGTGAGGCTCACAGAGGAAGCAGCGGATGAGAGGTGTTTATATGCAGTTAGAGGATGAGTCAGCAGGAAAAGGTTAACTTTAGTTTAGCCCCCCGGATGAAGACACTTCACAAACTCAGTTCAAATACAGTAGAAGTAGAATACTGTAAAAGTCCTGCATACGTGCAGCATTAGTACTAAAAGTAATACATGGTTACACAGTCCAATAAACATGAAATCTACTGCCTTACCATCAGAGCTGCCTTTGAAATATCAGCAAAACATTTGGCCTAAAAATAGTCATCCTGAGCTGATCAACAGGATCAAGTCTGATAAGGCATTTTTATATAACAGCCATAAAAACTCATTCAGTCACAGTCCTTTGTTTGTTTGCTCGGGTATGACAGCTGCCAGGTGAGTTCGTTAGAGCTTATTGTCGTCTGACGCCGGGGCCACACAGCCCACATCAGCAGCTGGCTGCAGCTCATCTAGAGATTTGGAGTCCTGGCTGTTTCCTCCACGTGATGTGCACAGATCACAGCAAAACTAGACAGTGAAAAAGGTCTGTTGAAAGTCACATTGATGTCGTCACACCAGCACCTCTCTCAGCTGATGTCTGAGTCTGTACAGTGTGTCACAGGCGTGAAAAGAAATTTGTTTTTAGCCAACAGTTCTTGTTTGTGTTGCAGTGTGAAGCCCTCTGATGTGTCTGTGGACAGAATCACTTTATTTGTTAACACAAGGCTTTTATTGTGAAATATTGATGGACATTATTGTGGAGCTACATTTGTTTCTTTATTATTCAATCAGAGTAGCTTTTGCAATCAAAAAAAATTGAGAGCAAAAGTATCAATATTGCATGTACAAAATGCAAATTCTAATGTTTTGTTTGCGAGTCGTTTTTTCGTTTGCAAGTCAAAATTTTTGAGAGCAAAAAGTTGAACCTGGTGGGCGGGGCCTAAACTGAAAACTCGAAGACATGTCTATTGGCCAGTCTCGATCAGAACGACAGCTTGCAAAGCAACATAGGAGTTCTGTAGTTCACGGGGAATTCAGTGCGGGAGCTGCAGGTGCGTTTATACACAACTAATATTGGTAAGAACCGTCGATGCCCCGAGGTGTAGCAGTAATGCCAACTGTCGAGCGTTTCCAGTGGGAGAGAGGGAATCGTGGGTGTAGCCCGCTCTGGAGCCACGTCATCCATCA
Source organism: Epinephelus cyanopodus (assembly GCA_026686955.1). Taxonomy (NCBI): domain Eukaryota; kingdom Metazoa; phylum Chordata; class Actinopteri; order Perciformes; family Serranidae; genus Epinephelus; species Epinephelus cyanopodus. Next base: position 36,569,292 of record CM048927.1, on the reverse strand, counting down.
GCGTAGGGCCCCGCCCATTAAGTTGAACTCACAAGCAAAACTTTAACTTGCAAGCGAAAACTCCATCCACCCATTTTCAACCCACATATCTGGAGCCTGGTCGCAGCTATTTTTGGGGTTTGCAGTGTCATTTTGTCGGCACTGCATAATTAGACTCACTGCCTACAAATGTACCTTGATTACATCTCGCATGGTTGGCAAGGCAAGGCAGTTTTATTTATATAGCACCATTCATACACAAGGCAATTTAATGTGCTTTACAAGAGAAAACATTAAAGGAACAATAGATCGTTAAAAACAAAAGCTAAAAGCAAGACAATAAATAGTTAAAGAAAAGAAAAAGAAAAAGAAAATGCATTTAAAAAGCAAACATAAAGCAAAAGCAACAGCAGGACAAACATAATAACAATAGCTACAGATTATCCTAACAATAAGTTACATATCTAGTTCACTGGTAAGCTGCAGTAAATAGTAATGTTTTAAGCCCTGATTTAAATGAGCTGACAGTTTCAGCCGACCTCAGATATTCTGGAAGTTTGTTCCACAGGCGGGGAGCATAGAAACTAAAGGCTGCTTCACCGTGTTTGGTTTTGATCCTGGGAACACTGAGTAAACCTGTTCCAGATGATCTGAGGGGTCTGGATGCTTCATAATGTACAAGTAAATCAGAGATGTATTTAGGCCCGAGACCATTTAGTGCTTTATAGGCACAAGTAGTAACAAGATTTTAAAGTCTGTCCTTTGACACACAGGAAGCCAGTGCAGTGACTTAAGCACTGGTGTAATGTGCTCCACTCTCTTGGTGTTGGTGAGGACTCTGGCAGCAGCGTTCTGGACGAGCTGCAGTTGTCTGATTGATTTTTTACTCAAGCCTGTGAAGGTATCATGGTGTTAAAAAAATTACAACCCACAAAAGAGATGGAGGGGATGCGTTCATGTAGCTCCTCTCTCTTCCATCCACTCAAAGTGCTTTCACACTTGTTGTCACATTCAGCCTGGTGGACGAGGCCGCCATACAAGAAGCCACTTGCTACGCAGTTAACCTTTCACACACACTCACAATAAGCACAACTGTAGGAGCTGCTCTACCCCGCTTTTTCAATTTAGTTTGTGTGTGTGTGTGTGTGTGTGTGTGTGTGTTTGCATTTCTGCACTCATGTGTAAATACATGCAGGAAAAAGGAAGTGTTGATATATGGTGATGTTTTTTTCCCATGTTGCTCTCTGTTCTGTGTGTGTCACAGAACAAATAGCAGTAAACACTTCCTGAGTGTTAATGTGAAATCACATTATAGAACACATTTATTCTGGGATGCATTCACTGTCCCACGTCTCTCCATTTAATTTTAATGCTGCGTTGGAAGATTTGGTGCTGAAATATTCATATGTTCAGGCTGTGCTCTCTCATTCAGTTCCTCCTTGTGTCTGAAACAGTCTGTGGAAATGAAAATTTGTTAGAAAAATAAGTTGCCTGAGTAAATTGTTTATTATACTGTTTATTTAAAAAGGACACTGACAGTTTAAAAACACCAATATAAATGTGCCTCGGGGTCTTTGACAGTTAGTGTTGCAGCAGTAATCTGAGATAAGCAGTGAAAAAAGGAGGAAGTGGCTTTTGAATCGTTCATTGAAGAGTGCCATACGAGTAAGGTCACATGATCATGATTAATGGGTAGTTTCCTCCATCTGATTGCGTGAGTGATGTCTGTGTTGCAGTCGTAACCAGCTGGGCGCTCTGCCGGCCTGTCTGTGTGGTTTACCTCTGAGAGTCCTCAACGCCAGCAACAACAAGCTGGTCAGCCTGCCGGAGACCATCGGACAGCTGCACGGCCTCATGGAGCTGGTAACACTCTTTATACTCTGTGTGTGTGCAAGTGTTTGATGGATTACATGACTATTTTTGTGTTTGTATATCTGTATGCAAGTGTCTAATGCCTACTACACACCAGAGGACTTTAAGAAGAATTTGAAAGACTAAAGTCTGACACCCTTTAACTAAACTATAGACTATAGACTATAAGATTTTACAAAGACTGGGGGTCTTGCACGGTCACTGTTTGCAAGACTACAGCTAGATTCCTTCAGAGATTTTTTCCCGTCCTGCTCCTGGTGGAAAATATCACACCAAACTCCCTTTACAAAATATGACATATTAAAAATTCCTTACGTGTCTGCAAAAACAAATCATTCTTGAAACCCAAGATAAACACGTGCCACACATGGACAGTGTTCTTGTCAGTTCGGCATCAGTAGAATCCCTAAAGAATCCTGCCTTTACTATCCTAGGAAACACACAGTGCTGCTCATAGTCAAGGATGCTTCCTTGATCGGATGGTCCTTCCAAGTCACACCCTACAGAGACGAGGCAAGACTCCTTCTTAGCATTGGAAAACAGTCGCAGTCACATTGGAACAGGCTAGCGGGTGTCCAGGTGTGCGTCATTGAAGAGACCCCGCCTTCAGTTACAGCGTGTGGGTACTCTGTGCCCGCTGATGATACACACATCATCCTTCAAAATTCCCTAAAGGAAGGACTCAGTCCTTGGTAGAATTCTAAGGATTCTTTGGTGGGATTCAGTGACGTAGCCTCCTTGACATTCAGCTGTTTAAGGGTCTTTCCTTGACTTTGAGAGCTCCAATTGATTCCCTCCCCAGAGTCCTCTCCATGTTTACTGTCTGCTACTTGGTTGTTGATGTTCAGGTCACTGACTTCAGTATGTGCATGAGCCAAGACTACAAACTAGATTTTATGACTTGCAGTGATGAAAGAAGATTAATATCATTTACTTCAGTTAAAGCACCCACATTTTACTGCAGCAATACTCTGTTACAACTTCTTTTCACTTTACTAAAAGTGAAAATGACAGTGTTAAGTTGTTGTTGTTTTTTTCGGCAGGACATCAGCTGCAATGAGATCACGGCTCTTCCTCGTCACATCGGCAGACTCAAAGCTTTGCGAGAACTAAACGTACGTCGGAACCTTCTCTGCGTCCTGCCAGAAGGTGAGTCTGTGACAGAAGTGCAGAAATCTCTCTCAAGGTTGAATCCAAAGATCCTGTTTGTCCTTTTATATATATATATATATATATATATATATATATATATATATATATATATATATGACAAAATGTGCAGTGTCTCGTCTTTTTGGATTTTTATTTCTGTCTTTATTCAAGAGCGTGGTTTTTACCATTTGAGAGCAAATAAATGATTTCACTTTCAGATGTCTTTCTGTCGCTCAAAAACCTGCCCTTTGGGGTACTGAGTAGCTCACCTGGTAGAGCAGGCATCCCGTGTACAAAGGCTACGCCCATGCTGCAGTTGCTGTGTGTCATCCTTTCTCAATCCCCCTTTCACACAACCACCGTCCTATCAAATAAAGGCCAAAAAGCCCAAAGAATAATCTTAAAAACCCTCCGCTTTACCAGCTAGTTAGAACCCTGCTGCTTTAACTCGTTGCTGAATCATGAAGGTGACCCTGTTTTGACTCCAGCACTCTGACAGGAGGTTAATGTGCAGTTACTATTATACTGAATGTAGATAGTAGACATAGTAAAAAAAAAAAAAAAAATACAGGCACTGGGATGTTTAGTCACTGTCATTTTCTGCTAAAAGTCAAAAGGAAAGCAAGGGAAATACATTTGATAAAGCTGTGGAGATCGTAAGTGGATCAGCCTGGTCAAAGAGTAACCACACGTACGGTAAAGTGAAGGCACCTGCATCAAAGCAAGGATCATTTCATCGGTCAACACTACACCTGGTTTTCTGTTGGTTTTGGGATTTTGACAGGTTTGTTGCACAAAAAAGTCCAAGAGCAGAGATCTGACAGCAGTCGATTCATGAGTGCACAGAGGGAGCCTGGGTGTGAGGAGGAGGTTTCAAGGAAAGGCACAGGAAATCTTTAAAAGCAACAGGACATCTGAGGGAAAGCATTCAGTTTGAGCAGAAGCAGAGCAAATGTCAGTGCAGGCAGCGGCTATCTGAGTGCGAGGGCGGGGTTGAAGGGAAGAAAACAGAGCCTGGAAGTGAAATGAATGAATCCTGCTCTCAAATTAAAACACCAGGCTCTTAGATAAAGATAGCAATAAAACTCTGTATCATTCCAGAGTGTAGTGTAGACAAAGCTGCCCTTCATGTTCTCTTGAGGTGGGATTTAGTTCAAAGTCTGACGTCTTAATGTGTGACGCTGATCCTGACCAGACAAGGTTTGTACACTTAAAGGAGGCACTTTGAGCCACTGCTATTACTTTTATTGATTGTTATTGAAGAGTGGAGTGTAGCTAGCATCTGATTTGCATTTAGACATCATCTATATATAAGACAGGGAGGCACATGTGAGACCACAGAGTCCTCTGTATGCACAGCCACACCCATCCCAGTCCCCAAAAATACACTTAACCCTCAGTGTGACCGAAGAGCAACCTCCAGAGATCAGTGACAGCCACAGCGCTCCCCGGAGACACCACCCAGTGTGACTGCTGATAGGCTGAGAGGCTGGAGACAGGCAGGCTGCTGATTGGAGGGCTGCCAGTTTAAATCAACACACCAACTGGAACAACTGGGAGAGTTTGGTTTTCAGTGTGTGATATCAGCGCCTGTTGATCCAACATAATGGGAATCTCTTTCTCCTCTGAACCGTTTATTCGATCACAGCTACGGCTAACATCTGCTTAACTGCCCACACTGTGTCTATAAAATGTCAGAAGTTAAGAATTATGTTCAAAGCTTCCCAGAGTCCAACGTGATGTTTTTAAATGTCTTGTTTAATCTGACCAACAGTCCAAATCTTAAAGATAATCATTTTATAATAGGATCAGAATGAGATAAACCAGCAGATATTTATATTCGAGAAGAGAATTTAGCTCTAAAAATGACTCCAAACAATTATTAAAGTTCATTCCTTTTCTTTCAATCATCTAGTTTTGATTCATTTTACACGGTATTAAAGACGTTTTTTCGTGGTTGGTCTTAAATGATGGAGGACAGTGTCCCAAAGGATCTGCAGAAAATAAGGGTGCTCTGATTGATCGGCCTCTGATTGTGAGTGGCCAATATTTGTTGTAAATAGGTGGATCAATAGACTCTCTAAAGGGCGATCAGAAGAGATGAAATATTATAGAGTAGTTGGCAATTCTTTTTTTTTGAGCTTTAAGCTAATCCAGTGAGGTTAATTTATGTATCAGAACTTAAAATCAAAGTGACAGGTTGTATAAAAATTTCATGTAGACAATTTTTTCTACACAACTACAAATAATTTCTCCACATTTCCCAACGTGTCATTTCTCCAGCAGTGTTTGACAGGTTTAGGGGCTGATTTACGAGCACACACTTACTGATCATCATTTCAATTCAATTCAATTTCAATTTTATTTATAAAGCCCAATATCACAAATCACAATTTGCCATATATAGAGTAAATAGGATTGGTCCGAGCACAGAACCTTGCGGAACTCCAAAACAAACTTTAGTACGTAAGGATGATTCATTGTGAACGTGAACAAACTGAAAATGATCAGATAAATAAGATTACAGAGGAATACAGAAGCTTTTCGGCCAATTAAATGTTCCAGTCTCTGTAGCAAAATTTGGTGGTCAAATGGTCATTTGAAAAGATGTTTAGACCAGCAGCCAGTTGCTTCTTGCTCTGCTTCCGTTCAGAAGCTAACAAGCGGAGCTAACTGTGAGCTAACTTAGCTCACAACTTGCACCAACGGCTGACGCTGCTCCAGTGTGAGTGTTTTTGCTGGCTAGTGAAACATCCAGCTGTTCTCGGATTTCAATGTCCGATGGTCCATTGGAAACATGTTCGTAACGTCTCGTCTCGTCTCGTCAACCACAACGAAACATAGATTTTGTCTTAGTTTCTATTATCGAGATCTATTTTTTTATTTTTTATTTTTTTCATCGTCTTGTTTTCGTCATGGAAAAAACGTTGCTGACAAGAAATTGTTGTCATCGTTTTCGTCAACCAAATGAACACTGTCAAATAGACCCAAGATTGGTTATCGGTATCAGCTGATACAGCGTTGAGGTCCTGATTGGAGGTTTATATATTAGATTATTTTGGAGAGTTAAACATGGAAATCGGGATCTTTAAAACCTCCAACCTCCCCTATGGAGAAAGCTGGAGGGGAATGACTGGCACAAAGCAACTGCCTGGTCTGAACCAGAGTGGTGCTTGTTATTGGACTTCCTCTGTTGTCACTTCATCTGCTGTCTGAACACCTGTAATGAATTCTGCTGCTTTGTCCTGAACCTGCTGATGCAACTGTTGACTTTGATGTTTGACCCCAGACTTCTTCTTTCCTGGTGAGATGTAGCAGGTTAAACAGATATGAACCCCAAACACTGCTCAGACATGAAGACATATTTATGATGCCTGTAAAGAGGCTGAAGCACTGGAACAGTTTTGTCCAGCATGGTGGAGGGTCTGTGATAAACAGGCTGGGGGACGTGGAGTCAGGCCTGTTGATTCTCAGTCTGAATGATGAGCGGCTGCAGACGGTTTTCTGGATGATTCATCCAGCTTTATCGCTGCTCCTCGACTCGTCCACTCTGTTTGGATTTATTGCTGTATCTTCCCAACTCAACATATGCTTGTCCCTCACTATTACGGCCATCTCCCGCTTTGATTGATGAGCTCTGATCTGGCTCGGCAGCCTGATGCCACAGCGACAGGGAGGCTTGGACGGAGCAGACTGGATGGCAGCCTGACAAAGGGAGGGATGTTGTTCTTGATTTAATATCTGTTGAACTTGTGCAGACTTCATCGCTGCAGCGTAGAGCCCCTGAGATAAGACCACCGTGACTGCTTTAGTGGTTTGTAAAGGTCGGCCAAGCTCGGGGGGGTTCACAGTCAATCTGAGGATCAGATCTGCAGACCTGGTGGAAAAATGTTCCTCAGAGCCAGAAACATCGCCATGGCTGCAAGATGCTCTGCTTAAAACAATGGCTGCACAAATAATACAAGAACAGGCTGAAATATGATGTGTTAGCGTTTAGCTGAGCAGCCTCAGAGCTTCACCTTTATCCAGTACTACAATAATTCAGTGTTTCTGAGTCTTTGTGACTAAATGTTTGTCCTCAGTGACCTCAAAGGAACATTAAACATGTTTTTGTATATAATTCAGTCCAGGATGTATTTTTATCCTGTAACCAGAGGAATGTTCTCTGGTGTCGGCCCCCTCTCCATCATGGCGGCGCAGCTGACATTATTACCGCCTACGAGAGGTTTTAATTATGAGCGACTGTCAGGGCGAGTCTGTAATAATCGCTCTGTCAGAACTGATGGGATGCATCACTGACAGTCTGCAGGATGTGACTCCCTGAACAGTTTCTTCCCACAAACCCACACATCAGTCTGCACTGTTTTTCTTTCGCCTTCGTCTGAGGACTCATGTAAACACTTACACACACACAGTAAAGTATTTTTAGAGTGCCTGAAAAAAAAACAGGAATGAAAAAAGCTTGTGTTTTACAGTGTGGGAGCGAGACGGTTACACATTAAAGGAGCAGTACACGCAAAATCTGCCTGTTGGTTTTTTCAGTTAACGAATTAGGCTGCTTTCACAGGTGCTCTGTTTGGTTTGCTTCAATTGAACTCAAGTTCATTTGCCCCCTCAGTGCGGTTCGTTTGGGCAGGTGTGCACCAAAACAACCGGAACGAGACCTTCTTGAAGAGGTGGTCTCAGTCCGGTTACAAATTAACAATCAAGAGCAGCTTTCTCACACAAGGCATTTGATCTTGTCCTCTTGTACATGTTGCCGTCAGAACACGAACCAACTCTAGGCAATTATACAACTTTGGAACAACATGAGTCCCTGATTCAGATCAAAGGAGACGACTTTAGGGGCTGACAGCAGCCGTAGTTTTGCCCCTCACAGTTTCCCAGAGCAAAATGTGACATCGTCATGCAGTTTTTCCTTCTGACCAACAGTTAAAAACTTTAAAATGCAGCAAATTGTCTCTTTTGATAAGCTTGAAAAAAATGTATCTATGTGTGACAGTAGCTGACGAGGGGAGTGTGCTTCCCTCCTCTAAATTCAGAGGTTTTTGTGGGTCCGTGAACGCAGCACTGGCAGGCTTCTTCTTTTTTCTCTCAGCAGCTCTGCGTTGCAAGAATGTGGAGCAATAAATAACCAGACGGTATATATATTTGAACACATCAAGTTAACAGTCTGAAGCAGTGGTTCTCGAATGGTGTGACAACCCAGATGTGCCGTGGGATTTTGTGATAACCATAGATTATTATATCCAGCTGTAACTCACTGTTCCAGTCCTCCACTCTGCCAGAAACACCAAAATATTAAGATGTGTCAGTCCTCGTCTTTATATACCAGAGTAACTGGTACAAACAGCACGGTTCTCATGTAGATAACGTCCATTTGTAAAGTGGACTTTCTACAACTTAAAGCATCAAAGATATATTCAGACATGTAGAGGAGTCTTCCTCAGTGAAGCTCTGAGGCAGCAGATTAGTAACTTTTGAACTGCAGTGTATATAAAGATTCTCTCCCTCTGTGTGTGTGTGTGTGTGTGTGTGTCTCATGTGGCCTCAGCGGGTCACTGCGGTTCACTCCACACAGGATTATTTTTAACCTCTGGGCAGAGAAGAAGATCAGAGATCTGAGGGTTCACGAGGGTCAGGTCTGTCCGTCTCTGATGCATTCTGGGTTGTAATAGTCACAGAGCAGCTCTCTGCTGAGTCAGTCAGCAGCTCGGTGGTAAAGCATCACACGCTGAATCATTCATCGTCCCAACACTGAATTTAAAATTGAATTTTAGTGTCTGATCCATTGACCCTGATCACACTCCTTTTTCCCAGTCATGATACAAAGACGTTTTTCCAAATTAAATATCTGTAAGTTTTTGTGGATAGAAGTCCGTGAAGAGAACTCCTGATAACTTCACATCTTGCCTCATAATTATTATGTTTATTCTTTCTTCAGTATCAGCGTGATCCAGTGATTGATGTCTGTTTTCATGGTGAAAGTGCAAACACATTACGGGCTTATAGCTAATGTGGCGTGACTTTTCATGTTGCAAATTAGTCTGAACACAGAACAGTCTGTTGCCCACAGCTAGCTCACGGATTATTACAAATACATGTCTTTTACATTAATATGAGCTGTTTTATTGTTCTGTAAATACATTTTTGACATTATAAAGGTTGTCCATCAATACAGTTCTTATAATCCAGGAACACTGATGAAGATTTTTATCTGTTTAAAAACATTTGTTTGGATTTTTGTTTTTCTTGAAACTGTCCCAGGACCTGTAGAGTTCACACTGGACACGAAAATGCTGCCAAGTGTGACAATGCTTGCATGGATTGCTGTTGGCATTTTTTCAGTGCCCATGTTCCACCAAGCTCCGTGACCACCCGTCAGTCTGCAGCGATAGCTTCAGCATCTGGTCTATTTTTTACCGCGAGTAAATCTGGCAGGAAAACCCACCAATAATCTACTCTGAACAAAATAAAGGATGTGATATAAATGATCTGATGTGAAATGATAATAAACGCATCCTGTGATTCCACATATTTGTCAGTTGTGTCTAAACAGAGTGCGAGAGAGACAAGTGGACACACACAGACACAAAAGCAAACCATGGACAGTAAATAAATATGGACGACGCGTCTCCATTTTACCTCACTGCACAAAAAAAGAGGGCAAAATGGGATGTCATTATGAGCCAGAGTCTGCACAGTAGCCATCTCTGCTGGTACCAAGTTCCCACCCATACACCTGACTGGCCACTAAAATGACAGAAACCATCTTTAGAGAGAAGTTATTTGACGTGTACTTTAAGTTTAAGTTTGGCTTGTGTTTGTGACCAGCCAACAGGGGGCGATTAAGTTGTTGTGGCTTCACTTGTGGGAAGCTGTCATCTCGTCCATCTTTACATACAGTCTAAGAAGCAAATAGAGACTGAACGCAACTTCATGTGATTAGAAAACGAGCGTCCTGGTAAACAGACAGATATGAGGCATTAAAGGTCCTTTGAAACACTGTCATTACTTATTTTTGGACCTTGTGGTTCTTGTTACTGGTGCCGCAGCCTGTGGTCACTGTTGGAGACGTCTCTCCTGTGTCACGTGGTGAACTTCACTAACTCTACATGCGTGTTTCTCACAGCTCGAGGTTAAAACACGTAAAACAAAAAGGTACATATTCAGCATTCGAGTTCAATGTGACTTTTTTTAGTGAAGTCAAACTTCAACCTTCTTCTCACCTTTTCAACTTGTCTTATGTTTTGTAGCCCTCAGTACTGTAGTGCATGTGCACGTCTGCAGGCCTCTACAGTGACTGTAACTCTCAGGCTGCGTTCACCTTGATCATCAAACACTCTCTTTGTTAGATTGCAGCTCAGAGACTTATTTAAGCGCAGCAACAACATTCAAAGAAGGTGTTTATTTTCAGGTATTTCAGTTCTAATGATGAATAAAGTTCACACGAAGAAAAACACTGAAACTCGTCTGTTAACAATTACAAACCTCCTCTGAACACAACAACAGCTGCATTGTTCTGTGTGATGGGAAACATGTCGGCGGTTTCAGCCCTGTGTGTGTGTGTGTGTGTGTGTATTTGTAAAATTCAGCAACAGAACTTTTATTAGTCATGTAGCTCGTACGTGTTTCACGACTCCCTGAAAGATTTAGAATATATTTTAGACAGTGTTACTCAGCTTGTTTTCACTCGTCAGGAATTAATTTCCTCTGTGGCAGAAAAACATGTTGCACAAACCATCAGAGAGTCACGCGGTGAAACTGGGCTTCATAAAAACTTTCACACAGGGGTGTCAAACATACAGCCCGTGGGCCAGAAACATCCCATCAAAGGGTCCAGTCTGACCCACTGGAACACTTTGCACACCTAATACTCACCCTGGCGAGAATACAGGTCTCTGAAAAATGCTGAATACTTATTGTGGCTTTATATCTATTTGAGTGTGTGTGTTTGTGTGTATTGTTCCTGCAGACCTGGCCGGCCTTCCTCTGGTGAAGTTTGACTTCTCCTGTAACAAGGTGTCGACCATCCCGGTGTGTTACAGGAAGATGAAACAGCTCCAGTCCCTCCAGTTAGAGAACAACCCACTGCAGAGTCCACCTGCACAGGTACACACACACACACACACACACAACACACACACGTGCACATGTTGAAAAGTATCAAGAGATCTAATGTTCAGCTTCTCAGTACGACGATGCAGATTATTAAATTAACATTATTTACATTCTTCAGTTCTTCTGATTTATCAACATGAATTAAAGCTGATATTTTCACCCTAATATGTTGATGTGTAATCTAATATAGAGCCTGTTTTATAATAATATAATTTGGAATAATGTGCTTCTTACACAATAATAAGCTCACGTCACGGAAAACTGGACTGTGCAGTGCAGATAGCACGTTAAAAGACAAAATAACTCCCGCATCTCAGCACTTCCTCGTTACTGAAAGACTTGATATAATCTGATCTGGATCTATAAATTTCTGATCTGGTTTGAAGTTTTACAGTACACGGTTTTGCCTGTTGCTTAAAATATGCTCATAAAAATCCCAAAACATGTCTGGCATTATAGAAAATATGTTCCTTGTATTGCTAATTTCAAATGTAGTGTTGCACTCAGGGACCGATTAAAACATCACCAGTATCACATTTGGCTTGTTGCGGCGGGAATGTCTAACAAGCGAATGAAGATACCAAGTGCTCGCAGTTTGCTTTGCCACAAAGGCCTTGAAAGTGCATGTTTAATAAAATATAGAATACATTGTAAAGAGAGGCAGAGCATAGCTGCGCCAGATGTTAGCTCTGCACCCAAACGTTTGATGGTGGTGTGATGGGGGAAGTGGCTCTGGTCAGCCACGTTAAAGAAATACTCAGACGATTATGGGAGTTATTTTAAATGCATGTGCAGAAATGCCAGCTTCAGGGTTTCTGTAACGTTTATTTGTTCACTTTTACTGTAGGCTGCTGACCCACTATAGACTTCAATTGTATTCGCTAAGCTAAGCCGCAGTGCTAACCACTGAGACCCAGCAACTGGACGTACAGACACAAAAAAGATAGTGATCATGTTGTCTTACTATGAAAATGATAAAGAAAGGGCATAACTCCCAAATCAGCTCAACATATTTCATGGCTGCAACACAGAAGCATCCACAAAGAGCCTCATTATTTCACCCTATTATTGCTAAACGGGCGTTTCGTTACCTAAATTAAACTACTTAAATAAAGTCATGGAAATGAGGTAAAAGAAAAGTTTTGAAACTTTGTCGTTAAAAATATATGTGAACCCTGAATGAGCCCACAGTAAAAGCAGTATCACAACACGGCAGACAGTCTGCTGCGCCTGATAAATATCAACAACACACTGCATCATAGTTTTACAGAGAGCTGAGATGAAAGTGTGTGTACTGACCTGCCTCCTCTCAGAGGCTGAGGGACACGAGACTCTGTGGGAATGTTAAACAGCGTCTGCACTACAGTGACTCAGCACTCAGGTTGGTGTCTGAGTGAACACGGGTTGAAATAACTTCCATCTCTCTGTTCCTTTCAGATCTGTATAAAAGGTAAAGTTCACATATTCAAGTATCTGAGCATCGAGGCGTGTCGCAGCGAGAAGATGCCCGACTCACTCTACCTGCCTGTCATAGAGAGACTCAGCCTATCACGGCCCACCACCGGCAGGTCAGTCACTGTGGCAACTTCAGTGTCACACACCATCTTCCTTTCTCTCCTCCTTCATCTGTGTTTATACTGGTATCAGTCGTGGAACCAGTGCGACCTAATGGGACTGCTGCAGAGTTCAGCTGTGGCACAAAGACGACTGATTGCCTCATCAGTCTCTGAGCCTTCTGGCGAATGAAACAAGAGCTCCACTTCTGATTTCCCAAACAGTGGAAAGAACAGCTGCAGAGTAACACACTGAAATGATTTCACACTCTGTTGATGAGCACGTCTTTCAAAACAAACACGTCTTTATTTCACTTCAGGTGTCTAAACGGTCTGAGTGATACATCCTCTGAACCAAAATAACAGCTCCTCCTATAAATAGAGCTTTAACATTGTCAGGAATGACATGACAAAGTCCAGGACTTGTTTCCATCGTGGTCCCTGATGTTCCACAAGACCATCCAGTCCACAGCAAGATAGAGACAGACACATGGTAAAAGGGGAAAACGCTGGACCACGACACAGCAGCCTGCCCACACATATACAAGCCAAATAAAAAACAGCAACAATACGCATATGCAAATTTCTTTTTTTAAAGAACCTGATTTCAATGTGCAGAGCGACCATGACCTTATTTGGAGATGCTGTCCTCTGTTTGACAGTTTTCTTAAAGCCTTGTGGGTTCTGCATCTCCTTTATCACAGCAGGCAGTTTGTTCCCCTCCGTACCTCCAGCAAAGAAAAAAGAATCCTCACCCATCATGGTTTGAATCTTGTTTTGAAGTTATTTCAGGCGTTTCACACCTTGAGCTCCACTTCATTTTCTGCAGAGACAGTGTGAAGTGACTGACTCTGACTTTTCCTGGCTGTAAAATTGTCTCACACAACCTCTGCAAAACTGCAAAGTGTTGTTTTCAAACTTCAGGTTTTGTACAGGGAAAACAACACTGCACAAAAATCACCCACTAACATCTGATTTTTTAATGCGATGGGAAAGATTTTGATTTACATTCACACCCAGGTCAAAAGACTCCACGAGTATTTACACCTCCGGCTCCGATCGGCATTGATGGGAACACAACACCCAGGTGATCACACTCATATTAGCTTTTGCCATTGTTTTTTGCCAATTCAGCACATTGAATCAGGAAGTGAGACCGAAACAAACTTGTTATATTGTATAATATTCTGTTTTTAGCCAATGAACTCTTAAGGAGAAACAGTTCGTAATTGTTTGTGTTGTCATCCGCTTGCACACTGTAAATATGCTCTCTTCTTTCAACATCAGGTTTTTTTTGCTAATGTCCTAACTGCCTAACTAGCATTTTGAATCCGTCCTTCCAGTTTCCCTTTTTGAATGACATATACAGACCACTGCCACCTGCTGCTATGGAGTTATTTCCTCTCACGCAGGCGCAGAACTTGAATGCTAGCTTTCTGTTGGCTGGAGTCTTTGCAATGTGTTAAAGTGCAACTTTCTGGCTGAGACATGGTGATTCCTCATCTAACGTCTCAGCAAGACAGCAAAGAAACTTCTCAAAATGTCAAGCACTTCAGTGAGGAACATCCAGTCCTGGATCTCTGTATTCTGCTAACGATGAGTTGAAGCTAAATATTAAACATTCAGCAGTTTAAACCAGTTCATGTTCAGATTTCTGGGTCGTTTTTTTATGAATCCAGCAGCTTTAGGGACTTTTTTTTATTCGACTTCGACAACAAAGAGTTCGGAGTTTGCTGCAGCTCTGATTTGTTCCTCCGGCTGTCTTCCTCCACAGTTAGCAGATATATTGAAGGTAGTTAGAGCCAAAAGTGACCAAATACTGCAAAAACCTTAATCACCATCCCAGAAAATGTGATGTTATAAAAGCTGCCTTTTATTCAGTGAGAGAGAGTTTGGGGAAATATTCTCCAAAACTAGCTTGACAAGTTGTATCCTGTGAAGTTTTTTAGTTTGAAGCATGTAGAGCCGCCGCACACGCTGACACTGTCTGAAATCTAAAGCAGCATGTGTCACAGTGATGACACGATTAGTTTCAGGACTTTGGTGTCTTTGTACCAAACTTTTAGGACTTATATTCCTTCTAAATGCTGTCAGCTCCTCTCAGCTGAGGACATGTTACATCACATCAAAGCCCTTTATTTGGTTTGGTTTTAATGACGCTGCTCTGTGAGGAGGGACGCTGAGCGTCTCTGCTGTCTCTGATCTAAGCTTCCTCAGTTTCTCAGACTGGAGCCAAATCCTCCATTAGTCAGCTGAAAGTGATCCGGCCTGTGACTCCCTGCTGGGTCACACTGACAGACTGTCTGCCATCACACAGCTTCACCGCACAGCTCGACCATAATCCATCACTGCTGGATGAAATGTGGTTTATGATGGCTGGGTGGACGAAGGAAGGGAGATATAAACAGTAGAGGAAATGAGGAGGAAATAACAGAATGAAACAAAGGAGGGGTCACATGAGAAGTGTTGTGAATGGAGGAATGAAGGAGTGAATCCAGCTGAACTTTGGAAGAGATGGAGGAGAGACGCTTTAAAGACGGAGGGATGCACAAATTACAGAATAGACAAAAGAAAGAATAAATAATAACAGCAATACACTTTAATTATACAGCAAATTTTAAAACAAAGTTAGAAAGTGCTTTTCAGGTTGAATCAGAAGCAAAAAGGTGCAGACCTGCCAAGGCCAGTCGTCTGGTCTTCTATGCACATCTGCAAGTGCAGACGTGATATATGTGTAGATGTATTTGCAAAACTGTTAGAATTCGGGCAAGATGTGGTTGTGCCTCGCTGAAGAAGCCTCATTATCTCAGCTGTGCATTTATTATTGAACGTTAATGTGGAAATATTTCACATTTCTGTACAAATATCGAATGCTCAGACTGAAATAACATCATGAACACGACAGCTTGTTTTCAGAAACAGTCGTTAACAAAATCTGTTCACAAGACATTGTGACATTTTTACTCCAGGCAAATTTAAATTAATATTTCTGATGGAGCTAATTGCAGACAGCTCACATGTGGATGTGAGTAAAAGTGAATATGATTAGTTGTAGATATGTGTTTCTGCAGTCACATCATTTTGAGAAAAAGGTGTTGTTACAATTGTGGCAGGTTTCCCCATGATACCACTGTCAGCAAGTGCTCCATAAGAAGTTTGAGCAATGATCTGGCAATGTTAACGAAAGTGCAGAAATCCCTTTCACAAAACAGGGCCAACTGTGTGGGATATGCTTCACCAAGTAGGGTGACGGGTTCTCACCGATGTTCAAACAGCAACCACCAGCCAGCCGTCAGCTTGATGTGTCAGGGCCTTAAGTGTTGATTTGTGGAGTCAGTTAAATGACGCATTTACACTGGCGCTATTTGGTCCACTTTGAACAAGCCCTGGTCCACTTCCACTGATCGGTTCGTTTGAAGTGGTGTGAACGCACATTCAAACTCTGGTGTGGACCAAATGGGTGAACCCTGGTCACTTGCAAGTGAACCCTGGTGCGGTTTGCTTACAGTGGGAAATGCAAACAGACTATCCAGCGGACCAAAGAGAGGAAGTGAACCAAAGAGAGGAAGTGGCGTAAAGTGCATTGCATTTTGGTGTTTTTGTGGTGACCAAGCCGGCTGAAGGGGATGGATTTCCGTTTTCGGTCCTGGCCAATCGGTGAGCTGGGTGTTTCTTCTTCCTCATGCTTATATTCTTCCTTGTCAGTGGTTGTTTCGGGCAATACCGCCCCCAAATGAGCAGCTGTTGTTGCTGCGTGATATTGTCCAGGCGGTTTGGTCCACTTTAAAAAGTGCAATGTAAAAGTGAAGCGAACCAAATTAAGGTGCGAAATTTGCCGTGAATGAGCCATTAGATGCTAGTGGTTTGAGTCTAACGTTGGTCGTGGTTGCAGTCGTGTCAGTCGTAAAAGGAGCAGAAATCTTTGTAAATCGCTGATAAATAAAAGAATCATCTCTGTATAAAGTTACAGTCAGACGTGAGGTCTCCCGTAGGTTTGATCGTGGGGTTAAGGCAAAGATGAGGTTAGTAAACAACTTTTTAGATTATGGTTTTGCTAGAGTCCCAAAAAATTGATGAGACAACCCAACACGAGCCGAGTCAGCTGACGAGAGCACGGATCAGGCATGAACACTCCACTCCTGTGTATTGTGAGTCCCCAAGAAGACAAACTGGAAAATGTTTTTTGACTGAGGGGAAAAAACAAGGATAAAAAGGATTATAAGAATGAAGCGATGAAGGAAGAAAGAACGCATTTTCATAAATGACAGAAGAAAGGCAGAAATGAGATGAAGCAGACGGAGGACAGAAAGAATAGAAAAGCCTGTAACTGAGCCTGAGCTCTCACAGGATGTTGTAATGTCCGCCCACACAAAATCCTCCCAACACGTGGGCAGGAAAAATGGTTCCTATTCTCATGGCGACACACACACACACTCAATACACACCTCCTCAATCCTTTTATTTTTATTTGGCTGTGTTTTTATTTTCCCCAGATTTTTCTTCTGTCTTTCTCTGTGGTTTTGTTTCTTTTGCTTTTCAAGTTCTTGTGTCTCAGTTATTTCCCAGGCTTTATTTTTCCCTCTCTCTCTTCTTTTACTGCCCAGTTTCCTTCTTCCCATCACAGTTTTTTTTTTGCTCTATTTCTCTCTTTATTTCCTCATAAATTCTTCTCTTTTTCTTTCTGGAAAATGTTGTTCTCCCTCTCGGCTCACTGCAGAGGAAGCTGTGAGCAGATTGATGCTATTTTTAAAACTTCATTAATTCAAAGAAAGCCGGTCACACTGAGACTCAGTTTACTTTCGACCAGGGTGAAGGAAGAGCCCCGCCAAAATAAAACACAATAGTCTGAGTTAAAGATCCTCTCATCACATTTTCCGTCAGAGCATCAAGGGTCGTTACGTCTGTATTATTTTGCCTTTACATCTGTCAATCAGTTCTGTGTTTTTAACAAGCAACATGAGCAGCTCACAGTCAGAGACAACAGAGACAAACCATTCACCTCAACTGACATCAGGGTGTTTACTTGGAAAGAGTACTGGACCACGACAAATTATGATCCAAGTTTACACCCAGCACTTTTGTCTCATGTACATGTTCAACCGAAATATTGTTTACATTTAATGTCATTGTCAGTTGTGGTTTGAACTGATACTTTGAGCAATATAATATAGACTTTGTTTTTTCCACATTAAAAATTAATTTATTGTTGAAAGATGGCTGCGCCCTGCTGGCACAAACATGAAGTACAGTCTAGTTTTCTTGCAGGATTTCAAGTTAGATCACAGTGTCATATCTTGGCTGAAGTAAAGATCAAACAGTACAGTCATATTGTTCACCTGCTTTCGGAAAACAGGTGGATTGAAACACAGTGTGTGTCTTCTGTGTGTGTTCATCAGTCACAGTGAAGAACATGATGTCATGAAATCAGCTCTGAGCAGCAAATCAGAAAGAGTGTGAACACACCGTGACAGAGAGGGAGGGAGAGCGCAGTCTCTCTCTGTGGCTCACTTGCTCTTTAGCTCGCCCACACACACACGCGCACACACACACCTCTCCATTGTGTGTGTGTGTGTGTCAGGTGTGTAACCTGTGTTGTGTGTCTGCAGTGTGGAGGACATGGAGCAGCAGAAGAAGCAAGACAGCGACTCAGGAGTCGGCAGCGACAACGGAGACAAGCGACTGTCGGCTACTGAGGTACTGACACAGTGTGTGTCTGTGGTCTGTGTGTGTGTGTGTGTGTGTGTGTGTGTGTGTGTGTGTATGCATGGTAGAGTGTGTGCGTGTGTTTGAAGCTTTTTGTGTGTCTGCACATTTGTGTAACTGTGTGTACATGCTGTGTGTGTTTCTTTCTATATTCCTGTTATAATAAGTGTGTCAACATCATTTTCATGTCCCTGTTTCTGTGTGTGTGTGTGTGTGTGTGTGTGTATGTGTGTTTGTGTGTGTGTGTGTTGTACAGCAGCTCAGTTTTCTGTTTGTAATTTATGAGATCATTATTTTTACCCTCCTCCTGTCATTAAAGCTTAATGATGTTTAGAGGTCACTCTGTTGTAACGCTGCATCTGCAGCCTGACTTGTTCTTGTTAAATTCCTTCATCCTTTTATAGACTCTGACTGTCTGCGTGTGTTTGAGTCCTTTAGTCAGTAATTAAACGCGCTCTCATTTAAATCAACATACTGTAAATAGATTATCAACCAATTTCTCCCTGTAAACAGCAACATTCTTGAACAAGGCATTTTACAGAGTAAAAAATACAGATACGTTTTCTTTATGTCATTTTATTACATCTCATCCAGAACTCAATCAGTGCTGAAGCTTTCAGGCTGCTGCAGCTGTTAATTATTCGAGCACTTGAAGAATTGGTGGTTTTTATCAATAAGCAGTTGATATTAGAGCTGCAACATGTAGTTAAATTATCAAGTAGTTGATTGACCAAAAAAAGAATCAACAGCTACTATTTTACTTGGATTAATCATATTTTTTCAAACAGAAATGCCAAATGTTATGTGTGTCTAACGGCTGCTGCTGCTAAGATGAATATAATTTAGATCTTTACAGCTCTTTAAATGAAATAAGCCATTTGAGTTCATCTCATTGTGCTCTGGGGAATTAAAACTGGTCATTTTCATTTTTTCTTTGCAACATACTTAAAATGTAAAAAAGAAAACAGGTGAGATGTTTTACAGCTAAAGAACTGGCTTTATTATCAGAGATGATGGCAGCATTAATTTGAAGATAACAATGTAAGAAGTAAATACACATGAAATTAAATTATTTTAGCCGATAACTTTCACATTGTGTCAAATATTTAATGACAGCGTGGCTGCAGAGGAGTTTAACAGCACCAGTAGATGTGAGGCTAAAAGATGTTTTTTATTAGTTTTTCAGTAAATAGTTTGATTAATAAAGTAACTCTTTAAACTAAAAACAAATTATTTTTAAAAAAAAATGCCCGAATCAGTTTCCCATAGTCTTTACATGTCTTATGTTGTCTGACTGATCCAAGATGTTCAGTTTACAGTGATGTTAAACAGACAAAAGCAGCAAATCCTCGCTTTACAGGAGGCTCGAACCAGACGGCGTTTGATGTTTTTGTTTAATTAATGAGTTTAAATGATTAATTAATTATTTTTTGTTGTTCAATTATTTGTGTTGCAGCCGTCAGACGAAGACAGTCTGAGTCTCAACGTCCCGATGAGCCACATCACAGAGGAGGAGGGGATCAGTAAAGACGACTCGAGTGAACACATCAGCTCCCTCACAGGTACACACACACACACACACACACACACACACACACACACACACACACACACACACACAAACCAATCATCAATCATTTTCTGTCACCTGACTCGTTGATGAGTCGTCTTACAGGGCCGGACAAAATCACCTGGAATCATTGAATTAATGGGCACATTTACCTTCTAACGATCAACTAACACAGGAGATCATCTGTCATAATTATTTGTCGTGAATAACAAACTGATTGATATTTATTTAACATTTAACTGTTGTTTACAGTATTGTTGGATATTTATTTGCCTAAAACAGGAACACCTATGTTATAATTATAATAATAATAATAATAATAATAATGATAATAATGATAATAAATGAGTGTTGCAGTCGACCGACAGGTTGTGTGTTTGTGCCTGTGGAGAGTGAGACAGATTCACTGCTGCACTTTGAAGGAGAAGATTTATCCAACACACTGATGTGACTAAAATGAGGTCAGTTAGAGTCTTAATGTCGGTTTGGTAACTTCTTGATTATTATCTGATCGTTTCAGCATCAACGAGATTTATTAACTATTTAGACGGATGTTGTCAAACAGGAACGATCGTGTTCCTCTGAATGTTTCTGTAGCTTCTCTTCTAACATCCAAAACCATCTGTGTGTCTGTAGTGTGTGTGTGTGTGTGTGTGTGTGTGTGTGTGTGTGTGTGTGTGTGTGTGAGAGAGAGAGTATCTGGGCTGTTGAACTCTATTAGAGAACAGCAGCAGCTCCCCAGACACACAGTTTAAATAGACTTCAATCAGTCTCAATCAGGTCAGAGCTGATGGAGGGTCACGTTACTGAGCCGAGCTGAGTGAAAAGACGAGTTGGTCTTACAGTCTCCTATTGGTGTCGATAAAGCTTGTCAGTGTTCATATATTAGCATTTATATTATTCAAATGTTAGCAGGCTTAAAATTTTGATTTGCCCGAACATCCTATTGCAAATATTAAATATCAGTAAAACATGCAAATTCAAAATCTGCATGATGCCAAAAATATAAACCAGGATTAAGGTAAGGATCATATATATAAGGTCTAGACACACCAAACCAACTTCAGAGAACTAGCGGTGAGGAACGCTCCGTGCTGCGTTGCCTCATGTTGCCAGACCTCAGCCGAACAGTTGCACATGCTGGTAGTGGAGGGAGTTACGGTGCTACATCGACAGCCAGCAGGACGGTAGCAGCATTTTGACGCTGTGTTATGTGTGCAACCCACAGAGATAAAAGATTTACAAAGCAGCTTGCAGCAGTTAGCAGCTAACTCAAAAAATAACAGCGGCAACAAATTGAGAAAACAATGAGGTCCAGGAGCTCCTTACCCTCTGAGCTGAGCATCAGCCGCTATATAAGGGCCCTGACACACCAAACTGACTTCAGAGAACTAGCGGGGACAACGGCCCCCTGCTACGTTGCCGGATGTCAAAGTGTCTTAACCAAAAAGTGTACATGAACACACCACAAAGACAACAGCTGACAGTCAACCCACATGTATGTCCTGTGCCTGCGTGAAAGGAAGTAACTCTCCACACCAGCAAAAGGCGATTGTCTGTAATCGTCATTCAAAAAGGAAAACTTGAAGGCCGTCGTGATGCTAGCTAGCCAGTTAGCACGTTAGCAACACACTCTAGTGTTGACAGAACAGACTCACAGGCTCACCGACTTCCCAACACTGACCAGTGGCAGACTGTTAGCCTGGCGCATAAGGGCATTTAGGTGTGAAAAGATGCTGTTTGCCCCTTCAGTCGCTCTCCAGCTGTTTACAGTCCTGTAACGTTATCCTCACCTCTGACAGTCACCATGTTTGTCAGCTCAGCTGCCTGTTGCACCACACTGACCTCTGGCGGCGCATTGTGTGCACTGCAATACAACACATCCTCATCACAGCCTCCGTAGAATGAGGTTAATAGAAAGAGGAGCGTCCGTATTTTTGGCAGTATTGCAAATTAAACTGTGGGATTTCTACATATCCTGCTGATACCGTGACGCCGCCCAAACCTAGTAGATAAGTGTGATAAATACCTGTTTTACAGTTATTTCTGTGTAAAAACTGAGAGCTGACGTCCTGTATAACGTTCTGTTATTACTCCATCTAAAAGCGGAAACATCTCCCATGAGTCTCAGCTCCTTTAATCTGTTTTAACAAATCCGTTGTTTCAGTCAGTTGCTGTGTCAGTCTCCTTCATTCACTCACTGCTTTCATAGAAGAGTCATTCAGTAGTTTATTCTACAGTCACACTGTGACGCATTGCATTGTGGGACAGTTGGCAGAAAGTAATCACTCATTCAGCACATAATGAACTGTAGTTACTGTCCACTGTTTTATCTGTCTGTTGGAGACACTGACAGTTCATGTTTCCTCCTCTGCAGCAGACCCAAACTCCGACTCAGTGCGTCTGATCGAGGAGAGCCCTACGGAAGCCCTGAAGGACCAGTTCAGCTACAGAGACTCTGCTCTCAGCACGCGCTTCGTCAACTACATCAAGGCAAGACTTCATGTTGTCATTAAAGATTGATGCAGTAAAGTGTCTTTATGAATAATGCCGCACTCAGAGTGAAGTCCGGTTATATAAAACTGCTCCACTTTATTCCTCTGTTGCTCCGAGCGCTCCTGAAGTCTGTGGGTTGTTTTAATGGAGCCTAAACTGTCACTTTGTGTCAGTTATTTACTTTTGGAGGTAAAAGTGGTTGTCAGCCTGAAAGCACAGCGGTTACAGAGACTGTCCTGTTATAGCTGGTTACGTCACAGTGAGCCTGTGAGTCACTGCGGAGACTCGGCTGTGACCAAATAAGGACTCAACATTAAACAAAGTGGACGACACAAAGAGCTCAGGAGCCTTGTGATGAATCAGTCAGTGGAGCTGAAGTCCTCTAACATTTTATACTTCACACCAGAGAGCTGGAGACAAAATGACAGCATCACTTGTTTCAGACAATTCTCCAAAGTGACATCTGTTGACCTAAAAGTGACAGCGCCCTCTAACAAGAGTAGAAGCTTTGACTTTTGTTTTTTGGGAAGAAAAGAGGAAGTGGTTTATTTAGTGGTTATTATATAAGTTGGATTAAAAAACTTCAAACCAGTTTGATATTAAGCCAAACACTGGACCAATTTTACCAGCTGTCATCCTTGACTCAGCAGCTGCTCCTGAGTTGAACATAATGACACCGTGTCCTGACAGCGAATGAGTGTTTGACTACCGTGTTACATCTGGTGGCGACGGAGCTCTCTATACACATTGATATCAATAAGTACGTACTTGTGTTACGTCATGTAATCAAAATACGTAGCTAGATCAGACTGGAGACGTTACCACTTAAAAGATGAGCCAGTAGCCTACATGCTGTCTTCTTACATTTGCAATGTTACTTTTTAAACAGACCACATATTTTTTTGTTGTCGAGACATTTCCAGGAGATGACACGGCAACAGCAGGTAGCTGAGCTTGTGATTCACACTGGTCATTTACCGAAGCTTTCAGCATACTGACAGTCTTCCTCCAGTCGGCTGCCACCTTATTTAGGTTTTTGTTGTAAAATGAGGTATCGTGCAGATAAGTGGTTCCCAAGTGCTGTGCCACGAATCACGATCCAAAAGTGTGTCGCAGACCCATTCTGCATGCACCGCAAGTGACTCTCAAACTTGTCAAGTCTGTAAAAAACACTTTATTTTGAGGTACTCTGGCACAGAGCTTTCATTTTGAAGTGCCTTTCCTGTAGTAGAGTGAGTGACCACAGGACAGATAACTGACAGAGACAGCAAACTAGCTCGACAACATGGCCGAATGAAAGTATGACGCTGTATATTGGACACTGAACTAACGACAAAGAAGAAATCTGGACCAGCTGGGAACCACTGTTGTAGATAATTCCTCATCTTCGCTTTGTGAATCAGCTGTTCTCCTCTACGTTGCAGAGCTTTCAAAGCCAGAGGCAGATATAAATAGAAACAGGGGTCCAACAATAGTTCAAGTCACAACAGCAGCGCTGTGTCACTCGCTGTTATTTAAGAAACTTGTTACGTCAAATCCAAAATGTGGCCATATTAGTGCAGTTTTTGCTTCTTGCCATGTCTCCTCTCGTCGCCCAAAAACACCCCTCCCATCTCTTTAAATGTTCATGTTGCCGACAACGACCTCGGCTCACAGCTGGTCAGACACATGTGGCTCCATTAGTCTGTTTATAAACATAATATTATGTTAATCGTGCTGTCATATTGCTTTTTATTAATGCAATACATGTTGGATTTAACACTGTGACACTCCCTCAGGTTTCCGTAAAATGTTCACTGAAATAAATAAAGAAAAGGTTTTCTTCTTATTTTCTTACACTTCATAATGCGTTACACTTAAGGAATCTCTTAAAGGTAGTTAAACAATTGCACAACAGACTTAAGATACTTAGAGCGCAAGCAAACAAATGGTTATCGTGGAAACTGTAGTATTTTACCTCTGAAATCTTTCACTGCAGTAAATACCTTAACATTTTACTTAACTGAGGAAACCTTCTCAGCGATTCTGTGCAACACCTTAAGTCCCTCAGCTTGTTTTGTGCAACTGGCTCCAACATCCTCGGATCTCCCAGGCTAAATACGCTTTGGCCTTAAAGAGTTATGATAACGAGTAGTGGTCCAGCTTTGTCCCAGTTAACCCATTCATCCCAGTGTGAGAATCACGTGCAGAGTGAAGGATGCACATGAAGCAGAGAACGGGTTTGTTACAGTGTCCTTATTGTTGAGTTTGTGTACCAGGGGACAGCAGTAACGTCTCTGGATTCTGACCAATGTCCGAGCGAGTCTGTAGATCACGTGACAGCTGCAGCTGGTGCTGATGTGAGTGTATATATGTGTGTGCAGGGTCGGACAGCAGCAGACTTTGACGAGCCTCTCAGGATAGAGGAAGACGCACACTGGCAAACAGAACAAATGTAAGTTCATCTGTCTGTTTTTTTTTTTTACTTCTTCTATTTCTGTTTTTAGTGTTCGAGCATTTTTCATTATTTCTGCTGTCGTTGTGAGTCAGACATCACAATCAAACATGTCAACAGATAAAGAGAAAATGATAAAACCAGGAAAACTGGAACAAAGCGGAACAAGAACAGTTTCAGCATTTTAAGCAAGTTAAAGTGGATTTTACCTGTTGTCACTGTTATATGTTTAATATTGAATCACAGTGCTGATTTTCATGCGTTGATTACATCGTTCTCCGTTTGTTTACAACATTCAGGCAGGCGAAGATTCATTCGAAATGTCCGACTTGTGTCCTTCCTGCTAGTTGAGTGCCGCTGTGATATTTACATGTCTTCATGGTCACAGGTCAAAGGTCACAGGGGGCACAGAGCTCCACATCGACATGATCAACCAGCTGAAGGAGGCTGTGGAGCTGCTGCAGGACCCCAGCAGGTGAGAACCAGAACATCACAGATACCTCTTTTCCCCTGAATTAGCTTCTGGTCTCGATCCAGTTCTGTTAATGGACCGTTGTAATCAAGGATGTGTCAACAGAGGGAACAATAAAATACTTTCTCCTACAGAGAATTAACAAGATTTAACTGCTTAAAATCTAAAATGACCCTGAAGCTGAAAACCTTGAGTTTTTGTACTTTGCATCAAACAATCATGGGTGATGCTTTTCAAAATTTCTGAGTGAAATAAGTTTGTTTAATAATGTATTTCTTGTGTTTATCAGAGTGAGTGCGGAGCAGGACGATCTGTCTGGAGTTCAGCTCTACCCGGTGGAGATGGTCACAGTGGAAGAGTCACTCAAGTAAGACTCTGTGTTCATTGATTTCATAATGTGGTCATGGACAATACTGATTTCTGTTTGGCTGGCAGCTGTCTGCTAAAACTGTACAACCAGTGTTTATCACTGTTTAGGTCAGTGCTCCAGCTGTGTTAAACTGTAGGTAGGTAGTCAAGCAACAGTGCTGATGTTTTAGACTCTGTCAGCTGCTAGTGAAATTACAAAAACTTAGATAAATCTTTGACGTATCTTTCATAGTTTGTCTTTGGTGTCAGTCCTCCATCCTCTGTCTAACTTTGCCAGGACATACCAGTATCTTAATTCCCAGTATTCAACCCGAGTGTCACCGATCACTGACTCCTGTTTTAGATTTAAAATAAAAGTATAAACGTTAAAAGATGAACTTTTATACGTGTGTTTGTGGTGTGTTTTTGCAAATGTCTGCATGTAGGTCAACGTGTCAGATTTCTGTCTCTGCTGCTGTGTCGGCAAAATTTCTTTTATTTTTAATTCCTTATTTATCTCTCTGTTTCTCCTCAGTGGGCAGGACAGTGATGACGGCATCACCACACCAAAGGTAAAGTGTGCAGAAACTTTTCCTAACTTTGAGTTGAGACTCACCACAAAACAACATGTTGTCGTCAGCATACAGGATGATATTTGATTGACATCTTACTGTGACGTGAAAGTGAATAACAGCATTTATATTGTATATTGAACTCCAGTCAGGGTGATGCTTTTATCTGAAGAGACTTCCAGTGAGTTTGGTGTGAAAACTAAAATTTCTAGATCAACAATTTACAGAGAAACAATAACAACAGTTGATCATTTCAATATTTAGTTTATAAACGGTCCAAAAAATAACAAATGCCTGCCAACATTTAGCAGAGCCTGAAGTGATCTTCAAACTGATTCAACAAACTCAGATTTATTCAATGTTTGACCATTTCTGTCTGGTGTAGGCTTCTTCTTTCATGCTATCACTGGAGAGCGCAAAACGTAGATATTTAGAAACCTGTACGTAGTAGTTTTAATGTCACAAGTCGCTGCTGTCAACTTAAATCAGGGATCAACGCCCCATCAGGCAAATGGGTCAGAAATCTTCTCTTCTCTCAAAGTCAATTTTTACTTGCCTTGATACAAACAGTTTTATTCATTAACCATTATCAAATACCAACAAAAACTAAAGTTAAATTAAAACAGCCCAGTTTAATCTGCCTAGCTCTCAAACTTGTGTTAGTTCCGCTCACATTCTCTAAGGCTACCAAATTAAACTCCTGTTTCCAAGATAACTGAAATGCTTGCTTGTGCTCGTAAACTTTGTCTTTACCGCCGCCATTTTCTTGAGTGCCGGATCAATACTGCCCATATGCAACTCTCAGCAGAGTTGAAAAAGGCTCAAGTTGGCGTACTCTTGAAGTACTTCCATCAAAAAAAAAAAACAACCTGTTTAATTATTTTCAACCCTAGATTTATTCGCCCAACGTGGCATCTACTTGCCCTGAGAATTCTTATTGTTGAGCCCTGTGAATGCATTTTCCTAGACAGGCTCAGTCACGTGATAGTGATCCGTCCTGTTGTGTTTTTGTCTTTGGAAATTTAAAGCCTATAAGTATGTGAGTGATAAAGCACCTATTTAAGGTAAATTAAGCCTAAACGTTTGATGCGTTCTGTAGCAGCACATGGAGGAGGGTGGCTATGAGTTCCAGAAGAAGAGACAGATGATTCTAGAGAAGGCCAGGTTTGAGGCCCAGCTTGCATGCCGGGAGTATGAGTGGCAAATGTCAATCAAGGTAAAGGGAGCACCAAACCACTGGATGTAGGCTCTAGGGCTGCAACTGACCAATATTTCCATTATTGATTAATCTGACTATTATTTTCTCGCCTTGTGTAATTTCCCAGTGTCCAAGGTGACGTCCTCAAATGTGATGTTTTGTCTGTCCAACAGTCCAAAAATTCCAAAGCTGTTCTGTTTATTACAATGTGGGACAAAGACGAACATCAAATTCTCTTGGAAAAATTACTAAATTGATCATTCGATTATCAGAATCGTTGTCAGTTAATTGTCAGTCAGTCAACTTAATCGAGTAATGGTTGCAGCTCTAGTAGGCTCTGTCCCGCCCCTCAGAGTGACCTGTCCTCAGTCCAGTAAACTGAGCGTCTGTTTCCTGTGTGTCTGTTTGCTGTGAGCGAATAAACCACGCTGAGCTTTCACATGTGTCTCATCTCATCTGGCAGCAGGTCACACATGTGAACAGGGTGAGAACATGTTTATTTATCGCTACACGTGAGTCCAAACGTTTCACCAGTCACTCTGACTTCTTGAGAAACAACCCGTGTTTGAATAAAGTCGATTTTAGTAAACCGGTGGCTGGTGAATTGAGAGTTTCCTGTCTTGCATGTGAGTGTGTGAAGAGTTCATCTGCAGTGGCTGATTTGTGACGTCAGTCAGTGTCTTATTTGTTTCATAAGCAACCAGCACTGTCTGACCATAAGATTTAAGTTCTATTAACTTTATTGAGTTCATGCCAATTATAAAGTTTTGTTTTTTATTGTGTCTTGTAGTCTCGTGTTTCGTCCGCAAATACTGTAACGTTATGGTAAACAGTGTGTTCTCAGTGTTAACCTCATGCTGCACTGATAACTAAAAATAAAGACTCAGATCAGCGTTTTGTGAAATAATTACAGCACATATATTTGGGCATTTTAACAATAGGGTCTGTGGGAACTGACTCTATTTTTGAGCCAGCCTTGAATGGCCATCAGAAGGACTGCAGTTTTAGGGCCCTTCTTATAGCTGTGGCGCACAGTGCAACAGTCACTGGTAGTTTCAGACTGAAACTGTTCATTTTCATGGCCAGCGCCCATGTTGTTGAAGTACTTGTGCCCATCTGTGTGCTCATGGGGGTCTTGATCTTAAAATGAGGTGTAGTCAGGAGCGTTGTTGCAATTTTGAGGCAGCAGACAACCATTGCAGCATTGACCAACAAAACCCTGGACTTAAGTCAAAATAATAAAGTATTTTCCTGCGATTTAAAGAGCGCATAATTCAGATAGAAAGATGCACCTACATAGGCTGGTTCACAACAAGTGTACACTGGGTGAAAATGATCATTAATGAGAAAATATTAATGATGTTCTAGAAATGTAGCAGAGAGCAGAGCAGAGCTGCTGTTCGACTCCACATGAAGGAAAGTTCAAAGTTTCAGTATGTGCGAGGGTCCTATGCGACATTAAAGTCATCATCTACCCATGTCCGTGAGGGTCTGTTTCCTCTGTCAAGTTTGTAACTTAAGTTTTTAGTTTTGCCACTTAAATGTTGCATGATATTTAATACAGTGACATCACTGCTCTGGCTACTTTACTCTCAGCAAGAAACTGCACACTGCTCCAGTGTCCCCAATCCGCCATCAGTGTGCCTGGTGCAAGCACACCTGGCTTTTAAAAGAAATGGAGATGACCTTGATTGGTTGAAATCACGTTACATCCAAAAACACACTTAAGAAACTAAAATCAACCCCTTTGCGCCTTGTGCCTCACTTTGTGTCCAGAGTTAGAGGCACCTGAAATGCACTGGTGACATGTACTTTATGTCGTTTAAAAAGGCCCTTAAAGTTTCACTTGAGGACAGAGCCAGGCTAGCTGTTTCCCCCTGCCCCCAGTCTTTATGCTAAGCTAGGCTAACCACGTGCTAAAGCTCTGTAATTAACACATAAACATGAGATAAATTGTTGTCATTGTTCTCCTGCGATGGAAATAAAGCAAAAAAAAGACAAACATCACAGCTCAGCAGCGTCAAACTGAGTCGTCAGTGTTTCACAGAAACAAACAGAGTGAAGAGAGCGTAGGTTTAGAAACGAGGAGAACAACATCGCTTTGTCTCCACAGACTGCTCTAACAATGCTCCGAAGGAAACGAACAAACACAGATAAACTGTATGTCAGACTGTCAGGAGAAAACACACAAAACTAGCAGCACACACACTGGGTGGAGGATCCAAACCAGCTGACTTCTGCATTTAAAGAAACAAAAGGGCAGCAGTGAGGACAGACGGCTCTTTGTTGACCTCAGTCAGTTTGTTTTGGAGAAAGCTTAAAGAAACTATTCTGTCATTCTGAAGTGTCTTTGAGCAAGACACTGAATCCCTACAGCTGACGTCTGACTTCCTTCATTTCCACCGGCTGTTAACCTGTGATCTGTATCTTTACTTTACACTTTATGTTATCTCCATTCTGCCTGCATCATGATTAAATCTTAATATGTTTATGAGGCAGAGCTGCAGGATTTATCAACAGCTGTATCGGCTCTACTTGTTGTTCCTCTGCAGAGGAACTAGTCTGAGGATTTCCCTGCAGGATCATTTTTAAATTAACTTCAATCACACAGAATTTGCAAAAATCTTTACCACTTAAATCCTGAAGGAGTCTCTCAACGAGTGCTGACTCTGAATCAGCTGCTGCTTATAGAAGCTGAATGATGCTTAAAGACAGACGGAGGATACGGTGAAGTGCTGCTGTCTGTGAGACAAGTTGGTGATTAACTTTAGGTCCCTGAACTCATCACGTGTGTTTCTATGTTCTTATTTCTCTGTGGAGTCGTTTGTTATTTTGTGTGTCTTTGCAAACATCTTCCACATAAAGCACAGGACTCAGAATATCCAGCATCTGTTCAATTAGTATACTTGCATTCATTGTGTGTTGATGACACTGAGGCCTTAACCACCTTGATTTCATTTCTGTTGCTGCAGCGACATGACAGATCTCCAGCCGGCGGACCTCCATCCTTCTCCAGCCCCGTGTTTGGACTGAAGCCCCGATCAGGTGAGTGGATCTGGGATAAGAGGGCGGGGAGTACCAGAACCACAGGTGGATTTGATGAACAGTGTGACTGTGAGAACAGTGTGTAGCTCCAGTTGGATTGTGGTGCTTTGCTGTACCGTTGAAATGACCTAAGGGACGTCTGGGAAAAAATCTTGACGTGATTTTAATCACATCTCAATCTAAGCAGCAGAATATAACTGATAACTGTTTAAGATTTGTGAGTGATTGAATATGAGGGCTGGAGAGTTGGACAAGGATCATGAGAAGTCCTCAGTTGCAGAAAATGGAAATACTCAGTAAAGTCCACATACCTCAGAACTGTACTTAAAGCTGGTGTAGGCTTAAATCTGGAAAAGGCAAAACAGAAAAAGGCAGACTTTGGAAATACACCCTCCTCTCTGTCCTAAGCCCCTCCCACCAGACAAACAGGCATTTGCATGTGCTTTATACAGTAACCCAGTGTTTCTCATACACTGATTTTTTTTATCCTATTTCATGTACACAGCTCAGTCTTTCAGCCCCTCCCTGCCTCACTCTCTTCTCAATGAGACCACAAATGAGACAAGAATTAGCTGCTAGCCATCACACAGTCCCTCCGTCTCGCTCCCCGCCACTGTAGACAGGCAGCAGCTCGGGAGACAGACCTTCAGTCGGCCACTGTAGCAGCTCAAGTTTGGCCAGCACAAACCCCCTAGTGCGTGGTGTCACGGCAGGCTGGTGGCTATCAGCAGCACCTAGTCTAACCTTTGTAACAGCAGCAACAGAAAGTTTGCTGATCCAGCAGGGAGTGTGCGGTCCGTTGAGCTGGACTTTGAGCTGGCTGGCTGCTCTCCTCCCGGCAAGGTGGTCGGTAGAGACGGGGGGTGAGTTGGAGGACTACAAATCAAAGCTGAGCCAGATTCTGATTTCTTTCAGCGCTCCAGTGACACAGTTGAATGTAAACCAGTCATATGTTTTTGTTTCTAGCTGTGGTACTGTTTTTTTTAGCTTGTTAGCTGACACTATGCTAGCCTTATGTACATTGCAGTGCACATGGAGATGCTCCGGTTAGCAGAAGCCAAACTCTCCATCTCTGAAATGCTTTGCTGTTATTGACACGTGTTTTATTTAGTTCAGTTTAAAGTTATTATAGGATTTTTTTTAACGATGAAACCAAAGTAAAACAGCCCTCACCAGCTTTAAGTACTTTAGTTACTCTCCATCAGTGGCCTTTAAACGTCACTAACAAGATTCCCTACCAATCAGTGTACTTGCATTTTTTAACACATTTAATGAAGCACCTGATAAGTGTCTTTGATGATCCAAAGAAAGGACTGTGATATGAACGTGACCCTCCAGGATCAGAGCCAGTTGAACACTATAACATTACATGTGTGCCAACATTCAGGATCAGCAGTCGTGTTTAAAGCAGCTTCATGGTCACTGCCTGTCTGCTCTGTCTGTAGAATCATAGCAAACTTCAGTCCCATGCTTTTTACTTTTTCTTTTGTAGAGCTAGCAACCATCCAGCCTCTGTTTGCTAACTGTTACAGTGTGTGAAATGTTGCTAACTGCTGATGAAGCTAACATGATGCTAACAGCATGTGGAGGTGATCTGTACTGTGAACTGCCACTAATCTTTATTTTGTTTTTGTGCTGTTTTGTGTTGTCGTCTCCCCTTTTACACGTCTTCCTCCTCTGATGTTTTTCACGTCTCCTGTCACTGATCTGCTGCATGACTTTAAATGTGGAAATCATCTAATCTGACCTTCCTGCATGTGCGTCTCTTGTATCGATATCTGCCTCCTGTCGACCTCCCTGTTTTTATTCTTCAACAAACAATGTTTTCGGGACCTCTCTCCCGGTGATGTCGGTGTTTTCGGGGTGGTGTTTTTTCGTGGAATGATCTTTGCCTTGCTGTACTTGATTCACCATTGGTGCCCCACCTTCCTGCACTACACACTTCCACGCCCACTTCCTGCGTCTTCCTGACCACTCCCACCTCCTGGTTGTAGCCCCGCCCTCGCTGCCCTGCTCGCCCCCTCCTTCCTGTCTCGCCCCCTCCCTCCTCTCACAGGCCTCGCCCCTCCATAGAGATACGCCTCGTAGCCATGACGACGGAGGCATGCACAGCCGCGGTAGGTCCTCCCTCTTTAAACTAACCAGCCTCGGAGGCTGATCACATGAGTCGGATCACCTGGGCTCAGGTGTCTGACGACAGCTTCTCTTTCTCCACCAGCACTCTGGGATTTTTTAGATTCAGAGTCTATAGCTCAGTTCTTTGTGTCATCAGGTAGAAAGTTTATCACCTGTTTCTCACTCAGCTGTGTCTGTTTTTTCTCTGTCTAACCTTTGTTTTCTTTGACGACCAGTTTCAGCAGCCAGTTAAAGGAGTAATTTTGGAAACATTTTGGGAAATACACTTAGATATTCTAAGTGTTTCATTCTAAGACAAAATCTAAAATAGAAGATTTTAGTGGCTTTGTCGTTTTAACTCCTCCGTGATATTCCAACAATCTTCACATAGAAACTTAAAGAGTATCTGGTGCCTTACAGAGTTACAGTGATTGGTTGTGGGTTCATTTCTGTGACATGGTGACTCACCAGCGCCTCCCTCTGGCGTGAACTGACAACACGGCAAGTTTGATTTCATTTGGAGTCGACTGCATCAGACCACATGTTGGGGTGTATTAGATTACTACTGTGTGTGTGTGTGTGTGTGTGTGTGTGTGTGTGTGTGTGTGTGGTAGCAACAGAAGACACTGATCAAAGAGAAGCGTGACCACACACTACTTTCATCTCCGTCTTCATGTGTGTGCGTGTGGTGGCTGTGGATGCACATGGCAGAGCTTACATTCAGTGTGTGTGTGTGTGTGTGTGTGTGTGTGTGTGTGTGTGTGTGTGTGTGTGTGTTAATTGCTACAGCAGTGTGGTTACACACACACAGACTTTGAAGCTCACCAAAATGTGTGATTCTGCAGAGGAGCATATACAGTGTGTGTGTAGGAGACTTGGAAGGCCTAAAATTATCCAAATTCAACACTGTAAAAGAAGCCAACCTATATTCAGTACATTGACATGAATCCATAGTACAGTTTGTTGGGACTCATACATATAAATTATCAGTATTTAAAGGGGGAAACTTTTGGCTTCAACAAAAGTTTTATTGTTGCCTTGAAATTTTGATTCGTCTTAACTTTTTACAGTGGCTGACTCACCTGGATACACTGATACATTCCCTGGATGTGAAATGAACAGATCAGTAACATCAATCATACAGAACAAGTTTTAGTTTGTCTATTTTAAAGGAACACTTCACCCCCCAAAGGACACAGTGCTGCAGTTATTCACTCTGTGTTACGTTACATTTGTGAAGAAAATTTTGTTTTTCTCACGTGCCTCCATGGTGGACAAACAGTGGTGGGCTGAGCATGTTTGGTGCCCTAGGCTCAGTAATACACATTTATGGAACAACCTTTAACATTACAATCTTTCACATGAAAAGCAGCTTTGAAAAATAAGCACCATAATTCCCTCTCTAATATCTATTCTATAGTGCTTTACAAGATGACATTGAACACATCATGAGAACGTTATAATTTACCTTCATCCAATACTAATTTTTATTTGACAGTGTAAAGCAGGGCTATTCAATTACAAATTCAGTTGGGCCAGATTTTAAAACCAAGAAATTTAGCTGGGCCAGACTTTTTCAGTGGCCGGTAAGCAGCAGTTAATGACAAATTTTAAACCAACACAAATTAATGTCATGAAAAATAAAACAATGTTTATTCACTGCTTCCCTTTTAAATTTGGTCACATCTGACACAAGCATATCAAAAAGTGTCTAAAAAACAAAAGAGCTGTAATTCAACAGAACCCGAGGTAGCAGCAGTACATTTTTTTTCCACTTTTAAATGTAAACTTTACGTTTTCACAACAACACGCTGCATTCTGGGTTGAGTGTTGCTAGGCTACGGCAGAGTGTTGCATTCATGGTCTGAACTACTGTAGGAATTTCTGTAGAAATATCTGTAGGCTCGCTGAGCACATTTTTCCCGGTTTTTCTCGGCTTTTCTCGGCTTTCCTCGGCTTTTCTGGTTGGGCCACTGGCTGGGCCACTCAAGGATTGCTTCTGGGCCGCATGTGGCCCGCGGGCCGCCATTTGAATAGCACTGGTGTAAAGCATGACCTGTTGGTTGTTGCAGGAAGCACCAAAGAGCTTTTGTCATTTTAAAATAGTAAAAGAAAAACATTTAGATTTTTAGCATTCGCTTATACTGCCTATGCAACTGGCCAGCACTGTGGACAAAGAATCCAAAAGCTGAGAAAATTATTGAGGAGTCCACATTTAACAACAGCCATGCTATATCAATACATCTGTCTATATACTCTAACACAACTCGTGCAGGATAATCAAAGTCTCAGTGTTGTTGTTTTATTTCTCGCCGTCGGTTTGGTCAAGGTTTCAGAAGAGCAGCAGTTTTATCACACGTATTGTCTTCTGTCTGTAAGACGTGAGCTGCAGATGTAACTATCGACTACCAGAGGCCATATTAGGGTTGTTTGATGTCTCTCCAAAAGTGTGTGTTTGTGTGTGTGCGCGCACATAGCGTCTGCAACATGAATGAGTCTGGGTTCTGTCTGTGCACATTAGTGTGTGTGTGTATGTGTGTGTATTTTTAGCTCCTATATTTTAAGTGTTAGATAATGGTCCCTAAAGGAGTATCCTACTTCCACTGGAACTGAGTCCAAGATTTTAGATGGATCACAGCCGTGTGTGTGTGTGTGTGTGTGTGTGTGTGTGTGTGTGTGTGTGTGTGTGTGTGTGTGTGTGTGTGTCCTCTCCCCGAGGCGAGCTGCGTTACAGTCAGTTGGTCCATAAAAGGCTCTGCTATGTTGCAGGAAGTCAGCAGCGACTGTGGGCTGTTAAAGTGTTCACACACTCACAGCAAGAACTTCTGAATGTTAACACAACTCTCACAAACCTTCGGAGACTCTTTGAGTTCACTTTTATAACAACAGCACATTAAATCTGGGCTTCATTTCCACGTGAGGTCTGACAGCAGCAGTAAACCCATAATATTATAATCATTTACAGCGCTGGGGTCTAATAGTCTGACATCGCCAGACCAGTTCCTTAATGTGAGGTAGTCTGGAACCTCTCTGCTCATTTTCGATTTCCACGGGGTGTTATTAAAGGGCGTGGATCAAGATGCCTCTGGACACAATCAATCAATCAATCATTGCGTATTTTATGTAGAGTGTAAAAGCTCTGTAAGTTATCAGTTATCATGTCAAACCATTTAAGATAAATGGTTGTGACAGGCCTGAAGTGGGCGAGGTCGGCCAGACGTAGGAGTCCACCGTCGACCTCTCTGAATGTGGTGTGGCTGTAAAGTTTCTCAGTTTGTTGAGAGTTGCCACAGTAACGAGACAAGCTCATTTCATGGATCGTGTTAGTTTCAGAGGATCTGGCTGTTGGCTGTTACAGTGATAAGAACAGAAACTGTGTTTGTACATGAGCGGCTGTGTGTTAGTGTGATAACATTATGACTAATGGTCTATAATGGGTTCAGGCCTCGGGGAGGGTGACATCACCAGGGACTGACACGCTAAACATCATTACTGCTCCTGACCTCATTAACAACCAATCAACACCCTGTGTGTGTGTGTGAGTGTGTGTGTGTGTGTGGTAACAGTAGTGTATCTGATGGGTGTCCGCCCTGTGAACAGGCTCCACATGTTGACAGGAGGTCACGAGTTGATTTTAAGATCATTAAACGTAGTTGTCGTTCCTGCTGCAGTGAAGATGAATGGAGACCTAATTTAATGCAACAAAGTTCTGTAAAGAACTTCTCAAAGTACAAAACACATGAACCACAGTCACATTAGTACAGTTATTATACAGTGCGGTTAATGTCCAACCACTGGGACACAGTTTCTGGAGAGATAAGATGGATGAGGTGACAGTATCTAAACTATCTGCGTGGATCAAAACCAGCATTTTGTGGTTTGGATGAATCAGTCCTTTAATGACTATAATAACCGCTGAGCGCTTGATGCTAATCTCCAGCCCTTATTCTCTAAAGTCAATTTGGTGTGTCAGGGCCTTCATGTGGCAGCTGATCTCATCCTCTGCTCGGAGGGTAAGGAGCTCCTGGACTTCATTGTTTCCTAAATTTTGTGGACATTTTCAGCCGCTGTTCTTCTCCTTCAAGTTAGCTGCTAACTGCTATTAGCTACTTTTAAATCTCAGTGGGTCGCACACACAACACGTTATTAAAATGTCACACCCGTCCTGCCATCTGTCCCTTTTATACAGCTGTCGATTAAGCAGAGATAAGATCAAGTTGAGACAACTCCGTCCTCCGATTTCATACCTTTTAAAAAGAACAGCGAGGTGGATTAACAGTGTGACTTTCCCACCTTGAACAGGCTTCGTTCTCTCCAGCCAACGCAGGAACTGAGAACAGAAGTGTGAAAGTGACGCAGGTTGTTTCCCTGCAGATAGAAAGTTTTTAAAACAAGAGATCAAATCACTGCTCAGCTCTGATCAGGTGGTTTTAGTGTAAAGTTTCCCCTCAGCAACAACTTTAAATTATTTATTTTTATTTTATGTGCGTACAGTTACTGCAGTGAGACGGAAGAAAGAAAAGCATTTTGCAATGAATCTTGTTTCCAAGGCTACTGCTCGAATTACGTTGAGGTAAGACTATTAATCAGAGGCACCCAGCGGCTCAGTGGTAGAGTGGGCGTCCCATGTACAAAGTCAGTGTCCTTGCTGCAGCGGGTGAGGGTTCAGTTCCAGCCTGTGGCCCTCTGCTGCATGTCATCTCTCTTCTCCTTTCATGTTGAAGTCTGTCCTGTAATAAAATAAAATAAAATATGAGCAGAAATAATTAGTCCAATAGTAATTTGGCAGAAAAAAGCAGAGCTGCTGCATGTATCAGCTTGCTCCTGTCATCCTTGTTTGTATAAAACTAGATGGAGTCCAAATAATAAACAATTATTCCTATACATCTTTTGTGTTTATTCTCTTAGATATATTTAACTCTTTATTATTCTCACAGTGTGACCTGAGCAGCAGCACTTTGCTCCGTCTGCAGATCTCAGGACAGAAACAAACACTGTGAGAACTTGTCTCTCTCTCACACACACACAGATGTTATCTGTTAACTGTAGCGCAGAGAGACAGGTGAAGGCTCTGTGTGTGTGTGTGTGTGTGTGTGTGTGTGTGTGTGTGTGTGTGTGTGTGTGTGTGTGTGTCAAGGTGTCGCTGTAGCATCTCCGGCACCAGGCAGTAACCATGGCAACAGAGAGACGGTTTACACTGGAAAAGGCTGTGTTAGATAACAGAGAAAGTCTGTATTATTATTATTAGATAACAAACAGTAACTTCAGAACACACCCTGTGTCACACATGAAGTCAGTTTGTGTCACAGATGGCCTGATCTAGAGCCAGTAGCCCTTTTTACACAGAGAGCATCCTGGTATGGCGGAATCAAAAGAGACGTGATGGGCATCACACGTAACATAACAGCGCCAGCTTCTAGCGTGGCGTATAACATACGTGTCAGCTGCGCTTTATAGACAATAACAACGGCATAACATGCCAGTAACATTCATTTATGGTCTCTGTGATATGGTGGCTGATCTCATCCTCTGCTCGGAGCTCCTGGACCTCATTGTTTCCACTATTTTCAGTTCTTGTTTGAGTTAGCCGCTAACTGCTATCAGCTTCTTTTTAAGTCTCCTGCGGTGGGTCACACTCCTAACACGTCATCAAAATGTCACACCCATCCCATCAGCTGGGCCAGCTGTCGCTGTTACACAGCCATTGTTTCAGTGCTGTTATCACCTCCGATGCCGGCTTAAAGGCAAGACAGCTCTGTCCACCTGTTCCACGATCACACCTTTTCTACAGAACGACGAGGCAGAGTAGTGATGTAAAATTCCCGCCTTTAACAACTAGTGTAAAAGAGGCTACTGTAACAAAGCATAACTGAATGTTTACGCGTTCAGGCCTCTCTCTGTTATTAACTTTTGTCTGTCAGCTGTGAGTGTTGTAACAATAATTATTTTGATCTGCGTCTCAAACTGTGCTGCGTTTGGTCCTTGAATTTTAGGGAAGCAGGCCTGGAAAGTCCTTGAATTTGTTGTGAAGAAGGTGTGGGAAGCGTGAGGCGTCAGAGGAGCTCAGTGTGGGCAGGAGTGGTTTGTTGTACTTCAGTGTCATGTAGGGTTGGACTGTGACGGTGTGGAAAGAACCTAAAGTCCACGTCACCATTAATTAACAGCTCAAGAGAGATGATTTGCCTCTGTGCTGTTTCACTTTAACAAACTGCAGGATGATGATGAATGTTAACTCCAGAGGGATAACGTGTCTGTTTTCCCACTGACTGATTGGTCTTGTAATAGAAGCAGGTTCCTACGCTGAGCGAGCTGCCGGGAATACTTTGTGAAAAAGACGACACAAAGAGCTACAGCACTCACGCAGGTTTTAAAAATATCCTCCGAAACCTTTTAATAACCATCAGAGGAGGAGACACAGAAACAAGACGCTGCAGGCTCAAACTGTTCAGATGGCAGAGAGACATTTAGAGAGGAGGAAGAAAAGGATGAAGAGGAGGAGGAGGAGGAGGGGCGTTCAGCAGCTTGTAAAATGACTTGACCTAGAAGATGAAACTAGAAAGATAAAACTATTTGCCCTCCATAATATCTTCCCCTCTCTGTGTGCGCCCCACAGAGGGAGCACGTCACTCAGGATTATCCGAGTCAAACAAACAAGTCATTACCTCAGCTCTCTGTTCACACTTCTCGAGACCATCGCACTGAACCTGACGCGATAAAAATACCTGCAGGTGCACATTATCACTTCTCTCCTTCTGCTGGGTCAGAATTACATTTCACACCAGCCCACTGCAATTTACTTCCCCCTGCACCACCAAGTATATCTACTGATATCATTTATTTTATTTGCCACCTGCTGGATACAGTGCAGGTTATCAAGCAGCTGATTAATTATGGCTGGAAGGAAATTTCAGATTTATGAGTAAATATCTGATGAAACATTTTTCTTTAGGGAAGAATTTCTGGATGTTTGGATGTGAGGGTTGTTAGCTGAGGATGCTCACAGTGTTGAAAGACCTTCTGTGTTGTGCTCCTCACTACAGAAGATAGAGCCCATGTGGAGAGGCTGTAGCTCCCCCATGTGGTCACTCAGTGGAACTACACATACAGATCAGAGCTGTGTTCAGGCTCATTTAGCTATAAAAGGCAGATTTATGAGTGTATAAAATAGGACACTGAGGAGGTGAATGATTCACTCTTCAGCTGTGTGTGTACGTGTCTGAGTACATAGCACGTCATGACCAAAGAATGGAACTAATAACAAAGGATATATCAAACCTTTTTTTCACCGTCAGTGAGAATGAACAGACATTCCTTTGTCAAATCTCCCATGTTTCATCTTTATAATCGTAATCCAGGTACTTTTTCACTTCTGTCCGTCAATACACCAGATGTTGTAGTGGTTAATAAAAAGTCCAAAGAGGTGTCAGTTGTAGAGCTAACCTGCACCTTTGACTCTAACTTGAAGGAGGCCTTTGTGACCAAGGTTACTAAATAAAAAACACCTCTAAATACCATCTGAGGTTCTAAGTGCAGATGTTATGAGTTCATTTTGGCAGTAATAATGATAATAAACTTTATTTGTACAGCACCTGTCAGACAAGAAATGTAAGGTACACAGTGTCCGAATTTGCAGCATCATCGAGGTTTAATCGCTTTTAGTCTGGCCCCTCCCCAAGGACCACTTTGCTCCTCCACCACGTCTGGGCTCAGCCTTAGAGATAGGCTGAGGAGCTCAGACATCTGGAGGGAGCTTGGAGTGGAGCCGCTGCTTCTTTGTGCCGAAAGGTGTAAACTGAGGTAGTTCAGGCATCTAATCAAGGCTGCCCCCTGGGAGCCTCCTGCTAGAGGTGTTCTGGGCAAGTCCTACTAGGAGCAGGCCCCGGGGCAGAGCCAGAACACACTGGAGGGATCACATAGCTCATCTGGCCTGGGAACACCTTGGAGTCCCCAAGGAGGAGCTGGAAAGTGTTGCTGGTGAGAGGGACGTCTGGGGTGCTTTGCTTGGCCTGCTGCCCCCATGACCAGCCCTGGATAAGTGGATAAAAATGGATAGATGGATGGATGGATGGATGGAGGTTTATAAAATGATTTATATGAACAAAAAACTGGAGCGATGAGCTCCCTCCACATGAGCGCTCCTGTAACAAAGCCGGAGCTAAAAGTGCACTGAGCTGCATGAGAGCGTGTGAATGTTGAGCTTACATAAGCTCTCTGCATCTTTTATGGCAGAAAGGCTTTTTCTGTGTCACTGAGTGTCTGAGCGCAGATGTGGACCAACAGTAAGTCGCTTACACTCTGTTGTTCTGTATCCAGCTGCTGCTCACTGCCGCTGTACAATAATACAGTTCAACACAAACTGCATCATCCTGGACAAGCTGGACTTAGCGAATGTTAAATTGATATTTTAGTATCTGAACACATTAAATAAATCACTTTGGGGCTTTAGGAGAGATATTTGGATGGTTTAAATGTGATGTTTCTCCAATATACTGATCAGTGAGTCAGCCTGATGATACTGAAGGTTATTAACTGACATCATCTCATTTATAAAAACATCAGGCTGTGAATATGAAGTCAGATACTCTGAAGAGGTGTGTGTGTGTTTGTGTCTCTGTAGCTGTAAGTTAAGTGGCTCTTTTCTGATGTGAACGTCTGAGATTATGATTGACTGGTGAAACTCTTTTTCCCTCCTCAGAAGTCAGAGAATCGTCACTGCCTGAGCCGTCTTGTTTGTTTTAGAGATCTTTTTGTGGTTCTTCTAATGTGACCCTGACTGTGTAGCTGTGTAAATGTACATATGTTACAGCCTCAGTCTAACATGGCGTCTCGTCTTCCTCCTCTTCCTCTTGTTTGCTGCAGTGTTCCTGCGCAGCCACAAGAGTCTGGAGTCTGTCGATCCTCAGTTCACCATGAGGAGAAAGATGGAGCAGCTGCGAGAGGAGCTGGAGCTGATGGAGCAACTGCGAGACGTGAGACACACTTTCCTCACTGTTTACTCATCATCAGTGTGTTTGGGGTTAAATTAATATGAAACACTTTTGGTAGTTGTGTCCACAGCTCAGTCAGTCATGACTATAAACTCACTGGAACAACTGGACACAGCAGCCCTTAAGATTCTTCTCTGGTTTATCTTTAACCCCTTGTACTCACACACCTGTTTGTGTTGATGTGTCCTCCTCAGAGCATCGAGAGCAGACTGAAGGTTGTTCTCCCTGAAGACCTCGGATCGTCTCTGATGGACGGCGTCGTGCTCTGCCATCTGGCCAATCACATTCGCCCGCGCTCTGTCGGCAGCATCCACGTCCCCTCGCCTGCAGTGGTACGTCTCACGCCTGACGTCTGGCATGATACACTGAAACCAAAGTGTTTAAAATATAACAGTCCAGAGCTTCTGATTATATTTCTGATCTCAGCTTTTCTGCGATAGCCTCCTCAAAAAAGTCACTCCTAAAATATTCTTTTAAAAAAAGAAAATCATGACTGTATTAAATGTGTCTCTGTGTGACTTCCAGCCCAAACTCAGCATGGCAAAGTGTCGGAGAAATGTGGAGAACTTCCTGGATGCCTGCAGGAAGATCGGTGTCCCAGAGGTAAGACACTTCTACAGTAACTACAGCCCCCACCCTGTTAGTGCTCCGACCGCAGGACGCTCGTCTCTCTGAACTGGGGGTCGATTTCAAGTTTCTGCTCATCTCCTCTGAAAACCGCACATAAATATTCAGGAGTGACATCAAACATGAAGACTTTAGACTTTGTCTGCACCAATTTCAGCTTTTCCATCCTAAAGAGTTATTAATATTGAATTGATTATTGTGCTTTGAGTTGTTGAATTAATAATTGTGAAGCAAAAGCAATTTGATTTGATTTTTTAAGGGGCGTTTCTGGACACAAGGGGGCGCACTGCTTCCCAACAGTCTCAGACTTTGAAAACCACTGTTGTAAAGGATCGATGCATTAAAACGGCAGAGTTTATAAATGATGAATCGATGCAGCTGGTCTGAACCCAGTTTGTTGTTTACTGCTAGTTTATTGATTAATGGAATGTGATGGTACTCCAGCATAACCAGTATAACTGATAAACAAACTGGGCAGCCCCACTGCTGCTCAAGGACACTCTGAAACCTCTGAGCTGAAAACACCCCCAGTTCATCAGAGAAACTTCCCCCAGATTCCAACAGTTAACTTGGTCATCAACATGTTTTGGCTTCAGTTGATTGATTGATTATTGATCAGATGAACACAAAATATAAAGTATATATAAACTGTGAAGGTGTCCTGCAAAAAAACGTTATCTGGGTCTGAGAAAAAAACCTATTAAACGTAAATAACAAGGCAACATTTCTGATTTCTGAGTGAGCGAGGTGAAAAGTGAAACTGAGGATTTTTGCAGGACACTGATGACGACACTAAGTTGTGAAGCAGCTCTGGGAGGAAAGCTGATGATTCATTCTCAAGCTTTTTGTCATCTTTTTTTGTCAACAGATATCAACACGTTATATTACATTCATAACTAATTTACAGGACTTTTTAAATGAAGCCTGGAGACTTAATTTTTACCATTAGAATCTAAAGTCTGCTGCGACATAAACTCTGTTTCTGTCTCTACATTAAAACTTGAGAATCTCTCAGCGTCCTCCCAGGACTGGTTTAATGTTCCGACCTGCCTCCTTTTTTGTTCTCATCGCTTTTAAACGAGGTCGTTAATGTCGACATTTAACGCTGAATCATCATCGCTGTCATCGCTGCCTGTGGCTTCAGCTTCCTCCATCACGACAGGAGTCCATCCAAGTCTGAAACAGACCTCTGTGTTGTGCGTGTGTGTGTGTGTGTGTGTGTGTGTGTGTGTGTGTGTGTGTGTGTGAGAAACTGCAGATATATAAGTTTAGGTCTGACTCCTTTGGAAAACCAATCTGTGCCTGTGCGTGACACATGAGGTGTGTTAGCATGCAGACTGTGGTGATTCAGTGCAGGTGGAGCAGCCAGGTGCTGTTTGTGTGACTGGTGGATTCTGGGAAATGTAGCAACAGAGGAGAGAAGATAAAAAGTAGCTTCTCTAAAGCTCATCATAACAGGTGAAGCTGAAATGGATGCAGCTCTTGATGCTAGTGGCAAATATTCAAACTAGAACTTGAAGTAAACTGAAGTGGAGGAGATGTGAACAACAGTTTTCCATGTTAGATCTTGTTTGTGTAATCCAAACTAAAACCAGAGTGCAAAACGGGCGATAAAGCAGCTTAACTTCAAACTGCAAAACCAATTTAGCATTGTTAACTTCGGTTGCACCACAAGTTGTGTTGACCCTGCTAATAGCGCTAACAGAGCTAACACTGCTAAAGGGGCTTCACTGCTCCAAATTAAGCTGCTTACTTACGGAGGTGGTGCACATTGTTTCCTCAGCAACTCATCGGTGAACGGTAGCCAGCGGTGCCACTCATTTGCAAATCACCACTGGTAACATCATCCTGCCACTGTGGGTCAACACGGTGTTACCAGCAGTGATACGATACAGAGTGGTGACAACTAACGTTAGATAACTAGCGTGGCATATATACCCTATAAGCTTTGTTGTAGTGCAGCATAGTGATAACACTTTGAAAATGAAGGACAGCAAAAGCCCTTTTTACGCTCTGCTCCATAGTCCTGTCTTTACAACCTTTTAATTTTGACACAGAGACAAACAACTGCTCCATTTTGTGATTTTAGCCACTGCACTGGCATCTAGGAAGCAAAAGAGCCACGACGGATGTGACATGTAACACTTGTCCTCTAGTGCGCTTTATAAACAATAACAATGGCATTGACTTGGCAGAAAGAATTATTTACCGTTCGGTTATATGGGTGATGATCTCGTCCTCTGCTCAGAGGGTAAGAGCTCCTAAACCTCGTTGTCTTCCCAGTTTGTGGACATTTTCAGTTGCTGTTCTCGTTTTTGAGTTAGCTGCTAACTGCTATCAGCTTAAAGGCGAGACAGCGTGAAATCCCTGCAGTGAAGAAGTGGTGTCGAAGGGGCCAAAGTTAACTTATAAACCAACATGTATAACTGGTAAAAAATAATCTCTGAGGTTAACCAATTAATAATAATAATAATTATAATTAATTGTTTTTCTCTTTCAAACCACGCTCCCCCAGTGAAATACCTCACTCGGTTATCAGAGAACTGGGGTTACCCTGGGAACCTAAAAACTTCCTCAGCCAATGGGACACCAATTACAGAGAGAAAGGCAGTTAAGTCAGGCTGATCGCTGGTCATTGATTTATTTTTTCATGTCATCTGTGAACCAGGACAGGGAATGTTGGATATCTGACGTCACATCATTGAGACTTAAAATTTGAGCATAATACTTCAGTCAGGATCATTTGG
Organism: Epinephelus cyanopodus; assembly: GCA_026686955.1. NCBI lineage: Eukaryota > Metazoa > Chordata > Actinopteri > Perciformes > Serranidae > Epinephelus > Epinephelus cyanopodus. The sequence continues at coordinate 36,524,301 of CM048927.1, read as the reverse complement.
TACTTCTGCTGCTTTATATGTGAAAATGTCACTTTATTTGTTTTTATTTTATATTTTTATGTTTCATCTTTAACATCACGTTAATGTGTAGCTTTTTTTTTTTTTTTTTTTTACTGTTTTCCGTACATCTACAATAACAGTCAAACAAAGAGGTTCAAACACATTGATTCTTCGTTTTCTGAGCTGTTGATCTGAACTGACTGGTTGACCTTTGACCTCCATCTCTGCTGCTGCTGCTTGCTAACTCTCCGGCTCCCTGCAGCCTGAATGCTTTTACTGACAACGCTTCTGCAAGCTAACGTGCTGAAAGCTTCTCCGAGCTAGCGTGCTAACAGTAGCTTCTGTGCTAACGTGCTGTCCCGCTGCACTGGCTCTCCCATCAGCCTCTTCACTCCTCCATCACGGCCTGCTTACTGGGAGAGAACTTTGCTCCGTCCTCTCAGTAAGCATCCCCGCTCGTTGCCATGGTAACCCCCCTGCCTGCTCCCGCTCATCCCACCAGCTCACGCTCTGTGACCTTTGACCTCTGTGTCCATTGGTTAACCTCCTGCCTTTTCTTTCTCTTTTTTACTTTCCGGCTGGATCGCACCACGTCTTCCTCCTCCTCCTCCTCCTCCTCCTCTTCTTCTTCCCCTTCATTGACTGTTTTTTCACTTCTCACATATTTGTTTTCATTTCAAACTGCCTCTCAACTTTGGTTTTGGTCGATGGTTTCCTTCTTTCCCGTCCTCTTCTTCACACCCTCCTCCTCTTTTTTTACCTCTCATACCTTCGTTTTGTTTCGTCTTTTCTCTATTTCTTTCCTCCTTGCTTCCTCAATTGCATCAATTTCTGTTGCTTTCTTCTTCACCTCTAATCTCCCTGATGTTTTGTTCTTGTTTTTTTTCCTGGAGAATATTTCACTTTTCTTCTATTTTTTCCATCTCTTCCTTTATTTGATATTAACTTCACCTCCTCTCTCTTGCTTGAACTTTTCTTTTAACTTTTTTAACTCCTGCAACTTCCTCACCTCCAACATTCTTCTCTCCTTCTTCTACTCACCCACTTGTTGCCTCCTCACATCTTTGTTACATCTCCATCTCCTCTACTCCCCCCCTTATCCCTCCCTCATCTCCTTCATCCCTTGTTTCCCCCTGTTTCTCGTTCCTTGGCTTTTTCCCCTTCCTCCTCCTTTGTTTCCTTTCTTTCCTCCCTTTTACTCATACCGTTCTTTCCTACTCATTGTTATTTCATCTTCCTCTTCTTTCCTCCTTATCCTTTCCTCATTTCCTTTCTTCCCTTCCTCTTATACTCACCCCCTCATTTCCTCCTCACATCTTTGTGCCATCTTCACTTCCACTTTTTTCACCTTATCCTTCCCTCATCTCCTTCATCCCTTGTTTCCTCTTATTTCTTGTTCCCTTGGCTCTTTCCCATTGCCCTACCTCACTTCCTTTCTTCACTCCTTCTTTTTCTCATCCCCTTGTTTCCTCCTCACCCCTCCTTCTTCCCCCGTATCCTTCCCTCATCTCCTTCATCCCTTATTCTCTTGTTTCCCCCTCTTTCTCATTCCCTGGCTCTGTTCCTTTCCTCCTCCTTTGTTTCCTTTCTTCCGTCCTTCCTTGTTTTATTCCCACCTCCTCTCCTTCTCTGTCCCTCCTTCCCTCCCTGCATTTTTTTCCTCCCGTCTTCCTAATGGGGGCGCCAGTCTTCCCTCTGTTCGCCCTATGACATCATCCAGTGCCGCCTGCAGCCGGTTCGCGCCACAGTTCAGGCGCTGGTTGCCTTGGATACAACCTCTGCGGACAGGAAACAGGAAGCGGCGACTCCAAACCCCGCCTCCTCAGGGGTGTCAGAGACTCCCTCGTTGGTTTCTGTTACCACTCAAACCCCGCCCCCCGCCTGGCAAATCTGGGACATTATTGGCTCGAGCCTGCTTCACATCCTCTGCCTAGTTCTGCTGTTCGTGGCCTATAGTTGGAGTGAGCTAACGTAACCGTGACAACCGCCTCCCCACAGTCACCTGCCAGCCCCGCCCTCTTTCTGCCCTGGCTACGACTCCTTTTGTTTTTGGCTGCATTTATGTCACATGGGAAAAATCAGCGTCTAAAAAAAAATATATCTTATCTGAAAATGTTCATTTCTGTGAGCTCATCAGCGTCGACTGTACGTCAGGAAACATTAAAGAGCAACTACACCCAAAAAACGTTGAGCATAAAAATATTTGTCACTCTTCTCAGACAGAGTACAACGAAACTGCTGTTTATCTTCGTTTATATCAGACAGACAGAAGGTCACACTGACCTTTGGCCACCAAATTCTAATTAGTTCATCTTCGAGTTAAAGTGGACATTTTTGCCAAATTTCAAGAAATTCCCTCAAGGTATTTTTGAGATGCCGTGTTAGCGAGAATTGGACGGACGAAAACATAATGCCTCTGGCCACAGATACCACCACCGCTCTCGAGCAGGCAGCAGCTCCAGAGACAGACCTTCAGTCGTGGGCTGTGGTGGCTCAAATTCAGCCTGTGCAAACCCCCCTGCTCTGGATGTCACAGCGGGCTGGTTGCCAGCAGCAGTGCCGGGTCAAAGCTGTGTAAAGGCAGCAACAGAAAGTTTGCTGATCCTGCAGGGAGTCTGGTCCCCGGAAACTGGGGTTTGCTCTGACTGGATTTAGGTTGCTCAGTCAGTCCCTGGAGCTGCTGCCCACTCTCCTCCTGGCGAGGTGGTCTGTAGCGGCGGGGAGTGAGGTGGAGAACACGCTGTGATTCGATGCTCTAGGTGACGGTAGCTACATAAACGTGAACTTGAAGCTGCAGCTGTGAGGCTTTGGCTCTTTTTAACAGAAGACGAAACTATTAGCGACGTTTTCTCTCCGTCTGTTTAACACTTCGCTGATACTGACACGTTTTCTTTTCCTGTTTCTTGTCAGACTCTTTCTGATCAGTCCGTCTTCCTTTTTCGGGTTCCTTTGCTGTGTAGGCAGTTGTTGCCAATGCTGGAAGAGCAAATTTCTCTGCAGGATTCTCCACCACTGAATCAGACTTTCACCATCTGATGGGACGTTCATGCACATCTGTATTTGCTGAGCAGCCAAGAGGACGCCTAGAAGAAGAACGCCCTCTTTCTGAAATGACCTGTGATTAAAAAAGTCTTCCGCTATAAGCAAGAATTTCTAAAGCCTGAAAACGGATCCAAGAGGAGGTTCAGAGATTCACAGGCCACTTGAATCATAATATGCTCAAAGGTTATTATGGGATTTATTTCTCAATGACACCAAAAATACTTCTTCCATGACATTTTGATTATGCTGCGTTGGCTCAATAAGGTTATAATATTTGAACTCTTCTGCTGATCCCTTGTGACATGAATGCAGCCTCAGCATGACCCTCTCTACTCACCTTCTACTCTTTGATTTTCTCTTCTTGTCCCCTGCTTTTGGGAGAAATCAGTTCACAAGCGTTTCTGTGTCTGCAATAAAGTGACAGTGAAAGTCGAAACAGGAGCAGGACGTGTGGAGCAGCAGGTTACTTAAAGTCACTGACGTCTCATCAGCGTGCTGTTCAGCAGGATAATCTGATCTGTGCAGGACTCAGAGGTGAAGGTGGAGCCATGGAAACTCTTTGGTCCATCACGGATTTTAGCACCATGGAAGAACGAATATGAAAAAATGGCACATCTTCTCCGTGACAGAACAAATTCAGTGGTCGTGTTTTTTATGTTTTTATCGATTAAAGGTCCAGTGTGTCAGATTTAGGAGGATATATTGGCATAAAGGGACTATATTTTCTTTAGTGTATAATCACCTGAAAATAAGAATCTTCTACACACACTCTGCAACCTCACCACTGCATACAAATAAATCCTACACACTATACCTGTGTGTAGTGTGCAGATTTACGACAACAGCCTGAACCCAGAAACCAAGAAATGAGTTAGCATTTTACCTTTTTTAGCACAGTTCCCTCCTCTGAAAGTCAACAGGTTTTTTGAATGTGTTTTTAGTTAGATGTCTGAAATAAGACACAAATTAAATACCCCACTATGAATTTTGAAGCTTTTATGTGTGTTGAAAAAAGCAGCTGCCGTCAAGTAGCTAAATGAGATTGTTGAACGTCATCACTCTATCATCACTCTAAAATGTCCCTGGAGCACTCTAGGGAGGTCGAGTGGACGACACGCTGTAGGCAAGGTGTTTTGTTTTTATTACTTTAACAACTTGGTGTTGACACATAGTTATGTCCATCCATTTTCATCCGCTTATCCGGGGCCGCGTCGCAGGAGCATCAGGCCAAGCAAAGCACCCCAGACGTCCCTCTCCCCAGCAACACTTTCCAGCTCCTCCTGGAGGACCCCAAGGTGTTCCCAGGCCAGATGAGATATATAATCCCTCCAGTGTGTTCTGGGTCTGCCCCGGGGCCTCCTACCAGTGGGACGTGCCCGGAACACCTCCAACAGGAGGCGCCCAGGAGGATCCTGATCAGATGCCCGAGCCACCTCAACTGACCCCTTTCAACACGAAGGAGCAGCGGCTCTACTCCGAGCTCCCTCTGGATGTCTGAGCTCCTCACTCTATCTCTAAGGCTGAGCCCAGTCACCCCACGAAGGAAACTCATTTCCAACCCTGTATCTGCGATCTCATTCTTTCGGTCACTACCCAGAGCTCACGACCATAGGTGAGGGTTGGGATGTAGATGGACCAGTAAATTGAAAGCTTTGCCTTCTGGCTCAGCTCCCTCTTCACCACAACGGACCATGAAGATATGCAAATCCAGGGCATTTAAACCAACCCACACTGATTTCATAGAGTGGACGTAACAAAGCCTCGTGAACAATGAATGCTGGAATAATTCTAACCAGAAGTTTCAGCTGGTTGCAGTCTGTAATCATCATCACTAGACGCCACTGAATCCTCCTAAATCTGACACACTGGGCATTTCAAGCTTTTCGTTTCAGAGAGACAATGTCAGATGAGTTAAAGTTGTATCGTCATGGTGTTTCAGAATAACTGAAGTGAATAATAAGCACATGATTCCTGAGTGAAGATGTTCAGTGGTTCCTTGTCACCGAGCTGCACAAACACTATTTGACCTTTTTTAATGTGTGGTAATTATAAAGTGATGAGGAGCAAACGGAAGCCATATGATAATAATTATTGATGATTTGAATCAGTTAGATGTAATTTCAAGTCTTGATTTGAATATGAATCGTTATTTAAAATTGTTTTTTTGATGTTTGGAAACTTAATTTGTTTATTTTGTCCTGCTTTTTTTAATGTACAACTCTCCTGTACCCTGATATGCAATGTGACTGTTCCTGAAGGGCTATAGACACTAGACGAGTTCATGATGTTAGATATTAAAGTTAATCTTCTTATGCTGTTTATGTTCGAGGGTTTGATACGTAGAGGAGTAGATTATCGCTCAGTTTGTGATGATGAGAGGAAGTTAAAAACTGAGGACTGGTGCCCACTGCAACTTTAAAAAACATAGTTTTTCCTGGTGTTGTGAGCAGCTGATTGGCGGCTGGATTAATTCACAGAAACGCTCCACTGGTACTTGAAACAGAAAATGAAAATGCCTTGTATTTATGATAAATAGAGCACCGGATATATGACATAGATCAGTGTAAGATGAGTGAGTCGTGATGATAGTGTTTATTTCTGTTAACATGAATGTGATTATTTAACTTAATCATGTTCTGTGAATTAACTCCTGCAGTAAATTTAGTTTCTGTTGTTTCCACATTCTCTGCACAGATTTTTTATTTAACTTTGTGGTGATGTGAATGGATCTCATGTATGAGGAGGATTATTTTTATGACTTGTGTATGATATTTGACTGTGAGACTGAGGTAATAAATGCAGTTTAGGGACGCCGTCTGTTCTGCAGTCATTGTTGATCTCAGAGGTGCGGAGGCAGAGAACTGAAGGAGCTGCAGGTCTCAAAGAAACGGTTCAACATTTAACAAGTGTGGTTCGTTTGGGCAGGTGCGAACACAGCAATCACACTCAGGTGTGCACCAAAACAACCTGACCGAGACCTTCTAGGCAATTATACAACTTTGGAACAACATGAGTCCCTGATTCAGATCAAAGAGACAACTCTAGGGCTGAGAGCAGACTATCACTTAGAGGAAATCTCTTTTCATATCTGTCTCCCGTATCTATTAGACACAAAAAAGACACTCATTAACCTCAGGGTGGCGCTGTAACAGTCATGTTTATATTCTTGCAGTTACCTCGAGAACATCTTGGCTTAGAGTCAAAATTCTTTCACCATTTCAGTCTCTCAATTCATCTTCATCTCTGCTCCAAAGGTCCTCTGCTCTAAATAGTCCCTCAGTTCTTGCGATATTTTCTTCAGTCATCCCAAAACTTTGGCAGCATCGTCTACAGACATCGATAATTTAAACTTATCAAGGATATTCTGATTTGAAGTTTTATGTTTTTAAACATTTGTCTTTCAGTTCAATTTGACAGAAATACTCATGAATCAAAAACTGCTCATGCAGTCGTAACAAAACCAAACTAACCACCGTTTCAAATATTCAGAATCAAAACATTTTTAAAACTCTTAACTGAAAAAAATTGGAATCAGTGTGTGGGGCTGTGGCTATTTCCTGGAAGCAGTAAGAACCAGTGTAGACCTGGTGTGTGCTAAACCCATTAGAAAAAGTTTGTTGGTCCATGTTTATACCAGCGTTAGTGAAGAGGAGGCAGTGGAAGGTATTTACTAATTGTACATACAGTATGTTGCAGAAACACGCTTGTGTCTAAATCTCCATCTGCTCCTGCACTCCTTCTCTTTCTCCTCTGACTCTGACTCTCTCAGGACAAACTGTGTCTCCCTCACCACATCCTGGAGGAGAAGGGTCTGGTGAAGCTGGGCATCACGGTGCAGGCTCTGGTGGACGAGGCGTCCCCCAAACAAACCCTCCTGACGTGAGCTTCCTCTGACTGACACCAACATCAAACACACACCTGGATCTGAACGCTGACACGACGATGCGACTCACCTCTGTGCTCATTCTGCATCCCTCTCTGTAACAGAGTGCTTTATTAGATTTAAGGATGCACAGTGGTGTTAAGGGAACTAAAGCAGTCAGGAGTGGATTTATTTACTGGTCTATGAGAGGGAACTGGGGTCAGACAGACCGGGGAAGAGCCGACGTGTTCTGGTGTTTGACTGCTTCCAGGTGATCTCTCATCATTATGATGTTTGTAAATCAGTTTCAGGGGACGGGAGTGAAAATGATCCCTGATTTCCTCCATTTCTTCAGGTAAAAACAACACACACAAATTGAAGGGCATAAACACAACCACATGATTTCATTTTTTAATTTTTTAAAGACATTCTGACACTGGTTGGTACCAAACTGATGACAGAGTATTAGAGCCGCTGTGGGAGAGCTACAAAAGGCTAAACTAAGAAGAATAAAGTCACAATATTTCGAGGGGAAAAAATGTCAAAATATTATGAGAATAAAGTGGTATTAGGGAGGACAAAGGAGAAATAATAATACAAGATAAAATCACAATTTTACAGGAGTATTTGTAATATTTTTAGAATGAATTAGTACTAAAAGATTTGGCTTTATACTTTAAAAAATCTGACTTTCCCTCTCAAAAAAATACTTTATTTATCATCAAATTATAACTTTTTTTATGTTACAAATTATTCTTAAAAAATGTGAATATTATTCTAAAATGTATTTGGGAATATTAGAAGATGAAGTCATAATTTGACTACAATGTGTTATATTTTGAGATTTAGTTGTAGTTTTGTCAGAAAAAGTTGTAATATTTTGAGAAAGTATGACCAGATGTGGCTTTAAAATAAGACTTATTGTGGGAAGTATGATTTTTGTCAACATTTTTTAATATAATATGCCTTTTTTTTTTCTTGAAATTATGATTTTCTTTTCACAGTATTAGATTTTTTTCTCTTAACAAATAAGAACAATAAAAATCCATTTGGATGTAAAAAAAAAAAAAATGCTAATATTACAATTAACATAAAGTCAGAAATGACAAGCAGATTTGTAATATTTTGAGATTTACTTGTGGGTTTATAAACAAAGTCTTAATATTTTTCTTATACAGTAGAAGAGCCACTTGCTTTTATGCTTTTAAAATGAGCCTTTCTTCTTCAAAAGTATGATTTATATCATAAAATTTTAAAGTTGTACTGTGAGGTTTTTTGTGACATAATGACTTTATTCTGTTTTTCTATTTGAAAAAAAAAAGAAAAAGGCTTTATTTAAAAGTTTACTCTAAAATGCATTTGAGTGTTTAAAAAAGTAATAATGTTACAAGATGAAGATATAACTGACAAAAAATATCTGTAATATATTGTGATTTAGTTGCGGTTGTATTAGACAAAATCTGAGAATCATGACAATAAAATAAGAGTATTAAAAGACCTGACTTAATTCATGTAAAAATAAGACATTCCTTTTGAAAAGTGTGATTTTTGTCATAAAACTCACGACTTTTTTTTTTAGTGAAATTCTGACTTTATTTTCACAATATTGCATTTTTTAAGAAAAAATACTTAATTAATAATTTTGAAAGACAAAATCACAATTTGACAAGAATATTTGTCAGTTTAGGTTTTATTAGACCAAATCATATTTTTTTAAGAATAAAGTTGTTTTTACGAGACGTAGACATTCCTCTTTAAAAAATATGTTTGATTTTTGTGATTTTTTTATTTATTTTAATGCTGACTTTATTCTTATAATATTACATATTTTGCTTTAAAAATAACAACTTTATTCTAAAATGTAACTGGGCAGAAAAAATACTAATATTACAATTAAGATAACTTAATTTAACAGGAATATTTACATTATTTTGAGATTTAATTGTAACTTCATTAGATACTGTAATATTTTAAGAATTAAGTAGTAATATTACAGGATGTTGCTGAATTAAAATTGGTCCAAACTGTGATTTTCCTAATGAGAAAGATACTTGTGATAAAAGTTTGACTTTATTCTCATAATATTCAATATTTTTTCTGATATGATTGAGACTTTATTCAAAAATTCTGGGATCTTTTTGTCAGTAACTGTGGCTCTGATACTCTGCTGAACAAGAACAGGTGCAGGGACATTTTAAACATCTGGATATGTAAATGTTAATTAGATGATGAGTGGGTGGAGCTGACGGTCTGAACCATTCAGCCTGCCGTCGTAGCACAAACTTCACCTGGTGACGTCATGCAGTCATGATTCTACAGACTATAGATCTTTTTTCTTCCACTGAGGTTTCAGGTGACGTGTTCCTGGACTGTGTGAGTAAAACCAAAACGTTTGAGTCTTAACATAGAGGGAGACAACTTTTAACCACGCCCTGTATTTAAACATAAAGATATTTATAATATAAAGAGAAGCTGTTTGAGTTGTTGTATACTTTCAAAAAGAAATATGCCAAAAATATTTTCTCTAATATATTTTAGGTATAATTGTTTTCTAAACGTTGTACTGACGTTGTGTGGAGCTCTGTGCACGTCCCTGAAGCAGGTGTGAGCGTGTTAACCTGCCGCTGTGGGACACTAATCTGTGTTTATTAAGACGAGTCCAGGTCAAATTGCTCTTTTCTCACCTGAAGAAACACAAGATGGCATTTTTAGGATTTTTCCAGACTTCAGCAGTTTGTTTGTTGATGTGCCAAACACGTGCGTCTGCAAGCCGATAAACCCCAAATTATTTTGATTTATATGTAAATACTGATCAGCTTCCACATTGCAAAACACTTGATGAATACCAGAGCTGTGTTTTAGATTTGTATATTTCAGGATGAGGCGGCTGCAGAGTCAGCGAGGGTGAGATCTCATGCAGCAACACCTCCAGCTCAGACGGGCCAGATTGGACTTTTTAAAAACTCTTTTTCAAACTCATAACCACTGAGTTTTATTCCCTGCACAGTAAATTCAAAGCGAAAATTGTAGCAAAGAGTTCCTCACACATGCTCAGTGTGTTTCCTGTGAGTGTGTCCGGAGCTGTGAGGTTTCAGGTCGGAGCTGCTGCTGTGTGAGATCAGAAATTTTGTGACTCAGGGTCACGTCGGGTTTACTACACTGTTGATGCTTCATTCCACAGCCTGCTACGTCAACAGTTTATCTGTGTGTGTGTGTGTGAGTGTGTGTGACTGTGAGTGTGATTGTGTGGCCTTGTGAATCGTGGTAGTACAGACCATGCTGGACACTTTTAAAGAGGTAGTTAGTAACAGCTGACTGTTAGCGACCTCTGCTGGCAGCTTTCTGCAGAACAGAAACACCATCATCTCTCATTGAACTGCTGCTGCTCAGGATGGTTTATACAGAAACCTAAAAATAATAATGTCATGAGGTGAAGGAAAAACATTTAGAAGAATTCATCAGTGCCGAGAGAATTCAAATGCACTTACTCACGTCACGGCATGTAAAACAGTTACATTTAGTGATGTGGGTCTGGCGTGGTGAAACTATTATCTATTGAAAATGGACGACTAAAAGTACAATCTTCGCCTCATGCATTGTGAAGGCATTTAAAGCCCAGACACACCAAACCAACTTCAAAGCCCTAGCATTGACTGAATTCCCCTGCTGCACCACCTCATGTCGTCCTGTCTCGGCCCAAAAGTTGCACATGACCACACCGCAGAGTGTAGCTGACGGCTAGCAAACATACATGTTCTGTGCCTGCAGGAGAGAAAATAACTCACAGGAAGACTGTCTTGATGCTAGTTAGCCAGTTAGCACATTTACAACACAACCCAGTGTTGAGAGAACAGAGCATATTTACCATCAGGAAATGTTCTGCCAAAGAGACAAATAATCCAACCGCATGGAACAAGTTTACTTTGGTCTCACTCCTTCTTGACTTTAGCTTTTTGTTTACTTTCCTCACTTCTGCTTCTCTTCTTGTGGACTGAGCTGAACTGCCAATCGGTTTGATGTCATTCTCTGACAGGCTCCACCATCATAGACACTGATTTGGCACACTTAATCTGCCAAAAAAAAAAAAAGCTGATGGGGGCAACTGTTTGGGACACAACAGACAAATATTGACTGTTGGCTTGGTGTGTTGGGAAGTAACAAATAAATTACATGAAAATGCAAAATATTTGCCTGCAAATATTTGGCATCAAAACTATTCACACCTGCAGCGGAGTAAATTTCTGACAGTTTAAACACTTGCTAAGTTCAGTGTTTTTAGGCCAATAGATTAACCAGCAGTGATGCAACTTTGGGACAGTTCGCCGGGGTCACACTGGACGTAGAAGCACCACTAAGCAGGCAGATTTTTCATAGAGTGCTGCCTGCTCCTCTTCAGCACCCATGTCAACCATTGCAGGTGCATGCTGATAAGATATATATCCAGTGCTGTGTAGAGTTAAAATATTATAATTATTCTGACTCATGCTTTAATATAAAGCAGGATTTTACTGAGTTGGTTGAGGTGGAGCTCATTTAGAATAATGATTATTTTCGTGACAGGTTCATCTGCTGATTATTTCCTCCAATAATCAATTGAGTTAGTGTTTAAATTATAAATTTAATAGTGTGGTGGAAGTACTTTTACTGCAATTAAAGATCTGAATACTTTGTCCACCACTGCCAGATTATAACAGATTAGTTAAAATAAAGATTTTGTTAATGATCTTTTGAATGAAGAAGTTACATGGTGCAGAGTCGTGAGGACAGAGGACGTGATTGGCTGACACCAGTGAGTCATTAGTTTATGGTTTGTCACATATTTACGTACTGCCCCTTTAAAAGCAAAGTCTTGGCAGGTCTGAGATCAGTTTGTACTTTTCTTCAAATGCAATATTAAAACCACGTGAAGTGTTGGACACTCTTGAACCTGCAGGCTTGTATGAATGAGCGATGATTTGTGTGCATCTGATGCAGCTTAGTATCCAAAGCTTGAGCTACTTTAATATTCATCAGTAAAATAGATAAATAAAAAATAAATGCTTCCACTGGATCGATTTAACAGTTGCCAAAACAAACATTTACTCTCTTGTGATAAAACTTTATTTAAATGTACTATAGCCTGTGTACATATTATTTATCACAAGGACTTCCTGTTGTGGAATTAATGTTTTTAAGAAAAGCAGTTTATGTTTTTGTCTGTTTCGTCGTGTACTGTACATCTCACCAGAAAACACTCATCAGCGAACTTTAACACCTGAATAATCCACAGTATCGCACATATGATAAAGAACAGTAAATGTTAAACACTAGGGGCAGCGTGGTGACGTAAGGACACAGATATAGTTTCATATTTATCAGCTATTAGTGTCTGATAACAGTATTATTTTTCTTCGTGGCTAAAATCTGTAAAATAGAGCAACTCATTGTCGTCTTTTGATCCTAATTTTGAATTAATTTGATTTAATTTAAAGCGCCTGCTAAGAACAAACACAAAGATATCAGGATTATTATGTCGGAAAATATGGATGGTTTTAATAAATAATGATGATTTCTATCTTATTGTCTGTCATCAACATTTCTCCGTATAATGACACATTTCATATCCACACTTGAGTCTGCGTCACATCATCACAGTGTTTTTGGAAACAAGCAATAAGAGCAGAGCGGCTGCTTCCCTGACAGAATCTGCACTTTAATCTTGGATATTTATATCTTTGTTTTGGCAACTGAGAAAATCTGAAATCACCTTTAATCTGAAACGAGAGCGAGCAGAGAGTTTGAAAATGTGACGCTGGTGTAAATTGTGTAAATGTGGTGAATCGATCCTGCTGAACGTGAAGCAGTCTTGTTGTTTTTTATGTCTCTTATTTTGTATATAAACGGCCTCTACTCACATTTTTGTACTTTTTTCTGACTGGGAGGAAATTTATTTTTATGTGACTTCTTTTGTTGATGTAACAACCTTTTGTAACTCTTTGTGAACCTTTTTGTGTAATTTGTTGTACAGCAACTCAAATTTAAATGCATGAAATGTCCCTTTAATGTCGCCTTAACTGCTGTGAATACTGTATATAATGCACTGTATTTCTCATCACTTTATCAGTAAAGACCTCAACTGTCCAAACAAGTGTGTCTTTTCTTGTTGGATCAAACTGAGTGGGAATACTTCAGATCTGTGGATGTTTAAACTAAAATAATTTTACTGTAATCAATATAAAATTAAATCCTTTCATGACAGTTTAATATCAGTGACTGAATTTAAGTTAAATTGAGGGTTATTGCTCAAAAATAATCAATGTCCGGACCAAAAAAAGAACAATTTCTGCATCTGATTTTTTTTTTTTTTTTTTTCTAATTTTATTTTAATTTTGCTCAAAAATATTTGATGTTTGAAACATTTTGGGAAAAAGAAATTGTCACTTTTGTAAAATTATCTCAGTGGAATTGTAGTCCCTTCTGTCCCATGTAAGGTGAGAAACTACAAACTAATGTGGCAGAAAATGACTTCGGGGACAATAAAATTATAATCATGGTAGAAAATAATCACAGATGTTATAAATTTATGGCTTATGAAAAAAAGAATTTGAATTTGGTGGTCAAAGCTCACTGTGACCTCACTGTGACATAATAATGTTCTACATAAACAAAACAAAAAAACACTTTTCTGTCCATTACTCAGCGTCATATCTCAGGAACAGAAGACATTTGGTCGGATACTGAATTGGTGACTCAAATCTTGAAACTGTTGATTGTATAGATCTTCTGTGTGTGAAGCATCCATGGTTTCACTGACATGGATGGAGACTGTCAGAGACAATGGACGGGTTCACAGAAGCATACAACAGCCCGGCAGTAATTTTAGTTTATAGATATTTGACACATTTTATGGAAAATATGAGAACTTAATAAGGACAGAAATGTTGCTGCATAACAGGAATGGCCAAGGCCAGTGTTTTTTTAATGCATATTTTATATATTGTGTATTTAGAATAAGAATATTTTCCCTTTTTGTGTAAATAATTGTGCATTCTTGGATCAGTCAGATCTCCAGTGCATAGATTTCTTGCTCTTTACACCTAACTGAGTGTCATCTTTGTGTTGGCGTGTCCTGAGTATGATCACCATCAACTGCCTGCTGCTCAACAGAATTTACTTGCTTCCTCAAATCACATGAAATGTATGGACTTTGTTAAGTAACTGATTACAGGTAACTAAATTAAAATTAAATGTAATTGTAATGAGTGACAGTTACTGACTAAAAAATATGCAACTAAGTTACAATTACTAATAAAAATGTTGCTGATTAAAAATATTTTCAGTAAAAGGTTATTTGTAGAATAAAACATTCATTCTTTTTAGATATTTTTCAGCTTTATTCACCAGTTTAAAACATTTGTTAGAAAAGTAAGTAAATGTTTGAAGTTACATTACTGTGATGGAGTAAATAAGAGGTAATTACTGTGTTTTCAACAGGGTAACTAGTAATATGTAGCCTGTTACATGTCAAAAATAATCTTCCCAACTGTGGATGGAGTGGTCAAGAAAGAGAAACTAGAAAATCTGATGATTAAGACAAATGATTACAGTAAAATATTATATACACGAAGCTAGAATGTCTGACAAACCTGACAATTTTATTGTAAATCCCTGAAAAATAAAGGTTTAATCTGTAAATTAATATTTTGAATGTACCAACCTTTGATTTAAATTGAAGTCCATTAATATTCACTATATTACTTATTTTTTGCAATTTGTGCACTTTATTTACTGTGTTCCTGTTTGTAAAAAACTGCCCCTAAAAACGTCATAGAAGAAGAATTGAGAGACGTCACTTCCTGTTCTGCGCAGAGGAGACGCGAGCCAACCATGGCGGCGATGGCGGAGAAATCAACGAAAGAGCGGCTGCTGTCTGTGCTGGATGATTTGGAGGTCTTATCCCGGTAAAGTTAAAAGCCCCGCAGCTTTTTTATCTTGTTGTCGCTTTTATAAAGTTCATCACGGCGTCATTGTTTCCGGTGTGACGCGTTTATTCGGCCCGTTAGAGCCTGTGAAGCAGCGGCGGTGCTTGTAGCTAACGTTAGCCGCTATTTGAATTGTCTGCGTGTGTTTTTATTTCAGGGAGCTGATCGAGATGTTGGCTCTGTCCAGGGGTCAGAAACTACCGCAGCCGGGAGAGGACACACAGGTAACACAACACTCATACACACACCGGCTTCATTCAGAACAAACGGCAGCAGAGGAGGAAATATTTACATCCTTTAATTCAGTGAAAGTGCTACAATCACACTGAGAACACCAGAGCTTGAATGTAACTAAATACATTTACACATAGATTTTCAAAGTACGTTTTTGTTACATGTATATACCATTAAATGCAGTTTTATACTTCTGCTTCACAATACAAAGGAGTGAGAAGTCACTGATTTTACATTGAAACTGACAGTTACAGTCACAGAGCTGCTGGACCTTCTGTCAGATGAGAGGTTGTTATATAAAGTCACAAAGCACATACTTTGAATAACAGGCTCGTTCTTTTCCTTTGTAGGTGACCCCAGATTGAGGGGAAGTACTGGAACACAGTGAGACTGGGGCCATTAATTCAAATCAAACCTTTTATGTAAAAAGTGTTGATGTGTGTTTCTCAGATCCTGGAGCTGCTGGTGCAGAGGGACAGGGAGTTTCAGGAGCTGATGGAGGTGGCTCAGCAGCAGGGGAAGGTGCACCAGGAGATGCAGCTGCTGGAGAAGGAAGTGGAGAAGAGAGACAGTGACATCCAGCAGCTGCAGAAACAGCTGAAGGAGGCTGAACACATCCTGGTGGGTGGTGCTTATTTCTTTTTCCAGTCCCCTTCTAATAGATTAGGACTGTGTTGACAAGTTCAAAGATTGCACGACTTGATATTTATCAGTTTGTGGTCTTGTAGGTGTGACTGTTGTTGGTTTGAAAATGTTTAGAAGCCAACAGTTCTGCCAGAAACAGAAGAATAGAACAAAAGTTCTTCAGTAAAGGTTCAGAGAAATATTCTGCACCGTTATCTGTATTCGGAATAAGACTATGAATCAACATGAGAGAGTGACTGCTTGGCTCCTAAGTGATGTACCATTTGTCTGAAAAGAAGATCCCCAAAATGCATTGATTGACTAAATATGAACAAAGTGTTGCATGGATGGATTACTGGAAGGGCTTTTCCTGTTAACAGACATAAAATGATTGCAAAGAGATGTGAAACTACAAAAAAAAAAAAAAAGATTACAAAGACACACAAACTTAATATGCTCCTATGAAGGACGGGCGGCCTTTTGCTCGTCCAGGTTAGGGTTGGGTACCATTCACATTTGAACCAATACTGGTATCAGTTGCTCAGTTTGCTTCTGCGCTGTCTATAATAACAAAAATTTAAATTCAGTTATTAAAAAAAAGTCTAAACATACAGCTGCTGTGCAAAAGTGAAAGGAGAATCTGTGGGGCTATAAACCTGAGCAGAGCGAGCTGTTGTCTGGCTCTGTCCAGAGACGGCACACTCTGCTCAACCTAGGTTGCAAAATGTAGATAATGTAGATTCTGGTGCACATTAACATGCACTCTGGTCCACTGTTGGTCTGATGTTATTGAGCAGACTTCCTAATGTTTGTAATTCGGGAGATAAATAATAGAAAGTTACTCGTTAATAACATCGATGTGTTTCACACGAGTCATTGCAGATTTTTTCTGTCAGTCTAAATCCTTCTTCTTCTCTTTAAGGCCACGGCAGTTTACCAGGCGAAGGAGAAACTCAAATCCATTGACAAAGCCAGGAAAGGTGAGCTATCACACTGTCTGATGAACGCTGAGGTTGACTCTGGTTCTGTGTCTGACAGCTTTTTGTCTTGCTCTCTGTAGGAAGCATCTCGTCAGAGGAAATCATCAAGTACGCTCACAGAATCAGCGCCAGCAACGCCGTGTGTGCGCCGCTCAACTGGGTACCAGGTAGGAACCACAGACTCCTGCTCCTCCTCCTCCTGCTCCTTCTCAGCTTTTACTCCACTGTTAACTCGCGTGTTTGTCTCAGGTGATCCCCGCAGGCCCTACCCCACTGACCTGGAAATGCGCAGCGGGATGCTGGGTCACATGGCCAACCTGCCAACCAATGGTGTGAACGGACATCTGCCAGGTGACGCTTTGGCTGCTGGGAGGCTCCCAGGTGAGTCTGTCAAGAGGTTTTTATTGTGAGAACATGTTAGTTTTTTATAATCTGACTGAAACGTTATTCTGTTTCCACTCTGTTCTTCTTTGATGGACAATTTAATTTTCACCAAACCAGTCTGACGTATGTTCAAAGTGAAAGTCCTCCACTGCGTCTGTTCCCTGTGAGAATTCACAGAATAACCGTTGTCTCTTTTCTGTTTGTCCTCAGAGGTCTTGACGCCTCACTACCCCTGGCAGTCCTCAGACGTCTCAGTGGGGATGCTGCCTCCTCACCACGGCAACGACTTCGGCCTGGAGCCTCCGGGTCACAACAAAGAGAACGAGGACGACGTGGAGGCCATGTCGACAGATTCATCCAGCAGCAGCAGCGACTCTGACTGAAAGACAGTGTGTGTGAGTGTGTTTGTGTTGGTGTGTGTGTGTGAGTGAGTAAGCGAGGTCACCACTGAGCAACATCAGATCAAATAGGACTTGTACACACACACACACGTTTTCTTATTTTTCAATGTCACGTTCCATCCATTTTCATCTGCTTATCCGAAGCTGAGTCGTGGGGGCAGCAAGCTGAGCAAAGTATTCCAGACGTCCCTCTCCTCAGTCATGCTTTCCAGCTCCTCCTGGGGAATCCTTAGCCGTTCCCAGGCCAGACGAGAAACTTAATCCCCACAGCATGTTCTGGGTCTGCCCCGGGGCCTCCTACCAGTTGGATGTGCCTGGAACACCTCTAACAGGCCCTTGCCATGTTGTTTACAAGCCTGCCTCTGTCCTCAGAGATATTCTGGGTTGTATTTCTTATTTTAATCTGCAGTTTACGCATCTTTAAAGAGTCAGAGAGAGCTCCTCCTCCAGAGAACACAGAGCCAAAGCTTTAGAGTTCCTACTGACAACATGGAGGAAGGAGTGAAGGAGCGTGTCAGGTTTTCAGCCAGTTTTTAGAGGGATCCAGCATTTTTTGAAAGGATTAGTTCGACATTTTGGAAATATTCACTTTCTTGCTGAGAGATAATGAGAGCGTGCATACCACTAACTATTCCGTAAACAGCCTGTATTTGCACCAGTTTGAGAGTTTAAACAAACTGTATGTCCTTTGTTTGCACTTTAAACAAACTGTACGCAAATAACAACAAAATAAACAAAACTAACAAAGACAAACTCATATTCCAGACTCCTACATGAAGATGTAATTCATGTAATATCCTTCAGAAGAGAAACCAAACCTCACACTCTGACTTGTCTTGCTCTTTGGTGACCCATGTTTGAAACTATCAGTGTGACTCGTTGATGTCAGTTGTAGCAGAATTTCCACATGTAGTTCGAAATGTTAAATAACAGACAAGTGCTGTAAATTTACCTCTGTGTAAATAAGCTTGTACATACTCAGCCCTGTAAATAAACACTCTTTGAATAGAAACTGTTTTTGCTCGTGGTTATTGGGCTGTGTTGCTTGTTTGCTTTAGACCTGAGTGGTGTCAAACAGACTTTTAAAGGTAAAAGGTAAAACAAATGCAGATACACATCATGTTACATCCATTATGAATGTGTACTGTTCCCTCTGAAGATCACCTCTTCATGTAACACCTTGCATCCAATTCAAGTGCTTTATTTGTATTTACATGCTTATAACCAGCTTTCTCTGGCCCCAATTTGGTTTGATTTTACTTTATTATCAGAGAAAAAAAATCTTTTTAATAAGTAGTAGTAATATAGAATCTTAAAAGATTAAATATTAGCTGAAAGACAAAATTTCTGGCAAATGTTTTTGTGCTTTCATAGATTATTTCACCAGATAGACCTTTTTTAGGCTCATCAGATAAACTTAAAATGACCCAATCAGCAGGCCAGGGGGTGTATCGAAACTTAAAATAGTAATGATTTTATCTAAATAGCTATTTTCAAGCTTGTAAACAAAGTGAGAGCACATTCACTTTCTACAGCCTGAAATCATCAAATACCATTCAAACATTTATCTCACACGTCTGACTGGACCCATCAAGCTCTTGTAGCAGCAGATAACAAACTTTTCAACAGTCTATTAAGTTCACGTCAACCTTAAAATGTTTTGACCTGGTGGAAAGATAAAGAAAGTTATGAGTAACCTCCCTGACCCCACACTCATACCTCAGTAAAACACAAACTGTACATGATTTAAAATGCATCTGCATCTTCAAATATGGGTTCAGTCGGTTAAATTGGATCTATCATTCCTTGTTGTTATAGAGCAATGATGGTATCAATATAGGTGAAAAGCCGGAGTGAGGCTATATTTACACTGCGCCAAGGCCACGATGCTGCTGCCTTCAAGTGCTCTTTGTAAACCCCACGTGTATGATTGTCATGTATCTGTATTGGTATTTTGGTTTCAAAGAAGAGAAATAATAAATCGTGTCATGTGGTTTTGGTATCTGTGTTTTAGTTATGAAATCATATGACAGCTGATTTGCAGATTTGTCATAATGTTGTGAAGGTGACAAGACGTGCTCATCAACCATATCGCAGATATTTTTAATTAAAATTGTTTTATTTTAACAAAAACATTTGGTAACAAGTGTTCGCATTTTTGATAACGCAGATTATCCCCTGTCACAATTACTGGGCTGCTCAAAGCGTTCATTTTGAAATTATTGTGCAACTTCCGACAGCGTGTGAAGGCGGCACAGAGGAAGCCCTCTTTGCAGTCCACCGCGCATGCGCGTCATTCCTCCACTTCAGAGGGAGACATGGCGACGTCCCTGATCTGCGGCCGCCTGACGGCTAGCCTGAGAAATTCAGGGGCCAGAAACACTCTCAGCTCCGCTTCCAAGGTGAGTGTGTGTTCGTGTTGAAGCCAAGGACCGCGGCTTCATGAGCAGGTGCCTGTGACGCCGCTGCACCTTCCGGAAAGACCGCAGCTCCCCAAAACCTGACAGGGTCAAATCTGACATTAGCACATCCCCATTGGGTTGTGATGGCTAACATGCTAACTAGCGCGGTGCTAGCGTTAGCGCGGCTGTCACTGTGAAGTGACCCAGCAGAAACACCAGCTAACACACGCGCATAGTCGTTGTTTAATTAATCGATGTATCCTCCTGTGAGTCTGTCTCATCAGTGTGTTGATGCTAACGGTGTTAACGAAGGTGAATGTGCGCAGTGAGCACCGGGAGCCGCAGCCCGGTGACCTCCACCCTCACAGCGGAGGAGAAGCTGCTGAGCTCTGCGCCGCCGCCGCATCTGTGTCTGGAAAGTTAGCCGCATAAATCCGCTCAGCTTCAGTGACTGTCATGAGCTTTCACTGCGGAGGAAGGCGGTAAACACTCTGCAGCAGGGGCTGAATGTAACGAAGTACATTTACTCTTAACGCCGTAGCTCTGATTCTTTGAGCTGGGGTTGTATGAGGTACTTCAGTGTGTAACATACAGTAGATGTCAGTCTGTTTGGAGCAGCAGGCTGGAGTAGATTGTGCACAGTCTGTGGTGCTGGCAGGGAACCGTCAACAGCTCCCCATCTGTGCTCCCATCAAAGCCAGACTCCATTGAGAAATACAGCAGTTTTAGCTGGCTGAACACAGAAGCTGCTGCTGTGTCGCTGCTTTGGTCAGTTAGTTAGTTAGTTAGTGTCAGTGTGTGACTTTGGTTAATTGGAATTAACCTTTTTAAAAGCCGAAGTCACACCATGACACTAAAAAACCAGCTGGTAGACCAGCAGCGGTAGACCAGCTGCTCCTGTGATCAGCAGTGTTAAATCACTGTTTTCTTCAATGGAGTCTGGCTGTGAAGAGAGTGATAAAACAGCTTTAGTTGTCCACTGAAAAGTGAAGGTAAAGGGAGTAAAAATATTCCTAATAATAATAAGAAGAAGAAAATGTAGCATATGCTTGAACTGACTGATGTTTATTTTTTAATTTTGGTGGCTAAAATGTGTTTTGCTGCTGCCCCTGTCCACAGCTGTACATTGTTTAGCTTCTGTTCCAGTGACCCAACCTGTTTCTCCAAACTTGGGGCGTGCCAGTGAGCTTTTTACACATTTCTGCAGCCTGAATTCAGCAACATACGTAAATATATACTCTGTGGAATTTTCCTGGAAAAACATTGCACAGACACATACAGCAGTAATCCCTCTGTCATCACTTATGACGGCTTCAAAGACAGAGATATAACAGCTCCATTTTCCCGTCATAAATCACTGTCTGACATTAATGTAAATTGGTGAAAATACTCCCAATGTAGCGTACACTCAAACTGATACTGCTTTTTAGGAAGTTAAAATACGCTTTGCTGCTGCCCTTGTCCACAGTACTACAGTGATAAGTTCCATGTCAGACTCCAGCCAGCTTCTCCAAAGTGGAGGCATGCCAATTGGCTTCTGTTGTATGTAATATACACACTATGGATAAGTACCCCAGAAAACCCCACTTCAAAAAGTCTGAATTATCCCTTTAAGGCACTTGTGACTTGATTATTTCTGTTCTATGCTTCTTCTGTGTGACATTTATCAGACAGCTGTGGTTAATTCTCAGATGACAGTTTTTCCTCCCCTTCCTGTCCAGTGAAACTGTGTATCTCCAGATGTGTTGGTGGAGAGTGTTTGTGATAAACAGAAGGATGCGAGTTCAGAAAATTCTTCTTCTGAAGCTAAATAAACTAGGGATGCACGATGTTGGATTTTTTGCGATATACAACAATTCATTTAATCGATATCAATACACTTATTCCACTTTATTCCCACCTAATTTTAATGATCATTAAGTCTTTCCTGTTGTGGGATTACCATCATATTATACTGAATGCTCTTCAGTTATTCTGCAAAATAATAAAAAGTGTGTTGGGAAATTCTTGTAGTTTATTTTAAAGCCAATATTGGCCGATACTGATGATCGGCCAAGATTATCTTGCATCCCTAAAAGAGGCTCTTTAAAACCCTCTTGGATCAGCTGGAAAATGCAACATCATCACTACATTATTGCTGTAGATTAAACGACCCAACAGTATATAAAAGAGTTAAAAACCAGCAGTAAAATGACACATACACGTTAATGCAGCAGTGATATCAATCCAAAAACATCAGATATAAGAGGAAACATTTTACTGTACAATGACTACTTTTTACTTTTCATTCCTTAAGGACATTTTGCTGATAATACTTGCATACTTTTACTTGAGTAAGGTTTTGGATGCAGGACTTTAACTTGTAGTTTCTGTAGTTTCTTGTAGTTTTGTATTTTCAAAGTGTGGTATTAGTGCTTGAGCAAAGGATCTGAATATTTCTTCCACCACTGCCTTTATTACAAGTTCAAGCAAGTCACAGTGGGTGGAAACTCATAACTCTGTTGCTGTTATGTCTCGAGCATTGTCAGGCGAGTTGCAAACAAATCCTGAGTTGCTCAGCTCAAGGGTAGTTTGTATTGTGTTGTCTGGGGGTTCAGACCACTTCCTCACATCCTCTCGTGACACGATCCTGTGCCCGAGCTCTGCAGGCAGCTCTGACCTCACGGCTCAGTGTGTGTCAGCTGTGAGGCCTCATATAGACAGACAGGTGTGTTCCTTCCCAAATTATGTCCAATCAGGTTCATAGATTCAAGCGTAATGGGAGACACCTGAGCTTAATTTCAAGTCATATTTCTGTTTATTGTTATAAATAAATTTGCTATAATCGTGTTTTTACTTTGTCATTATCTGTTAATAAGTGTAGATTAACGAGGGGGAAAATGAACTTCAACACAGGGTCTGATTAAGCCCACTTTCTGAATGCACTGTATATAAAACTAGATATCTGAGATTTGGATTATAACATCTTAAAATACTGTTTTCCTGATGTTTAAAACTGCTCTACTGTGATGCAGTGACCTATTTTTTTGTAACTTATTTGATTGCTCAAGCTGAACACTGTTAGTCATCACAACCACATTACGGTTGACTTCCCTAATGAGGTTTCTTCCAGTGGTTTAACAAGTATTTAGATCCTATAATCAAGTACAGATAGCAGTACCGCTCTGTAAAAGTGCTCCATAACAAGTAAAAACTATACTGTATCACAGTAAAGGTACCACTATTTAGGCACAATAGGCTCTGTCAAAGTAATACTGGAAAATATTATACTACTGGTTGAGTATTACAATGCATTTACATGTAAATAACATTTTTATGTTGTAGTTGGACAGGATGAAGCTGATTCTCACTATTTTATAACTGTATAATGAGGCATGGTGTAATAGTTATTTTTAGGGCGGTACTGAATATCAGTTTTTGGATATCAAAGCTTGAGTGAGAGATAAACACGATTAGTCAAAGCTTGGAGGGAGTTGGGGTGATGAAAGACAAAAGTCTGACTATATTAAAACATCAGTTTTCAGTCAGTGCACTTAAAATAATGTGACAGTAAGACACGGATTTGTGAAAAGAGGGTTTCCTTCAGCACATCAGGTGCTCGACCTTTTGGGGGTCAGCTGTGAAAAAGTTTGAAACTATTTCAGACATTTGACTTTTTCGTGAGCTTGTCATCTGTAAGCCTGTCACCTGAGATCAAACTGTCCCAGTTTAAGTCGTGCTGGGCTGCTGGTGACGGACATTAGATGAGCCTGAGCTGGAGTCACAGAACTATCATTGAGTTTGTGTCTCAGAATAACAAATAATACTTAACGTTAATGCACAATGAATACTGTTGAATTATTATTTCTTAATTTGTGGGTTATTTAGAGTTAAAACACCGATTTGGACGTCCAGTACCATGGCAACGATTGAATCTTTGAAGCATTTGGGTCAGCCTTACTTCCTTTAAATCTTAATCTGCAAGTTCAGTATTTGCCTCTGAAATGTAGGAGTAAACTTTAAATACTTACGAACCTCAAAATTGTACCTAAGTACAGTATTTGATTAAATGTACGTAGTTACTTTCCACTGATGGTGTCTCATGTGTAAATGTCACATGATACTTTCTGATCATTATACTGTCTTTGTACAAAAGTTTTTGTACAAAATAAGGTACTTAATCTAATTAAAATCTCTACAAACATTGCCATAAAACCAGTCCTGCTTATTGAGGATTTTCACGACTGAAAATATTCAAGTTTTCTATTGTCATATTACGCACTTGTAATTTGGTGTAATGCACACGTTTTTCTGCCAGCTATGAACTATCTGTAATATGCTACTTTAAGTACATAGTAATAACATGATGATGGTGTTATCAACCTGTTGCAGCCTGTGTGAAGTCATCAGGACCCAGACTGTTTTATACTAAAGGTGGAAATGTAACCACAAGTTAAAGACAAAGCATGAAATGGAAAAACAAGGTCAATAGTTTTATATTACTGTAAATAATATGCATCGTCGCGTGTATCCTGTGATCCAGAGTATTTGGAAGCACATGTCCAACTTCAGCTTTTCTGAATCAGTGAGTAAAATTGAACAGCAGTTTTCCCAATCAGCCCTCCGTCCAGGTTAGTCCTGACTGTGTGTGAGCAGCTAAGAGGGTGCAGACAGACAGCTGTGTGTTGAAGCTATAAACAGGAGGCGAACGTCTTTTAAATCTGACACCAGGCTGGAATATCGGCCCTTTTTCTCTCCATTTTCTCCCTGTTTTCACTCAGCAGTGTTGTTGTGTCAACACTGATGCAGCAGACAGTATGAACACCGTCATCTCCGTCACTTCACAGACTCTCACTGTTTCCCAGATGATCATGTTTTGCTCCAGCTGACTCAGTTGGAGTTGAGAAACACTTTTACACGCTCTCCTGCTTTCATTTCCTTCATCAAGTTTCCAGTGTTGCTCATGTTTCCCTGCTGACTGCAAACACTTCTGCTCTGGTGTAAGAAAGAAACTCTGCGTGCTTTTGTTTTTGCGCGCGTGTGTGTTAAGTGTGAAGAATCTCCACCAGTTGTTCTCTGATAATGATAATCTATATATAGGCCTCGATAATAACAGTTTATCTGCTGTCTGTTTTTAGTTGTCATTCAAATGTCTTAGATTTAATCCTTCATATTTTCATGAAATCAAATGTTTTTGATGCCATGTATGGTCGACATTTTCTCAGCATTCTTTACATTGAGTAATTAACTTTATATATAGTAGTTGTTATTGTTGAGGGTGGAGCCTGCCGTTCCTGCATGGTAGGGATGGACTGTAAATGATGCAGCATGTAATCCAGTTACACCAGTTAATCTTCTGGTTGTGTTAAGAGAGAGGCTGCTCAGTGAGTGTTTCCTGTCGCAACAAACTGCATCTACTGTTACCACGGTAACCACAGATGTCCCCAAATCCCCAAAAGATTCATTTCTTTCTTTCTTTCTTGACGAAACATTCCACCTCTTCTCCTGTCGCTCCAGGTTCTTGCTGGTTCCTCAGGTCTCTTCGGCGGCCATGTGTCCCACCTGCAGCAGCAGCAGCAGAGGAACCTCTCCCTACACGAGTACATGAGCATCGGGCTGCTGAAAGAGGCCGGCATCTCCGTGCCAGAAGGCATGGTGGCCAGCTCCTCGGAGGAGGCGTACTCTGTCGCCAAGCAGATTGGTAAGCCGCACAGAGCCTGGATTAAGTGCCAGTAATATCAGTATCGAACATATTTATCTCTGCAGATTATCACCATATGGTTAGGTGACAGTTTGGCAGGCAGGCGTACAATAACTCTTTACTTTTATAAAGTGAAAGAACTATTAAACAAGATGACTAACGTGACCAGACATTTGGTGCAAACACATTTAAGCAGCTCCACACGCAGCCCCTCGCTCTTATAGACGAATCCAGCGTGTGCCTTTTCTGACATCTCATGACCTTTGTGTGTGAGGGCATTTTAAACAGCTGTTCAGTGTGGGGACGGACACACATACACTCAGTCTAAACATAGCCTCCCCCGGCTTCAGTGGGATCAGTTGACACCTGACTTACATAATTGCAGGATAGTAAAGAGGTTGCACCGATTACTCTTCTCCGCTTTATGGAGCTTCGTAGTGACTTTAAGATCATTGTTTATCTGTGCAACTGTACTGCTCTGGTCCCAGTGTTTCTTCAGGATGACTTCAAGTCTGACTAAAACACATTGTTCCACCTACTGCCTCACCAAATTCCACCCTCAAATTTAACACTTCTCCAAAAAGCAATCAGTCCACATTCCCCAGGAACCTCTTTCCACATCTGCATAAATTACATCCACACACAGCTCTCATTTATAAAGAAACTACTTCACTTTTTAAGCTGCTTCACCTCTTACTCCTGCTTTTTCCTCCCTCTGACACAGTGGTGAAGACCAGGAGCAAATGGCCGTTTTCATTATAACAAAATTATGACTGCTGTGTTTACTGCATTCCAGATTAATCAGAGCACACAAGGCCAGATGCCCTCCAGAGTTATCATATGACCAGTTGCTGACAAGCAGTGCAGCATTTAAAAGGTTTTTTCTTGAAGGTCCACAGCAGCGCTCACTCCACATAAAACGCTACATCACATCACTTCCAGCAAACGTCACAGAGAACAAACAGCGTCACTGATCTGTTTTAACCGAATATTCTCAGGTCTGGCTCAGCTGAAAACACAGCTGTAGCCTGCTGACAGTATCTTCACGTCACCTGCTCAGCTGAGTTCAGATAGCGGACACTCAACTGTCCTGCTGTCGTCACAGACGTGTGAACTAACCACAGACACTCGCCTCGTTCGTAGACTCACACACAGACTGTATGCCGCTGCAGGATGAATATAGAGGGAACACTAGAACAGATATTTGATCATATATTCTTTTAAAAATTCAAATATTTGGGGATTTTATCGGGGAAACTCTGGGTTCACTCTTTGTGCTCTCATAGCGCTGTTTACAGTCCTTGATGAATTTGTGAACTGGTTTGACTTCCTGCGAATGAATGTGGCTAAAACAAAAGAGGTGTACTGATTTTCGGAGATGTTCAGTGTTTGATTATGGCGAGCCATGGCAGCAATAAAAGTATTTGGGCGCTGTCCTAGACGAGAATCTTAAATGTAATGCAAATCCAAAGGCTTTAGGCAAATTAACGTTTCTTTTTTTTTTTTAAGGAAGTTGAGAAGTTGTAACGTGGACACAGCACTGATGAAAATGATTTATTCTTCTTTTTTTGAGTCTGTCCTTTCTTTTTTATGATTTCCTTTCTGGCAGTGTTAGTCTTAAAAATAGGAACAAACTGGACGAAAGCTGTGTCATAAGAGAAGTGGTGCTCCTCTTAATGACGTGTATAGAGTGGGAACCATCTCTCAAAGGCACAGACTATTGATTTGGACGCACTGCATCCTTAACATGTTGAGTTCCAGATGCTTTCATCAGGGAGGAAGTTTAGGTTCTGTCCCAATACCTACACTTGCCCTAGAAATACCCACTTGCATTTGGTTGTGTGCGTTCACGTTTAGGCTAGTGGTGTCCCAAAACAGAACTGAGGTAGTGGAAGTGGTTTCCAACACTTAAAACCCGCCCTAGATTCCAAGGGAGCCCCGACCCACACTTACAACAAAGTGGAAGATGAAATTTCCCAGAACACCTTGTTTTTTGGAAAACAATTTGTTACTGTACGATCGGAATGTAGGCGATACAAACAACAGATGGTTGGACTAGCGTGAACTCATTAGCAACTCGGTTGAACACAGTGTCAAAATATTTAAACAAATCGACTTACCCGAACAAAATCGATCAGAACTAGAAGACGTCGTGGGCGCCTCCTGTTTTCAGCTTTTTTTCTCTGTTGATTCATCAGACGGAGAAGAGTAAACAGCACACGCCACAACACAAGCCCTGGAGCTGGCATTTTCAAACCTGAAGGACTACCGGTATCTTGCGTTGCTACTACGCGTGACGTATGCCTGCACGTCGGCCACGCCGATTTGCATGAAGTGGTGTCTCATTCCATAGGGAAAGATCTCTACCCTAATATTTCTCACTTCCCTCATCAAAGGTTATCTCGCAAACGAGGGCAAGTGGAAGATTTAAGGCGTAGAAATGGGATTGGGTCAATGTCTCCCCGTAAGTCGCGCTGATCAACACAGATTGTCCTTTGTTCCATATGCCGTTGTTTTTTAAACAGTTACAACCCCTGATGTCATGTCATTGTGTCTTGTTTCCATGGTTTACAGTGTCAGTGTAGGATATATGGATTTAATACTGTGCTATGTATTATTGTATGCGTTTGTATTTGACATCTGACGTCAGAGTGAAACGCCCCTCGTGGAAATTTTTTCGAATCTTGAAAAGAAAAGGCTGTAAAAACCCACAGTACTCCACCTGCTCAGCAGCAGACAGCAGACACTGTTAGACACCAGCGGGTGAACATGGTGGAGCATTTAGCAGCTGCAGAGACAGATGTTTCCCTCCGGAGTTGGTGGAGTGCAAAACAGACATTCATCAGGTGACATAAACACAAAGACTCCAAATGAATCATCATGTTGGATGTTGTTGGATAACAAGATCATTCATTCCTTCATTTCAAGTTTCTGTCAAACATCTAACTAGTATCTTAAACACTAAATCATCGCTCCTGCCTTTTAATTAATTAGGACTGAAGTGGCAGATTAAAAAGAAATAGATAAATGTCATTTTAAAAGAGATTAAATTATCTTTGTTGTCACAAAATAAAGATTTATATTGCGCTGATAAAAAGAAACTGCGGAGCTGCTTCTTACTTTACTATCACAGTTTTCCTGAAGCCCAAGGTGACGTCCTCAGATTTTTTTGTCTGTCCAAACCCAAAGACTTTCAGTTTACAATGATATAAACAGAGAAAAGTCTATCACAACAGTTGTCAGTTTATTTTCTGTCCGTCTGGCTGATTGAAATGTTTCAGCTGTGTGGAGGGTGTGATGTTAAAGAGGTTTGGGGTGCAGAAGTCATCACCAGAGTCGTCTCTGTTTTGTCACTATCACAGTTAATATGTTTTATTCATGGACTAATGTGTGTGTGTGTGTGTGTGTCAGGTTCAAAGGACCTGGTGGTGAAAGCTCAGGTTCTGGCTGGTGGCAGAGGAAAGGGGACATTTGAGGGCGGACTGAAGGGAGGAGTGAGGATCGTCTACTCGTAAGTAACCCAGTCTTTGTCATCAAACAAATCTAATGCCACAAACAACAGAAATAATCTGCTGCTTTACCTCATGCAGCCTGCCCAGATTTTTGTTTGTTCCTTTGTGTGGTGTGTCGCTTAGCTGCAGGTTGCTGCTGGGCACCATAAATTCGCCTCAGAGAGCTTTTATATCTGCACAGAATAACACGCCCTCTGTCTTTAGATCAGATCAGTGAGGATAAACTCCCCTAATCACAATCTTCTTTATGTAGAACACATGACAACACATCAGTGATTTGAGGCTTTTGCTTCTGTCATCCACAAAATCTTGAAACATCTTTCCAGGATATGTACCACAGAAGTAAAGTTAGAACTTCACATCTGAGTAGCTGAGGTGCTGCAGGCATCTGTAGAGTGTTGCATTAGTTTTAATTGGCACAGCTGACTCTGACATTGTAAAATGCCACCTACATGCCAAATGTCAGCTGTGTGGCAGGAACAAGCTGCAGAGAAGCTGCAAGAACATGGAGGAGGAGATTAAAATGATCTTTGGAAGGAAAAAACAGACGGCTGTGTCGAATCCAAAACCTCATCGTAGTTAACTGTGAACTAGAAGTTCTTTAAGAGTCACTCAGATCTGTGCTTTATGTGATATTCTTAGATTTGACTTATCAGATGTGATGAGGAGGAAGTATACCTGACGTCTTCTCTGACAATCGTTTTCCTCCTCCTCAGGCCAGAAGAGGCCCGTGACATTTCCTCCCAGATGATTGGTCGAAAGCTGTACACTAAGCAGACCGGGGAGGCAGGTCGCATCTGCAACCAGGTGTTTATCTGCGAGCGCAGGTACCCACGCAGAGAGTATTACTTTGCCATCACCATGGAGAGGTCCTTCCAGGTGAGAGAAGACACACACACACACATTTAGATACTGATAGGTCTAAAGCTGGATTTAAATACAATTTAAATGAATATGTTTTGCTTATTCTCATAATGTTGAGCAGCACATCTCCTCAGTTAACATGTCCATCAGTAACACACGTGATTAAAGCGGCTCTCATGTTCCAGCTGCCGCAAGAGACGGTGCTGACACACAGAGTCAGCAGTCAGAGGATTCAAACATTAAACATTAACTTAGTTATTATTATTCTCGTTTTATTCTAATACATATATTATCCAACATGCTTGATCTGGCCTGCATGTTCTTTGTTTAACCCGAGCACAGAAATAAAATTAAGACAAAATACGACCCATGAATCACCTTGTCACTGGCCGGGTACCTGACTGGGTACGGGACTTTGCCTCAAAGATACATGAAACCACAAAGATATGTTATAACGACTACAAAGATACAACAAAAAACACCACAAAGTCTGTGTGTCTTGCGTCTATGTAGGAGAGGTGGTGGGGCCTTCTGCATACCTGTGCCCAGGGGCCCATTGTCCTATAATCCTCTCATGAATACATGTCAGGGTTTCCCACACATTCATTTATTTGTGGCTGCCACGACTAAAACATCTGCCGCCACAGTCTCTCACTGGGCCCAGTTTTAGAAACAACAGTGTATTAAATATCTAGCAAAATATACAAATATTCAAGATAAGAAGTGCTTTGAAGGAGCAAAACCAAATCTGATCATCTGTGATGCCACATCTTGATGAAGGTGGTGATTGTTGCTGTAGCCGAAGGCCCAGTTTGAATGTTGTTCCCTGCTGAAACGGCTCTAATAAGAGACAAAGATGTACAGAAGACAATATAATCATAAAAAACAAATTAAGAATATGTATATTTTCCTCTCAGTAAGTTAATGCACACAATTCAGTTTGACAAAAAGAAGTCGTCATCCTGTGCAGGTGTTGGCTGGTTGTTCTGAAGTAAACCACTAGGTGGCAGCACCGTTCTAAAAATAATGGTAATGGTCTTTTTCAGCTCAGACTGCAGTGGTCTCATGTCACTGTTTTATATAAGTTAAATGCAAACCAGCTTATATTTATATATATTTATTTATTTATTTATATTTAGACTTTAAAGTTCATGTAACTCATTAACCTTGTAGAAACCTACATCTCACATCAGGACAGTGTTTTAGAGGAGGAAATCTGCAGCGATGCACAATTTCAAATGAGTCCAAATCCTCCTAATAGACATTAAACAAATGTTAAGCTTCTTGTTACCAGATTTGTCCCTTTAAAGGATTTCTCTGCTGCCTCAGTGAAGCCCACCTCTCAACCCACATCCTAAAATTAGGGGATGTATTTCACAAAACATATTGAGGCTAAAAGGAAAAACATACGGGTCTTAGTCTTATTTTTTAGAGCAATTTACAAACATGTTAGTGCTAAAAACAGTAATATATTGAAAGACAGAAACAATGAAGGCAGATTTCAAAGTCAGTCAGGGATTACTTGTCAGACAACTAGAAAAAAATATAGGAAGTACAGTGGAGGATGAGTCTGAGAGATACTTTGTGAACATGGCCCCAGATGTCTGCAGGTTTTTGGCAAAAAAAAAAAGACCTGGGTTAGTTTCCCTGTTCCCTTCACTTTGGAGAAATTAATAGAGCAACTCAGCACATACATAATGGGATCATTATTATACATTATACATGCCACAGATAATGATGATACCCACCAGAGATCTGTCTTCTTAATCTTCACTCCTGCAGCAGAGAAAAGACAAAAGAAACTCCTCAGGTGGAACCAAACCTTTTATTAGATGGAGTGTGTGATGTAAAGTGCCTCCCTTTGAGATCAGTAGGTATTCAACAGGAAGGATTTCAACATATATCTGTGCTCACGCATCTGCTTAAGTTACAGTCAGTGTGCAGAGGTCGTGTGACAGAAGGGCCAAAATGGTTTTGAACAATTATCTGTTACTTATCTGTGAAAATGGAACATAAACTTCAGGGACAACAAGCAGCCAGAAACATTTCTTCAGTGCCTGTGATGAACCTGAATCTGCGGCTCCCCTCGGCGTAGTGAGAGACTAGCTTTTGAACATAGTGGAGCATTTAGCAGCTAAATAGACAGATATTTCCCTACATGAGTCTGGAAAGTCTTGAACAGAGCTGAAACTATTAGTTGATGAATCAGTCACTTAATCGAGAGAGGTTAAAGCTGGGAACGGCAGTTTTATTTCAGTGTCATTGGACAACCCTTGAGCATATTGTAATTCAAGTGGACTGAGAGAAAACACTGCACCTCCTCTTGGCTCTGTTTTCAGGGTTTCAAAAATCTAGCCTGTGACAGGAGACTTTGCCCAATCACAGGTCATTTCAGAGAGAAGGTGTTCCTATTGGCTGATCTACAAATACAGATGCGCAATGGAGGACAGTCCTACAGAGAGAGTCGCTATTCTGGCATTGGCAACAACTGCTTACACTGCCAAGCAACCCAAGAAATGAAGACAGACGTTTCATAAAGAGAGTCTGACAAAACACAAAATAAAAAGTGTCAGTAGTGGCGAAGTATTTCAGAGATGGAGAGAAAATGTTGCTAATAGTTTAGCCTTCTGCGAACTGGAGCCAAAAGCTCATGGCTGCAGCATCATGTTCATGTAGCCAACATTAGCTAGAGACTCTTGATTTGTGCCTGCCTATTTTGATCGTCAAGTCACTGTCTTTTTTCAGGCTAAAATGCCAAAAATTCATTGTGTTCTACGAATATGAAGTTTTGCTGCATTACTTTGTCTTATTTGACTAAAAGTCAAACATCTTTTCAAACTAACTGAAATTAAAAAGTATTTTGAGATGTCACCTTGAGGTATAAAACTGGCATATCATTTAATTTATTTTAGGTAATTCTACAATAAAAAATGTATGAATCTATAATAGATATAATTGTTAATTACAGCCTCTAAAATAAGTCCAGCTTTATGTAAAACTACTACTTTTGTGGTGAGACTCATTGTTGAGTCTGCTTCATTGGATGGAAATTAATCTTTAGAGTGAGATGACAGACTAAAATCTGAAACTCAAACTTCACAGATTTTTCTAATCATAATCTCATCACTCCCTCTTGTGTCCCACAGGGTCCCGTCTTGATTGGCAGCTCGCAGGGCGGCGTGAATATCGAAGACGTCGCCGCCGAAAATCCAGATGCCATTGTGAAGGAGCCCATCGACATTGTGGAGGGCATCAAGATGGAACAGGCTGTCAAGGTACAATCAATAGTAGACGGAAGAAGTCACAAAACACACTGGAGACGCTCCAACTGTGTGGTTTGGGCTGCAGGAGAAATCGAACAGAGGAGGAAGGGATGCTGGGTGTGTTTGTGTTTGTGCTGCTCGGTCGGAGACAATGTCCAAAACTCACAAGGGGCCGCATCTTATTTCTCAGAGGGAAACTCTTTTCTTAACAAGATACAGGTCCAATTTCTCTCCTACAAATCAAGTCTCAGGCTGGAGAAAAGCTTCACTCCTGCTACCTGTTGGTTTCTTTCAGAAAGAAAGAAAAATATTTGATAACCTTTAAGATTTATGATTTTGTTTTGATGCCCGACAATTCGCAGATGTTATATTTGGATGCTAACAAAGTTATAATCAGTTTCCTGGACTTCATAGAAAGCAACCTGTATTTTTCAAGCAGCTGCTCTGAAATAACCGTCCTGCTTTTGATTTTCCAGTCCGATGGTCATGAACAACACTCAGATGTTTAAAGTGATCCATAAATATACCCTTGACTGTGGAGGATGAAGCGACTCTTGTTATGTTTTATTTACAAAGATGACAGTGTGTCTGAACATTTGAGCTTTTGTCACACAGAACAAATAATGTCCTTTTGATCAGCTTCACTTTGGTACCAAATGCTGTCTGAATGAACTAGACCTGATGTACATGAGACGCAGCAAACGTGACGTCAGACTGTCTTGAAAGCGTCTCTAATCAATATTCAGATATTGGAAAACATCAGCCGGTGTTGCATGGTGTCTGCAGCTTGTGAGGAGCATTTTAGCCTCTTTTAGCTCATTGTTCTGGTGTTATAGCACGTGTATTGTATTGGTTCACTCTTACTGTTCTCAGAGCATGGCGTTAAAAAAACGAAAAAGAAAAAAGCCACTGTTCCTTACCTGATCAGACCGACTGATGAACGTCATCTTATCTTCATCTATTGGTTCGTATGATTTCCCATAAAATTAGTGCCCCACGAATGATGTTTCGTACTTAACATAAAGTTATGTAATTACCTTTTGTTGTGGCTTCAAAATAGTCGCCCACATACACTATTATGGGAGATATGATAAACTCACTGTCTTGATGAGGTGTCTAGACTGTCACATTTAGAAAAGAAAGTGAAAACAAAAATCCCCAAACAAACGTTCAGTGGGGTATTAAATGACCTCATCAAACAGTAAAAAGCAAAGACTGTAACCCCGAGGCGATTTGCTGGAAGTGGCTCCAGCAAACTTTAATTTACTGTGGTTAGGTTTAGGAAAGGAAACATGGTGACGACTTACCTTGAAATGACTCAAAGTTCACACAGTTCCAAACATGTGTCTCCTGAGGAAAGTCCTGTGTTTTGCAACCCATCAAACACTCCTATCTGTGTCCGTAGGGGACCACTTCCTTTTTTACTACTGTTCGTTCAGTGGTCATGTGATCGCAGCCTTGACACTGGCTCATGATTACATGAGATATATACAAATTTTGTGCATTACTTTTCATAGGAAAACATACAAACAGTGCATGAGAGAAGCCTGACGTATTGGAGCTTAGCAGCGAGACCAAAAGCAGAGCTTAAAGAGAGAATATTGGACTGACATTTATCAGGTGGACACAATGGCAAAGACTGCTAATAAATCATAATGTTGTTGCTGGACATTGAAACTTTTGCTCACATAATAACCAAACAAATTCAAAAAGGCACTTATATATCAGAGTTGTGTTGCTGGCTTGGTTCCACTGCCCTGAAGTGGCCAAAAAAATCACCTCATACAATCTGGAGTTATTTCCAAAGTTCACCAAACATTCTCTCCAAAAAACTCCCAAAACATACTTGTTTCTGTTAAAGTTTTATTTGTTAACCAGTGAACTCAGTTTCGGAGCACCGTCTCGGATCACTTCCCGCGCTGCAGCGTGACCTGACCTTTTACTGCTTCACAAACATTGTTTTATAGTCCTGCAGGTTTTTTGGTCATTGTGTCTTTGAACCAGAAAATCACAACAAGTCATATAACACACACACACACACACACACACACACACACACACACACACAAACACACACAAACACACACAAACAAAGCACACAACTCAAGCTTGGATGCAAGATTTGCAGAAACAGAGATCAAAAACTGGAATAAAAGCTGTCAGGGAATTTGACAATTTTCAGACTTTCTCAGTTTTTAACATGAACAAACATTTGTCTTCTCTAATGTCGTCACTGGTCTATTAGAAGCAAATTTGAAGGTTTATTTTTACACATTTTTGGGTATATTTTTCTTAAATATTGGCTGTAATATACCACTTTCTCTTCAATCTCCTAGTCTCAGTCCATTTTCCCTCTCGTCTCCTCTGTGTTTGAGTGTAATTTTGCATCAGATCCCACCGGCAGGGCTTTGTTCCGTCTTTGGCTCTGGATATTGAATATGCTGGTTGTCATAGTGAGAGCAGAGACTCAATATATTTGACAGAGAGAAGAGGTGCTGATTGCAGCGCTCTCCAAGTAGATGGAGGTCCATTGATGTTTGTTCACTCTTTTTATTTTTGGGCTGCACAATGTATTGTTTTAACATCGATACTGTGATGAGCAATAGTCACTTTGAAGACATGCAGTGTCAAGAAAGGCAAATTAATAGAGAAGTTGCACAGTTCTCATTTTGCGTGACTTATCGTACGGGATCTCCGCTGCATGAAAGTCAACGTTTCTTACGTTACACATCTTAAAACATACCGCTGAACATTATACTGTCTTTTTGTCTTCATACAAAATGTAGATTAACTCATAAATAAGCTAATTCCTACATAAAACTGGACTCTGCACAGGAATACAGAGATACTACTCTTCTGAAATGCTTGAATAAGGAAAAGATTTGTCCAAAAATCTGTCTTAAACTGAAAGGGTCGTTAAAGGCATTAAGAGAAGGGAAAGACAAAGAACAAGAACAGAGAGAGACAGATAAAATTATAACGATAACATTGCTAATGATGTAATTTAATTGTCTTGTCCTTGAATATATTTAATGCAACTCAGCGTTTTAGTTAATTTCTCAGCAGGTCGATAAGCTGGTGTCAGCATTAGCCACAGGAGCTACGTAGACCCTCTGAAAACAACTGTAGACAAGGTATAAAGGGAAAATACTTCTATTGCAAATGACAGAATAGTGAACAAAAGTGTAAACTAGTGATGTGATGTTAAATATCTTTGTGTTTCTACTGTGAACTGCCACAAAACAACCTCCCCAGAGTGAAACAAACTGGTCGAGACTGGAAAAGGCTTCAGTTCACATCCAGACAAGTGTGAATCAAGTTGAAAATAATAGAGACAACATCTATGGACCAGACTCGACCACTACAGTGCTGTTATTACTGTAGAGTATCAACACCAAGTTTTAATCATCCGCTTTTTCTCTAGACTGCAGCATACGTAACTGACTGTGAAGTTTCCAGACGTCAGAAATGACCGGTCTCATTTTTTCCTCACATTTCTACACAACAAAGGAGCTGCAGCCTCAACCGACTCTTTTCTTTGCTCTGTGGGAGTGACGCCAGCACTCAAGCAAAAAAATACTACACCTCCATTTTGTATTTAATCTCAACAAAGAGGAGGGAGTGACACATAAAAGATGCTGAAATGAAAGGTCTCTGCAGTTTCTCTGTGGCTGCGAGCCATCAACTGTACCGCATAATTATCAGTTTGATGTGACGGCATTTTAAAGGGACGGTGTTTACTCTTTAGTTTACACAGATTACACAGCGTAGATAAAACATGTTAATCAGTGAACTGTAGAGGAGCTGATAGGTGGATTTAGTTCCCTTTGAACAGAGCCAGGCCGACCGTCTCCTCCTGTTCCTGTTTCCTAAGATAAGCTAACCTTCTGGATCTTTGTAAAGTTTGAACATGATGCTCAGTGACATTATTAATAATAATAAAATGTTCTGTGTTGCTGCAGGTAGCAAAGAAGATGGGCTTCCCGTCGGGGCTGGTGAACGAGGCGGCGGAGAACATGATCAAACTGTACAATCTGTTCATCAAGTACGACGCCTCCATGGTCGAGATCAACCCCATGGTGGAGGACTCCTCTGGCATCGGTACACACACACACACACACACACACACACACACTGCATCTTTTTCAGGAACCTTTCAGAGACTAAGCAACAAATCCCCTAAAATAGAGAGACTAAAAACTGTCACCAAAGCCAAAACCTCCTGTGTCTGTCTGTCACCAGTGATGTGCATGGACGCCAAGATCAACTTTGACTCCAACGCATCGTACCGCCAGAAGAAGGTGTTCGACATGCAGGACTGGACCCAGGAGGACCCTCGGGACCGGCAGGCCGCCAAGGCTGACCTCAACTACATCGGCCTGGATGGAACCATCGGCTGTCTGGGTCAGTGCTCGGCAAATGTCACAAAGCAAAGGCAACACTTCAGGATTTTTAAGGAGGATGATTTTAAAATCTGATGTCCCATCATCTGGGAAAATAGCTGTTATTATTTTTGGAAAACTGAAACATTCGGCCTCATGCATCTTCTTTACCTGAGTCTCTTTTTAATGTGAGGTTTGTTTGTACGAGGGTTTCATCAGACTTTATAAACTTTACAAACTTGTCATAATTCTGTATTTTGAACTCCTTCGTGAGGAGTTATGAAATCATAAAGATGCATAACCTGAACATCCTGCTGAACCCCCTTTAAACTCTTAAATAAATTATGGAAAGAATAAGGAATGAATATTGAATATTTGTATTGATCGGTCAATCCAACTCGACTGACATAATTCTGAGTCAGATACAGCCTCAAATAATAATATATAATATTTCTGGGATCTTTTAATTTTAAGACACACTTTCCTGCTCCTCCCTTTTTGTATTTTACTTTGAACTAACCAATGATTATTGTCCTCTCTAGTAAACGGAGCAGGTCTGGCCATGGCCACCATGGACATCATCAAACTCCACGGTGGCACGCCGGCCAACTTCCTGGATGTCGGAGGAGGAGCCACAGCTCATCAGGTGACTGAGGCCTTCAAACTCATCACCTCTGACAGGAAGGTAAGAACACATCTGCAGGCTGGTTAATGCTTCCTCTGATGTCTGCGTCACCATGACGTTAGTTATTATTAGTCATCATAGCATAGCTTCGTGTTAGCTAACGCTAACGTTGTGTCGGCTCAGGTTCAGGCCATCCTGGTCAACATCTTCGGAGGCATCATGAGGTGTGACGTCATCGCTCAGGGCATCATCATGGCTGTGATAGACCTGGACCTCAAGATCCCCATCGTAGTGCGGTTACAAGGTAGAGAACACACACACACGCACACACACACACACAATTTAATGTGTTTGGGCTTTCTGATAAATCTCTCACACACAGTAAGACTCTCACACATCCTGGAAAACCTGGAAATCTACAATGATATTGTTTTCTAATAATAGAAGGTGAAAGTGGATCAAATGAAATAATATTTAGCATTCAAATAAAGATTACGAAAGTCACCACAGACTGTTACAGTTACGTCTCAATCCTCTGAGATTGTTGGATGATAATTTCTCAAATTTAAAGTTTGTGTTCCTGAACCAGTAACTCTGGACTAACTGAGGTCAGACATTAGATTCAGACATAATGGAGCCATTGTTCTGGACTCAGATTAACCCAATTGTTACGTCTTCCACAAGATGAACAATTTTGTCTATATGTTGTAGACGATGTCCTACAAATAGATTAAAACACGCTTTAACTGCTCTTCGTGTCCTGAGCTGGCCTCAGCCATCAGCCTCTTTACACTCCAGTAAACTAAACACACACACTGGCAGACCTCAGCACCTCCACTCAGACGGGTTAACAGGCAGCAGCTGGCAGCTCACAGGGAGAACTTGTGTCTGTTTGATGCCTCCTACTTCAAAGTCTGGCTCCTGGAAACATGCAGAGATCCATGAACCCGACTGAACTGTGGATTATTATTAATATGTATTTGTATGCATATGTATATTCACACTCCATATTGTCGAGGGCAACTGGTGATCAGAAAGCTCGTTAGTCTTTTTGGTGTGTGTGTGTGACCTTCAGATGACTCTGTGGAGACAGATCACTGGATCCATAGCTCACATCTTTATTCATCCAGCAGCAGCAGAGTCAGGGAGCACACAGATGTGCTGCATGCTCGTATTTGGAGCCTAAACAGAGCTGACATTTCTCAGTTCTCCTCAGGGTGACACTTTCCTGCTCCTGTTTTCTGTTTTGGAATCAAACACACGTTCACCTCAGACTGGTGCTGCTGAGGCTCTGCTGAGTGACTACATCAAGATTTATACTCTAACTACTATAAACTGCAGAAGTGCTGCTGCTTCACACATTTTAAAACGTGCCAACAAGTCGTCCTGCCTGATGTTCGTTTGTAGTCAAAGTCTGACCCGCTGCGATTGAACAGATGTACTCAGTAACAGTTTTCATCCATGTGGGAAAAACAGGAAAGGAAATTGGACAAAATTCAAATGCAAAATCTCAGCTTAAAAAACGTGTTAAATCCTCTAAAGTTAAGTGAGTGACTGTAAAAGTGCACCGTATAAAAAATTATATCGAAATTAATAATGACTAATAATTGTCAGTTTTCAAGGCCTTGAGTGAAACTTACATTCTCCATTGAAAGGTATAGCCAATCCATAGAATTAAAAACAAAAAAAAAAATTAAAAAGTTTCTACATTTCATCAGCTAAATGTGTGTCATACAGCCTGTCGCCTTTTACTTTAAATTTTGATGAACCTCAATAGCGAGGGCTTGTCCTGGAGCTCCCAAGCTAAGCTAGCCATAGATTGTGGATCAAAAAAATACTCCTGGAGAAACAGAGAATTTAACAGTGTGTGGACATATTGCATGTCCCGCCTACCCTGCAAACTTAAAGTACAGAACAGTAAAACATTAATAAAGGCTCATTTAGACCTATTAGTGATGTTAATCTGTGAATTTGGACTTACCGTTACCTTCATTATGAGGCTCAAATCTGGATTTACTTAAATTGCTTTCCAGAGTTTTAAAACCCTGTCACAGCGTATTTGAGTCCTCGATAGACTGACTTCATCAGTCTCCAAATCGCTGCCTTTAAGTTCAGTATCATTTTCAATATCAGATTTTAATATTTCTTGAGCCTGATAGTTCTGGAGGATAGTTATCAGCAATCACCCTCTGTGATTATTCACAGTGAGATTCAAGGAGAGCTCTGATCACCACACTAAGAACCCTGCGGTAGCATCTTAAAGATATGTTAATTTAAAAACAAACTAATGTCAGTGCAGAGCTTCGCAGACACTGACACAGCTGCATTCTGTGAGGCTCATTGTATGGTGGAGAATATAAACAGAGCAAAGATTTATTGTCTCTGTCCTGTGAAGGTGTCACACTGTTTTCAAAACCTCACATTTGTCTTGTGTGTTTTTTAAGGAACGAGAGTGGACGATGCCAAAGCTCTGATCGCTGCCAGTCCGCTGAAAATCCTGGCCTGTGACGACCTGGACGAGGCCGCAAAAATGGTACACACACACTCAAACACACACGTGCTGCAGGTAGGGAGATGACCAAACACACACCTGTCTGTTAAACCTCCAGGTGTGTGTGTGTGTATGAATGTATCTTTATAACACACACTGACCAGCACAGGAAGCAGATAAATCTTCATCATGTCAGGTGTCTCCCACAGGTGTGATGTAGCGAGGTATTAACCTGCCTCCCACTGATGAACATCAAATTCATCTTTAACTTTTTGACCGTTCTCTTCATCATCCTCTGTTCATGTCATCGTCTGCCCTCTTTTCTTTTCAGTACTGAAACTGAGATGCTATTTAAAGACATGAGTTGTGTTTTTTTGTTTTTTTCTTAGTTGTATAGTCAAACAGCACGACAGCTCTCAGTCCCAATCATGTAAATCAGGTTTTTGCATGTCTGCTGTAAAACTCTAGATTTTGTATAGACTATATTTTCCATAAAGCTCCAGGTAGCTGCTGGTTTCCATTTATTTCCATACGGTATGAAAATGCTATAGCAGACCAGCAAAACATGTGAGTGTCGAGGTACTTATTATAAAACGCCTAAAAGATTTTTTTATTACTCAATTGATATAACACTTAAATAACGCGAAAATAAACACTAGAAGTATTTAAATATTTTACTCAATTATCTTCTCTTAAAAATAATGACATTAGCAGCATATTTTAAAATAAGTCTTATTTCTGCATCACTGTTGTGTTATGGTAATATTTTGAGTCAGATATCTGATCAGAAAGTGAAGGACCTCAAATTCAAAAGCATTGCTGTAACATACATTAATTACTGTATATCAAAGCAATCAGGAGAATCAGTACTTTTCTGAAGTACTTGACCTTTGACTTAAAATGGTTATGACGTGGAATTATTTCATCACTGCAGTAACATGCAGTTAAGATTATTACTTGCAAATGTATTTTTGCATCAGTGTGAAAGTAACAATTTACAGACTGTAATTAAAGTCTGGAACAAAAGTTTAAGCTATTTTGTCGCACGTGCATGCTCGTTAGAATAAACAGAAAATATAAAACAGCCGAATAACAACAATCAGTAGTGGTGCAGAAAGTTTAAGTGACTACTACTAACAGAAACATATTCTGTATGTTGATAATTCTTATATATCTTGCGTATTCTCCTGTGAGAAGTCATTTTCGCTTTGTAGGCGAGGTTTTCAGCTGCAGCTCCTTCTCTGGATGAACCCATGCTTACAGCGGGTGCCGCCTAATTTATTGCAACACGTCGATGAATCCCCCCCGCCCCTAATCTCATTTGCACATTGTACTGGACAAAAGTAAATTAATGTACTTCCACCAATCTGCCTTTAAATTGAGTGTGTTCATTTGTTTCTCATGACAAGTACTGTTTGTTTATTTCTAGAGAAACAGCTTCTAATGGTTTATCTTTTAGGAGTCGTGTAGAGGAGTTAAAATCTGGAAGATCTAAGTTTTCGTTCTCTTCAGCAGCACTTATGGTGATAGGTATAAATATTAAATGAGTCTGGACAGACATGGATATAAACTGCAACTTGACTGGTTGGCAGAGACACACAACCACAAGGCAGTAATACTAGTTTGTATCTGAGACACATAGACATTTACTGCTCAAATTTAATTTTTTTTTGTGGTGTGGTAACATATTACATCATGCAAATCAGCAGGTGTGTTGGTTTAAACTGAAGACCTGCTGAACAACCTGTATTTATGTAAAAGAAGTTTTGTCTGACATCATTTGACTCTGTCTCTGCTCACAGGTTGTAAAGCTTTCTGAAATCGTCTCGCTGGCGAAGGAAGCTCAAGTGGACATCACCTTCCAGCTGCCCATCTAAGAAAGAGACCTGACCTTTGACCTCAAAGACCTCCTCACCCCAAACACTTCCACAGACGGCAACCACTCCACCTCCTCCCCCATACAAACAGCAAGACGGGCCTCTCACACCCCGGAGATGTTTAGTTTTCTCTTTTTTTACTCTGTGGCATGATGGCTTGACTCTGTACAGGTGTCCAACAGGTAGACCACCACAACAGGTTACACTGAGAGAGAGAACAGCCTCCTTTTTAGTCACACTCGGATCTGTTTCCTGTCTCAACCCTTTTTGTCCCTCCACATTTCCTCAAACCTTCAAACTTAATTTATACTTGAGTCGATACGCACAAACCTCCCCTTTTAACTCTTTCACTATTTAAGTACTTGTTGGGAAATGTTCCTCCGCCCTGTTCGGCTGAAGGGTGTCACGACGCTGCTTTCACATTTGATTGGTGCTGTTACATCAGGCTGGTGCAGACGGTTGACTGGGAAGGCATCAGGAGATGGACTGTAATCCCATTACTTTCATTAAAACACATAGTTCTGCACGAGTGCCTTTTCGGTGTCTTATCTCTATGTAGGAATGTGACAGAATAAAGGTGAGATTTGTCCCCACTGTGCAGAACTTTGAAGTGTTTCATCAAACACACAAACAACATGACTGAGTGACGTCTCAGTGAAACACAGCGGACAGCACCGTCTGCAGCATTGATTTAATAATAGTGTTCAGACAGAAATTGCTTCAGAGAACGAGCTGTTGTTCCCCGCAGACGCCTCCTCGTCGTTCCTTTACCGTCTATAGACACAAGTGTTCATCAGCTGGTTCTTACTGGTCAAACTGAGCACACTTCCTTGGCCCAAAAGTGGAGACACATAATGTAAACCTTCCATTATGCTGTGATCATCACACTGAAAGTCTTCACTGGATTCTTGTATTCAGAAGTGTACTGTGCAGGATAAACACTCAACAGCAGAAGCAAAGGTAAAAGCCAACATCAGATTCAGTCGTTTGGCATTTTGCCTGCCTGTTGCTCACGGGTTGACACCGCGGTTTGACACCTGCTCATTACCTTTTTAGAAAGCCGCGACCTCACCTGTGTCCCAAACACAGAAAATAAAAGGACAGAGTTCAGAGTCTCTGCTGATAAATAAAGCGCCGCACACTGAGAGTGG
Source organism: Epinephelus cyanopodus (assembly GCA_026686955.1). Taxonomy (NCBI): domain Eukaryota; kingdom Metazoa; phylum Chordata; class Actinopteri; order Perciformes; family Serranidae; genus Epinephelus; species Epinephelus cyanopodus. Next base: position 36,480,566 of record CM048927.1, on the reverse strand, counting down.
GACATAAGTGATGATTGAGCGGGACTGCTGCTGTATGAGTGTAAACATCCTGCAGAGTGTATGTTTGAATATGTCGCTGAATTCAGGCTCATTGTTTAGCGTCTGCAGAAATGTGTGAAAAGCTCAGTTAATTCAGATTCACCAAAGTCACACAATAACACTAACTGACTAACAGATCGAGGGAGCAGTAGACCAGCAGCTCCTGCGTTCAGCGAGCTGAAACTACCGTTTTTCTCATTGGAGTCTGGCTTTAATGGCAGCATAGATTGGAAACTGAAACCACTGGAACAGGCTTTCTTATGGACAAATTAAGTGTTGAAAATACTCTAAATATAGCCACAACACTTATATTGAACTGATATTGGGTTTTATTAGGTGGATAAAATATATTTTCTGCTGCCCCCGTCCACAGCAGTACGTGTCAGTGCTCCTGCCTGCTTCTCCAAACTGCCATCTAGTGCAGGTAATACTCTGACTGTGGATAAGTCCCTCATACAACCCCTTCAAAAAATCCGAACTATCCCTTTAACCCCACAGGGCTGCGAGCACAGCTGCAGCCTGTTAGTCCTGATTAAACCACAGATCTCACAGTGTGGACAAATACAGCCAAAACTATCTGCATGGAGGTATGTGAAAAATATATTATCTTACCTGTAAAGAAAAGGCATCAGGTGCACGTGATGAAACTGTTGCTTTCCTGCTGGTTTGGTTCTTTGGTTAGTAAAAACCAACGTAGCCACCTTTGCATTTTTAGCTGGAAACAGACACTTCTACTGGTTGAAAAACAATCAGATTTTATCAGCTGTAATCTAATCAGTCACTATGAGTCATCATAAAGAGTCTTTGAGTACAAGGACATTTATAAATGTTGAAAGCTGAACCCAAAGAAATGTGAAGTAAATGAATCTCCAGCTTTAGTTTTAAGTGTCTGAGGTTCGGCCCATCTCCCAGCACCAAGTCTCAGATGGATAAAGGCCGCAGCATTAGCACCATTCTCACTGTTTACCCTCAGCTGTGAACACAGACCACATTTGTCAGTCTAAAATATTAGCTGTGACACGTGTGGACCGCGGGCACATTGATTGATGCAGGGATTTGTGGCAGGTATTGATGAACGGTACTGGAGTTTCCCGCTCTGCTTGGCTGTGGCGCAGCTTCATGTGTGGTCGTGTTGAACAGAGGTGATACATCTCCGATTTTTAAACAAGTCACATGAATTATTCAGTGTTCCTGTTGTGGAGCTCAGCTTTCCCAGAGAAACGGCCCGAGGGGGAAACGTGGTGTGATTTCCTGCGTTCACTTCGTCTCTCGCTCTGCTAAAGAGGATGCTTGTCTCTCTTGCTTCCCTCATGGTTTGTTGTAGAGTGAGCTCATGCGTCTTCTCACAGTCTGTTGTGTTGACCCCGTCCTGCTGAAGTGAAGCATGCGTTATTATGTTAGCTAACAGGGGCGCACTGGCGTTAAGATCATCTAACGGCCTCGACAGCGGGTTGATTGTGCTGTTGGAGGCAGCTGTTGTGGAAGTCCCTGGTTTAAAAACAGGACTGCAGCATTTTAGCTTCACTCCATCAGAGTTTTTCTGAAAGTTACAAGAAACTGGACACACTGGAGATTTGTGTATTTATTAGGTCCCTCTGCTTCCTCCCTTTATCAAAGAGCTGCTGCAGAGTTGAACAGGGACTTCTGCAGCATCTGCCACTGTACGTTCAGTCTGCCATCATGCCACACGGCATTTTTGTTTCTGTATATGATGTCTGACCTCTCACCAGAACGGTAAAATGACTGTAGTTTCTTATCCCTTCTTCCTCTTCCTCCTTCAGCGCTCCGAACACAAGCAGACATTGTGAGTTGTACTTCATTTATTATATCTTGTAAATAACCAAACTGATGTTCTCTCTCTGTAAAATATTTATGCTCCTCACAAAAGGAGTACGACAAAGAAAGACAAAAAATAAATGCGGAGAACACCAAGGTTTCTGTGCTTAGTTCTTTTCCTCCTGTGTTGTCTTGACGAGGACGTTCGTCCATTTTCTGACATTCATTAGGGTCCATTGACGACTTCGGAAAGACAGTACGCGGTAGGATTAATTTGCAGTTGGGACAGCAGCGAAACCACCAGCTTAGCTTGACTCCAGCTCGACTCAAGCCTCTTTAAATAAAACCATGCTCACTTCCTTCCGCATGATGAAACAGGCTGCCAGACACTGAGGCCCAATGATTGACTGCTTATAGCTCACTAGTTCATCCATACATGTACCAGACGGTCCCTCCGCCTCACTCCCCGCCACCTGGAGATGAAGGTTGATGATCCAGCGGGGAGTAAGGTTCAGTTCAGCCACTGAAGGTCCGTCTCTGCAAAACGTAGATAGATAACTTCATTTCAATCAGGAGAGACTTGTGTTTTTATAGTGAAAGGAATTTTTATTAACGTGCACGTAAGAATGAAAAATGTGAAAAGTCTTTGGCAAGTAGACCCCCTGAACAATTATCCTCCTGTAACCCTGTGGAGCCTTATACCTAGACAGACAGGTATGAATGTGTTGTCAGTCTTCTAACTTCCCTCCAGAAGCGAATTTCTCAAATTGTCTGACTTATGGCAGTTCAGCTTCCTGGTGTTTCATGAGCGTGGCTGTGGACTCTAATTTATTCTGTTAATTATACGGTTGTTAACCTGTTTGTGTGTCGCCGGGTCCTGCAGTGACCCCGACACAGATCGCTCTGATTACAGGTTGTTGTTGTGCGGCAGAGTCACGCAGGCCGGCTGTAATGGCTGCTTGATTACTGGAGTGGATGTTTAGGGGCTTTTGTGGCGAAATGGTGGCGCGGGTCAAATGTTGTTGACTCTGTTTATGGAAATAGATGCATAATGATCCACACTGTGCTTGAGGGGATGTAAAAAACAAAACCGTGATGACCTCATGTTTAGAGCTCTCTGCGAGTTATTGAACAGTTAGTGTAACAAGGCTGGACCAGAGGTAAAAGACAAACCACAGGTGTGACAGTGACCCCAGATTTACATCCAACCAGACGAGTTATGTCACATGACTCAAAAGTTACTGGACAGGATTTTGACAACACAAACATTCCCTCACGTTCACTTGTTTGTGAGACATCAACGTGAACACAGCGGACTAATGTGCCTTGTTACCTTGTGCTGAATCACATTAACCGAAACACAGGTGTGAAAGTGACCCTCGGAGTTCAGTGAGACGACTCAGATATGAGTTAATGGTCAGAGTTGTGATAACCTGAGCTTTGAAATGGACAGTTGAGAAATAATTTCAGTGTTCACCTTCAAGTTTGCTTCCAAATAAATTTGACTAAGCTGTCTACATGTGTACAACCTGCTTGAGATGGACATGTTTTACCCACGTCGCCATATTCACACGTCATCCTTCGTTCACCTGCGTTCAATGGTTTGTAAAAAAAAAAGTCATCAACACCAAGCAACTTTAATTACAAGACAAATATGTACCTTTGATTAAATGAACTGAACTACAGGTGTAACAGTGACCCCAGATTCACACTGAACCAGGCATGCAAAGTGACATGGCTCAAATTTAAGTCAGGTTTTTTTAACATTTAAACAACACTGAAATGTTTAATTTTGGATGTAAAAAGGTCACATAATTTTCATGAAGTCTGTTTTGATACAACATTGCAAAATCAATATTGATGCATCTTCAAAAATCAAAACATGTTTCTGTATGCTGGACCAAATGAACCAAACTACAGATGTGAAAATGACCCCAGATCCACACTGAACCAGGTGGGTTAAGTCACATGACTCAGGTATAAGGTATAAGTTACTGGACAAAGTTTTGATAACCGGAGCCTTACAGTTTGGGTAGTAACTCTGTCGTTCATCTTCGTTTTCTCTTCCAAATGAATTGTCAGTGTGTCACCACATTCGCACCTCGTTGCCACATTCACTTGTTTGTAAAAAGTCAAGTTGAATACAAAGCAAACTGGAACTTAAAGGCAATATTGTGCCTTTTTTCTTGTGCTGGACCAAATGAACCAAACTACAGGTGTGACAGTGACCCCATATCCACTTTGGCCCAGGCCCGTTTTGTCACATGACTCTGATATACAGTCATGGAAAAAATTATTAGACCACCCTTGTTTTCTTCAATTTCTTGTTAATTTTAATGCCTGGCTCAACTAAAGGTACATTTGTTTGGACAATTATAATGATAACAACAAAAATAGCTCATGAGAGTTTAATTTAAGAACTAAGAACTATTCATTTTCCATGGTTTTCTTGATAATAACCAAAATTACTTAAATTCTTACATCAATAGCTATGGCATTGTACCGCCAAAAACACTACTTTTAAGCATTCCATGTTTTCTTTTCTGTTTGCTTTAAACACATGATACACACAAGAGTTAATACTTGATTGCATAACCATTGTTTTTGATGACTGCAGCCATGCGTCTTGGCATGCTCTCCACCAGCTTCTGACATTGTTCTGCTGTCACAGCAGCCCATTCCTGTTGGACAAATTCAAACAAATTTTCTTTGTTTTTGGGCTTGTGGTTCTCCATTTTGAGTTTGATGATTTTCCACAGGTTTTCAATTGGATTAAGATCTGGTGATTGAGCAGGCCAAGGCATGGTGCGAATGTTGTGGTTCTCCATCCAGGCTTTAACTGACCTTGCCGTGTGGCAAGGGGCATTGTCTTGTTGGAAAATCCAGTCATTCGAGGCAGGAAAGAGTTTTCCAGCTGATGAAAGAAGACTGTTTTCAAGGTAGTCCTGTACATGACCTGGTTCATTCGGCCTTCGCACAATTGCATTTGCCCTGTTCCACTCAGACTGAAACAACCCCAGATCATGACTGATCCACCCCCATGTTTTACTGTAGGGGCAAGACAGTCTGGGTTGTAAGCTTCTCCAGGCTTCCTCCTAACCAGTAAGTTGGCTGGAGTGGGCATCAATTCAAAATTGGATTCATCACTGAAGAGAACCTTAGCCCAATCATCAACAGTCCAATCCTTGTGGTCTCGAGCAAAGAGTAACCGGGCCTTCCTCTGCCTTTCATTGATGAAGGGCTTCTTGCGTGCTCTGTGTGACTTCAAACCAGCTTCAACAAGTCGGTTTCGAACTGTCCTTGCCGAACAAGTCACATTTCTCGACAGTGCCCACTCATTTTTAAGGTCCCTGGAGGTCTGACGACGATTCCTGACACAGGAACGGATGAGTGCACGGTCATCTCGTGGGGTAGAAAGACGTTTCCTGCCACGGCCAGGTAGCAATTTGGTAGTGCCATGTTCAGCTTGTTTTTTTTTTGTTGTAATGAACGGCTGTCTTGGAGATCTTCAGTTTTTTCGTTACCTGTCTCTCACTCATGCCAATTTCCAGCAGTGCCAAGATGGCTGCCTTTGTGGCTTCACATAATTCTTTTGTTTTAGGCATTATGTGAGAGCTGACAACTTCTGAGTTGTGCTACGGCTTGAATGTAAGCAGGAAACCACTCTAGGCCTTTGCATGTGCAGTGCTGCTTGTAACATGAAATGGCCTCTTATATACCCTGGGAATCAATTAAGCTTAAGAATGTCAAATAGGACATAAAGTATTATGTGACCAGCTGCATTTTTTGTTGTGTTCATTGTATTATACGTTTAGTGGTACCAGATATTAGAATGAACAAGAAATTGAAGACAACAAGGGTGGTCTAATAATTTTTTCCATGACTGTATGTTTCTGGACAAAGTTTTGATAACGTGAGCCTTAAAAACCGTCACTTTGGGTAATAATTTAACCGTTTGACTTTGTCACCCCAGCACCACACTGACTTGTTTGTAAGAAATCAGCATGATCACCAAGCCGACTTAATTAAAAACACAATCATGTACATTTTTTTCATTTGATCTGGACCAAATGAACCAAACTACAGGTGTGACAGTGACCCCAGATTCACTCTGAATCAGGCGTGACAAAGTTTTGATAACCGCCGCCTCACAGTTTGGATAATTATTCACTTCACCTTCATTTCTCTTCTAAATTAATTGGCTCCTCATCACTACGTTGACACCTCGTCACCGCGTTAAATTGTGTGGAAGAAGTCAGACTATAATTCATAAGGCAATGATGTACTTATTTGATCTGGACCAAATGAACAGAACACAACTGTGCCTGAGACCAAGCGGAGCAGACTGCAGGTGAATTTGTACCTGTAGATGATGAACAGCTGAGAGCCTCTGACTGTCTGCTGCTGGACGACCGTGTTGCAGCACCGAAGATGAAAAGCTGGTTCCAGTCATCAGAGAGGACCTCCTGCTGCTTTAAGATCTTAACTCAAATTAGGTCTCGCCATGACGAAACATACACACACTCAGCTTTGAAGTCTTTGCTCGGCCTTTTTCTTTTTTTGTTCCACGATGTCTTCTGCTGCGACACAAAGGCTCAACTTTCATCCTCCAGCGAGAGCTGATGAGACGTTCCATTACATACTTGCTGCCATGTTACTCCCCAGATGAAAAGGTCTCTGAGGCAGAAAATGCTGCTGTGAATGAACCTTCTTTATGTTCTTTAAAAAAGGTCGCAGCTAAAGCCAATTTACAGGAAGGCAGGGGGTCTGCGTTAAGTCGAGTGCTGATTTTTCATGGACGTACTGTTGCCTTTAGAATTAAAATATGAAACCTGATGACTAATCTTTCACCCTTGTAATGTGTTTGTGGGCGGCAGGGAATTTCAGGATTTATTTTGGCTGTGAAGGAACAATGTGGTGATGCCAAAGGTCCTTACTTAAACCCCTTTCACAGTGTTTTACTATCTCACGAGAGGTGGACAAAAAAACAAAAACACTTTATAGTATAATCCAAGTGAAGCTCTGCGCATCTCAAAACTGAACCGGCACTTTTAATCTGTTGTTGGATTATTTTTGTTAATCCTCGCGGTTCTAGACAAGCCGTTACGCACTAAAGGAATTTATAATTTCCAAATTTAGTCTGTGAGTTTATTTGCTGGAACTAATTAGTAAACTTCAGAGTGGCGATAGAGAAAGTCAGAGTTCCTCAAGTTCTTACAGGAGTTTTAAAGTTCTGTTACCTTCCTCTTTTTCACGTTTATACAATTTTATTTTTTTGTCCTTCATTCAACTTTTATCTGACAGCAGGTGTTTCCGGTCACGTAGGAGATCAAGGTGCACGCAAAACATGCAGCAGACTCAAATAATATAATTCATATTGACTGATATATCAGCAAGTTTAACAATCAGCATTGTTTTTATTACAAGGAATTTGACTTGGTAATGATTTAAACACTTTGTTAAGTCTTGTCAGGTTGGAACAAATCTATTTGCTAGCGTTAAGAAAAGATCATGGTTTGTGTTAAAATAAGAATATTGTATCGTACGTGACGCAAGTATGTAAAGTAAGTAAAAACAGTCAATGTTTACTTTTGGTTTCACACGTTATATGAACAGCCATCTCCTGGGTGAAAGTTCTGTGTATGTTTGACCCATCCATCCACCCAAATGTCCCCCTCATGCAGACTTTGTTACTCTTTATACGTCAGCTGACTTGTCATGATTACAGCGGCCACTAGAGGTCACTGCCAAAAATAAAAATGCAAATACGAAATGTGACCGCTAACAATACGTTAACTTTTGGTTTTATATTGGACACAAACAGCCGTCTCCTGGGTCCAAGTCCTGTGTTTGTTTGACCCATCCATCCACCCCAGCCTCCTTCCTGCAAGGACTTTGTCGCTCTTTGTCAGTTGACTTCCTCCACCGCTCCCGTCATAATAACTGTGCCCACCAGAGGTCAAAATAAATGGAAATGTGGTGTTTTTAGGGAGAGAACAGTCTCCAGAAAACACGCCCACTATGAGTTGCAGTTGTTGGGATCAGTATGTTGTCTGCAAACAAATACAGGAAGCATTTCTGTTACATAGTTCGTCCTCCAGAAAGTGCTTGTTAATTTTTAACTGTGAAATGTCGTGCTGGTGAATGAGTTTTCCTTCTTTATGCTAAAGGATATATGACACAGTATTTGGATCATTTGCAAACCAAAAAGCAGAAGGTTTTAAATAACCTCTCAAATATCTATTTCTGTATTGACCTGATTAAAAACCTTCTAACTCTGTTGAGGAAAACATGTAAATGTTTGTGCTGATGGAGTATTTTTAGTGTTGTTAGTACTTGAACTGAAGTAAAGAATATAAACGTGTCCTCCTCCTCCCCTGATGTTTGATCTGTCCTTTGAAGTGTCACCATGCATCACATCTGGACTCCCACGTCCTCCCTCAGCTGCAGCTGATGGCGACTCACTCTCCTGTGAATCCTAATCTGCCGCCGCTGGCTGGTTGGCGCCTGCTTTGTTGCAGCTATGTGGGAAGAACAGTGAGCAGATTAACAGCATGTCTGACTGACGAGGAAACCAAACACACACACATATTATATCGCTCAGGACATCTTCTGTGTGTGCTGTGTAAAGGCAGATCATCTGTGTGTCGTCCCACAGAGATCCGTCTTACAGCAGTCTGTCATTTACTGCACACGTGCATGTGATGTATGTTCAGTTTGTGTTTTTCAGAAACATTTATTTTTAATAAGTTTAGACTCAGCTGCAGTCGGGGAAGAAGAACTCAGATCTTTTACTTAATACCCAACACAATACTGATGCTTTGTCAGGCCCCTTGGCGTGTGATAGTGAGGCTAAAGGCACCCTTTGGCGTTATTATAGAGCGTCTCATCTTATAGAGAGACACAAGAAAGCTTTGGTATGTGACGACCTTGGATGAGAATGTGTTGTTCTCATCTAACCATGACCATATGACAAATTTAAAGACAATCTTCACAGAGGAGACAGCAGTGCGTCACATGCAGATGCTAAAGAGTGCATTTGGCGTATGTTTTACACGTGACAGGTGGGACAAAGCATTTGGTACTGCAACACGAGTGTAAAAATACTTCAAAATTCTACATAAGTAAAGTAAAAAAATATAAACATCAAATATAGAATATTGTAATTGGATTATAATTATTGTTGCATGAATGTTTTCATCACTTTAACTGGAACTCATTTTAATGACTTAATAAACTGCTGGGTAATTGAATCTAAAATAACACACCAGACTTTATTAGTCGATTGAATTTCCATCCATCCATTTTCATCCGCTTATCCAGGGCCAGGTTTGGGGGGCAGCAGGCTGAGCAAAGCACCCCAGACGTCCCTCTCCCCAGCAACACTTTCCAGCTCCTCCTGGGGACCCCAAGGTGTTCCCAGGCCAGATGAGATATGTAATCCCTCCAGTGTGTTCTGGGTCTGCCCCGGGCCTCCTACCAGTGGGACGTGCCCAGAACACCTGTAACAGGAGGCGCCCAGGAGGATCCTGATCAGATGTTGAACCACCTCAACTGACCCTTTCAACATGAAGGAGCAGCGGCTCTACTCCGAGCTCCCTCTGAATGTCCGAGCTCCTCACCCTAACTCGTTCTTTCAGTCACTACCCAGAGCTCATGACCATATGTGAGGGTTGGGACGTAGATGGACCAGAAATCGAACTCCTTCTGCTCAGCTCTCCCTCTTCACCATGACGGCCCAACACAGCGCCTGCCTCACTGCAGAAACTGCAAAGAAAGTGTTGTTGAAATGTAAAGGACGTGTGAATATCATTAGTTCTGCAGGTGTTTGCTCATTAAGTATTGGACATTTTAAAATGTTGACCTGATGATGGCGCCAAAGTTTTTACATTTAATCCTGAAGGAAACATGAATGACCAATCAGATCTTGCTGTGTAAAGAAGAACTCACCTTTTTAATGTTTGATTTTATGCGTGCACGACTCTTTGTGTTTTAGTCTTCAAGTTTTCTCTTTTATTTATTCAACGTAGTGAGAATAACCTGATGATCGCTGTGATGCAAATACAGGTGACGCTGATGATGATCTTTGATAAACAGAACAAAATGTTTTAATCTTTAAAAACCCAAGAAAGGACGCGACCTCAGTGCGAGCTATGGTTGGGGTTGCTGCTAAACTATGGTAACGATAATTGAGTAAAACTGTTCGGCGCTGTCTTCCCGATGAGGAACATTTCCTCCGGCAACAAACGCAACGACATTGTGGTGTAAATAGAAACTTAATTTTAAGCCCTCTGTATGTTTCAGTGACTCAGCCTGAAACTGACGAGCCTCGTGTGAACTTGATATTTTTATTAGGTCACAAAAACACAGATAACGTGTGTCTTTAACCTCTTCTTCATCTCTCTCCTGCAGACTCTCCTCCTCCTCCTCAGTATCTCCACCTGTGTGCAGACAGTGATGGAGGTCCTGCAGTGTGAATACATGCAGGTAGGCTCGCCGCCTCTTTGCTCTCAGCTGGCACACACTGATAAGGTTCAGGGTTTCGGGGAGTCGTGCTGCTGCAGCTGCCAGTTCATTTACTTAAGTCGTGATAAGGCCGGTCGGCCTCAGTGAGCTGGGGAGGGGGAGCGTCTGGGGGGGTTGTTGGTCATTTAGGCCGTTCAGAGAAAGTAAACTTGCATCCTGTGTTGGAAATGAGAATAATATTTCTTAAAGTTTCCAGTGGAGAGGTCTGAGGAGACAAAAAGAAAGTTTGGTGAATTTTTTTTTTAAGTTTTGAAAACCTGCAGAATAAGAGAGGAGGAGGATATGACAACACACACACACACACACACACACACACACACACACACACACACACACACACACACACACACGTGTATGAAGTGAACAGTTGTAAGTACATTGAATTACATTTTTTCATCTGTTGTACATTTAAACCTATTGCAAATTATGAAGTCCATCACTCTGTTTTTTTTTTTTTTTTTCAAAAACTGTAAAACTTATTGAACCTATCTCCTCCCACAATTTTTGCTCAATTGGCACCAAACGTGCTACAGAGCATCTTCAGACTGTCCTGCACAAACGATCCTCACAGATTTTTGATTTATCAAAAACTGAGCCTACAGTCCATCAAAATGTTTGACTGTAAACATATACATGCAAATTCTTGCTAAATAAATCTTCAAAGTTCATTAAAAAAAGGCAACATTTTGGAGTCATGGTAATGATGTTTGGAAAATATCAGAATTTATCTCAAAAACTGAATTTTTTACAGCATTTTGAATTTCGCTCTCATGTGAACAATTGGAGTCAATGCAAAAATGACATTTTTAAACATCAGTTTTTCACTTATGGAGCCAATAAATCATTGTTAAACAAATCACCAACATCTCCATGTTGTCTAGATGCAATTTGTGTATTTTCAGATTTTTGTCTTAATAACTGAATTTTTGACAGCCGTTTGAAATCTGCCTTTACACACTAACAGCTGCTGTCTTGCACACAGGTGACTGGCTCAGTCAGTTTGTGAAGCTACATGTGATGTTTTGTTTGCCAGTTAGTTCAGTGAATAGAGGCTGGTTCTTGGTGTTGAAGATTGTGAGTTCAAGCCTCAGCTCGTGCAACATTTCCATATGAGAAATCTACCCAAACTTTTCATAAAGGTCCAGTCCCATGCCAAATGTCCTCAAGTGGAAACACAAGACAATAGTCCTGATGGTGGCGCTACAGCAAGCCTCTAGATTTTGTTGATTTGTTATGAAAATTCATAACAATAAGACTATAATAATTATGATCCAGGCAGTTTTGCGGAGAGACAAATACTCTTTATCAACACTTTTCCCTGTTATCCCTTGTCTCTTTTCCCTGTTTAGCTTAGCTTAGTCAACATGCAGAGTCTATCCAATAGCTACTTTTACATTTTAAAAAATGTTTTCATCTTTGTCACATGGATAATGTTTAGCTTTAAGCCAAATCAGGCCAGTTTCTTCATAATTACTAGCAGTTAATGTTATTCTTACTTTCTTGCTCTTGAGTTTTTTCTTTCCTTTGTATATTATGAGTCTGATCACTTCAGCCACTCATCCACAATTTGAAGGGCATGCCATAATTATATGGTGTAACTTCTATGTTGTGATAGGCTTTGTTTTAGTGTGAGCAGCAGCTATAATTGTAAAACTGATCTCGAGTGCCATTAAAAAAGTCTTTAAAAGTCTTGAATGTAACTTTCCTGAAGCTGAAGCTGCACATCGTCTCCTCACATGAACATTATTTCCTCTCTCTGAGTGTGTATTTCGCAGACTGCTTCTTCCCTTCCATTTCTGATCCTTCCCTGATTTAATTAAAATACTTTGATTTCATCATTTATGGCTTACAGATGCTGAGCGATGTCTTTATTTCAGGACATTTAATATCACCAACAGAAGTAATACTCTGCTAATATCACAACCTGCCTCCATTATTGAGCCCCGCAGGAAGCTGAACTTTGCAGCTTGGAGTTTTATTATTAGAGGATTTTTTTGAAGGATTTAGCAGAAATATTTGATGAAGATGATGTACAGTTGTGCTCCAACGTGGCAGATTCACTTTCTGGTGCTTTTGCTGCTTGATGGAGTTTTGGAAGGATGAACGTTGTTTGAGGATCAAAACTTTTATACCAGCAGATTAACAGGAGACATTTTTCTGCACAAATACTTCTATTACTTAAAGTACTTTTTCCTGCCACAATGAATCCATCTCCTGCTGGCAGAGATTGCCGTTCGGTCCTGTTGCGTCTTCTAACCGTCTCTCTGTGACAGTTCAGACAGTGATCAGTGGGAAGAGGAATCAGACGCAGCAGCAGCAGATGTTTCCTGGCTGATAGGATCGTAAAACCATCTGTCTGACATCACATCATCGGATAGAGTCTTATTACATTACAGTCATTGATTTCATAACAGGCAGAGAAAGAGACTGATTGAAAGAGAGGAGATGAAGAGAACAAGTGATGGAGTGCAAAACATTTAATTAAACGTCACATGATGCTGGTACACCTACAGGTGTGTAGGTGTGTGAGGACTGAGCTCAGGTGTTCCCACACTCTGATGAGACAGCCCCGCCCACCAATCACCTGCAGGATGACGAGCAGCAGCACCCAAACCAACCTGAGGGACATTTACACTGATTAGACTTTTTGAAAAAAGAAAAAAGAAGCTACATGATTTTTAATGCTGTGACTACGTCCTCAGAGCATTTTGACTAAAATGAAACCAACACATTTTCTATCTTTATATCTTTATGTTCGTGCACTAAACAATTTGTCCTCATTTTAGTGTTTTGCATCTCTCTTTACAACAAATTAAATAGCAGCTGTTTGGGTTTAAAGACAATACACATTAGTAAATATTACACAGCACAGCATATTACAGAGCACCTGGTGACAAGATGAACAACTTGTTAACAAATATCTGGTTCTTTGATAAAATCCAAGGTACAATAAGAACAAGCTGTTCTCATGTGCTGTTTGTACATATACCTATTAAAAATAATGCACCAAAATTCTTATATGAATCCCATAATTGTAATTAGGAAGGCTGAAGTCATGTGACCAATGTGCTGACAGGAGTAAAGACAGTTGTAGGCCAGAGGTCTGTGTAAAGAGGTAGCTTTGGGCAGTGGATGGGTCAAACAGCACAGGACTTTCCCCCTGACTTTCCATGAGACTGGTGTTTGTGTCCAATGTAAAACCAGGTGAACTTTTACTTGTTTTAAGATTCGTCATCACCATGTTTTCTTTCCTAAATGTTTCCTAAACCTGTGGTGTACAAATTATGACATTCCCACCTAGTGTCTCTGAGTACTTCTGTCTGTATGATGTCGTCTCTGAGTGTTACGATGCTACGTGAGGCTACAGATATATGATCAGTCTCGCGTGACCGGCCTCCCTTACTTCAGAATGGGAGTCTGGGGACATTCGTCTTTCGTTTTGTAATAGAAATGGGCGGGGATATAGGTGCGGCACGTTGCAGCTCTGCAATAAAGCTGAATCAAATGAAATCATATCCATTTTGATCTCTTCTTGCGATGCACTGAACAAATATGGCGGGCGTATTTCTGCCTTGATGGTGCGCCGGGACTGGCTCTGGGTCAGCTGGGAAAGGCTTGAGGCGAAGCAGGCTCACGGCTTATGTGTTTGCCACTTTCTTTTTCATTTTAACCCACACCATGATCTTCACTTTGGAACAATGGGTTTAATACGGTCGGAACAATGGGCAATACTACTTTTAAACTGTACTATATTTTTTAACATGGAGCCATGTTCATGTTATACATTGTGAATGTTTATGTTAATTTGATACTGGGTCCTTGAACAGTCATGGAGACGTCTTACTCTGTGTGTGGGAACCTCAGGTGGTTGTGATCTGCATGATTGCGAGAATCAGCATCTCTGATTGGTCCGAGAGCCTCAATCATGCAGATCACACACACCTGAGCGATCAGTGTGTGTCTATATAAACTGCATGTTCTGCTCTGTGGTGTTGGTTTGACACTCTGATGAGCGTCTCTGTCAGAGAGCAAACGCTGTTGAGAGCTGATGATCAGTTCAGACCTTCTGTTTGATTTTAGGCGAAGCACCTTTAGAAAAACAGCAACGTCCAAACAATGTCATGGCAGCCTGTCCAATAGCTGTCAAGATGTTTGTATGGACCGACCTGCTCACAAACATCAGCGTCCCTGTAGATGTGTTGCCAGTGAGGCTCAGAGAGGAGTAAATGCCAATAACTCCATCTGAAGCAGACAGACGAGTCACAGCGTTAATTAAAGGCTGCAACACAGAAACATATAATTCATCTAAGAATAACAATCAATGGACACAATGAGAGCAGAACAACTGCGACAGTCAGTTATGGTGACAAGAAATAAACTGTCATATAGAGACAGACTGGCGTTAACATGAGAGGTCACACCAACTCAAGAGGCTTTTATTGCGAACTAAATAAACAGCTTGCATCTCTGACACATGCCAGCAGCAGTTCTAAATATTAAGCACATGTTATTCTCTCCAAGTTTTTTAAGCAGTGTGAAGTGTTTGTGTGTGTCTGTGCAGAGTTGATCACAGTCAGCTGTTAAATCCTGATTGGCTCGTCACAGCAGCTGAGCTCCACTCTGATGTTAAACTGAGCTTAACTTTCAATTTCATGCCTTCAGAATCACTCTGATCAAACGGCTCTTTTTTCCTCCTTGTTTTCTGGTTCCAGTAATTAATTTCCAACAGCCTCACCTCATTAAAGCTGCTGTAATCGATACTTTTATATTAACGCTGGATCGCATGACCACTTGTGCGTGAAGGAGGTTGTTCGTAGTGATACAGAGAATTATGACCTGGCTCTGCAGAGGGGTTTAGCTTCTTTCAGCTTTGCTGTTTTGGTTTAGCCTTTGTGGTTTAGCTTTACATTTTCCATTAAAATAATGACCATATTCATGTATTTATCTGGGGCCAGTTGAACAAAACACCTTAAGTTAAGATTTTCCTGAAAGGTTTCCTTAAAACATATTTAAAAGACTACTTCAAGTTGTTCTGTTTGCTGTTCTGTTCTTCTCATGTTTGTCATAATGTGCTTTGTGTCTGATCCGTCGACATCAGCAGCCAAATGTCTTGCATGAGGACACATCAAACGCCCCCTCTCTATTTTTGTCTTTCTCTCCTGGTCATCAGGGAGGCTGGCTCGTCCTCTCCACAGGTGTGTGATGACTCACGCTGATGTGTTTCTCTCTCGTCAGTGTAAAGGACAGGGAAGGACCAACTGTCTTTATGAATATAGATAAATGAGGCTGCCTGCTGATGGAGCTGTCACTCAGCGCACACAAACATGTCCTCCCACAGGTACCATGTCGACTTTCAAACCAAAATTAATGTCACATTCAAATCACGCTGGATTTACGGTAAATATGAGCTGCTGTCTGTCCCCTCCATCTGTGCCGGCTGCCATAGGTTTTTTGGGGTTTAAGTCCCTTAAGCTCCTTCTACACATGCAGCTTTTCACATAAATGTGATTTTAATTTTTCATGTTGGTCTCTGAGTAACGCGGCCTTCTTCCAAGGTCGGAACGTTTCTATAGAACATAAAATGCTGTCAGATAAACACTGAGTGTGAAGCATAAACACAGAGATTAAATGTGCCTCTTGTTCTGCTTCTTAAGATCAAGGGAACCCTAGAGGGCACTTTATCATGTTTTATCGACCACAGCGGCATCAAAGAGGGCACTTTTGCTATTTGATATAACGTGTTCATCAGTGAGCTTTACAGGAGGTGGATCTAGTTACCTGTGGACAGAGCCAGGACAGCTGCTGTTTCCAGTCTATGTGTTAAACTAAGCTGCTGGCTGTGGCTTCATATTTATTGTACAGACATGAGTGGAATCAATCTGAGCATGTGACTCTCTGCAAGAAAGTGAATACGTGTTTGTCCCAAAATGTCAACTACTCCTCAAAAGTAGCAGCAACAACCTGTTGTGGCTGGTTTTAGACAATGATGGTATGTGTCTGTGAGTCAATCATCAGGATGAGAAAATCACTTCACCAGTCCGTAAACTCTCTCCCTGCTGACTTCTGCTAACAAGCCAGGTTGAGATTTTCAAAACATCAGTAAACGCAGAGAAAAGATGGAGAAGAATGGGCACCAGCTGAACTGACATCCTGCTAGCCATTGTACAGGCACTAGAAAATAAACTGGACGACCTCTGTGCTGCATCAGTTTCCAACGGAGTATCAGGAACTGTAACATTCATTAATTCACCGAAACTTGCGCTGCTCACATTACAAAATGTTAGTAACTGACAATCTGGGCAAGCCGGTCTCCTTCCGAAGATCTGGCACTTTGCAGCAACTTGCAGCATCAGACACTGATGCAAAAAGCCATCCTTTACCGTTGGCATGATATCCAGCCAGTCACCGTTATAGATCTATGGCGCTCGGCTATGTCAGGGGGAAACGCGGTGGGACAAGAATGACAGTAAAGGCGGCGAAAGTCTGAGTAGGTTGGGTGGGAGACGTGGTGGTTGGGTCCAACAAACACTGACAGTCACCCAGAAGAGCAGAGTTAATGTCCAGTAAGATTGTAAAGCCAAACCCTGTTCTTTTTTCCTAAATCCAACCACGTGCGTTTGTAGTTGGAGGAAAAAAAAAAAAACATCAATTCACGGTGTTTATTTTGAAAGAGACTGTATGCAAACTGTACATTTCCTGTGAAAACAAAGTGTTTGTAACAGACTGAAGTTGACATGTCGTCACAGAACATCAACACCCAACACACCCAGGGTACCTTTCATATCGTATGTGGACGTGCTAAGTCCATGACCAAACGTTGGTATGTGACGAGGTGGGAGTGAGAATGTGTTGACCTGGAAGTGAGAACAGGCTGGCAACAAACTGAAGTGTTCATGTAAGCGAATACACCAACATGATAGAAGTTACAGTGTGTTTGGTTGTCTCACACACACACACACAAACACACTCTTTGATCTGAGCTGACAGTGAGGAGGCAGGTGGGACAGCAGAGGCAGAAGGACACATGGAAGCAGCTGGACAGACAGATGTTCTCACCTGTATGTGTCGTGTGAACAACCAGCAGCCTGGGGTGACACACACACACACACACACACACACACACACACACACACACACACACACACACACTGATGTGAAGATGACAGATGGAAACTCCCCTTGGGGTCGTATGGTAGCACAGATTTCCACATCAGCCTCTGGATTAATACACAGAGTAAGCAGAGTGGATTCACCTTAATGACCTCGTCACTGCTGGATGTAAACGACAAGTAGGGCGGAAAAAAAATCAATAAAATGTACAGTAACGTGAGTGAGTGAGTGAGTGAGTAGTCTTGTGTATAAGTATTGATACCCTACATGTCCCACTTTATTCCCACAGGTAACTTTTAGGAAGAAAAGAAAAAGGAAAACTCTGTTCAAAGCATGACTCAGCCAGCAGCTTCCAGAAATAGTCTTCCTATATGAGTATCCATCACTCTCATGGCTGTGGACTTAGTGAATTAGTGGTCGCGGTTCCTTCCCTTCTCCACGCTGTGTCTCTGTCACACCTCCCCAGCAGACGCTCATTTTGGACCATTTTAAATTCCTGCCATTTGGGGGAGATTTAAAATTAGCTCAGCGGCACCCAGCGGCTCTTCATTCAGAAGTTATTACACCCCGAAGCCGCTCAGCTCACAGAGCCGACAGGAAGTCATCTGAGTGCTGCCCCGACACGCAGGGGAGCGATGGTGACGCGGAGGATTTGTCAAACACACTTGGAATAGAAACGTCATAAAAACTTGATTCATAAACCATTTGAGCAGCATATGAAGTGAGAGACGTGAACGTGTGTGTTTTGTTAAGTCTGTTATAACACTGATGTTTTATATTAGGTCCCTCATGAACACACACTCTGTCGCAGCAGCCACATCATTCTGATAAATGTAACTCGATTGACTGATCAGTGGTGGAAGCAGAGCTCAGATCCAGGGGTGTCGTAGTGGGGAGAAGTAGGAGTGATTACCAAGGGCCCAGTGGGAGGGGGCCCCTCAGGAGCCCTGAAATAAGACTTTTCTAATTAATAAGTGCCTCAGTTAGATTAAAATCGTCTGAACAAAGCAGCTGAAAGACTCAACTTTGTATAAAAAAAATAGCGGAAACGCTCTGAGGCCTCTCACACCCCTTTGGGACTGTTCGTTATCTATGAGGGCGGCTGTAGCTCAGAGTTAGAGTGAGTCGTCCATATAGCAGTGATTCAATCCCAGGCTCCTCCAGTCTGCATGTCAAAGTATCCTTGGGGAAGATACTGAACCCCAAATTGCTCCTGGTGGCTGTTTCATGAGTGTGTGAGTGTGTATGAATGCTTACTGAGTAGCAGGTGGCACCGTGTATGGTAGCCTCAGCCATCAGTGTGTTAAGTTACAGGGGAAAAAAAAAAGTTGATGCGGGATACATATGTGCGTCGCAGACAGTAGACGGCTCTGGTAGAAGCGCTTAAAATGGAGACCTCTCGCTCTCAACCAGACCAAAGTTAGGCTACTAGCCAATCAGAAGTAGTCTTTGGGGGGAGGAACAAACTTGGTTCAGAGCCAACATCAGATTTTAGCAGAGCCCATGCTGTAGACACTCATCAAGGTGGAAAGTAAGTTAATGAATCCCGGGAAAATGTCCAGATAGTTGATAAAGGACTCAAAAATAAATGCTGTTGGTTGTGGGTAGAAGAAATAGGCATCGATGGAAAGTCTTTTGGGAGCTGGTGCAAAAAATTAAGGCAACCGTGCGTGTGTTTCTGCACATTGTGCTCACGTAAATTGATGTATGCAACCAGCGCCAAGAAAGTCCAATCACGGCACGAATTAGACCCCGGTCACTAAGCCGCTGTGCGTGCAATAAAGCATGTAACACGTTTACCAGGAGCTGCAGTCACCGCTGACATACCGGCGTAGATGACAGATCGTGTTGTCGACCAGAAAGTATGTGCGTGTTCCTTCATCGCAGATTGTCGTTCACAATCTCGCAGCCTCTTGTGAATCTGTGCAAAAAGTTAGGATGAGGGAGAGGACGACCCATTCCTCATGCCTCAACCTAAAAAAAACATTTCAGGCGTAGGATTTATTTTTTGCAGGGCACATAACGTTATTCATCCCTACAACAGGAAATACTTTTTCCCTAACCTGATATGAAGTGTGAGCATTTTTGATGATGGCCTCCGTCCAGTCCTTTGGTCTTATCACATTTAACCATAGTTGTCTTTGTTTTTGTTGACGGGCAGTGGCGGCTGGTTTTGAGCCATGACTCCTTCTATTCTGGCTCCCAATAACACAACAAGACAAACACATTATAAGACTCCTATGGAGCCTACAGCCCTGTGGGGGGAGACGGCCCTAAAAGGTTCTAGTTTTTGGCATTTCAGTGTTGGCTTAATTTTTCAGCCTTAAAGGTTGCTGCTTGACTAAAACAGATTTTTTTAATACACTGTCGAAGGAGAAGATTTTTCAAAACCTTAGTGCACATGTAAAACTTAGTGTTTGGCAATCAAAAATACATTTCCTCAGTTCCTGCGTGCCTACTGTCGCTTTGAGTTTCCTGTAAAATTCGTCCTCAGAGAAATCAGTCCACAGTCAAAGGCAACAAAGAACGTTGGGAAAAGTCTCAGTTACATTTCAATCTGTTCACCCATTGGCAATAAAAGAATATTAACAGGCTACATGTAAAAGTAGAGTCTATGGTGATGTAAAACTGCAGAGTTTCAGAGGCTAAAAATGGAGTCACATACAGAGAAAGAACAAACTCTGTCTGCAGTCATCCCAGGAATCATTTCTCTTTCTGATGGTGTGTTTTACTCGCCGCTGTATCTGGACTCTTATCTCCCTCCTCTTCTCTGTCTCCACTAAATGAGACACATCACAAGTGTAATGGTGCCGTCTCTATTCTCTGACATGAGATATTGGAGTATAATAACCCACAGCGCTCTGTCTGCCTCTGTGTGATTTTATATTTCGGCTTCCTGTTCCTCGGCAGATTGACGGCGGCGGCTGCTGATGTTTCGGATGTCGAGTTTGGATGCTGTTTATTAGGTCACAAGCTTTGCTGTCTGAAAGGCTGTAATCATGTGTTAGCGATTTCCTCAAAATCAAAACATCAACACTTGTTGTTTTCTTTAAAATACACAGTTATACTGATGCATCTGTTTTTTCTTACATCCAGTTATTAACGTTTATGCGAGGGCATCATGCTCCACTCTCCCTGCATCATTTTATTTTTGTCTTATTTATTCACGTTGTTGTTGTTGTTTTTGTGTCATCTGTGTCAACTTTGAAAATATTACTTTCCCCCAAATTTCTCATTTCTCCTTTTGTCTCTTGCAAACATTTGATTAAGTCTCTTGATTCGTTTTAAATCAGACAGCTCTCTACATTAATAAAGACCAGTGCTGTGCATAAATATTAATACCCAGCAGCCTCTGCTCTCCTGTTGTGGGAGACAGATAATATCAGACCTAAAGTAATATTAAAAATATCCCTCCCTGTGTTTGCAGATACCAGCACGCCTTCCAAACAAAACTCACACTCCCAGAATCCCCTGGAGCGCTTGTTAGGTGACATTAAGCTCACTTTCTGTGGCCGTCCTCCTCTGTGTTGACCTTTACTTGTTTTCCCTGCTGGCTTCCTTCTTTGCTCCACATTCTCTCTGTGGATATATGATCCAGTTTTAATGAGGAACTCTTTGCCTGCGAATCACTTTATGGTGTCTTTTGTGTTTAATTAGATATAATTTAGGTGACATTTAGTCCACTGGGTTTTATCTAATTGTAAAAGCTCCACAAACTGCATGTGATGAAAGAATTTACAGATATACAGAATCATTGCTAAATATTTTCATGCAGATTTAAACACTTTCTATGATGTAAATCACACGTTTAGAGGATTTGTGCAATCTGAATTAATTCCTGTTTGATATGTGATTGGGTGAATTTCTGAAATTGATGTTTTTGCTTCGATAACCAAAAAACAATTTCACAATTATTGAAAACACTGAGACATTTCAGACACAATTTAGCAGTGAATTTTGTTTGAATTTCCACCAGGAGGAACCCAGGGCCCTCTTCTCCTTGACCGCCCGTTGCCACTTCGCTCTAGGTCCTTCTTTTGGTCCTGGTAATCTTAACTTCTTAAGCTTGTTGCTTATCTGGTCGATGGTCCTCTCGTACCCCACAGCAGCCATCTCACGCTGTATTTGGATAAATACCGGCTTGGTCTGCAAAGCTCCCACAAATTTGTTTTGAACCTCTGCCGACGACCATAAGGCAAGGAGACTTGTTTCCTCGACAGACTACTGTTGCTTCGATGCTTCCATGGCTTCACCTCTTCACTGTTTTTTTTTTTTTAAATGGCACATCGCACGGTCTTGTTTATTGTTGTTGGTCTCAATAACCCCGCCCCCTTCCCCATGACGTGTGTGGTTCGTTCTTCTAGTCCAGCAAAGAACTGGTGCCACTCTGGCACCGTTTTTCTGGTCCAGAGCCAGTTCTTTGGTCTGTCAAAACAGGAAAACTGGTTCCAAATTAAGCACTGGAACTGCTTTGGTGGAAAAGGGGTAATTGATATCCCTGAAGTTTAACTGACTTGGTGTTGGATTGGGGCAATAAAGTGATAAAGTAATGTTTTTGAGCGGTGCAGTTTTCAGTCTTGGTGTGGATGGTCCTTTAGTTTCAGAATCATCTTCATTGCCAAGATGCTTTTCACATTCGAGGAATTTACATTGGTGTTTAGTTGCAACAGTAAACACGGCAACGGTCAAAGATCTTAAATATAAAATACAAAGTCATAATGAAAAATGTAAGGAAAGGAGTTATTGGTTTTTCATCCAGACACCTGCATCTCCACCTCAGACAAATGTTCGCAGACGTTTTCTTTCTCTGAACTCTCAGCGCTTCCACTCAGATTTCATGGATGAAAATGTGCTCATTGTTCTCTACAACCACCTGGGAGATCTAAACATTTCCAGCTGAGATTTGTGGGGACATCAGGGGGTAAATTGTTGGTTTATCTCTGAAAATCTCTCGTGAGCTAAAGCGATTTGAGAGAATGACGTCTTCTCATTTCAGTGGGGAAACTGAGTGCTGCTCCACCACAGTTTCTCTGCCACCAACAGTAGTTTTAACTGAACCACCTGCTAAAAACAAAAGAATCTTGTTTGTGCTGCAGCTTTGTGATTCAGCAAGATGTTTAACTGCTCAGTGGAAACTCTTTCACTGGTTCAAAGCAGCAGGATGAAAGTGCAGCTTGTTTGGACTGAATGACTTCTGAATGAGGCGTTTAACTGAAGTGGCTGAACGGACGCCAGCCAACGCTTCTCAACAATCAGTGTCGAGAAATGAAGGAGGAAACAACTGAGAGAGGAAAACATCACATCTGTCATTTGCAGACATCAAATGCACTTTTCATCTACTTCAGTACATCATCACATGTTTGAGGCCCAACAGGTGAGACGTAGAAAGTGGCATGAAAAGACTCAAGTACAAGTACTTTGTATTTCAGTACAGCAAAGGTATTTAGTTACATTCCACCACTGCAGTTACACCCTGATCACACAGAAAGAGTTTTAGCAGCTGGAGGCAGCTTTTTGTAATTGTTTTCATGAGAATTAAGCTTTTTGCTCGCTGATTTTTCTTTGCGACGCACCTCGTGTTTCTGCACTCTAGGTGCCTGCCATTTTTGAAAGAGTGCTTTGAACTCTTGGAAAGCTAGAAAGCGCCCCACATTATCTCTCTTTCGTCATCTTTTCCCCATTGTCCAATCGGATTATTTGAGAGGTGGGCCTTCTGTGGTGGTCACGACAACGTGTTTACAGTTGGTAAACAATGGAGGAGAAACCGGTGGTAACGATTGTCGGATACCCAGAGCTTTACGGCCTGATGATAGACAGCAGGTTGTCAAACTGCCCCTGAGTCGTCCTAAAATATGCCTGGAAACGTCCATGATGGAGGAGAAGCTCCTGGACCAACTGGTGGTTCTCCTCATGATCCAGCCTCTGTTTTTAGGGTCTCATGTACCCACACAGATCTGTTTCCGTGTGACCAACAAACTATTTACTGACTCAACATTTTAGGAACTAGCTGCTAATTACTGTCAAAATAAGTGCCTGGCAACAATAAAAAGATGCAGCAAGTGTTTTTTCTACTGGCTGCATTCAGTTTGAAAAATAAAGGCAGTGTGGGGCACCTCATGTTTGCAACCTGCAAAACACTTGATTTCAAAATGCATTGTTAAAATATATTTTTTTTGCAATGCTGTAAGTGCATCTTCTGTGAAGTAAAGTAGTTGTGAGGTAAATAAAAAAATAAATAAAGTACATATTTCTGCGTTTACCTTAAAAGCTCTGTTTCTCAGCGCCTCATATCAGACGAGAAAGTCTGAGGAAACTGGTTGATGAATATGAAAGATGTGTTTGTTTACCACAGCGTCCTGCTATGAATAATTTAGGAAGTTGGAGTGGATGTAAATCAGGATATCAGATGTGCTCATGGTGTGATTGTACATCACTAAACTATGTGATTGAATTCCTCCCCGGTGCATGAAGAACTCCCACCACCACTTCAAAAAACAATTTCAGCAGTGAGTTCAAACAGTGAGACATGAAACGGACTGTTCAACAGGATTATATACACTTGTATTTATATTTTCAACATGGTCACGGACCTTTTTTGCTCTTTAAATTCTGTCATATAGACACACCACTCTGATGTAGGAAAGTGTCTCATCAGCATTCCTTTCCTCATTTAAAGCTTCAACCAGAAATGTAAATTTTATATTAGTCCCTACACTTTGTGCTTTCCTATTGAAACATCACATTTTTTAGGACTTCATGTGCAAAACAGTTAAGAGACAAATAAAAGACCTGCACCAGCTGTGTGTGTGTGTGTGTGTGTGTGTGTGTGTGTGATTATTGTCAATGTCTTATCTATATGTTTAGTTTAACTGCACATTGGAGACTTTGACTTGACTTTGACTTTGAGCTGCAGGCCTATCTTCCTAATTTGACTAAATAAAGTCAACCCTTTGAACTCTGTAATAGAAACAGTCTTTTTTTCTCATTGTGATGTAACTTCACTGAGTATTTTCAAATGCTTCATGTCCCTAAAATCTGTACAGCCTAAGCTAAAAGATTTTGTAAGTCAATGAACCATAATAATTGAAATTACTGAAATCATTTAATACATTTAAAAAAAATACAAAAATCAGATGTGTTTTTCGTTAAATTAAAAAAATAAAGACAGTGTATATTGATCCGAAAGATTTCTAAAGGTAGAAACATGACTAAAAATTGTAATTGTAAATGTAGTTTTTGAGATGTTCATTTTTATGAGCAGAGTGCTAAGGTGATTTAATAGTTTTATTTGCAGTAGAAATATTTTCCCAGTGCCTACAATGGTATTTTTGGTATTTAATATCCCTAAAATCTGTACAATCTAAAAGCTAATAGGTTATGTAAAGCAATAAACCATAATAATTGATTAAAGTATTGACATTGTCTCCTGTCGTCAAAGAATGGGCTGTTTCCAAACCAAACAGGGACCAACACCCCTGTTTGAGTGCAAAAGACCTGCAGGAAGACTCAGTAGACTCTGGAGTGGTGGTGCACTGTTTTACAGTGTGTACCAGTGTATATAAAGTGAGCTGACCGTGACATGGTGGATGGTGGAAGACCGAGGTGAGACGCCTGCAAGCTGCAGACCATTGTTCAAGACCAACAAACAACAAAACTGGTTGTATTTCAGCGAGTCATTGCTGTTTTCAGTGGCGTTTTAGTCCCCAAATGTGGAGTGTTTTGTAGCTACCTGTCGCTGTGTTTCCTGCTGGGATAGTGGCACTGTCATAACCTGGGTCCCGGCCATGACTAATAACTGGAAGGACCCGATGGATAATGATAAGTTAAAGGTTATTTATTGAAAAATAACTACATATGAAGAGTGGCCTGTCAGTAAGTCATTAATATAGATGTGAGTGAACACAGTGAAGTGTAAGGTGCTGTGAAGCAAAAGAAAACCAAACAAAGGCCAAAATGTGCCGACGCTGGAGGGGGTGAGTCCGATTGGACAGACACAGAGAGAGAGAGAGACAGAGCAACACTGGAGCTGGGCTTTTATTCCCCAGGAGCTCTTGGCCCAGGTGCTCTGAGTCAGCCACTGTGTTCCTGTGATGCCTTCAGGATCAGAGGGAAAAACAGTCTCTGATAAACCACGACCAATTCAGCACTTCAGGGGCCGACACAGGCATGAAAAGTTGTTTTATACTGAGACATTTCCAGCAGGGATTGTGTCTCCAAAATCAGGTATTGAGCATAAAACCAAACCACATGTTTACCACAGCTCAATGAATCTACTACATTATATACAGGCAAACGTAACACATCTATGGTTTGTAGAAATCTTTCTTGTGACTGGACTTTTTTTTTATTTTCTGCCTCCAGCCTCAGCCCACTGTGTTTCTGTTTGTGTTGCTCCTACATGAAATATATTTTACTGTTTCTCCTGTAACCTTAAGGCT
Organism: Epinephelus cyanopodus; assembly: GCA_026686955.1. Lineage (NCBI taxonomy): Eukaryota > Metazoa > Chordata > Actinopteri > Perciformes > Serranidae > Epinephelus > Epinephelus cyanopodus. The sequence continues at coordinate 36,454,677 of CM048927.1, read as the reverse complement.
GTGTGATGCTGAAAATGAAAAATCCATTAAGTGTACATACAAGGTTCATCTTTTCATGCAAACCCACACGGATACAAGGAGAGCATGCCAACAGGAAGAAGTGGGCTCACAGCCAGGATCTGAAGCATGTTTGGTAATCTGCTCTTAAACGATCGTTCAGTCAGGAGTTATTTAGACAGCAAGACTTTAAAACAGCATCAAATGCACCAAACACTGTTCATTTTGTTCATTTAAAACCACTGAGATAGAGGGGCAGTGCTGGAGTGTATCATCTCAGAGGGAAATATTGTTGCTTTAACTATATTTATTTAGAAACTTAGTGACTTGTTAATTCTCAGATAAAGACATTTATTGTGTTGCTCACATTTGAATACATCATTAAAGCTAATAAAATATATACGATAAATAAATCCGTGTTACACCTCTGCAGTAGTGAGAAGTATTACAAGTACAAAAATACTCCACTTCAAGTAAAAGTCATCTATTCAAAGTTTTACTTGGGTAAAAGTACATCAGTATTATCCACAAAATGTACTTGCAGCAAGCGAAAGCAGTTGATGTGATGAAAGCACCTGAAATGTCATTTAAAGTCTAGATGAGTTTACATAAGTTAAAGTGATAATAACGACATTGTAAAAATATTGTGTTGCAATAAAAGTAATGCATTCACAATGTTACTCAAGTAAAAGTATGTACATATAACTAGGAAATTTTACCAAAAGTATTTTAGTAAAAGCGATAAATGCAGAAAGACTTGAAATTATTAAGATAAATTAAAAATAATTTAAGCAGCAAATCTTCACATTTGTGAAGCTGGAAACATGAAGTATTTTTACATGAAAAATGACCTTATCCATTAAAATAGTTGCTGTAAATTTGTCTGTCAACTCACTGATCATTTCATTTGTAACTGTATGAATTGTTGAGACATCAACACATAATATATTATAAAGTCTCCATATGTTTTGTATGTCAGATAAATGCAGTGCAGTAAAAAGGACAATAATTCCCTCTGAGATGTCCGAGTAATGTAGCAACGTAAAAAGTGGCACAGAGAGAAAATATTCAAGTAAAGTACATGTACGTCAGATCTGTACGAAAGTAGAATCCATGAGTAAATGTACTGGACTTATACTTTTTTATGTGTTTGACTGGCAGCATGTGTGAGTCTTGTGTCAGCTCGGTGCCTGCAGCTGGATCAAAAGGGAAAATATAACTTCCGTAAAATGTTGTTTAAATGTTCCACAATGATACTCAACACGTAAACTGATTAATACGTTTTTCTTTCTTTGTTTTTGAACATTGTGTAAAATGTCTTTATTGTGAAAAGCGAGTTGTTACTTTGACCAGAAAGTTTTGTGTTTGTTGTGATGGTATCTGGAGGTGAAGCCAGTCGACTCTTTACTCCGTCCCACCTGCAGCTAGTTGTGAAGAGATCAGACAGACATCAGGAGGCCTTATAGCAAATAAGAAGAGAAGGCTCGATCAGTCACAGACACAGCACGAGAAAAGCCCAGAGGAAGAAGATCCAAAAGAAGAAGAGCCAGAGCTGTTCATTGATTATTTCACGCCAGGAAAACAACAGGAAGAAGAGATGGAGGTTAGACAGAGACTTTCAAAATGTTGAAGGAATCAGTGTGAGAATAATGCAAGAAATGCAAGATTTGTTCTGTGATTTTATCATTGTGATAAACTAAATGTGTTGAAACAAGTAAAGGCTGTTAATTTAAAGATATTTTTTTTTACTTTTTGCTTTTTTTCTCAGGACTTATTGTCCAGAATCCAGGGAGGTTGTGAGTGAAACATCAACAGGTAAATAGCAAAGGAATATAATTAATTTTTTTATTAATTCTGTTTTAACTGCATTGTAAGCTTAGGCATAACTAAAATAAAGTAACCTGTCTCTTCATTATAATCTGTCACGTAGAGTCACGTAGTCTCTCCTCAGTGAAAGGACAGACTGTGTGCAGCTAACCCAGGTCCAAAGATTAAGGTTAATCAAGTCTCAAAAAGTGACACTTCCCTACACCGTATACCTAAAACAAAATATTGGACACATTAAAATGTTGATCTGATGGTGGCACTAAATGAAATGACCAAACTAAGATGTAGAGAAAACAAATGTCTGCACAAAATGTCGCTCTATCCATCCACAGCTGGATATGACACCTGTCGCCCTATCACTTTGCTCCAGACTGAAATATCCGCAGTAATGAGTCCTACCTTCAGCCTGGCTAACAAAGAACATAACCAATAAATAATGTTTATTATGTGGCCCTTCAGCCATAAGATGAACAAAACTAAGAGATGGAGGCATCAGTGTCCATGGTGACGGCTGTTTCCTGCTGCTGCTGCTGGAGAGAGGTGAGTGCAGTTCTCCTGGGTTTATTTATATCCTCCCCTTTAATGCAGAGCCATTAGCATGACTTCACACAGAGTGACACGTCCCACACACACACACTGTCCTCCTAAGGATCCACTGAAGTGACAGTCTGCACTCAGTGTGTGTGTGTGTGTGTGTGTGTGTGTGTGTGTGTGTGTGTGTGTGCACCTGAGGAGCATTAGAGTGAGAGGTGTGAACATGATGCATCAGATCCAGAGTCAGATTTACTGTAACAGGAGTCATTATTCTGACGTCTGGCTGCGGGGGTTTCCTGCGAGAGCATCATGGAGCGCTCTGCTGTTCAGGTGTCTCAGCCATCAGAGCTGCAGGTGAGCGCTGCATTCACGACACACTCTGCAGGTTCATACGGGACTAAAGGACAAACCGTGCCGCCTGTACCGACCTCGGGAATAACAGTGACATCACTCTGATTATTTACTTTGCTCAGTTGGGAAATGCTGTATCTAAAAATAAGAAAACATCAGTGGTGACAGACGCACTGAGATCTTTTACTTGTGTAAAAATAGCACACTCTTCACGTACTGCTGGGTAGTTTACTATATGATAAAACTTATGGATTTTATTTTGTGCAAATAAACTAAATCTGGAAATGTAACGAGCAACTGAAGCTGTCAGACAGATCTGGAGTGAAAACTACACATATACATCTGATTTGTAGTATAAAGTAGCACAAAATGGAAATACTCAAGTAAGTTCCCAAAAGTAGTTTGTTGTAGTTATAAGACTACTTTTCTGTAACTTTTCTGTTACTTCCAAAACAATCAGCTCTGAGTGGAGGTGAGAGTGTTTGCAGGGTTTGAACTTTTTTTTATACTTTTATACCTTTTTTCCCCCCCTTGAATATGTTTTATCTATACAGCAATACTGGGCAAACCTCCAGCCTGCCTCTGCTCCCTTCAGTGTGTCAGCTCTGCTAGTTTCCAGCTACGCTCCTCCAAGTAGTTGCTTCTGAATAAATTCTGGGTTTTACCAGATCAGAGGAAAACTATATTCTCCTTCTCTGCACCATGAACATGGAACAATCTCCAAAAAGATCTGAAATTATAAACATTTACATCCATCGATGAATTTAACGCCGTTATAAAAGAATGTGGTGACAGAGACGTGCTTGTTTTTCGTGAGAGGTCACTGTGTATGAATAGTTGTTGTTTTATTGTTTATTTTTGTATTACATGTTATATTTGTCGCATTTTAAATGTGATCTGTTGTAAAAGAGATTTTCATAAGTTCATAAGGGACTAACAAGTCTGAAATGTAATCTGAAGCCATGAGGAGCCGTAAAGTAATTAATAAGATTTTAAACTCAACCCTAAAACAAACAGGGAGCCAATGTAAAGCGGCTAAAACTGGTGTGATGTGGTCGTGCGTCTTGGTTTTGGTTAACAGCCTTGCAGCTGCGTTCTGAACAATCTGAAGTCGCTGTCAGGTTTTTTCATTAAGACAGAAATAAAGGCTGTTGCAATAATCAAGACATTAAGAGATAAGAGTATGTAAATGTTTCTGTGTCTCTGAAATGTTAAAATAGATTTTATTCTCGCAGTATTTCTGAGGTGATAAAAGTATGATTGGACAAGATAAGTAAGGTGGTTACATATTTTTTTTTAATCTCTTACTTACTCTCTTTCAAACTTTGTGCCGACTAATTTGATACATTTTTTTTTTTTTTACAGTTTGACAGCTGCTTGGATGGAGACATACAGAAATGTGTTTAGGTGCATCACTGCATTGGGCCACAAAAGGGATGAGAATATTCACGACAGCATGATACATGGTCAGCTGCTGTCTCTTTCTGGTCACTACATGTTGATTTGACATTTGACATCTTGTGAGTCAAAGCCAGGGGGCACCTGACACTTTGTGCCCCTATGGTGCATCTATGGCCAGTGGGTGTGAGTGGGGTCTATGTCCAGCAGGAACTGTCTGCCTGGAAAAGTGCACATTTACCCCCATTTAAACATATCATTAGTAAGGTCCCACACTGACATACAACAGTTAATCTGCTCGACCAGCGTTGTACAACTATATAATAATTACAGCACGTAACTCCCTTTAAAACCACAAACTGACATTCTCACATTTGTGCTTCTGTACAGATCAAATAAACAAGATACACGTGTTAATCAGTGAGCTTCAGAGGCGAATTTTTGAACATGGTCAGACCCAGTTTTGCGGTTTCCCCTGTTTACAGTCTTTATGCTAAGCTAACTGCCCCCTGGTTCCTGACCTAACACAGAGAGAGAGTGGCGTCATTATCGATAAACTCCTGTATGGAAATTGATTTTTGGTCCTCATCTGAGAGCTTTATGAATTTGACTCTCTGAGTGGCTCCCAGCAGGATGTGACATGAGTCATAAAGGTGATCGACCGCCACAAGCCACAGGTGAGTCATCAGAGAGAGGACATGTGGCAGCCACAGTCCAGCTGATGAGTCATAAAAAAAAAACTATTAAGAAAGGTTGTTGAATAAGTCCAGATTATTATTCTGTCAGTGTTAAACAGTTAATATTAGAATCCTGTAACCTGTAGTCATTAGTGTGGAAGTTATATCCAGATGCACTGAGTTTGGCGTGTTGACCCCGTGTTTTAACCCTGTGTTCAGTCATCAGTTTGGACTCTTTAATGTTGAGTTTGATCACCTTGTTTGTGTGGGAGCGCTGTTTCCTTCCCTGTAATGACATTAGAGTCTGTTACAGCTGTAATTGTTTCCACGGTATTCACCGGAGCCCCCGGGACACAGCAGCCCGTTACCGTGGAGACTTGGCGGCTGTGACATCACGAGGTAATCGGTTTTCATGTCGAGGAAACAAAAGAAATCAGGAGAAGAAAGACGAAGCAGCAGAGCATGAAGGAGAGAACTGATGGGACTATAGATATACAAACAGTGTAAGCACAGGTGCAGGATTCAAAGACGTATACAGGGAGTGCTGGAATATAACTACTGTACTTAAGTACAGTTTGTACTTTACTTGAGTATTTGCGTTTGACAAACTTCACATTAAAATGCTCTTAGTGCTAAAAACAGAAAATAATATAATTTGTTCTGCATAATGAGCACTTTTACTTTTGATACTTTAAGTACATTTTACTGATAGTGTAGTAAAGTAAAGTAAAAGTACTATTTCACGACTGTGGTATTTCTACTTTTACTTAAAGCTGGGTAGGCAGATTCATTTTAGCGCCGCTGGTCAAAAATCTGCAGTTACTTTCAGAACGCTGGTCGGCAGTGGGGTTTCTTTGAGGTGTTATAAAGTTTGATTGATTCAAAACACACACATTAAACATGGCTTAATAGAGACAATTTCAAACACAAGTACACAAATCAGCTTCACTATAACTGGCAAGATTCACAGACAAAGCACTTGTCTTTTGCGGGACACAAGCCTATGGCATTCAATATTGTGTAACTTAGCCTAGCAGCTAGCAGAGTTTTCCTCTACTCATATGAAGCCAGGAAGAACATTTAAAAGTAGTAACATTACAAATTTCAGCTCAATTACTAGACACAAATTACCTTCAAATACAACATGCTAACATTATTAGCACAAGCCAATGGCATTTTACATTGTATAACATTGGCATTGACATTGGCAATTCCTCGCGTCTCACCTGTGGAATAAAAGTAAATAAAAGCTTTTTCACTGAGGGAAATGATTTCAGCTTATAAAAACAAACAAAAGCCGTGACATGTGGTTACATTTACTTTGCTGTAGATATGACATCAGGTCAACGCAGGTGTGTAAATCCTGCTTTAGACCTGGTGCCACCTGCACACTGTGACATCTGGTGCTTTGGGGGTTTGTGTTGGCTGAATTCGAGCCGACTGAAAGTCTTTCTCCTGAGCTGCTGCTCGCTCTCCTCCCGCTGAAGCAGTCCACAGCAGCAGGGAACAAGGTGGAGGTATTTGGGGTGGCGAGCAGTTGATTCTTATCTGAAGAAGGATGAGAAGAGCTGAACTGATGAGATTAAATAAATCAGTGTATGTGAAACACTGTTACTGTATGAAGATGGTGCATATATGCCCGTGATTAAAAAACCTGTCATGTTCTTAATGTCGTGAGTTAACACTCACTGAACTGTCTTTATTCTAATCAGGGCTGTTTCCTGCTTTACAGGCACATCCAGAGAGCTTTACATCTCATCACTGAGAACCATCAGAGAACACACAGCTTTGTTTGAAAAAAGACTCTGAGTCTCTGTTCTGTAAAGTCACAACAGTAATCTGTCTAAATTGACTTAAAACTTCAGCGCAGCGCCGCTCTGAAGTGAATGTCATCACATGAACAGAGAGGCTGCAGCAGCACAGCGTTAAACACATTCACTGAAGCCATTGTATTAAATTAGTCACTTAATTATCAGCTCTTATACAGACGGAAATAAAATCAGTTCAATAAATAGTGAAATAATGTGAATCAGACCTTTTTATAAACTGTAGAAATGTTCTCACATCAGATCAGTTTCTCCTCCTCTCAGGTGTCATGTGGTGGCGAAATAGAGACAAAGACCTCGGAATAATCAAATAATCATCAGACCTTCAGGCTCTGTAAATATAAAACTGCAGTTTGATTTTGCAGCAAACCACTTTTTAGACGAAAAAGCATTCAATTAGTCTGTCAGACTTTTGCGCTTCATCTGAACACCAGGAGTCAGTTTCTTCAAAAACACAACCCAGTCACCTGGAGACGTGGCACTGTACGTTTCTGTAAACCACCGTAACATTTGTATGTGTCATTTTAACGTTTCTATAATGATGTGGTATAATGATGTGCTGTATGAGCTGACTTTGTCACCTGAAGCTGGAGGGGGTGGTGGGTGTAAGACACCTGGGCGAGATGCCTGCCAAGCTGCAGGCAACTGTTCAAGACCAACATTACCAAACCGGCTGTGAACCCTCTCCACCACCTTCATCTAAGGAAACTTAGTGGCATAAAGGTGAAAGTTGACAGAAATAGAAAAGCTCAAGTAATTTCTGGGAGTATCTGTACTTTACGTAAGTACTGTGATTATGCATTATTACTTCACCCGAGAACTGTTTGGTCTGAAAATGTCTAATGATGCAAGTGTTGCACGTAAGCAGAGCAGCAGCATCCTGTGTGCCGTGTAAAACAAAGCAAAATATATACTTGAAGCCTAAAATTGGCCGAAGATGGAAATCCCAGATTAAACAAGGAGGCCTCACAGGTGTTTTATTGCCAGAGACTGATGGAGGTGAAAAATGCCAAGACTAATCATTCTCAGTTGTGAATTAAAAAAAGTAACACAGAGTGATTTTTGACAACACCTGACACGACCTGGAAAAACCACACGCTGTTCTCTTTGGCGCAAACAACAAACAATCCTATTTATTTACAGACATGGCAACAAAATACATGAACCATACGTGTAAAATCATCAGTCAGAAGTGTCAGTGAGTGTGCGTTTGAAAGTGTAAAATAAACCAAGCAGGAGAAAACACGGTGCAGGGGGGAGGGTGAGTCACTGAGGGAGGAAACATGAGGACAGCTGATCTTAATTACACTGTGGATGGAGTGACCAGGTGCACACAGTTGCACTAACACAATCTTCACCTACCAGGACCTGGAGGGAGACACAGAGCACAAGAAGCAGCAGCAGAGAGGAAGCCTTTTGGACACAGACATATTTTAGAGAGGACTCTCGTTTTGATTTTGTGAATCTGTCTTCACCATCATCAGCCGTCAGGAGCTGGAGAACTTCCCTGCATGCATACTGCGCTTTCTCTTTACATGAATCAACACTGTCACTCCATAAATCTTTAAAGTAAATAGAATAGAAAATACTGTCGACTTATGTGCATACTTAAGGCAGAAATTTGTCTTTGATTTGCATGTGTAACATCTGCTATTTAAAAGGGTAGAATAAAACAGATTTACATAAAGACACAGTAGCAGCTACATTAAGAGGAGCAGCAGGTGCACCATGGTGACGACTGAATCAAGGTTACATAAATAGATATAAAGTGCCGTGTGCTGAGAGAACAGGCAGGCTCTAAAAAGTGGCTCTCCTACTGATTTTATGGCAAGTTATGACTCTAACTTTGTCCTGAAAGAGGTGATTTAACAGACGACTGTGGAAGATTTTGCCATTCAAGGGTCGGACTGCTTTACCACAGTGATGGGAGAGTGAACCATCAAACACCACGAGCAACTGCACGAACAGAATTACAGTATTAGCTGCAGTTGTTTTTCTTCGTACAGTAAATGCAGATTATTATTCTCAGCTCAAACTTTTAAAATCAGCTGTTGGAGACAGTTTTTAAGGCGCTTGATCAGAGGTGAACGACATCCCAGCACACAGCGGGGATAATCCGCGCAGCTCATTTAATTGACTCTCCCGGCAAAGGACGAGCCGTTAAAAGCTGTTAGCTTTGTCTAATTGTCACTGAGTCATCTCATCAATGTGACCGTTTTAAAGGTTGTCTGACATATTATTCTGAGCCTTTGCTGCTTCTCTACAGACAGACAGACAGAGAGTGAGTCACTGCTTCACTGGCCAGCAGCTAATGCACAACTCTTAAAACCAATAGATTTTCCTTTTACAATAAAACCTGTACCAGTTGACGGTCATACATAAGGTCTAATAAATACATAAAGAAATAGCTACTGAGAAACAAAAATACATGCTGATACATACATAAGCACATGCCTTAATTTGTACATCCATCCATTTTCAACCACTTATCCGGGGTCGTGGGAGCAGCAGACTGACACTCTTTTGCAGGCAGACACTCTTTTGTGTCTAAAGGATCCGTATCAAGTTTGTTATCTGACAGGTGTAAGCCTGGACGGGTTGAAGGTGTGTGGTTGTGTGTATCTGTCTGTCTGCAGCTAATCTCACAAACTACTGGGCTAATCAGCCTCATATTATATCTACACATGCATGACTGTAGGATCAAGGACTTCTCACGGTTGCAGTTGTTGAAAAACCTCTTTAGTGGGGGCCACAAATCATCAACAAAAGCACGTAGCAATAGCAGAGTGACAGGCATTTCCAACCATCATCTCAGCTAAACACAAGGAGCCTTACCACCTATTGCAGGACATGTTTTGACCTCTGTGGCTCAAAAACTGACATCCATAAAAAGTTTGGTCTCATTTTAAAGTGGAGGATCTGTGTGTTAATTCTGTACCAGCTATGTTATGATCCACTGAAGTTACGCACATCACATGATGAAAAAACAGTCATCATTCCACTGGCTGCAACTTCGCCATGTGAATTGTCCGGAGTGGCCACAATCAGCTGCAGTGGCCGCAGCTGGGACACGGTCGCCTGGCAGATCTGCGCTCAGATATGAATATCAGCATGAGCCTCGGTAATCGAGTGTGGGTCGGGCTAAATTATTTATGTAAGATATCATAGAGCGGGTAGTTTGGTTGGAGAGAGCAGAGCCCTGAGGACGTGGAGACAGCAGACGTTACGGATGTGAGGGAACCAAACCACAGCAAGCGTTCTAAATGTGACATACACAAGTAAACATGTGAGCATGAACTGAACGAGCAGAATATGAAGCATCCTAACATGACACATCAGGGATACACACAGTGAGAGTACTACAGCGTGTAGCAGTCCTCACTCTGTGTGCTGAAGCTGTCTTTTGACCTTTGCTGAATGTCAGACCGTCTGACTGTGAACTGGCTGCTAATACAGGCAGACACAATGAAACTCTGGTCCTTTATCTCATACCCAAAGATGTTTGGTGTGTAAATCGAGGTGGACAAATATTTAAAGGGATAGTGCACCCAAAATGAAAATTCAGCCATTATCTACTCACCCATATGCCGAGGGAGGCTCAGGTGAAGTTTTAGAGTCCTCACATCACTTGTGGAGATCCAAGGGGAGAGGAGGTAGCAACACAACTCCACCTAATGGAGGCTGACGGCGCCCCAGATTAAAACGTCCAAAAACACATACTTGAAACCACAAAATATCTCCATACTGCTCGTCCGACATAAGCCCCGACATAAAAAGCTGTTTGGAAAAATGTCATTTGAACTCTGTTTTTAGCCTGTAGCTCTGACTGCCTCACTTGAAAGGTGATATGGTTTAGCCTGACATCGCCAGACCAACCTGCAAATGCAAATTACTCTGGAACCTCTCAGTAAGTTTCCAACAGGCCTTACAAATGGCCATGTAGGTAAATGCCTTTGGATCAGTGTTAATTCCACTGACGAAATCTATGACGAACATTTTTCATCAACAACCTTGTATCATGACAAAAACAAGATGATGACAAGCTAAAAATACATACATTGATAATAAAACTAACTATGTTTCATTGTCTTTGATGAGACGTAACGAAAATGTTCAGACATTAAAGGCTAAGTTCGGTTTTTTGACATCTGGGCCTTATTTTTAGGAATAAATACGCTCGTAGACTCACCCAGACGATTTTGGTGGAGCTCGGAGCCGTTTTCGAGCAATTTAGATCCATCCGACGGCGTCTTCTCTCATGCCATAGAAGCGGACGGGGCCAGACATCGAAGCCCCTAAATTAGACATTATCTGCTGCGAAACTCGCTCACTTCACCTACATTTTATAAATGAATGGCCAGTGTTATCACCATGTCCGCTCAACTTCCTTGTTATGGTCATCCGCGGCTTTAAAACGATGGGCCACTTTTGGTGACGTCATAGACGTGCGCCGCAGGAGCGCAGTCCAGCCGGCGCTAGGCTAGGCTAGGGGCTACACGGGTACAAACATGGTTCGTCATTGCGTTTTTCCACTTTGTCCAAACAAAATGACTAGGTGGACAAAGTTCACATTCCACAGGCTTCCTTTGAAAAACCCGGAGTTACTAAGCTCTGCTTGTTGTCCTGAAAATGGACCCGAATATTGCTATGGAAGAACTGAGGAGGGTCAGTCACCGGGTCTGCAGCGCTCACTTCGCTCCAGAAGACTTCATTACGAAGACGACAAAGATAAAAGGCCAGGAAGCTGAGCGTCAGCACCTCAGGAGGAATGCCATCCCGATTGTTTCAGAGGGCAAAACAGACGCAGCGGAGGTAATGCATTTCTTTTGAAGATGTAATAATATTGGTCGATAACCAGTGCACGTCGGCCAGCGTATAAAGCTCTTGTATAAAATGAATAGCTATCTTCACGACCTATGTCTGAGCAGGAGTAGCCTTCTAAAATACATTCCTGCAAAAGAATACTGCACTGTAACGCAATATAATTTACTCTAGTCCATGCTAGTTTTTGAAAAACTAACTCGCAATGCATATGATATGGTTATTCTCTGCAGACAATAAATTGTGACTCGAGCTGCAATCACCGCGGGTCTGCATTGTTAGCGCACACTTACAAGTAGTCATATGCTTTCTCCAAAACTAATTGTCAGTTGTTTCGACCGTTATTTATTTATAAAGTAAACACTCATAGAAAATATACCCTTTTTGCATTTGTATCGGCTACTTACTCTATCGAAAGTTGTCCGTTCGGTCCTGCTGGCTTCGGCTGCGTCTGCAAGTTGACTCGGGACATAAAAAAGTCTCTACCACAGCCCGGTTTGTCATGGCAGAAAAATCTTCCAGTGTAGTGAGACACGTATTTTGGGGGGCATCAATACGTGTTTCCTCTGGTCTCAAGTCCCACTCTGAGCAGCAAAAGCTCTCCTCTTCTGTTGTCTGTGGCGTGCAGTGTCCACAACAACAACACCAGTTAGCCCCCATTCATGGACGTGCAGTGGTCGCTTGTTCTCTGGCCAGCTGTAAGGCTCTTTCCTCTGCATCCTCCTTTCAAATAGCTCCTTGTCGGTGTATTCTGGCTCAAAACGATACGGGCATCCATCATACTCGGAGTCGTCATCAGACACGTTTACATCGGATAAATATTCCGTCATGTTGCACAAGAATAGCTGTGTAGCTGTATAGCCTAGCCTAGCGCCGGCGGAACTCAGCTGCGCTCCTGCGGCGCACGTCTATGACGTCACCAAAAGTGACCCATCGTTGTAAAGCCCCGGATGACCATAACAAGGACGTTGAGCGGACATGGTGATAACACTGGCCATTCATTTATAAAATGTAGGTGAAATAAGCGAGTTTCGCAGCAGATAATGTCTAATTTAGGGACTTCGATGTCTGGCCCCGTCCGCTTCTATGGCATGAGAGAAGACGCCGTCGGATGGATCTAAATTGCTCGAAAACGGCTCCGAGCTCCACCAAAATCGTCTGGGTGAGTCTACGAGCGTATTTATTCCTAAAAATAAGGCCCAGATGTCAAAAAACCGAACTTAGCCTTTAAAGCCAAGAATGGCTGTTCTTCTAATTAGCTTTAAATGCCGCATGAGCAACAGGCTGGTAAACTCCAGTAAATAGTCGGGGCCAGGATGTTTCAAGTTGTGAGCTGTAGTTCAGCAGTAAATAATCCGCTGTGTGTCTGACTGTGGGTGGTGGAGCCGCTGAATGGATTTGTGGAGTTTGTTAGCTGCAGCGGTGGTTGTTTGCAGTTAGCTCCGATTGTTAGCTGGTGAATGGTAGCAGAGCAAGCAGCCGCTGGCAGGTAGGAGGCTCAGTTATCTGTGAGTGTAGCTGTGCTGTAAGTAAACAGTCTGAACTCAGATCAGTTTTCTCTGACAGATGAAAGTTTAGTTTGCATCACCAACTCTGTGAGAGGACACGAATTGATCAGTAGCTGATCAGTAAGTGTGTGCTCATAAATCAGCCCTTAAACCTGTCAGGGTTTGCAGTTTTTTGTCTATTTGAATTTCTAAATTAAATTTTTATATAACCCGTCACCATGACTCTAATTTGTGATACCTGAATTAGCCTCACTGGATTAGTTTTAAAAAATAAAAATCAAAAAACATATACAAAACATTATGACTAAAAGTTGACTAAAATGTTTTAAATTTTCATCGACTAAAACTGTCAAGGATAAAATTACTAAAATGTGACTAAGCCTAACAAGCATTTTCGTCTCAAGACTAAGACTAAATCTAAAATAACTGTCAAAATTCACACTGCTTTAGACATAATTGGATCAACCTACAACCAGTTAGAGCAACAAAATGTAATGTGGTGGTGAACAAGTGTTAAACAGTAACAAAGGTGTCAAGGTCCATGCACACTGTCAGTTTCTCCCTAAAAACATTGAAAAATATAATACCAAAAGAATGTTAGGTTACCGATATTTGTACATTAACTTTACTCAGCTGAATTTGGGCTTCAGGAAATGATTTCCACACATTTCACACAACAGTCCTCTGTGTTGGGGCGGAGACGATGGCTTCTGATTGGCTGTAGAGGACCCAGGCTCCTCATGAGGTCACCGCGCTGCTGAGTTGGTAAACACATCCATCAAACTGTGGACACGAAGCCCTGACCCGTCATCGGAGCAGAACATCATCACCATTCATCCTCTCAGCTCCGAGCAGCTGAAGTCACAAACACTCCCCACGTCACAATATGAATCTCTTTGTTATGGAGCCTCTGTCGGTGGTGTTGGTGCATGAATATGAAGAGTTTGAATAGAAGCAGAGAGACACACGATGAAGAATGTCATGGCCGCTCCACCAGCTGTGACACACAGAAGCATGATGGATGGAAGTCATTCTCAATAAAGATTAAAGTGGCCTCCAGTTGGTGTTTGTCAGGATGGACTTCTATTTTAATTACCTTCTGTCGATCCAGACTGAAATAACTCAATAAATACTGGATGGATTGTGATTAAACTTTCTACAGACATTCATGTTCCCCAGAGGATGAATCCTAAGAACTTTGATGGTCCCTTAACTTTTCCTTTAGTTCCACACATGAGGTCCACTGATGTGTTTTTTTTAACCCTTCAGAAATGGAAATCACCCAGACAGCCGAGGGAAATTGGTGTTTGCACAATTTTGTTTAAATAGATCTAAAATGAGAACCATAATAGATGGAACATTCATTCTTCCTGCAGCAGAAAGCTAAGGCTTCTGCTCTTACCATCATCACATCGTCACCTTACATCACCTTATCTTACGTGAGATGCAAACGTGGAATTTTGCCTTAATTATGCCTTGTAATGGTAAAAACACCAGATGTATGTATTTTTTTATAATGACAGTTTCAATACTATCGTCAATTATTATGATTTATTGACTCACATAACCTTTTGACTTAGGTTATACATATTTCAGGGATATAGTGCACTTGCTGATACACCAGACCGTTTCTATTGCAGAGTTCAAAGGGTTTTGAGATTTGTTCACATTAATGAGGTAGAGTGTGGTGAAAAATAATACAGACACAAACTACTGTTGCATTTTTTCAAACCTTCATGTTTCTCCACATATTATCTATCATTTCTCTGTACGACACGTACACAAACCAGGTGAACAGGACCTTGAAATGGAAGCAAGCTCCTGGCCTTTTGATTGACACCTCACTCGAGCCAACAGGAGCTTCCAGTGCTGTTGCTTTGGCCTTGATAGCCAACCAGGGCCTGAACTGAAGGAACACATTTCCTCTAGCTGAGAGCTTTTAAAAGAGTAATGGATGATTGGCTCACCTCACCTGAAGCTTATGGGTCTTGTAGTCAATGACAGTCTGAAGCTCCACAGCAGTTTTTAAACTCTAAAAAAGTATTTCCTATGAATTGAGGTTTTCAAGAAGTGTTTTTATATACAGTACGCTCCTAAACAGACATTTCTGTCTGTGCTGATTTGTTTTTCACTCATAATCACACATTCAGTACATTGTTTGACCCTTTTTTTTTTTAAAGCACCTGCACAAAACCACAGGAAAACGTGTGAAATGTTTATTTTTTTTAACCCTATTATCTACTTTGAATGTGGACTATGTGAGGTGTCATGATGTGTTCCCATTGTGTTTTCCAGCTAATACCTCCCAGTTCTATTCACAGGCATCATCCTTTTTTTATGAAAATATTCAGGTGAAGAAAAAAAATCTCTAACTCAATGAGGGAGGAGCGCACATTGATTCTGACAGGCGGGGAAAAACTTCAAAGTGTTACCTTTCAAATGAGACCATGCATGTGCCAAAAAAGACAGACATTTTGGTGTTTTTAAGTTCAGGTGCAGCCACCTAGAACCTCTATTTCCTTTTGTGAAGGTGCCCCGGCAGATCCTCGCTGAGACCTCGTCAGGTCCTTGGCTGAAATGAGACCCTCAATACAATTATGCAAAACTATCATTCCCTGTATCCATTCACCTGCTGGTGTCCATTCATTAATTATTAAACCATTTTCCAATAATGTGTGTGTGAGGGCAGATCAGAGTGTCAGTGAAACAGTCATGACCTCTGTCACTGGAGTACAGACATTGTTAATAAAGGTTAATTGACAGTGTAATTGTGTTCTCCACACAGAGCCGTGATCGCTCCTTATGTCTTTAACAAGGTGAAGACATCACTGCACCAAAGTAATTTGCTTATCATTATTTTTCATTCATCATTTCCGCTGCTTGTCAGAAACACTAAGAGTCTATAACAACAAGTGCACAGACCATTAAACTCTGCCGGAGCATCATTGTTTCTTTCATCTCTTGGAAATTCTTTTTTCTTGATGTTAATTTATCTTTCCAGCGTAGCAATGTTTCGCTCTGATGACTGGAGGAGAAGTCTGGATGCCAGAGGGTCCGACTTTAATAACGTACAGACACTAGAGTCGAGGTGGAGCAGCGGGGAAAATAACACTGGAGGGAAATGGAGCGTGACAGCGCTGTACTATTAACCAGAAAGGTGGCACACTTTTCTTTTTCTACTCTGAAGGTGTGGAACAAGGCTGCACCACCTTCTGCTGTAACAGGCCAGAGGCCCCACTCTGATCAATAACAGGAGGACGACCTCAGTGACCTGCAGCTGGTGTGACATCACAGATCACAGGTGATGGTTTGAAGTCTTATGAGATCTGACTGCCAGGTGTGTCCACAGGTGTGTGTCTGTGTTCTCATATGATTGCACTTGTTTTATAATACTACAGAGAGTTTCTATCTGATTATGTTGATGTTGATGGTTTGGGCTTGCATGTAATGAAATGTGCTACATAAATAAATAAATTTGATGATAATATACTTAACATACTTGTAATTACAAACACAGGTACACAAGTTGGCTTCATTTCAACTTGAAAGATTCACAGATAAACACTGTCTTTTACAGGACACATTTTCTCCACAAATACAACATGCTAATATTATTAGCACGAGTCTAAGGCATTTTACATTGTATAAAGTAGCCTAGCAGCTAGCAGAGGTTTCCTCCACTCACATGAAGCCACGAACAACAGCAACATTTAACAAAGGTAACTCACAAGGTTCAACAGCACATTAATTGTCTTGGATAAGTTTTCCCCACAAATACAACACGCTAACAATATTAGCATAAGCCTATGGAATTTTACATTGCAAAACTTAGCCCTGGGGCTGGTGGATTTTTTTTCCTCTACTCACATAAAATCACCCACAGGACTTAAAATGCAGTACTTTGGTGATATTTTAATTTTGTTTGACACAAGGTGCATATTATTTTTGACTCTATTGAAGGCAAACTTAAAACATGATGATTCTCAGGCAGGTTTCTGCAGGTATAGGAATGTTTTTTCTATGATTTCTAACTGCATTTATCTGTATCTGTTCAGAGTTATAAGTCCAAATTAATTTGGCTGGAAGAATCAGGCTACAGTCAAGCTGTGCATCAACACAACTGCTGCCCCTCCCCCATCATTACTTCCTAGACTAAATAAACTGTTTAAAAACCCTCTTGGATCAGCTGGAAAATGCATCGTCACAAAGCTGAAAACAGGCTGTGTTTCTGACTTTCTAGAGCGAGGTTGTTCTGACAGGACAGCCACAATAAAAAGATATGATGATCTCATAGAATACTGAATATATTGTGTATAAATGATGAACCTCTATGATCAGTATTTGGAGATTTCATCTGAAAACCAGACGCAGCAGTCACTTGTATGTGAACAGAAAACTGTTAAATATGATAAAGCCTGTTTTATCTCCTGATGTCCTCCACATGCTCTGGTGGCTTTGATTTTATCTCCACTTTAAAAAAAATCCCACATGTTGTACTTGTCCTCATCTGCTGTAGTTTTATCTCTGTCTTAATCTTCTGATGCCGAAACGCTACATTTTCCCCACAGGCATCGAATCTTATCTGTCTCGCCTCAGATTGTTAATTCTACTGTAACTTTATATAGATGTACTCAAAGAGAAAGTCACGCCTGACTTGTATCATGCTGCTCATAGTGCAAAACTGTGAGTAAGAGGATTTGACTTTAAGAGAAGTTTCTCTTTTGTTGCATTTTCGAAATGTTGAAGCCTCAGCAGCCAAGAAATACAGCTTTGTTTTTGGCTGCATCACATGTTTTTTCAGCTCTGCTGTCAGTCTATCGCTCCACATCTTTGGTCAAATATGTTAAATTCTGCTGACTTTCTTATTATGACATTGTATGAATAAATCCTACTGACTTTGAGGATCCTCAGATTTTTTCTCCGTAGCGCCACATTTATGTTTTTGACTAAAATATCTCAACAACTGTGATGAAATGTTCATTATTCATGTTCCCCTCAGGATGAACTGTAATAACTGCAGTGATGTTTCATCCAGCGCTATGATCAGGTCAGCATTTTAATGTGGCCAATAATTTGGTTTGGCAAAACTTCTGACATTCTCATCAGCCATATGCTTGGACCAGACTACACGACATCAGCTGAAATATAGCCCAAACTGGCCGTCCTACGGTGTTAGCTTGGATTGTGAACGTCAGAAAGTGTTGTGCATGATGATCCATCATTTTATCCCATGTAGTGTGACAATAAACAACAACTAATGCTGCTCTAGGACATTTCACAACATTCCTACAGAAAGATAGTCAACAATGGTCTGGACCATCATGAAGTCCGTCCTGTCTGTCGGCCAAATCATAGCAAGATTTTATGACTCTATAATTGCTAAATCTGACATACTGACTGCTGGAACAAGCAAACTGTGTAGTCTGAACCTGGAATTAGCTGTAGCTACCTTGTGTTTACTGCTTATTAACAAATGTTATCATGCTAACATGCTAAACTAAGGAGACAAACATGGTCAGCATTGTTGCTGAACGGTAAACTGTGCAGTTACCGTTGGTTACCGTTTGTACGCACATTTTGGTCCCTCCTTCCTACAGTACTTGTACGTACACTGTAAGCTACTGCATTATTGTAGGAATGTTAACATTTGCTGTAATGGAAAAGCCAATACTTAAGCAAGCTAACTAAGCCCTCCTCCAGCACCTATCTGTTCAACGGAAAACATGCCAGCTCCATGTTGTACTTAATTCCCATCCTCTCTGTAAGTGCTCACCAGTGAGAGTGAAAGTAAAAGCAACCCGTGATTCGCTCTCGTTTTGGAATGAACTTTGTCTGCTTGTTTATCCTCACTATGTTTGCAGGGTTTTTTTCCGCACTGTGTCCACGATTTTTAATCCAATGGCCAGAAAAAAACGACATTGTACTTTTCCAGAAAGCATGGATACATTACATTTGTACATCATTATGTAGCAGATATGCTGAGACTTTATGTTTCAAGAACACTGTGGTTAACGTGTGGTTAAGTTTAAGCACAAAAAGTACTTGGTTAAAGTTAGGAGCCACCTCCACCTCCAGATGACGAAGCCAGCTTATCTATCTCCAAAGTACTTGACAGTTTTAAGTTAAATATGGTTGAATGTTCAGCTAGAATGAGCGAATGATGCACATTTTGCAGCAGAACACATGCTGAGAGAAAGACAGATCAGCTACAGCTAAACAAGTCTTAGTGAGGAACAGTTAACAGACAGTAATGGCTCGAAAGCTGCAGCTACGCCAACAGAGACAGTGTGACAAGCAGTAGCTCTGAGACTGATTGCTGATAAGCAGGTGAGTGAGTCAGGAGATTTATAGAGGAGGGAGACTGAGAGGAGGCGACAGGTGGGCCGCTGAGGAACGACAGAATCTGAAAAATGTCTGGAAAGAGGAGAAACTTGAGAAAGTCTTTGTTCAGAGGAATCTGAGTCCTGTTGTCTCCTCGTTCTCACTGTGTGTGTAACAAACAGCTGAAGGCTCCCGTGTGGCTGTCTCATTAACACATCATACAGTCAACAAGAGGGGATTACCTTTACCGTCTGACAGTAATTACAGGAAACACAAACAGCCACCAGGTTCAAAACACGAGCAAGAAACACGGAATATGGAATATGCCAGAGATCAAACATACACCGTATACTAGCTTGTACTTTTAGTGCAGTTAAGTACAATTAAAAAATCTTTATTTCCACTAACTGTACAATAATTAGGTTTTGTGTTTCAGTCCAGTTGTAATAATCTGAAATTACATTTTCTTCTGTCTCTCATCAGACTTGGAGAATCGGAGATTGTACCCACCCAATCAAATGTAAAATTGCCCAGCTGAAAGGAAAACTTGCCCAAAAATCCAACACCCACGGATGAAAGGCAAAGGCACAGGGGCCCAAAGTATCAGTATCTTGGCTTTCACTGGCAAAATGTCAAATGTCAACATGTACCGACCAGGATGGAACTTCAAATGACCACAAAGAGACACAAAACAACCACGAGGAGACACAAAATGACCAAAAAGACATAAAGGATTAAAAAAAGAGACACCAACCCACCAAAAGATGCATCATGATGACAAAGAGATGCAAAACCACTAAGTCTACATGTTGTGCTGCTGAGGTGTGACAGCCTTTTGCGTTTCTGTGCCCGGGAGCTTTTTGTCTCATAATCTGCCTATGACATCACCCCCCTGTGGCAGTTAATCAGATCAGGCAGGTTGGATCATAAAACATTACATTCTGATTCATAGCGGATGTGTTGGCAGTGGGTCAAATAACACATTACATATAAGTGATGTTCTGTAAAATGTGAACGTAGCAGAGATCAGAGCAGAGCTGCTGTCTGACTCCACATTAAGAAAGACACTGAACATTTACGCACAAGGAGCAGCGTTACGTCATTGATTATTTAGCTAAAAGCTAAGCTCTTTATCCCTTTATCAAGTTTCTATCTACAGGTTTTAGTTTGGCTGCTTAAAACTCCCCCGATGTATGCTGCAGTGACATGACTGAAAGGACACGCACACACATCAATACAATAACATGATTAAAAAGCATCATAGCCTGCAGTTCCTGGTAGAGAGGAATTAAATGTAATCTATGCAATGTGAGACTCTAAATCAGTGAAAATAATTCATTTGGGTGGATGATTTATATGTACGCTTGGTTTCGGACAACGTCAGAGTTTGTGCATCACTACTGTTAGTTTCCTGATCACGCTCAGGGGATGTGGGAAGTAACAATCAAATGTTACTGGGAAAAAAACGAGTGAAAGTAATTGTATAAACAAAAAAATAGGGATTATTCTCAAAGAAAACAATAAGATAAAGGTCCATAATAAGTCTTCAAAATTTAAACAAAACACTACTGTCTTTAATGAGGAATTACATGATTGTAAATTAATAACCCAACAAAAACACAAGAGTGAAGATCGCCAACTCCAGTGCACCACAACTCAAGTATTGTGTACTGCATTGGCTCCAATTGTTCATTTTCCCAGATTTTTTAATCACCACATTCTTGATAAGTAATTAGATGCTGGTGTACTCAGTCACTTGTCACTGCAAAGAGTGGAGGATGGCAGACACTAAGGTGAAACACAAGAGAAACAGAAGAGGGGCGCATCCAACTTTTCTACTGACCATACATGCAGGGAGTGTTTTCTGCGCTTCACCCACAGGGGGCAGTGATGAGCACACTACAGCTTTGAGCACCAGAATGAAGTGAATAAGACTTGAAAACAAACTTGGAAGAGTCGCATAAACATATAAAAGACTTTAAAGATGGATGGCTTAGCAAATACAGCTGTGGTTGACTTTCCTATCTCTGATAACGACAAACATCCTACAGGCTGTCTCCTATTCAGTCCTGGATTTGTCCTGTACCTGATCAACCACACACTGAATTAAACATACAGCTCCCTCTCTTTCACTCTGAATGTATTTTCTCTCCATCACTGCCAATCTTGTTGGTGTTTCTCTCTCAGCCATGTTGGCCTGACTCCCTGCGGGCCGACACGTTTCCAACAAACCAGTGATTTGCAACATGAACTCGCGACCTTTTAATATCTGAGTCAGACAGAGGAGAGCGTAGACGGCGTTGCTGCCTGAGCCTATGAGTCATAATTTACACTTTGTGAGCTGCAGTGAATATTCATTCACAAATAAAACAACAACACATTTTAAAATGGAGCTAGACTCAACCAGCACAGAGTTTCGTGACATGCAGACTCCTGAGGAATAAATTAATGATGGAGTTCAATTCCGCAGGTGGTGCTGAGGGAAATGATTAAAAAAGATTAAATAAAAACATATTTTCTTAATTAGAAATTCCTTAATAATAAGCTTTGAACACGAATAACATTAGCATTTAGCTCAAAGCACCACTGTGTCTATGTGCACTTTAACACAGCATGACTGCAGACTCTTAAGTTGTTGACTGTGTCATAACAAGAAGTCATTTCTCAGCCAAAAGATTTACATTATTAAGTGATCTTATCTTATCTTATCTTATCTTATCTTATCTTATACAGTATATCATTAGAAGTCAAAAGAACTGCACAGGAGTATAAGTTCATTATTCACTCGATGGCACCAAGACCTCACCAACCCCATCACACCTGTATGTGTGTGTGTGATTACTTGTACGTAATACAAAGTGAGGACCAAGACCTGTTTTTCACCAACAAAGAGAGGACATTTGTGGAAAGTGAGGACATTTTGGCCAATCCTCACTTCTTCAAAGACCTGTTTGAGCAAGACATTCTCACTCCATGTAAGTGCACTGACAAAGGTCTTAGTCAAGATGCCAGTTACTCTTTCAGTATGGAGAACAACTTCCAAACATGTCTTAGCCCTAAATACTGTAATGAAAAAAAAAGGATATTAATCAATCAGTTATGGTCTTGTATTACAGGCTCATAATCTATCTATCTTATCTGTCCTTTTGGCAAATATCACATCATAAGGCTAGAGCGCTATAGATTACACCTAATATTTGTTTGTTTTATTTTGAGCTACAATATCTTTGGCTTTGTTTCTAAGATAACAATAAAAAGAGACTTTAACACCTCTCAAATAATCCAGAAAACTATATGTGACAAAAACAAATAAGGTATTATGTCTAGGTTTACATCTCCCCATACAATCTAATGTTTATAATTTTCTTTTTTAAATTTGATGTTTTATAGCTTTTTTTCATATATGATAAAATTATGATTTTTCAGTGTTATCATTTTTTTTTTTTTTTAAATTCTTTTGACATTAGTGTTTAAGTTCACAAGCTCCTCCAGTGACACAGAGTAATGGTGGATTTCCTCTCAGCAGTGAAGCAGTTTTTGTTTTGATTTCAACTCTTTGTGAACTTTTAAGACGTGAATTTTGGCTCTTGGCTCCTTCGCTTATTTATCCTCTGTGGAGACCGAGAATTATTCCTTTGAGAAGTCTCTGAATATGTTTGTCCCTTTTCTTATCAATTAACACAAATCTGGTGTTTTTCTTTTTCATTTGTTTTTCTGTATTTTTCTTCCCCCTCATCCTTGATTTATTTTCTCTGTTATCTAACCATCTATATCTTCTTTTTCTGTTTCACTGCTGTTTTTAATTAATTTGTCCATGTTGCTTTTCTTTCTTCCCATCTTTCCCCTTTAGTCTTTCACTCTTTCATTCTTTCTTTCTTTCTTCCTTCTTCCCTCAATTTTATTTACATTTTCCTTGGCTTTCATGCTTTCTTTGCTTTTCTTCAAATTTTGAGTATTTTTTTTTGTCATATGTGCAATAATTAGGCAAAAGCAGTTGTTTGATCTCAGGCTCTCTCCCCCAAAAAAAGAGAATGCAAGACACAAAATAGCGTAAAATATATGGATAAAATATGACGTGTATATATAAAATATTAAATCATAAGAGGGGTGTACAGTGATAGTAAAGTGATGCAACTGTAATGTACACAGGGATGTAGTAAATGTTTATGCTTAATGTGAACTTTTAAATATATGACAGGAAGTATATAAAGTTGTTTCTTTCTTCTTCTTTATTCAGCACACTGTGATTTTAGTGAGAAGCATTGTTAGAATCTGCCAGCATGCGGGAGCAGGGCATTATTCATCTGGACAGGCATGCAGTAATGCTATGAACTGTGGGTAAACAGGGAGTAAAGATGGCTGGATTAATGTAATCTGGTAGTAAATCACAGCGGGGCTCTTCAGGCAGCAGCAGGAGGAGGAGGAGGCTCAGTGCCGTTACACGATCGAAGGAAGTTGGAGAAAATGGTACCAGATGAAAAGTTGGAGGATCAACAGGGAGAGTGCCATGCGTCTTGAGGGGAATGTAAATGTGGGTGCACAATTTCATGATGATTCATTCAATATTTTGTTGAGATATTTCATTCTGGACCGAAGTGGTGGATCATCTGTCATCAGCCATGTGTGGCTAAACACAGATTTATTTAAATTAAGCCTCTAAAATGCTCCAGATCTTCACACAAATTTCTCACTAGGTTCAATCAGCTGACATGACATCTGTGTCAGTGAGCAAGTGACATTAATTTAGGGTTTTATTCTGTTGATGACCTTTAAATGAAAGAGGAGCTCTTTATTTTCAGACATGAAGATGTGATTTTGATGATCGTATGAAGAGTTTTGAGAACATGTATTTTCTGTCATGCGTCACCTATTCTCTAAAATAAATAAATAAATAAAAAAAGCTGGAATTTGTTTCTCATGCAGAAACCCATTAGTAAAGTGCAGTCTGTGGTGAGCTGCCATGCAGTCTCTATGGAAAGTTGTGGCGGCCGCTCCAAGCTGCAGCTGTTTAATTTTGCAGTGAAGTGTGGCCAAAGAATTTCTTCCAACCTTAAATACACATATTGGCATCCTGCCCAAAGAAAAAATGTAATTATCATGGTTTCCCCCCAAGAGTCTGAGTCTGACTGAGGCTCAAACAAGAATGGCTGAATCTTTCCAATGTTTCCTGTAAGACTAATGTTTGCCATCTTGATGCACAGTGCTCTTTCACCGCTCAACCTAGCACGAGTAGCGCCACGCCAGGGATGGAGAGACTGGGCAGCAAAATATATATGCAACATGTTTTGAAGTATCAATTTATGAATTAATATGAGTTAACAATTCATGACAAATAAATAAACTCATGTTTTTTTAATTAATATTCTTCGTTTGTTGGAATGGACAGAAATCACAAAACCTGTAAACTTGTGTAGAAGATGTGGGACTAGAGAAACAGCTTTGTGTTGTTTGAGGAAACTGTCCTATTTCCACATTCACAAAACCATGATGACTTTATCCTCTCGTGCTTTATTGAATCAGTTGCATCTCTCTCTTTGGTGTCATGGTTTGGAAACCTCTAACAATTTGATTAAGAGAGAGTTTCTGTTCTTTAAACGGTCGAATAGACAGGCTGATTGGTGAGTCACAGCTCGATCCAGTGTCCCTTCACACCAGACCGATAACGGGCTCGATTTTAAATGACGATTCCCACATTCCCATATTGGATTTCAGCTTCTTTCTTCAGCACAGAGGTTCATACTGTTGTCCCAAGGTGAAGGAGAAGGGGTATGAGAACAGCTTTGTTAACGCAAACATCACTCAGATGAACAAGATGCTATGGAAGCAAAGTTTATTTGTTGTTTTATTTTATTCTATTTTGGTGATTTAGTGATTTTTGGAGCATGTAAAATGTTGTAAAATTGTATGTCATGATGAATGCCTTGTCGACTGCAAAACAAATCTACTGCAGGTGCAACTTAAGTAACCTGTACTGAAACCTGAATACTGACGCCTGCTCATACTGCAGTGTATTAACAGTGTGGTTATAGTACTTTTACTTAAGAGAAGGATGCATAATGACTAAAGTTAAATATTAAGATCAAATCAATCAAGAAGTGTTGATTCATGTGGGAGATGTGGGAATAAAGCAACAGCTTTGTTTTTGTCTTGCAGGGTGGAGCTGAAGTTAAAATAAACTGGAGGAAAGTGACCAACATGTCCTCACACACACACACACACACACACACACACACACTCTGAAACTTTCTCTGGTTTGTGGGTGTGTGAGTGTGGGTGTGAGAGATTCAGTTTAGTGGAGTGAGCTCTTTCTTTTTTTCTTTTTTTCTCCTCGTGTGCTGATGAGTTGTTTTATTAAAGCATGTCAGTCTGTCTTCTTCCTCCTCCTCCTCTTCCTCCCACCTTCCCTCTCCTCGGATAATAAAAGTGGAGCTGTGTGAAGAGGAGTTCTCTCCGGGGAAACGATGTTCTGATATAAAAATGTGATATAAAAATGTGATAATCAACACTTTAAAAAATGTCCCGGAGCTTCTTCCAGAAATCTCATTTCACTGAGGACCACTTCTCAGTTTCTGGTTTTAACATTTCAGCACACACTCGTCTTAAATATTTAAGAAAACTGAGTTCTCATGTAAATGACTCAACCAGGACTTCAGCTGTGAAGGTTTCATAGTCCTGTCATTTTTCTGATTTCTCTTTCAGGTTTTAAAATACCTTCAGCTTTGTGTCGATCCCCCTCAGTCTCTCTGACTCTGAGTGGAGCTGCAAAACAATGGTGCAAAACTTGTATTACTTCTCTATTAGTAATTATTATTTTCATGCCAATTTCCTACGCTACCTATGTTATGTAACCTAGAAACAATAACATAAGATAATTGGTGCCTCTTTTTAGCTGGCAGGAGTGAAGATTAGTCATCCTTAACATTTGTTGTGTTCTGGTTTCAGAATATTGAAGACAGTTGGAGAAATAATTAGATGTGAAATGAGATGTTTTTCCCATTATAACAATTATGCTTTTTCGTAAATCACCCCAATGTTCAGTAGTTGATGTGTTAAATTAAGCTTTGTAATGTATTTATGTTGCTTTTATTTTTTTATTTGCCATGAACATGGAAGAGACACTAGACATACAGGTAACAGAGATTGACATAAAGGTATAAAACGTGAAAGTTAGATGGTTTAACGGGAGTTCAGCTCCAGTCGAGAGGACAACAAGGTATTTCCGGATTTATTTGTGTCTAATTGTCTAATAACTTTGAGATCCTGGTGTATTCACTAACTTTCAGGTTTATTTCATTGTTTTGTCTGCTGTTTAACTTCTGTTTAGCTCTTATGTTGGTCGATGAAGTAAATGAGGAACAGAAATTAACAGCATAGAGTCCAGGCTTGTATTATTTTGACTGGTACGCTACATTTTTTCAACATGATGAATTGATTTTTAGGCATTTTACTATCTAAAATGGCTTGAGAAATAGTGCATATAGCTAA
Source organism: Epinephelus cyanopodus (assembly GCA_026686955.1). NCBI lineage: Eukaryota > Metazoa > Chordata > Actinopteri > Perciformes > Serranidae > Epinephelus > Epinephelus cyanopodus. The sequence goes on along the minus strand of CM048927.1, from coordinate 36,427,932 downwards.
CGGAAATGGGGAAAACCTGCCAAGGTTTCCGTCTGGCTCCACCCCTGCTGCTCACGAGCACAAAGCAACACAGTGAAAGAAGATGATCTTCTGTGATATACAAGATCATGGGGAAATGATTAAAATAAAAGCTGGGCAAGTACATGGGGCACCTGCTCTACCAGGTAAGCTAGTGGGTGCCCCCCCACTTGAGGTTTTTAATGCAGTTTGTGACACGAGGCCTCTTGCCTGTTTACTGTCAGCTCTGTATGCTGTACACAAAACAACTAGCCGATATTCTGAAGGCTGGTGTAGAGATGCATGCCCAAAAGAAAAGCCCACATGTCTGGCGGGAGGAGAAATACAACTATGTGCAAATATCGCAACACTGACCTTTTCAAAAAGGTGGTTGAAGGAATGAAAGTGGGAGGCTGTGTTCACACGGTCCGAAAAGTTCACCACTGGTTGAAAACTTCTGATGACACAATTTTTGATGCAAAAAAGCAAAATGGCACGAGTGGCTCCAGCTGTACCCCTTTTCCATATTTGGATGTGATAAATGACATGTTAGGGCACGTTAATCGGAGCATACACGGCTGCATGTAAACAGAAAGATAAGAGGAATATTTATTTTCATGAGCTATGTGAATGGCTCTTTAGGAATATTTTCTTTTTTAGAATAAGTACAAAAAAAAGGACTATTTTGTGCATGTAACAGTACTTGTTAGTGTTGCTGCAGCTCAAGCTACATATTTCTCAGGGTAGCACAAAAGTGCAGTGACTGTTTTGACGTCAGTTTGAATCTGCAACTCTGGAGCATGGTGCATTTCAGTCTAACGCCCACTGTTGCCTGAATTCCCCAGTTGTGATACTTTGAGCACATGAAGTGACTCAGGGACCTAACTTTACTCTAAGCACATGCTGCTGATTTTTGCACACACACAAAAAACTTTAACAGTTTCTCAACTCTCCGAATATATTTCAGTGCTGGTCTGGTGTCGTTAATGCAAATACAGATGAGCTGAATTCTACATTCAGAGTAACTTTGCAGTGGCCAGTGAATTAATTGCTTGCAGTTATGGTTCAATCCTCCATAAGTGATGAAGAAACTCCGTCCGATACGTCGTTGACGTCAAGATGATGAATGGCCGCTCAGCAGAAATGGTTTAAATCGAGTCAGGCTGTGGCCATCATGCTGAGTGTAAACACTGTGTGAAAAATGGGAAAAAGCAGCAGCAGAAGATGATCAATAACGCTGCAGAGCCTGAACGCTGAGGCAAATCTAAAATATAATCCCTGTTAGATCCTCTGGGGGAATGACAGAGAGGAAAGGATCAGGAGGCAGTAAATGAGTCAAATGTTTGGGATCAATTCTGTGGTATCTTCTGCTGCCAACACGCCCTCTGGTTCAGTTGATATCTGTTCTTGTTATATTTGTTTACTCAGAAACGTCCTCAGGGGATTCGCTGAAGGTGCGCTGAAATCCTCAGAGTCAATATTTAACCTTAAAGCTTTTGATAAACTCCCGATTTCAGATACAATAACACTTTTATCTCTCTGCTGTGTTCACTGAAGTTAAAATCATTAGAGTTTGTCGCCTGAAGAAGGACTGAAGTGGAAACAAAAGCTTCATAAGATGGTAAATCTCATCTTCTGTGGTTGTTTATAAAGAGTTAAGACGATGCGACAGGAAGCTGCTGGAAACAAACAAAACAGACTAAAAGCTGGAAGAAGAAAATAATGAAGAACCAATGACTGTAATCTTAAACATTTAGTTAGTGACTTCAGGAGGTAATGGAGGCCTGTCACCGCCACAGAGGAGTAATCACTGGACACAAAGAGCCGCCATGTTTAAATGCTGACAGCAAAACAACTGACTTTAATCTCATCACCTCTTTCTCTTTCAAGGAAATCACTTCTGTTTTTGTAGGTTTCTTCTCACAGCATTTAATTAGGGTTTTAACATCTGACACTTTTGCATTCATTGTAATCATCTAGCCACAGAATTAAGTTGCTAAAAAACAGACTAAGAGTCCACAGTCTTTCCAGCAGCTCTGTGAGGCTGTGCAGTTGTGCTTTGAGCTAAATACTAACTCCCACATTGGGGTCATTCCTACGTTTCCCCGCAACAGTTAGTATGATATCCTATAAAAATGTACCTTTTAAAATGACCCAAAAGCCCCGTTTCCACCAAACACTTTCAGTATGGTACCTTTTAGAGCCCAAAGTAACCCTTCAGATATAGTGCCAAGACCCTAGGTCAGTTTAGCATTTCCACCACAAACAGTTCTCTTAAATGTGGGAGGGGTTGTTGTCACTCACTCCTCCATCCAGCACCAGGGTACCTTGAAAGTCATATGTGGTCATGGAAAGTCTATAACCAAACATCATTATGTGACGCAGTCAGAGTGAGAATGTGTCAGAAGAGCCGGTCTCCTGGGGAAAGTCTCAGGGGACAAGTCCTGCGTTTTGTGACCCATTCAACACCCCAACCTGCCTTGCAAAGCCCATTCTCATCGCCAAGACATTACTGTAATCCATCCTTACCTCATATACTGCAGTGTAATTTGGGGAGCCACTTATCCTGCTCACCTTCCTAAGCTTTGTAGGATAAGGTCTTGAATCTCGCCTGCACACCTTGTTCATCCTTTCATGTTGTATTTGTGTTTTCTTGTTTTGTGCTAAATTAAACCTAAAACCTAATCCTTGGCATCAGTCTTCCACAGAAAAATAATCAGAAAACAATCAGCACATTGACGCTCGTCTTTCATTTTAATCTCTCTGCCTATAAGGTTGGATTAATAACCAGGCAGATCCTCGGTGGCCCCTGAAGGCTCCGGGTTCATCATGACAATTGGTTTGTGACAGTATGAATCATTGCAAAGTTGCTGAGGAAACGTGCAGTTTCTGTGTCGAGACAAACTTTGGTGTCCTGATGGAGCTGACCTTTGAGTGAACGGGGAGCTGGGGAATCCAGAGTGGAGGAAGCTTATGAGCTGCGTGTAACCCTCCAGTTGTTTTGAAGCCCATGTGTCAGAGTATAAAACGGTTTACCCACATTTATGAGACAGAAGCAATGCTACAGATACATGTGTTTGTACTAACTCTGAACTTATTATGTTTGTGACCACGCTCAGTAACAGCCTGTTAAGGAAGCTGGTTGGCTCAGCTCTGCCTCTTAATTTGAGGTACTGATGATGAATCCTGAGAATAAAATGCCAGGGGGAGTAAATGTTCCAGTGCAGAGAAAACAAAAGTAGTTAGTGGTAGTAAGAGTCGTCCACTGTGCCACCTTAAGGTTTGACTTAAGACCCATTAAAGTAACAGTCTTTATTAGAAATAACAGAAACATTGGAGCATTATAATGGCATCACAGTGTCTGTAACCTCAAACAGCCTCACAGCAGGTCTCTTCATCGTCTCATGTTTGTGTGTAGAGACAACGAGAGGAGACGTTTGTGACTCTAAATGTTCTTTCTCTGAAGCTGCAAAGAACAACAGAACGCAGAGAGGAGTGTTGGGAAGACGAGAGGAGAGAAAGCTCGAAATGTATATTGGCAAATGTATTGACTACTCAATCCTCCTGTTTCTCTTCTCTCTCTTGAAACCACCTCTTCCTCTCTGTCTAGCATCGTTTCATTTTAAACTCTCCCTTCATCACCTCGTCTCCTCGTCAATGACCTTCATTTTTTCTTCTTCTTCTTCTTCTTCGTCCTCTCCCCCCTTTCATGCCACCATCTCTCCTCTGGTCCCTCCACTTTGAGCATTTAATTCTTGTCATGTATTTAACATTTTGCCTTGTTTTTCCAAACCTCTCTCTCATTTCACGTCTCCCTCCTTCTCCTCCTCTGATTTGTAATTAATCCCCTCCTCTGCCTACGCCTATCTCCGGAGGGATTTGGGAGGAATCCTTTAATTACCTCGTGCTTACTAAAACCACTTAAAAACTAAACTTTCTACCCCCGATAAAAACCTCGCCTAAGATGACCGTACCTCAGAGGGAAGTCTGGAAGGACATTTTTGAATTTTGGACAAGTGTTAGTCAGTTAGTTCTGGTTAGTTGAAGTTTTACAGCTTCAGATTTTTCCAGTGAGTAAAGTATTTACCAAACGTTGCTCTTAAAGGTTCTTCTCTGTGGCTGGTTTCCGCCTCATCTGTTTCCTTGTGGAGTGGAGAATATTTAAGTGATCACCTGTTTGAATAATTTATAGCTCGATGAAACAAGCTTCAAAAAGAGAAAATAAGTGTTTAAAGGGTAATGATGCCTGTGTGTGTGTGTGTGTGTGTGTGTGTGTGTGTGTGTGTGTGTGTGTGTGTGTGTGTGACAGCAGGTGCACCAATCAGAGCAGTCATGCTGACTGACATTTCACGACCATGATTTACACCCAGAAAGCAGGCTGATGGATTATGACCCACCCAGAGGATTAAACATTCACAGCCTTCATGAGCTTGTTTAGAAACCAGGGACGACTGACAGCGTGGAGGAGAAGCAGGGGGGTGGAGGTAGTGAAGAGGAGCAGGGGGAGGTGTTGTCAACTTAATGAATGTGTAACAAGTCACAAAAATTCTCAGCTGACTTCTGTACGTTTATCTTTTACTTTCTATCATTTCATTGAGCTGTGCGGGCAGCGCTACTGTGAGGATAGTAGTGTCGCTCTGTCGGTCCATCACATTGGTTGAGAGACAGAAAAATACAGCAAATGTTGAATGTACTGCTACAACATGTTTGGCAGACAGTCATGGTTCCCATTTTTTTCCAACAGATTGTGATGTAACGTTGTTTGTCACTCATGATGATGAATTGTAATAACTTCGGTGAACTTCTGACTTTACCTGGCGCCATCATCAGATCAACATTTTAATGTGTCCAGCACTCAGAGGATGGGTCGTAACACACGAACCTAAAAAAGTCGTTTTTTAAAGAGTACTTTTCATGTTCCTTTTGAAAAACTGTGCTTCTGCGTCTCCAGTTTTTTTCAAAATGTCTTCAACTTGCAAAAATGTCCTCACTTTCAAAAAAATTGTCCACTTTCCAAAAATGTCTTTACATTCCCTCATTTTTAAAATTACCCCTTTTAGAAAAAATGTCCACACTTTCCAAAAGGGCTCACTTTTCGGAAATGTCTCCACTTTTCAAAAATGCCTTGAGTTTCCAAAAAATTCTCCACTTTCCAAAAAGGTCTTTACTTTACAAAAATGGTTCTCTTTCCAAAAACATGTCTACTTTTTTAAAATGTCTACATTTACAAAACCATCTTGACTTACCAAAAACATTTCCACTTTTCTAGAAATGCTCTACTTTTAAAAAAGTCTTTTCATGAAATTCTCCACTATCTAAAGATATTTATCTTTCCAAAAATGTCTGTACTTTCCATAAACTTTGCCACATTTAAAGAAAAAAGATCCGACTTTCCAAAAACTACTTTATTCTCCAATCATGTTTCTTCTTTCCAAAATGTCTCCACTTTCCAATAATGTATCCACTTTCAACAAAATTCCCCATTTTGAAAATTTCGTCACTTTCCAAAAACCTCCAGATTTCAAAAATGTGTCCACCTTCCAAAAATGTCTCTACTCTCCCTCACTTTTAAAATTACCCCATTTATTAAAAAAAAAAATGTCCGCACTTTCCAAAAGGGCTCACTTTTTGGAAATGTCTCCACTTTACAAAAATGTCTTCAGTTTCCCAAAAAATCTTCACTTCACAAAAAGGCCTCTCTCTTCAAAATAATGTCTCCACTTTCCCAAAACTTACACACTTTCCAAAAACGTGTCTACTTTTTTAAAAATGTCTACATTTACAAAAATGTCTTTACTTTCCAAAACCGTCTCGACTTACCAAAAACTTCTCCACTTTTCCAGAAATGTTGTACTTAAAAAAATGAGGTCTCCATTTTTCATGAAATTTCTCCACTTTCTAAAGACACTTCTCTTTCTAAAAAAATGTCTGTACTTTCCAAAAACTTTGCCACTTTAAAAAAAAAAGACTTGACTTTCCAAAAACGTCTTTACTCTCCAATCATGTCTCTTCTTTCCAAAATTTCTCCACTTTCCAATAATGTATCCACTTTCAACAAAATCCCCCATTTTTAAAAATGTCGTCACTTTCCAAAAACATCTCCAGTTTTCAAAAATGTCCCCACCTTCTTAAAATGTCCTCTTAAGGTAGTTAAAGTACGTGGTCCTCACAAAGATAGAAATAAAGGAGCAGACACACAGCTACTAACATAAATGGATCAACAAATATTCATATTGTGTTGTTCAGGCTCAGATTAAAGCTGACTTTGTAAGTGTGTGTGTGTGTGTGTGTGTGTGTGTGTGTGTGTGTGTGTGTGTGTGTGTGTGTGTGTGTGTGTGTGTGCTCTTGGCTTGTGCTATTTTAAACAGCGGAAGACAGATGGGGCAAAGATAAATTCTTCACAAAGACAAATTGGACGGTTGGACAGTACTTGCTGTGGGCAAATCAGATTAGTACAATATCAGTCTCTCTCTCTCTCTCTCTCTCTCTCTCTCTCTCTCTCTCCTCCAGAATTTTCATGACGAGTTCCAGCTTGTGCTCCGATTTTATTTTGGTCTGAAGATGAATCACTAGTAATGAAGCAGAGGAGAGGTGGGTTATTGTTACAAAGAGCAGTGGTGTAGGGGGAGCAGCGTTATTGTTAGGAGAGGACGTTCTGTTTGTGATGCAGAGGAACAAGAAACATACACCTCAAAGTAGAAACTGTAACTGACTGTTCTTTATGATCTGAAACTTGTGTCTGAATAAACCCTGCAGCTTTAATGTTGAAAGATTTCACCTGATACTAGTTTTCATGATGGTCTCTCAGTAGTTACAAATGACTACTCCAATAAGAGTCTGTGTATGTGAGGTTGTGATAGTGAACAGTTCACTGTATCACAGGTTTGAGTTTCCTCATCAAAACAGTTTAAATGTTTGATCACCGACATCCTCACTTTTCAAATTACCATCTTTTCAAATGTCTCCACTTTTCACAGCCATCCCCCCCAAACGTCCCCACTTTTCATTTGTCCTCTCTTTGCCCAAACATCCACACTTTTAAATGTCCCCACTTTGCCCAAACATCTCCACTTTTCAGATGTCCCCACTTTGCTAATACATCTCCACTTTTCAAATGCGTCCACTTTTCACAGCCATCCCTCCCAAACATCCCCACTTTTCATTTGTCCTCTCTTTGAACAAACATCCCCACTTTTGAGATTTCCCCACTTTGCCAAAACATCTCCACTATTCAAATGGCCCCACTTTGCCCAAACATCCACACGTTTCAGATGTCCCCACTTTGGACAGCCATCCCTTCCAAACATCCCCATTTTGCCTAAATATCCCCACATTTCATTTGTCCTCTCTTTGCACAAAGATCCCCACTTTTCTAAAGTCCCCACTATCTACAAACATCCTCATTTTGCAAATGTCCCCACTTTGCCCAAACATCCACACTTTCTGTGTTTTCACTTTCCAGATATCCCTACTTTCTACAAACCTGCCCACTTTTTCAATGTCTTCACTTTCCACAAATTTCCACCTCCTCACAGTGAAGACACAACAATTAAATGTTGCAGCTTTGGCGGCTTGCAAAGTTGTATTCCTTTGGCATTCACATTTTCAAAGATGCCCACACATCCACAGAATTCCCAGTTTTCCAAAAATGTCCCCACTTTTGATATGACCCACTTTACAAACATCTCCACATCTCAGACTTCTCCACTTTCACAGTTGGCTGTAATGCAATCAGATTTCGATCTGTCTCTATGTGATCCACCTTTGAAACTGCAAGTGTAAATGGGGTCAAAGTCAGGACACACACTGGTTGCGACTGAGGACTTTTCATATAGTAGCTGAGATGTGCTGGTTCTGGGAGCAGATGTAATAATTTTACAACTTTTCTGGAGAGCTGGTGTGTGCTGACATACTGTAGGACGGTGGTGTATCCTGTCGTGTTTATGTGGGTCAACCTAATCCACATACTGTAAGTCAGTTTTCTCACATTCACACTGTGAAGAGAAACTGTCTCTGACCAAGAAAAATAAAAAAAAAATAAATCGAGAGCAGACCAGAGAGTCATACATTATTAATGCACTAAGAAAGAAATAAGGCAGTGAGTGTTGGACGAGTGGAAACACGGGTTCTTACAGTCACCATGTTTCTGCAGTACATGTAAACACAGTCTCTGATTTCCTGCCTCCGCCCACTCTCTCCCAGTAACCCACTTTATTTTGTGAATGTAAATGTGTGTGTTTGTGATGCTGCATTAAAACACAACATGCTGTGGTGTCAGGGGATCTGTGCTGGAAGTTATTTGGGTTCAGGGACTTCAAAGACCTCGGGGCTAAACAGGAGAGCTGTGCTGTGTACAAATGCAGGGCCACAGACCAGCACAGGGCCCCGGGACATCTGCTGCAGGGCCACTAATGACTCAGCAACAACAGCAAAGGTTGCATAATAAATATACAACTTATTATGCTATTTCTGCAGCTATTACCTTGAACTTGATATTGTTGTGCTGTATTTTTCCCAACACAAATTCTGGAAACGTGAGAACACAAATTAACCCCATGGGTGCAGGAAGGTGTGAGCACCCTCTACTGACGAGGGGTGGAACAACACAGTCTGTGAATACTTGGCGATTTCATAATATCTAATAGGCTTTCTAAACATTTGCTTTAGATTTTGAACAGCATATGATGAGGTGACTGACAGAAATTGTATGAAAAAAAGTTTAAAATGTTAGTTTCATTAGTTCCTCCAATCTGACGCCAAAGTGCGAGGGACGGGGACAATAATGCCACGAAAGAGATTTGGGTTGGCAGGTGTAAGCTTTGGCAGAGGCTGAGAAAGACCAGATTTGGAGCTGTTTTATAGATCCATAAAATATGTTGGACACAAAGCATCTCCACTTCAAAGGCATATTAAACTGAATTTATATGGCACCTTTCAGACAAATCAGTGCACTTTAAAGTGCCTTGTAAGCCACTGAAAAGAAGGATGTTAAAGATAGTGAAATGTTAATAAAATAAAAATTAAAAAAAAAATCACAATGAGATGAAATAAAATTGAATAAAAAAATAATAAAAATTTAATTTTAAAAAAAGAGTAAAATGATCAATAATGACGATATTAACATGAGTATAAATAAATAATAGATTCAGAAAATTAGATGAGTTTTCAGTTTCTGTTTAAAATATCTATATTTTCAGTTCCTCTCAACTAATAAAATAATTTTAAAATTAATGCAACAACCAGAGTGAAGACCATAAGCATCAAAATGGAGTTTTGTGGTAGCTAATGATGTAGTGGATGATGAGTGCGTCTCTGTGGAGCCCCTGCCCTTCCTCTCGATCTATTTCTGTCTCAGGCACCTTTTGTTTGTTTTTTTTTCCACAAAGTCAATTTGCTTTGTTTCTTTATGTTTCTTTCTTTTCTGTCTTTGGAATGTCGATTTCCTTTTGTCGGGAAAGACATGACAGTGTGTGTACCAGCAGTCCAACAGTCACTCACTCGGCTCTAGCTGTGTTTAGAGACTGATACCAGTGTAGAGGCGGATGAAACCATTTTGCACCTTTTTTAAGGGGTGAGAGGCTCCTCAGAAGGCTTCCAATATTTTTTTATACAAAGTTCAGTCTTGCATCTGATGTATTCTGCCAATTTGATTTAGTTATAATTATTCAGAAATAAAAAAATAATAATTCAAAGAAAACCAAAGTTTTTATTCCAGGCCCCTCTACTGCTTGGGCCCTGAGTAATCAGTCTCATGGTTCCCCCCACTACAGCGCCCCTGAATGGGTGAAAGAGACAACTGGATGTCTGACACCATTTACACGGATGCATTAGAAATTTTGTCACATGCAGTCCAGAGAGGAATTGTGTCTGAGGCAAGGGAGCTCACATTCTTTGGGCTAACAGCTGGTGGAAGTTTTTTCTGTCGCTATTGTTAGAACGTGCACATATTTATTCTGTGCAGCACCGCCCAGCAAAAATATGTTCCCATGCACGATTAACCTGCTGACTCTGTCTCCTCCAGCATTTATTCATCCACTCAAGACTTGAATAAATAAAACTCTTACACACGCAAAACACTTAATTTCCAGTTTTTCTTTTTACTTTGACAAAAAAAGAAACCTGGTCCATACAGTTGACATACAAAAGAAACGTGACTGTCACCATCACACATCAAGTTCCAAAATAGACACTGAGTTAAAAAACAAGAAAAAACAAACCAGAGTTCAGTTTGTGGATCCAAAGTTACGTCAGCAGAAAGGTGTCGATGGTCTTCACATCACTGCAACAGCAACAGGACGACACACAGAGAGCAGCTACGCCATCGTTGGGGTTCAGATCCATGTAAATAAACCCACACTGGGCCTGTTAGCCATCAGGATGAGCTACACAACAAACAAGATGGTCCTCAACCCGCCGCGGCTGCAAACAGATACAGAGAAGGCTGATTCTGAAGGATAATTCACTTTGCATGCTGGGTTTTATTTCTGTGGTTCTGTCGATACAGTCTCGGACTGGTGTTGCCCAAAAAATGGGAACATGAGCCACCAGATGACAAATCCAACAGTAGAAAATCTAAATTATTCACTGATTTCTTGAAGAAACAGAATTTTAGAAACTTAGATATAATTATTCAACTTTCCTGGCCTCACAGTCAGAATTAATTGCCAATGTGTTTCCGCTTCAGTCTGACATTGTGTTCATGTTTTTCTGTTTGGAAGAATTCTTACTCTTATTCTTTTCTTTTAATCAAATCAGCAGCTAGAGACATTTTAATTCTAGATGACAAGAAGCCTTGGTAGAGACTGCCAGGAGCAGCTGTCTTAAAGAAATAATTCAACATTTTTGGAAACATGTTTGTTTATGCTCCAGCTGAGAGTTTTAGATCGAGATTTGTCTGTCTGCTAAATATGAAGCTGTAGCCAGGAAACAGTTAGCTTAGCATAAAGTGTGGAAACAGGGGAAACAGCGAGCCTGGTTCTGTTCAAAGATTTGTTTAATCTGTACAAAGAAATGTGCTATAAGCAGTTGATAGAAAGTTTTGATGGGGTGGCCAGATGGGGCGGTCGTGGGTTCCCATAGAACCCATTTCACATATATTGAGGTGAGAGTTCAAAGGCACCACTTTGAAAATGGCTGTGCCAGTTTCTCCCTTGACAAAATTTTGCCTAAATATTGAGTGTTATTTAGAGAAGCTTTGCTGATCTCATTGGCATCTAGTTTGCCAAGATACCACCACCTTCATGCCAGCTTAAAAAGTTAGTGTGCCATAGTCTCTTAAAGAAAGTAATGTTAGCCTCCAATTACTTTTTCCTTGGGGCTCCCCTAGGTGTAAAGCAGAAGAGTTATGGTTTTAGGGGATTTCATGCCAAGATACAACATGTTAATTCGTGAGCTTCAGAGGTTTGAATAACTGAAAACAAATCTGAGATGTGGGCAGAGCTTCAGGAGTCTGGAACCATCCTACAATTTCCTGTTTTTGATATTTTTTAAATGGCAAAATTAAATATACTGTTACATGCACCAGTCCAACCTGTTGGAAACAAACCCAGAGTTTCACTATTTGTTTTGGAAGAGGAAAAAAAAGGAAATCTTAAAGTAACATTCCAGTTTGTGTGTCATAAAAATCCTTTAGATTTCGCTGAAAGACTTAATGGTTCAATTTAAAGTGGAAGCTCTGCACATTCAATTCAATGGAGAGAGGAGTCCGCTTCACCTCCAAGTGGTTCAAATAATTTAGCTAAAATGATCATCCAAGCCAATTGTGAGAAATGTGTATTTTGGGCCTGTATGGGCAGTACATGGGCAAAAAAATGGGCCCCATATGGGGATGTCTGCTGGTTCCATATTGGCCCCCATGCCAATTGTCCACATGGTTGGGTTTACAGAAGTAGGCCCCCGATAAAATGTCCATTTTGGGCCTATTCCCACTTTTGTACCCTGTAAGTCTTAATATAACTCATGTTATACTCATGTATAACTCACGCCATGTTGGCGGTTGGCATAGGGTCAATATTGAACCCATTTTTCAGACCATCTACTACCCACATGGGCCGCACATACACATGCTGGCTGGTGCAAACCATAGATACAGTAAATTTCTAGGTTATAATGTCGAGGATATGTTTAAACTTTATGTTTCAAAAATGTTGTGGTTAATGTGTGGTCATATTTAGGCACAAAAACCACTTGGTTATGGTTAGGAAAAGAGCATGTTTTGGCTTAAAATACCTGATTGTGATGGAAATGGCTGGACACGCAGCAACGTCTCAGAAAAAACAAACACTGTTCAGACCACTGGAAATACAGCGACAGATCACGACAAATCACCAACTTTTGATGCTTAAAAACCTGCTGGAAAAACAGGAATGACTCCATAAATCACAGCTGGTTTTGTTTGTTGGTCTCTAACAGTGATCTCTTTGCTTATTTACTCCAGTCAGCATATTGGTCACATGATCACAGCCTTTCAAAATATGTGAGATCTGTAAAAAATTGGGTGCATTACTTTTTGGAAGAAACAGTTTATGAGAATAGCCTCCACCTCAAGATGAATGCCAGCTCATACACTACATCACTTTAGGAACACTGTCATGATAAAATACCCAAAGCCCAAAACTATGAAAATAAAACCCAGATCATGAAATAAACTGAATTATCCTTTGACAAAACAACCCAAACAGGTCATCATTCACTTGGACAGAAGCTGAAGAATCAGACTTTGCTGTTTCTATGCAAATGCAGGTTGTGACTCAGCAGGTAGGAGAAAATGCATCACAGCTAAATATTGCTGTGAAGCTAAAAGCAGCTGCCTGCTGAGCGAATATTTCTCTCCCTTCATTACTGTTGTTTATGAGCAGCCTCGGCGCTCTGTGGCATGAGTCCTCCTGCGAGCCACAGCTCCCCACTAGCTGCTGTGGTGACGATAAATAACCCACCTGCTGCACACTTTACCTTCACATAACTTAGTCACTCTGTTCGACATTTAGTGCAACAATCATCTCTTTCTTTGCCTCTGTATAGACCCTGAGCTCACTGTAGCCTCCATCACTTGTGAAGAGTTCTGCTCCACTATGAAAGCCTCCAGAAAGTGACAGTGATATGATTTATAGTATAAAACTTTAACAAACACTGTTTTTAAAAAGGTTATTACCTTAGTAAAATTAAAAAGCTTTTACAAGCTGGATCCTGTAAATCAATATTTAACAAGTTGGAAGTGAAGTCGTCATTATATCCCATTTATCAGGAAACATCAGAACAAATTTGTTGTAAATTCTGGCCAAAAATAACTTGATTTTTCGTTCTTTATATTTCGCTGTACGTCTTGCCTTTAGTCTTAAAGACATTTCGTAACATGGTCGTTATTGTGTGAGCTGTGGATGTATTAACAGAACTGAACATACAGTTGGTGCTTCTCAAAGTCAAGGATGCCTCCCTGTAGGACGGGTTCTTCCAAGTCGGGCCCTACAGAGGCTACGCAAGACTCTTTTCTAGCATTCGGTTAAAACACATTGGAGCAGGCTAGTGAGTGCTCAGGTGTGTGTCTTTGAAGAGGCCCCGTCTTCAATTCTGGCAAATCATGCGGCAAGAGTTCAACGAATTTCATGCCCACAAAGGAAACACACACATGAATCCTTTAAAATTCTCTGAACAAAGGACTCAGTCCTCGGTAGAAATCAAAGGATCCTTAACACTGGAACAGTCCTTCAGCAGGATTCAATGACCTAGCCTCTTTGAAATTCAGCCCTTACGCATCCTGTCTTGACTTTGAGAAGCACCTGGTGTTTCACAGTCGGCAAAACTACCAATTTGTCCCGAGGGTTAAGTGTGTTGCTGCAACAAAATTAATCTGTGCCCTGAAAAGGATTTTCCCTGGAGACTGCAATTGTACAAGAGGCATCTGTGAAATGGTTAAACCAAGGTTAAATATAACCATTTGTATCGTGCATTTTAAGATTTAGTATTGTAGACGACACCAAAGAAATCAGTAGCGAATAGTTCCTTTCTTGATGCAGCAACTTTCATTAGAATGAGTGACAATTGTCTTGGACCACTGTATCAGGTTTATAAGAGCGTGGAGCAAACATTCACCTCACATAAAGGCACCCTGTGGAGTTCTTGACCACTACCAGCGCTGTGGAGCAATATGATCATAAGAGTGGGTCTCCATTTTATTTTTCATGCATAAGGATGCACGATTCAAATCCTGACAACTCGGGATGAGCAAGTACATCATTGTCTGTATCTGAATCTGAACTCTGAATGGGCAGAGTTTAAATTGAAGTGGGTGCAGCTTAACCAGAAGTGAGCTATTTAGCTATTATTTACACATTTTAATTGAGTAATACTTGTGCTTGTACACAGCACATTATCAGTAGAGTAGATACTCGTGTCATCTGCGTATGTGGCTCAACCCCACTGTTTATAATTTTGTGCTGTTTCACTGATCGACAGGTGGCAGTAGCTATGTTTCCACCCAAAAGTGATTTGAATCATTGGGAAATGTGCAGTAAAAGAAATATGAATCCTGTGTGTTTCCATTAAATGTACGGACTTTGGTGAAAACTATGAACTCGCGCAAGTTTTCCGCAGAACCAGAAACAAAACAAGTCTCGCATTCTTCTTCTTCTACGTTTTCTGGCGGTTGGCAACCAGCTTGTAAATGCATTACCGCCTTCCTGACCCGGAGTGTGGATATCACCATGGAGAGAGGTGCGCTACGTCAGACTTAATTCGAACATAACTGTTTCCATCCCCCGTTTTGCAAATCAACATTTTTTTCAAATCAACCAAAACCCGGCTAAAGCGAGTGTATTTTAGTTTGTGCAAATCAGGGGATTTTAATTCTTATTTTGGCGTTTACATCATAATTTTCCGATGCAATACTTCTAGATGCGCATCTAAACTGATGGAAACATGGCTAGTGATGGAAAGTACTTGGAGTACTTTTCCTTTACCTAAGTTACTCTGTTTTCTATAAACTGCACTTCTACTTCACTACATATCAGAGTGAAATATTTTATTTTTTACTGCATTACATATTTTTGACTTTTCAAATTCAGATTATTAATACAATATAATCAAGAAATAAATTATTATTATCATAGATTAAACTACTCATTAGTGCATAAAGTAGCTTAATGTTTACCAGACGCAGCATTTAAGTGATGAAAACATTAATGCAACAATAATTATAATCCAATAAAATGATATGTTATTCTGAAATGGACCATTTTGCATAATAAGTACTTTTATTATTATGAAGTTTAAGTGTGTTTTGATGTTCAGACTTTTGTACTTTTACTTCAACCAGAGTTTGACTGCAGGATTTTCCACTGCAACCAAGTACTGCTACACTCTGGTAGTACTACTTTTACTTCAGTAAAAGATTAGAGTATGGGGAAGCAACATTCCAAAAAACAACTCAATGCATCCTGGTCTCACTCTGAAGTCTTGAAATCTGGTGTGGGGGCAGTGACTGACTCCTTTTAATGTCAGTATGATACGCAGCCAGTCACCATTGCAGTTTAACAGCGGCCAGCAGAGTCAGGGGGAGAAGTGACAGGACAGGAGAGAGAAGACGACTGCTGGCTAAAGAGACGGGTGGAAACACACAAACTTTTTTTCATGGCTTTGCAAATGTTTTATGAGGTAAGAAAATTACTCAACATGCTCATCCAGAATTAGTGAACAGCACTGAATGAGACCATAGCTCCAGTAGAAGTAAACTCCACAGGGCTCCTTATGATCATTTGCAGAGCAAACTATTTTTCACAGTCGGTGTTTGTGAATGAACGTGTGCTGCATCCAGGTTTTTCTTTTGACTTTGTTTGCAGCAACAGCAGCATCTAAAATTCATGCCGTGTTCAAATTCCAGCTACAACTGTTTTAATAAGCAGTCTACCTCTGATCTGAACTGTATCATGTTAATACATCCACGGTTCAGGACGACCTTCGTGCTTTAATCCAGCGTCTGACCTTCCTCCAGGTGATCCCTCCGTCTCACACAACAGATCCATATCAGCACAATTTGAAATAAACTTTAAAAGCTGTGGCAGCCATGTGTTACAACGTGTAAAGCCTGAAGAGGAAACCTCGATGCTTCTGGAGAACTGATGCCAGTGTGTGCACTGGTAGGCTGAGAGGAACACAATGAAAAGTGACTTTTACAGTGGAAACATCTGCAGTTCATTTCCTGCCAATGTAACCTCATATTACAATCTTCACACTGCATCATCAGGTACAATAATCCCCTTCCCACTCGTAAATAACAAAAACCTCAACAGTCATTTACATTTATTCACATATATCTGCACAAAATACAAATATAGATTTATTTACGTCGTCTCTCTGTAAGATGTTTTCAGACAGAATATTTATTCTCTGTTATTTTCAACAGAAAATACCGAAGCAGCAGGAGCCTTTCATTCCCTTATTTATCTGACCTCTGTGAGAGTCTGGAGTCCCGGTGTTTCAGGCTCATCCTGGATTTTCCACCCCCGACTCTAACATCTGATAAGGTGGCAGGAAATCCAGTCTAATCCCTGCTGATCCACCCAAAGGTATGATGGGAGGTAAAGGCCACCTGACTGATGCCAAGGAGCCGGCAAAATGAGGGGGGAGCCGAGGTCACTGCAGCTGAGCATCCGTGAAAAATGAAATAATGTGAAGAATCTATAAAAACTTTTTTTTTTTTTACCCTTCTGTCCAAAGAGTTTGTTATAAAGCGGGTAAATTCTGTCACTTTTGTACCGGCAAAAGAGCATGTCACATCATTTTCATGGGCTGTTCCTCATTCTCATCTCGTTTAGCTCACAGATTGGAAGATACTGAGTGACTCAGTATCTTTAAAAGATTACTTGACAAATAATTGATATGTTTTGCTGGCAGTGTGGAGAAGACTCTGAAACCTTTTGGGGATCTTAAAGCTCCAGTGTGCAGGATTTAAGGGGATATATTGGCAGAAATGGAACATAATATAATAAGTATGTTTCCTTTAGTTTATAATCGCCTGAAAATAAAAATTGTTGTTTTGTTTTTTTACCTTTTAGAATAAGCCGTTCACACTTACATAGGGAGCAGACACTGATGTTTTTCCATGTGAAACTACTTTATGTATTTTTATTGTCTGTTTTGGAGAGGAAGAGACCTCTGTGGATAATTCGCTCCTGGTAAAAACCTCCTGAACAATGAAGGAATTCTAACCAGGAGAATTTTAAGCCGGTTGCAATCTGCAGTCTTCACTGTTAGACACCACTTCATCCCCCTAAATCTTACACACTTCTGCTTTAATCCATGATGCGAGCATTGATTAACAAATTTTGGGTGATCAAAAGGTGTTTCTGTTGTAATAGAGAACTTACAAACTTCACTAAGCCGATCCAGACTCTGTTGGTGAATCATGGATCAGAAGCTGACTGCAGTGAAATGTACAAATTCAGACTATATTTTTATTTCCTTGACATGTCGGGGAGCTCATGACCTCAGAGTTTCTAAAACGCTGACTGGGAGGCACTTTGTCTTTGGCACTTTGACTTTAAACCTCGCTCCCACGTATGGTGTGACCACAGAAGTTTGATCTGATCCGTGAGTTTCACAGGATCGAGCTTTTACGTTGGTGTTTATTCACACGCAGCTCTCGTCCTTGTCACAGCGACTGCTATCCGACCTACACTTCTCTGTTTCCTGTCCTGGCAAAGAGAAGTCCTTCATTTCACCACCAGAGTGCGTCACTCCGTTTCGTAACTTCCCGACGTCGCCCAGGGGCAGCTGGGTGGAGCTGTAAGCCAGCGGTGGGATGGTGTTCACCAGTATGAGCTGAAGAGGCTTCTTCTCCGGCTGGTACCGGCAGCGGACGTAGCGCAGGAACGCTGCTCGGTATGTTTTATTAAACAGTGTGTAGACCAGCGGGTTGACTGCGGAGGACAAGTATCCGACCCACACGAAAACGTTCAGCAGGCCTCCCATGAGTCCTGCGTCACACACCGCCGGGTCACACACCACCACCAGCACATTGGTGATGAAAAACGGGCACCACATGACCACAAAGAGAAAAAACACCACCCCGAGTACCTTGGACGCCTTCTGCTCGTTGCTGATGGACTGCATGGTGCGGCGTCCAAACAGCGAGCCGGAGACGCTCCCCCGAGCGCCTCCCAGGCCACTGTTGCTTCCTCTGCCGCCGGCCTCACGGCTAATTGAGCGTCTGAAGAGTTTCTCAGAGGACAGCGAGGTCTGCGGTAAGAAGCTCAGCGTGAACGTCGTGCTCCATTTGGGCCGCGGGACCAGCTGGTCCAGGCAGAGCGTGGCTTCGTTCTGCAGGGCGTTGATGGTCAGGAAGTAGGTGACGACCATGATGGTGAGGGGCACGAAGAAGGCCACGAAGGAGCCGACCAGCACAAAGTTGTTATCTGTCAGCAGGCAGCTGCCGTCTTTGAAGACCTTGGAGTGGTCTCTGAGTCCCAGCACAGGAATGGGCATGGAGATCCCTGCAGAGAGGAAGGAAGCAGCACAGAGATGAGAGGAAAATCACAAACCCAGAACAATCGCTGTGATTCATGTCAATATTTGTGGCTGTTTGTGTGAGAGGAGATCTGAGCTGGTGGGTGAGAGGAATTCAGATCCTTTATTTAAGCATCAACAGTGTAAAATTCCTCTATTGCCAGTAAAAGAAAAATGTTCTCACACACGTCTTCATAAACCCTCCACAAGGCAATCATGAATTATTGACCTCAACTGACAACTTCATGGTACTGCGAGGGAATAAGGAGACGGGGGCAGACTGATTGATCCGACGCCTGTAACGGTGTAAACACACCAAAATTCAGCAGAAATACAGAGACTATATAGAGCATGACAATATGACAAGAAGGGCATTAAAGTGAACATGTATAGGCTTCAAATATGAAGACAAACAGTCTGACTTGTGTGACGGGATGAGAGATCTTCTCGTTATACATCTCGGCATTTAATTAGTACAAAAAAGTGTCTCAGAATAAATTCTGTTCCAGGCTGCAGACAGAAATTGGTGATTACAAAACTTAATAATGCAGCAAAATTAATTTCATACATCAAAGTAAACTCTGATTTGAATAATTTAACAGTAATAATGTGCAGATGTTCTGTATCTCGGTATATAGAGATCATCATCATGACAAGTTTAAACATTTCAGGAAGTTGATATGTATATATGAAGCAGCCCAGCTGCCAGGAGAAAATGCTGGCATTATACATTTCTGCCAAACACAAATATTATATTTGCATGTTTTATACAGATAAAATTAATGTTATTAAAAAAGTAACATAGTTTATACGCAACAAAACAGTTAATGATTTTGTGAGTCATTTTTGTCTTTCCAGCTGCTTTGTGTGCATGAAAAGTGCTTGTTTTTACCAAGATTTTTCCACCCAAGATAGTGGCACAAAAGGGATTATTATTTACACAAGCATCGCTGCTTTTCAAGCCAGAATAGAGGCATAGAGAGAAATCACTGTCTTCATAACCTCTTTTTGTGCCACTATCCTGGGTAGAAAAGCAGTTATCGTTTACACAGACGTAGCTGCTTTTCAACCTGGTTAGTAATACAAAATGTGGTTGTTTCTTTACTAAACATTGCTGCTTTTCCTGCTGGGAGAGTGGCACAAATAAAGAAGAAGGGCTGTGCGCACATCCAAAAACCGGTTTGGGCACCAGGTGCAGGACAAACAGGTGAAATCAAGACAGAAGCAAAGTGTCCGCACACTGAGTTTATGCTCCCGCTTTTATTTAGCTTAAAGCGGCACAAATAGCCATTGTTTCTTTCCGGGATATTGCAGCATTTCTGCCCTGAGAATCTGGCACAAAAAGCAGGTGTTTCTTACCGAGGCAACACTGCTTTTCCACCCAAGATAGTGGCACAAAATGCGGTTGTATTTACTGAGACATGCTGCTTTCCACCTGGGATAGTGGTACAAAGAGGGGTTATTATATACGCTGACACTGCTGATTTTCAAGTTAGGATAGTAACATGAAATGCAACCATTTTTTACCAAACATTGCTGCTTTCCCACCCAGGATAGTGGCATAAAAAGTGATTATTCTTTACAGAGACACTGTGGCTTTTCCTGCAGGGAGAGCCATTGTTTCTTAGTGAGATTTGCTGCATTTCTGCCCAAAATAGTTGCACCAAAAGTTACTCAGAGACACCGCTGCATTTCTGGCTGGGTTAGTGGATCTAAAGCAGCAGGTTTTTTTTTTTTTACAAAGACATTGCTGCATTTGCTGCCAGGACAGTAGCACCAAAAGTGGCTGTTTCATTCAGAGACAAGCTGCACATTCAGTAGGATCTGTGCTAACAAAACCAGGTATTCAAAACCAAAACTTGATACTTTCCTAACCATAACCAGTTGGTTTTTAAGCACAAGTTAAGCCTTGTTGAAATGTAAAGTTTCAGTGTATCTGCTACATAACAATGTAAAACTGTAACATAGTCGTGGTTTACAGAATGTCTGAATGCCAACATTTTTTTCTGGTTACTGGGTTGAATAAGATGAAATATGCTGATGATATATAAAATATGAAGAATTGCATTTTACACACTTTAATCCTGTTTAAATCTTTGTGTTAAGTGTTTATTCATCCTTTAACTAACAAAATGTTTACTATATAGTTTAGCATTCCAACATTTATTAATTATATTAATTCTAAATCAAAGAAATATGGTATATATTTGTTTCACTTTATTAACAGTCTGAGCTGTTACTAGTCCTGGACCTGAACCTATAACTAACATTTTCATTCCTTACTGAATAAAACTATTATCAACATAAAATCCACCAAACAGTGAAACTCTTGCTAGGTATTTTCTCCGGTGCCTTCCAGCAGGTACCAGCAGGCAGTGCAGGTACAGTCTGTCAAATTTTTCACCAGACAAGCACTGCTATCACTGCCACACTACCTCTTCACTTTTTAAATGCATCAACTTTTCCATTAAGTCGGGTGTAAAGCTCAATTTTCTCTTCTGTCTGTCTGTCACAGAGTGGGAGGAAGCCACCATTTGACCTCCACCTCCTCTCGTCAGCAGCGTCTCCTCTGTGGGCTGAGCCTGTGGTCACTACGGCAGTTCACTGTGTGTTATTGTCTTCTGCCAATTTCTAACCTACATTTCTGTATCGTTCTCAACGGGGACGTCCAGGTAATAGGGTCACTTTGAGCCCAGATCTCGAGGTGAAATGTGCTGCTCATTGTTTAGTTTCCTCAGCCTAAACTCTTATTCCTGTTGGTTTAATAAACTGCCTCTGCAGTCGCACGTCACGATAAATCTAATGAAAAATTAGTCAAATACATTCCTGGGTGAGGATAAGAAAGCTGTAAATATTCAGCCCATACCATCAGGGACTGGGTAGGAGGAGATAAACTGAGCAATCTTCCTCACGTCGTGTTCTCATTACCTGTACCGGTAAAAAACGCGAGGGAGGTGAGAGAAAGAGATAGAGGGAGGAGGAGGAGGAGGAAGAGGAGGAGGCTGGGGATTGACAGACACAGCGAGGGCGGACAGAAACTGTTGCTGCACATCAGGTGCAGGAGGGTCAGAAACGGATAATTCTCATTAAGTCTGGATGGTTTGACAGAAAAGCAGCTGGAGGGGTTCAGTCTGAAGGTTTCTCACTTTCCAGCGTCATACACAAATATTTATTTTTCACCTCATGGGCCTGTTTCATACTCCAGGTCAGCAGATAGTGAGCGAACGATTGATTCTTTCGACCAATGGACCCTTACGCACTAAAGACATGTATGTAATCAAGGAATGGACGCATGTTCAGACTTAATAGCTGTTTTGACATTTGTTTCCACCAAAATTACATCCCTGGAGCTACTTTTTAAGGCACTTAAAGCTTCCGTCAGCCCATTTTAATCTACATTTATACTACGATCTTACCAATTAAGAGGCAAATTAGTCCGCTGACACATGAAAGCAACATGACGGGAGAGAGCTGTTCATGGTCGCAGGGGGTGAAGACACGGCAGTTGAATGTGCAGCGGCGTTAGCAACGTTTGAAACTGACGTATCTACTTCTGCACATAAAATGAGATAAGACAGACGACATCGCTCACACTGTTTGACTGGCAGGTGATCTCTGCAAAGAGCAGAGACGGTCATAAGAGCCGTCCGACCCTGAAGCTCAGGGACAAACACTGTTCTGGCATCTGCTCTTATTAAAACTCCATGGTGATGAGATTCAGGCTCCTCATTACCGACTGAGGTTTACAGTGTGGATACAGGCTGTCTGGTTCATGTTTAAAATACAGGCGATTCAAACTAATCGCACGATCACATGATCCATAATCACAGTCTTTAAATGTTCTGTGTCTGACACACTGGAGGTGAGAGGGAGGAGGGAGCACGCTTTATATGCAGACTCAGAGAATATCATTACTGTCTGCTTCGTATCTGCTGATCAAATGTTATTTGTCGAGGTGACATTGTTGATACGAGCGCCTGGATTCATTGCGTTCTTCAAATAAAACCCCCCGAGCATCCATCACCCCACACCGCTCCACAATCCACGAATCAAAAGCCAGCTTCTGTCAGTTTTTTGGTCTTCTCCTTTTCTCCCTGATGGCAACTCTCTGCTCTAAATACATGAAATCACAGACACAAGACGGAAGAGAGAAAAACTTGACAGAAGTGGGTGAGGAGATGAAAGGGGATCAAGTGAGAGAAAACAGAGGGGAGGGAGAAGCGTCAGACACAAAGGAGATGAAGGAGCAGAGAGAGGAGATGGAGACTTTCAGGGGTTCATTTCAAAATGCAGCACAGGAAGTTCAAGAGAAAATCTGCAGCTTGAAAACTGATCCGATTCTTACAGACCCACATCATCCTCTCAGTTTGTGTTACTGGATGTAGACTGTGGCTATAAACTTGCAGCGTATTCTCATAGAATGGTTCGCACGATATCCTACGAAAACTGCACAACAGCTCTTATGATATCCTTCAAACTTGTGCCCCACGAATGACATTACATCTTTAACGTGCAGTTATGTAATTAATGTAAACTTATGGAGGTTAGGTTAGGACGTATTCGACCAGGATCAGACGTCTTCAGGTGGTACCCAGCCTTCATTGAGTGTTTCAACCCTCAATCACAACACTCTCCAGCTGGTGGGTCAGCAGTTGTGGCCAAGTCACTGCCCATCTCATCCTGGCTTCCAGCTTCCCTCCTCTCTCTTGCTCCATAGCCAGCAGAAGGCTTGTTCCTCCCCCATCCTTCGAGCAGCTTGCTCTTTGCTCCTCTCGTCCAGGCCCAGAACCAACAGCAGCCGCCATGCTGATTTAACGGGAAAGCCTTTGTGAAAGCCGAATAAAATTTGGGGGAACAGCCTGATGCACTGCCATTGGCTGACTGTTTTAGCCAGCATCCTCCGTTCCTTCTGCTATCGGTGTGTCAGCATTTCCAAATCATCTTTGGTAAACAACAACAACGTCCAAGCTAAAATCCTTAAGATCTGGATCTGGCAATGAGGCTCGCCTGCTTTGTTCTTAATTGTTGTAAAGATCTACAACAAATGAAACAACTTGTGTACGCGCATTTTAAAAGCCCAGACTGGGTCTTGCAGGACTCTTATGCCCAGTGTTCTCTTTCCTGACACGACCAGTTGGAGTTAGTTTGTCACAGCTTTCAAAATATAACATGCAACTGTCTTCTACACTGGAGTCACTCGCTGTCAGGCAGCTTAACGTTTTACAACTACGGTACTTGATACAAATATGGAAACTGAGCTAAAGAGAACATTTGAAGAGCTACATGATGATGTCGAGTCTGTCTCCCACCGCAGACATTATCTGTCCACAACAAAAGCCTCCTCAGGATAACTGTGGATATCACGTCACTGGATTTAACGTTACTGGGACTAAAAATCTACAGAAGCGCTGCCGCTTAATGTAATTACAGCACTGTGGTGAGACCAGCAGGTCGACAGTGACTTCAGAGATGGTGAGAGACGTGTTTCATTAAGATGCTCTGGTAAGAATTGTTCATATAAAACTTCAGTTTGTGAAGGAATACTGCATGCTGCACGCCATTTTAAAACCTTGCCAAAAATAACTGAGTAACGCGCCGTTTGGTAACAGTAACTGAGTTTCTGAATTTAAAAACTAACGTGTTAGAGTATTAGTTACTGCCAAAACTAACGGTGTTACTGTAACGTGTTACTAATAATGTGTTAATGCCCAACACTGGCAAACACCCACCACTGAGCCATTATGATACTGAAACGGCTGGACTGTGTCGTTAAATCGTTTACTTACTGTTAGGTAACATTAGCCATGTGATGCTAAGAGTTAATCCTGTCACTGTGTGTTCGCCTGACACTATTTTGCAAGGCCACTGTCACTGCATCCTGGGTTCAGCACCTCCCAGGACGACTGTCATTGGTTCAGAGAATCACAAACAATCCATAATATTTTTCCCCCTGAGCAGAATCATGCAAACATGGCAATTCCAGACTGACACAGCACTGTGGAGGTCTGACTACATGAGACTATTTTTTACTTGACTGACAGATCACAGAGGAATTCCAGCGCCTTGCACACTGTTACCTTAGCAAATTAAATGTTGTTTTCCGGTGGCGTTTCAAACTGATGCTGTGTGGCACCCCTTCTTTTCTCGCCAGTGTCTGACGAAGAAATCAATGACCAAACGGCAATATTTAATGATTTCAGAATGAGAACAGGCTGGAAAAGGACACTGACGGCAGTGAGAGTGAAACAGTGACCTGAAACTCACTATAAAGCTGCATGAAGTGTTTAACATCAACATTAAATTGAAAAGAGATCAATATCAGAAACATTGTGTGAGTAAAGACACATTTGGTTTGTAGATATTCAGCCTCCTGTTTGAGGGAACCTGCTCTCTGCTGCCGCGTCTCATCTGTAACACACGATCTCACATCTGCTCACAGAGGTTTGGGGGGAGTCATCCTGTTTGAGCTTGTTGTGTCTGTCTGTCTGGCGCCTGGAGGGAAACCCGACGTTCTGCTCTGCCTGAGTTACAGTGACTGTGGATGAATTGACGGACGGTGAAAGCAGCGATTCATCTGGAAGATCCAGTCCTGAGGCGAAAAACTGTTTAACCCAAAACTACTGTGTACTCGTCTGACGGCTCGGCTGTGCTCTGCAGCACATACAGATGTTTGTAGCACTCTCACTGTGATGGAGATCCTCAGTGGGTTAACGCTCTCTCTAAAGGTCCTCACTGGTATTGTTTCAGATTAAACTCTCTCTGAACTTTGTTCTTTGACTGTCCAGCTGCCAAAAACCAGATGAAAGAAGATCTGAGTTCATAAAAATGTTAATTCTCTCACATTATTTTAAACATAAAATATTCTAACAGTGTCTGAACTGAACAGGAGTGAAAGCCACGGTATTTGAAGAGTTGGGTTGTTGTAGTTGTTACTTGCTGTATCAACAACACCAGCCACCCGGTGCATATCATACTGCCGTGAAAGGTGCCTCTGAGTACTTGTATCTGACGCTAAGATCGCTGACAAAGCAGCGAGTTGGGGGTGAGAATGTGCTGTATACACTGACACCTGATGCACATCATGCAAACTCTCACACAGACACAAACATTTGCAACAAGACCAAACTTCAGTCGCCCAGTCTGGAGACTTTTTCTCATCTTTCGGTCCTGATGAAAATGTTTCGGGTCATAAAAAGGAGGGAAGGAAAGAAGGGTGTAAAGGAGAGAAGCATTTAAACCCCACACAAACATAAAAACTCCAGAGCAATGAGCAACAAATGAAAACACACACACACACACACACACACACACACACACACACACACACACACACACACACACACACACACACACAGAGTGGCCTTCTTTTCCAGCAGCACTTGATGCCAGCCTGTAGCTCTGTGTTGTATCTGCCAGCCTGTGTGATTATTAGACTGAGGGGGTTCAGATCACAACAAGCAGCAGCTCTGGATGGATTAGAGCTTTAATTCCTGCTGTTAAAATGCACCGAAAGACACTTTGAACACGAGTGTTTTGATGACAGAGAGCCAGCGCTGGTCTTTGCTGCTGGCTCTTATTGTTTCACAGGAAAGTAAACAAGTAAATAGCCGGCAGCTTCCACTTCATCTTTGTAGTGTCAGATCTGCTTGTTTACTGTCCTCATATGTGCGACTGTGAACACACCGACTGTAGCGCCAGGCGACTCTGTGAAGCCCCGGATTATGTTGGATAATAAAGTTTGTTTATGGTCAGTGCAAATGTTTTTGCAATTCTTTTTTTGCAACGTGTGGTGAAAGTCCGGGAAAGATTGTAGGTGTAGCAAACTGTGGTTAAAGAGAAAGTTTGACGCTCTCCTGTCTGAGGTCTCACAGGTGGTGTTTTTATGTCTCAGTCGCTCTGAGAAAGAAGATCAGCGTACAGTTCATGCTGCCATGACCTTTCAGAAAATGCTGGTACCGGTTCAGTGCCTGAAGTCACGGCCATAATTCACGCAAGGCATCATGAGGCGAGGAACAAGGAGGATAAATCAGATGTGCTTATGGTCGGTGTAATTAGTGAAAATATTAAGCATCTGTGTGAGTCAGAAAATGTTTGATCTGTAAACACAGACAAGAACAGTATATGTCTGTTAATCTGTTTTCTTATGTTCGGGTGTGTGTGTGTGTGTGTGTGTGTGTGTGTGTGTGTGTGTGTGTGTGTGTGTGTGTGGATCTGCTGGTCTCCTTCCAGTTTCTGGATGAGCCACTGTAACACTCCCACTGGGACACACTGAGCCGTCTGTCTGCCCACACACACACACACACACACACACACACACACACACACACACACACACACACACATACATGCTGCAGTGTGTTTTTGTATTGATGTGAGTCACCTCTGAGCTGCTGCATGCACAGTTTGACTCTATTTATTAACAGAGGTGTGGGAAGCCCTCAAATCTCACTAATACCACACTGTATAAATTCTGTTACAACTAAAAGTCCTGCACTCAAAATAAAAATGCAGAAGTGTCAGCAGCACCACATTATGTTTCAGCAGTGACAGAGTACTGTAGTATAAAGCATCACAAGAGTTTGGGTAATATTATTACAAAAAAAAAATTGGGGGGGGAACGTCTGTGATGCTCATCTTTTTTTGTTTTTGAATTTCCAGCATTTCCAATTTAAAAACAAAAAAACAAAACAAAAAAAACAAAAAACAAAGCTCCTTGCTGCATGCCATCCATACTTTCTTTCCCCCTTTTACACTAAATATGTCCTATCAAATTAGAAACACATTTATCGAATACCATGTTTTTTGTTTTCAAAAAATCGCTCGTTTAACTTCGGCATCACAGGTTTGCCAACACATTCTCCTTCCAACTCGTTAAATATGGCCATTTGGTAAGAGGACTTTAACGTCTGAATATGACGTGCAAGTTGTCCTCCTGCGTCTGTTGTCGACGCTCTGGGACGCCATGACTTCTTAAAAATACACTTGAGTGTTCACTGGTAATGCACAGTTTCTGCTCGTTAGATGCATACAGTCCTTTTCAAAATAAACTTACAACGTCAGTAAACGCTAGATTTTATGTTTTTCTTAGTGTGCAAAACACACACACGGTTAGGTTTAGAAAAAAGCAAAGTGAACATCCGGCTCCTGGGTGAATGTCCAGGCTTTGTTGAAGCTCATAAGGATGCCACAGCGGAGGACCAGATAAGTCATGAAACTGTGATTAGCCCTGCAGTGTACCAGCAGTCTGTGGAGGAAAAGTCTTTTAGTCATTGAGGAGAAAATTAAAGTCCTTACAGTGAGTAATGTGACTGTTGAAGACTGAAAAGCTGAGTAATAATAAGGATTGAAGAAGATAAAACATGTTGTGTCTTCAGGGTCTTGTGTTTGTCCCACTGCACAGTCTGTATGTTTCCTCTCATGTGTTCACTGGTACAATAAATGAAGTCAGGTTAAATCATCAGCAGGAAGTAAAAGTAAAAACTTGACTGCAGAGAGACGCAGATGTCTTCTTCAGACTTCACTGAGCGGAGAAGTGAAAACAAGCCTCGCAGGAAATGGTCTGTGATGAATGTGGTTTGTGTCAAAAGACGTTTCCACTCCAGTGAATCAATATTTGTCGTGTTCAACAAGCAGCGCTGGAAATTCATAAGTGTTTACACTTTGTTGTTTGTGCGGCAGAAGCAGATGGAGCCTCACACTGGTACAGTTTAACACATTAACATGTTTGTTACTGTCGGCTGCTGCGAGAGTCAGTCTTCCTGCTTCCTGCTTCCTTCATCCTTCCCTCTCTGCTTTCATGGTTCCTGTTTCCTTCATCCTTCCCTCTCTGCTTTCATGGTTCCTGTTTCCTTCATCCTTCCCTCTCTGCTTTCATAGTTCCTGTTTCCTTCATCCTTCCCTCTCTGCTTTCATAGTTCCTGTTTCCTTCATCCTTCCCTCTCTGCTTTCATGGTTCCTGTTTCCTTCATCCTTCCCCCTCTCCTTTCATGGTTCCTGTTTCCTTCATCCTTCCCCCTCTCCTTTCATGGTTCCTGTTTCCTTCATCCTTCCCCCTCTCCTTTCATGGTTCCTGCTTCCTTCATCCTTTCCTCTCTCCTTTCATGGTTCCTGTTTCCTTCATCCTTCCCCCTCTCCTTTCATGGTTCCTGCTTCCTTCATCCTTCCCTCTCTCCTTTCATGGCTCCTGTTTCCACTTCTAGCTCCTTATATTTTATCGTTACCGTCAGCATTTCAAACTGATGCTGTCCGACAGCGTATCATAACATCTCAAAAGGTTATCTGGTCTGCTTGCGGCGTCAGAAACCAACGGAAAAAGTGTCCTTTTACATCGGCATAATATATGGCTGGTTGCTGTTGTGGTTTAATGGCACCCAGTGGCGTCAGAGGGAAAGGCTGCAGGACAAGGGCAAAAGTCAAGGTGGTGAAAGTCCAAGTGGTCCAAGCCACAGCCTGTTGTTTGTTCCTAGACCTAACTGTGTGTTCGTTGTTGAAGAAAACAAAACATCGATTTCCTGTGACAACAAAAGTGTATCTTCAAAAGCAGAGAACATGACACGGCGTCCCAGAACATCAACAACCAGTGCATCCCGGGTGCCTTTCACGTTTTATGCGGATGTGGAAAGTCCGTGACCAAATGTGGATATGTGACGAGGTTGGAGTGAGAATGTGTTGGTTGGAGTGGTGGATGGGTCACAAACAAAAAGGACAGTCACCGGGACTTTCCCCCTGAGTCATCTTAAGGCACGTCTTCACCATGTTTCTTTCCTAAAACTAACGTCTATAACTTAATGTTAATCACGTAAGATGTAGGATATCATACAAACTGTCCATGAGAATACACTGAAATAAATATTACCTCCTATTGAATTTAATATTTTCCTGTATTATTTTTCAAAGAAAATAAAAATGGTCAAATATTTGAGTGTGTGTGTGCCTTCACATCACTCGCCATCACTTGTAATTATTTCATCTGTCATATTTGAGTATGCTGAGTCAAGTCATGTCTCTTACTTGTTTTTAATCTAGTTTACTTCCAGACATTCCTCACACACACAAAATCCATATATTAAGCAGATCAAACACACTGTGTACAGTCTGTCTTATCCCAAGAACAGGTCTGTGTTTCTGGTTAATGCAAAACTTTTAATGATTGGTCCATGATGTCATTGTGTCCTTTGAAAATCAGACCCCTGTCATGGTTTAATCTGAAAGGTATTCAGCTCAAAGCAACACAAAGGTCTGATTCCAGTGAGGCAGCAGTTCTAACCACTGAGCATCATGCTGCACCAATAACAACCAACATGAGCTCAACTTGTGATCCACCTACCCTGATGTAGCTCAGCAGGCAGCAGCCTCACAGGAGCTGAAACAAGCATCAAACAACATCACTTACAGCGAGATCTGAGGGAGAGACTGTCAATATTGCAGCAGGGTGTGAACTTCTACTACAGTCCTGTATTACTGCAGCTGTGCTGGAGCAAATAAACTCAATATACAGTGTATTTATAAGAGTTTTATTGTGTCATATAACTTGATGATTTATGTGCTGTTAGGCAATGTGCCCGAGACTACGACTGCCAGCTCAGACTGAACACACACTGTTCTCCATCTTACATGAAAGACATTAAAAAATGAATTTGATGGTATCAGTAATGTTTTTTGAAATTTATTGTAAGAGGTGTAATTTTAAAATAGATAAAATGCAATGCTGCATGGTTTCCTCTTGTAAACCATGTTTCTCTTGTTTACTGCTTTTTCGCTTGAAGTGAAGTGGTGTGTGTGTGTGTGTGTGTGTGTGTGTGTGTCAGGTTGTAGAGAAACACGATAATTTGTGAAAGAGTGCATGAATGTGTTGGACTGGATTACGTAATTTTGAAAATGTTCACACACACACACACACACACACAACACCAACATACATTCGTGTGTGTGTGTGTGTGTGTGTGTGTGTGTGTGTGTGTGTGTGTGTGTGTGTGTGTGTGTGTGTGTGTGAACACCTCCTCTCCTCTGTGCAACAATGTGTAAGTCCTGATGTTACATCCAATCAGATCACAGCGTAACCACGACTCACCGCTGGAACATAAACAGGCTTGATTTAACGCCAGCCACCACACTCCCATGAGGAACCATCACGACAAACCCGAGGCGGTGTGTGTGTGTGTGTGTGTGTGTGTGTGTGCGTGGATAAAAATTCAAAATGAACCCTGAGATAATCTCATTGGGCTCGTGGGTGACAGTGACGCCGCCTGAGGGCGGGACCTTCTGCCCACCACGCTGACATCACTTTATTAAAGTCTTCCTCCTGTCGACTCTGCAGAGCTTCCGTCTGCAGCTTTATTTATTACACGTACATATTAAAAACATTCACAGGATCAGGAGCTGTGTGGGAGCATCGAACAGAACGCTCACAGCGAGGAGGAACGAGCATGTCACTGAGACCTGAGTTAGTTTGACAAAATGTAAAAATATCCAAACTCAACTAATTACAAGCCTTCCTCCTGAGGAGAACATTACTGTGGAACAAAGTGAGAGCTATCGAAGGAACACACTGCTGTTTTTGCCAGTTATTTCCAGACTGTCCTCTTCACTGCAGTTTCACTCCACTCCTCAGATTGATGTCTCACCTTCCAGGCAGCCGCTGGTTTCCTTCAGCTCAGTGCATAGAACACGTGTCTTCTTCTTTTATATGGTGTTGTAACACAGCTGTGAGCAGGAGCAGTTTAAAGGGACACTCCACTGATTTTACTCATTAAGATCAGTTTACTCGTCATCGTAGTTGCTCAGCCTGTGTTGTAGTATTGTTGTATTGTATCTCTTGCATTGTTCACGACCTCGTAGATGGAAATTCTCTGTCAGCTCCAATGTCATGATTTGTGACGTGTTGGTGATGTTTACCGTTTGACAGATAGTTGGATAATTCACTGTAACTTTTGTCATATTGAGTTTTTCTTTGTAATTTTACATTGTGTCTAAAGAAAATGTTGAAATCCCCAGCGACCTAATGTTTTTCCTCTGTCTTTGTATATTCAGATATAAAAACCCCTTGTTAGCTAACTCGATTATTCGCCTCTAGATGTTCATGATCATGTACAAAGGGTTTATACAACCTTGTAGCCCAGGTTCTGCTGTTAATTTGATGTGCAGCATCACTATATTCCTCGTGATTACTGCGTTGTTTCACTCTGTGTTTGCAAAGTCGCTCTACGGTTTTTAACCAACCATTTCAGCAGCCCAATAGAAGACGAGTGCTCATTCTTTGACAAAATTCTTTGTCAAAATACTTTAAAATCACATGTTTATAAGGGAACTATTCAAAAAAAATTTGTCCATCCCATCTCAGATTTTTGGAGTCAGAAGTGACCTTATTTTACGAGAGACTGGTGCTATGGAGGAGTGAGAGGCCGCCCTAAAATATGCATAACTTTGGGCCTTAATAAAATGTAAATAGATGAGTTATAATAAAAAATTTAAAACAGAAAGGGAAAAATTAGCTGCAGGGACCGAAACTGTTTTCTACACCAGGCTGTAAACATGTTTATTCCTGCTGTAAAGTTGGTCATTTTAACATGGTCTGTGGGGATTGACTCAAAGCCCAGCACAAGCCCAAATCTGAACTGAGAGTTGGAAGATGAGCAGGGAGATCTGGGCGCTGATAAGATGGAGGACAAAACCTGCACATCCCTTTAACTGCTGGACAGAAATGTACTTAGTGTTAAGAAAGTTATTTTGTTTTTTCCTAAACCAGTTATGCAGTTCACTTCAGTGTTTGCTCCTAAAGATGCACCAACAGGAGGACAGATACATTTACAGAGCAGTACGTGCAAATTTAAAAATGCAAATGGAAACAGGTAGACGGAACGAAACCTATTTGATACATCAACATGCTCCAAGATGTCAGATACCACCATTTTGTCAGTGCGACTTTCACGTCTAAATATGATGCACTAGGTCTCATCCTGCATCCGTTATATGCATTTATATATATTTGTATTTTCAGTGTGGACCTGACAGGAATTATTCAACCATCTCATTATGATGTTTCTGTTTTACTTTGTTTACATCTGCACGGAGGAGCAAACTTATCTCCAGATCTCTGATAAAGTCCATAACTGCATTATTCATCTGGAGGAGCACGTAAATGACGAGCGAACCCCAGCTATCGTGTTTGGATCTGGACGAGGAAGGAAGCTAAATTAGCGCTCTGCAGCTCCGGCCGGGCTCGGTCATTAGCAGCCACAGTGCGGAATGACAGAGCTAATGAAGTGGAGGCAACAGGAAGCAAACACAGACCTCGGGGCCACTGTGGAGCTCAGAGGCATCAGGCGAGGCTGACAACTCACTCCACATGAATTAGTGCCGTTTGTTTTTGGTCAATAAAGTTTGGAGAAAACACAACGAGCGGAGGGAGGGATATTTAGTTTAATGAAAAGAGGAGTTTTTTATCTGGTTCTTTTCTGCCTAAGCTCCCCCTTTTCTCCACCTGCCCCTGTTTGACTGCGCACAATATAAGAACTGCTTTTGAACTTATTCACACAGTAATTCTTTTGAACTTGTATAATTGGACTTATTGTCACAGCCCTGTCATATCGACAGACCTGAGTAGATTCATTATAATCCTGCTGCTCCACTGAGTATTAATGTCAATTGTTACAATATTCATTTATTGTAATCTGACTTTTTTCCTCTCGCGGCTCTTTCTTCACCCTCAGCTATCAGAGGAGGGAGGCTATCTCACTTTCTCTCACTCTTTTGTTGTTGTGTGAGAAGTCAGGAACCATTTCAGCTGTGGGCCCGTTGAGACGTGCAGATATCAGGCGACACAAATAACCCTGACGAGTGTCTTTCACCTTGATGAACTGATTGTTCTTTAAATGAGGTTCCACCAGTTACAAGAGCTTTTATGTTTAAAGCTACAGCAGATTGTTACCTATAA
The DNA here is from genome assembly GCA_026686955.1 of Epinephelus cyanopodus. Lineage (NCBI taxonomy): Eukaryota > Metazoa > Chordata > Actinopteri > Perciformes > Serranidae > Epinephelus > Epinephelus cyanopodus. The sequence continues at coordinate 36,394,505 of CM048927.1, read as the reverse complement.
TTTACAGCTCTTGTTATCTATACGTTATGCTTTTGCATTATGTTTATTTCTGATTCCATTTTCTACTGTTTATCTTTATTGGACAGTTTGGCATCTTCGCTGATGATGGTCAAGGACTGTAACGTTTGCTGCTGTTTTTACTCATTTTTTTTGGACACTGATGTTTTAGATAAGGTTGGTATTTTTTATTAACTAATGTTCAGGGTTTGTGAATTTTTTTCTTTTGTTTTTTTGTCTGCTCTGTTTGTACATTGCCACATTTATAATTGTATTTCTATTATCTATTCTTTCATTAATTTATTCTCTCATTCAGTCGTTGTTGTTGTTGTTTTGTAGTGACTGATAAATGTTGAGACCCCCTCGAAAACAAGATGGCACATCTCAAAAGTGGTTTTGTCACAGTAAACACATTTAAACACAAGCTCAAACCTCTCCCACGTTTGAGAAGCCTGTCGGTCAGTCACAGACTCTCCTGTCGCTGCTGAAATTTTCTGTCTTTTTGAGTTCCTCATCTGTGACAGCACAAACTCTGAGCTGTTTGAAAGATGATTCGATCCCTGACGGTCCGGGCAGGTGAGTGACTGCGTTCAGCTTTCTTTTTTTCTGCTAGGACAGCAAGTCAGTTGTCATCCTTAAAATCTCTCTCAGTTTGAAAACACTTTCATGAAGCAGAAATCTCACATTTGTGTTTATTAAACTACTTTTTTCACTATTACAGGAGAAAATTCATTCAGAATAGAGACTGTTTTGATAAATACGTCTGGTTATCTTCTCCTCCGCCTCCCGCAGCTTTTCTAAGAGACCCTCCTCTGGGACTGTCTCCCACACAGTGGATAAGACGGTTTATATTAGAACAGGGACGATTTGGTCCCTGGTCAGTGTCTGCAGTAAAGATGTCAGGAGACGCCTTGGACTCGTTTCACTCATCATAAATTTATTTCCTCTGAGCATTCACAGTCCCACAGGTTAAACTGATTACGACTCCCTTAAGAAACCGTTCATCCTGGGATGCCATCCTGACCAACCTCAGTAAAAGACTGGTTAACAGTGGAGGGTGGTTAGTTTATAAAGCTCAGCTGGACCCTCAGGCTCACACGCAACCTGCTTCTAATGTTATCAGCCCATTAAATGGACATTATCAGTTGTCATCAGGAGCATAAATCTGCCTTCTACATTTATCGTTAATGTGCTTTTTGACCATAAAGGACTCTTTGATATCTCAGCGTCTGAACAGCAGATCATAAATGCATTAATGAAAAGGATAACAACATTACCTGAGCGTCATTCATAAAGAAGACGAGGCGTTGAGAAGCATCTGAATGGGAGACGTTTATAAATAGTTTATAAAGAGCGCTGACTTTTACCAGAAACCAGAGAAGAAGAACAAAGTAACAGCGTTAATGTGTGGTTGGTGCAGAGAGGCTTTGCTTCCACCATTAGAGCATCATTCAGCAGAACACATCATGCTGATGCTTTTGTTCTGCTTGAGATGTTACATTAAAGGTCATTAAGACCGTCATGAGTTCTCTCTTTATGTCTTCTGTTGGAGTGTGGAGTCAAATGGACTTTAGCTGCATTTACCTTTTTACGGTTTGTGCTGACAGATGATTTGCTATGTGCAGGAAAGTCATGTGACTCTTTATTCTCTGACAGCAGTCAATCACTTATTTTCTATTGGTGCATTTCCAGAAGCTCTGTTCTGAGGGTCAGAAAATCAGCTAGACTGTCGGGCTTTGTTATTGAAGTTTCAGCTTTTGGATTTTGTTTGGTTAAGTTTAGTTCAGCTGAGGTAGTTAAGGGTTGGCCCAGTGACCTCCCCATCTTTTGTTTCTTTCACCCTGCATCTCCGGCCCATTTGTTTCCTACTTTGACTTTGTAAGTATTGTTTTTGTTTGCCTTTTCTCCTGCAAACTGCATCTGGCGTCAAAATCAAATGTTCAAAATCAAAAAGGTTGTTTGGAAAAATGTCTAAATTATTCTAAAAACGGAGTTCAAATGACATTTTTCCAAACAACCTTTTATGTCGGGGCTTCAGGACACTTGGATCACTACGGACGAGCAGTATGGAGATATTTTGTGGTTTCAATTATGTGTTTTCTGGACTTTTTAATCCAGGGCACTGTAAGCCTCCATTAGGTGGAGTTGTGTTGCTACCTCCTCTCCCCTTGGATCTCTGCAAGTGATGTGAGGACTCTAAAACTTCACCTGAGCCTCCCTCGGCATATGGGTGAGTAGATAAAGAGCCATGAGTGTATGGTAAATAGGCAAGCTGTAACCATTGTAACAACAACAGAGTGACAGGTACAAACTCAGGATTTGCTTTAATGGCATTTAGACAATATTAACCAACGAAACATCCTAAAGAGGACACTTTAAATTGAGCTCTGTGGCTTCTGAACAAGATTGTTTCCCTGACCGCACGGGCCGGTTCAATAATCCAATCACACATAAGTGGCCTCACATTCTTCAAGGTGACATTTCTCCATATATCACTCTCCATCCTGTAGATCTGACGTGTGCGTCACTCTCCTGAACAAAGCTCCGCTCGCCTTTTATCTTGTGAAATCAGAGTAAGTCAGTTATGTGGGCTGTAAATCATTAACAGCACTGACGTCGAGCTGTGATGTTCCTGCCATCCATTCAGTAGATACAATCTCAGGGCTGGGCACTGTGCCACCTGGATAAAAATGAACCGTTCCACCATTTCTCTTCTTAATTAGCTTAGTGTGAAAGCATGTCGGCTAACAACCAGAAAAACAAATCAATCAGGGCAGGAAAGTGGAAAAGTTTTGGGATAATTCAGCTTCAATCAAACAATAACTGATGGTTTGTTTTTGCAGTTTGCTAACTGCAGTGTTATCAGAGCTGAAACTGAAATACATTTTCATAGCGGTCTTCATTTTCCTCCTTGTTTTCAGCTGGCGAGCTAATGTGCACTCTGCTCGTCCCTCCCACCACCTCCACCGTGTGCAGCCCCATCATTACATTTCCTGCTCATCTAGCTCCATTGACCTGAGCAGCTGGATACCAGCCAGGCAGCCAGAAGCCAATTATCAGGACCTGATTGTTCCCTCACCTCCATAAAAATTATATGGAGTCATAAACGTCACTTTTGTCTTGAACAGGGGAAAATTGCATCTTATAAGCAGCCGGCTGCCCTTCTTTTCTCATGGTTAGAGGCTCTGCTCTCTCACCGCTCTTTATTCCCTCACAGTTTTTAGCCCTGGCCTCTCAACTGAAAGAATTCAGACAATCAATTTATATACTCAAAGGACTTAAATTCATAATATTCCATTCAACCAACCCACTCTGAGCAGCTATTGTCCCTCTGCAAAGAGGGGAGCGCCACAGAGAGCAAGGACGCACACATCAGAGATGGACTGTTTCATCCTTGACCACAAAATACAAACACCATTATTATTACAGCCTTGGATCGGTGAATTTACAATGTGTGTGATCAGCGATGTGTCGTACAATACTGCTGATGCTCCACTTCAACCTTCAAATCCAAGCAAAACCCCAAACTCCCTCTCAGCTCACCGTTTCCTCACGAAACAAAACTGGACTTGTGTATTTCTTTGTGTTCATCCTCCTCCCAAACAAACATGTCGATATACAGGCAGAATTTTAAAGGGACGTTGTGCAGGTTCGTCCTAAAAGAACAGTGTGTAGACTCATACAGCATCGTCACATATAACCCTCTTATTTTCTGTGTTTATGTGCCAAACAAGTCTTTGGTTTCAACCTGTTTTTGTTTCAAACAGTTGGTGTGTTTTCCTGTGTGTGTGTGTGTGTGTGTGTGTGTGTGTGTGTGTGTGTGTGTTCTTACCCACTGAGATGGTCCACACCGCCATGATCTTGATGCGGGCCTTAGTGTGGGAGTTGAAGCGGCTGTGGTGGATCGGGTTTCGTATGCCGATGTATCGATCCAGAGAGATGGCGCAGAGGTGCATGATGGACGCCGTGGAGAACAGGACGTCCAGGTAGATCCAGATGGGACAGAGGTCAGAGGGCAGCGGCCACCCGTAATCTGCAGGAGGAGGAAGGAAGAGAGAAGACGTTAAATAATGTCGGTATCCAAATCAGTTGAGTTAATCAGCAACTTTATTTTATTTCCCACAAAACCTTTCAACCGTCTTTTTAAGAAACGTTCCTTTTAATCAAAAGCTGATGTTGTAGTGAACACATGAATCTTTTCATCAGAGGCAGGAAGTGCTACCTCTAGAGCTACCTGACAAATAGGAGGAAGACTGTTTTCTTTTATGGCAGTTTGTCGAAGATGAGGTGTTACATGTGGTGGACCTCAAGGCAGCTGTTTGGGGCCCCTATTGTCTTCGTAAATCCTCTTCCCTCAGTTTTAGAAACGGCTCAAACTGCTACGCATGTGAATGATTCAACTATATATGCTGCGTCATCAATAGCAGATGTAAATAATATTCTAGTTACAAAAAATGATTGATTGAGTTACAAACAACAAATTGGTACTTAATGTTGGTGAAATGAAGTTTGTGGTATTAGGATCGAGTTATCAGTTAAAAGCTGACCCCGCACTGACATTAAATTTAAACAGTTTACTCACTGAACATGTTAATAACACAACTGTTGGGAAAGTACAGTACTTGAGTAAATGTACTTCGGCACATGCCAACTCTGGAAAAGTCAGTGTGAAGACAAAATGGACCAGAACTAAAAGCCCACCAGGGATAAATAAAGTTTCTTACATTGAATTGAATTGTGTTTTTTGCAGCTGTTTCCTTTCATGTGAACAGTCACTAACAACAACGCTGAAGCCGACTTTGTTTTTATGTCTGACTGTATTTGTTTTATTGTAACTGCCGCCTGTCATAAAAAGCATTAGCGCGGCCTCAGTGATGCTTTTCATGGACTCGCCACCCGTCTGTAGCCTCTGAAAAGCTAATTACACAGTGACCACACAGCGATAAATGGAGTGAGTCATACAGATGGAACATGGCTGAAGGCTTTGAAACCTGAGAGCACGCTCCACATACATCCACACAGTCGGAGCTGCAGGTGCACGGGCTGGAACTACACGTTACCTTCACACACACACACACACACACCATCACATCTCCCTCATGGCCGCCTACAGCAGCCGTCTCTAAATATAGTCTGTAAATCGGCCCTGAAACCATTCAGCTGCAGATAGAAACGATTTTATACAATGTTTGGAATATTAACGTAAATGGAGGCAGATTGTATATGTCAAGGTGAGGCGGGCTTATTTGTAGAGGCCATTTAACACGAGGCACTTCAGAGGTGTAGACCATTATAAATTGAGGAGGATAAGATCATAAGAAACAGATAAAGGAAAGAAATTGCATTCCTTTACTAAAAAAAAATACTTCAACAAGTCTAAAAGTGTACAGCCACACTGTCAGCCCCATAAGGACGTAATACTCACTACACTGCAGGAAGAATATTAAAAATAGAGAGACAGCTACTCAGCTCTTCTTGGGTCTTAATCACCAGAGGAGATCAAAAAGGTTTATCCTCTACATGGTGGCTTCTTAAGAAGTCCATTGAGTAGGATTTGGGAAATAAATGGAATATAATATAATAAGTCTGTTTTCTTTAGTGTACAATCACCTGAAAATAACAATCATTGTGGTTTTCGATATCTTAGAATGAGTCATTTCTATCTGCATAGGGAGCAGGTCCTTGTCCACAGATATCGCTATGTTGCACAGCCATGTTTCCACAGTAGCTCAAAATGGACAAACCAAACACTGGCTCTAGATAAGGACATTCACGTTTTCATGTTTTCACTTCGGCCGCTGTGGTTAGCAGCCCCTCCAGGATGAGCACGGTCAGAAATAAAACATTAATTTGGAACATGAAACTGGTTTATTCAGTGTTTTTACTGGTTTAAATCAGCTGGTCTGTTTGTCCTGGAGAGGAAGAGACCTCTGTGAATAATTCAGCTCCCGGTAAAAACCTCCTGAACAATAAACACTGAAGGAATACTAACCAGGAGAAGTTTCAGCCAGTTGCAGTCTTCAATCCTCACCACTAGATGTCACTAAATCCCCCTAAATCTGACACACTGTTCCTTTAAGACCAAGTCTAATGCTGCCTTTATACCTTTATACTTGATGCTGAATTGACAAGAATACTGTCGACATATGACGCCTTTTATCTCGTCTTGAAAGGAATCTAGTTGTAGTCTTGCCAACACTGACCCTGCAAGACCCCCAGTCTTTGCAAAATCCTATACTGTGAGGCTACAACCTCACATTGTCTTTAGATGTGAGAGGCTGTCAGACTTTAGAAGACTTTAAAAGACTCGTCATGAGTTGTACTCTATTTGTCATTTCCCTTTCTTTAGATTTCTGGACAGCTGATGGTGTCAGTTGTAAAGTCAGAGGATCACTGAAACCATTAGGAGTCTCTGCTCCACTGGAGTAAACAGGTGACAAGGACAGATTGCAAAATAAAGTCAAAGTGGCCGTTAAACTGCCCGGTCTATTTCACATTTCTGAAAGTCCTGAGATATTTTACAGTGTCCTTGTCGTTGCCTGTGTGGAGGGTTTAAGATTGAGACTACAGAAGGCCAGAGGAAAGGAAAGATTCGAGCATCGTCTTCTGTTCCTCTTTTAGAGAAAAAGCCAAGTCTAACTCGTTCATTGTAGCAGCCAAAGCCGTTTCAAACAACTGGTGTTCATCCATCTTGCAATATTTACTGACTGATTCCGGACTTCGTCGTCGCAGCGCTGTCGTCATCTGTTTAGCTCGCCTCTGGCCCACCTATATCAGATACACCCATGTGATTGGTGCAGCTCAGCTCCAACGGCATGGGTAATGATTACTGATTGCCAGAGTGACGCGCTGAGCAAATTCAAATTGTGCTCTCACGAGAATTCTGGATTTCCAGGGTACTCCCTACCTGCCCCCTTGATCCAGTCTAGCTTCTGTCATTTTTACAGGGCCAGGTCACTGTGGCAGCAGGCGAAGCAAGACTTTCAAACGTCCCTTACCCCAGAAACATTTTCCCAACACAATCACAAAAACAAATTTGGCATTCTGCAAACCACAGGTACATTATATTTGTACCTTACTATGTAGCGGATACAGAACAGTGTGGTTAGTGCGTGGTTAGGTTCAGGCACAAAAACCACTTGATTGGAAAAAGATAATGTTTTGGCTTAAAATACCCAGTTGTGGGGGCTCAACTCTGGCAGGGTTTGCAGCAATGTCTCCATAAAGAAAAAACATTTTTTGTGCCACACAGCAACAAGTTGCATAAAAACACTCACATTTGGCATCCAAAAAGCTGCTGGAAAAACAGCAATGACTCGTTAAGAAACAATTGGTTTTTGTTTGTTGGTCTTCAGCAGAGTTCTGCAGCTTGGCAGGTGTCTGGCCTGGGTGTCACCAAGCATCATCCTAAGCCAACACTGACATGCCAAAAACTGCAACGGCTAAAATGCCAAACTCAAAGCTTCAAAACCGCAACCTACAAACCAAAAGGTGACATTATGTTGGCTGTGTCCACCCTGACGACCTGTGACAGGTGCCATCCTGCATCAAACACCACAAAAGGTTACTGTCAAGCCAAGTTACAAACTGACGCTCCTCATCAACATATCATACTGCCATGAAAGGAGGCTTTTGGCATCAGGTGTCTGACGCCAAACTCACCGACAAAGTGGCGGTATTTGACAACTTCAGAGTGAGAACAGGTTGGCATGGCAGGTGTCTCGCCAAGGTGTCACACCCTCTATCATCCCCTCCACCTCCAGATGACAAAGTCAGCTCATCACAAACATTAAGATGATACGTATGAAACATGTAAATATATTTATATCTGCAGACACGTACAATGCCAACATTTTTTGTGGCTGCTGAGCTGGTTTGCCAACTTCTCCTGCGGGATCCAGAGGCGTTCCATGCCAGATGAACTATATCATCTCTCCAACATGTTCTGGGCCTCCAACCAGTTGGATTCGCCTGAAAAACCTGTAAAGGAAGGCGTCCAGGAGAATCCTGATCAGAAGCCTCACGTGGCTCCTCTACTCCAAGCTCTTCATCTCAAGGAGAGTCCAGCTATCCCGTGGAGGAAACTCTGCAGGATAGTTGGACTTGGTCAAGCTCATGGCTCTGAGAATAGTTTCTTAAAAAGAAACAATCAATCATGTCCACAGTGTTACTTTCTTTTTAAGTCTCCACAGTTGGCATTAACTCTAAACACTCTAAACAGAGTAAACACACAGAAACTACAGTGAATCAGAACGAATTCAAACTGCGAGCAGACGAGTCAGGAGGCGTCATCACCACCGAGGCTGTCGACAAAAATAGACTCAGAGCCGAGGGGATTAGAGGCAGACCATCAGGGTCAGGATGAAGCATTTCCTCCTCCTCCTCCTCCTAATTCTGTCGTTCCCTCCATGCGACAGGTGAGGAACGACCTGATCCACGCTTTTATTATTTGGGAGGTGATGACTCATCCACGTCGCTCGATGTCACCATGGTCACCACCACATTCAGCCTCCTCCTCCTCCTCCTCCTCATCGTCACTCCTGTTCTCTGATTTTCTCTTTTCTTCCTGCTTTTCATTTCATTGTCGTCCTCTGATGGTCAAATCGTGTTTGTCCTCCGCCTCTTTCACCTTGTTTTCCATCTGTGAGTCTTTTTTAGTTTCAGGCTCATTCAGTCTCAAACAGCCTTTCTTGTTCCCTCTACTTCTGCTGCACTCGAGTTTTCATTCAGTCTGAGTTTAGTTGGTCTTTGTGCACTTCAGATGGAGACATTGTGGTTGTTCTCATGTTGTTTGCAGACAGATTCAAAGGAAATGCTGTTTTACAAACACGTACAAACTGCCTGAAATTGTTTTTCCCAAAATGTACACAAATGGAAATGTCGACCTGGTGGTGCTGCTCGACAAAAAGTTGTCCAGAATTTGGTGCGATGTTTACAAAGTCAGTTTGCTTTCTGTCCCTGTCCTTTCTTTCTTTCTTTCTTGTCTTATTTGTCAACAGCAAAAGGAGTCACTGGACTCTCGCTGCGTTCAGGCACCTTTAAGGGGTGAAAGGGGCCTCAGAGAGATACAAAGCTCAGTCTTTTAACGGATCTATTCCACAATTTTAGTTTAAGTAATAAAAGAAAATCCCTGCCATTTGGGCCATTTGGGCAATAAGTTCCACTTCCCCCCTGCTTTCATGTTGTTATTGGGGGCAGGACAAATGTACATGATCTAAATATTAAGGGTGATGTGTCCCCTGCGTCCCCTGTGAAATCTACACCTACGTAGAAACTGAAATTTGTGGCTAAGGTTCACTGTGTAGGATTAAAGGGAATTTGGTCAAACTTTTTAATGGGGTAGACAAATGTTCCAAATATTGAGTGGGACGCGTCCCCTGTGTCCAGCCTGAAATCTACAGCTATGAAGCATATGTAAAAATCTGCATGAGAGGAAAAATTTAAGTTAAATTGAATTAAAATTAAATTAAAAGTTAAATTAGAAATTAGGCAAGTAAAAGAAAATTTTGACTTTAATTTGTCATGTTGCAGCTTTATGTTAAAATAAATCTGCACACAATACCTCAGGCATCAATGCAGGATTTCAGATGTTTTAGCAAAGTTATTAAAAAGAAGAAACCAAAATATCACACTGACTCTTTGCTGTGACATGAAATGGAGCTCAGGTGTTTCACATTTCTCCTCATCACCTGTGAGCTGTTCCTACACCTTGATTGGAGTCCACCTGTGGTCGTGTCAGAACACCTGTCTATAGATAGGCCTGAGGTCTCCCAGCTGACAAACACAAAACCATGAGGTGTAAGGAGCTGCTGCAGAGCTCAGAGACACAGAGCTGAGGAAGGTCACACAAAGCATGTTTGTTTCCCAAGAGCAGAGCAGCCTCCATCGTTCTTCAGCTGAAGGACGGTGTCAGACTTTGAATACCTCTGTTCTAAAGGGACAAATGTGTCAAACTGCTTTTCCAAAATCGTGCTTAGTTTCAGCAAATATATCCAAAAATTTTTAACCTTTTCATAAACAGAAATTACAGCTGCAGCATCATCACGCCTTCTCACAAAAAAAAAATCAAAATTTGTTTGATTTCAAGTTTAAACGTCAGTCAGTCTACGATGATGGATCACTCATGTCAGGAGAGTTTAAAGCCTGTGAATGTCGATTTTCACAGATCGACTGAGGTAATTGGCTGCACGGACGGGAGGAAATCAATTTAAAGTTAGTGGACTAAAACGTGCATTAACACAAGTTTGGTGCTTTAAACTGGCCGACCCGTGTTTGTTGTTTTCACCTCAAATACTCTCTAACAGACGTTGCTCTGCAGTTGATCCTCTGTTCTCAGTTTCTCCCGTCAAGAAGCACAAAGAGAAAAGCGAACTCCCCCTCGGGGACTGATAGAGTATCACGTTATTACCGGCTCCACAACCTCTGATGGTGATGACCTGAAACGAGAGTGAATTATCCCTCGCAGACACAAACAGAAGAATTCCCACAGGAGCTGCTGAGATGTGACTTTTTGCTGCTGCAGACGAAGCCGTCTTTATGAAAGCGCCGCTGTGGTTTTAGACCCAACACGTTGTGGCATTGTCACCTCGGCCTTGTTCCTCTCGAGAGCCGGGAGCCAGTTTCTGCTTCCTCGCTTGTAAAACCTCAACACAGGAAAGGCTGCGACTGCAACATTACTCCTCAGTACCTGACACCAATTAGACCCAGTCAGCTCTGCAGCAGGGTTCAACCTGCGAAAGGACACGCTGTCTTCTACCTGTTCAGAGCAGGCTGAAAAAGTCAGTGTGTTACAGTGATAAACTGATGATTTATGGAGAATAATTCATTTAATTGATTATGATTCAGACACCCGGCTGATCACACTCTGCTCAGGACAGTGAGGACACTTAACACTAAATTCTGCAGTGTGTCTGATGACACTGTGATCACAAATGACTTTTTCTTTTTTATTAAAGTTTAAAAAATAAAATCAACTTTGCTTTCAAGGGTATTATTTCTTTGCTTCCATGCTCAGATTGTGTTTGACATTTAAAACTTTTAGTCACTTTGCAACCAACAATCGTCACAAACACCAGAGCTGAACTAATTTAATCGACACAAAACTAATTAGCAACAGCTCTGAGAGTTCACAGCCTCTCTCACATGTGAAGACTGACTTCTTTTAATGGCATTGTAAATTAAATATCTTTAGGTTTTGGACTGTTGGTGGAGCCAGTGGTGTAGTGGAGGGATTACGCAGGTGTACCCACTTCTTCCCAGCACACCTATTAGTCATAAGACCATTGGAATATAAAGGAGTAGACCCACTTCATCCTCTGTAACCTTCCCATCTAATCAGTTTCTCAAACTCTAAATCTGTTTACTTTAAGCATCACTGCTGCAAAGGGCTGCAAAATCCTTCTGAACATACATTTAATTGCACCGTGTCTTTTTTTTCGATTCCTGCAGGTTCACTTTGATTAATGGGACACTCAGGCTGAGTGTCTTGGCAAAGAGTCTCTCTCCATGTGTTTTAATACATGAATCTATTCACTACATGAGTCCATGCCTTGTCTCTTTTACTATTTAGTTCATACTTCTCTAAATAAATCAGTTAATTTAACTGATTTTCTTTTTTTTTCCCACCACAAAGATATTAACCCTACAAAAGGATGTTTATTCTCTCTTTTTAGTCCAATAATTTCAGTCGTCTTATCAATCAGCCTGCTGAATATGTTTCAGCACTACGTTTGAATCTATTTTGAGATATCTTAATAATAAACTGGACTTAAAATATAAACCTTGTTGGCAATATATCTCTGAATCACTGCTTCCTAACTGCAACAACCTGTGGTCAAACACTTCCTGCAGTTACAAGATGAAGCCGAGGATCCAGTGAGGACAGCAGGATGATTCTGGGGGTTTTCATGGTGGAACAGTGAAGGTGAACAGTCGGTCAGTCTTTTAAGCCTCCTCCAGTTTTTGATGTGTTGAGTCCAGAGAGAGAAAGTTCAGGAGAACAGAGCGCTGAGGATCGATGGTCTGAGCATGAAGAGATTCGATCAGTTGCGCCGTCTCTCGGGGAGGTAAGATGTGGGTGACTGAAGGCTGCAGACGGTTAATCACAATGGAGGCTTTCATGTGACACAATCTGCTCGTTAGACTGCAGCTCTGCAGCAATTTGAGCCCAGAGAAATGACAACAGACAAACATGGAGACCTTTGATCTTTCAGCTGTGGCTAAATTAAACCATGTTTGTGTGTGTTTGAATTTTTTTACCTGAACATGTGCCAGCTGTTGGTGAACATCTGACTCTGGTAACCACAGCCACAACTGCTCTCATGCATTTTTAAACTCATTGAACTCGTGTTGAACCGAGACGAAACAAAGACTGTGAGCACTCTGTGTAATCTGTGAGAAAATCCAGAGATTCACCAACAAAAACCATTTAGAGGAAACAAAGTCCGACCACTGGAGAGGAAAAGCAAGCTTCCTCTGTGTGGAGCCAAAATGTGCCGCTTTCTGTTCCTGATTTCTCTTCAAGTTAAAACAGAGAGACTTTAATGGTGTTTGATCAGAAACAAATCACGAGTCCTGACTAAGCAAAAAAAGAACAGTGAACATGAGAGGAAACATGGAGTGAAGGCTCAGAGACGGCAGCATGCACGGTCAAGTGTGCACGCTCTCATAAGCAAAGAAACATGAAAATAATTGATGGAAAAAGAGGAGGAAGAGTGAGTGGAAATGGAGAGCAGGAAAATGAGTTCCCAAGAGGCCAGAGAGGCTCACAGAGACGCTGATTGGATGAAAGAGGAGCAGAGAAAAGACAGAAATCTGGAGAGAGAAGAAGAAGAAGAGGACGAGGAGGAGCAGAGATGAAGAAAGACACACACACACCTGAATCACAACACATCAGATTCAGAGACCTGGCTCGGCTTCGTGCTCCTGTCTCCCCAAATCTGACATGTTTACCTCGTCACAAACTCTGCCAGGTGTCACACGACCGAGCCAAGAACACACACACATGCAAATTCATAAAAACACTCTTCTTCGAATGTTTCTATAGGCCGACAAGATCAAAGCATTCTTCATGAATCTAAAGTGCACTTGAAAAAGAACACAAAGCCTAGTTGAGACAACACAAGGTTCACTGATATTCATTTTCACTGATAACAAAAAGATGTAGAAGCATTGATCTGATACTGACCTCATAAAAGAGATTTAGTTTCAGTCAGAAGTCAGTGATCCAGGATAAAAACAATTTCCTGCTCTGCACCGTTAATTTAAAGTGCTAAGTTAATGATTTAAAAGGAATACTGCAACCCCCAAATGCTCCTCTGTACGCATATCGATTACTCGCCCTGTTACATGAATCTGTAAAGAAATCTTTTTTTTTTTTTAGATCACAGGCCTCCACGTTGAATGAAGAATCAAAAAACAGAAAAATTCTTGATAAACTGAAGTCAGTGGGGTCCACAACTCTCACACAACTCGTGCAGGATAATCAAGTCTCAGCTGTATGCTCAATACTTCCCAAACAGTCCTTTCTGACGGGGAACTGAACCAAAAGTGAAACTCGACCTCGATCTCCTCAAAGCCAGACGTCTTTGACAAAAACAATAATTTGAGCTCATTAAAGCTTCTCACTCTGAAGATGTCAAAATCCGGCACTTGGCCAGTGACTTGCAGTGTCAGAAAACACTGAAAAAAAGGTGTTCTTTAACATCGGCATGATATGCGACCAGTCGCCGTCAATTCGCAGTGTTGTACCGACATAGTGCTTTTATTTTGTCAGAGACTGTGTAAACGGTAAATTTCTAGGGAACAGGCAGAACTTGACACAGTTTCACAACCAAACGTACTCAGGGTACCTTGCACATGGAATTTCCATGACCAAAACGTCAATATGCGACGAGGTCAGAGTGAGAATGTGTTGTTATTAACCACAGCTCTCTGAGTCGGTCATGGCAGCATTATTTTAAAAAAAGGTAAAAAGTGAAATCACAAGTCACCAGAGTCGAAGATGATGTTCAGTTATGCACCAACAGCCACAAAGATATTAAACTTAGAAAGACGTAAAAAGAAACTGGGACCCAATATTTTTTTCAGCAGCTCCAGAGAGCCAAACAGCCCCGAACTTTCTGTTGCTGCCGTTACAGGATAGACCAAGCACTGCTGCTGGCCCACAACCCACTGTGACATGCGGTGCTGGTGGGTTTGTGTTGCCAACTGGAGGTCTGTCTCCCCCGCTCTCCTCCCAGTGAACAGCAGTCCACAGTGAAGAGCTGTACAGTGAAATAAATCAATGTACAGGAAACACTGAGCAACTACCTTCATATGCCGATGGTCATCTGGTGGAAGGGGCTTAGGACAGAGATGAGAGAGCTGCAGGAGGAGGCTGTATTTTCAAATTGTGCCTTTTTTCCTCCAGATTTCTGCCAAACTCAGTTTCAATAATGTGCTTTCCTCCACCTGCATGTCGTGTGTTAGAGAAATATTACCTGATTTGGGTTTAATTTAATGTATAGAAGGTGACTTGATCATGTTTTTTTTTTGAACACTTACTGCTGGCTCAGCTGCTGAACAGCTTTACATTCAGGTGTTTCCTCAGATCAGGCTGAAGAAGCTCCGCTTAAAATCTGTTGTCTGATTGTTGTCGAGCACCCAGCAGAGCCGAGAGACAGCTTCAGCTGGGTGGGAAGTGCTCGTAATTATTTCCAGCGTTCCATCCAAAGTATGTTTGTGGCGATAAAATAAGTTGATTGTGTTGGTTTTTCAAGAGCCCTCGCTCTCCCGAGGCAGCGGGATGACAGCGCCGCAGACGAGACATCAGCCGAACAATAGACGACAGAGAGTCGAGTGTGAAGAGAGGAGGCAGGAAAATTGCCAAAGTGCTATCTTGTCTGTGAGTTCACATCCAGGTGGCAAACTGAAGTCAGAATCTCAGCAACACAATGAGGACGGCAGTCACGAATAGGAAGAAACAATGCAGGTGATTAAAACTCTGAGCGGAGAGAGATGAAGACAAAGAAACAATAAATAGATAAGATGGAAAGTGAAAGAAACAGAACTATTTCCTCTCGTTTGGGAACAGTTATATGAACACTGGGGACTGATAAAAGATTCTGGCCTCTTGCTGAAGAAGTCTGCTGCTTTTCTGTGTTTTTGGTATTGTCAACAAACACTAGGCTGCTAATATTCCTAGTCGCCCAGCAGTCATCATTCAGGTCCATTAGTGGACTAGTCTCCCGCATGTTTCTGATATGAATGTAATGATATATTTTGGTGGTTTGAGTTGAAGGTGTGAGAAAGAATAGTATCAGTAACATTGTTAACACTGTGCTACATTACAGAGAAATACAAAACCGCACTAATGAACCTTCATTAATATAGGCCTATATTTTATCTACAAGTGCACGTCACACACTGAGCGAGCCGCCTGTTAATGACGCTGTGGGCTAATGGGCATGTAGCTACTTCCATGTTTCACATGATACGTCATGTTTGTAGTCGACCAATGAAGATGAGTTTACATATCACCTTGGGTTCCTCCTTCACCTTCTCAAAATGATCCCACACTTTGGATTTCCTGCCCGACATGTTGTTAACTAGGCTGTGGAATAACCGCAGGTACCAGCCCTGGAATTAACCTGACTCCTGTCTGACTGCTGAGCGTGGACACTTCCTGTGTCTGTCCTTTCAAATTAAAGTCAAACATGATTCAGTCAGATAGGTTTGGATTTATTTTGACAAGGTGCAGCTCCTGTTTTAACAGAGTTCTGCCATTAAGTGACTGATAAAATCTTGCCAACTAATGACCTCTCTGGTGCACTAATGTTTGGTCCACTGTTAGGGGGCAGCCTAGTGTTGTGACGTTCATGAACAAATCGCTCAATCGCTTGATTTGGTCTGTGCAAACGATGAATAACTCGTGAGTTGCGAGGCACTTGGTGAAGGAATCACTCAGTGAACAACGTAACCCCGATCACTGAGTGATTCAAATAATTTCTTCTCAGCGATACACTTTCATAGGGACCATTTTCTCCAAGCTAATGGCTAATGCAGCCAGGAGTCAAGCCACATGAGCACAATCACACACCTCCCCATTGTTTCAACAGACTTAATTTCCAGATAAACAGACTTAAAACATTGGGTTGGCCAGTGATGAGACTCACTACCAGCTCAGCCGTGTATCAGTTCAGTGAGTCGGACTACGCAGTACACAGTCAGGGCTCCTCCCGCCAAGCACTGAATGATACGGTGAACAAATCTTTTGAACAAATCTTTTTAATGAACTGATTCTGTTGATTCAGTAACATCTAAAGAACTGCTTTGCTCATCACTAGTGCAGCCCTCACAAATAATGTGAAAAGACCAAAACCAACAACATGTCGGTCTGTCTCCATACTGTCTGACTTCCTGTCTCTCAGCTCAAAGCCCACCTGTTCCAACTGAAGGCATAAATATATAGTTTTATGTTTTAAAAGTCTGAGTAATTTCCTTAAGTACTGTTCACTGACTTTTTATCAAACAAACAGGACGAAGAAGTATGTTTGTTGGACTATTTTCAGCAGCGGATGAATCCAGTTTTAATGCTGTAGTGAGTATTTGTGGCAGCAGGACGGTGTCTGCAGCGTTGAGTCTAAATAAGCTTTAGCAGAGACACAGCTGGTCGTCTCTTAAATGTCATCTCTTCTTTATGGAAGGTGAAAGGTGACAGAAACAGGACGCCGCTCAGAAATGTGAGTGTGGACGTGAACTTTGTGAGAGTGAAAACAAAATAAGTTTCTTCTCCCTCAGATGTGTTGTTCTGTTTGACATTCAGGGATTTGCTTTAGAGATAAAAACAAGATGAGCCGGTCGGACACATCATCACCATGTTGACACCAGCTCCTCTCCAACATGAATCCAGATGAGCTTGTCAGACTTGTGTGTTTCTGAAACATCCTCCTCAGCGACCCAGCGTCTCTGTCTGCGTGAAGCTGCCACAAAATTTCTTCGTATCAAAAGCACAGTTTGTATTTTATGACTCTCAACACAGAGGCTACGACTCATGATGAGAATGGAGGAGCGTACGTCTGCAGTGAAGACTTTAAAGCAACCTGTTTGTTTTGCTGGGCGTCTTGTGAAGCTTCGTGCCAAGTTGGCTTTAACAAGCTGATTTAATAGAGCCTGTCGTGTAAATCCTCTTTAATCACAGCTGATTGTTTGTTCTGGCTTATTTATTTCAGCACGTTGTCAAACAGATGAAAACTGTTTTAATAAAAACAAGGTTATTCCTCAGATAAATCTTGTAAAGTGTGTTTGAGTGTCAGCTGCTGTGACGGCAGGATGCAGAAATCTAAAGGGCGTCAACGC
The DNA here is from genome assembly GCA_026686955.1 of Epinephelus cyanopodus. Classification (NCBI taxonomy): domain Eukaryota; kingdom Metazoa; phylum Chordata; class Actinopteri; order Perciformes; family Serranidae; genus Epinephelus; species Epinephelus cyanopodus. The sequence continues at coordinate 36,377,171 of CM048927.1, read as the reverse complement.
AGATCACAACAGAGGGTGATTAGGAAGAGACAGTCAACAAAAGTCTTTCATCTGACATCTTCTGCACAGCAGTGCAGTTGGTTTTTTGCCAAATAGATGTGCATCCTCTGACCTGGAGCTCTGTGTCGCTGTGTGTGTGTGTGTGTGTGTGTGTGTGTGTGTGTGTGTGTGTGTGTGTGTGTGTGTGTGTGTGTGTGTGTGTGCGCCTCCCACTGAAATGCTGAGGGAAGCAGGTGTGAGCTGCACTGTATCAGAGGTGTTGAAGTTAATATTTGTGAGGACAAGAAGTCACACAGTGGAGAGATTTGTGCCTGATCAGACTTGTTTACAGTTGCTATTAGTTTTCAACTTCTGTGTAGATGAAGAGCAGCACAGCCACTTCCCTAAACTCTTACCCAGAGAGTCTCACACAGGCCTGGGACAAAACATTCTCACTCTGACCTCGTCACATCCCAGATAGTGCACATACATCTGGCTGACGTCGGCCCGATGTATCAAGTTTAGATCGTTAAGACGTAGCAGGGAGAGTGTTTGCTCATTGCCAAGACGCTCATCGCTGAGACGTCGGACTTTAATTGAAAATGACCACCATGCGACGTTCAAACGATCAATAAAAGAACCTGCGCTCAGTGGGCGCTCCTTGCTTCGTTAACTAACTCACAGGAAATGTACTCTTTACATACAGTCTCTTTCAAAATAAAAGCACTACTTCAGTATAACATTGTAAATTGACGTTTCTTATCCTCCAACAACTAATGCATGTGGTTGAGTTTAGGAAAAAAGGTCGGTGTTTGTTGGACTCATCCACCACAGCTCCTCCCGCCTTACTCAGACTTTTGCCGCCTTAACTTTTGTTCTAATCCCGCTGCATTTCCCCATCATGCCGCCAAGTGTCGTTAAACTGTAACGGCGACTGGCCACATATCATGCCGACATTCAAGGACGGCTTTTTCGTCAGTGTCACTACCCAAGCATTCTCTGAACCCATCGGCTGTATTCGGCGTCTGACTTCCGGCAGCAAGATCTCCGCTCTTCTTCCGGAGGCAAGATCTCCGGGGTTTGCCTATAAACTCTATATTCAGTGAATGTAGAGTCAGTATATGGAGACTACTACCCAAGTGCTGGATTTTGATAACTTCAGAGTGAGACCGGGTTGTCTGGTAACACCTCGGGGTTCCCCAGGAGGAGCTGGAAAGCGTTGTGGGGAGAGGGATGTCTGGAGTTTAGTTAAGTTCCTTTCTCTGATTCATAGAGGTCTATATGCCTGAAACTACTGTTCCTGCGATGGTAAGACATAACTGATCACATCATGCCAACCTGAGGATTTTCCTTAGACCTGAGTCTTTCATGATGTTGACTGCTCTGTAGTCAGTTTCCACCAATTTAGCAAACGCTGTACTTAACTTTTTTGATTTAGTTCCATCCACAGGTCTGTGGTGATTCACTCACTCCAAATTGGTGCTTTGCCATCTTGGGTGATGCAGCTGCTCGCTGACATCAGTCTGATTGGCTGCACCTGTGTGCTCAGCTCGTAGGTGGAAGCTTAAATTTGAGGAACTTGGTCATATTTAATTCTACGACACAAAGTGCATATGACTTTTGACTAGTTAACTGAGCCCTCTGGGAGTTTTTTTTAAAGTGAAATGAGCTGTTCAGCAGCTCAGTGGTGTCTTATTTTCCATCTCTGCTGCAGCAGGAAGCAGGAGCTCAACTACAAATAAAGGTGCACTGAAGTAACAAAATAGCAGCATGTGGTTAAAAAAAGATGTGTTATGTTCAGACCTCGATCACATCTGATTACTGCATTAATGCTGGCAGCCCTAATTTTAAGTGAACCTTGACAGAGAGCTGCAAACAAACTTTTCAAATACTTTAAACTTAAAGTGTAATTTTCCAACTCGACGTCTTTTAACCCGAAAGCCTCCAAAAACCTGTGATTACTCTCACAAGATCTCTGAATGATGAACTTTCTTCTCCTCCTCTTCATCATCTTTTCTCTCTACATCTGAAGTTAAAGCTTGTTGCGTGGTACAGGTTCACAGCCCACTCTAAGTGTTAATGTAATTGCACAAATAAGAGCTGTGATGACTGTAATCAGTACACGGGGAGCTGCGGCAGCAGCCACAACAAAGACGTGGTAACAGCGCTGTGATGACAGATTAATGTTTTCCACCCACACTGACCACTTAATGTGCACATTCAGCAGGAAAACAAAAGCCCTGCAGCCTTCTACTCAAAAGTTTGTTTTTCTTCAACAGCATGCATTTAATCAGTTACTGAAGATGTTATGCAGAGAAGTTGGTGCTGAAATCTGTTATTTGTGGTTAAAACACAAAGAGATATTACTCACAGTGAACCCGTAGTAAACCTGAGAGTGCTGAACATTTCGCTCATCTGTTTCCACACTTTAAATTCTGTGTCTGATACTCTGACAACACACAGTCTGTTACAGCAACTTAATAAAAAGCAGAGTCATTTTTCTGTCAGTTAACGTCTCATCTAATAACATCAGTTTCCTCCGGCTTTGTTGGAGCGAAGACAAAGAACACAAGAGATTATTGTAGTTATTCCAGGCGAATGTGCTTCACCAGATCCTTTTATTAATGCTCTTTCTCTTCTTGAGAACACTGATGGATCCGTTCCTGCACCCCGGCCTCGCTGACAGAACATGGACCAACTGGTCTTTAAAGCCTGGACTTTGAGTTTATGTGTGCATTCATCACGCTAACATGTTTAGCTGTTTCCAGCAAGGATGTTGGAAGATGAGAGGAAGAGATGCGTAGGATACACCCGTGTTTCCTCGCTCTGTAGGCTCCAACAGAAGCCTCCTCGTCTCCTCCAGATGCGTTTAAGGGATTAGAGGGCCCTCCATGGCAACGAGGAACCGATTTCCCGCGGGACTTTAGAGGAAATGAGAAAGCATAAGATATCATGATGAAAAGCATCAGGCAAAGAGGTGAAGCAGAACTGATACAGAAGCATCAAAACTTTTTATCACTCCTGTGAAGCACACTGTTTCAAAACATTGTGTCAGAGCTAAGGTCAGATGTTAGCATAGCACCAACGCCTCAAATGTCTCCGGTGTTTCAAAATGGTTTCTCTCGGTTTAGAAGTTTAGCAGCTAAAGTGTGGATCTGGTTCCAGGTTGGTAAAATACCCAGATGTGTAGCAAACAAATGAACTCTAATGGAGTCGTTCGTTCACGATCTCTCCCAAATCATCCCTCTTACTACCTTCTGATACTTCAGACATCTGCAAATAAAAACTGCTGACATACACAAATTCTTTTTAACTCAGTGAGACAGTTGGAAACGCTTAATCAAAGTCAGCAAAACAAATGTTACATCTGCAGGAGGGTTCAAGTCCCTGCTGAGATATTTATTTAGCTTCTATCGTGTGAAAGAACGAGTGCTCGTCCTCAGCCTGCTGCCGATGTGACATCATGTTCTGTGACCTGCCGCAGAGCAGCAACAAATTTACCTTCAGGTAACACTGAGCGCACACAGACAGTTTGTTCAGTGGATATTTGCTGCTCAGTGATAAAGTAGGTTTAATATTTTATTTACATTTTAGGTAAATCAACAGGACAGGGTTAATATCTTCCAGCACCGTAGCATCTCTGCTGAGGTTTGATACTGAGTGAAATAAATATAATCGGAGATGTCTTCATTCTCCACTGAACAAGCTCCCTGAGAAGATTCAACAAGGAATTCAGAGGATTCAGATTTGATGATGCTGTCGAAGCCCATCCCTGAACTGTACGCTCTATTGTACGGTGGTGACAAAACACATGGTCATAACTATGGAAAAATCTCCACCTCATACTGTGTTAAAAACAGTCAACCTTCACTTTTCACACATTCCCAAATCACACATCAGTGTTTTGAATTAAACAGCCGTTCGCAGCACTGTGGTCCAGGCATAAAACGAAATGCCTCCATGCTCCACTAAAACAACCAGCAGCTTGGCAGCCATATTGCCTAGGTGCCATTCTAACCTCCATCCACTCCACCTCCAGATGACAAACTCATCTCGTATAACTGTCACGGCATGTTAAACACAACCTGAACAGCTGTTAACAACATTCTAAACATGATGCAGCTGGAGCGTTCACATGGACACACATGTCAAAATATGGTGCGCTCTGTACCCTCCTGTTTAGACATTCAGGGATGGCGTGTAAATTTACATTTGTTGCATGCATGTTTCTTCACTTTTCACAGGAAGTGTACATTTTCTGCTCGTTACATGAATATAGTCTTTAATGATAGACAGTTTTCAGGTGTATTTCTTTCAGTTTAGGCAAACAAAAGGATCCATGTCGTGATGTAACGTCATTGGATACATGTGAAGTAGCATTACATGCTATATTATTAGCATATTAGCTCACTACGTTTGAATTGAAGCAACTCAACTGACTTTTGGCTTCACATGAGAAACCAACAGTGGACTCCTGGGTGAAAGTCCTGGGTTTGTCTGACCCATTGTTTCCATAAGGAAACAAATCCTAATTTGATAAACAGTTTGATTTGCTGAGAAGCTGCTGAAAATGTTTCTGTGACCATATAAAATGTGAAGTGGCCTCACAGCACATGACTGTTCAAAGAAAGTCAACTCACACCAACACACAATATGCTCATTTCTAAACTTGTAAATTAAATATATAATGTTTCCTTCAGAGGTTTGTAATGTAACCTTGTTCAGGACGACCCCGACTGTGACCATGAAACTCTCCAAACTCCAAACTACTCGAAAAACTGTCAGCTCTGGTTCCAAGGTGAAGTTTTAATCAACATCATTGTACTATCTCACCACACTGTGTCTAGAATCCTGACTTCCATTCATCAGCTGTGAACTGAAGCATCTCACCAAGTGTTCACAGATGTTTAATCCACTGTAACAAACACAGTGTAAAGTCACGAACCTTCTCTAACATCCTCTCATCTGTCAGCTGAAGAATCGTCTCCAGCCCGCAACATGTCGGCTTTGCCATCGCCATGGTAACACTCCAGACGCGCTCTCACAACCTCCATCTCTGTGGAGACCAGAGCTCTGCCGTGAGGCAAACAGCTGTCCATGAGTCACACGGCTGCAGTGGTCACATGACTCTCCCTTTCACCTGCATTTATTATAACTTCGCATACCTTTCTGTGTGTGTGTGTGTGTGTGTGTGTGTGTGTGTGTGTGTGTGTGGAGCCGCAGGAACTGGCATGGCGTCTTAATTGTCTTTGTTGTAGAACACTTCAGAGTGAAACAGGAAAGATGTAAATAGACGTTTAATTAGCCGGCAGAGAATCTGTTTTGCACATGAAAAGGTTTGGCAATGAACGCACAGAGCACACACACAAGAACAAAGGTAAACTACCAAACACACTGAGTGATCCTCCTGTGTCATTAAACTGACGTCTAATGACTGAGCTAATATTTGCAGGCATGTAGAAGAAAACTGAGGGCTGAACTCAGAGGACCTCAGATGCTCACCAGAGGACTCAGACACATGTAGTCCAGGTTTTTTACTTTTCTATTCTCTGACACACAATACGGTCCTTTGCATCGAAGGGGTTCAGTCGAGTTGGCATCTGATCAGGATCCTCCCGGGCGCCTCACTGGTAGGAGGCCCTGAGGCAGACCCAGAACACACTGGAGGGATTATATATCTCGTCTGGCCTGGGAACATCTTGGGGTCCCCCAGGAGGAGCTGGAAAGTGTTGCTGGGGAGAGGGACGTCTGGGGTGCTTTGTTCAGCCTGCTGCCCCTGTGGCCCAGCCCCGGATACACGGATGAAAAGGGATGGATGGATGGATGCTTCCTTTCTTCCATATTAAACTGAAAATTTTAGAATTTTGGACTCACATTTTATGGACTGAAGAATTAATGGAGACACAGTAATCACCAGAATGATATTGAAGATGAGCATTAGTTGCAGTCCTGCAAATAGTCACAATTAAAAAGTGTTGAGCTTTCAAAGAATCTGAAAAGCGACAAGGTTCTGCCAAGAGAGAGCTAATCCCACTGAATGAACACACATGACGCAGCATATGACGTTACTAGCTGCACAGCTGTGAATGAGCCCATGACTGTGGAGCACATTATAAACAGCTGATGCAAATAACCAATATAGTGTGTGACTAATTTATATTATTGTTAAAAGCCTACCAAATAAAGACTGAATCAAAATCAGGCTCCATCTCACTGAAGTGGACAGAGACCTGTGGGACAGAAGGAGGACCTGCAGGAGGGATTAAACGTCCCATCAGGCCTCAGGATCCTGCAGAAGGGCACCTCCATTTTCATCCACTTATCTGGGGCCAGGTCTTGGGGGCAGCAGGCCGAGCAAAGCACCCCAGATGTCCCTCTCCTCAGCAACACTTTCCAGCTCACTCTTTTTGGTAAAAGTAAATGGACCTGCATTTGTATAGCTTCTTTTTAGTCTTCCTACCACACACTCACACAGTCACTGGTCCAGCATCTTGCTCAAGGATGCTTCGACGTGCAGACTGGAGGTACTGGGCATCGAGCTGCTGATCTTCTGCTTGGCAGATGATCTGCTCTGCCTCCTGAGCCACAGCCGCCCCAAATATATACAAACATTACATCAGCTCACTTCCTCTGTTACATACAAGTCTGTGTACAGGACCCTGCTAATCCACATCTAGGACACTGACAGCCACTAATAACCCTCACATGACAGAGTTCCTTCACTCACAGGACTCACATCTTTGCACGATGTTTGCTTGATGTTTTTTCCTCAAACAGTTCTGGCAATCAGCTGCACGACAATCCACTTTGATGAAATTTGCTGTGTTTGTCTCTGGTTTTTGTTTATTTGTTTGTTAACAACGAGACATTTTTTCTTTAGCAGTGAGACAAAAGCTCTTCCCCTCAGAGACGGAGACGTGTACAGACGCTGCAGCTCCTTAAAAGACACAAAGTGTGTGAGAAGTGTTCAGTGGATATTAATGAGTAGCTGGGTGCTGTTTTTTAAAGAAGCTCCTTCTTTTGCTCTTTGTCTCCTCTCCTCAGAGTCTCCGCCTCTGTAAACAAAGTGCAGCAGGAGCTTCATGTGCTCTTATGTCACATTATTATGAGCTTCAAGATCTCTACAGCTACATAAAGAAACCAGAAATAAACAGCTCACAGTTTACAGGCATGACGACATTATATAAGCAGTGAATACAATGACTTTCCACTGAGTTCTAGGCTGTGCGCTAATTAACTCATTAAGGAGGACCAATTAAAAAGGAAGCAGCTTGACCGCAGGTTTCAGGCAAAGGAACCACGGCGGCCTGCAGAGTTAATCCCCAGTGATAAAACACAACCTGTATCCATGTAAGACGTCAAAGGTGTAGGAGAAGAAGAAAAGGTGCAGAGGTTAAATCACTGAGAGAAATGATGTCATTGTTTAGCAGCAGCTTTACAGACTTTTTCTCAATCATCATTAGAATAACAGCGGCAGCAGCGGTAATTATAATAATCAAGTCCATATTTATTGGAACAGACGAGCGCTGAAGCCAAAGAGGAGCTGAGGGGAAACTGTTTGAGCAACTGTTTCAGAGGCAAAACACAAACACAAACCATGAGGGAGAAACATGACGGGGCAGCAGAGACCAATATATGTCAAATGTACATGATTAGAAAATACCACTGGTGCAACATGGCTAAGTAAAAATATGGCAGGGTGAACCGAGTGCGTCCAACAAAAAGTGCTCCAGGCCTGAGAGACGAACACAACAACTGGAAGTGCATGAATACAATCAACCGTCCACACACACATTTAAACACACTCTCAGATGAAACAGTGTTTAGATGGCCACCATACGTGTGAGGGAGAATCTGATGGGTGTCTTGAGCAGAGAAGTGAGTTTGGTCCCCTGAGAGTGAACCAAACGTGCTGGATCCAAATTACAGCGTGCCACAGCAGTGTGTCATCATAAGCTCTAATTATTCACATTAATTACACGCTGCTCTCAGGAGGACGTCGGAAAGTTTCCACAAGTGAGCGTCAACAACCATCGACAGCCAGAAAATTTTACTACAGTTCTACACATCAAGACAAGGATTCAGGGTTCTGACAAGGTTATGTTGTTTTTTGAAATCTTTCAAAATTAAATTTGTCTATGTTAAGGACAGACACACCGAACTTGAGAGAACTAGCAGCGACAAAGGCTCCTCTGTTGCGTCCAGAATGTCGGCACTGTAACTTCACCCATTGGTTTGTGAAGTCCCATTTTAAAACCTAAAGTTCAACATTTCAACCCTCACTATTTTGAAATTTTGGAGCCAGTAGTGGCCATATGTTGGCAAGTAGACTGAGAAGCCAAGGTCACTTACAGCAGGCAGCCTGTCACTCAGAGTGACCCGCCTTTAATTATGCATAACTCTAAGCCTTGATAAAATATAAACAGGTGAGTCATTTATACATTAAGCTCCTGCACAGCTGTCATGACTGTTAAAAGTAGACAAAAAACATTTTTTGTACCAGGCTGTAAACATGTTTATTTCTGCTGTATAGTTGAGCATTTTATTACGGGGGACTAACTTGCTCTTGGAGCCAAACCTCAAGTGGCCATAAGAGGAACTGCAGTGAAAGTGAAAGTAACAACCAACACGCAGGTTTACTCTTATTCGTTTTACCTTACTATAAAAAGAAATACTATAAACTATAATACTATTAAAAAAAAAGAAAAATCTTGGCACTTTGTCTGCTGTTTACTATCTGACACCTGTTCACTGTACCTTTTCATAAAGCCCTGACCTCACCTGAGCACTGTGGAGGTTCACGCCGATAAACGTCCCAAACATAGGAAATAAGAAGAAAATGATAAAGTCCAGGCAGAGGGCAGAGTCTCTGCAGATAAATACACCACCAAAAACTAACAGTGGGTTATGAGTGACGATTGAGATGGATTACTTTTGTATGAGTCCACACAGATTACTCGATTACTGACTTACTAGCAGTTTCCGCCCATCCAGTTTTGTGCTAAACTAAGCTAAACTAAACATGCCCTGACATACAAATAATGATGCAAACTCTCAAATGACAAATAATCTATTTCCTCTGATTTTTTTGCTTTGTTTTGTTTTATTGTTTAGCTTTGAAATTCATACCCAATAGTGGTACTTTTTACCACAGATACCTCCGCCAAGGAGGTTATGTTTTCGCCGGTGTTCGTCTGTGTGTCTGTTAGTTTGTTTGTCTGCAAAATAACTCAAAAAAGTTATGAACGGATTTTAATGATATTTTTCAGCAATTCTATTTTCTAAGGACGGTGAAAATAGCGCCATCTGGTGGCTGGAAAGCACGTCTTATTCTACTTGATAAATATTGTTGTAATTCTAAAGTTGAAATGAATGTTTTGTGTTGGAAAAAAAAGTGAAAAATACAAAAAAACATTCTGTGTTGGTACAAAATAAAAACGAAATAAATACATCACAGTGTCTCCGGTGAAGGCAAATAACCTAATAATGATAGTGATGCAAATAACCTAATTGTGATGCAGGCTGCAAAGTCTGATGCAGAGGGGGAGGGAATATTACTTACTTGGTGGAGGTCTGCGCTGTCTGAGTGCTTTTCTAGTATGACATGTCACGTCATTATGTTACACTTAATATCTGTCGAGTCATATGATATATATAGTTGGTTATAGTTATTAAAAATTGTTAGTTTTGATTCCTAAATCATTGTTTCAAACATTTGACACACATGAATACAAAACACAGCTGTATGTCAAATGTCTAACATCTTCTGCTGTGTTGTTTCCAGGAGGGTTTTAATTACGTGAAGAGTTTGTGTTGAACGGTTACACACAAATAATTAGATTTTTGTTTTCAGTTCTTGCTTTTTCCAGCAAAATGATAAAACATTTCAGTGAAGTGTTTCAATCCTGGGAGTGAGGAGAAGGCTCGGAAACATTTACAAAAGATTCATACTGGAAATACAACTTAACAATTAAACTAAAAAAAGGTGTTTGGGATGTAGTGGTGGTGATTTTATGTCTTTATTGGTTCGTCAAAAATATCTTGATTGGGTGGAAAATCTTGGTTACGACACATCTTCCTCGTGAAGCATTAAAAAAGACAAAAGAAAAACAGCAATTGTAACATTATCTTTAAATCCACAGGTGAACACTGTCCCCTCTGATAAAAGGTTGATCTCCTCGTCTCCAAAGCTTTCTCAGAGTGACCTTCTAACCTCTGTGTTTGTGTGAATAATTATTTCAGTCTCTGTGTATCAGGCACAATTTTAAAAATACATATGTAATTCTGTTTTTATCAAACTTAAACCATTAACTGCCTGGCTCTCAGTAAAATGGTACTTCATTTATATCATTGAGGCTCACTGAACAAATCTGCTTTTCTTTTTCCGCTATTTAAATGTATTATATAATGTGTAAGCTATTGTATTTGCTACAAAGCAACTTTAAAGCCTCGTCTCATCTCTCTGTCTCGTCTGTCTCTGGTGTTCATCTGCTGTTACCCTCCCCTCTCTTAATTTTGCACTTCCCCTCCACATCTTGACCTTCTGGCCTGCTGTCTCACATCTGGCCAGCAGAGCCTGATAATGGCTCTGCCCTTTTGTTTGCATCTGTTTCATTTTGTTCCGTCTGGTCATGCGAGAGAGGAGAAGGCCGCCTGCCTGACCGCCCGCTTTGTGCTCCGCTCTGCAGCACAGGGACACACAAAAAGAAAAATCTCCTCGATCTCATGCAGTTGAGCACAAATGGATGAGCACAACACCGGCTATTTTCCACTCAGGGCTCTCTATCTCACTTTGCACCCAGATCCCTTCCTCGTCCTTTCTTCTATCAAGTGAGGAATTAGAGGTTATTGTTGCTCAGGGCAACGGCCTCATCGAACCAGCGTCTGAGGACGTTTCCTCTGTTGTATAAGACTTGTTACCCCCGCCCTACTTCTCAGAGTAAAATGTGAGCTCAGATTATTAAAGCCTAAGCTGTGTCCAGAGCCTGTCACAAGGCTTTAACTCCACTGGAAACAGACTCCAGAGCAACATAAAGCAAAAACTTCTCACCCATGTTTCATCTATTTGACCTTTTCTGCTTCTACGACGTCATATGTTCACCTGCTCAACAATTATGTCATGTAATCACTTTATCACTAACCGCCATGCTGGCAGGAGGTCTGAGAGGACGATGTTAGTGTGTGTATGCTGCAGCGCCCTCAGTGTGTCTCGCTAACTATCACTGCACAGACAGGACTTCATTCACAGCACTCACTGACTGGAATAAGAAAGTCTATGTTGCACCTGTAAGCACACCCAAAAGTGATGTCACGATTGACCAAGATTCCTCCATACATACGTTTTCATCCAGTTATCCGGGGCCTGTTGGGGCAGCAGGCTAAACAAAGTGCTCCACACTTTCCAGCTCCTCCTGCAGGACCCCAAGGCGTTCCCAGGCCAGACGAGATGTGTAATGGGAGGAGTGTGTTCCCGGGGCAGCAACACCTGTAACGGGAGGCACCTCGCAGGATCCTGATCAGATGTTGAACCACCTCAACTGACCCCTTTCTATACATGAAGGAGCAGCAACTCTACTCTGAGCTCCCTTTGGATGTCTGAGCTCCTCTCCCAATCTCTAAGAGGAAACTCATTTCAGCTGTGTGTACCCACAATTTCATAATTTAGGTCACTACCCAAAGTTCATGGACCAGTAAATTTACCTTCCAGCTCTGCTCCCTCTTCACCACAGATCCACATCACTGGTTACGCCACATCAGGCCGCCCGTCCATCTCATGCTCCATTTTACCTCACTCGTGAAAAAGACCCCGAGTGAACTCCTTCGCTTGGAGCAGCAACATAGAGGAGAGAGGAGAGAACCATGGCCTCAAACTTGGAGGTGCTGACTCTCATCCTGACCGCTTCACACTCGGCTGCAAACCGCCCCAGTGCATGCTGGACGTCTCGGTGTGATGCAGCGAACAGAGCTACATCATCTGCAAACAGCAGAGATGCCATTCTGAGGTCCCCAAACAGATTGGCATGCAGTAAGATCTGAGTAGAAGATAAAACTGATTTATTGCAGGATTGATTATTTTTAGTTAGGTGTACCTAACAAACTGGCAACTGAGTGTATTTCCTGGATTGTGGTGTACTCACTTAATAAACTTTCTTACGCTAACAGATGGTGTGACTTTATGTGGGATTTTAAGTTATTCTTTCAGAAAATAAAATGTTGATTTTTTAATTATGTTGTTGTTGGGTTGGAGCTGTGTCAGATACCTCAGACGACTTGGCCCCTGGTAATCAATATATCAATCAGTATATTATAACAATCCTAGAAGTAATTTTTTAAAAAAAGAACGAGAAAATCCAAAATCCAAAGGTGACGTCACAGCGTTTGACTGACAGGTGATCTGCAGAGTAAACAGACCAGAGATAAAAAGACTTCCAGTGTTTGTCCTCATATGAGATTATTTGTTTCTGAATAACTTTGCAGGATTTAAAGGCAGCACTTGCTTTAAAACTGCAGGGATTTAGCACGAATCACAGAAAAGAAACTGAACCTAATCTTTTCAGTAAATCTCATCCTGCACAGCTGCCCGTCCACAGAAAGAAGACAAAACCCGAGAGCTTTGAAACACCAGTGTTTGTCTTCTGTCTGTCATACGGCCCGAGGGGAGAGTCAACAACCAGGCAGGAGTGATGGATAGATGGCGGGGTTAAAGTCTTCAAAGTAGAAAAGAGGAGAGACATTAACCGGCTGACAGACATCAGAAGCTCAGAGACAGGGACGTCAGGGAAAATCAAGTTATGTGTGAGCCTCTAAAGAGCAGAGGTGGGACTGAAGCGGGGACAGAGATCGGAGCTGGCAGACTGGGAGACTCGGCAGGTTTCCACCGAGCTCAGACTGGAATACTGTGTTCCCGCAGGTCCTCTGTTTCTCTACTGTTGCCTCTAGTGACCAAAGGACCAAAGGCTGAGAGGCTTTACAGCGAGAGGCACTGATTACTGAGCAACTGCATCACAAAAGCTCTCTCCTGAGTGCAAAGAGACGGGGGGTGGGGAGAACTTACTTTATGCTAAAAGCAAACTGTGTAAGAGCTCCACACACAGATAAAGTAGGTCCAGCTCACTTCAGACACTCAAGGTGTTTGTGTTCTCCTTAATGAACCAGGCTGGAGATGTGACATATGAGAAGACCTTTAACTGAAGGTCACTAAAGAACAAGTTAAATCTGTTCATTTCTCAGCTTCAGCATCAATCTGATGGCAAAATGGGATTCAAGAATTAAGACTAAGAATAATTAATATGTTAATCCTTTTACAGGATTAGGAATAACCTGATCAACACGACTAGCTTACTGCCGGAGAAATCAAATTACTGTAAAACATTTCATGGCAAACTGCCCAATAGTTGCTGAGATATTTCAGTCTGAAAGAAACCAGCGGCCTGATCGAGCGATGATGCCAACAGCAGAGTCTCCAGAGCTTCCCCGGAGTTGTAACTCGACAACCGCCGAGGAGACGGATCTGTCGTCTGGTGAAACATGGCGTGACTCCAGTGCTGGAGATGCTGAAAAATACAAGTGAAAGCCCCCTGAGGCAAGAGTGTGATTTGTGATACTGGGCTACAAAAATGAGGTGGACAGTCATGTGACATGTCTGTGGTCAGAGTCAGTGATGTCTGGTGTGTTCTGTGGTGCTGAACGGACAGCTCCTGTAAAGTCACTTGACTGTACGTACATGATTTTAATCTGATAGGACAAGGAACAAAATCTACAGTCTTTGTTCTGTGCAAAAATATAAACCAAAGTTGATCTGAAGTTATTATGAGGCTATGGATATGGGTTAAGACAGACTTGTAAAAAGGTGAACCTGTCCTTTAAGGCACATGTTCTCAGCTGTTTTGTTTCGGGTTTCTTTTGGCCAAAGACCCTCACAAGGTAGAGAATACACCAGGGACGCCCCTATCATGTCCTTTGGAATAATTTGACTTGGCCTATTTTTTTACACCTCTATATTTTTAGTTATGTGAAAGAACTGCACAAGATAAATGCACTAGAAAGATATTAGACGGGCATCAAAAAAATTTGCATCTCGGCCCTCAAAAAGCTATAAAACGATGCAACTGGCATCAATTTACGTAACACTGTACTTAAACAGTCTGTTAAAGGCAAATCAAGAGACAAGTGTAATCAGAACACACACACACATGCACACACACAGTACACTTCACTCTTAGTGCACACATACTGTCGGCTGATTATTTTTAATAACTTAGAATTCGTTAGATTAGATTATGATCCTGTTACCCATTAAATCTAAAAATCAGAATATCATTTGTTAAACTGCAAAGCTTCTTTTTTTAATATAAATAAATAAAAATTTAAATAATTTTCAGGAGAGTTTCTGTCATAATGATTTAAGTAAATGCATGAGTGCTCAAAGTTTTGATGACTGAGCGCCATTTTAAGGAGCCAGCATATCATTTAGGGCTACATAGGAAAAGTGCCGTTGTGAGTTGTCCAGTGAGGTCAACACAGTCTCACTCCGTCCTCGTAACGTATCAGTGTTTGGTCATGGACTTTCCATGCGGAGATCCCGGGTGCGTTGGTTGTTACATGCACTGCCTTCTTCAAAATACACTTCTGTTTTAACAGGAAACGTACGGTTTGCATACAGTCTCTTTCAAAACAAATGCACACACATGTCGGTACAACACCGCAAATGGACATGTTTTCTTTTATCAGCTAACGCATGGGATTAGCCAACACAAACATGGTTGCGTTGAGGAAAAAGAACAGGGTTTACAAGCTTTACAATCTTACAGAAAAGGAACAGTGGCCTGCCAGTTGAAAGTCAGTCACCTGCCCCGCTCAGACTTCTGCCCCCTTATCTCATGATGCAGGGACGTACCTTAATATAACTCAAAGTTCAGTTCACACAATTCCGGTCTGTGACCAATCCACCACCCCAACCTGCATCCTCATAGGCCCCCTTCCTTTTTTATACTTTGCTCTCATCAGCGCATTGGTCAAATGATTGCAGCCTTCACAAATATATGGATAAACACAAATTACTGGCTCGTGATCACATACTTCGTAGGAAAATGTACAAACACTACATGAGATCAGTCTGAACCAGTGACTTTGTACATGTTGTCATTATTAACACCGTGTCAGTAATGGATGTGATGCAAGAGAGTGTCAGTGACTATCAATTTGATGCTTTGTCCTAACCGGCTCCCTGTTTCTATTCCTGTGGCTTGTGTTTAATGTGCCGCAACGGACGAGGAACAGCTGATTCAAAAAAGGTTGAAATGGGGAGTATGGGATACATCATTTCACTACAAAACCTAAATAAGGTGACAATTGGTTGCAGGGAGATCACCAGGGCGCTGAAAGTTTCTGTAGGTATTGTGTGGGATGCTCTGCAGAGCTAGCTTGATTATAAAGAGAAGTTTCTGGTATGATACAGTATGGAAGCTACAACAATGATAGGTTGGCATACCATAATATTGCACCCCTGAAAGAGATCATTTACATGACCTTACAGAGTGCTATATTTAATGGATTCAGTGTGGACAGACAGCGTTACTGTACATGTGATGCGATGCAGCTTCATAGTCTGATGCTCGCTTGCTGTTAAGAGACGGTGTAACCTGACAGACGATTGTTAGAGTTCTGCAGTCTGACACAATAGATAATAAATGTGAGCTGTTCAAAGTGAAAGTATTTAAATGGATTAAAATATAATGCTTGTATTTCATGTCATGTTCAGGGGCTGCACACAATGTTTCTGCTATTGGCCCTCAAACTTTTCACAGACCACACTTTAAAATACAAAGTCTTTTAAGATACCGAGTCCTCCAAGTCTTCTTCTCTCCCTCTATTATAGGGGTGTAAAATCTTTCTAAATCTTTATAATTCACAGTGTACAGGTTGCTGTTGGTGACAGAGTTTATCATGAATCAGTCTGTACAGAGCAAAATGGGATAAAAGTGATTTTAAATCAACACATTAAGGTTGGAGGAGTTATATTTGAGCTGACCTTCAACACAATGAATAAGGAACAAATCCAGTACCATGTCTATTTGTGAGTTCCCTGTTTACAATTCAAGTTTGCCAATTAGCTGAAGTTTCTCTCTGAAGGATTCTGCCAGTTCTAGACTTTTCACACTGCAGCAAATTAAACTCGACTGAGTGAGATTATTTCTGCCTCCAAAGCAGCTCAGCCGCTGACAAATGTTAACAAATGTGACGAACTGCTGCTGCTGCAGCTGACCTGAGTCACAGTCTGACAAACTGAAATGAACAATTGGATTTCAAATCGCAGTCGATCTCTCTGGGAAAAGATAGATTTGTCCAGTTTCTTTTCAAAAATATGCAGGAAGCATCTTTTAAAAGGAGCCAATCACAATCCATTCCTCTGTTTGAGATGCCAGATATTTAAAAACAGAAGCCCTCAGCTCCAACTATCATGGGTGCAACTTGTAGTCAAGTGAAACCCTAAGTTATTCAAGCTCTTTACACCAGTGAGCGGAGTGTCAGGAGGATTGTGTACGGTGAGAAAGCGCATCAGTCTGTCGGTTTATTTTGACAGCCCGTCCCCGGGGAACGCGCGACAAAAACAAGGCGACGACGGGGAGAAACAAACCAGAACCACGCAGCAGGAACGCTATTCGCCTTCTGTATGTTCATATACAACAGACAGGATTCCAGCTCTTTGTCCACAGTGTCCACACAGCCACAATGCTCGGGCTAATCCCTAATTTCCCAGGACACTCCAAATGCTTGTTTTAGAACTGGATCTCTAAATCATCGCTGGGAAACCTGCCAAAGTGGCCAGACAAAACAAACACATCAGCATTGGCTGCAAAGCTGATTAGTATTTGACATGCTCAATAAGCCCCGTCCTATCAGATGTGACTGTACTCCCTCACTGGGTTAAATAACAGAGAGTAATCCCGTAGACGACAACAACACAAACCCTCATAATGTGTCCCAGAGTGAGATTTATACAGAGATGACACATTTTGGGAGGATAGAAGGTTTCTGGGGCCGCTGTTTGACAAGACGAATCTTTTAAATTATGGATAGTTTTTAATTAGACGCTGGTAAGAAACAAGAATAAAGGGCCATTCCAACACTTCCTCATCCCATGTTGTCACTGCTTTGTCAGCGGTGGTGTCCTCCTGTGCCTGCTGTTGTTGTTCCGGGATGCAGCAACCAGTGCCAGGGCGTCAACAAAAGCACGTTGTTAGGTTTAGGAAATAATGGTTTGGCTCTACATTCACACAGGAAGCAAACACCGGGCTCCTGGGTGAAAGTCCAGGGTCCAGCCAGCCCAACAGGGACTTTGGGACCATGTTGGTTCAGAATGTTAGCATGTTAAGATATGCTACATAGCAGTAGACAGAGTAGCTGATGGGAATGTCTTTGGTTTATGACCAAATACCTGCAGAACTAAAGTATTGGACACATTCAAATCCTGATGGTGGCGCTACTTAAAATAACCAAAGTTATTACATTTGAGGGGAACATGAAGGATGAACCACATTCCATCCAGTCGATGTTAATATATTTCACTAAATAACTACAAAGACAAACCTCATGGTGTCACTAGACGTCAGTTAGAGTCATCATCTGGGAACCATCAATATCCGTGTTGGATGCATTTAAAGTTTGACATGATCAGGGCGCTAAGAAAAGTCACACATTATTAGGATATAACGTCTAAGAATCGTAAATGTCTCTGCCAAAGTTGGTCCCAATCTATAAAATAGATCTTGACATATTTCAGTGGACATGAATGAGTGTCCATCTATCCATTTTATGGCCAATCCATCAGATGGTTGTTGAGATATTTCAGCTTCGAACCAAAACACTGAACCAAAATTTCCACCTCTAAACGGAACATTTTGTCCTTGGACACTTGTGAAAAATGTGATTACAGGTAACAACAGTTTCCAAAGGGCTCAGTGTCAATTTCCACTGCTCCTGTTGGCGGACGCAAACTACAGTGTCTTCCAGCTGGCAAGGCACTTATCCTCTGTTTCACTCGGTAGCTATTCTCTTTAAAAGTCCACTGGGCTGGACATGCCTCATGTTGTTTCTATGACACTATGGGGAGCAGGATTTAAAGTGCAGTGCTCTAACTAAGTATTTTAAAAGGCTGAACTGTTATTAATAAAACATACTGAGTTTAGCATTTGTCATTTCCATGTGAAAATGTTCTGAGGTGAACCTCGTAAAGAAAGTAATTTTGCACTTTATTTTCACTGAGCTCTTATCGACTGGTTGTACATGGGGCGGAAATGCAGCTTTAGCATATAGTTGCTGTCTACATGAGATAATTCTCTGTCTAAATGTAAAATGAAGCACACACTGAATGCATCATTGGCATTAGTAGTCACTGTGCTGTAGCTGGCAGTTGCTGATCGAGGGAACAAATGTGATCAAATCAATATTTTCCTGGAGAGTTGATGTACATGAATGTTTTTAGAATCCAGACAGTGGTTTTAACATGCATTGTACATCGCTGCTGTATGTTGAACTTTAGAGGAAATAAATTCATCTCATTTAATTCCTCCATGGACATTTTTGGGTGATTTACAGCTGGTTAGAAAATATCTGGTTCTTCAACACATAAAAGTCAAAGGTACACGCCTGGGGAGAAGTTAACTTTGAAACATGCAATTACAGAGAGTGTTTGCCACTTAGGTGGGCAGAAGCTAAATATTACGCTGCTCAGAAAACTTATTCTAAATCTAAAGCTCAAATGAATGACACCTACAGGGCCGTGAAGACATTCAGGAGAGTCCAGAGTTTCTAAAGCCTCTTTTAAATAGATCATGGCAAAAGGCACTGCTAGTGACTTTTAACTGTTCACACATGCACTACATGCAGAATCATTATCGTCTTGTGCCTTTACCAGCCTGGTGCTGAAAGAAAATGTTGCAAACCACAAGCACGTAACATTTGCACATTTCATATGTATCGTATCAGTGTTTCTAAAGTGACAGTCAGGCAGAGAGAGCACACTTCTCTGCCCTTCCTCGTGCAAATGAGGAAAGCCTGAGGCAAAGAGAGCAAACCTCCCTGCCCTTCCATGTGCCTACATGGAAAGCATAAGGCAGGGAGAGCAGCAGCAAAGACACACAGAAATGACATTGATAAGTCAGACACAGCATGAAAAGGAGGAGCTGGGGTGGAGGCAGGTTGCAGAGGAAGCAGCAACAGTAGGCAGGCCAGAGCAGTTTAAATAGGGCGCCCTGAATGAGGGTTGCATATAGGAATCATGTGATCTATCAGCTGACTCCCTTCATCAATCAGCTGATCCATCAGTTGTTCAGTGTAGCTGGGATGTGATCTTGTCCTGCCTAAAGTAACGTTATACTCAATTCATGTCCTGTTGTTGGTGGTCAACTTTATGATATTTTGTTCATTTAAACAATTAATATTCCTGTTATTACTATTTGACTGGTCATCACTTACTTGAATTCGCTGTCAGCCGTCATTGTGACTTCTGACAGCTGTCATTCAGCTGTCAAGCTGTCATCTGTTTGCAGCTCAGTTGATGTGATGAGTCTTCCACTGTGCAGAGGATTGTGGGTGGGAATAGCCAGAAAAGCATGCTGGCTTTCTATACTGCAAAATACGACCGGGTTTAGTAGAACATCCCGGTATTTTTGGCACACTGCATTTGACATACCATGTGTTGGCACATACTAAATCTTTTTCCTGGCATACTATATAGTATGGTAGAGCGAGACACCTTGGAGTTGTAGTTGGCTTCAGTCTTTCAGCCTTTGTAATCATGGTTTTTATGATATGATGTAAACATGCAACAGCACTGGACGACACATCTTCGCCAAATTATCACTATTTTATTTAGTTAAAAATGTTGCCAATGGACAGAAAGCTGCAGTGTCATGATCCACTTTTTCAGATTGCAGAAAGTGTGCCAGAGGTTGTCTGGAGGATGCCAGTGAAACAGATGCTCGCCTAAACAGTAATTTTACACTTCCTGCTGCTAGTGGGCGCTAAGCCTTTAATGATGCATCAACTGGATTTGCAGCTGCTTTTGCTCGGTTTATCTTATTCATATTATATCGTCACGTATCATTTCAGTTTGTCTAATATATTATGTCATTCCTGAAACGATCACCTGTGATATCACATTTATTTCATGCATGAGCACCCGTGACCTCATTAATGACCTCATTAATAATCTAATTTTCACAGCCATGACATCAACCACAAACCAGTCTATGACCTCATTAATATCCACTCACAGTCCCATCTCTGGTTTCCCCCTATAATCTTCTTTTTGACACCAATAATAACCTCCCTGGTGGCCGCCATCTCACTGTGATATTATCGTCGTGACCTCTCACCCTGACACAATGCGGTGTTTGCTCCCTCAGTCAGTAAATGAATGTGAAACGCTGCAGCCGTGTAGCAAAACGAGAGAATAACTGCAGCGTGTGTGTGTGTTTGTGTTTGGCGTCGGCGTGGCTAATGACTTCTTTTGTCTTCTCATTAAAGAGCGGGGAAGGCGAGTAATAAGCACTGGAGGTCGTTCTTTTGGAAGCGCTCTTCCTTCTGACTAATTTACCGCTGCTCGTTCTCATGCAAATGAATTTGCTACTTAGGGCTTAAAGCTCCTTATGTGAGCAGCGGCTCGTGACATTTCCAGAGACACAGAGAGGAAGCTCAGGGAGGCAGAGGAGAGAGGATCAGACGGGCATGGGCGACAGTAAAGGACGGAGGAAGGTGTGTGTGTTTGAGAGAGGCTATCAGGGTGTGTGTGTGTGTGTGTGTGTGTGTGTGTGTGTGTGAGTGAGAGAGAGTGAGAGTGTGAGACAGACAGATAAACAGAGACAATGAGGGCGAGCCGAGGAAACATTCAGCTTAAGCTGACCGCAAGAAGCGTTAGTCAGCAAACACCTGAACAGCCAGGAGAGTTTTCAGATAGAGAGAAGAGCTGCAGGATCTGAAGTTATTGTTCCCAACTGTAAATTCACATTTTAAAGATTTATTAGCCACGGCATGGTTTAAGGGATGGCAATTTCATTCCATCACTTTGGCCCAGACTGAAATATCTCAACAACGATTGGATGACATTCATGAATCCTCCTGACTTTTCCTCTGGCGCTGATATGCAAGGTCCAGAGTGAAATATCTTGCCAAGTGTTTCTTGGATTGCCACAGAATTTGCTGCAGAGATTCAATTTGATAAAAAGTTGGAATGTCTATTTGCACTCTGTGAGAACAGTCGTAGAGCAGGGCTGGGCGATATGGCTCAAAAATAATACTGCAATATTTTTAGGCTATATCACAATACAAAATATAATAGTGATGTTTTGAAATCTCCTGTGCTGTACTACTACTACTACTGTACTGTAGTACTGTACTACTGAAATTCAAAATTATAAATGTTCTACAATTATAATAAAGTTGAATAAAGCTCATCATGGGCCAGAAGTGTTGCTGTGATCTTGTAGTTAATGGATTTTAGCAGTTAACACAAAGATTAGCTGTTGCCGCTGCATCCTAAAACGTGGAGGCTGATTTACTGTAAGCTGGAAACACCCTCACAGCCCTCAAGTTCATTATTAATTGTGGTGCTCCACGGTTCCAAAATACGACTAATTAATCGCTGTCTGGAGCCCTGCAGATACAAAAACATGCTTCATCCTCACACTATTGCTAAACTTATTGAGTTGAAGTGTTGCTGTGCTTTAAAAGGTTATACTTATTCACTGTGAGCTGGAAACAAACAACAGCCTTCCAATTCATATATTAAAAATATTTGTAAGTTGCACTGGTGCTCCATGGTCACAAAAAACGACTAAATATTCGCTGTCTGGAGCCCTGCAGATACAAAAACATACTTCAACTGCTCACACTATTGTTAAACTTATTAAATTAAAGTGTTCCCGCTGCACTTTTAGAGGTGTTGATTTGTTTCCTATGAGCTGGAAACAAACTAACAGCCCTTCACTTCATATAGTTGCAGTTGTGCTCCATAGTCAAAAAATGAGACTACATGTAAATAGAAAAGTTCTGGAGCCTTGCAGATAAGAAACACGTCTCGCTGCATCACTTTGAAGAAAGTGCTCTGACCTGATGGAGGAGTGTGTGTGTGACGAATCTTTTTTCATGTGTGTCTGTCTGTGAGAGCACCAAAACTCTGAAACGAATCGCAGTGGCTTAAAAAAAATGACGACGGGTCAATTGAAGGTTCCATCCAACTGGTAGGAGGCCCCAGGGCAGACATGCTGAATGCTGAAGGGATTATACATCTCATCTGGTCTGGGAACGCCTTGGGATCCTCCAGGAGGAGCTGGAAAGCATTGCTAAGTCGAGGGACATTGGGAGTACATTGCTCAGCCTGCTGCCCCCCGTGACCCAGCGCCAGGTAAGTGGTTAAATGGAGGATTTATAAAGCTGCTGAATGCACACTATGTATGTAAACTTCGCTCATATTTCAGTGTTGCTAGGTACAGATAACATCAAGCCCAAAAGTTTCCATTCAGCTACTTGGATTGGCAACAAATATTGTATAGATATCTTAAAGACCTGTAGCCACACCATGAGGTTATTTTTTGATGCGTCTCTACTTCCTCCCACTGTACAGAAATGAAGCCAAAATATCCCAGATGCAGCTGGTGCCATCTTGCGCAGGTGACATCATTAGGAGCCAGAGTCTGCGCAGTATCAAGAGGTGGAGGATGCAACGAAAGCAGCAACAGTGCTCTTCAAAATAGCGTCAGGAGGGAGCTTGTTTTGGTGGGAAATTTGCATGTGTGGCAGCGAGCCCTGACATTTACATGCTTGAATTCTGGCAGAAGAAAATGCCACAGTAGCATTTTGTGGGAGTAGTTTCACGTAGCAACGTCAATTTCTGAAATATGTTGCCGATGACAGGTTGATACCCACAGTCTGTATCCTGTGAGCCAGACTAACTTCTCTCTGGCAACAACAGACACAAGTTTATTATTCTAAGATCTAAAGGTAAAAGCTGCCTCAGTTTATCACTCCTCCAATTTAAAAAGTGCAGTTTAACCCTCAGGTAAATACTGGACTTGGTTACTCATAAATCAAATAAATTATAGAGGATTTCAAAACTTCATCCTGCCGGCCAATTTTAAACTTTCATCTCATAATCAATTTAGTGACATCTGTGATTGTCTGTGGTGCTGTTTCTGCTTGGTTATGTGCCTGTGTCCTTCTCTCTGCTGCACTCAGTCTGTTTCTCAGGAGAGGTCATCATCTCATCAAGGTTATATATATATTGTGCTTTGTATTTCTTATGCAAAGGCAGAGTGCAGAAAATGTGAACACCCATATGGACGACTGCCCCGAGGCAACAAAGCAAACATCTGGTTGCTGAGAGGGGGGTCCTGCATTATTAAAGCAGCTACTAGGAGTTTTAATGGTTATGAAACAGTCTCAGTTTAATACTGATGCCTCTGTATGACCCACATAAGCAAACAAGACAATCAGTGAGAAGATTAACTGTTTATATACACTGCTTAAAAATTAAAGGAACAGTAAAACACCAAGTCAGTTAAACTTCAGGGACATCAATGTGTCCATTCAGGAAGCGATTGTGAATCAGCTGCTTTGGTGCAAATCAAAGTGACAACAGGTGCAATGGAGAGGCAAAAGCAAGACAAACCCCAAAAAGGGAATGTTTTACATGTGGTGTCCACAGACAGCTGCTCTCTCCTGATCCTTCCTGACTGATTCTTCTCTAGTTTGGTCTCCTGCTAGTGTCCTTGGCACTACTGGTAGCATGAGGCCGTACCTGCAGCCCAATCAGGTTGTACAGGTAGTCCAGCTCCTCTAGGATGACACATCCATACATGAAGGTTTGCTGTGTCTCCCAGCACAGTCTCAAGAGCGTGGAGGAGACACCAGGAGACCAGCCGTTACACATGGAGAGCTGGACAGGCCTGTAGAAGAGCATCAACCCAGCAGCAGGACCAGTATCTGGTCCTTTGTGTGAGGAGGAACAGGAGGAGCACTGCCAGAGCCCTACAACATGACCTCCAGCAGGCTGCTGGTGTGCATGTTTCTGACACACTGTCAGAAACAGCCTCTAGTGGGACCTGTGCTCACAGTCCAGCACCGTGCAGCTCCATCATTCACCAGAGAACCATCAGCTTTGAGTCGAGCTCAGACCGGCCAGTTCTAAAACAGTTTCATCTTGTTGCAAAACCATTGGTCTGAATTGGACTCAGGAATTAACATACTTGAATCTGATTTGTCAGTTCTTACCTATTTTTGACTGATCGTCAAATCATGTTTTTTTTGGTTCATTGGTCTATATTGTCATTCAAGACATTAGTTTCCAGTTGTTTTCAAACCAGACAAAAAAGCTGAAACAATTTGTCCTCTTTACTCGTCCTTTTTAGTAATAGCCCATGTTCCATCCAGCACTGCTTGTTGTTTGTTGCAGGTGTGTGTGTGTGTGTGTGTGTGTGTGTGTGTGTGTGTGTGTGTGTGTGTGTGTGTGTGTGTGTGTGTGTGTGTGTGGCAGTGGTGCTGTCCACAGTACTGAAAGGGGACAGAAGAGGTTGAGACACTGACAGACACATCACTTAGTTCGGGTTCAGCTCGCTTTACATGGCTGTAGACAGAACTTTCAGTCCCGTCTTAGAATGAGAAAGCAAAAGAGAGGTTTAAGCAGCACACAGCTGTTTCTACACGCCTCCCCCTGTTTATTTTGACAGACGTTTATAAGCACAAAAAATACTTTGAACTCTGCAAGCAGCCATTTCTAATGTAAGTGTTCGGATGCCTAATACATTTATACCAACATTGGTGACATATCATGAATTATTGGGAGAAACAAAGCAATTCTCTGTAACATCAAACACCCAGCACCCCTATTTAGCCCAAGTGGAATGAGCCTTTGTTGCATAACCACATCTTCCTGAAACTGCGACAATTCGGCTGTGAGATTGGCAGTCGAATCAGGCGCCTTAGATTGAAGTGTACAGCAGTAGACTATTTGGGTCAGCCTAATGGGAAACACCACTGCTTTTGTCCGTTGGGGTGTGGGGAGGCACCACAGTCAACAAAAAGTCAAAGCTCCTTATAGCTGCTTTAACTGTCTTGTCCTGGGCTCTGATGTCAAAATCTAAACTCTAGACTTGAGTGTTTTTCTTCACTGACCTCGAGAGAAGCAAATATTAGTGACAAATATTCGTAACACAAGGCCCATGGTCATATATGAGCACCTGCTGTTACAGGGTGACAGCTGAACCAAACCCCAGAGTTTAAATTATTTTAGTTTATTGTGCTCACACAGGAACATAATAAACACAGGGGTAGGCTCCCCCGGGGCAGACCCAGAACATGCTACACGGACTACATATCTCATCTGGCCTGGGAACACCTTGGGGTCCCCGAGGAGGAGCTGGAAAGTGTTGCTGGGGAGAGAGACGTCTGGGGTGCTTTGCTCAGCCTGCTGCCCCTTGAATGGGCCACGGATAAGCGGAGGAAAATGGATGGATGTGCTCACATGGTGCATAATCAAATCCAATCAGCACAAACGGACACACTGAGTGTTACTCCAGCAGAGGAGGACTGGTTGGTCTCTGTGAGTCTGCTGTGTGCACTGTATGTAAAGGAAACTAGGAGGCGACAGGGTGCACCCTCCCAACAGGTTGATCCGGAGATCTTTCCCTGCCTTCGTGCTTCTTTCATTTCATTTTTCCTCACAGATATTTTTTGCATGAAACTTTTACAGCATCCACACAGTCCCGTGGCCCCTTCACTCATCTGTGTACGTGCACTGGTTTTGCCACCGTCTTTGTGCACTGAGGCATCACTCTGAATAAACACATCACAGTCAACAACAACGCCGGACACCTCCATCACTGCTGCTCTCCATCTGCCCACAGAGTCATGAGGCATGAGCTCTGATACAGCCGAGGTCACGTCGCCACAACTCAGACACCTGATCTGAACGGCAGACGTGAGAGACACACAGGGAGCAGAGAGAGGAAATGTCAGATTTAATTTATTTTCCTCCTGCTGTCATTACCATTCGATTTGTCCCACTTGCTCCTGCAGAGAGAGTGAAGCCTGAAACATGCAGGCAGGTGCAGTTTGTGCAGTCAGATAACAATTCAAACACTTGGGGAGGGGGGAGCTGTGTGAACTCGAGTCAGCAACACACCAAATGTCAACTTAATAAAGCCCAATATCAGTGTCACTCAGAGCTTACCGTAGAGAATGGTCACCATGGAGACCGGCATGACCAGGATGCCCAGGAGCATGTCAGCGACTGCCAAGGACATCAAGAAATAGTTAGTGGCATTCTGCAGCTTCTTCTCCAGAGAGACCGCCAGGATCACCAGGATGTTGCCCATGACCGTGACGGCGATGACGATTAAGATCAGCAGCGCCGCCCAGTTCTTCTCCACCGCCATTTCTTGTTGAGGACACGGAGACCCGTAAATCCTGCCGCCGTCCTCGCTGTAAACTCCTCCAACGTTACGGTATGACCAGTTCCCTAACTGCGCGTCAACGCCATTACGGACCACGTCATTTCCGTGACACCCCGAGTTTGTCACGTTGTTGAGTCGCAGGGTGTTTTCCTCGAGTCCACGTGGAGACCAGGTGTTGGACTCCAGAGTGGTAACGGCTCTGACTGTGTTAGAGATCAACTCTGACACGTTCCCACCACGCAGGTTCATGGTGTCGGCTCGGTGACACCGTCACAGCCGGAGACAGAAACGCCTCAGGACCGCCGCCTGGAAATTGGGTCAGAGTGGAGAAAGAAAGAGGAAAGTCTTGTCATCATTTACTCGTGCTCCGTTTCCTCTCCCCAGGTGAAAGCCATAAATATAACACCATTTACCACCCGAGTAATGAATTGTGTGTTTCAATATGTGCTGTCAGTTATTTGCTCCATCATCTCAGAGGGAACTCTCCGTCAAAGGATCAACGGATCGTCTCCACACGGGGAAACAAAATAGCAGACTGCTGAATTCAGCACAACAGAAAGAGCAGCTGTTCATTTTCAAAGGACAATGCTGAATGGATAGAAATTAAATCGCCTGGTTAATATCGTGACTGTGCAGCCCCGTCCCACAGTCCTGCAAAAACAAACGGAAAGAAGTGTTCCAGTTCCTCGGCTCAGAATATTCCCAAAACTAAATGTTGGAGTTGGAGTGATTTTGACTCACATGTTTTCAGTCTCCTTCTCTTCTCATCTTCTGATTATAGAATCCATTTGAAGCTGGAGCAATGGGGGACACTGC
Source organism: Epinephelus cyanopodus (assembly GCA_026686955.1). Lineage (NCBI taxonomy): Eukaryota > Metazoa > Chordata > Actinopteri > Perciformes > Serranidae > Epinephelus > Epinephelus cyanopodus. Next base: position 36,349,926 of record CM048927.1, on the reverse strand, counting down.
TGCAGGTTTCTCATCCTTGAAGTCTGGCCTCGCCAAAGCTGCACTCATGATAAAAACATCAGGCCCATCTGAAGTCTTGGATGTTACGAATCTGAATTTCATCTCCTCAAAGTGTCTCTTTCTTTTCAAACAAGATGAAGTCTGACCTTTAGGCTTTGATTTTCAGCAGCACTAATCTTTGCATTTTAAAACTTTTATCAGTTTTGCTGCAGATTTTAAGACATACTGAGCGTAAGGCTGGGTTTGCTCTGCACTACATACCTGCACAGATGTATCACTGTGTGTGCGTGTTCATGAATGTGTGTGGAAATCCTCGAGTGTCCTTGCCGCCTTGTCTCAACTCATCCCTGCACCTGTGAGAGTGCGTCGGCAGCCAACAGAGATTGATGATGAACATGATGATATTTGACGTGTGTGTGTGTTACCCAAAGACACCTCGCTAACTTTCTCCTCTCCTCTCTCCTCACACACACACTCGCACACTCAGTTTGGCGATAAGAAAGTCCTGACTCATAGCAAAAATATTCCTCTTTTCCCAAAAATAATGTCAGCCCCCAGAGATCTTAAATATTCCTTTAATTTTCCCTCCTCCTGCTCGCACAAGCGCTCAGTGGAAAATGTCAGTCACTCCGCAGATCCTGGCTCAGTATTCCTTCAGCTCCATAAATCTTCAGTTTTGGGGATATTTCCACACCTCTTTCCTGAAAGAAAACAGAAGAAGAAGAAGGGAAATGTTCCGCGTGTGGACCAGCAGCTCACAGAGGAGGCTCCATGTGGATTTCAGGTTTCCAGCGTGAGTGTGTAAGTTGTTGAGTCGTCCTCAGTGATAATCAGGAGCTGAATGATTTTCTGCTCTCACTCTCCTCTCCGCAGCTCTCTCACTGTGCTCCCTCTCCGTCTCTGTGCCCAGGGTCTCTCTCCCTCGTACCGTATTGGCTCTCTCTCTCTATCTTAAGCGTCTCTCGTTCTCTCTCGCCTTCATTGCATGCCTTTCTCTCTTTTGCTGAATGTGTAAGTCGTGTTCTCTCTGCTTTTTACTCACTCCTTAAGTCGGCTGAACCTCCGTGAGTCTCCCTCTGCCTCTACGCACAAGTTTCCATCCAAATGTGATTCAAGATTTTAACTGAATATCCTGAAAATTCACTAACACAAGGACGGGTACAGGAAGTTCACCTCACTTGTGTCTAACAAAGTAGTTCTGTCCCAACTGAGCTCCATCAGGTTTGCTCTTCTCCCACTTTACCTCACTGCATTACTAAAAACCAAACTTCAACAAATGTGCACACGCTCTGTCTATATTTTTTTTAGACAATTTTAGTATTATTATTTTAGCACATTTAAAGTGTATAATGGTGTATTCTTCATACTGTATATCCTATAGATGGATATCGTATTCATACAGAATATTCATTCACTCATGTTCCGTAACTGCTCATCCTGTAGGGGGCTGTGGGGGGCTGGAGCCTATTCCAGCTGACACTGGGTGAGATGCAGGGTTCACCTTGGACAGGTCGCCAGACTATCATAGGACTGACACAAAAGCCCCTTTTACACTGCCAGATTTTCAGCCGTTTTGCTGGCAAGCTGCGAGCGTTTAGACACACAGAGACAGATTGGCGAGTTGATCCGAGGTGCCCAATTTTCCGCCTCGTAGGGTAGACATACTGGAGGAACTTTTTTAGTTTAAACAGAGCGAGGTGGCCCTCGACCACGGGAGGGGCTGTTGATGACTTGTGGGAGGAGCTGTTGATGATGCCGCATGTGTGAGCCACTGGCGGTGGATAAACAGGAAACAGCTGATAGCAGGAATTAGCGAGCAGCTAGTAGCAAGAGGGAAACACAAACCTGACAGACACTGTAAAGATGAGCAACCGGGGAGACAAGGAATTGCGCGCCCTCCTTGTCCTCGCAAAAGAAGAGGCCATTAACCGTCAGATGACGGGGACGGTGAAGGACGGGCCGACTTACGAGAGAATCGCCGAAGGACTGACCAGCCGCGGCTTCCCTCCCACGTCACTGTTTACGTCACACGCTGAGCTACACGTTTTGTTACTTGCTCACGCCCCCCATTGCCCTGAAAAAGGCGCATTATGTATGAACAAAAGTAGGTAGGCGGCATTTTGTTTTTATACTGCCAATGCTGAAAAAAGACTGATTGGGCTTTCCTGCAAATTTGCACAATTCCTGTCTAAAAAGGGCTACAGTGACAGACAACCATTCACATTCATACCTAGGGACAATCTAGAGTCACCAGTTAACCTGCGTGTCTGATTAGTTCCATTATCTCTTATCACTGTCGTCTTCAGTTTTCCATCCAACTTTTCCACCCAGTACTGTCAGGGGGATTATTGTTCTGTTGCAGGACACACACTTACATAACATTACACTGTAAAAATGGACGTCATTGATGCACGGATGGACTTGCATTTACACCGCGTCCCTCTAGTCTTCTGACCACTCAAAGCACTTTCCACACCAGAGTCACAATCGCACATTCATACACTGATGGCAGAGGCCATCATTTACCGTGCCAACCTGCTCATCAGGTTCCAAACTAATCTTATCATTCACACATATATTCGCATATCGATGGCACAACCTTCATGAGCAATTTGGAGGTTTGGCATTCAGCAGCTCAAGAGAAATTTCCCCCTGGACACCAAAAACAGAGCTAACAGAGGGAGAATATTGGACTGATGTCAGTGGGGGATGATCCACAGGCAACACAGGCCGCTTCCTGAGCCGCCACCAGACCTTGTTGTCATTTTTTTAACATAAAGGAAGATCTAAAGACCTGATGCTAAGAGTCGGTCCGTCTGTCCTGGTAATGCAGTTCATCTTTATGTGTTTGCCGGTGAGGATCTTTACAGTCACAACATAACAGGGCAGGTGTGTCAAACTGGTTTTAGTTTGATCCAGTTTGATGTGGGATCTCTAAGATTTAGTTTGTTGGGTTTTCTGTTTGCATTCTTTCTTTGCAGATTCACTCTGTATGTGTCATGTCTGCTTTTATTTCTTGTCTGTGTCTTTTCCCACCTTGTCAGCCCCACCCTGACTAGTTTCACTCACCTGTTCTTACTCCCCAGTGCCTTTCCAGCTGCACACGTGCCTTGCCTTAGCTTCATTATTCTGTCCCTGCTCCTGAGTTTCTCCCAGCCCATCAGCTCCCTGCCTCATCACTTTATCCCCCTCGCCTGTGTGTCTCCGCCCTTTTTCTCCACCTGCACTTCATCCCCTCGTCAGACTAGTTTGTATTTAAGTCCTGGTTTTTAGTTCTGTCTGTGTTTGAGTCTTGGTTTGGTTGTGTGATGTGTGGTTGCTTCCTAGAAAAAAAGAGTGATCTTTTTGAGCTCCTGTTGTCTCCTGTGTTTAGGTCCACCTTCCCCACACCATATCACACCAGTAAAGCCATTGCATAACAGCACCTCTGGAGGTTTCCCTTGCTTTAGTGTGAAGAAGTAAAAAAGTTTCATCCATTTACAAAACAGACGAACAGCCTGAGACGTCTCTAGAGACTTTCAACAATATGTCTCAGATTTTCCACATTCTGACTGTCATTACAGGTGCATTTTCCCAAACATTTTCACTCCTGTAATGCTGGCATCACCACACCAAGCTGAAGTGGAAGCTGTTGAAGAAGCACATTAACATATCCCCGGCTTTACAACCCATTCACAAATGTAGGCAGCTTGCAGTGCCTTGGCGTCAGGGCTCCACCTGAAGCTGCTGATTGACAATATTTTGTACAGTGTTCAATATCTTTAAATATGACCGCACTGTTACGTCGGAGAACTGTCTTCTGTTAAGGATAAAAAAGCCTCTGAAGCAGCATTTTTCTCAGTCAATCAATATTGTATGTTCAGAGTCACCCTGTGGGCTGGATTGGACCTTTTGGCGGCCGGTTCTGGCCAGTTGTCCATATGTTTAACACCCCTGTGCAGAGCACTGATGGGTATAGTGGAAAGTAAGAGTGTACATTGAAAGCATTAGAGAAAATGGAAACGCAAACTGTTGGCTGACAAGTTCAACAGATCAACTTAAAAGTCGATGATACTTTTAATGTTGCATTAACGGTCTCAAATACTTCCAGTTGTAAAGTAATTGATAATTTCTACATGTTAATAAACACTGTCATTCATCTCAACTGTATTGTGGTAATATTTGTGCCTCATACACTCAAGCCACAGAGATAGAGTTCTGTATTTAGGGGAAATGGCTTCTTTTTTTTTTTATCCTCCCTGAAGCTACAAATATTTGTCCTTGAGCCTCCCTCAGCGACTGTGGAAAATTCACAACAGTTATTAGATTTTTAAAACTTACTTTTCAACACATTCTCACTTGGACCTCGTCACATATCGACGTTTAGTCACAGACCTTTCATGTGCAGATACGATGTGCAAGGTACCCTGGGTGTGTTGGTTGTTGACATTCTGGGACACTGTGTCAACTTCAGCCTGTTACATGCATTGTCTGTTTTCAAAATACACTTCTGTGTTCACATGAAATTGTACGTTTACATACAGTATCTTTCAAAATAAAAGCACTACGTCGGTACAACACCACTAATTGATGTTTTTTTCCTTCAACAACAAACGCACCCCTCCAGCCCACTCATCGGACTTTCGCCACCTTATCTTTCATCCTTGTCCTGCCGTGTTCCCCCGACACTGCCAGGCACCATTAAACTACAGCTGACCTTAAAGGATGCCTGCAAGTCACTGCCCAAGCGCCGGTTTCCGACGACTTCGGAGTGAGACCGTGCTCTACCCTTTGATATTTGAAAGTTAAAATTTGATGATGAAATCCTGGAGTTGAAAACAGCCTCGATTTTTCATTCTTGTCCTGCATGCTGTTCATGTAAACTATTTATTTTTGGCCAAATTTTGAATGAGACATAGAATAAAATGATTTAGATAAAATATCACTATATTAAGCTTATATATGGTTGTGTGTTTTTCTGACGGATGCGTTCATCGCACGTCATGTGTCTGAAGACCATCAGGAATTTGAAAATCCAATGATAATTTCGATTTTTGCAGTTTCTGGCTGTAAAAAATGGTGTTTTTTGTTTTTTGTTTTTTTTTACATATAAAACATGCTTTCTAAACCCACCCACCAGTTTGGAAGGCATGTCTTCTTAAAAAAATAATAAATACAAAATGCAACCATTTAAATTTATGTGAACCCCTCTAAGCCAAAATAAAAAACATATTGCTCTCACCAGTGCTTAAAATATATTTGACATATGACAAAATATTTGAAATATTGACTCACCTCTTTATGTACCACTCCTCCCCTCTAATAAATAACAAACAGTCCCTAATAAACATCTTTTAAAAACCTGAACAGAAGCCTTTGGTAAACAGTGTGGCACAGTCTTCACTCACTGATTTAAAAATAAAATATTAAACCTTCAAACCCCCTGTGTCTGAATATTACACAGCATTGTTGCTAGAAAGAGAACCTGACAGCATGACAAGACCCTGTTGCTAAGATATTAGAGCTATGGGAATGTACGTCACCTGGAATTCACCATGTGACCCCCACCGCGGCCTAATTAGCAGCCAGTCCTCATTTGTCTGTGGTGTATTGTAACTGGCCGTAATGAAGGTGCTAATTATCTGTCTAATGGTGACTGGAAAAGACTGGGTCTTTGTATTTGGCCACATCAAACAGTGTCTCCGCTTCGTTGTTTCAGCTTCAAACCAATTTTAAATCATGTAATTTCTTTGCTCTGCTGACATTTTCCTTTCACATCCCTTCAGGTGAAGTAAAAGCTGTTTTACGCTCCAGAACAGCTGCTGGAATAAAAAAGCCATCATCAGACAGAAGCTCCTCAATGAAGCACAAAACAGTTAAAATCACAATGAAGATTATAAAACATTTCCTCCTGTGACTCACACACACTCAATGGATGTTATGTGTGTTCTCTGACGCAACAGAGTAATGTCTTAGCTTCTTTCTTTCTCCTTTAAACCACCAGGTATTTCTGTATCTTGATAGAAAAGAATGTTAGAAATAAAACCAGAATTACCACCTTGCTGTTTTATTGACTGCACATCTGTTGAGCTTCTCTCACATTTTCACTCCATGTCAGTGGAAACACGGATGCTTCACACACAGAAGATCTATACAATCAGCACAGTCACCAATTCAGTATCTGACCAAATGTCTCCTCTTCTGTTCCTGAGATATGACGCTGAATGATGGACTGAAAAGTGTTTTATGCAGAACATTATGAGGTCACACTGACCTTTGACCACAAATTCTAATCTGTTTATTCTTCAGTCCAAGTGTCCAAATTTGAGGGAATTCCCTCATTGACGCGTTCTTGAGATATGGTGTTATCGTCAAGAGTAGGATAGATGCAAGGTCACAGTGACCTTTACTTTTGACCTCCAAAATCTCATAAGTTTGTCTCTGAGTTCAAGTGAAAGGTTTGTGCCTCATTTGAAAAATTACCTTACGGTGTTCTTGAAAAGAAAACAGACATATACAAGGTCACAGTGACCTTGACCTTTTGACTAACAAAAATTAAAACACTTCATTGATGTGTCTAAGTGGACATTTTTTGCCAAATTTGGGGTGAAAAATCCTTTAAGGTGTTCTTGAGATATTTATTTTCCAGGAATAGGACATACACAAAGTCATAGTGACCTTGACCTTTGACCATCAAAAATTAAATCACTTTATTGCTTAGTCTGAATGGAGGTTTTGGCCAAATTTGAGGAAATTCCCCCCAGGTGTTCTTGAGATATTGCATTCATGAGAGTGAGTTGGATGCAAGGTCACAGTGACCTTGACCTTTTATCACAGAAACTAACCAGTATATCATTGAATCCCAGTGAATGTTTTTGGCAGATTTGAAGAGATTTCCTCAAGGTGTTCTAGAGATATTGTGTTTACAAGAATAGGACCTACACAAGGTCAATGTGACCTTGACCTTTGAGCGTCAAAATGTCATCACTTCATCGTTGAGTCCAAGTGGCTGTTTGTGCCAAATTTGAAGACATTGACTCCAGCATTCATGAGAATGGGATGGACGGATGGACACCCCAAAAACTTTATATTCTTGCACATTTTTTTGCATCAGGTTCAACTTAGCAGAATTTTGATTTTGTGCCAATGGTGGTCGTCACAGTGCTGACATTTAAGGAGACGAAGAATCCAGAATGGAGGCATCTATCAGGATGTATTTCAGCATCGTATATGTTGTTGAATATTTTGGATTTGGACTTTACTTGCCCCTCAGACTTTTATATCTCCACTCTGTATTCTCACTCTTCCCACTCTGTGTTGTAACTGCTGCACAGCGGTTTCCCTCGGGATAAATAAAGTTTAATCTTATCATATCAGCTGTTGCACCATCCACCTTCATTCATCCTCCTCTGTCGGAGTATAAACTGCTCTGTAAGTGGTTTGCAGACACTTATGAAAACAAATCTTGACACGAATCCTGAAACTGTTGCATATTCTGCTGATGAATTACGATAGCCTCAGTTTAAAACCACATCAGGGACATTAAGTCTGACTCAGAGCGGATGAATGAAACGGTCTGACGGAGTCTCTGTGTGTCTCCACCTCATGCTCCCTCTCAGTCTGAAGGGTAATTACTGTCTCCCTCGTTCACCCGCTCAGTCTCAAAGTGTCTCTTACACTCTCTGTCATTTACTGAATCTCCTTCTCTTTCGAGCTGACTGTCTGTCAACCCCTCTCGCTCCGTCTCTCTGCATTTCCATTTTCTGATGTGTCTTCTGCGTCTCTGTGTTGTGCAGCGACAGCAGGAATCACACCATTAAAGAGCCTCTCAGAAAAACTTGATCCATGAATCAATCAAATGAGGTCTCGGCCATGACACACTCGGCCGTGTGGTGTGTGTGTGTGTGTGTGTGTGTGTGTGTGTGTGTGTGTTTGAGTGTCAGAATTTACTCTACATTTGAAAAGACAGCTGATTAATGAAAACTGTCAGATTTACTGCCTAATTTTTTTTGAAGCAGTCAGTCTTGACAGAGGTTTCCCCCCCGTGTGATTCCCTGCCCTGCCCGAACGTGTTGCACCTGTGTCTCATTGTTTTCCCTCTCTGAGTGTATTTCGTCTGCATCTTCTTCTGTGTCAGATCGTCTTCGCCTCAGTGTGCGAGTTGGAGGATGTTGTTGTAGTATTCCTAGTGTGTGTTTCAACATTTGCTCCTGTTTTGCCCACTGAGTTGGATCCCTCTGCCTCTGTGCTGACTTGTGCTCCATTAAAACCCCTGAACTTTTATCCCTCTGGTGTCTGGTTGTCATATCAAACTACAAACATTATTAATCATAAAGAAACAAGTTTCAACCATAAAATCTGATCAGGTTTTGGACCTTGTTTTTACATGGATTAGTGTAGTGTACTCACACTAGATGGCATAAAAAAAGTGTCCACAAATGAGGACAACAGGTCTGAGTTAAGTAGAATGAAGTGTGAGGTCAAGTAAACCCAAAATGTGGTGTGCTCACGTGAGGACACAGGGTCTCAGGAGGATAGACTGGGTTTGATTTCATAGAAATCTAAAGAATAATAACTTTAAAGACGACCAGATGTACTACTACATATTTTCCTTGTTTTCTGTCATATCTAAAATGTCACAATATCAGGTATTAAACAGGGTCAAAGTTTCAAATATCCAGGGTTTGTGAGTAACAAGTACAAGCAAGGGAATTACATATTTAAAATACAAGTAAACATATTCCATTACACTGGGTTCACACTTATACACAATATCAGCCTGATTACAGTTTCACACAGTAATCGGGCTGTATTACGCAGCCTCGTACAGTGTTGGCTCAGATCATGAACGACAATGAGTGTTGTACACGATAATCCATCATTTCATCTTGTGTAGTGCGTCATAGTAGATGACAATCACAACTGTACAACAACAGCGCCCCAGCCTTTCAGATATTTCCTGTAGGGACGTTACCCTACAGGAAAAAGGGAAAAATGATGGCGTGAAACAGCTGAGGCACTTTATCAACCCGCTGTGTACTGCTATTAGCATCAAGCTAGCAAAGAATGTTATCTCTTCATAATGGAGATGAATATAAAGGTAATAACATTAAAAAATAGTGTTGCTACAATAACAGCTCAGCTGGGACATGAACAGCCACAGTGACTAAAATAATAGTAATAATGATACTAAAAGAACAACCCAATGACATTACGCACGCCAGCGATAATTGGTTGTGGACCAACGTGTAGTTTGTCCTGTCCTAATCTGACATAGTGACTGTCAGGACAAACAAAATTGTTGTGTAGCGTGAACACGGCTTCACGGTTTCAAAAATAGCAGTTGGGAAATCCCATTAGCTTTTTGTCGAGGTAAGCATGAGAACGCCAACGTCCAGGTTGACCTAAACGCGACAAAAACTTAATCGCTGCAGCACTGATGGTGTAAACATGCCAAGGTGTGAAAGACTCGGAAATGCTGACCAATGAGAGCAGACTGGGCTTTTTTAAGGAGCTTAAAGAGACACTTAGACAGAGGGAAGGTGTTCCAGCACGGGCGGTATGAGGAGATGAAGTGTTTTGGAACATTATAGCATCTACACATGTTCTAGTAGGAACCCAAATTACAAGCATGAATCTGAAAATGAGCAGAATAGGTTCTCTTTAAATGGCTGTTTACTCTGAACTATGGGATGGGAGGAATGTCTCTCATGCAAAGGATAAGCACTGAGGATAGACAGCGCACACACACACACACACACACACACACACACACACACACACACACACACACACACACACACACTGACCTGTCTTGCAACATTAAGAGGAGAAGCCGAGATAAGCAGGAGTAAAAAGAGGGTGAAGATAATTTAGCAATAGATGGACGGGGGAGATAAATAGGAGGAAGAGGAGATAGAGAGGACGAGAGGGATGAAGAAGAGGCAGTGGCGGTTTGTGTGTTATCTTCACCACATAAACAACAAAGTCCTCCACACACAGACACACAAACACACAACAGATGCACTTTTAGTTTTGTGCCTCATAAATATTTGTCAGCCTCGCAGAGCGGGACAAGATATAGAAAAAAGAAATAGCAGGTAGAACATTTTTTAAATAGCCCGTACCTCGGAGTGAAAAACTCACCACTCTAATTTTGTTGATTTTCATATTTTGACTCCATCTGACGGATTACATGTTCCCATTGTTGACGAATTCTTTCAGCCCTCCGGTGCATGAAGTCCTTTCAAAGCCTCAGTGGATCCAATGAAAAATGCAAACTGGAAGCTGCGTTTTTCTTTGTGCCTGGAAAGCTGACATTTTGCAGATATAACAAGTTTTTCTCACCAGATATATAGACTGTACCTCAGAGAAGTGTTTTCAGTATTAGGAGAATATTACTGACACTATCTCAGCTTGTGTTAGCAGTCTAACAGCTGTCTGACACCTTCAATGGAAAAACACTGACGGCTGGAAACTGTCATATTTATGCTTCTCTGTGTTAATTTTAAATATGTGCATAAAATTAGACGAATGAAGTGTGGTACATCAGGCTATCATAATTAAATAGGTGTTGGAAAGCAATTGATTCATTTTTTCTTTGTACAATTTCTAATTGATTTTTTTAATGCTTGATTATATAATTCAAATGCGGAGGTGGGAAGGAGTTGCAGCTTTTATTGTGGCAATCTACAAGTAATGTGATGTCATATCTGTTTCAAGTAAAAACAAAGCTGAAGTGAGAAAGCAGAAAATGGTGGACAGTCCAAAACAAACCTTCAGTCACTCTAATGGAAACTCAAATTCAGCCAGTCCAGCGAAAACTTGCCACTGGTTCAGCAAACTTTCAGTTGCTGCTGTTACACAGAGAAGACCACCAGCCTACTGTGAATCCCAGTGTTGTTCTGGCACTGAGGTTTGCACCAGCTCAATTTGAGCCACTAACAGCCGCTACTGAGTCAATCTCCAGTGCTTCCCCCAGCTCTCCTACCGACGGAGTTAGTTGAATTGGGGCTTAAGCATATCGTCCCAACCCTAGTAAAAAGTGGTAATATCATAATATAATACGGTGACGACACAGCAGTTGTATTATTACATCGAAGAAAAAAATTAGAATTTGTTGTGCTCCTATGATGCTGTTGAAAACATCAGCGTAACTTGTCCCCAAAAGGACTAGTAAACATACACAAAACGTTGTGACATAAATAAGCATGTCGCAACCAGTCACATGACATTCATGACCATTTCCTGGCACCTGTGTCTACACTGGTCATGAAGAGTCCGAGCTTCATACTAGCTATGTTTCCATCCAAAAGTGATTCGAATCATTGGGAAATGTGCATTAAAAGAAATACGAATCCTGTGTGTTTCCATTAAATGCACGAACTTTGGTGAAAACTACAAACTTTTCTGCAGAACTGGAAACAAAACAAGCCTCGCACTCTTCTTCTGCTACATTTTCTGGCAGTTGGCAACCAGCTTGTAAATGCATTACCGCCTTCCCGACCCGGAGTGTGGATATCACCATGAAGAGAGGTGCGCTACGTCAGACTTAATTAGAACATAACTGTTTCCATCCCCGTTTTGCGAATCAGCATTTTTTCAAATCAACCAAAACCCGGTTAAAGCAAGCATATTTTAGTTTGTGTGAATCAGGGGATGTTAATTTGAATTTTGGTGCTTCCATCATAATCTTCCAATGTGCTACTTCTAGATGCGCATCTGAACAGGCTGATGGAAACATGGCTACTGATGTCCATGTTTACATCTATTGCACACTTAGAGGTATCATGGATAACTCTGAAAACTACAGGATAAACCAAAACACTTTCAAGCACAAAGCTCAATAAACATACATTATACGTCTCATATTTTACAAACCCAAGCATAACAGTATTGAAATAGGGTTAAAAAAATATTACTGTGTTTGCCTGGTAGACCAGCTGTGGGATCATAGAAGGGAGCACACGTCTGCTGTTTACCCTCAAAATTTCAGTCACCTTTATTCTCCGCCCGCCTTTTTTCTCGCTTAAACTTCTGGGTCATGGTAAATGGCGCCTTTCTAGTCATCCAGCCACTTAGAGTGCTTTCAGCCATTCACACACACATTCATACACTGGTGGCCGAAGCTACCATACAAGGTGCCACCTGCTACTCAGGTTTCAACACACTCACACATCAATGGATCACCCACTGGGAGCAATTTGGGGATCAGTATATTGCTCAAGTTGGACCTGTTGGAAGAGAAGCCGGGGATCAAACCGCCAGACAACCCACTCTACCTCTGATCCACAGCCGACTGTGTGATGTACAAAGAAAACATATGTATAAACAATGCTCTTGTCAGCGGCAGCTACAGCTACTTATATATTTATACCAATAAGGAGAGGCTTAATTACATGAAAATCTAAACTACAGCCTCTAGATTTGATCAAAATGTTAAAACAAAACTTCTTGAAAACAGGTCTAACAAACACTGACCATCCTAACATTCATTTACTGCATCATTGTTTTATTACACTGCATTAATTAGGTGTTAATTAGTGCAACTCTAACGCACTGTGGCCTGGTAAAGGACACAGGCGCTGGAGGCAGCTACAGTGGGACCAAAATATTATTCCATCACTTAGGAATTTATTTCTTTTCCCCTTCCCATCTAAAAGGTTTACATTTGTATGATGAATTCCTTCAAAAAAGTTCGACTCCATAGACCAACTTGAGTCCCCACCGTCTGTTTATGTGTGTGCTGTTGTTAATCAGCAGCATCCTTAGTTTATAAAAATACATTAAGGTCATTAATACACCGGATGGAGGACATTTTCCATTATGAGCTGTTCATTTCCTCAGCATCACACCGGCAACCTGCAGCAGGAAATTGCTTTTTGCAACGTAAATGACACAATCTGAATCTAAATTGTGTTTGCAGCCTAAAATGCATCACAGATCAATGCTGTGTGAGGAGGCTTTTATATTGTGACTTCCTTACTGAGGTGAAGCTGAGACTGGATAAAGATTATCTCTGTGTGTGTGTGTGTGTGTGTGTGTGTGGTGTGTGTGTGTGTGTGTGTGTGTGTGTGTGTGTGTTAAGCAGGTATCATGGTTACCATGTGCTGCCATGTCATTATACTGATGGCTCATAATTCTAAAACCCCAACAGTCTGAAAAATGTCCTGTTTCGGAGGATAAGCAGCTGTGGGACAAATGGGACATTTTTCAAAAGCACATTGCTCCAAAAATACAAACTCTCTCTGCAGTTAGAAAGATTCATGGCCCGCAATCAGTCATCTCTGCCTCGTAATGTTTCACACTTTCTTTCCCTGGTTGATTGGGAGCATGTGGCTGTCAGAACTCATGCTTGGTAACTTACTAATAATCCAACAATAAGCCTTTTCTTAAGCAGGATTTATACTTTTATTTTGAATCGACGCTGTACCGATGGTGTAAGCTCTGTGTTGACGTAGAGCCTACGCTGTACCCTGCGCCATAATCTGGCGTGCACCTCCCCTGAAATGTAACTACACAGAGACGTAGACCTCCTGTCTGTTTCTGTAAGCTGAAACCACGCATGACCACGTGCTGGCCCAAAAACGCTGATCGTGAAATCTGTATCAGACATATTGATCTGTGCAGTATGAGAGGTTAAAGGTTAAAGGATGATTAGAGTAATGGCAGGAATTCGGGGATTAACCTCGACCTTGACATGACTTCTCCAGAGTAACTTTTTACTTCTCATATTAAGCTTCTTGGCTGCATTTTCGTCAGCCGACACATTTTTCATTTCATATGCATATATGTGCAAATGGTGTGTATTTACATCTCTGCGGCCTGAAGTCTCGGCCAATTAAAGCTGTCAGTCATTTGAAATGCTGACGGCACATTTACCTCAGTGACGGGAACACACACTCGTTTGAACAGCACTAACTCACACACACATTTACATTTGGGCAGTGTGTACATTACGTGTGTGTGTGTGTGTGTGTGTGTGTGTGTGTGTGTGTGTGTGTGTGTGTGTGTGTGTGTGTGTGTGTTGGCCAATATTTGCTCCGTATTTTGCTCCAATCTGACGGAGGTTTGAGCACAGCTACAGAGAAACAGTTTGAGAATATTGACCCAACATTTTTTTTATTTTATTTGCCCTGTTTTTCATTAATACAGTGATGTTTTTCTATTTAAAGGCAGCCGTTCCTCTGCTGCTGAATAGGTGCAGTGTGTCTCCCCGTTTAAACACCTTTTAAAGTTGATTTAATGAGTTCTCGTTAACGCTGGAGAATGAACGCTCGATAGAATCCCATCCAAGCTTTACATCATCTGAGCACATCGATTCAACACAACAACTTATTAATGGACTGTGTGTGTGTGTGTGTGTGTGTGTGTGTGTGTGTGTGTGTGTGTGAGTGTGAGGCAGAGAGGCAAACAAAAACACTACTTTAGATAATTTATCCGTAAACTGCCTCACATTAAAAATACACCCGATGACACTTCAATATTTGAACAGTGTTCTAGTTTTCTAGTTAAACTGTGAAAATATGGCAACACTGCTGAGTTATTAAAGAACTGTACAAAACAACAACAATAGGACTGTGTCCTGCACTAAAATCTTGTTTATATGAATTTCATTCTGGACTCCAGGAAATCTGCAGAGCTCAACGGTCTTATAAATAACTTTAATGTTTCATAAGCTCTTTTTACACAGAGATTGCGCTGCAGGGTCAATTCGTTATGCCTCCTTTGGATTTTACACAGAACCAAACAACGGCGGCATCATGTTGCTCCAATGTCAGTCAAAAGACGAATGACAGGCTTGATGCTTAACACAACAGCGTCAGCCTCTAGTGTGACATGTAACATGCACGTCGGCAGCACTGTCTCAACAATAACAACGGCATAATGTGGCATCAACAATCATTTACCATCTCCGTCATGTGGCGGCTGATCTCATAAGGTGCTCCTGGACCTCATTGTTTTCCCAATCTGTGGACATTTACAGCCGCTGTTCTTCTTCTTTGAGTTAGCCGCTAACTGCCACTAGCTGCTTTTGAACTCTCCTGCATAGGGTCGCATGCATAACATATCGTCACAATGTCACACCCAACATGCCCATGGTGATTTCACAGCAAAACACCATTTAAAAACTGTTACAACCCAGCTCGCAGGAGAAAGGGAAGCAACACAAAAAGAAACCAGATGTTAAAAGGTAAGGCAGTTTATTGTAACTCAAATAATGGAAGTCTGGTTAACAAAACTGAGAACGAACCAAGGAAGAGGGCCGGTGGGTGCTGTTTAACTCAAAAAACAAATATAACCAAAGGAGGACTCACTCAGAGTTTAATCTACAATCTAATTGAAAATAAAAGGGAAAACAAACCCTGTCTAATGCAGCGTTTAAAAAACAACAACAACAAAACAGCACCCCTGCACCTAGTGTCTCTATACAGGTTATTGTCTATGTGTGAATGGAAATGTTTGGATCAGTCAACAGGAGGGCAAATTCAACCTGGCCACACTTCAAAGGTTCACAACAATCTACAAAAGCTTATGACAAGCAAATACTACCAGTGGACTAACCAACACAACAGAAGGACAACAAGCAAAGAGGCGAGCTGCCACCAACAGTCAGCCGCCACGACTGACAGACTGGCAGGGCACTTATACATGACGGACTTGATTGAATGGCTGGGATTGGTCCACTGCACCTGTGCCGCACCAATCAGGAATCCAGGTGAGCTGTGGACTGCAGTCACAAGCAGCAGAGGCCGCACCAATCAGCACAGAGGAGGTGGAGCTTCTGAGTCCAGTGGAAGTACAGGCAGCTCAGCACACAGAGGGAAAAATTAATATTGCACACACACACACACACAATGGCGGTGGAAAGAGCAGCGGCCGTAACAAAAACTATATGCAGGCACAAGTTTCAGGCAGAAACGCCCTCTTCACACACAAACTGGCATCATGTAATGAAGGGTAACACTATGGCCAACAGGAGGCACATCTGTGCCCCGGTACTTTCTTTATTATCTATTCTATTAAGCATTAACAGCAAAATATTGGAGCTTGGTAGAACTTGAAGACCTGATTATCAGTTGTCGCCATCCAGACAAGCTGTTGTTGGCAGTGTGAGGTAGCTGAAAAGTCTGTCTGACTCAAGCTGACTCCTGTCAGTGTGAACCCTGTAGGTGGGTCTTGAAAATGCCCTTAATGGCTAAACCTATGATGTTGTGATATAGACTGAGGAAAAAGGCCTTTATACATCAGGTGCACCAGGTCTTTTCATAAGTCGGCCTACTTTTGACCCGCTGATTGTTGGTCGTATAATGGAGGCTGTTGAGACACACAAAACACAGTTATTATTATTATTCAGACTGAACTCACGGACATCAACATCAAGGCTCTGCTGTCTGAACTGGCAAACATCAGCACTCATTTCCTTTTGACAAAGGCAGCGTACATTTCACAATAAAAGCCCTAGAAATGCACTTTGTGTGACTGTAGAGTAAATCAGGTCAAACCTTTCATTGAAGAAGTGTCGAAACTGTTGCATTTTCATATTTGTTGTCTTGCTACAAGGTTCATGCGTAGTTCCTTTGGAGCATTCGATCATATCACACAAGGTTGTTTCCAAGGACGCTGTGCAAGAGTACGTGTCACAGTCAAAACCTCCAGAACAGCTCCAGATGGACCTGGTAGTGAAATTGTTTTGTTTTGTCAAAGCTTGACAGCTTTATGTGACTTGTGTTCGGCTCTGCAATGATTATTCAGATTATATTTATGTACTTGTCAGACATTTGTAAATGTAATAAGCAATAATAATAAACATTAAACTGAAATTAAGCATTTGTCTGTGTTGTCGTAAGAGATTTACTCAATTATTTAATGTGGGTGTTTGCCTTGATTGATACATTCTGAGTGTGTGTGTGTCTGCAGATATAAGCCTAGTGTAAGCGGAGGAAATACCCAGGAGAACAAACTCATTTCCTCACACACACACACAGACACTAATGCGCAAACACACTCCGTCACAGTGAGAAGATGAGTCAACCATCAGCAGCAGGAGCTGTTAATACTGAGCTGACACCACATAGGTCCTTGATACTGCCTCAACACGTCACTGCCGGCGACGTTTATATGACAATGTGAATCACTCAGCTGTCGAGAGACTCGGATTCACCTGGGCAGGTCCACAAGGAGGAGCAGATGGATGTAAGAACGGAGGAAATGCATCAGAAAAAGAGACAGTTTGTCCAAACTCCTTCCTGGCACACACATTCAGTTTGTGGACACTGTGACAAACTTGACTCAGAGGAGAAATCCTGTTTCCTCTGATGAGTTTTCTGTGTCAACATCTCAGAATGAGTCATCACGAATGAGGCTGATTTTAACTCGTATCTTTTTCATCACTGTCTGTTGGCTCGTTTTACCTTGTCTCGCACCTTATTTGTAATGTTATAGGTTAGTTTGACTGACATGATGCAAAATAAGAAATCCATTGAAAAAGTCAAGCTTAGAAATGCTGCTTTTTGTTTTTGGGGTGGTTTTTCTGCCATTTTGAGTAATAAGTACATATTCCAAGTTTACCATCCTCATCCTCCTTGATCTCAACGCCGCCTTTGACACCATCAACCACTCCATCCTACTATCCCACCTGCAATCCCTCCTCAACATCACTGACAATGTCCTCACCTGGCTACATTCCTATCTCACTGACAGAAAACAATTCATCTTCATCAACAACTGCTCCTCCTCAACTGCCCCCCTGTCCCAAGGCGTCCCCCAGGGTTCGGTGCTTGGTCCTCTCCTCTTCATCCTCTACCTCCTCCCCCTTGATCAAATCATCCGTCGTCATGGTCTCTGTTTTCACTGCTACACTGGCGATGTCCAGCTATACATCTCCACTAAATCCATCACTCATTTAACCTGCTACATGCTACAGAGTCCAAAACTGTTTTGCGTACCAGTCTGTTAACATGTTTCTGCTGTCAAGTTGGACACTTTAACATGGGGGTCTGTGGGGTTTGACTCGGTCTTGGAGCCAGCCTCGAGTGGACATTAGAGGAACTGCAGGTTTTGGCACTTTAGCGTTGACTTCATTTTTCAGCCTCACCGCTTGAAATTGTATCGAATGTTTTTTGTGTTTCAGATTGTATGAAATTGAGCTGATTTGTTATGTTTTTCCTCACATGAAACTTATTTTTGTAGAGACTCTTTTCCTTGCTGAAAACTTTGTCACTGTTAGTTTTGGGATCTTGCTCCGCCGGATGATCTGTGATATATGGAGTCACAAGTTAAAGCCCAGGACAAAGTGCAGCTCCATCAGTATATTAATCCTCAGCACATCCCTCTCATTAAACATGACATGGCACCTCCACCATCATGTTTCACATCAGTAATCACTTCTCTATTACTCTGAGAGCAGAGAATCTAATTAAAGCACAAATGAAATGAAGCCACAGAGGAGATTTACAGCGATGGAGAGGAACACTTGAACTCTTTTATTGTTTCTTTCTGGTCGACAGAGAAAGTGGACTTTGGTTCATTCATGTTCTGTCTTCCTCCTTTAAAGTGCACCATGTTTCATAATTATCTTCTTGCCTGGATGGTTTTATTGGGTGTTGTAATTAGGCCGGCATGTTGATACGGTGTGCTGTTACACCACAATGAATACTGAATGAGAAAAAAATAAATCAATGAGCAACAAATCAAAGTCTCAGAGATAAAAATGGAAATTAGGCGAGCCTCTAAACAAAGGTCACAGTGTACATCACTGATCTGCATCTTCTAGAAACACACTCTCTTTGTTTCGTCAGACTCAAAGAAGTTAAGCATCAACTTCTTTCTTACTAGGCACATGTTGAATGCGGTCAGCTGGTTTGTGTGTGTCGCAGACTGAAACGCAGACTGTACCACTTTTGTCTGAGATTCTCTGTGTGCTTTTACACATGAAACTTTACAGGCTTTAAAAAATACGGATGCTGTCGTTACAGACACATCCTACTCACATTTGGTTCAGACACAGTAGACCGCTGTTCACTTCCTGTTCCTTAAAACAGTCGATGTTGGTTTCTTTTAACCATAAACACAATCGTTACATAATCTAAACCAAGAACTTTGATTAATCCAAACCAGGATATTATCCTAACTGCAATCTCGGAGCCCATCAGCCAGCAGATATCCAGGTCAAGACTTCCTCTTCTGTGTGCCGGATGTATCAGCTCTATAAACAGATATCTGCATATAGAATTTTGCAGATGATAGTTGATGTGTTCGGAAAATCCATTTCATGCCAATGTGTTCTGCCAGTGGTATCACATAGAATAGTTTGTATAATATCCTCTGAAAAATGCATGCACAACAGTTCATCGATATCCTTTGGATTCGCACCCCACGAATGACTTTACATCCTTTACTAACATAATTAAAGTAAAGTTACGAAGGTCAGGTTTAGGCAAATAAAGTTACTGAGGATAGTTTTAGGAAAAGAAACATGGTGAGTGTCATGGTTTTTGTTGTGACCAATATTATTGTTTTGTTGTTTGCTGCCTGCGGTTGCTTCTCTCTCCTCCCCCCTCTCTCTGCTCTCCTCTCACTCTCCCTCTGCAGAGCTGGATCATGGCAGGGGGGCGGGGCTGAACTCGCTGGCTGAGCCTCATTCACCGCACCTGATCCTCATCAGGCTGATTAACATGTAGCTTTTTAAGCCGGCTTTTTCCCCTGGTTCTTTGCCAGAAGATCCATTGTCTTACACAGTGTCTTGCCACGCTTCTGCCCTTTTCTCCTGCCACGCGTTCAGTCTCGAGTTTTTTGCCTGTGATCCAGTTGTTCTCCCGACACGAGAAACTCCCTGAGTAAGGTGATTTTATGTTGTTACTTTGTTCTCTCAAGTATCTCACTGAGTAAGGTGATTTTCTGTTGTTACTTTGTTCCCTCAAGTTATCTCCCTGTTTAAGGTGATTTTCTGTTGATACTTTGTTTTTTCCCCTTGTTGTTTTTTCCCGTAACGGTGATTTTGTGTTTTTCTAGTTATTAGATTTTTGAGCTTTAACTTTTGTTTTGTTTTTGTTCCCATCCAGCCTCCAGAGCCTTTTTTCCCGTTGTGGTGATTTTCTGTTTTCTTTGTGTTGAAACTTTTGTGCCTGAATAAACTGTGCTCTTGTTCTCTGCACTCTGGGTCCTGGCCTCGCTTTTTGCCTCGCGGCACCTAACAGTGAGGACATACCTTAAAATATTCACACGGATCCAAACACCACCCCATCCTGCCTCCTTAAGGCCCATTTATGCTCAACATTAAATACGGATCCAGATACGGACGGAGCCTTCTGTCCGTGCTTCGTGTTCATTTCGTCCATATTTCTGCATGTTTCCATAAAGCTCACGGATACGGGCCAAACGGAGCAGGAGGCTACCACTGGAAACCGTGGGGGGCAGTGTTGCTGTCACTGCCCAATACATAGCTCTAGTGAGACGTGAAGAAGAAATAATTCAATTTCTCTCATCGGCAGTACTAGAGAAAAGAATTCTTCATCCTCCAGTTGCAATGTATTTAACGGCCTCACCGACCACCGCCTCCTACAACGCTGCCTCTGTTTCTCTCTTTTATGCAAGAGGTACATCATCAATATCTCCTCCATGTTTGTTTTTGAGTTTGTTGTTGTCATAAACTTTTGATTCTGGGCTGCTCCCTGGTGGATATATTGGTTAACATCATGCCAATATAAAGGACGCGTGGGCGTATGTGGGCAGTGACGGTAACATCGTTTGAAACGGACGTATACATTTTCGTACGTAAAGGGAGCATAAATGAGCCTTTACAAGCACTCGGTACTGCTTCCTTGTTTACCGCTGTCTATGCATTGGTCATGTGATCGCAGCTTTTCAAATATAGGGATATGTACGAAATTGAATGCATAGCTTCGTGTAGGAACACATTCAAAAACTTTGCAAGAACAGCCTGGTCCTGCCTCACAAATATTAGGGAGGGGAGGAGTTTCGTAGGCACGAGACATCATGGAGATTCCCATAGGAATGAATGGACTTTAGGTTGACTCTCCATACACACACATACATGGAAACGAGGCGTTAATTTAACCTCACCATAGCTGCACTGCACAGATATTGGAAAAATAAATTATTTTAGAAATGCTGTCTGTGAATGTAACGAAGAGTTTTGCAGAACAGCTTGATAAAAACATTCTCAATGGTGAAGTTAGTGTCTTAGTTTAGTTACTCGCATGTTGTCAATAGACGTCTGTACAGGATGTTTAAGTCAAGTAGATTAATTTATAATTTCGACATATTTTCTCGTTTTCCTCCATCTGACGCTTTTTTTAGACCCACTGATTGTTTGCAGAGTAACTTTGCTTGATGGGACTCTTTCAATGATCACTGAGAAAAACTGTAAACTATTTTGCGAGTTTATGTGATGTATATTGTTGATTTAGATTTCATTTAAATGTAAAAGGGACACAGAGGTCTCACAGGATTGATTTTGCTAGAAAACCAGAGCGTGATGCTTTTATTTTTTATTTTATTTCACCACCAGACTCCTTTTTAAATGTTAATAAATAAACATACTGCTGCCACAGACTGAACTGTTTAACAGACTGTGTTCAGACTCTGTGAAGTGAGAGTGAAGTGGTTTGAACTGCGAGGAATCAACTCCATCATCTTAATCAACATCAGAGTCTTTAATGTTTTTCAATGAGGCAGAAAATGAGACGTCGAGTGTTTCCCTGAGATCCAGAAGTCATTAAAACACACCGGAGCTCTCAAAAGGAGCAAAACAAGGAGGAAGAAATAAAAACATATTTAGGCCCTTTGACCGATTTTCAAAATAAAAGGTCACTAGACACACACACACACAGACACACACACTTGTTGTGAAGCTATGATGCAGAAATCCTTGTTTTAAACTGAGTCTCTTATGTAATAACTGTATGAACATACTGTACACATTTTCTATGTGTGCTGAGGAGACCAGCCACCCTCACTTCCCTGCAGGACCAATAATAGCTCACAGCAGACACACATCTGTCCGTGTCGGCCTCATAACACGCACTCTGTTTCTGTGTTCACTCGTTTAAATGATGTTGTGCGTCCACAGATTAAAGCTCTGATCTGTCATCAGAGACATAAAGGGGCGACGGGACTCATCCATCTGGCTCTTTGAACTTTGTTTTGTTTGCTGTAACAAATTCAATTTAACTTTATTTTAGACACACAGATCCTTATGAAGTTATTGTCCTGCTGTGTTAACGATGGGCAGATTGACACAATATGTTTTGGTGATCTGTGCAGCCATTATATAGATACTGAGATTCATTTATTCTCTGAGGATCATGCATGTCAGTGGCCAGTTGCAAATAAATACATCCAACATCTGTAGACAGATGTGAGGCTGTACCATCGTAGAATGACATCACTGTATAAGCTGACCCACATCTGAACCTGACCTCTGACCTCTGACCAGCAGCAGCACAGTAAAACCCAACATGATGACGAGTTTCCCAACAAATGGTAACTAATCCGCTCCATGAGAGAAAGAAGCTGGTCATCGGTGCAGAGAATCCCTCGGGATAAATAAAGATTACATAATGGATTAGTCCAAACTCCATCTGTTGGCTTCTTCTGCTTTTTAATACACAATTCAATTACACAATTGAGCTCTGAAGATTTTAACAGTGAGTCAATGGGAAGGCTTACAAATCCAACTTAAGCCCTCCTGCCTCCAAAATATGTAATTTAATGTTATTAAATTTCTCGTTGGTACAGTGTTCACTCGGACCCTGGAAAAGCAGATTTTTGTACAGTATGTTCATTTTGGAAGATCTCAGTAGAAACATCTTGTGCAGGACTTTGTCGGGCCGTGTCAGCAGCAGTTTGGCTCCTGGTCTCTCCTTAATGAGACGCTTTGATCGATCGACTCATCCATCACTGCTTTACATCATGAAGAGTTAAAATAAAAAGATGTAACATGTAAAGCAAAGCCTTTGGAGGCTGACAGAGATTAGCCAAGTGACAGCTGAGAATGAACCGATCCTCCATCAATATGTAACAGTTGGGTTTGTTGTCTTCTAAAAGCCAGACTTTCTTGTAACCTCATGAAGGTGTTTGAGAACTTAGCAGCTCTGACTGTTTGTTCCTTCAAGACTAATTTCACTTTATGGCACCATTAATTATGGTCCCATTTTACAGTATTAATTACAACAGAAGTTATTTTCCAGTAACATTATCCTCCATTTCCCCAAAATATGAGTGAAGAATCTATGACGTACCCTTAAAACGCTTCCATCAGTGATAGGCACAGGCTGCGATCCTAAATGAGTGAAATGACCCGGAAGGATCCAACTGGTAGCCATGTCGAATTCTCTAAGCGCAAGGGAATTTAGCTTCAGTGCTTCCTTTCTTACCCCCTTTAACACACTGGACCTTTACCAGCCCAGTCCCCAGAAGAAAATGTTGGCATTGTACATTTCTTCAAACCATGAATACGTTACATTTGTGTGTTTCTAAAGTGACGAAGTTTATGAGCTGACTTTGTCATCAGGAGGTGGAGGGGATTGTGGATGATGTGACACCTTAGAGAGACACCTACCAAGCTGCAGACCACTGTCCAAGACTTACAAACAACAAAACAAGTTGTTTATTTACCAAAACATAAATGCATTTTATGCTGGTATGGTACCACGAAACACAGTTGTTATTTAGCCCAACATCGCTGCATTTTCTGCCAGGATAAGGCCACAAAAGCGGTCTTTGTTTACTGAGACATCACCACATTTTCTTTCGGTATCATGAAACAAAAAAACACGTCTTTTCACCTAGACACTGCTGCTGTTTTTGCAAGGATTGTGCCACAGAAAGCGGTTGTTGTTTACTCAGACATCGCTACATTTTCTGGCAGGATAGAGCTCGCCAGTTCCTCACCATTACCAAGAAGTTTTTGCATTTTCTGCTGGTGTGTTACCACGAAATGCAGTTTTTATTTACCCCAATATTGCTGCATTTTCTCCTCGTGTAGTGCCACGAGAAGCAGCTTCTGTTTACTGTGACATCACCACATTTTCTGCAGGGATCATGGAACAGAAAACTTTTTACTTACGTTTTTTACTGAGACATTGCCGAGATAGTACTACCAAAAACGACTGTTTTTACCTTAACATAGCTGCGTTTTCAGCCAGTATAGTGTCATGAAAAGCGGCTGTTTTTCACCCAGACACAACTCCTTCTTCTGCCAGGATAGAACAACGAAAAGTGGTGGTTGTTTACTTAGACATTACCACATGTATTGCTGGTATGGTGCCACAAAAGAGGGTATTTTAAGCCAAATCATTATTTCATCATAATTACCAAGTGTTAATTGGCCTGAACTCACCACTGGGAACCACAGCGTCGCTGAAATGGAAAGTTCCAACATATTCACTACATAATAACATGCAAATATAACTTATCAGTGGTTTGCAGTGGTTTTCCTCTAACAAAGGAATTCAATCATACTATTTCTGATGAATGAAATAACATATAACATATAATGAAATGAAAATTGACTCTTGAATCATCTTCAGAACACTGTAGCTTCACCACAGAAGACTCACACGATCATCAGTCATCGAATAATCATGGAGCACGTTGAAGTGCTGTCAGATTCACTTAGTACCACAGTTGTCTTTTTCCAGGTCCTTCACCTCTTGTCATTTTCCACGGAGGTTAAGGAAAAGTGGTTAAGAAAAGACACAGGATGCTATTTCTTTTGGACCATTTGACCACGTTTCCTTTTGCCCAGTGCTGTGACGGAGCTTGAACTGCATAAAACCACAAAACTCTGTAAGACGAGAACCAGAGGAGATAAAAATCATTTGAAAAAGAGGCTGAAGTGACAGCTCATGTTAACCTCTCCTCTCTCTATCTGTCATTTCTCCTGTGCATTGCACTCTGAGGAAGCAGAGCCGCTCTAAAGGACCCAAGTGGCCACAGGCTGAACAGGGTTGTTGTTGCCATGAGCGAGGTGCTTCCACATGTGGCCGGCTGACTCATACCTGCTGGCTGCATGAGTCAGGGAGGGAGAGGGGGATGGGGGGGCAGAGAGGTGAGCTTAGAAAACCACAGAGCTCAATCTGCACAGAGAAAGGCCATTATATTCACTGGGGCTGTGTGAGCATCAGCAGCATGCAGCAGAGTTTGGGCCAGAATTCAACTAAATGAAGCTTTTTACCAAAACAACCTGATTTTTTAAAATTAGTGTTCGGTGACGTCTCAGCAATAATAAGAGGAGGCAGGAGTCAAAACTGTGCCAGTTACACTGTAGAGGAAAGTGAGGACGTATTCTGTGCATCTCTGAATCCCCGAGTTACGTAAGTGATGGTGCTATTTTCTTTTCATAAGAGACGACTGACAGTGAATCCAACACAGCTGCCCTGCGTGTGATGGGAAACCTGTTTGGGGATTTGCATGAACCAAGTGAATTTAGAGAAAGCAAATGGAATATGATTCAGGAGTTACACGGAGAAGTCCGTAACCCAACAGATGGTGCAACAGATCTCCTCATCTGTCAAAGATGGCCTGAGCGCATCAGGAGCCTCGGAGCCGGTGTTCTCATCATACTATAAATAAAAAGAGAGTCACACTTGATCCTGATCGAGTAGCTCCAACTTTGTTATCAGAAGAAATAAAGTTGACTCTCAGTTCAGCTCAAAACTAAGAGAAACCTTTGCTTTTATGTCAGTGATTTCACATGTGATGTGTTATTGGGACTGTGAAAATGTTCAGATGCAACTCATTCGCCAGAAAACATGTTGGCACTGGATGTTTCTGCAAGATATGTTACATTAGTATGTTATTATCTAGCGGAAACAATGAAACCTTATGTTTCTTTATGTTCAAATGATGCTGTGGTTTAGGCACAATTACCTCTTGGTTATGGTTAGAAAAAGATCATGTTTTGGCTTAGAATATCTGGTTTTGGTGGCACAATCTCCACTGGAAATTCAGCAATACCTCGGTTGAAGAAGGTTTCAGGATAGAGCGCGTCTCGGTTCGCATTTTCCTGACCAAACCCAACACAATCGGCGACAGTTATAACCAAACCTGAGTTTCTGATTTTTAAGTCCAAATCCAATCCGAGCCCGACTTTAGGCTCGTTTCCACCGCAGGAACGTCAAGGACAGAGTTCAGGAACTTTTACAGGGTGCCTTGGAGTAGCTACTCAGAACGGCCCTGAGAAACTCCTGGCTGGGGCTTGGGGTTTACTTGGTGCTGATTGGATATACTCAAGGCGGGATGTGACGTCAACAGAAAGCGACAAAATAGCCGGCATTTTTAAAACTCAGCAGACGAGAGTTAGCTCGTTCATAGCTTCCACCGCCATGTAAACGAAGAGACACGCCAGAAACACAGCAACCACCTTAGCGCCTTCCGTAAGGGGTAATGTATAATGAGCCGGTGAAAAATAACTTCCGACAGGGGAATGGAACCCCGGAACGGAGTTATTTTTCAACTGTCACCGGCTCACTATAGAGGAAATCGCCTTGTTGTTTACAAATACTTCCGGGTAGAAAACCAGCAGAGTTTAGCTATATATCGATATATACATATCGATATATATATTTAGACTAATCTGATATTTGTGAAGTCTATAAACACAATGCTTGAACAAACATTACTATTTCTGTGAGCACGTTTTGGAATTAATAACATGGTTATCATAGATAAGCTGTTAGCCGTTAGCGGTGTCTGTAATAACTCATTAACTCAATAAACGGTCCGTGAAAAACAAAATTTTTCCAGCGGATGTCTTAGTTACAACGTGATTGAGCTAGCAAAGCAGCTTTGTGTTGCTATGTGTGGTATTTATTCAGTTTGGGGAAATCACGATGTCTAGAAAGCATCAGTGGCTGCAGCTGACAGGGACAGCTAACAGCAGCAGCAAAGCTAACATCAGGACGTCATCTGTTAAAAGACTCCCGTTGTCGCATACGACATGAAACTACTCCAGTTACCTCAATCATGTTGTAACTAAGACATGCGCTGGAAAACATATTTTTTTCACGGACCGTTTATTGAGTTAGTGAATTATTACAGACACTGCTAACGTCTAACGGCGTCCCTACGCCCCTACGTCGCCCCGGTCAAAATGGTTGCGCAATGATTACGTCACATCCAGAGCCCGGTAACTTCACAGGAACCTTCCTCATACTCTCTCAGTGGAAACACGGCGGTTGAGAGGGCCGAGCGAGAGGACGTTCCTGTAGTTCCTGCCCCCCAAATACTACCAGGAACTTCCTCAGTGGAAACAGGCCTTTAGTTTGTTACCTGACATAAGTTATTGTTACTGGGGCACTTCACAGCCTCGTCACTGCTCCATCCAGCTCTTACTGTTTCTCCTCTTCACTGGTGTTTTCGAGGAACGTCTGCATCTCATCGACTGTCCAGGTAGTTACACGCCGACATTCTCAGAACATAAAAGAACAAGCTGGAGTGATTATAGTCTTTATCGCAATCAATGGGATATTTAAAAAAAAATAGCAAGAGTGATTCTTTATTGACAAATCAAAGGTCAGTGCTGCAGCTCCACGTTTTAGTGTCTGCTCAGTGCACCAGGTACCTCAACAAAACGCTACACAATGGAGCGGTTCATTCAGTAAGATGGAAATGGAAATATAATTGTTCTAATGTGTGACCTGAACTGAACCAGACTGCTCTCTGGTAACAAAGCTTTGACGTCCCCTCACAGCTCAGGTGTCCATGACCCTCCTTGAGGACAGAGGTCTCTGTGATGAACTGGGCGCCCTGGTCTTCTGACCTATAAAACCAGTCCAGCACGTCTGGAACATGTAATCCAGAGAAAATCCTCCAGATAATGTTCAGAGCCGTCCCGGTGACTTAGTGGAAGAATGTCAGGACACTGCACGGCTCATCAGGAGTGTGTGTGCGCTGGAGGGGACACACGAGTTCTTAGAGAACATCTGTGGTGAATAAATGTCAGTTTGCTCACAGATGAGTTGGTGCTGAGCAGATGTTGTTGGTGCATGGTCCTTAACGTCTCATTATTTTTTGGAGAGTCTACAATTACACCTCCTTATTTTGGCCACACCATTTTAAATGTCATGTCTTAACCCCTTTCGATCACATCTCAGTCTTATTGTGCACCTATTTAACAATATATGCCTAAACGTGCAAATCCCTAAAAAATATTTTGTATCTTACATCAAAATAAAATCCTGTTTTCTCCCTTGTTTGTACCAACCAGTTTCCACCAAGAATATCATGATAATCTACACATCAATCAATCTGCAACTTTTTAGCTGCACAGATTAAATTCTCCATGACACGCCCACTTTTCAACACCCAAATCAAAGTCGTACCAACGTTATATCTCAGGCAACTCAATCGCCAGAAAATGTTCTTGTTGAATGAATTTGCATGTAGCAGATTAGTGTGTGTTTAGGCACAAAAATCACTTGGTTATGGGTTTGGAAAAGATCATTTTTGGCTTATAACACTCACTTTGGTAGCACAAACGCCACTGGAAACATCTTGATGTGTGCGAGGAAAATATGACAGTTGGGTGCCACACAGGCCACAGGGAGACCCCACAATGTGTCTGTAAAACACACCCAGCTACAGTGGCACAAACGCCACTGGGAAATGCTGCGACATGCCACTTAAAAGATCCAGGTTCTGTGCCAATAATGCTGCTGGGAAATGCCTCAATATGCCGCTTAACAGATCCAAGTTCAGTAACACCACACCCAGCTTCAATACCACAAATGCTGTGGAGAAACACTGCAATGTGCCGCTAAAAGGGATCCACATCTAGTGAAGAATCACCCACGTTCTGTGCCACAAACACTGCTGGGAAACGTCACAATGTGCCGCTAAAAGATCCAGGTTCAGTTAAAAAAACACCCAGCTTAGGAACCACAAATGCTGCAGAGAAATGCCGCAATGTGCCGCTAAAAAAGATCTAGCGTCTAGTAAAAAAACACCCAGGTTCAGCGCCATAGACACATGCTGCTGGAAAACGTGTGACATGCTGCTAAAAAGATGCAGGTTTGGTAAAAAACATCCAGCTCTGGTGCCACAAAAACAGGAAAAGCTGATAAAAGTAAAGTGATGAACTACGTCACTTTATGATACATATGAAACGTACAAATGTAAGGTGTTCAGTATTTGTGGAAACGCACAGTGCCAACATTATGACTGTCTCTTTCACTCAGAAATCTGTGTCTCTCAAACTGCTGTTTCATCTAAACTTTAATTTTGCAGCCACTGGATCTTTGTTAGTCTAATTTAAAAAGGTAAAACATTCTGTCTCTGCTGAGTGACAAGGTGACAGAAGAGGAGATGAACCCACAGGAGCTTTAAGACTTTCACACTTGGCATTAGAACTGAACAGTAAATATACTTTAAACCCACAGCTCCCTGTCCGTCCTCATCCTCCCCCTCTCTCCCTGTGTCACCTCTCCTGACCTCCGTCTGTCTGGCTGCCCTCTCTGTCTCCATCTTTCTCCTCTCTAGCCCTCTAAGTCTGCACCTTTCTGCCTCCTCTTTGATGTGGGGCCTCAGCTGTTTCCACTTTCCTCCACACACTGTCTCTTTGCTTTCTAAGCCCTTCAGGCAGTTTGTTTCCCTCAGCAGTAGGTGAGGCAGATTAAGCAGAATTAGTTCCTGGCAACCTTCGCTGAATCGTTTTTCTTTCTCAGCTGTCACACTGCTCTGCTTCTTTACCTCCTCTTTCTCCGTTTGTAGTGCAGGAGGGACTCCATCTCTTCCTCCACCCGTCACTGGCTTTTTAAAACGTCACTTTCACTTTCTTGTTTTAGCTCGTGCTTCCCTCCGCTCTCACTGAGCTCCGTCTCCCAACAATAAGGAGTTTCAATTAACGCTCATTTATCACTCAGGTTATATAAATCATAACACTTGTTAATTCACTTGAGCTCATATAAACA
Source organism: Epinephelus cyanopodus (assembly GCA_026686955.1). Lineage (NCBI taxonomy): Eukaryota > Metazoa > Chordata > Actinopteri > Perciformes > Serranidae > Epinephelus > Epinephelus cyanopodus. The sequence continues at coordinate 36,320,011 of CM048927.1, read as the reverse complement.
TTGGAAACATCCGACTGTGACCTGATTTCATTTCATGGTTTAATGGTTTGATTAATGTTGTTCAGTTCACAACCACAACCATCGTTAAACTGCACGTGAGCAACTGTCCTACGGTAAGTGAATGCATCATCGCCAATTTAACTCCAGTGCTTTTAATTCAGTCTGTGTTTTCTCTTTTCTTTCTCCTCCACACAGAGAGGATCAAGTAGTTTTAATCACAACGTAGTGCGTTAGTTTGTGTGGCGTGCTATGCTAGTGACGTTTGTCATGAGATGTCAAAAAAAGTACTTATTTTAAGCCAAACCATTATGTTTTTGTGTAAACCTACAAACAGTATTTTACCTGCATTTTAAGATTATTTTGAAAAAGATTTCATACATGTAACAGACGCAAACTGACATGCCGTCCCTGAACATCTCAAATGGACACAGGAGGCTGCCTAGAGTGTCATAGTTTGATGTGATGTGCCACTGACCAAGTGTCAGTATTTGACGAGTGGGGAGTGAGAATGTTTTGGAGCAAATAGAGCAAATTAATAAAACCATTTGTTCATTAAAATGGCAATAGACACGTTTCTTCTGCTTGTTGCTCAGAATTGCCTAAAAATGCCCAGACTCAATATGTTCTCATCCTTTATTCATACATGTTAGTGACCAGCACCTCATCTTTGGGCGTGTTCTGCAGCACAGACTGCTGACTGAAAACAAAACCTTGAAACATTCACACTCATTTTCTGCTGCAGCAGCATTTGTGTAAATATTTAGTACTTATGTGCATGTTTCATTAAAGTGTGCAAATATTTCACGTTTATTAGCTTGACAACATGTTGTGTAACATTTAGGGGAAAAGGAAATCACACAAATGTCCCTCCTTGCATGTGTGTGTGTGTGTGTGTGTGTGTGTGTGTGTGTGTGTGTGTGTGGTGTTTTGGTGATTCACCGCCTGTCTCTCGTCCTGATATTGACTGCAGCTCCTCTCTCCCCCGGCTCGCCCTCCCAAATATCACCTGTCAATCAAACTCTGTATTAGACAGCTCCCTTCAGGTGGCGCAGTGGGACTCTCAAAGTGTGTGTGTGTGTGTGTGTGTGCGTGTGTGTGTGTGTGTGTGTGTTTGTGTGTGTGTGTGTGTGTGTGTGTGTGTGTGTGTAAACATATGACGGTCATTAACCTCTTTCCTTTTTAAAGAGGACAAGCGCAGACCCAGACAGGGTTGGTAATGATCCTGCAGGACACAAGCGGAGAGACGAGGTCGGCTGGTTCACTCAGCGCCTTAAAATACTCAACAGGCACCGTGTTGCCATCTGGCTCTCCACCCACATGTCAGCAGGGTCACGTCATCTTCCGTTTGCTCCAACCAGCACTCCGACATGGTTCTGACTTTTGATTTTTCAGGTTTTTTTGGTAGATTGTTTGGGGGGGCAGTCTCAGAAATAAACAATTTTTAAAAACAGTAAAAAAAAAAAATGTGACAAAAATCTGCCACAAAAGATTAAAGTTATAAATATATGATGATGATGATGATCCCTCCTCTCTTCTAATACATTCATCTCTTCTGAAAATCAGTTTGTTTCCTTTCATTTGGGGACTTCGTTATTTATTTGTTTATTGAGTGTGGGGATGCAAAACAGGGGGAGCTATGTCAAATATTTTTTGAGCAGCTGGGAGGATTTTTTTTCTGGCTCATTTGAATTCCCCTCTGAAGCCCAAAGCACAGGTTTTAAAGGCAAGTCATTAAAAACTGCCAAAATCACACCATGTACCACAGCTAGAAACTTAAAAAATAAAAATTTTTACTTTTGACTTTTAACTTTTAAACATCAAAGGGTGAGTTTTTAAAATCTAATAACGTCCCTCCCGTCAAGTTACTGATATTGGGGCCGAACACCGTTGATGTTACAACAGTTTACACATCAGTTCTAGGGTTGTTACACATCCACATTCAGCTGAAGTGGTCGGCTTTGAAGGAGGATTTGTATTTAGCTTAAGAAATTAGCTGTTTGTTTTGGTGATAACTCCCATATCACTCTATCCTCCGGTGCCCTCAAAGATCACTTCCCAAAATTTACTCAACTTCATTACATATCCATATGGTTGCCAATTTGTTTACCACAGTTTCTCCAACATTAATTTGAGTATGTAACATCAAACTTGATGTTTGCAGTACTGAAGTTAATTAGATCCATGTTGCGCAGTGTAGCTGCGATAAACCTATAAGTTTGCCAGAGTCGCCTGTAGGAGGCTTTAGGCAGTTCGGTTACTGTTGTTAGGTTTAAGAAAAGAAACATGGTGAGGACCTTAAAATGACTCAAGGTTCACTCAGAGTTCACAGACATCCTAACAACAGTCTCCCTGGGAAAGTCCTGTGGGAAAATTCACTCGGGGCGGCTTCCTTGTTTACACTGGTCACGTGACTGCAGCTTGCCAAAAATACGTTGGTTATACACGAATAACTGGGTCATGTCACGTGGGATATGTACAAATATGGGTGTGTTACTTTTTATGGGAAAACGTATGAAGAGTTTATTAGAACAGCCTGATACAGAACACTACAGCATGTCTACACTACTTTCCTTTAATCCACATCTTTCAGCTGCTCACTGTAATTTTTTTAATTTTTAGTCTGACGTATTGTTATCGAGGTTTTCGGGTGCAGAGAGTTGTGTCGCTGAGTCTCCTGCTGTGTGAATAAATGTGACTGACGCTTGTTATTCATATAATTCTTAAGTTTCATGGTGCTGCTGACAAAATCATCATGACTCATGTAATAAGTGCTCCGTGAGTTACCACCTGTTCACTGCAGATCAGCTGTGGTTCATGTCGTTAAAATAAAATAAGTGCTTTTTTGAGGAACCAAAACTGTCAGAAACTTTTATTCTCACCAACTTTTTCATGTTTTCTTTTCTATTTCTGCCTCCCCCCCGACACTATTATGTATATATATATATATATATATATATATATATATATATATATATATATATATATATATATATATATATATATACACAGCGCAGAACCCTGGTGTTTAGGCAGATCAGGTGGATGGGTCCACCAAACACTCACTTTCAGAGCGGTGGTGGCGTCTCCCTTGAATGCAAGCTGTCCTAAGACGTGTACAATTTTCTCCTTTCAGTGTTCAGTGTGTCATATTTAGGAGGTTTAGTGACTAAAGACAAAAACACTGAAATCAGAATCTTCAGGATACAGACGTTCAGCTCCATCAGCAGTTCTGGGTCTTCTGCACTTTTATACCACATCAGTGCTTCTTTCATATCGTACATTAAAAACATTAAAAACCTTTATAACAGTCTGACTGCGGTCAGTCTTCAGGTGAATCTTAATGTGTCATTTATTTAGTCATGAGATCATTTAGTGATATTTTAAAATATTAAACGACTGACAAAGTTGCTTGAATCACTAAATGTTAACAAGCTATTAAAGTGAATTATCAAATTAATAAAATATGGAAACACTCATTTAGTGGTGGGGAAAGTTCAAACTCATTAATCTGTGTCTGCTGGCGTCCTCAGCAGTTTGACGTGTAATAAACTTTATAGAAATATCTCAGCGTCTCAGTGGACTCTGTGTATATTAGTCATGATTGTTTATTATTTAATTCATATAAACAGGTTCTGCATCACTGAGTGCACATTCAGATAAAATGGTCCTTTAGCATTAGTGAGTTATGATTTCATAAGGACTGAATCTGTTTTATACATATTTTTAATCAAAAGTCAGAGGACGTATGATGAAATTAAAACATCAAGGGACTCATTTGGTAGATTTTCATTTCTGGCTTCTGCATTATTTATACTTTAGTACCTCATACTACGCTCTGCCAATAGTAATTAATACTGAAGTGTAGAAATCGACACCAAAGATGCTTGAAATTGACACCGTACCTGTAGTCTATGCTGTACCCTATACCGGACCCTGCGCATGGAAGTATGTGGGCAGTGACGTTCACAACATTTGAAATAGACGCCTCTATTTTCATATGTAAAGGGAGAATAAATGAGCTTTAACAATGTCTTTACGTCTGATTGTTCTATCTTAATATCAATGCAACAAACAGTTACTGAGACAACGTGAAGCTGCTTTAAATTATCAATAAAACAGTAAATATTATTTTCAGTTTTCCTTCAGTCTCCATCTGTCTCGCTGCGTGTTTGTGCACTTGTGACTCATAAGTGCACATGTGACTCACACACAGATCCCTGCTGAACACTCGCTGTCTGTCTGTAAATGAAGTGAGACCACAGTGGGGTCTGAGTTGTCACAGAGGTTTCCTCACTCATGCATTCATTTTTTTTTTCCTGTCGCTGTGGTATTGAACTGACGCATACTTATGTTTTTTATTGGTCCTGTCTGAGAGCCTTTGTCCCCGAGTGGCACCAAAATCAATGTCTCCTTGGCACATAAAGCACAGGGACACGCAGACGCTTTTCATCGCCGTTGTTCGTTTGAACAGACGTGTTGCTCTTACCTGCTGAACTGCAGAGCGCCGGTTCGATTCCCTGAGAGGGACTGATCGAAGGTTTTCTTTCTGTGCAGAGACTGTGGTCTGAAAGGTGCGTCTGTGCGACTGAACACGTGTTCGGGTTGTTGTGGTACAAATATAAACTGGAGTCCTGTAATGGCACAATGACACATGTACCAGTCTCTGAGCTCTGCAGAAACACAATGTGCAGCACAGTCGGGAGGAAAACATGATGAAGCTCTTCAGTTTTTATCAGCTCTGTCCGACTGGATGTGTCTGCTGCTTTGTTGCACAGCTAATTAGAGCGAAGAGCTGCATTAAATATTAGTGTTTACAAGATAACTCCATTATATTACCACAGTGAGTGACAGAGACAGTTGTATCTCTATTTCAGAACATCTTTCCACTTCTAAAACAGAGCAGCAGAATTTTTCCTTTCTCAAATCAGACCATTTATTTCTGAGGCCTTCGTGTTTTTTTTAAAGCTTTGCAATGGGAACGCCTAATTACACTGGCAGATTCAACAAGGTGCTGGAAACATTCCTCAGAGATGTTGGTCCATATTGACATGATGAGATCACACAGTTGATCCATGATGAGAATCTCCCGTTCCAGCTCATCCCAAAGCTGCTCTATTGGACTGAGATCTGGTGAAGTGTAGCCTCAGTTTGCTGTTGTTAGCTGACAGCAGTGGCACCTGGTGTGGTCTTCTGCTGCTGTAGCCCATCTGCTTCAAGGTTGGACAAGGTGTTGTTGCTTCAGAGATGGTCTTCTGCAGACCTTGGTTGGAACCAGTGCTTATTTGACTTCCTGTTGCCTTTCTATCATCTTGAACCAGTCTGGCCATTCTCCTCTGACCTCTGGCATCAACAAGGCATTTTGGCTCACTGGATATTTTCTCTTTTTGGGACCATCCTCTGTAAACCCTAGAGATGGTTGTGCTGAAAATCCCTGAGAAGCGTTTAGGTTGATATGAGGCCTTAAACATCGGTTCTAAATGTTCAGGTCTTTAATGTGTCTGTGACTCAACCTGTTCTTTGTTTGTGTTCACACTCTGTGAGCAGCAGCCTGAGGGCGGAGTCAGACTGTCAAGCTGATTTGTCTCACCTGGTCTGACTACCTGATTACACCATATAAGCTGGTGTCAGTCAGCCCGTCACCTCTTATTGTGGCTTCCACCGATGTGTGTGTTGTTTGGTTGTTCAGTGTTTATTGAACCGTATTGTTTTTATTTTTGCCTCTCTGCTCCTGTTTACCACCAGTCATCTTTGTTTTTCTTCTTCAGTCCTTCAGCTTTAATTTGAGAGGCTGCTCTTCATCTGTCTGTGCCTGTTTTGTCTTTCTCTTCTCACAGGATAAGAGCGGACAATAGCAGCACGGCACCACGGGCGTCTCAAAGATCCAAACTAAACCACATCGAGCTGATTATCATGAACCCGCTGCTGTTAAAGAAAATTGGGCACATCTGCCTTCTTTGATGCGCTCTCAACACATTTGATGTGCATTTATAACACTGAGCTGTAATTGCCATCTTGGCACATGAAGACTTCACATGTTGCAGCTTCTGAAAACAGACGAATCAAACAGGAAACAGAAGCAAGTCATTTTGTTTGATTGAGGAAAATGGACGTTTACTTGGAACAGCTGTGACATTTCTGAGCTCGCAGCAGTTTACAGAGGGTCAGTGTTAAACTGTGATAACTCTCTGCATGGTGAAAACATGGTTGTATCTATAAAACAACTCGAGGTCAGCGAACATCTGCAACGTCTCTCAGCTCCAAATGAAGGCAGACTCCACTAAAAGTGTAGTTTCCAGTTATTTTCCTCTGCAAAAACCATTTTCTTCAAATAAAATCCTCGATGTTGCCCAACACAGAGACACAGGGTCCCCTGAGCAGTGTAATAGTACTATAGCTTCATGTTATCACTGTAAGCCTTAAGCCAGAGGCATTATGTTTTCAGGTTGTCCATCTGTCCCATTCTTGTGAACACTGAATCTAAAGAAGACGTCAAGGCAGTTTCTTTAAATTTAGCACAAATGTCCACTTGGACTCAACAATGAACTGATTTGTTTTTGGTGGTCAAGGTTAATGTGACCTTGCAGCCGTCTCTTTCTTGTGAACGGAGCATTAGACTGAAGAAGAGAGGTGATTTAAGTGACTTTGAACGTGGCGTGGTTGTTGTTGCCGAACAAATGCAACTTATTCCTGATTTGTATGAACAGGTCATGTTTTCTTCTGGCGACTGGAGAGAAAACACATTAAACAGGATTTTAATAAACCTCGCCTCATTTATTTGAAATGAAACCTGACCTGACTGTCTGTGCAGAAACTGAGGCATATTTTCACTTGAGGAATGCTGGATGCCCAAATGCAGAGAGAATGCGGAGGAATAAACTCAGCTGTTTGTGCTTTTATTATAAATTCCCAACAGCTGGTCAGTTTGTTTCAAGAGAGACAAAGTGGAAAGTTGATCTTCTCTTTGAGCCTTTACCTCACATGGCAGTCTGCTCCCGCTGTGTATATCTCCACTGTTCCTCTGAAGAATGTCTGCACAGGGAGCGAAGCCGTTTCCAAGTAAGATGCCTAAACATTTTATGAAACCAGTCTAAATAACGCTGCCAGTGTGACCCGCAGCAGGATCCTGTTGGGGATTAAAACACATGATGCAACAGAAAAACACTCATAATGAAAATTTAAAATCGTCCAACTGTTGTGTTTGATTTATTTATGTGTAAACTACCACACGTTACAAAGGTGGACACACACGCAGCAGGTTTCTCAGGTGTCCGACCACTGCGAAGACTCAGAGCGTGAAACACCGCAGGCTTCGTCTGCAGAGCCAGATAAGAGCCAGCGATGCATCTCTGCCTTCCAGACTCCTGCAAGTTCTTTCAAGAGGTCCTACAAGCCTCGGGGCTGTCCTCTTCACTGCCTGTCACATTTCTGGGACACCAAACACTTGCACAATGTTTTAAGTGCTTATATAACGTCAGAGACAGTGTTGGTCGCCTCTCAGCTCCTCTAAAAAGCTCACACATCTGCTGTTTTCTGGGCTAAATTACGGAGGCACCTCTGTGCTGGTGGCTGCTTCTGAGTTATGGCAGATTCAGAAGACTGACGTCACCCTGCTGCAATGCGAAACATTTAAGACATTTTAAAAACTTTAAACAAATGTTTGCTCTTTTCCTTTGAAGATCGACACAGGAACATGTGTATGCTTTCTGTAATTACATTTATTTAGATTCTTTTTAAATGCAATAAAAGTCTGGTGATTGTCTCTACTTGTTTTCTTGTGAACAAATTAAAAAGACCAAAACCAATTATGTATCTACTAACAATTACTGTGTGTGTATCAGAGCCTCCTCTGTGCCACAGAGATCCACTGTTTGTCTAAAAAACTATTAAAAACAAAATGAGCCTTATTATTGACTTGTTCCTTCATTACCATAAACACTCACTGTAGATTATTTTGACTCAGTGCGTCAGATATTTACATATGACACGCCAAATGTGTGGCACACTTAATATTTGTTCACAACATGCCAAATATTTATATATGGTACACCAGATATGAACATACAGCACCCCAAATATTTTTCATGGAATGCCACACATTTATGTACACGACCAGTTCTGTTGGTCCTAAATGTTTCCTCCTGTCTGTTTGATCAAACTACAGTGAGCTGTTTGAGGGAAGTTTTTGCCATCAGTGATTCTTTGAGGTGCTGGAAGTCAGATTTTGTTACCGTTAGACAGAGTCAGGCCAAGCTTTCCCTGTTTCCTGTCTTTATGTAAGCTAAGCTAAGTAGCTGCTTGTTGTAGCTTCTCATTTACTGTCCCGACATGAGAGTGGTATTAACAGAGTTGGTATAATGCGTTACAAAGTAATGTGTTAGAGTACTTTGATTACTTTTTTCAGTAACAAGTAACCTAACGTGTTATTTTGCTGTTTGAGTAATCAAATACTTAAGCACATTTTCAAACAAGACATCAGTTACTTCTGTTACTTTTAGAACGCTGGTCCTTCAGCTCCGAAACAGCATTGGCTGTCGTTTGGTTCTAATAACAGAGATAACGTTAAATCTATCAGTCTGAAAGAAGCCACGGAGCTTGTGACTCGCTATGTGGTCGGAGAAATGCTGCCGTTGTCTACGGTGGAGTCTAAATAGGTGGAGTAGCATGCTACACGCTGGTACTCACCAATTATCCCTGGTCGTCTTTCACGGCGTGTGTGATGCCATCAGGTTATTCTTGTCCTGTTTTTATTACTTTCACTATTACTTGAGTTACTGTGTGTGTTCATGTGCCAGCGACATGTTGCTGTAGTTGCCTAAAAGCGTCAGCAGATGGCAGGAGCTACATTTGAAGCGCCATACGTAAACTATCAAGCTACTGTATCTTCCACAGGAAGTTCTCACAAATGTTTCAGAATAAAAGTTTATTTAGAAAATGGAGGGATTCTCTCAGCCGAGGTTATAAGGGGCTTTTAATTTGAAACAAATGTTGAGTTTGAGATGACGGTGCAATATGTTAACTTTACAAAGACAATAGAGCGGATAAAAAGTAAATATATAAACACACAGAGGGATTAATAAATAACGGACCATTTGTTTCAAATGAAGCTTGGAGCCTCTGCAGTTGTGGTGAGTAAAAGCCCCGCCGCTATTTGTTAATGTTATTATTTTATGTCCGACCGTGAGGATGTACCATTGTTTGACAGTAACGTTAACTCAGCGGGTTGACAAAGTGCCTCTGCTGTTTCACACCATCATTCCCCCTTTTACTCTGTGTGGTAACATCCCTAGAGGAAATATTGAAAATGCTGGGGTGTTGTTGTCATACAGTGTCTGCGGCAGCAGATCGTTCTGTGTTTCTACTGGTCACAGTGACGGCTGTGATGGGAGAACTGGATCTCAGTGAAGGGCAAGTGGTCCATAACTTTAATTTTGGAGACAAAAAAATGTAGCTTAGCACCCTGTGGTCCATTGTCCAATAGGAAATGTAGAACACACAAAAGTACTTTAAAAGTAATTGAGTTACTTTTCTCAGGGAGTAACGTTGGAGGTACTTTTAAAGTAATTGAGTTACTTTACTCAGGGAGTAATGCAGTAAAGTAACTGGTTACTTTTTTAAAAAGTAACGCAGTGACTTACTTTGATTACTTTGAAAGTAACCCTAACCCAACACTGGGTATTAATCCTCTCATCTAACTCTGTAAGAAAGCAACTGTGTATTTTCCAAACTATCTAACTATTCTTTTAAAGGCAGGTGTTGGTGCAGCTGTTCTTCATCAGGACCTTCCTCTTCCTCACCTCATCTCTTCACTCTTTCAATTACCTTTAAACACTGTAGCAACCTGCTCCTGTGCCAGCTGGATCACTGTAATAGGACTAAATATATTTTCAGCAGCACCAGTGGAAGAAAGAGCTGAAGTCATGGACATCACTGCAGCAGAGCTTCATGTTCATTAAACTGTGCATAAACATATCAGCATTAATGTGGCAGTAACCGACTAATTATTCTTATGTGATCAGAATTTTCCATCAGCAGGTCGAGTATGAAGCTTAGCAAAAGTTGGCTATGGGAGCAGACGTTGTTTGAAACAGTCACCTCTCTGTGTCGCTGCACACACCTGAAACACGCCCATAGCTCCCAACAGCTTCACATACCTTATAGAAAGAATCCAAAGTCAGTTAATGTCCTCTTTAAAAGAAATACTAGCTTTTGACAACAATACTTGAAAAATACCCACTAAGAGTTGCAGCAGTGCGTCAGGTAATCAGGTGTGGCACACATGCATATTCCCCCCAGATGACCCATCAGCTCTACGTACAGATAAAATCATAATTCTGAGGGGCTTCACTTCATCATATTTAATTTCTTACGCTGGCGTCGTTCTTCACCACCTGGTGATTTGATCGGCCGCCCGCTGATGAGCAGAGCGTCCACCTTCAGCTGCGGCGGGAGATCACTGAGTCCAGTGTGTTATGGGATGTTTACACTGGAGAGGACGTAAAGACTGAAATAAGCTCCAGGCGTCATGGAGCTTTGGACATAACTCCCTCCTCGGCTGCGGCTCTGTGATGAGTCGCCCGTGAGTGTGCAGACAGCTCAGGATAACAGTTCACGGCGCCAAACATAATGAAATACCTTTTTATTCTCTCCTGCTGCTCCGACAGACGGAGCGCGCTCAGAAGAGCCGGAGAGGGAGCTGTCAATCAGGCAGATGGAGTGTGTGTGTGTGTGTGTTACAGTATGTGTACAGATACACTCGCTGGTGTCTGAAAGTCGTGATGTGGCGTTTGGCTGCCATGGTAACAGCTGCTGTCGCTCTGCTCCTGACTGACAGTGATTGGCTATGATTGGCTGCCCAGCTCCTGTCAGATGAGCAGGAAGCAGCTGTAATTGGCCGTGACACGATGAGAGCTGAGGGAGGCAGGTGGGGCTCTGCTCCCAGTGACCGACGCAAAGGTCAGCCTGATTACTGGACGTGTGTGTGTGTGTGTGTGTGTGTCTTTTGTCTTTGTGAGGGCTGGTTTGGGCTTCAGACTGAGACAGTGAGGACATTGTGGGAGGTCACCACTTCTTCAGAAGCTGTCAGAGGGTTGGGACCTGGTTTCAGGGTTCAGGTCAGAGTCCGTTGGGGTTTGGGGGCTGGAAACACATTATCTCTGAGGATCCTTACAAGCATATAAGAGCAGGGTCGCACCACTCTAAACTGCAATTCGTGGCCACGGTGGCGACACTGCTTCAATGATGATGATGTCTGTCGCTCCTTCACTTTGCCCCAAACTAAAATATCTCAACATCTATTGAATGGATTGTGATGAAATGTGGTTCATTATTCATGATCCCTTCAGGACTGTAATAACTCGTTGATCCCCTGACTTTTCGTCTCAGTGCACTCGCAAGAATAAATTTTGTGTTTCTGCAAACCACGGATAGCTTTTATAACTCTTTATTTAAAGTATTTTTAAATGTTTAGACAAAACACAAACACCATAGAGAACATTGTGCGGGACACACCAGTTAAGTAATCACGAGTTCACGTGTTAAATGTCTTCATGGTAAAGCTGCGTCCATGTCTTCTGAAATAAAGACTTCTCTCATTTTCTGGGGAATATTGCTGCTCTAGACCTCAGGGAAAAAGACCATAATAGCCCATTAAATTAAATATCTCCTTGATTATGTCCATCCATTGTTTCAGGCTTGGAGGCTCAGATTTGAACCAGTTCTTTGTAATCAGTTTTTTGCCAGCAATAAAGTATTTTACACAGATTTGGAATTTAATATCCAAAGATCTTTTATAACTGAACATATTTTCCCCAAAGTATTTTGATTTTTGGACACGTCCAAAAAAATGTCAGAGTGATTGGCATTCATGTGTCCACACCGTCTCCAACACATTGTAACATGAGGGTCTGTGGGGATTGACTCGCTCTTGGAGCCAGCCTCAAGTGGACATTCGAGGAACTGCAGTTTTTTCGGCACTTCAGCACTGGCTTCATTTCTCAGCCTCTGAAGCTGCTGCTTTGTTCTTTAGCAGTGGTCTGCAGCCTGCCAGGCATCTCGCCTAGTTGTCCCACTGTCCCCTCCATCTGCTGATGACAAAGTCACGTCGTCTCCTACATCACTTTAGAAACACTGATATGATATGTATGAAGCATTTAAGGGATAATGTCCTTGGAGTGATCTGTTATTGGTTTTAATGGCCAATGTGGAGGCATGAACAGATGGTTGCCTCTCGAAGGCCAGTAAAGGATGGTGAGTGACTGTGGTATAAGTGGGATAATGTCCTTCAAGGTTTCCATTATCAAAGAAATAAAAAGTGAGAATATCCGTCTGTATTTTCATGCTTCACGTAATCAGACTGTAAAGCGTTTCACAAGCCGCCGAGAGTTTTCCTGGTAACTGGAACAAACCTTACCTCCCCATAAAGTTCTTATGCAATAAAAATGTATTCACTACTTCAGTAAATCAGACGAACCTTAGATACAACCTATCAGTGAGAGATATTTCTAGTCCGCTCAGCTTGTAGAACCCTTTGGTCCAGCTGTTAAGAAAGAGTCAAAGTCAGTTATGTTGCGTACGGTTGACGAACAGTAAATATAATTTGATAGTATGTTAAAAAGATTAGCTAGCTTTTCAGCCACGTCATTGTACCCAAATCAATATCAAGATGTTCACGAACAACAGATAAACTTTGTGTAAGGTTACTGTTGGCTGCAGCCTGAAGTAGCGAGCTGAATAGCAGATGAGATGATGGCTTGTGTTCAGAGAGGCAGTGCAGCGTGTTACAGTCTGCATCCTGTGGTGTTCAGACGGTGGCAATTCATTCAGATGACAGGATAAGTTTCTTACATTGTGTAAAATAGGTTTTACAATTACCAATCTACACTTGGGGGCCACTTTATTGGGTACACGTGTAAAATATGACGCAGCTCAGCCATAAATTCTGCCTTTAAAAAATAATAATGTTCAGAGAGGTGTTAATTTAACTGTTGTGGTTTGTAGTGTCTTAAACAGGCTTTTATTACATTCAGAGTTACAGAGAAGAGGAGAAGAGAACTGCGACCTCAGTCATCAACATATGGCCGTCTTTTGGCTGGTATCCACCTCCTCCATCAGCTGAAGCCAAATCGACCATCTGAAGCCATTTTGTTCTCGCCCCAGTCTGAAGAATCAGCTGAATACAAATGGGGGACAGAAAAGGTCGGGAAAGGTCAGAGCTCTTATTGAGAATGTGCGGCTGTGGAGATGATGCCATTTGATGTCCCACTTTTACAGCATGTCAGTGGCATTCCTGCCTCGCTTCGTTTCTTGACTAACAAAAGTGAATCCGCCCTCAGACAACTTCCTTGAAGCATCTCCCGCTGTATCACGGGTTGTGAGATACGGTCAGAGTAAAGGCAGTGACTGAAGCAGACCTGGTTCACTTCCTGCACTGAACTCCCTCTGAAACCACTTCTGTTTTCACACATTTGTTCCTGAGCGGATGCAGTGTTTATTTCATTAACAAACACACTGACCTGATTATCCATGGTGAAGATGAGTCGTTGACGAGCTAAAAATAGATCTTTGATAATATGAAAAACTACTTTGTAATATGTTGTAGGAAGCTGAGAACTGGTTTGCGTCTCATTCCATATGAGCGCTATGAGTTAGTAAGAGAAAATAGTCGGTGCCAGGATGTTTTGCTAGCCTGCAAACACTCACACTACAGCATCATCCGCCTTTGGGTGCGAGCTGTGAGCTGTAATTCGGCAGTAAACAAGCAGCTGTGTCTATTTATCTATCTATTATCCTAAAATTTGACCGCACAGCTGACGAAAGGGCTCAATACTCTGGGCAACCTCTGGAGCTCTACAATCAATTATCAGAACCTCGATCTTGTCTGTGTTTAATTAAGAAGAAGTTGTTAGATATCCAGTTGTTGGGCTTAAACAAGACATACAGTTGAATGTCGTCGGCATAACAGTGAACGGGCTAATAATTTGACCTATTGGAGGCATGTATAAACCAAACGATATAGGACCTAAGACAGAGCCCTGAGGTACACCACAGGAAAAAGGAGTGGTATCAGACCTGAAAGGACCAATAGACACAGAGAGGTAAGTGCAAAACCAGTCGAGGACACTCTCAAAAATACCCACCCACTGTCAAAGACTTTCAGTCATGATACTGTGATCCACGGTATTGAACGCTGTGCAGCAGCACCAGCACAGAACATTCATCCAAAGCAGAGGACATCATTATGTCATTTGAGGCTCTAAGAAGAGCTGTTTGACTTAAACTAATAAACATCTTCATCTAAAGACCGATACATAATTTTGGCAGCTATTTTACATTAACACTGTACGTGTGAAACAAACAAGATGCAAAGTATTAAAGAAAGTGAAAAACAAACTCACACAATCAGCTGTTAGGCACATCCCTCACTTCCCTCCAAGGCTTTAATTATGGATCACAGGAAGTGTCTACATTCACAACTGTAATTGATAATTACAAACTTTATTTCAGCAGAAACTTTCAAAACAAAGTGCTTTACATGTGAAAATGAAGATAACATTAAATAGAATCAGGCCGATAAAAGTACAGAGAAGATATAAAGAGTGAAGTAAACAAACCAATAAAAGTAAAAAGTTAAATAAACGTGTGTCACTAACAAAAGGCTTTTTAAAAAGAACCTGCAGCTACTATTTGAGAATCTGTAATTATTTCAATATCAGCTCTAATTTGATTTTGCCTCGAGTGCTGTTACAGCATGAAACTCATTCACTCACATTCAAATGATAAATTACAAGGAGAAAAGCAGGAATTCAAGAAAGACACAGAAACAAAAGAACAAGAGAGTACAGATAATGAAGAATAAAAAGAAGAAACTGGGACAGCAGTATATTAAGGATGAAATGACTAACGGGCGGAGAGGAAACAGCTCCTTCAGATACGGTTTTGATTGAAACCTTTCAGAAGCCTTTGAGTCAGCAGCAGATTTGTGTCTGAGAGCGACTGATGAACTCAGTCACTTCAAATCCTGCAGCTGAAATCATTCCTTCAGTCTTTTCCAGCTCATTGTTGAGAGAACAGACTGAGTGGATGTCAGATGATGGAAACTTAAGTCTGATGATCCCAAATTTAACAGGCTTTTCTTTCTGATTTCCCACCTTCAACACTGAAGCGTGGAGCTTCCTGGAAGTTTGTCTTCCCGCAGTGATTCCCTGGAATTCACCTCCGCCTCCGCCGCCGCCGCCACGCTGACACGTGGGACAAATGGCAGCTGCTGTGGAGAAGGAATCCTGCAGAAGAGCTGAGTCTGTGTGCACTGCTGACCACTGGAAAACACTCAACCTGCAGTTAGCTTATTTTAACTCTGCTGACACCTCACATTAAAAGGAATTGTTTCACACTTTGGCAAATAAGCAGGTTTATATTCTTAGTTACAATACAGATCAAATTACATCAAAGCACCAGCGAAGACGACCTACCACCAAAAGAAAAGAGAACAAAAACTGTCACAGTATCACAAAAATTACTTGTCTTATTTTTTCTTGTATTTATTGTCTTATGTCTTATGTGTGCCCAGAGATGTCCCTTGTGTGAGTATAAATAAGTAAAGGACTCTGAAAATTCTGCAAATCCCCTGTTTCCGGTCTTTATGTTGAGCTAAGATAACAGCTGCTGGGTGTAGCTTCATATTAGTGTATACAGACCTTTGGCGCGGAATTGAACTATTTCTTTAGATAACATCCAGTTTAAAATGGACACACTGGGACCATGATGCTTGTGGATGAAGGGAGGTTGCTGAGGGAGGTGCATAAAGGTTCCTCGTGGTCCAGATACACTTCTGTCCATGATATTGTGCTTCAGGCACAGTAGGTTTTCAGGTTTTCCATGTCAATAACAATCA
The DNA here is from genome assembly GCA_026686955.1 of Epinephelus cyanopodus. NCBI lineage: Eukaryota > Metazoa > Chordata > Actinopteri > Perciformes > Serranidae > Epinephelus > Epinephelus cyanopodus. The sequence goes on along the minus strand of CM048927.1, from coordinate 36,304,122 downwards.
TTTACCGTCCCTGTTATATAGGGGCTGATCTCATCCTCTGCTCACAGGGCAAAGAGCTCCTGGACCTCATTGTTTTCCCAATTTGCAGACATTTTTGGCCACTGTTTTTCTTCAAGTTAGCTGCTAACTGCTACCAGAACACCTCCAACAAGAGACACTTAGGAGGATCCTGATCAGATGCCCGAACCACCTCAACTGACCCCTTTCAACACAAAGGAGCAGCGGCTCTACTCTGAGCTCCCTCCAGATGTTCGAACTCTCTACCCTTTCTCTAAAGCTGAGCCCAGACACCCCACAGAGGAAACATTTTGGCCGCTTGTATCCATGATCTCATTCTTTCAGTCACTACCCAGAGCTCATGACCAGAGGTGAGGGTTGGGACGTAGATAGACCAGTAAATCGAAAGCTTCGGCTTCCGGCTCAACTCCCTCTTCACCATGATGGTCTGGCACAGCGCCTGCATCAATGCAGACAACGCACCCAAACCACCAATCCATCTCACATGAACAAGAACCCGAGATACTTAAACTCAACCACTTCACCAGTTTCCACCACTTTAGACTGTTTCTTTAAATGTATTAGTGTACTTGTATTTTTAGTCTAATTGATGTTTAAAGAACATCGTCTGTTCCGTCTCAGATAAACTCCTGCACTTGGATTTGAGCCTCAGCTGTCACATCACTCCCGAAATTTCTCTGTGAAATTCTTCCTAATGAAGCAGCAGCATTCATTAATCACTGCAGAGGACAGAAGTGACTAACAGCATCAGCTGGATGTATGGCGTAATGAGTAGAGCAGAGTATGTTTGAGTTTAACAAGTCCCTGTGGGCTGGAGTCCATGTTGCCTCCACCTTCCTCTTTATTAGGACCCTGTTTGTTTCTTTGAGACAGTCTGAAGTGAGTCAGAAGGAGGCGAAGAGGAGATGGTGAAGAAAGGAAATGGACTTCTCCTTTATTAACTGCCAGTGTTTCTCCTCAGAACCCTCCACACTTCCCAGAAGCTGCTCACACACAGCGCGGCTGGCGGTCACGTGTGTTTTCACACCTACGGCTCATAAACTTCAGAGACGATCTGTCACACAGAGTGACAGAGAGGAATTTTCACAGAGCGGATGTTCAGAAATAAATGTAGACTGGAAGCTTTATATTTCACATGTGGGAAACCGCGTCCTGTTGAACGATTTCCACAAACTGACCCTGAACTCTGAAGCCTCCACCAGTTCAGTCATATCGCTCTAACACAGGTAGCCACAGCAGAGGATCTCTAATGAGCGTTTATCTGCATTAGTGCTGCAATAATAATATATCATAGTTGCACCATCCCTTCTCCTTTTCATAACTCACTGAAACAGACATTAAACACATGTTGATATCGTTCAGTGGGACTTAACATTATTACTGATATCCATCCAGAATAAGCACACTTTGTCATGACCCGTCAAGTTATCTAAATACATGTTTATTTGTCATCCCTGTGTTTCTAGTTTTATTTCGGTAACCATTGTTTCAGACCCCACGTCCTGTCAAGTTTCCCTCCTTTGTGCCTACTTGTCTCGCCCTGATGTGTTTCACCTGTGTCTCATCGTCTCCCTTGTCTTAGTTTATTTAAGTCCTCGTCTTCCCCTCCTTTGTTGCCAGATCGTCTTTACCTCTCAGGTTCCAGCATTTCTCAAGTGTTCTTGACAACGCATTCTCACTTCGACCTCGTCACATATCGACGTTTGGTCATGGACTTTCCACGTCCAGCTACAACATCCAAGGTACCCTGGGTGCGTTGGTTGTGGACGTTCTGGGACACCATGTCAAGTTTTGCCCATTACATGAATGCGTCTTCTTTCAAAATAATACAATGGGAATTTACTTTTTTTTGTTGTTGCATGGTTCAGTTTAGGAAAAAACAACAGGGTTTGGCTTCAGAATCTCACTGGATGCAAACCCCACTCTAGGGTGAATGTTGGTGTTTGTTGGACCCATCCAGCACCCCTCCCGTCTGCCGAGTCGAACTTTCACCGCCTTAACTTTCATCCTTGTCCCACCATGTTTCCTCCTGTCACTGCTGGGCAACTGGCCTTGTATCATGCTGATGTTAAAGGACGTTTTTCATTTGTTTCTAACACCACAAGTCACTGCCCAAGCACTGGATTTCGATGACTTCGGAGTGAGACCGGTCTCGTTTTTTACCGTTCTTGCCGTTTGACCACCCTTTGTGCCCGTCGATTTGGATACCTTTACCTGTTTTACTGACCTGTGTACTGACCTGAACCTGATTAAGACCTTGAACTTTCATCCCAGTCTGTGAGTCTGCTTTGTGACACCATCTCCAGTTTGTAAACATACAAGGTTAATGTATTCATGGCTTTCAGATATGGACAATGCCAACATTTTCTTCTTGTGACTGGGCTGAGCTGACATTATAACAACACATCTGATCAACTGTTGCTCTTCTGATGGCTTTAGTTGTTTCTGTCATCAAATTGGTTCCCAAAAGTTTTAGAAAAATCAAATTACACAATGAACTGATGATAAAACAAAGAAGAACAAGCAGCTCTTCATGAGGAAGAAACAGCGTAGAGATCTGCTTTAAGAACATATTAATAAAGATGGGATTTAAATGACCAGATGAGGCAGCCAGGTCTATTGGCTGTGTCTAGCCAGCAGTCACTGTGGCTGCTATTATTACTGAGAAATGATCCACATATGGAGTAAAATCACTGACCAGGACAGGTGATGTGCTCAGATATCAAAAGAAATATTACTCATTGAAAAGAGTATAGAGAAATGAAAACTGCAGCTAGTTTGTAACTTTTTGGTCACTAGCTTGTTCACTACAAAGATATTTCATGCGAATAGGATACAAATATGCAAAATATGAAAGACTGTTATTTCAGCCCGAACTCATCACCTCTTGATCAGTGATTTTGGCAACAGACACAGTGTAATGTGCAGACGTGTCGGTGGCGATATGTGACAACCACCTCCCCTCCTTTCCAGCCTACACTTGCTCTTTCTTTCTTGCTCTTCATACTGCGTCATTTACTCTGCTGCAGATGGGCTTACTATGAAATACGATAAAACCCTGGTGTGTCTCACAAAGACACAACAGGGTGCCTGTGGCGTCAGTATCACACTCAGAGGGGTGTAACAAAGCGTTGGTATTTGATGACCTGGGCAGGAGAGCTGGCTGGTAAAACTGTGGCTTAAACAAAAGCAAATCTGTGAACACTGTGATGAGTTTGTTCCGGCTTGTTCGCATATACACCTGCTTTCCTCTTGTTGTTCTTAATTGTTGCTTTTTAGTCATAATTGCTTTAATTACTTTTGGCGTTATTGTTCGTCTCTCTGCTTGTATCTGAGTGTTTCATCCCGTTAAAGTCATCAGTTGCATTTTAATTAAATGTAAGAATGTCCATATGTGTTGTCCCTGTGAAGTAAAGGAATAAAGTGAAGTGAAAATACATTTTAAAAATGCTGCCTCTAAAGTCCTGCTGATATTCTCAGCACATTTAACCCCACAGACACATTTCATGTGAGGCAGGCTGAGAGTGGAGAGAACACAGCACTCCGCCTCCTCCAAATTAAATCAAGAATCCTTTTTAGGCTGAGAGCTCAGCAGGTTGTCTGTCGTTTCACTGTCACCACGAGGACAAAAGCTCCAAACATAGAACATCCACATCCTCTTTGTCCATACACTGTGATACTGTATGCATGGGCTCTTTTTTTTACCCGCGCCCGCAGCGAGATGTGAAATTAGAAACTAGAATACAAATTAATTCGAAAAGCACAGCGTCATGAAACAAGACACTGTTTGTAGGCGCTGCGGGGAAGCTGCTCACAGCCGGAGATCCCAGATGTGATGCTGGTTTATTTATCAGACACCAACAACCTGGAGAGTGGAGATGACGCTCTGTTAACTCAACATCTCTGCGTCACATAGAGAAACAATCAGTGACGAAACTTCCTTTTCTATCCTTTACTATGCTGCTGTAAATGTGCATGATGCAGAGTAAACACACTGCTCTGCTCTTCCATTCATTACCGCTAATAACCATCAAGAGCTAGGTCGCCCTCCGTCTCAGACACTCCATAGACACTGGTAAAATAATATATGTATATCTATACAATTTAACACCTACTCCACACGGACATGGTTATTTTTAGTGACATGGTTTTGTCCTCCTTCACTCTCCTGCCCACACAAACACTGTTTAAAAAACATCTCATCCATATGAAAACACAAAAGCACAAGTGAAGTGCCATCGTGAGCTAAAATCAACAGGCAGCAACATGACCGTAACCCTAATGACACACAAGGAAGCCAAAGAAAAAGAGGAAGATGCTGGTCAATCATAAACCAAAACTGGCAGCCTTGGCGATGTGTGTGGTGGAAATGTTGGATTATGTAACAGTGACCTCTGTAGCACATTCTGACACCTCTGGTATTAAATACAGTGGAAAAGTAATTTTCTGTTCTCTGTTCTGTTCCCGGGGGTCTTTGCTGCTGCTCTCCCTGTCTTAGGCTCACCGTGTAGGCACATGGAAGGGCAGGGAGGTTTGCCTCTCTGCATTAGGCTTTCCTCACTTGCACATGGAGGGGCAGAGAGGTGTGCTGCCTCCAAAGGCTTTCCACATGGGCATGTGGAGGAGGCTTTCTGCGCAGGCACGAGGAAAGGCAGAGAGGCCCCAGAACAGAGTCATACCAAATCATCGTCAGCGTCATGCCAAATATAATACTGCAAATGGAAATAAAGTTTTCTTTGACTAAAGTGTTTATCTATTCTGGTTTAGGCCACTTACATATGATTCGGAATTCATTCAACTTTTACATGCTCTAGATCGACCTCAGTCCGAACAGTCATATTGGAGTTCAAGCAACTTTGACATTGCTCTACACTGACCACGGTTGGAGAAGTCATATCGCATTTCTGCAACCTTTACAGCACTCTACATCAACCTCAGTCTGAAAAGTCATACTGGAATTCATGCAACCTTTTTCATCACTCTAGATCGTCCTAAATCAGAACAGTCAGATCAAAATTGATGCAACTCTAGATCAACCTCAGTCGGAACAACTATAGATGAATTTGGCGAGCGATTTGTGCATGCCGCCATCTTGCGGCGGCGCCATTGCTGCGGTGACATGTGTCAGTCATCAATTCATTATGCTGTCATTGTGAACTGACTCTCTACAATGACAGCATCATGAACAGCTGGATGGATGATGTTAGACAGTGGCCTCCGGTAACTGATGAAGGTGTCTTATTTTGAGCGATGAGCAGGAAAGATTAGAGTAACAGGGAGATAATAGCCTGTGTCATTAAACACTGTGTAATATAACGTTAGGATACGTTACATGTGCTGATGTTAGCAAGCTAACAGCATGACATTTAGTCATTATGGAGAGGCTACGTGACCATCACATCATATTGAAGGCGATCAATATAATGTATGTTCATGTTATATTACACAGTGTTTAATGATACAGTCTATTATCTCCCCATTACTCTCATCTTTCCTGCTTATCGCTAAAACAGATTATTCATTTCTATATTAATATGGGAACTCATTTAAGATACCTTCATCAGTTACCGGAGGCCACTGTCTAACATCATCAATCCAGCTGTTCATGACGCTGTCATTGTAGAGAGTCAGTTCACAATGACAGCATCATGAATTGATGACTGACACACGTCACCGCAGCAATGGTGCCACCGCAAGATGGCGGCACACACAAATCGCTCGCCAAATTCATCTATACTGAAATTCATGCAACCTTTACATCGATCAAGACAGTAACTTTAGGTGGAACTTTAGTTATCGCAAAATGTATGTAAGTTTTACATTGCTCAAGATCAACTCCAGTCTGAACTGTCATATCGTATTTTATGAAACTTTTACATGAGATCGATCGACCTTAGTCTGAGCAATCAGAATTTGTGCAACTTTAACATTGCTCTAGATCCACATTAGTCACAATTCTGCACTGGGAGAGTCACTAGGTGAATAGGAACATGGCAGACAGCTGTGATGGACAAACGTAGTTAAAAGTAGCCACTTACATCCTAAACTTTTGGACATCTATTTCAGTAAAGCCGGTCATTCCCGGCTCCAGCTGCACATCCACATCTCTCTTCATCCTCATTGTCATCTGCTCACAAATTCCCCGGCTTTCATCGCACATCAACTTATTAATGAAACCGTAAATGAACTTCAGAGGCCGCCATGTTTACTACAACTATGTGACACTTTTTTGTTGTTCTTCTTGTGTGCATGCGCGTTAGCTCAGGACTGAGAGCACTGAATACTGGCCACATTAAAAATATGTATACATATATATAAGCCGCCAAACAAAAAAATCAGATCTGTGCAATAAATCTGAATTCAGCACCAAGGCTTGCAGTATGAATGTTGTCCAAGTTATTCAGGATTTCACTGGATCTGAATTCTAGAGCACACGTTGGCAAACAGCAGCCACGGCTCAGTGTGGATCATCATATTTAATATTTTACCACTGACTGTTAAAAATGGGCGGTTTGTCAGTCTGCAGGACGAGATGTGGATTTGTTCAGTTTGCTGTTTGACTGATGTAGAAAATTAAAATTCCACTTTCCACACGCTGTTTTCAGTGGTTGTTTATCTGCAATAAATGTTTCCTGTTAGGCTGAAAATGTTCGGGATGTTTTTTAGGAAAAAAAAAAAAAAGGTTGACACAGATCTTAAAAGACTCTTTCCTCTGCAGATATTTTCTCTCCCGATCTATTCAATCTGTCACCGCTCAAAGTGTCTCATCGTGAATATCTTTTCTGAGTGATATAATTTTGGGTTTTGACAGAAATCGTCTGGCCAGAGTAATGAAGCAATTTAAGATCAGTGGTTGTGAAGTCACACTCATTTGGCTGTGACAGAAAGTACATGTTGTGCGTGAGGCGGATAAATCCCCCAGAATTATTTATAAACTCATCCATATTCATGCTCTGCCTCGTAGCAGATTCACTTGAGCTCAACTGTTCACCCCGGCTGATCCCTGTGTGCGTGTTCGTGTGTGTGTGTGTGTGTGTGTGTTTTTCTTTACCTACTCTTTGTACATGACTTCAAAATAATACTTTGACATTAAACGATTAAATGATGAAACCACAGTGAGCAGGTGTTTAACCATCGGATTTAAATCTATTACCTCAGAAAAGTTCTGACACTACAGAGGTGGAATGTGACTAAGTACACCAACTCAAGCGCTGAACTTGAATTAGTAGTTTGTAGGATTTAGTGGCATCTAACGGTGATGCTGCAGATTACAATCAACTCCATATCACCTCCACTCACCCCTCCGTAGACGAGGACGTGCTCCCTAAGTAGATATAAACGTGTCATTCTAAGGTAACAAAATTACAACACTTCTGGAGCTTTAAGTACAAATTTGAGGTTTACTTCACGTTTTTCTTCAGTTTTTTTTATTTCAAAATGGCCAAATATATAAAATTAGGTTTCAGAATCCTAAAAAAAGAGCAGTATTTTCTGCTCTGAGATGATAACAGCATGTCCACTGGAGGAGCTGAAATAAAGATTAAGCCGCTACAAAAAGACGGACTTTGTTGGGAGCTAAGTCAGTAGCAGTGCAGGCAGTGCGGTTGAACTGGGGCCAGTGAGGGTGGGGGCCCATAGAGAGAGTGTTGGGAGGAGAGTTGGCCAATATGAGTGACTGCAACGCCAAAAATATCCCTCTGTTCAAAGAAGAACTCTCATTAAATTAATTAATTTGATTTGCTATAAATGCCCTTGAAAAAGGCAAAGCCATCTCTACAATGTTCACTCAGTCATTAGCATCTATGACAACATTATACACTTACTCTATAACTACAAATCAACTATTAAAATTTTACATCATCATTCCTTAATTTTTTATTTTCTTTGGTATTTTTTGTTATACACAGATATGCAGTGATGATTGCTGGGTAATATGTTTGTGGGTATTATCCAATGTTAAGTCTCTGAACGTGTGACAGGACGATATTTGCACGATAGCGTGCACCAGAGCCCGTCATTATAACTACCTTACACTATTGGACGCGGCACAGCCACAGACTCTCCTTAGCAACTTAGCAACAACGGAGTCGCACAGCAACACAACCCCTGAGCCGAGATCTTAAAGGCGTCTTTTCATGCAAAAAATTTAATGGTTCCAGTTCCTCAAATATGATTTCTTGTTTTCTTTTTCCTTTTTAATTAAAATGATGAAACATAAATAAATCTTCATGAAGTACTGTAAATATTTAAGTACATTTTCTTGACTGTACTTACATGCTTTTAATTAATACTTTTATTAGTAATTTTTACAGTGCGGTATTATTACTTTTACTTGTGTCTTGATCTGGATACTTCACCACTGCTCATACCACAGGGTGGAAAAACTCTGTTACAAGTAAAAGTCATGCATTAAAAAATGTCCATGAGTAAAGATACCAAAGTATTAGCATCAAAGGTAATTAAAGTACCTAAAATAAAAGTATTTGTTATGCAGAATAATATATATGTTGATATTGGATCATAATTGTTCATCAGTTTAATGTTGCCGCTGGAACAGGTGGAGCTCATTTTGATGACTTTATATAGTGCTGGATAGTTTCATCTATAATAATACATCAGCCTGTTTAAGATTTTTTGGGGGCATTTTTTCCTTTTCCTTCATTTATTATTAGTGGATTGTTGTTAGTATTGTTGTTCTGTTGCCACATAAGCTAACGAGTTTGAATAAATGTTTATGAAATAAATAATTTACATTATTTGGTCTTATTTCATTCATGGTGAGAAATCCTGGGAGGAGTGAGAGATTCTCAGGAGGTAATGATTTAAACTCACCTCAGTCCTGATCTGTGCTGAGAGTGAGCTCTGCTGAATGAGAGATAAAGTGTGAAAGATGTTGTTGTTGGTGCACAGACGACCACCGATCATCTGCTGACAGCTCAGAATCCAACTCCGCTCACATTAATCCTTTGTGTCAGACTGATGACGGAGCTGTAATCATTCTAGAGGATCCTCCTCAGCTGCTGAACCCAAACACGCTGATGACTTATCGATGCCTCGGCATTGATTAGCACAGACACACCTCGTCCTGCTCTTAAACTATTTTCACTTTGGACACAGTCAATTCATTTATCCTCAGAGGCCTCCTGGAGGAAACATGACCAGAAATCCACCATTGGGGGGTCCCGTGCCGCCTACTTTGTATGTACGATCAAATATATTCTCTCTAGATAACCATAGTCATATTTCTTTTATTGTGAAGTGCTGGAGGACGTCCCTCACAAAGCAGCAGTGAGCTCAGTCTCAACAAACACAAAGAGGATATTTTCTGAAATATAGAAACCTGTCGTCATCTCATTCAGGGTTAATGTCGATTAAAAAGTCTTTCTGTAGATCTGCTAAAGCAGCCTGAAGAGCTGCATCCATCTCATCACTGTTGAGCAGCAGCCTCTGTACATTTGTTTCCTTCGTCCTACACGGGCCTGACGTCTCCAGCACCCTGCACGTATTGATGTGCACAAATGTAGAAAGTGTACACTCAGCTGTGGGCTCAGACAGATCGACATCACCTTGATTCATGCATCAACTCAAACAAATGCAAACATTAAAAGTCCGCAGTGTGAGAGACACATACTGTAAACAGTTGTCACAGTTTCAGTGTGAAGGACGCTGTTTGGTTCCTCCAGCTCCTCCTGTCTGGACGGTTCCTCCCTCCTTCAGATCCTCGCCGCTCTGAGGAGCTTCCAGACGCCGCGGGGGGAGATGAGTGACACTCAGCGCGCAGCAGAGGGTCTTTGATAAAGCATGACTACGCTACAGATTGAGCTTTACAAACTCCTCCAGTGAAGTCAGAGAACACATGCAGACAGGAAACAGGGCTTGTTATTTAAGTGTAAGTTGTGCTGGCACATCAGGGGTGAAGTTTTAAACCCTGTAATGCTCACAAGCCTACAGTGAACCTGAATAACAGCCACATTACTGTCAGTGATCTGCTGCCACAGAGCCTGATGTGTGCGAGGGCTCCTCTGTGTGCCTGGATGATCTTCAGCACAGAGACAGAAAGTTAGTCTGGTGTCAGCTGAACAGACTATGGGCGCACAAACCACAGTTTATATCTCTTAAGTCTCACCTCTGAGTCGACTGCAGTGGGCCCAAAGAAGAACACGCTCACTGAATATTTAGAGCTCAGCTGCACCGTTGTGGTTCAATTATGATCCAGGGTCACTGATGCTTTTCTGGAATGAAAAACAAATTCAAATTCTCCCAATCCATTTGCCAAAAATAATATTTGCATCACACATTTCTGCAGACCGGTGGTATGTTACATTTGCACATTATGAAACTTTACATTTCAACAATGCTGTTAATGTGTGGTTTGGTTAAGGCACAAAAACCACTTGGTTATGGTTAGGAAGAGATTATGTCTTGGTTTAAAATACCCTGTTTGGTGGGCACTGTCCCCGCTGGAAAAGCAGCAATGCCTCAATAAAAGACAACTGCTTTTTGGGCCACTATTCTAGCGGCAAACACAACAATGTCTCTGTGAAAAGTAACTGCTCTCTGGGCCACAATTTCTAATGGAAAAGTAGCAATATCGAAGTAAAAGGCAACTGCTTTCTTGGCCACTATCCCAGCAGGAGAACAGCGTTGTCTTGGTAAAAGATAACCATTTTTCAGGCTACTATCATGTCAAGAAAAGCAGTGATGTCTTGATTAAAACAAAAAAAAAAACAGCTGGTAAATTGTTACTGATTTTGTTGTTTGTTGGTCTTGAACAGTGGTCTGCAGCTTGGCAGGCGTCTCATCTCGGTGTCACGCCATCCACCATTCCCTCCACCTCCTGACGACAAAGCTCATATATTACACTTTTGAAACATTACAATACGTATGAAATGTACAAATATAACGTATTTGTGGTTTGCAGAAACGCACAGTGGAAACATCTCCCTCTGGCGACTGAGCTGATTCACTCCTGTCGTGCAACACCATGAGAAGATTAACTCAAAGTTTGGATCATTTCTTCCTCTTTTGGTGCGTGAATAAGACATTTAGCGTCTGAATCACACTTTATTTCTGCTACAATAGCATCAATGTAACAGCTGATGTAAATGAGCTCTTCACACAGTCAGAAGGCAGCCACAAACCTTCCTACTTACTCTCTTATCTCTTTATGCTGCTCTTAATTGAAAAATACTGAGAGCTCAATAGAAGTGAGTGACCAGAGGGAATTAGGTCAGTGAAGTGATAACATATAATAACCCTGTGGATTCTTAATAGATGAGGCAGGTGAACATCTATTATCCGAGGCAGCCGCTCCCTCTGGCTCCTGCTGCTAAAGTGATAGCATGTTATTTGATTAATATGCTGGAACATGTAATTAGCGGGCCGAGCTCAGACAGGAGCCTCCATCCATTTACCATTCACTCCAATCTGATTATCTCCGCAGGCCTCAGGACTTTGATAAGACGGCGACATCCTGTTCCAGGACAGTAACTCATGTCACAGATCACATATTCCCTCGCTCCACTTATGACTTCATCTTAATGTCTTTGTCTTTTCCATTTTGTCCTCTCACATGACACTCCGTGAAGGACTCGGATCGTCAGTGGAACGATGTCGATGAAGGTTCAGGTGTGAAAAACACAACAGGTCTCAAATCTGAATGTTCAGCCTGTCAGTTTGGATTCTGCAGACGTCCGTCTGTCCGTTGGCAGTCTGCGCACACAACACAGCACTATGAAGAACTTCCTTTTTATTATGGAGTGTGCCACTGGAATGATTACGGTGTTAATTATAATCAATTAATGAATTGATCTTTGGAAAAAAAGCAATTAGGAATTGAATAATTAGCTTTGCATTTAAATGAATGCATTAAAAATGTCAAATGTCAAATTATTAATTCATCATTTAAAGACAAAATAAGGAAATTAGCAAAGTGAATTTTTAATACATCATTTATATGCAAACAATTTCAAAGTCTATAATTATTCTGGTGGCGCGTTCCACACTCCGTACCGACTGCAACAGCCTCACCAGAATTATTCATGGTGCCAAACTCACGGCATTGAAAATGAAATAGTTACTGTAAAATGATTTTATTATTTTGTTCTCAACTGTTTTGTGTGTTGGGTTGTTTTTTGTAACTCAGTTTGGTCCAGACTGAAATAACTCAACAGCTATTGGATGGACTGTGATGCGTTTCTGTAGAGATATTCATGTTCCTCTGATGATGTATCTGTATGATTTTGGTTTTTATCCTCAGGTCCTCAGGTTTATGTCAAAATACCTGCAGAACTGATGACGTTCACAGCAGCCTCAGCTGGACTCTGTATTTACAACATGTTCTCTGCTCAGGTCATTAAAGACTGACAAACTGTCTCACCCCCTCTGGTCTGAAACACTTCACATGTGGTCAATGTTGTGCTGCGGTTAGCGTTAGGCAACAAAATACTTGGTTAGGGTTAAATCAGGTGGAAACTAAGTGTATAGTGTCACAGACTGACGTAAAGTTAAAACACTGACTTCTGGTTTCACACAGGGAAGTTAATCACAGTCTCTTGGTTTAATGTTTAGTTTTGTTTGACCATTCATCTCCCCGACATCCCACCATATGTGTTCTTTGTCACCCTCAGCGTCAAGTAGGTATCAGACGTCAAGGGGTGTGACAAAGTGTCGGCACTCAGAGGCCTTGGAATAAGAATTGGTGGGTGTTTCCTGACGCAGAAGTTCAGGTAAAATAAAATCAATGATTTCTTTCTAAACAAATTAAACACATCTGAAAATACTCTCAATGGATGAAGAAAAATAATCTTACAGAATGGAACAAGTTTGTTTTGGTCTCCCTCCCTCTTGTTTGTTTACTTTCCTCACTTCTGTTTTCTCATGCGCCGAGCTGAACTGAAATGATTTAATTCACCAGTGGGCTCCAACGTTGCCAACGCTGAAACATGCTGAATCGGCAGAAAGAAAGCTGACTAGCATCGACTAGGACTAACGGTGCGAGACACACTGAACTGAAGAGGCTTGCAGACGCTCACTACTGAGTTAGCTGCTAACAAGAGTCTGTTCATGTTTCTCTGGTCACACAGTGTACATCAGGAACACACACACACCTACACACACACACGCAGAGTGTTATCATACATGGCCCACTCCTGCTCATTAGCAGCTTATTGGATTCTGCTTCAGTCTGATTGAACTCACGACATCCTGACATGTACTGACAGACTAATGACATGCTCCTCCCATTCATTGTGTGTGTGTGTGTGTGTGTGTGTGTGTGTGTCTGCCCCCATTGAACCTCTGTCATAGATACTGTCAGGCAGTAACAATCAGAACAGGAAGTATCTGGATCTTTTACATAATTTGAATTAAATATCTATTTGTCACTCCACTCTATGCAGTTGGCAGCTGAAATGTGACTTTTAAATATCCATCTTATTACACACAACACACACACGAAATAAAAGCAGAGGGGTAACACAGGGTCGGGTCATAATACGGCGTCCCTGGAGCATTTCCGGGTTCGGTCACGTGCTCGGGGGTGAACTGGCTCCTCTCTAGTTGCCAGCCCACACTGAACACTTAACACGCTTTACAGCCACTCGCTGCGCTCTGATTGGATCACAGTGATCATGTGATGTTCATATTGTACAGAACAGTGTGTATTTATATGAATAATGTGTCCTCTTGTCTTGTGTTTTTGTTCAGCGTAGAAATGAAGTCTTTGAGCTGCTCCGGCTTCTGCAGGTTCATCGGGAAATGTCCCTTTAATTATTCATGTGTTCATTAGCCGCTTGTGCCACAGACAGGCTGCTCAGTGAACATGAGATGATCTCCAGACGACCACAGACTCAATCATCCAGAGAAGCAGAAAACTGCATCTTATTGATCTTAAATTCATCAGCCGTTAGTTTTGAAAACCGCCGGAGGACTTTAGGAAATCTGAGAGTGTTTTAGTGGGACGCAGCACTTGTGGAATATTTATCTGTAGTCAGAATTAAAACTGTTAAAATGTACAAAGTGATGTGATGCAGTGACGAATGACTGGAGTCAGGTCCTCATAGATTATTAAGGCACAAATCATGAAACAGCTCTCCTGGCCTGGACTCTGTCCTCACATATAAATTATACATAAATATTCAAATAGGACATTTGACCCCCGCAGCGATCATCATTATTTTAGATTTGTTCAGCAGAGTCTGTTAATTCTAATGACTGCAGAGACTTTACAGAACTCTGCTCTGTATTGTAACTGTGAATATCTACAGTTCATACTTTTTATTTTAATATAGAAAATACAGAAATATATAGAAATAAATTAAATTTTTAGATCTGTACTGATGAAGTAGTAAAATAAACTGACTAATTAATTATACTAACCCATAAAAAGTAAAATAAAATCTAAAACTAAAATATAATTCGAATAAAAAAACTATAAATACAACACAGTTAAACAAAAATATAAAAACAACATTAAATTTAAAAATGAACAAAAATAAAATAAAATGCAACACAATGTAAAATACAATAGAAATATAAAAAATAAATATAAAAAATAAAATAAAATTCAAAAAAGTGAAATATCAGAAAATATATAAAAGTTAGATAAAATACAAAAACACACAAAAGTACAATAGAATAAAATACAGAGTAAATTACAATAAAAACACTAAAATAAATAGGTAAGATGAAATAAGAATATGGTAGATAAAATACAAAAAAATACACAAAATGTGTAATAGAATAAAACACAAAGAAAATTACAACAAAAATATAAAGAATACAAAATAAAATACCAAAATAGATTATAATTTGAAAAAGTAAATGTAATAAAATATATAATCATATAATATAATCAAATATATACAACACAATAAAATACAGTCAAATCTAAAAACAAGATAAGATATAAAGATGTACAAAACTGATTAGGTACAATTTAAAATACAATAAAAAATATATATTTTAATAAGTAAAATGCAATAAAAATATAAATGTTAGTATTTAGTAAAATACAAAATATACAACAGAACAATACAATAAAATACAAAATAAAAATACAATTCAAAATGTTCAATAAAAAGAAATAATACAAAAATCAAAAATGCACAAATGCTCAAAATAACTTGTATTAAAGCACAAAAATAGAAATGGGAAAATAAAGTTAAATGCATTAATTAAATAATAAAAACTGTTGCCACCCAGTCAAAGTTCCAGATGAGACTCACGCTGCAGGTGAGGGTGATGAGGGTGGAGGAAGAGGAAGCACTGATAAAAGAAGCAGAGAGGAAGGAGGATGCAGCCGACGAGCTACCTGTCACCCAGGTTTTGTGTCTGAGATCAGCCAATCAGGACGCACTGTCCAAAGATGTCAGTTCAGGACTTAAATAAAAGTTTGTGCAGAGTCGTGTTGCTGGACATCAGAGCTGTCAGGTCATAAAAGGCATCAAAGGTCTAAAGTGTCATTTGTTATTGATCATGTCATCAGATAGTTCCTGATTAAACCAAACATTGTGCAGCTCTACACTTTTTCCCTGTTTAGACAAAATAAATTATCGTAAAACTTTTCAGACTGAAATAGAGATTTATGTAGAAAAACATATTTAAATTCCTCAAAGTAAGGCAATAAAAATGCCTGTGGTGATATATGAACAGCAGAAACGACATCTTCAAACGACATCCTGCTCGGAACAAGCTAAATTTATTTCCACATTAAGTGAAAATCCTCTGAGACAAATCTGATCAATCTGATAAATCTGACTCTATTTCACACTCTGAGCTCTGTTAATACTTCAGGACATGATGTCTCCTGTCTGTCATGTTTGTTAATCGTGTTTTTGTTTCCGTCTCTTGTTGTTTCATGCCAACACACACCACATCTGTCACGGTTAGGTGACCCAGGTCATCAAAGGTCCGCATGTCAGACACAGAGCTGTTAAATACTGTGGATGATCTGTTTTAAAAAAGAAAAGCATCTGAACCTCAGAATGAACTGCAACAAAAGAAAATCTGCTGTTTATCTGCATCCCTCATCTTTCTGACAGAGACATCGTCTGAAACACACGCATGTTTTTAGGAATAAAGAGTGTGTGAACTTTCCTCCAGCTGTTTGTTGCTCCGTCACATCAGTAACTTCACAAACAAACAAATAACACGACATAAATTCCTCAAATCAGTCCACACTGATAGATTTAATCAGAGTTTTCAAAAAAGGTCATGGAATAAAATGAAAATATCTGAAATTAAAATATAATGACAAAGAAAACCTGATGTTATGATAATAAAGTCAAAGTATTACAAAAAAAATCTCATTACTTTCTGACTTATTTCTTTAAGCTTTTTTTCTTCGGATTATTTTTTAGGGCATTTTATGCCCTTATTATTTGACGGTGAGAGGACCAGAGAAGAGGGCAATGGCATGCAGCTGATAGTTTGGCATGTTGGGAATCAAACCTGTGAGCTGCTGTTCAGGGACTTTGCACCCACTGGAATGCACCAAAACTGCTTGGTTAGCAGGTCGCCCAATTTTACAACTTTAAGCTAAAATATTCCAACATTATTTTCACAATATTATGATTTTATTCTTAAAATATTTCAACTTTTCACTCAAAATAGTCACGATTTTACTCACAAAAATATTATGAGTTATTTATTATAATTTTACAGCCATATTAGGACTTTAGTCTCAAAATATTATGAATTTTTATCCCAAAATTATTGTGATTTTTTTTTAAATTCCAATTTCATTCTATAAATATTATAATTTTATTCTTCAAATATTCCAACTTTTCTCTCAAAATATTCAGACTTCATACTGAAAATATTTCAACTGTATTCTCAATAGATTCTAAATCTTATCCCAAAAATATTATAAATTTGTTCTCATAATTTTACTGAAAAATTAAGACTTTACCCTGAACATGTTCCAACTTTACTCTCAAACTATTTAGATTTAATCTTTAAAATATTATGATTTTAGCCTCAAAATATTTTGACTTTTTTCATATAATTGTACAAAAATATTCCAGATTTATTCTCAAAATATTATGATGTTACTTTCCTTTAAAAATCCAACATTATTCTCAAAATATGACAAATTTCCCCTCAGAGATATTACAACTTAATTGTCAAAATATTCACACTATTTTTTAGAATACTATGATTTTATATATATAAAAGTATTATGAAATATTATGCCTTTATTATCAAAATATTTAAACTTTATGAGGTGCCCAGTATCTCAGTAGATCAGGCAGGTGTCCAGGCACAAAGGCAGTGTCCTTGCTGCAACAACCGCGGGTTCAATTCTAGCCTGCGGCCCTCCGCTGCATGCCGTCCCCCATGCCCCAAACTGTCCTGTCATTAAAGGCAAAAAAATCTAAAATAATCCAACTTTATTCGCAAAACATTTTGGTTTCATTGTCAAAATATGATTTTACTTTTAAAAAATATGACTTTGTTCTTATAATTTTACAGATATATGATTCACAAAATACTTTAACTCTATTCTCAGTTGTTGTTTTTTAATGTTATCGAATAAATATTGATGCTTTACTAATCCTGGTTGTTTAGTTGGGTCAGAGGTCAGAGGTCGGTGACAGAGCAGCAGTGTTGGAGCTGGTGAACATGCAGCTGCTCAGATTTATCTCCGTACACATGCGTCCAGCAATCTTAAACACTGACGGACTTCCTCTGCAGCCTCACAGAGATGAAGAGCAGCAAAACAGAAACGTGTG
Organism: Epinephelus cyanopodus; assembly: GCA_026686955.1. Classification (NCBI taxonomy): domain Eukaryota; kingdom Metazoa; phylum Chordata; class Actinopteri; order Perciformes; family Serranidae; genus Epinephelus; species Epinephelus cyanopodus. The sequence goes on along the minus strand of CM048927.1, from coordinate 36,286,369 downwards.
ACAAATCCAGTTAGAAATGAATCTTCCCAGCGCACATGGGCGCACGGCTGCAGGCGTCACCATAATCATGTTGAGAGCAGGGAGTGTATTTGAGGAGGCTGAGTGCATTTAATCTGTTTTTTTTTTTGTTTTTTTTGTCTTTTTTTTAGGGAGGTGGGGGCGGGAGGTGGGGGTGGTGGATGATTTGAAACGGTCTAATTTAGGAAGCAGCTGCAGAGACAGACAGGACACAAGTATTGGTGTAGGCTACTGTAGTAATAAATAATTTACAATCCAGAGTCTGCTCTGCGGACCCGGTGAGGGGGAGGAGGACTGCTGAGGAAACTGAAGATCAGGGGAGAACATGGAGGAGATGGAGGTTGACGGGGGGAGAGGAAGGAGGAAGGAGGAAGGAGGAAAGTCAGGTGGTGAAAAACAAAGAAAAATACATACAGACAAACAAAGACGCACTTTATTTGAGATGAATGGGACTTTCCACAGAATACACACCGACAGGAGGACAGTGGGTTAATTTAACACTGCTCATACTCAAAGTTGGTTTCATCTTTTGAGAAGTGGTTACCATGGTTACAGATGACAGCCAGGGAGACAGGAGATGGTAAACATGACGGCTAAATGGCGTATTGGACATTTGATTTGCAAAGCTTTCAGCAACTCTGCGGAAGTTTTATATCTATTTGCTTTTGAGAAACTTTCGTGTCTGAGATCTTGGTGGAAAATGTGTTTTTGTCTCCAGGTGGCCTTTAATGACAACGTTTCATTTTAAAGCTGCTGGATTTTCCATCACTTTGTCTGTCTGTTGTCAACCGCGTGCTTTTTAAGTAAAGCTGCAGCACCGCGGTGGAGAATGTGCTGTCACAAAATAAAAGTGCTGCGTGTAAAAACTGAGGTGCAAATTTTCTCCAGCTCAGTGAGAGAAAAACTAAAGTTAATTTATTTCAATCAGGATAGACAGGAGAGTGAAGTAAAGATAATATTTAATACAGGATATGAGTGTACAGATAAACAGATGATTTGTGCAGATTGAGAATTAACAGACGTCTTTGGCGCATTTTGGGATCAAGGGACATCTGAGCAGCAGCACGATAAATCCACCCCTGCAGTCCAGACACTTGTGGTGGCTGATGACTCTGAGGCTGATGACTGATGAGGCAGATGAGGATGATGAGTCTGTAACGACTAGATGGTGATGGGGAGGTGGAGGGCGTGCATGATGGCGGCAAGAAAGAGCTACAGCAGAGAAAGAGCCATATTCAAAGTGTGTTGCTGTGCTATTGGTTGATTGTGAATCGGCCGATGACTCGATTGACCTACTCAGACAATAACACCTGGAGATAGTGAGTGAGCGTAGAGTCGTTGAAATCCAGCACTTTGACAGCGACTTGCGGCGTCAGAACCCAACGAAAAAAGGCGTCCTTTAATGTCGCCGTGATACGCCACCGGTTGCCATTTTAGTTGAACAGCAGGACAAGGACGAAAGTTAAGGCAACGAAAGTCCTAGTGGGGCAGGCGGTAGAGGTGATGGATGGGTCCAACAAATACCGACTCTCACATGAGAGACGTGTTAGCGTCCCGTAAGATTATAAAACCAAACCCTGTTCTGTTTTCCTAAACCCAACCATGTGTGTTTGTTGTTGAAGGGAAAAAAACATAAATTTGATAGTTTTAACAAGGTCATGAAAGATCAACAACTGAGATCGTCTAAACAAAGACTTCTGTTTGTCCCAAGATGCAGGACTCAGTGTTACAGCAGGATATAAAGTCATTAAATGAGCTCCACCATTTCCAGCAACACATCAATGCGTCAATAATTATAACATAATATGTATTATTCTGTATAATGAGAACATTCAGGCTACTTTTGGTACTTTCACTTAAGTTTAAATCATAAAAGTTACATGAATACCAGCATTGTTTTTAATTTAATTTCATTTTTTTGACTCAAGATGATATCACAAGGTATAAAATACAAACGTAACACACAATAACAGCTACAGCACACAGCGTGGCTAACGTACAACAAATGTTACTTAAACAAAGGAAAGACATTCTCTTTCAGCTTATCTGATTGTTGTAGCAAAACTAATTTAAACATAGACGGGTGGTTTATATAATACTTTTGCAAATACCTTTCTCTGTAAGTCATTAAGCTTCTGACATTCAAACTAAATATGATTCTCATCTCCCACAGATTGTCATCACAGAGGCTGCAGATCCTCTGGTTTCTGTCCAGCTCTTTATATCTTCCAGTGACTTCAGGAATTCTGCTGTTGTTTACTCCAAAATGACAAACAGCCTGTCTGTACGTTTGGTTTTCACGCAACAGATACTTCTCCAGTTTAAACTCTTGTTTAATTTCAACATGTATATCACATGATGTCATACTGCTGAGCTCACTTTGCCACTTTTGTATAAACTGATCTTTTAGCCTCTGTTCAACAGTTAGTTTTAATCACCTCTGTGTGAGACGAGCCACATTCATCCAGTATCTGCTGAACGTGTAGACTCATGGTGACACATATACACCTGCTGAGTGTACAGTTGTACATTATCTGACCGTGTTTAGGTACTTTACCTTCTATCAGCCTCTTCCAGTCACCAGTAATTCTCTTTTTAACTCTAATACAGACTGGATATCTTCATCAGTCCCCGTAGACCAGAGGTGTCAAACTCATTTTGGATCATGGACCTTATTCAGCTGTGTTTGATCTCACGCAGGTCAGACCAGTAAAACCACTGTAGAATAACCTCGAAATAATAACCTTCACATTTTTCATTTTCTTTTCATTATCTATTTAATGACAGCTGAAGAACAACCTGAGATATCTTGTGCACATTCAACAGTAGCTCTCAGTTTTTCCACATCCAGTCAGTGTACGACTCGTTACTGTCGTTACATTTTTCCATACATTTCCACTCTTTTGCAGTAAAGTGGAAGCTATTGAAGAAGCAGGTTAAGTCGTCCCCTGCCTCACAAACCATTTACATATCTGAACTTTTGGTAGTGCCTTAGCTGCAGGGTCTCACCAAACATGTTTTACAATAGAAGTTTCGCACTGAAGCTGCTGGTTGACAAAATTTTGCACAATTCCACATCTTTAAATATGACCACAGTGAACATTCATTGTATTTTCAGAGAACTGTATTCTGGTCGGTGTGTAAAACCTTCTGAAGCAAAATTTTACATGAAGTAGGATACTCTTTTAACTTGCTCCTGAAGCTGCAGCTCTTAGCCTTCACAGCTGCCTCAGTATTAGGTGTGTGTGTGTTACTGCAGCTTGTCATTTTAACTTTTAGGACATATTTTAGAAACTTGAGATGTAGTTTTTCCAATAAATCTGTTCTTTCTAACCCCCATAACTCACTGCGTACAACAGAACTGGTGTGAAGTGTGAAATCTACAGGTAAATCACATTCACTGTTGTATCACTACTTTTAATAAACTGATAAATCTGACCACTTCTTCCACCACTCTTAATTAATAAATGCATTTAAAAATAAATAAATAAATAAAAACAGAATAATAATAATAATAATAATAATAATAATAATAATAATGTAAAAAAAAAATAAAATAAAATAAATTAAAACAGAAATATACTGTGTTCTTTGTAATAATCAACACCGCCATCTTGTGTCTGAACGTCCGCCTTACATCCTGGACGTAAAGCGTGTAGGGGGGCGGTTCTTGTGACGTCATCACGCTGACCCGACGTTGTTGGACTCTGGGCTGTACCGGCGGGGAAGTTAGCAAGTCAGTCGAGCACAACTTTCAACCAAATCCTGCAGTTTAACAAGGTGAGCACATCGGAATTATCATTTAAATCACTTTATATTCACTATCACAACTTATTAAGAGCTTTAATTTAAACAGACACTCGTAAAATAGCGGCTAACACACGAGCTAACTTGCTAATCTCTGCATGCTCGCCCCCCGATGTGGGACACTGTAAGTTACGCCGAACCTCATTCAAAATATGAGAGTTTTAAAATTCATTTGCTTATATATTGAGTATAAAACCCGTTGAAGTCATGTTTATATATTATTTTTATTTCGAAAGATGTTTTGGACAATTCGGCATATGGAAGATTGATCTAGCAAAACGCTGTTTGACTTTACAGCCGTTTTTGTATGTGCTTCATTGTGGTCGCTATCAGCAGCTTAACTGTTAATTAGATACATTAAAACAGTGGTAAATAGTAGTGAACAATCTGCTGCAGGTTGTAGTTCAGTTTGGTGAAGTTAATTTAGTGTTTAGCTAATTATTGCTAACTTAGTTTCATATTTGCAGTGACAGTCCGTCTGCTATTTTTACATGCAGCTGTGAGGTGACCACACGTCACGTTATGGTGTTTGCAAGCTGAGCAGAGTGAGACAGTTCACTCACACTGGTGCTGTTACATCATAGTTACCTAAAACAAAAGGTTTAGGTTGCTATTACTGATCTAAATCTGTATTTATCCGCCTGTGGAGGAGAGACTGTATTTGTATTGAGTCACTGTAAGCTTAATGTGTCACTCGCATAAATTCCGCCTTGGGACAACAGATAAAGATCCATATGTGCTGGGCTTTATGTTAGAAATCCCACAATGCAACGCGTCACCTTTGCTCCTGAGATAACAGACGTGTTTTACTGTTATCTGACACTGTATTTCAAAGTTTAAACTCTAAATGAGTTGTTGAAGTGGGTGTTTTTTGCAGTGCAGCTGTATTTTGAAAGCCTAACAGCAAAAACAAAACACTTTAAACCTCATTAAATCAGCTGGAACAGCAGCGGTACAGTAATGGACTGTGTTAATTACTCTGCGTCTTCCACAGATCGACGATGGCTCTCACACAAGTGTCCTCCAACAAGTGCGCTGGCGGCTTCCAGAAGGTTTTCGAACATGAGAGGTGAGATCACAGCTGAACCTTCACGTGTCATCAGAACATCCACACCTCATTTTTGTTTTTGGCATTTTTCTTTTACATCACAAACATTTGAGATGAGAAATAAGCCATGCGGCTGCTGAATCTGAGTATTTTGGAGGTTTCCCGAGGCAGCGAGACATGCTGAACGCCCCTGATTTGCATGAAGTCATTTAGTCTCAACTTTATGCACATGAGGAGCAGACGCCCCGTCTTGAAACAAAAAAACACCCAGTGCTACCAGAACGCACTGCACAGCTGCTTACTTAGACAGTAAATGGTAGACATGGAAATGACAGATCCTGTGGACACGTACTATCTCCACACACACACACACACACACAGCTGTGGAGCTATAAACTCGTGTGTGTTTGTGTTTTCTTCACGCAGCACTGAGCTCAAGTGTAAGATGAAGTTTGCCGTCTACCTGCCTCCCAAGGCTGAGACCGACAAGTGTCCCGTCATGTACTGGCTCTCTGGTGAGTGAGCAGTCTGTCCCAAGGCCCCTCAGGTGTGCTGCTCTGGGTCCTCTAACTGGTCCAGAGTCCAGGTTAGAGACAAAGGTGGTCGAGCCTTTTCAGTTCTTGCTCCTCGACTTAGGAACAGCCTCTCACTGAGCATCAGATCAGCTGACTCTGTTCTGTTCACGTCTTTAAATCTCGTCTGAAAACTTACTTTACAGAGCGGCCTGTCCTGACAGTTGATAGACTTATTGACTTATCATTTTAATAGGTCAAAACTAAAACAAGTTTCCTCGTAATAAGTGTAATAATCTGATGCAGATGGTGCTTGACAAAATGATTTATCCTTGACAAGTAAAAATAAGATGAAATAATCCCAGAATAAGAGTTTCCATTCTGTGTTTCTCTGCAGGCCTGACGTGCACGGAGCAGAACTTCATCACCAAAGCTGGCAGTCAGCTTCCTGCTGCAGAGCACGGCATCATCATCGTCGCTCCGGACACCAGTCCACGTATGAAAACACACACACACAGTAAAACAACAGTAAAACAAACGCTGCGTCATCTCTAGTCAACAAAAAACAGATTTAGACGACTTCCTGTCACCGCCGCGACTGTTTCCCCTCCTGCATCAGGCGGCTGTAACATCGAGGGCGAGGATGAGAACTGGGATTTCGGCACTGGAGCTGGTTTCTACGTCGACGCCACGGAGGACCCCTGGAAGACCAACTACCGCATGTACTCCTACATCACAGAGGAGGTGTGTTGGATTTATGTCACCTGAAAAACTCACTTGTCAATTTTACTTTGAGCTAATTAGTGTTTGTGACGATTCTCTGTCTCAGCTCCCCAAACTGATCAACGCTAACTTCCCCACCAACCCAGACAAGATGTCCATCAGCGGTCACTCCATGGGCGGGCACGGGGCGCTCATCTGCGCCCTGAAGAACCCTGGGAAATACAAGGTACGACCTCAGTCTTCTATCTACCTCCATTGTTCTGTGTATTAGTACATTTAGAGCAACTTTTAACCAGAGTTTGTGAGCACTGACGCTGGTGTGTCTCCTGCAGGCTGTGTCTGCGTTCGCTCCCATCTGTAACCCGATGCAGTGTCCCTGGGGACAGAAGGCCTTCTCAGGATACCTGGGCTCTGACAGGTCCACGTGGGAGGTACAGTAGGAGCTCTGCACGCCGCCGTCTTGATAATAACTGTAATAAAGATGACACACTGAGCTTCTCACAGAGAGCAGCTGCAGCAGTTGCAGCACTAAGAACAGAAGAGTCCAAAGGAAAGAAACCTGTTGAAACTGTCAGTGAAAGTTTGAATCCGTCTCAGTCGTGTTTCAGCTGTTTGATGAGTGATGAAGGATCAAATGAGTTCTCCAGCTTCCTGTTGTCATCTCTCCTCTTTCCCTCCTTCAGGCGTACGACGCCACCGTGTTGGCGGGAACGTACTCCGGCCCTCAGCTCGACATCCTGATCGATCAGGGCCGCGACGACCAGTTCCTGTCAGCCAGCCAGCTGCTGCCCGACAACCTGATCGCCGTCTGCTCCGAGAAGAAGATCCCCGTCGTCTTCAGGCTGCAGCCGGTCAGTTCCGTTAGTCTGTTGTTCTGACACTTGCACGAAGGGTTGGGTCCTGTTCACATTTGAGCTTGAGGTGGTGGGACAAGATGTTTATATCTGAAGCCTTGTGGTTTCTCTTTGTAGCCTGAGTTGTATCAACCTGCCTCATTCAAGCAGCAGATTAACAGTTTGGAAAGGCAGTGAGACAAGAAGTTAGCTTTATCTAAGCTTTTCTAAATGTATCTGCTTTCATATGGAGATACCTGTTTATAGAGATTAGATTAAATGGTCGGCTCACTGAAGAGGAAGTGCTGAACCTTATATCTGCTCGATCAGCCCGACATACTGTCAGTTGCCCCCAGAGCGTTTATCGTCTTCACACCTATGGCAGATGGAGTCTGAGATTGCAGCAGTAGTAGCGTCACTGTAGTTACTAAATTCATCCGAAACTGAGTCTAAGTGAAGTACTTTATGAATCTGTTGCCTCTTAAGCTGCAGCCTGCCACATCTGCCAAGTTTGCACCTCACAAAACAGAATTTGAAGCTCTGTGATTAGATGTTTCTCACTGAAATGCACCCTGGGAGTCATATACATGATTTTTTTTTTTTTTAATTTCTATCAAAGAACCGGATGTTTTCAAACACAGGTGTTAATCTTTTCTTTTAGGAGCTAGTTAAACATTTCATAGTGTGAGTCTGACGCTGTGTTTCCTGCCGCAGGGCTACGACCACAGCTACTTCTTCATCTACTCCTTCATGAGCGATCACATCAAACACCACGCCAAGTTCCTCAACGCCTGAACTGCTGCCACCACAGAAGAAGACTGTTGAGCTCTGCTCTCCTGACATCAGTCACATGACTTCCTGCTGAATTAAATACACTAACATCACCTGATTAAATTCTATAATGACACAAATCTTTGTTCCTTCAGTTCAAACAGCACTTAAGATTTGATTTAATTATATTTGCTCTGTGTCATTTGGAGCCTCGTCAGTCGCTCAATGTTTATTGAACAGCAGAGCAAAAGTTTTCTGTCTGTGTTGATTTTTTGGAGTTTGTCAGTGAGCAGTCACAGCTGTGTTTTTCAAAATAAAAGCCTTGTTTTGTTCATTCAGGTGTTTTTGTTCTTATTAAAGTTTGTTGAGCTTCAGAGAAACTGTCCACACCATCTCCATCACAGTCACAAGGTTTCCTCTTTACTAAAGTCAACTATATTTATATAGCACATTTCATACAAGTGTGAAATCAGTGTGCTTAAGATACATTGTACATGACAAACATAAAATATTATAAAGATATTAAAGTATTACATATATAAAAACAAGCAGGACATGATAAAAACAAAAGGTACTATTATCATCATTACTCTTAAAAAGGGGAGATAATAATAATTCTAATTCTTTAGCAATTAAAAAATACACTTAAAACCTGACCAAAGCTTGCAAAAAAAGATTTTTTTTTTTCAATCTTTCAGACTTTATTGTTTAAATGTTTTTTAAAAATATATTAAAATATGCAAATATCACAATATAATAGTGCAGAGAAACAAGTATAAATTATAATTTAAAAAAATTAAAAAATAGAAAAACCATCTTCATAATAACAAAACATGTTAATTGCCCTAAATAAATTCACCCTACAGCTTGACAGTTTCATTATCTTTGTTTAATGTTATAATTTTGAGAGTCATATTCCTTAAATTCATATAAAAATCCAGGGAAGTCGCTGTTAACTTTGTGATTTTGCATTTATGTGTGTCAGACTTACCATAATATATAAGTTTACAATTAATTCAATGTTATATGTATCTTTTTTAAAAATCTACATTTTGATTTTATAATCAGTTTTACACAATAAATAATCTTTTGATTCTGATTCTGATTCATCTTTGAAAAATTATATTTGTTTTCAATAATTTGGAGAAATATGAATTTGTTGGATATATATTGTGTAAAATTTTGATCTGTGCTTCTTTAATTTGTCATGTGCTTTATTTTGAGCACTGAAAAAATTGTGTAAATATAATCATAAACCAGACATTATTAATGTTGCATCGCTGCCATCTCCTGGTGTTCATGAACTCCTGCAGGTTCATTAACTCAAGTTCTGTAGTTAACTTTTAATTTTATTTGAGTATTTCCATTTTATATTACTTTATACTTAAGGTCAGCTGCATCTCATAAAGGAAGTATTGTACTTTTACTGCTTTAATTTCTAGTTGCTTGATAAATTAGTATTTTACATACAAAGCAAACAGTAAGTACTAGATTTACAATAGTGCAAAATAAGAGTGAATTTACTGGAATACTGTGGCTAAACACCATTTTTAGTATTTGTTCTTTACTTGAATATTTTCATTTTATACAATTTTCTACTTTATAAGTAACTTTATACTGATGTGGAGCTACATAATTGGCTATTATAGATATATGGAGAAGGGGTGGGAATAAATAAGTTTGTACTTTCTTCAGCTTATTTTTGAACATGTAAATTAAATCATTATGTTGTTTTCATGCTTCCTTTAGTAACCTGTTTTTATGTCTGTCTACTACTGTATGATTATTTTATTTGCTACTTATAATCTATTTATTTTATTTTAAAACTTTATTTATAATGATATACTAAGTTTTATGATAATAAAAGGTTATGAAATCTATGATTAGAGGTTTCAAACCAGTGGACTTTCACTTTTTCACTTTTTATTTTCGGGGGAAACCCGCCGACATCTGGCAACCACCCCGTCTGTCCCTGAGCTGTGTTGATGTTGAGCAGCTGCAGGTGTGAACGCGCTCATCAAGGTGACCGCAGGTAGCCGGGTCCGTACCGGAACATGAGTGTCTTCGACTTCAAAATAAAACCCGAACAATCTGTTGCCGTGAAACTGTCCCACCAAACTGTCCCAGCTTATTAACCGGTTTAAAACGTGTTTAAAAAGTAAAAAAAAAAAAAAATCTAGTGTAATACGTCACAGTACTTTAATGATGAGTTACATTACATTTTACTTTTTTTTAACGGCGTAACCATTAATATGTAATTATACATTGTTATTACATTTTAAAAATAACCTTCCCAACACTGGCAAATAGCGTTTGACTTCTGTAAAGTTAAAGATAAAAAAACTTTATAAATTTACACTGTTAATATTTGCACAAACCTGAGAGTGAACAGCTGATCCACTGAAAACACATACATATTTAAGTATTTCATATACTTTCTCATCTTTTCAATTATAATTTATTTAAATTATTCCCCCTGCGTTTATTATTATGTGCCAAACTACCAAACTCCCTGGGGACGGGGCTGCAATATTTTTTCAGTATTGGAGAAGGATTTCTGGTTTTGTTTTGGCTGAGGAGAGGGACGTACAACTTTTAATGGTTATATGTTGCATTTATTTTCTTTTTTCTTACTTCCCTCTGAACCCCAAAACACAGCAGTGACTTTGTATGGCATGTTTTCTTTTCTGTAAAACTGTAAAAACAGAAAACGGTTTAAAATTCCCAATAATGCTTGAACACACGTGGTAAGACAAATGCTTTAGTCAGAACACACGACTAAATCTAAGCTTAAAATAGTGATATTTTATCAAAACATATCTCATTGAAGATTTTGTGGAAAAGAAACTGTTTGCATTAAATTCTGTGCTCTGCAACATGACAAAGGTGCAAATAGGGTTTTTACCACTCCAGGAGTTTGTTTTCATCTTTTGACTTTTAAATCTTGATCACTGAGGAGCACATGATTACATGCACATTTCTGATGCTAAAGTGGTTACTGTGGTGTGTGTGTGTGTGTGTGTGTGTGTGTGTGTAGGCCTATTAAATGTTGTTGGTTTTGTGTGGGTGGCTGTCATGTTGATGCATGTTGCATTTTGAAGAAGATATACTTCATTAATCCCCAAGGGGAAATTAATTCTTTTTCACTCTGCTGCCGTAAGCACTCGGGCACAAATAGGTCTTGCACATGCATTGAATGGAGGGAGGGATGTCAGAGATGCCAAAGCACAGCCGGCCCTTGCAGTTGTGGGTTTGATGCCTTCCTGAAGGGCGTGCGGTGGTGCCTATAGGAGGCAAACTGGCACCTCCAGTCCACACTCCATATTTCGTCTGGACATGGATTTGAGCTGGTGACATCACGGTTTCCAACCTAAGTCCCTATAAATATGTATGCATGTATAAATATATATGATATTAGCTGTTTGTTTGGGAGGTGACTGCACTCACTCCCTCTGTGCTGTTTGCTTGTTGCATTGGCTTCAACACATTTGGTGTGAGTATACTAAAATATGATTATTTATGCTGGAAGGAAAGTCATACATTTCCCTCCAGTCGCTCAGGGAGGCTCAGAGAAATTTGATAAAAACACATAAATGAATAAATAAGTAACGAACAATCCCTAATAAAAGCCTTTCTGATTCCTTAGTCTAACCGGAAATGTTGCCAGGTTTTAGCAGTCGTGCTTTTATTTCGAAGCCAAGCCGGAAGTGGTGTCGAAGCTCTCTTCCTGGCTTGACGCCGCCGTCTCTATCACAACAGATCAGACTTGGCCGGAGCGAAGTGCGTCCTACTTCACTTCGGAGCGAATTCTCTCTGTTGATTGTTTTTGTTTTTTGCAGTTTTTCCATCTTGTTTTTTTTTTGTCTCGTCGGAGTTTGTCTGCATCTCTTCCAGGATGGTTAAAGTGTCTTTCAGCTCCGCGTTGGCCCAGAAAGACGTGAAGAAGGACGTCGAAACTCTGATTCCCGAGGAGGACAAAGTGAGTAGAAAATGGCTAACTGTGCTAACGACAAGTTAGCTTCTGCTCGGCGCAAGAAGACGCAGCTTAAATGGCTTTATTTATATAAACTATGCATATATTTTAACTACATGTGTCTGTTAAACACTTCAAACAAAGCTCACTGCGATGTTTCTAAACATATTTATAGTAGTGATGTAATTAGTGTTTGGCTGCTTCCTGATGTGGTTGTTAATGTTATACTTCGATAAACTTGTTCATATAGCTGCGGTGTGTTTGCTAGTCTGACCTTTCTGATAACATTTCAAATATTAAACGTTATAACACTTTTATAAGCAGTTTTTCCAAACTATGGTGAATTATTTCAAGCATGTTTTTTTTTCAGTTTTGTTTTGTAATACATGAAAATATGGTTAGAAAATGATTGACACACTAAAAAATAGCGTTGTCTCTGTTATTAAAGCGTTTAAATCTATTTTATTAGCCAGAAAATTCAGAGTATCAAGTGAAGCAACTTTCTGAAACTGAAAGTGTCCTGTTTTAATACTTGTTTTAAAGCTGTTAATTGTCTTTAAAGTCAGTTTGACGTGTCCTTTCTATAATTTCCCCTCTTGTAATCTTAGCTGCTGTGTCGTTTCTGTTTTCACTTGTGCTCTGTTGTTTCCTCTAAAAACTGCGTCACTCTTGCACAAGAGAAAGTAGACTGTGATGAAATGCATCATGCAATCTGCAGAAATGCATATATATATATATATATATATATATATATATATATATATATAGCTGGAGTGGGTACCTTTTTTTCTAATCCTCTTAACTAACAACATCCTGATACATTGGAAACTTTAAATTAGACAGAAAAGCTGGTGATCTTCTTAGATTTTAAGCCCCTGTGTGCTGCAAACAAAGAGGAAGCTTCCTGTCACATTACCTCACACGTTAGAGTCCTGGAGAAGTTGTGAATCTTGTTTTCCAGGATTGAAATGCTTTGGAAAACGGGGAGACATCATTAAAAGTTAGACAGGAAACATAAACTATAATTGTAGGTTTGCGATTGCTGGAAAACGTCGAAACGGCTGCTGTGGAATCAACATTTAGAGTGATGGTTTTGAAACTTCAATTCTAACTGGATTAATAATTCAGCCGTGTGAAGCTGACTGGAGGTTTCAGCCTGCTGACTGCACAGGCGTGTTGTCTCTGTAGGTCTGAAGTCTAGTTAAAACTCCTCCTGAGACATCCGTCCGTCTCCACCCTGTTGTGAAAGAAGCTGTTGCTGTTTCAGGCTTTCAGAGGAAGTTTCAGCCCAGTTTGAAAGATAATGTCTCAGCAGAGTAAATATGAGCTGCAGTCAGATTGTCTGTGCACCGTCTGTGTTTCTGAGGAGAATTTATAAAAGAGGTTTAAAGTCGGGTGCAGAAGCAGTGTGATTCTCGTTCAACAGGTTTCAGATGTAGGTTTGTGTGATGTGATGCATATCTGCTGCCTTCCTGTGTGGTTGCTGTGGTTGCAGACTGTACAGTTAGTCGAAGGCCGGGTTGTTTTCAGTCTAACTGGCTCTTATCGTGATAATCGGAGCTTAATGTTTTCCTTCTGGGGGGGTTGAAGTGGGTGCAAACACGGCAGACTCTGTACATGTTGTGTGGAGGGGTTTTCCTGCACATGGCGGATCGTTTCCATCTGCACTGTAAGATAACCATGTGTCTGTCAGAGGGCTCCTGACGCTCACGTACACTGATGACACTTGCTCATTTCTGGGTCTTAAAAAATTGTGAAAAGTTTGGAAAAGCATGGAGATAAAGGCAATATTCTTCACTCCTGATGCTTCTGACATTGCATACTTTATAAAGTTGCGGATTTACTCAACATGTATCATTTAGATATGTTTATATTTGGGCCGTGACATGAGAAATTACTTCCAGTTACAGGGCGATATGATCTGGTTGTGTCATTTTGCTTACAAGAATCCTAAAATGGAGTTAAAAAGATAAAGTTCTGATAAATTCTCAACATTTTTTGAGTTAGTTAATGTCATTTACTTGCAAAAATGTGAAACATTTCTTAGTTCCAGCATCTTGGTTGCAGGATTTTCTGCTTTTCTTTGTCTTGTGTCATTGTAGATTAAATATTTTCCTGTGTTGGACTTCTGGTTGGACAATAAAACGCATTTAAAGATGTCACTTTGGGCCTTGGCTGGATATGATGGGTCACACAGCTCCTCCAGGCTTACTCACATACTTATTAGTCAATCAGATGAGTCTAATTTCAAAAGAAAAAGTCATCTCTTGTTACAGCTGATGTCTGCAGAGCTGTGCTTATCACAGTCTGATCCACGTTGCCTTCAGGAAACATTTCCATCATGGCGTCCATCGAGACAGGAGCACTGACTTTGTGCTAACTTCTGCCTCAGGTGATGATACACCTGAAACCTGATCACGTTTGCAGGGCTGACCCAAATACTTTGAAGCTTTGATTGGTGCCATGGTAGTCGATGTCCTAATCAGTATTCTAATGCTTTGTTTGTGTTTTCCATTACCCCAAAAATCCCAATTAGCCCCTAAATGAAGAAATACTTATCCAATTCGTTAATTGATTAGTTCTTCTCAGACAAGGACATATAAACTTTGTTATAGGCCGAGATTTGTGACTCTGCCATGGCAGGTTTACAGATATTCTACCATAGGAGTGTCCAAGAAGTCAACTATCTGGAATAGTTTTAAAATTTACAAAGGTAGCTTTCAAAAAGTCGAGTGTTTGATTCGCCAAAGGAAACTGCTGTACAACAAATCTACAATGAGTTTGGCAAGTCACCTAGTGACTAGTGCTGCGTAAAGCTACATGTGGACTGTCATGTTTTTAGGATTCTCACTATTCAATCCTTGTTGTCATGGCCTAATTCAGAATACATTTTCAGCTCAATAAATAGGAGAGGAGACACATTTTCCAAACTGAATGTTGGTTTTTGTGTTCTAGAGTTTGGACTAAGGTACATTATAATACTCTGCTTCAACATTAGTACCAGGAGACCCACCATGTCTGTCTGTGAGTCAGTTCAGACTTGAAGATGGTAACGATCTGAATTCTTGTGAGAGTGGATATCCCCCGCCTCCACACGTCTGGGACCGTGGGAGATTATAACATGATAAATGAATCTGAAAGATTGTCTTCATTGTGGATAGCGAGCAGCTAAACGAAACATCATTTCTGCATTGTGCATTTTACACAACATGAGCCTACACACGGTGGTTTTAGTCTCCTAACCTCAGAAGATTTTTAGTTTCTTTTTGTCTCTCTCTCTTGCGCGTACTCTCTCTGTTGTGCTTCTGCTTCTTTCTCTGTCTTTTAAATCCCTGGTTTCAACATGAAAATGTGCAAATAATTGTTTTTATGTGACGGGTGAGGGGAGAAACAAATACTGTTCTGTGATGTATTTACTTTAAATCTTTAAATATTAATTTGCATGTCTTGTCTCATCTCCATGTTGATGAGCTCCATCAGTCGGACACTGAGCGGTTTGTGTTCCTCTGCAGGCTGTTTGTGTTCGTCCGTCTTTAACGAGTTAAACAGAGTTGAACCAATCAGCTAAAGCCTGCCGCTGAGACATTTATAGCCACACACAAAAAAATAAACCAAGCTAAACATTTAGGCTAAGCCTGTCGACATGCTTACTTTAGCTTTTCCCTGAGTCAGACATGCTGGGTGTGTCCAAACAGGGATGCAGGTTTCTTCCTGTTGGACATAAGATCCCAGTTTATATCTTCATCCATGGAGAAAAAATAACAGGACTCAGGCAGCGGCAGAAGACGTACCTTGGATCCTTCACTTCAGTGACTCTCAACCTTTGTCATGTAAAGAAATAGAGTTTGGTTGTTAGATATGATGAGGACCAGCATTGTGTAGTTGTGGAGATAATCATGGAGGGATTAAAACGTGTGATCAGAACCGTCACCTGTATGACTCTTACTGACATTGGGTTTACTTGGGTTTACTTGGGTTAAAAGAACAATATTTGCCTCAGAGACATTGTGGAGTCGAAGTTCTCAAGTACAGTCCCTTTTTCATATTTAATCACTTTATTAATCATCAAGCTCCTAATGTCCATCTGTCCAAACTCGAGGCTTTAAAGATTGATTGATTTCTGCAGACACATTTTAAACATCAGGACTGTTTGTGTCCACTCTTAATTAATCCACAGATCATTAGAGTTAATCAGCATCTTATCTGCTTTACTAAACCCAGTTTGTCTTTGTGCTAATTAACAATTAGGCCTCGTCTCCTGCTGTCAGTGTGCTGATTCTGCTCTGTCATCGATCCGGTCTGTAATGAGCTCTACTCCGATTTACAACCAGAACCATGAGTCAGCTTTTGTTTCTGTGTGCATTTTAGATTCTGCACCAGAAAGCAGAATCCGGTGTGTAGTTGTTTATTATATTGACTTCTGTTTGTAATGACTGGAGTCACCAGGCTGTGTTGTCTCTGCAGAGCCCTTAAAGGGAAAACAGTGAGACTAACCTCCAGACAGCTCAGCTGAAGGTCGGCATGGGACGAACACCTGAGCTTATGTTGCAGCACATTAACACGTCACACTGTGCTGTCAGCTCCGCGTAGTGAAGATCACGTCAGCGGCTGAGCCCAGGCTTTATCAGCAGCGTGTGAATCCAGGTTAACGTTCAGGTTGTGGTGGTCCATGACGGCCAGGTGTGTGTGTGTGTGTGTGTGTGTGTGTGGTTTTCATTAAAGGTCAGTTTTCACAACTCTGTTCTCACATGAAGCGCAGCAGCGGCGGGGTGTGAGACATCACTACTTATCAAGTTCTTACTGAATTTGTTGAAGCATCAAGCGTTAAATGCTTCATTAGATCATCAGACATTTCCCTCCTTTATCAAAAAGCTACGCAGTTTCACAACAGCGAGGAGGAAGTACAAAACAGTGCACAGTCCAGATAAGAGAAGTAAACCGAAACTATAATGTTATATAATATACCCGTGTTGCACAGACTGTGAGATCCAGAGTCGATACAGATACAGATATTTGAAAGAACAATTTGGCTAAGAGATGATAACAATAGTTTTTGGTGTTGTTTATTTTGTATTTTTGTTATTTATTCCGCCTTTTGTTTCAGGAGGACTGCATCATAATTGAACTGTTAAATGCCGTTCAGCCCTTCATTACACTACCTTCAAATGAGCACGAATTAAATTATACACAGTTATAAAATAAAACTTGAACACAACCTTCACATGAGAAGTTTTTGTTTTTTAATTATATCATAATTCTCTCTCTTAATTCTATTTTATATTGCTGTGAAAACATCAAAGATCTCCTTTGAACAGCTGTATTTATTCAAGGTTATCATCAAAAACTAGGTTTTACAAGATCACAATGAACACATCACAAACATATTCTAATTTACCATCAACCAACACCCATTTTTACTTAATAGAGCTTGAACGCATCGTAATGTAACTCAGTGCAACCTCCGTCAGCAGTCAGTTCCAGTCACTAGCTGCTAACAGCTAACAATTAACCAGCTCTCCTCCCGCTAATGTCAACACAGACTTGTTTACAATGTAGTGTTTTAGGGAAATAACAGGCCGTGTCCTCTGAAGCATCTGCGTCCTTTTGTCTCAACGGTGTCCTGTTGAAGATCTCTGGTCGTCCTAAACACACTTTTACTGTCCTTTATTGTCCAGCCCTGCTTTTGGGACACAACAGATAACTGCCATCTTATTTGCCAACAGGCCAATGCCAGTCAACAAGGCGAATATCTGCCGATTCTGATGTGCGGCCAATAAATAGGTACATCCCTACTACATGCAAAATGAGCATCTACTATATTCAACAATAACAGAAATAAAAACAGTGGTGCCGTAAACTTACACCCGAAACAGTTAGCCAAGTGATAGAAAAATAATGAACTATTAAATCAATTAAATAAGTTTTTTAAGCAAAAAAAAACAAAACAAAAAACAATTTTAGCCTTTCATGATAATTTGCTGCTTTCCAGTTTCATTTATGTGAAAATATTTGGGTTTTGGGCTGCTCTCACATGAACACATGGCTTATTGAGTTCTGACTACATTTGTTTGAAGCATTGAGTTTTGCAAGGTTACTTCAATCAGATATTTCCTGATTTCAAAAGATAAACTTTATCAAAGTCCCACACAGTTTCACAGCAGCAAAGAGGAAGCAGAGGACAGCTGCACGGCACAGATAAGAGAAGTTAACTAAAACTAAGAATGTTATATACATTGTAAACATCTACTTAATATAACTAAATACAAATATATAAACAGAGGTGCTGTAAACTGAGAGCTGAAACGATTCGTTGATCTATGGAAAACAATCCAACTGTTTTAATAACCAGTTAATCAAATTAAAGTCCACTTGTGTTTATTAAAAAAAAAAAGCCAATAAAAATCCCAGTCATAGAATTTCAGTCAGAGATATTTACAGCTTTTCCCCTTAATTTATTGAATTGTAAACTAAATGTATTTGGTTTTGGATTGTTGGCAGGACAGAAGAAGACATTTGAAGACATTACCTAGGACTCTGTGGACGTGTATCACTATTTTCTGACATTTTACAGACTAAACAATAATTTGAGTAATTGAGACAGTGCTGTAGATAATTCACTAATGAAATAATCTTAATTGTACCCTAATATACACCATTTTATAATTTGATTGTAGATTACAAACAAACTTTGTTTGTATTAAATTGAAATTGAACATAAATGCATTTGAGAATCTTAACTTTATTGTCATAATGTTTATAGGTCATAATAACAAAGCTGGAATAATTTATCGGCACAGCACTCCATAAACTCCTTTTGTGTTTAATGATTATTTTATTTTATCAAAACGAATGCTGGAGCCTGATTGGCCCACAGCAGAAGTTCCCCTTAATTCAAATGAGATAAACTACTCTAAATTAATCTGCCTTTTTTTTTTTTAATTATTAGTTTCCAATCAAAGTCACCTGCTTTTATCTTGAAATCTTTTAACGATATGAACAAAAGAGAAGTTTGTTTGTGAAGCTTTGCTGAACAACTCGTTGGTATTCCTAACATGAAAATGAACTGATCTGAGTTTGTAAATTGTTAGTGATGAAGCCAGCTGAGTAAACGTCTGATTGTTGGAGCAGTGAAGAGGTTGTAAGTTGCTTAGACGCCTGACCTATAAATGTGTTTTTATATGAGCCGGATATATTCAGAGATGCTGTGAATGCAAGAAGGAAGCTTTATTAAGATGTGCTGGCTGCTTCAAACCTCGTGTTACTGTGCTGATAATGTGTTGGAGGGAATTATTTTTATATGTGCGGGTGTAGAGTGTTCATATGACACTGCTTTTTGTGTCAACAGGTGGAAAAAGTGACACATGGCAAACACATAAATGTCATCGTAAATAACAGTTGAATTTACGAGGCTTTGACAAGAAAAGTTTTATGTACATCAGTGTTTTTGAAATATTAAATTATGACGATAGCAACTGTGCTTCTTGTAAAGTTGGAAGTAGAGCTGCAACGAGAAGTTGATCTGTTGACAGGAAATTAGTTGTCCAAACTTTCTATAGTTGCTCCGAGTTGTGACAGTTTTCTGTTTTCTTTGTCTCAACACTGCAGTTAATTGAATTCATTTGTTTATCGTTGTTTTCTGGTGTTTCATTGACCAAATGATTAATCAGTTAATCAAGAATTATCATTTGCAGCCCCAGTTTGAAGGATTGTTGTTAATATTTATTGTCAGATATCCTTCAGTTATGATTACTAATTCATATTATTGTTGACTTGCACATAGAGGCAGGAACTGGTTGCAAGTGGTCTAATCCATCAGAATAATTTGCTTCATAGCTTATCAATTCCTTTTATCGATGCCGGCGTGTTTTTCTGCATCTACGCTGCTGGAAACTTGCATCCAGAAGGAGTCATGGCGAAGAGAAACAGTCCAGAACGTGGCTTTACTTAATTACAGTTAATCTAATTATATCCAAACTGCAGTAGCGCTTTACTCAGGGCTGCACAATTTTAATTAATTAATCAAAACACATCCAACCTGCAGTATGGTCAAGTGCAATATCCAGACCACAGGAGCTGCAGTGTTTGAGATAAAGTTAAAATGTGTCACAACACAGCATCATAAATGAAGCATTGTGGTGCTGCAGAGAAGCCCCAGCCTTCACATCATATTCCAGACATGAGTGAACATCATTTTTATATTTTTTCAATGGAAATTAAATGCAAAAATAACCTTTCTGTATAAAATCGTAGCTCATTGCAATTGTAATATTTGTCAAAATAATTGCAATATGACTTTTTGCATATCTCGAGAAGAGAGATGACAACAGTGCTGCTTGTAACGCCTGTAAAATGAGAAGTTCAAGTAAGGGTGGAAACACCAGCAGTATTCAGAAATGTCTCTCTAAGCAACAGGGGCTTGAATTCCCCGAATGCCACGCATTTGACACTTAAAGTGTGAGTGTCACAGTGTCTCAGTGGGGAATACCCTCTCGTTGAATAACATTAAAGTCTTTCTGACAAAGAAAACCTACATGAAAACAAATAATCTCTCATTTCCCTTCCACACAGAAAACTGACTGAGGAGTTGAGAAAACATCAGACTGATCAACAGAACAGATAATGGCATATCAATTCCCGTCCCTACTTGCTCACCAAGATCTCCTGATATGGTTGATTCATGACATGTGGAAATATTACTGAATCATTTAGGTGCTTATTGAATGGGATGCAAGAATATGTTGGTGTTTTGATGGACACACTGTTTTAATTGTTTCTTGTCCTACTCGTGGTGCACAAAACCAAAGTGCAGACAAAGATGGTTCATTTTGGGGCGGCTGTGGCTCAGAGTGAGAGACCAGATCAGTCTTTAGACCTTTGTCAGCAGATACCTTACCTTTGTTCTGTCCTGTTTTGTGATGACAGAATGAATCCACAGTTTATCAGCGGATTCATTTGGGTCACTGTGTGCAGATCTCTGACCGACAGAATAGAGATGTCACATTTTTGGGTCAGTCTTTAGCACTTAAGCTGCAGTGGTGGTTTTACAGCTGAAATGTGTTTTGTGTTTAGACAGTAACAAAATGCATGCAGGTAATTCATTTTTACCCAACGATTTTGTTTCCCTGCTACAAGCACTTTTGCAGGTAACTCAAGGCAGTGCCAACCCGGTGACCTACACATCACTGCAGGTCTTAGAGCTGAAGCTATTAGTCGATTAAATCAATTAGTCAATCCTACATGCTTACGTTAATTGTGAGGGCTTGCTGCTAGATGATCGCACAGTGAGGACTTTTGGTACTCAGGCTGTTGATCGGACGGGAGAAGCCATTTAAAGACAAAGTTGTGATTGGGATTGCATTGTTGTCTGACATTTTGTAGACTAAATAATGAATTGAGAATGATTCTTATCATCAGCACTAACAGGTTTGACTCTGGCACTGAGTATCGTTGTTTGTATAGACAGGTCTGAGCTTGTTGTTGCAGCAGGTGATGCATTCAGACATGGAAATAATATGAAAATCATTGAGAGAAACTTTCTGCATGCAAATCTCACAGCTCCATGTCTGTCTGCTGATTGTACTTCTGTACATTTACCAGACTCCTCCAGTTGATTCATTTCAGAGTGATTGCAGGTATGATGTGACTGCATACGCATCTACACAGCTACATGACTGGATTACAGCCCAGATCTGTTGCTGCTGCTCTCCTCCTGTGTGTCCTCTGATCGTCGTCTGAGGCATGTGGACTGCTTGAGAAGGATTACAGTTTAATCAGTCAGATAGAGACTCAGCCGCAGAGACTTAGCAGCCTCCTACAGCGGCGCCGGCCACTAAAACTCAAGAGGAGGGGAGATTATCCAACTAGGCAGATGTAAGACCTCCACCACCCCCCCACCGCAGCTCAGACCCAGACACCCTTCACCCCAGTGCAGATCTGATATGATGTAGAGAATCAGATTTACAGCAACTGAGAGTTGTTTGTGTTCTGTCTAGAGTTGCGACGATTATATCGGCATATAAAAAGAAAATGAGGCTAGCCAGTTAGCGGTTATTTTTATTGTTTTAGTCGTTTTTCAAACAAAATTTGTGAACATACAGTTTATAATTCTCTGCTGCGGCGTGTCTCTAGAGCAATTTCCGTATTGCAGTCAGGTTCTCCTGGTTAGGATTCCTCCAGTTTTGAAGGTTCAGGAGGTTTTTATCAGGAGCCGAATTTTCCGCAGAGGTCTGTTCCTCTGCAAAACAAACAGACCAGGGGATTTAAACTGGTAAATAAACTGAAAAAGGCAGTTTCATGTTAAAATCAGTGTTTCTCTGATGCTGTTTGGTACAGCAGGGGCTGGAGACGAGCTCAGTTTGTTTCTCTGATGACTTCAGATTCAGACAATTACTAAAATCCTTAATCTGGTTAAAACGCTTCTTTTAAAGATGTGGCTTAAAACTGGATGAAAGTCAATTTATGACCCCGACTTCTGCACAAATAGAATATGACGGCATTGACAACCAAATGAAAAGGGCCGTGTCCTGGATTAAAATGACAGATTTCTCTGTGTTTGAGCGTTGTTGAAAATGTTTAGGATAACAACAAAATATAGATCATTGATCCAATTGTTTTTAGACACTTTGGTGTTAAAAATTACACATTATATCTTTAAATGTGAGGATTTTCTGCCTTATTTTGTCACATATGATAGTGAAGTATCTTTGTGTTTTAGGCTGTTGGCTGGACCAAAGAAGACGTTTGATTTTGGACATTTTCTACTGACATTTTAGAGATGATTAATCAAGAATGAAAAGAGCTATTAATTGCAGCTCTAGTTGTGTACACAGGTAGTTTAGTTCCACTTGAACAATTATAATTACTTTACACAATATTTCAGGACTTCATCAGGTTATTTTTTAAAATTTAAAATTCAGTAATATTCACTGATTTATTCCACTTTGCAGTCAGTAAAAGTCAAAGTAAAACTCAAGTTTTTGAAAGAATTACTGCAAACGGGTTATCTTAAATTTGTGGCCCAACAGGTTTAATGACAAAGAAAGAGGAGTGGAGGAGATTAAATATTTCAGTTGGCTTTGGAGTTCAGTTTCACTCTGGTTTTAGTTCCCATTTTTAGTTTTGTCGTGGGCTGGTATAACTGTTGCGGTTTGTTGTTTGCATTTTATCAGGCTGATGACGTGCTGGACTGGACTGGCAGGTTTGTGTCATATCCAGACGGACAGACAGACAGTGTGTGTGACATGTCGCAGAGATCTGAATAAAATAATCAGAGGAATTCCTCTGGTGTATCAGTGCAGCTCTACCCTTCTCTGTGGAAATGCTCTGTATAGGTTTGTAGGAACACAAAGAAAAGTTCAACAGTAAACAGATGGCGAAAAAGTTATGTTTCCTTTCTCTAAACTAAAGAGGGGTTTCCTGTTAAAGTTTTGAACCCAGTGTTTGGTGTGTATGCAGCTCAGAGCAGAGGATGGAGTTTCAGTGAAACCAAACCTGCGTCCTGGACACTGATACTCACCTGTCTCCACAGAGACAGAAACACAAGCTGCTCTCAGGTGGACCCACGCTCAGGACTCTGCAGGCTGATCTGACATTAAGACATTGACCGGAACACTGAGCCATGTTTAGGACCAGAGCGAACAGTCATGTATTCACACTAAAACATTAATAAACCCATAAACCCTCTTTGATTCACTGCATTTAAACACAGCAGATATGATTACACTTGACTCTTTAATTCCAGCACACACACACACACACACACACACACACACACACACACTCACAAACCAAGTGAAAATCCACCAAAATGAAGTGTGAAATGTTGGTTGGTTGTGGCTGATTTTAAGTGGTGTCGCAGACACAAAGAGAGTCATTGATCCCAGTTGTAGCGTGACTGTGTGATGTGAATGAACCATCAGCCTCCGTCCTCACCACACACACACACACACACACACACACACACACACACACACACACACACAAATCTCTCAAAATGAGATGAAACAGTTGACATTAAAGTTGAGACAGTTCATCATAGCAGAGTCGGACCGACAGTCTGAGAACAAAAGAGGAAGTGAGTCTGTTTCAGTCCGTTGGATCTGACAGTTTGTTAAAAATACAAAAAGGCTTAAGTCATAAGAATCAGTTCCTGTACGCAAAACATCTGCACAAGTTTTCATTCCTAGTAATTATAAAGCTCAGATATGTGCAGTAGAGCTGAAACACTCGATTGGCTGATAAACAAATAATTATAATTGGTTCAGTCAGTTTTCTAACAAACCAAAAAAGAAACAATTATTTGCTGGTTTCAGTTTCTCCCATTGATGCTTTTCTTTGTCACACGTGATAGTAAACTAATTATTTTCAGTTTTGGACTGTTGGTCACATTAAACAGGAAATATAAATGACATTGATCTCTTTCATCGCTTTATTTGAGAAAATAATTTGGAGATTGATTGTTTTCATCAGTTATGCAGTCTTTGTTTTTTGTAATGTAATGTATGATTATTTTCATTTAATAGGTGAGGCATCTTTGAACCTCTAATGCACTCTTTTCAAACATTTTAACTTCTTACTTTGTTTGATATACACATGTAAGTGCAAATAAACTAAATTAAACTAAATAGTTGCAGCCCAGATCTGCTATATTCACATTTGTTGCTTGATTTAGATAGTTGTGAATTGTATGAAAATTATTTCACTCTTAAACTCACTGTGGCTCTAATCAAGCAAAGCAAAGGAAATCTTGGTCAACTGAATCTTGACCCACTCTTTCACTAATCGATAAGTCAGTGGGGGAAAAAGTTCTGCATGTCATCTGTAGATTAACTAAATCAGCCACAGTGCATTAAGTGCGCTCTACCTGATAGTGTTGTGAGTCCACCGAGGTGTTATTTTCTGTCACAGAGCTTCACAGTAACACCCAACCAGGGCAAGTTAACTCTGTGTTCAGGCAAGTAGAATGCCTTGAGTGAAAAATAGATGCGATCTGAACATTAACTGCAGTATGTCAAGCTAAGCTGCTTGCACGAGTCCATCTCACCACTAAACGTTGAACAGGACTGATAAGAAGAATCTGACATACTGGACACTGTAGAAGTTTAATCTGGGGTTGACGATGTCATAGAACATCACTAATGTTAAATACGGAGCGTTGCTTGCAAGAGTGAGATTTATTATTTGTAGCAGTAGGTAACGTCAGTCATCCTGCTGCTCCAACCAAGGGGTCCGGTGTGATAATCCAGACTTGAACAGCAGCATCTTTCTGGAGGCTTTGTAAAATAGATCCAGAATGAAAATTGGACACTGACTGTCTTCTGTGATTATTTATTCAATTTCTGATTAGAAACGAGAGCTAAAATATGTTTAATTTTGGGTAGAACAATGCACTCGTCACTGTCACCAGACGTCTAATCGCAGTTGAGAAGGGGCGGGACAAATACCACAAAGACCAGCTGACACAGGACAAATAAAAGTGCCTAACAACAACAGCTACTGTGGCAGACACCAGCGACTGTGCGACCAAGGACAAGAACATTTGACCAACCAACTGACCAAAATGTGACAGTTCTACAAGTAGTTAATCAGTTAAATAGAACACATTCTGTGGCTTCAGCTTCTCGAAGATGAATATTTATAAAACTTAAGTATTAAATATCTTAATTTTTCGTGACTATTGGTCAAACAAAATAAGACTTTTGTAGAATATTTTTTATCTTTCTGAATCCCTGTACTACATTTTTATTTCTGTCTTTGTATCAGTAATGGGAATAATCTTTAGTTGAGGCCTCATCATTCACTTAGTTGATCAAATAATCCTGAAAATGCCTTTATTCCCTGAGTGTGTTTCTGACTGTACATATTGTTCCAGTTGTGTGTGGCATCGACATACTTTACTTTGTTGACACAAGAGTGTGTTAACGAGGGTGTGAGTGTGTTGGAGTTATGAAATGTTGGTCTGAAGGCCTGTCGGGTCTTGTTGCTGGTGGTGATGAAGCATCAGGAGAATGTTGAGAAACACATATCACTGCATCAGATGTGATATTTGAACTCAATGAGCTGCTTGATTTCAACATTTACAGTCTGAGGTAGTTTGCCTTGACGTTATTTAAATTCACTGTCACCTCCACTTCATGGCCAACCAGAAATCTGAGCTAATGAATAAAATAGAGGTGAACACAAAGCCATGCTGACAGGATAACAGGATGTGATGATGAAATACAATCACGGAAGTCCAGTTTGAGTAAACAGATCAATGAGTTTTCAACTCAGCATGACAGTTCAAATAAGGCGACTGTGTGTTTGCATGCAGGATTGAACTCTGCCTTCTAGCCAAGTGGATCCAAGTGGAATCTTTGTTAAGATCTACTGCAGCCCTGCAGATTATAACCAGCAGGTCTTTGAGCTCCTCTGACCAGGGTTGGTCAGTTGTTCCTCGTTTCAGGTATAAAACTAAAGGAGACTTTTTAGGTTGTGGGTCTTAAGGCCCGGACACACCAAACCGTCTTCAAAAAAGTAGCATCAACGAAAGCTAACTGTTGCGTCGCCTCACATTGCCTGCATCTCAGCTAAAAAGGTGGACATTAACACTGCGAAAGCTACAGCCAGTGCCCAAAAAACATGCTTGTTCTGCGCCTGTGTGTGAGGAAACAAGTCTCCACACCAGCAGGCAGCGGTAGTCTGTATTCATTATTCAAAAAGATAAAGGGGAAGATCACCAGGACAGACTCAAGACACTGGTTAGCCAGTTAGCACATTGACAGCATGACCTGATGTTGAAAGAACAGAGTGTACCATGCACCAGTGAAGAATGACACAATTACACACTGTTTCTGTGGAAGAGCGCGGTGGCTCAAAACACAGTTACCCAATATGAGACGTTTGTTTCAATCTCACGGCCCCTTGACTTCAGTCATTTGTTTACTTTCCTCACTTCTGTTTCTCTTTTGTGTGCAAGGCTGAACTGCCAATCAGAGGGATTTCTCTCACCGATGGGCTCTGCCGTCTCAGAGTCCGATTTAAGACGATCAAATTAGTGTGTTTGGGACACATGAGAGATTAGGGTGCTAGGTGCTCGCTGACAGCACAACATTGACCAACAGGTGACCGTCAGCCAGGTGTTTCAGGGCCCTTATAAATAAAGTTACTTGCTAGAATCAGAATCAGATTTATTGCCAAGTAGGTTTTCATGCACACTGAATTTTCCTTGGTGTTTTGGTGTCTAAGAATAAACATGATAAGAGAAGATTAAAAAATAAAGCAGTAAATAGCAGTAAAATGGAAAAATGTGCAATAAAAATATTAGAAAAATGTAATGTGTCTGTTTTAAAATGAAAGAGCTGAACAGTATTGTTGAAAAATGTGCAAAATATTGACTGGGGTCTTGCAAAAAAGTCATAGTACAAAGTATAGGTTTCTAATGTAGACAAGGAGAGCGTGAACTGTGCAGGGAAAAGTTGTGTATTGATGCTCATTTCCGCCTCGACTTCCAACATCCAGCTGCTCCCAGTGTGGCTGTTGGGGACACAGGGCCAAACGTCTCCTAACTAACCTGTTTAATATTCTCGTGTCGCTAAGGAGTTCAGTAGATGAAAAACATCCCCTTCTACTTTCTGCTATTTTGCCTTCACTTCCTCTTTTTTGTTTTCCTAGAAGTCAAAGTCAGTGTGAGTGTTTGAAACAAATGTCCGCTCAGCAGCGATGACCTGAGCTTTACAGCTGATGGAGAAAAGCCTCAGGAAATGTTCCCTTTTAGTGTCTCTGTCAGCCGCTCGGCCTGTCAAACACACTTCGTCTAACACCGCCAGTGTTAGCTGCTCAGCACTTTCCTCTCTAAAGGTTTCACCCTCACTTCCTCCCGTCAGACCGCTGTTCCTCTTTTTTCAACGTTCCTCCTCGCTACGTCTCACTTGTCGCCTGCCAGAAAACAAAACATTACACAACGTTCAGGGAGTTTTGTCTTTGCTGTCCGGGAATTGAGGTGACGGTCAGAAAGGGCTGACTGTCAGTGTTTTAGTTGCCTCCCTGCAGTTTCCTCCTGTACCTGAGGTGTTCTGGAAATGCTGACTCAGGGTCCACATTTACCAAGTTATAAAAGCTGCATTCACTCAGATGGCACAGCTTTACTGACCACACTAAAAACACAAATATGAATGCTTAACAGGAGGTCGACTGCTGATGCCAGGAAATATGTTCTATACGTTCTTCTTAAAAAATACGTTTTGTTTTTTGGCTGCTCTATTGAAATTGTAGTGTTTATAATAGCTGTGACAAAGGCTGTTTCTCTGTCTAATATTTTAAAAGTAATTATTTAACACTACGTAACTATAATTCCCTTTGTTGCATTTTGTCGTACGCTGTTGGCAAAACTGTTTCTTCAAGATGCTCATGAGCATGAAGATTTACTGCAGAAGTCTTTTTCATCATAACAAAACAGATTACACCATGAGGGCTGATATTTCTTAATTCATGCGGTTTCCTCTTCCGCTCAGGCAGCGGTTTCTGCTCAGTGTTGATTGTCTGCTCACAGGAACACGACGATGAAGTTTGTGTGTCTGGGTGTTATGAAATGTTGCATTGTGGGAAAACCAAAAACACTTCTGCATCAACATAATGTCAGAAATCAGCAGACTCCCAAACTGGAAACATGAGTTTATGAATTGGTCGTTAAAGTCGCTTGTTGTGCAAAAATGCCATAAAATCTCTCATTCCACATTTTCATTGCTTTAATATCAGAATAAATTCTTAGTGTTATTAAGAAATTGCTTTGAGTAACATCACAAGTAAATGTTGCCAGTCGCTGTCGCTAGTCGGCACAATGAATTAAATATTTTTCTCAGTTTATAGCTTCTGTTAGCGGCAGTAAACATCCTTTCATTTCATAGTTATAGTTTCTTAATGTATGAAAAACTAGCCATGGTATGAAAAGCGGTTACAACTCAACACTGAGTAAAGACGAAAACACACTGGTGGCGTACACCGCTGCAATGTACAGCCCTACATTGGCGGCAGATAGGCGCGTCGGCGCTTCTCGATGTGTGCCCCGTGCCACTTCGCACTACTGTCCTATTTCCAGCCTTGTCGCTACCAGAATTAAAGGCATTTTTCCCCCCACTTGTTTTCTGCTTGTATACACCAGCTCTTGCAGCAGCTCTTTTTCTCTGCTCCTATATCAGCTCGACTCCTCTCCTCATCATCGATGTATTAAGAGAACTACTAAGTTCTAACAGCTAAGTTGAGAAGTTTGTGATGAAGAATGGATGATGAAATTTACCACATATCATCTACCATGACCACGAACATTGAAGATTTATTTAGCAAAAATTTGCACGTATATGTTTACAGTACCGTTTACAGTCAAACATTTTGATGCACTGTAGGTTCAATTTTTGATAAATCAAAAATCTGAGAAACATAGTTTTTGTAGGACATTTTGAGTTTTACAGTTTTTGGAAAAAAAACAGTGATGAACTTACTCTTAATAGGTTTAAATGTACAAAAGTTTCTTCAGTATTGGGGCTACCGTTTGATGGAAGTTGTGAAGTTGTAGCACATATGGTTGATTTGTTATGAATTTTCAAAGTTTTGAACTTCAGACGCTTGCTGTAGCGCCACCATCAGGACTATTGGCTTGAGTTTACAGCTGAGGATATCTGGCATGAGACTGGACCTTTATGCGAAGCTTGGTGAGTTTTCACCCATGGGAAGTAGGATTTCCTCGGAAGAAGCAGAAGCAGAAGAAGAACACAACTTTTTACAATGAAAACCGAAAAATAACCACTCTGATGTGCACCAAAAGGAACTGAACTGAACCGTACTGCTTGGTAGAAACCAGGCTAAACAGTCCAAGCTCACACCGACACCAGAACCCTGTCATTAAACCTGTTAGTAACCATAAGGTACGTGGTACTTTAAGGGTACTGTTATCATCATTTTTTAAAGCACCCAGCCCTAGTTGCAGCTCATTCCACTAACGTCAAGAATAGGAGAAGTTGTAGTTCTCTAGTAATGATTCATGCGTGACAGAAACAATTCATACACCACAAGTTCTCAGTACAAGCACTTCTGTAAATTCAAAAGAAGGGTGTGTTTAAAATTAACGGTAAAAAGCTTGTCAGAGTTTCTGTAAGTGAAACCACAGGTCGTGTTTTAAGGCTCAAAATCAGTTAAACAAATGTGATGGAGGTCAAAGGAGAGAGCTTCACGTTAATGACTCCTGGCTGTTTATCTTCAGACGAAGTGTCTCTTAGTCTGACAGAGGTTTTTCGGTTTTTAGCAGCAGGAGGAGACGAGTCAGGTCTTGTTCTGAGAGAAGCTGCTTCTTCATCCTGCTGGCCGGAGTCCAGCAGCTGATGTTTGTCTGTTGAAAATAAGCCAGAGCCTATTTAGAGTATTTACCCACAATCCTCCTGGCCACTCAGATCAAAGTCTGAGGTTTCTCACAAGAGCTTGTTCAGATGCATAACAGTGATATTTGACGATTTTATAATGTTATCAATGTGACAGTCGGCCTCAAAAAAAGATCTACATATTTAAGATGTCTTTTTTTTTTTTAATTGTAACCACCAGCTGATATGTTATCATCCTTATCAACCAGCACTCGCTTGCAACTTCGTGTCAGTAACAAGATCAGAGTCCACAGACACGTTAGCAGCTCTGTGATGCTGCACTGAGGCTTTTCCTCACACTTAAAAAGTCCAGCATTGTTTGCATTGATGTTTCCCTGCTGGCAATCCTCCTCTTCTTCTACTCTGTCTTTGTTGGTGCATTGCTGCATCTCACAGCAGTGGAAATAAGTGGTGTTTTCTTGATGAAATACAGAGTGTTGCAGTGATTGGATACTTCTGAGGAGTAAAGGGGGAAGAAGTGTAGAAATAATGGCGGAAGAAGTAGAGAAATAACCAGTGCAATAACAATCAGACATGTTTTTTCTTTTTCTTCTTAGGAGGATTTAATATTTGAACATCCTCACTGATCCCATCTTCTTCTTCTCTCTTGCAGGATGAGGAGGCAGCTCTGCCGGTGCGTCACCAGTCCCGGGCCTGGTGCTGGTGCATGTGCCTGGGTCTCGCCCTCATGCTGTCTGGAGTGGTGGTTGGAGGAGCCTACCTGTACCGCTACTACATCCTGGAGGTGAGCTACCAGCCCCAGCAAGGGTGGGAAGGAGAGGTAAATGTAACAGTATTCATATATGAAAGGATCAGTGAAGGCAGGTTAGACCTGAGGCAGGACGACTTTCAGCTTTAATGTTTGCTTATCGTCAGGGGTTGACTTAGGCAGCCCACTTAAAAGTCCTCCAGAGACACGACATTACAAACCTCACACCAAACTAGCAGACAAGGAAATAAAACCATGTAAACATAACTCATGACCTTTACAATAAAAAAGCTTCTGATAATGTCAGTGTTTGGGTTGCAGTTGTCGATCAAGTCCAAAAACAACATCACAAGTATGAAATGTGACAAACTGGACATGTTGGAGCAGATAAACTGCTGTGAGCTGCTTTTATGTCACACGCTGACTCCGCCTACCTCAGCAGGTTTAAAGAACAGAGGTGTGAATGATACACAGACCTGTCCTCCTCTCTGTATGGAGATTAATAACTGCAGCAAAAGTCGAGGTGATTTAAATCCTCATGCATAAAACACAACCATAAGTCTACAGACACATGAGGCTCTAACACTCTGCTCACAGTCTGTTAACATTAGTGGGTGGGGCTGGGCTGGTGTAAACATTTTCAAACTGGTTATATATTAAGCCAAAGACAGGACCAGACTGGTGTAATGAATTTTACCAGGTGTCTCACTTGACTCAGCAGCCGCTCCTGAGGGGAACATAATGACATCATGTCCCAGTAGAAAATTAGCGTGTGACTGTCATGTAGCATCATGTTACTTCAATGTGCTTCTGTTTCTTCATGTTGACAAACCACATAGGCCAGAGGTGTCCAAACTTTTTGGATTAGATCATGTGAAAGTATCAGGGGATTGTCAAGCGGCCCTGGCTTTTGACCTTCCGCAGTTAGCTAGCCTTTGCTTGTTTACTGTCTGGTTATGAAAACATTAGTTCCCACTTGGTGCGTGTCTACAAACTGTATGATTATCATGCCATCCTGAGGTTAAGGTAAAAATGCAAAGTGAAATTGCTCGAGGGCGGTTTAAATGAGTCTGCTGGGCCGCGATTGACCGCAGGCTCAGTGTGGACAGAGAGCGTCTGATGTGTGATGTGACACGATAGTCGAACACATTAGGATGCCGTGGTAAGATGGATTTATATACAGTACATATGTAGTTGCAGAGTCATGTTAAAAATGCCCAAAAGTTTCTTTGAAGGGCTTTTATATAGCTATAGAGTTCTGCACCCCTGGATTCAGATAAGAGGAACGGAGGAAGGCAGACAAAGATAACGTGAACGCAACATGGATCCAGGAAGACGTGAAGAAACCGCTGCGACCTCCTCTCTACCACAGACACACAATAGACAGACTCAAGGACATTCACATAAATGGGAGCAGAGATGAGGGCTGGGTCTATCTCCTGGAAGATGGAGACCCAGATGTCACATTGAGACCACACGGACTGTGATTGGTCAGCTAGTGTTTCCCTCTACATGTTTCTGATGTCAGTAAAGATCGTTGAGGGTGAAGATGAAGAAAGACCACAATCATCACCACTCTCTGTTAATAAATGAACATGAACATAACAGTTGCATGTCGGGACTAACGTAAAAAATAACCAGATGTCAGTGTCTGTTTCATCAAGTTGATTGATACAAAACCTGCACTCAACACACTGACATCTGCTGCACAGACTCAAACACTCACTCCATCATTTGTTCTCCTCTTCCTCTCTGCAGGAGGGTCAGGTGTTTGTGTGTGGTGTGAACTACCGTGAGGAAGACTTCATGATCCAGGAGGAAGACGAGGTATGAAGCTGTTCAACACATCAGCTCAGTTTCTCTTTCTGCTGCTCGCCAGATGTTAATGTTTGTGTTCAAAACATGTGACAGGAAGTGTTTTATTAATCATTACAGACTGGGTCACTGATTGATTTCTGAGTTAATGACTTCAGGCTGAGCTCACAGTAGAGTCATCTGTATCTGTACACACACACACACACACACACACACACACACACACACACACACACACACAGACTCCACATGTTTTTAACTTCAAATCACATTCACTTTACGTTTTAGTCAACTATTTTAAGACTGTTTTCTCTACAGATGGAGATTTTATTTATTATATTTTTTATTATTTCTGTTTCATTACCGCACCATATTAATATGGAGGGTGAAAAATTACTTTAATATAAATAGATCAATAAATACAAGAATAAATAAAGAATTGCATTGATTAAAAAAATAAATAAATACATGTTGAAATATGTAAATAAATGAAATAATCCCTAAATAAATATAATGAATAAAATAATAAAAATAGATAAATGTTGAAATAAATATGTAAATAAATAATTTAATGCATTAAGAAATATATAGATAAAAGTATGTATTTTAAAAGTACATAAAGAAAAATCTGAAATTTATTTATACATTTTTGTACAACTACATTTATTTCTGCATTTCTGTGTCTGTATGCTCACATTTATTTATTTATACATTTATTTGCTTATTAAATGATAGCCATTTTTTTTCTCCATATTCTACATTCTGTTCACACTTTTGACAAATTTTTAATTGCGCTGTAATTATTAATAATTAAATAAAACTGATTAATCAGTTACAAAAAAATGACAGGATATAAATCTGCAGCTATTTTGATAATTGACTGATTAAGTCAGTTTTCAGGAACAGTGCAACCATTCAATGTTCACTTGAGAATTCTTTTAGTTTTTATTTACTTACATTATAGAACATTAAATCCTTTTAACTGTTAATCGGGCAAACAAGCATTTGAAGACGTCATGTTGTTGACACATTTCTATTGAACGATTGTGGTCAGTGCTAATCTTGATGACAAATTGTTTGCTTTGACTGCATCACAATTAAAGGCGTCCTGGTTTTGTGCAGTAGAAGCAGGAAGTGTTGTGTTAGCATTAGCGGTATCTTAATCCCACTCTTAATATGTCTGTGAACAGTAAACAGTGGGTCTTACTTTGAATTACTTTGTGTACGAATTGTGCTCTACAAATAAACTTGCGTTGCCTTATATCAATCAGATTAATTTATAAACAGTAACTCTGGATTACAGTCTGCAGTGTTTCCTGTTTTCTTTCATGGTGGTTTGAATCCAAAACAGAATTAATTACATATAATTAATGTAAGTACATTTAATGGTTCTTGCTGTAGAAATGCATTGAGTTCAGACTGTGGAATAACAAAGGAAGTGACCAAATAACTGTCAGTATGACTGATTCTGTTACTGGTTAATGAACTGGCTGAACTGGTTTGTAGTTGGAGGTGGAGCTGCCAAACCAGTTCCAGCTGCGGCAGCTGGAGGAGAGGATCAGGGTGCTGGAGAGGGAGCAGGTGGAGCTCATCAGCGTCCCCGTGCCCGAGTTCGGAGACGGAGACCCAGCAGACATCGTCCACGACTTCCAGCGGGTGAGACAGATCACTTCCTGTGTGAATCACTAACGACTTTAACGATTAATAGATAATTATCATTTCTGTTGATTGTGACTTATTTATCATCAGTTGTAAATTATAGTCCCATAAATACATCTTATTAAACATAGATTAGAGGGAAAGATTCAAGTTAAATTCCAAAGACTTTATTGCAAAGTCTCATAGAAAACACGACATTCAAATGACAACTTCCTGTGGATTTTCACATTAAAAGCCTACCATTAATGGGCAGGCTGGAGGACTTAAATGTATAAAAGTCAACCGGAAGTGTTCATTCACAGTAGATGAAAATTCTCAGCAAAAGAAATGAAAGGTGAAAGAACAGGAACTGATTTATCAACACAGACAAACAGAGGAAGGGACCAGTTCTCATTTACTGGGACCAGTTCTCATTTACTGGGAAGAAAGCGGGAAATGAAAAATAAAAAGTGTGTCTCTATTGGAGGCCTGCTCCAAACACAGGACTGGTTCTTCCTGACATTTACGTAGGTAGGGGCAGAATTTGTGAAACAGGTGAATTACTTGTTTTAAAAAGGAAATTAAAGCTGTGTAGATGTTAGTTCTGTTGGTCTATAAATGTTTGTCGTGTGTCTCAGAGGTTGACCGCCTACCTGGATCTGAGTCTGAACAAGTGCTACGTCATCTCACTCAACACCTCCATCGTCATGCCTCCCAGGGACTTCTTGGAGCTGCTCGTCAACATCAAGGTAAACGACTAAAGTTTCACCTTAATCTAGACGTCAACGGCAATCCTTCATTTAATTAAGGATTATTACATTATATATTTAATAATAACTATATATTTTGAGAAGTAAGCAACTTATATGAGACGATTGACACCTTTTGACAGAGCCAACTGTTTCTAGTCATCATGCTAAAGTGGCTGTAGCTTCATATTTGTGGTTTTAATCTTCTCATCTAACTGTCTTCAAGACATTAGATAAGCATGCTTCTCAAACGGACTGTTTCTTTATAAAATAGAAAGTAGCTGGCACCAAAATAAATCTGTTAACACCACTGAGCACAGAAGTTTCTATGGATGAGACAGTTGATCGCAGTTTACAGTAAACAGGCTCCAGTGGTGGTGAAGACGGATCTATTGACATTAAAACTGTAAGAACCAGTTTGTAAAAGCAAAACTGGTAAAACCAGCAAATTAGAACAAGGGTGCAACTTCATTGATTTTGTGTGCCATGACGAGTCTGAAGGGGGCAGCTTTAAGTCTTAATTCAAGGGTCAGCAGGCATCAGTGGTGATCATGTATTAATCATTATCATCTGTCCTCTGTCTGCGCAGGCTGGCACCTACCTGCCTCAGTCTTACCTGGTCCATGAGGAGATGGTTGTGACAGAGCGTCTGCAGCACGTCGACCAGCTCGGCTACTTCATCTACAATCTCTGCCGCGGCAAAGACACCTACATGCTGCAGCACAGGGACAGGATTCTGGGTAGGAACAGGAAGTCACTCAGGCCTCTATATGTGTTTAATAGAAGATCACTTAAACATTTAAAGGCCATAGATGTGTCTCTGACAAGGTATCAATGAAGTTACTGTGAGTTAAACAGCGGCTGAAAACACTAAAGGCCCAGCTCGCACCTGTGTTTAAATCAGCTAAACCAGGTCATATCATGGATGGTTTACACACAGTTAGGAGACAGGAGTAAATTAATTGTGTGATTGTATTGTCCTGTTAGCAACGAAGCTAACACAGTTGCTTAAGCTGGCCTTGTGTTTCTCCAGGCTGCACGTCAGCTAACGTTCTCTGGTGTCGTTCAGAGATCTGTCGGTGTGTGTTTCTGTTATAATTGTGCAGATCAGAGGGTATAATCTACATATACACAAAGAAGCAGCGCCACGTTTAGCAAACCACAATGTTCAGTAAACATAGAAGAAATCAGGAAACAGAAATAGTTTCAGCGCAGGGACAAACTTGAAAGAATTTCAATTTATCCACCTAACAATGGATGAAACATGGGTGACAGTTTGGAGTGCTTCAAACAGGAATTTAGTTCCCTGTGCTCTGCTTGGAGATAAGTTGTGACGAGGAGTGTAACAGTATTCAGGATTCATTATGAGAAGACAATTTAAACAAGTTAGGACTGGGTGATATAACGACTGTACGATATATCGATATATTTTCAAGCAAGATTTAGACCGCTCTGTTTATACTGATATAGGGTCACGCTGGGTTACATCACACATACCAGTGTGCATCTCACCTCTCTCATACCCTCCTCACAGCTCCGCCCCACTCACTCACTCACTCACAGTTTCTGTGTGTGAAACAGAGCTGCTCGTTTGTGTCAGCTGAGCGCTTGTGTGCTCGCTGTGCTTGTTAGTAGTTGTAGTGTGACAGTGTGACGGTTTGACACTGAGACAGCGCCTGGATGCAGGTGACAGATCTGTTAAAAAAAATGCAGCGACAACACAGATGTTTCTTATACGACAAAAGTAAGATTTAGGCCCCATTAATAATAGATTTAGATCATTTTCCAGCAACAGATTCATTTGAAGCACGACAGGAAATTACCTTTTAAGGCCCTGATCACACAGAAAGTGTTTTTGCAGGTTGCAAAAAATAAAAAACGGACAGGCAGAGGATACAACAAAGAGGGTACATGAGACCCTAAAAAAGAGGCTGGATCATGGGGAGAACCACCAGTTGGTCCAGGAGCTTCTCCTCCATGCTGGCTGTTTCCAGGCATATTTTAGGATGACTCAGGGGCAGTTTGACAACCTGCTGTCTGTCATCAGGTCGTATAGCTCTGGGTATCCAGCAACCACTACCACCAGTTTCTCCTCCATTGTTTACCAACTGTAAACTTGTTGTTGTGACCACCACAGAAGCCTCTCAAATAATCCCATGAGATGATGCGGGGCACTCCTCTGCTCTGAGTTGGCAGTTTTTTTCAATCTTGAGAAGTTCAAAGCCCTCCAGCAAAAACGGCAGGCACTTGAAGCGCAGAAACATGAGGCTTGTCACAACGCAAAAACAGCGAGCAAAAAGCTTCATTCTCATTAAAAACAATTACAAAAAGCCGCTTCCATCTGCTAAAACGCTTTCTGAGTGATCGCCGTTCAGCCTAAAATATAGAAATAGGATTTTTGTCCATGTCGCCCAGCTCTAGAGCACATCCTCCTGCTGGAGACTGAGGGGACATTTTGTCCACTGGTGAACTAGTTTCATTATAACAATCAGGAACATTTCAAACACGTTTGTATTACAGTATATAAACCCTGAACAAACACATTCCCAAAAGACAAACAAAGTCATGGAATAAATGAAAATTAGGTTGTGTTTACTCCCTGGACGCAGCGCATTAACCCCCTCTTCTTGTCTTACAGGTATGCAAAAGCGCGAAGCTCTGAACTGCCACAAGATTCGTCACTTTGGGAGCAACGTTGTGGTGGAAACTCTGATCTGTGAGCCTTAAGAGACCTCGTCGCCTCACTTTAACTGCTCTTAAAGTCACTGGCGTGCAGTGAGATCTGTGTTTTTAATCATCACCTGTCTTTTTTCTTTACTTCAGGTAGTCTGAGTGAGTGAGAGGAGTGAAATGTGAAGCTGTTTGCTAAAATATTCTTTTGATTGTGATAAAAACAAAAGAGAAAGTTGTGTATTTTTCCACTTTTCTGTTCGGGGATCTTCTTGGAATCTTTTCATAAAATAACTAGTTAAAAGTCAGCTGAGTTAAAAATAGTAAATTATTTTAATCAAATAACTGCAATTATAGCACGAACATATATTTTAATAGACGGGGGTAAATATAGTTTACCTTTCTTTCAGTTCAAACATTATAAGACTTCAAGAGAAACTTTTGTACCACTCATCCTGATCAGTCCAGGGAGACGTTTTTTGTTTTTTTGTATTTTGTCTGCTGTAGCTATTAATACACTGCACCTGTTCTTTCTTAACTGGAAAATGATCTTAAAATAAGCGTGTGGACACGTGCTCCTCCCGTGTAGCTTTAAAAATAACTTTGCATTAAAGACAAGAGTGAAATTCCCAGCGGAGAGTTCAGACACACACTTATGTTAAAATCTTTTTCTCGAGGGTTGTCTGTCTTTTTTGAATGTGTAATTTTTTTGGATAACTCTTCCTGTTGTACTAATTTGTGTATATAATCTCTTAAAAGATATGAACAGACCAACACAATAAACAAACCGGAAAAAAACAAACATGCTGCTATTGTGTGTTTTTATTAACGTGCTTTTTAAGCTGTTTATGTGCCTCTTCTTCAGAATACACTGGGCCCAGTCCAACATTCACACCCACTTCCTGCAGCTATCAGGTGAGGCGGGCGGCGGAGTTTGAACCTCCCTCTCATCTCTTCAAACATATTTCACACTACTTTTCTGTTAAAGCACGAAGCAGGATTTGTATCATTGGGAACCATCATAGACTTGTGCTAATAACATTAGCATGTTGTATATCTGAGGAAAACGTGATCTTTTACTGCTGATACTTGAACTAACTACTTGAAACTGACAATACTTGTGTATTTTTACTGCCCCACAAAATAACTTTTAAGGTTTTGTGTGTGATTTATTCTGGCTTCATATCACGAGAGGAAAGTCTGCTAGCCACTATGCTAATTTATTCAACATGAAACATCATAGGCTTATGCTAATAATGTTAGCATGTGATATATCTGGGGAAATCGTGTACTTTTTCTGCTGAACCTTCGACTACAAGAAGCCGAGAATACTTATGTACTTTATTAGAAATCTTAAAAAAATACTTTTACTTTTAATGGAGTATTTTCCACATTGTGGTTCTGGTACTTTTACCTAAGTAAAGATCTGTGTCCTTCTTCCACAAGTGATCAGTCCACAGTATTTGTAGTATTTTCATGAACTTTGATTGTTACAGTTGTAATTGTGTATTTGTACAGTGTTTGTGGTATAATCATAAAGGATGTGTAGTATTGTGTATTTGTACATTGTAGTACTGTTGTGTAATTGTACACAGTGCTGCTGTGTCATCATGTGACAGTGTGTCTGCAGCGTCGCCTCAGATCAGACTGACCTCAGATCAGCTGTCACGGCGGGCGCTCGGCCTGCGTGTCATCTGATCACAGTGGAAATTTGTCCTTGATTAAAGTACTAATCAGAGGGACCTCGCCCAGGGGGATGATGGGAAATGGGCCAGGTGGTTGGCGGTGGCGTGGTGTCACCTTGAAGGATCAGACAGAAGGTTGTTCAAAGAGCTCATATGATGTAAGTACACAAGACAGTAACTGCTGCAGCACTGCAGCTCCTCACAGCATCAACTGTTAAATGACATTTATCAGACAGCTGCTGTTTGGTTTCACTGCAGATTCAGATTTTCATCCAAAATATCAATATCTTATAAAATATGACACGTTGTCCTTTAAATTTTAAAGTTTGTTTGTTTGTTTGTAATGATGAAATAGGTATTTACAGCTGAACTAAGATGCTTGTGACTACATACAGATGTTCGTGGTCTCCAGAGGATGAATCTGACTGACTTTGGTGATTCTCAGTTTTCCTGTCGCACCACCAGCAGGTCTTTATTATCCATCTATCAACGCATCTAACAAAACAAAACAAAACTACTTGATTTAGCCTCACAAAATTTAGTTCAGACATTCGTGTTTTTTTTTTTTTATGCCTCCGTGCTAGCCATCACCAGAGGCATTATGTTTTCAGGTTGTCCGTCCACATTCGTTCCTCCATCCCATCCTTGTGAACGTGGTATCACAAGAACGCCTTCAGGGAATTTCTTAAGATTTGGCACATATGTTCACTTGGACTCAACATTCAACTCCCTGGATTTCAGTGGTCAAAGGTCAAGGTCGCTGTGACCTTGCATCTGTCTCATTCCCATGAGCACAATATCTAAAGAAAGCCTTGAGGGAGTATCTTGAGATTTGGCACAAACAGTCACATGGACTTCAGGATGAACTGATTGGATTTTGATGGTCAGAGGTCAAGGTTGCTGTGACCTTGCATCTGTCTCATTCTCGTGAACGCAGTATCTCAGGAATGCCTCAAGGGAATTTCTTAAAATTAGGAACAAATATTCACTTGGACTTGAGATGAACTGATTACATTTTGGTGGTCAAACAAACAGCATCCATCTCATTTTCATGAATGTGATGTCTCAAGAACGCCCTGATGGAATTTCTTCAAATTTGGCACAAACTTTCACCTGGACTCAGCAATGAACTCACTGGATTTTGGTGGTCAGTGGTCACTGTGACCTTGACCTTCATTCTTGTGAATGTGATATCTCAAGACCATAAAGCAGTGGTTCCCAACTGGTCCAGCCACAGGGTCCAGATCTCTCCTTAGTCATTAGTTGAAGCTCCACACAGTTTTACTTATGCAGCATCAAAATAACATGTATTTTTTACAAGCATGACATATTTGCAAGTCACTTGTGGTCCATTGAGACTGTGACCCACCAGTTAGGAACCACTGCGTAAGGAGAATTTTTTTGAATTGGAACTGACATCCACTTGGAATGAAGAATTCATACGCTAATTTTGGCAAAACTTCACACAAATGTCTAACAGGATAAAATGTCAGACTGATGACATTTTATATCCAAAAGGTCAAAGGTCAACTTCACTGTGACATCATCATGTTCTGCATAAAGCACTTTTCTGTCCATTACTCAGCATCATATCTCAGGAACAGAAGGGGAGACATTTGGTCAGATACTGAATTGGTGACTCTAATCTTGACACTGTGCTGACTGTATAGATCTTCTGTGTGTGAAGCCTCCATGTTTTCACTGACATGGATGTAAACTGTCAGAGAAACTGGACTGGTGGGCGGAGTCATACAACTGCAGGGTGATAACTCTTGTTACATCCTGACATTGACTTTTCATCTAGCTCCATCATCAGATTGACATTTTAATGTGTCCGGTGTTTTATTTGTGTCCTGCACTTTATTTCCATCACTCTCTGTCAGACATACTAACACACACCATGAATAACTTCACACACACACACACGATGGCTGCTGTGCATATCATCATGGGGTGTGAATGTCTAAAATGTGACAACAGCAACATGATCTGTGAGTGTGAAGAAAGCACCAAACCTCTGCTGCCAAACTCAGGATTTAAATCAGGATCTTTACAGTCTGGCTCTGATTACAGAGAGGACAGGTGAGAGACAGGTGAGACATGACTGCAGACACACTGTGTTATTAACTTAAACGTGATGATGACGCGATAATAGTGTCAGCAGGTGAGTTTGAACAGATGCTAAAATTTAAATAAAGATTCAGTGACACTGTTATAAGAGCTTATTGCACTGTCAATTTTCCCTGAATAAACAATGGTTGATTGATTAATTGAAGTAGCCACATGGCAGTGCAGAAATAAAAGGCCTGCATTCAAAAGTACAAAAGTATTAGCATCAAAATACAGTTAAGGTACCAAAAGTTAAAGTACTCATTTTGCAGAATGACCCATTTCAGAATCATATGTAATTATTGATGCGTTGTGTTCAGCACTTTAATGCTTTTTAATTACTTATGTACTTTTTTTTGTACATCTTTATTTTGTAATACTTATCAGTCTGAAACTCTTATTCAATAATGCTGTTTTCATTTTTATCTTTTTCTTTTTATGTATTATTGTTGTTATTTAATCGGGCATGTATCTTCATGGGCCATTTTTGGTTTCTAACCTCAACTGTACAATGTTTTAACTTTTAATTTCTTTTCCCTGTATTTTCTTTACGTGTATGTGCAAATAAATTAAACTAAACTAACGATTTTTTTTTTAAATTATAATTTAAATAATCTCAATCTGCAAAGTGACAAGTAGTCAGTCTTATAAAGTCCAAAAACCTTAATATTTTTAGTTTAAAATATAAATATATAAAACAAAAACAAACGGAAAAAGGAAAACAATAACTTTTAATAAACAAGTAATTAATAATATTAAAATGATCCACAGTTGAGTCTAAATTCATGTCGTGTCTTGAACCTGCCATGACTACATCTCCCATCATACCTTGTGTTCCCCCCTCGCGCTTGCCGTATTCAACAAACGTCTTTTTTTTTTGGACAGTATTCAGACATTTTAACGTCTCAGCGGTTTAAACTCGCTGCCGCCGCTTTTCGTTTCATTATGTGACAGCTGAGAAGAAGTTAACTCTGTACAAGGTAAGTCAAGACTTTTATTTGAGGATTAAAACGCACAAAAACTGCTTTTATCTGCCGTAAGTGCAGTTATGTTAGCATGCTAACATGCAAGCTAGTGGCCCGTGTATCTGTCGCCATGGCAACCGGCTCCTTCCGGCCGGACCCGGTTAATGTGGGTTTAGTTTTATGGTTTTAAATAAAGGACCAACTGGGTGTAACACACCGGCTGCTGTAACGTTACATTAACATCATCATCTGCATCTAGTAATCACAGCGGTGGAAAGTTACTCCAGTCGAATACTTCACTTACTTTAGGCCACTTTACTGCTTCTCCTCCACACGTCAGTAGGAAATATTCTTTTTCCACAGTTACATTCACCTGACAGCTTTACATACTGTATAAATTCAGATTTTCACACACAAAATACTTAAAGAGTTGATAAAATATGATGTTAAAGTAAAACTAAAACCCTTAGTCCAATAATTGATAAGTTAATTGAAAGAAAACTGATGAGAAATATTGTTTTTCCTATAAAATCCTACATTTACATTATGTCATGAGTCATAATCATCTAATGAGATCAGATATAATGGTATAACATTCACCTTTAATACTCCGATTACATTTTACTGATTATACTGACATGATTTTACTGAAGGAACATTTTCAATGCAGAACTTTTTAACAGTATTTTAATTTTGTGGTATTATTGCGTTTCTATTTTATGCTATTTCATAGTTAAACTCTTCTACAGTTCAGAGTAAGGATAGACCGATACATCGGCCGGCCGATATTTGAGGGGTTTTTTTACGCGTGGGTTCACGGATTTATTTTTCCCTTACAGACAGGTTAAGTTGAACAAAGCTGTTGAATCCTACTGTGTACAGTAGTTGTTTTATTTATGCTCAAGTTAAGATTAAGATTAAGAAGCTTTATTGTCATTGTACACGATACAACGAAACTTTGTTTGGCAGCAATTCCTGTAGCAGCTACCGTATATCGAGTGTCTTAAATATTAAAATCAGAAGTGTGCAAAAGAGGCAGTTATAAATATATAATCAATAAATATATATAAAATGTGTAGTGCAGGGGAGCAAAATAATAAAAAAACCAAAATAAAATATTTGTTTTATTTCATAGACATTACTAAGCACCAAACACTTTTTTTTTCATTTGAAAGCATGTGTGGTAAAGTTGAACAAAGCTGTTGAATCCTACTGTGTACAGTAGTTGTTGTTTTATTTATGCTTCAGCTTAAATATTTGTTTATTTTATAAAGACATTACTCGAAGATTTAAGAGCACTGAACTCTTTTTTTATTTGAATGTATAATAATAATAATAATAATATTCTACCTGTTCTGCCTTAACTTTCCATCTTGTTTTAGTATTTTTTACTGTTCAACAAATGTTTCTTATTTTAAACTTGAGACCTGTAATATTTGTTATCATTGTGTCATTTTTTTTATGTAAATTGAGGGAACAAAAGCAGTATCGGCCCCAAATATCGGCTCAAGAAAATCGGCAGTCCATAATCGGTCATCGGCTAAGGGTGATAGAAAAAAATCAGTATCGGCATCGGCCCTAAAAAAAATCCATATCGGTCTATCCCTAGTTCAGAGACTGTTACTGTAATTTTTAGCGCACTACATTTACTTAACAGCTGTAGCTACTGTGCACTTTTGAGATCAGCGTTTTAATCACATAATAAATGATTATCTTATTAAATATGATGCCTTGTTGTAGATAAAATTCATTCAAACAGTTACAGTCAGTTAAACACCAGCTTAACTTGGACCAGCTACACAAAATGCTGCACACACAGCACTGATTAATCATGTTTAATTGATGCTAATAACAACAGTATTGTTATAGTAAATTTACTTTCTTTTTTAGGTTGACGGTGTTTTCATTCACCCTCCTCAGCAAGTTCTGTGTAGAACCTCAACAATCAGCCGAATAATTACCAGTCAAATTGAGTAGTAGTGAAATATTTGATAGCCCCTGAAATATAAGAATTTTCTACGTTTCTCTCTTTTTATCATCATAAACAGAGTTTTTGGACAGTTGTTTGAACAAAACTGATGTTTCTTAGGCCAAATGATTAGACCTAATCAGGAAAATAATCATCAGATTAGTTGATAATAAAAATGGCTCGTTACAGTCCTGATCCTGTCACAGTATTTGAAGGGTCAAACTTTTCTATAAAAGCAGTGAAAATATTTTACAGATCTTCTTTTCTTGGATTTCATCCTTGGTAAAAATCTCAAATGACCTCCTCATGGCAGCTGAGTCGGGACTTTTATCCATTCTCATCCTACGTGATCTGAACGCGACCTTTGACACCATTTCTCACAACAACTTCCTTCACATACTGGCCTCCATTGGAATCACTGACACACCTTCGGACTGGTTTAAATCCTATTTTTCTGACTGCACTCAACCATTTCCAGTTACTACTGGTGTTCCTCAAGGTTCTGTCTCAGGTCCCCTTCTGTTTATCATCTAC
The DNA here is from genome assembly GCA_026686955.1 of Epinephelus cyanopodus. Taxonomy (NCBI): domain Eukaryota; kingdom Metazoa; phylum Chordata; class Actinopteri; order Perciformes; family Serranidae; genus Epinephelus; species Epinephelus cyanopodus. The sequence continues at coordinate 36,241,455 of CM048927.1, read as the reverse complement.
TTACTTCCTCTCAGCTGCATCTTTCATAAATTCAGCATCCATTTCCATTGCTATGTGAATGACACCCACCTCTATCTGGCCACCAAACCTACCTCCACCCTCTCTGACTGTCTTCAGGAAATCAAATCCTGGTTTTCCTGCAACTTCCTCGATTAAACAACGATAAAAATGAGTTAAGTCTTACTGGCACCAAATCCACCTTAGCAAAAATGGACAGTTTCACACTTGATATTGATAACTCCTCAGAGTCTGAGTATCATCCTCGACAGTATTCTATCATTCCAAGCTCACATCAATAATGTCACTCAGTCTGCCTACTTCCATCTACGCAACATTAACCACCTTTGCCCATCCCTCACACCGCACTGTACCGCCATTTTTGTTCACACCCTGGCTACATCCTGTATTGATTACTGTAACTCACTCCTTTTTGGTCTCTCTCTCAAGTCCATTCACAAACTTCACCTGGTCCATTTATTCTATGTTACTTTATTCATCACCTTGTTGACTTTTTGAATCTGCTGTAATTTTCTCTATCTTTGCCTGTATGGTGACCTTGAGTGTCGTGAAAGGTTCCTATGAATAAAATGTATTATTATTTCTTTGTGCGGAAACTTTATTGTTTTTCTTGTTGCAGGTGTTATGAACAACTATGAGGTCATCCGTCAGATCGGAGAGGGTGCGTTTGGGAAAGCCTTCCTGGTTCAGGACAGAGGGGGAGGTGGAGACAGACACTGTGTCGTCAAACAGATCAACCTCAGAAAGGTACGGCTTCAGCTTGTTACTCACCAAGGTTTCAAAACCACAGTTGGTGTCTGTCTGTGTTTGATTGATTGTAAGTTAAAGGTGTGTTCACTGATCAGATGTCAGCGAGGGAAAAGGAAGCATCCAAGAAAGAAGTGACGCTGCTGTCGAAAATGAAACACCCAAACATCGTCACCTTCATCAGCTCATTTCAAGGTGAGTGTGACTCTATACACAACATCTGATCATTGCTCAGTATGTGCATACTGGTATACTGTGTGTGTGTGTGTGTGTGTGTGTGTGTGTGTGTGTGTAGAGAGGGGCAGCCTGTACATAGTGATGGAGTTCTGTGATGGAGGAGATCTGATGAAGAAGATCAACACGCAGAGAGGAGTCTTCTTCACTGAGCAGCAGGTGTGGCAGAGAGCTGATGATGTTTCTGTCATTTGGTTTTAATGAATCTAATAATTACACACACAGTGACGGGGTAACACTGAGCTGTGTGTCTCAGGTCGTGGACTGGTTCATTCAGATCTGCCTCGGACTCAAACACATCCACGACAGGAAGATCCTCCACAGAGACATCAAAGCTCAGGTGTGTGGAAGCGAACACACTCACACATCCACTCCACACAACACACTATCAGGGAAAACTTAGTTCCCTCTGAGAAACACTGAAGTCTGTGGCTCTAACTCCTCTTATCAACAGCTCAGGGCTGCAACTAACAATTATTTTCATCATTTAATAAGTCAGTTACTTTTATGATTAATGGTTTCATCGTTTACTCTGTAAAATGTAAGAAAATGGTGAAAAATACTGAGATAAAAATTCCCAGAGTCCAAAGTGATGTCTTCAAATGTTGTTTTGTACGAACAAAATGTTGCTCGTCATTCCCTCTCGCTGCCCCGTCACACTTGGACTGTCCTATCTAATAAAGGCAAAAAGCCCAAAAGAAAAATCTTTAGAAAATATATAAATTGTTAGAGACACAATAATAAATATATAGAATCTAAACTTGTCTGTTGATTTACGTCAGAAGGACATTATATTGTGAATGAAACTGACTATTTTGGGGAGTTTCATCAAATTAAAACAAGCGATTTACAAATGATTTGTGCTGTTAAGACGGCTTGATGAATCTGACTTGAAACACTCATAAACCTCACAGAGAAAAGTTTATGAGGAGAATATAAGAAAAAATTCTTACAAAGTGTAACGTTATGTATCTGTCTGTGCACAGTCAGCTGTATAAATAAAGTTTGGAGACCTGGATTTGACCTGATCACAGCTGTTGTTAGAAGCTTTTCACAGCTTCTTCTCAGGCCAAGATTTTGGTTGGACTGTGACTTTAATAGGGTTATGAGGCTGATGCAGCGTACAGTACATCATGCATTCCTGGTACAACTTGTACATGGTAAACAACATCACCCACAGAGCCCGAGGTTTAACTTTTTAATTAACGAGTGTTATTACAGCATCTAGAGGATTGTGAGGCTGAACCGTCCAGAGCTTCTCAACAAAGAGCTCGCTGTGTGCCAACTCCCAGAATAACTGCGTCTCTGTTCACAACCATCACTATCTTTCATCAATCATATCTGTTTCCTCACACGCACACACACACACACACACGCACACACATACAAACACACACACTCAGGAAACATGCACAGTCACTGTTTTCCTGCTAAACACAGACGTGCTTTCATTCCTGCTCTCCCTCTGCTGCAGAATATCTTCCTCACCAACGGAGGGTTGAAAGCAAAGCTGGGGGACTTTGGAATCGCAAGAATGTTGAATAAGTAAGTCAGTGTCATCTTCACACACACACACACATACACAGAGTGCAGCTGTTAATCACTGAGCGCTCTGTAACACATGGAAAACCTCCAAACAAGTCATTATCATTCCATAAACTGTCGACCGGGACATGTAAACACACATGTTGTGGAAATAATGGTCGGCCTGCAGGACTCCACAGATCTGATTTGTGTCCTGTAAATACTGAGTACACAGGTACTTTTAGTGTTTTTTGATAGATAAGATGGTACAGTTGTGATGTACTTTATTTGAGCATATTCATTTTATGCTACTTCATACTTGTACTCCACTACATGTATCCAACAGCTGTAGTTAGCTGATACACTTTTTAGATTAAGATTAAAAAAACACACAATAAAACTATTTGACAAAATAAAATCAATTTATTTAACCAGCAAAACCTCTTGAGATTAAAAATCTGTTTTCAAAAGTGTCCTGGTCGAGACAGGCAGCAACATAAAGTTACAGACAGACAACATAGAACAAAAATACAGAATAAAAATGTAAAGCTCTAAAACAAGCGAAATAAAACACAAAGTAAGAACACTACAAAGAAAAGCCGAAAGTATGTTAATATATGCTATAGGTGAACCATAAAAACACAAAAAGGGCAACTACACACGATGACAAATTGAGTGCAACTTTACGTCCTTCTGCAGAGGATTCCACATATGAGGAGCAGCAGACATAAATGCACGCTTGCCAAGCTCTGTACGTACCCTAGGTACAGACAATAAAAACAAGTTCTGTGAACAGAGAGCAGCCATCCTTGATTTTTTGCTTAATGTACACACATGAATATGCTGAAGTAGGTCAAGAACAGCTCTGTAAACAAGACAATACCGATCAAGCAGGATACAGTGATGAGTTAGAGGCTTACAGTTGGTAATCAATATTAAATATTAAACCAGTGTTTCCAGCCTGTTATGCTTACGACCCCTCGCAGTGAAGCAGCATCTTATCTGGGCTCCTTATCTCAGATATCTCTGAGTTGTCAATAGTTTGACCACAGAGACATTTCTGCTCATAAATTTCCACAGTTTTAAACTAGTAGCTGTTCAAATGATCAGTATTTTACTAAAAGTCAAAATATGAGAGAAAAGTCCAGAGGGTGAAAAATCAGTAGGGATGTTTTTATCCGAACTCGAGAATTGGTATCGGGGCCGGTCTAAACATTTCTTAACTGATTGGGATCTGCTTTATAGAGCCTGATCTGATCCAGACTGCAGTCTGATGTTATTCAGCCAGGAAAGATGTTTTTATCTGAGCACAGAGAGGTTTCAAATAGAGCTGCACAATATAAGGAAGGTGTTTAATATACTATAACCTTGTTGAGTATCATGATAACAATATTATTTGTGATAAATAAACAGATATTAAAGTGTGCTCAGTTCTGGATTTAAAGAAATATATATATATTAGTTTTTGTTTTCTACTCATATTCTCTTTCAGCTCACTCAAAAAATCTGAGTGTAAAATATGTTTCATGATGTGTTTATTGTGTGAGTTGACATCATGATGAAGATAAAAAAAAAAGATACATTGTGCAGCTCCAGTTTTAAAGCCTTATATTAACACTGATAAATGTATGATTGTGCACTAACAGTGACTGTGGGTGTTTGGAGGCATGTTCGGAAGGTGTCTGTTGATATGCGGTAAAAACACCAGCAAAGATTTTATGTGACATTACATGTTAAACTTTGAGTGTGTGTGTGTGTGTGTGTGTGTGTGTGTGTGTGTGCAGCACCATGGAGCTGGCCAGGACCTGTGTTGGGACTCCGTACTACCTCTCCCCAGAGATCTGCGAGAATCGACCCTACAACAACAAGACGTATGTGCATATACAAACAGTCCAACAAACATACTATGTTTAGCTTGTTACATAAACAGAAAGGAAATATGAATTTTTTAAAAGCTACAGCCGTAATAATCAATAATAATAATCAATAATAAGAGGCAGGTCATTGCACCTAATGCAGGTAAAGTCACCCAGACTGGATATTAACTGCCAAAACTATTATAGTACAATTATCTTCCATCCCTCAGTGTCTAGTATTAATACAGTCTGTGGTGTAGATGGTACAGGTTGTTTGTTTCGATGTGCAGTGAGTCCCAGCAGGGTGGAGTCAGTCTCCTCTGGTCAGTTCAGGGAGGATCCTGTAAACTGTCAACAACAGAAACAAAGAGGAGATTAATTCTGACTGATTATCACTTTGATAGTCGTCATTATATATTACTGCTGGCCGCACCCATCTGGAAATAGAGCAAGATGAAATTAACCACAGAAATCATTTTCATAAACAGAGTGACCGTTTCTTTAACTGCAGCAGAAAAACAACAACAGTGAATGATCTGTGTAGAAGAAGAAACAGCAGTGATCTTATATTGCAGTAGATGTAGAAACATTGACACAAGTAGTTATTTTATTCTGATTTTATATACTTGAGGACTAACTGATCTGTTTGCCAGATGTAACTGTCTCAGGTGATGTTAGCAGGAGCTGTAAGGAGAGTTCACTTTCCCGAACACAATAAAGATCAGGTCAGCGCTGCTGACGTCAGCCTGAACTCTGATCGTATCCAGGTCCACCCTTCACACAGAGGATGTGTCTCTGTATACTTTATGATGTGCTCCTGGAGCTTGAAAGCAAAATGGTGTGCTGGCATTAATTACGAAAAAGAGTTGTTTCCAACATGTTATCTGTTTTATTAGTGATTTTATCTAATTATTGTTGGGTAGTTTATTCCATTTTATTTTTGTATTTTTTTTATCTGTCTGATTTTATTTGCCTCCTGAAATGTTAAATTAATGTTTCTACAGTAGCCCAGAATGGACAAACCAAACACCAGCTCTAGATAGGAACATTCATGTTTCACTTTTTCACACCTTTGTGCTTTTCCTCACACTTTTGCTCGAGTGTTTTTAGTTAGAAGGGGAAGCCTGAATGAAGAATATCTCTGTGACAGCAGCACCACACTGCTTCAACACTGCCTGCTGTGCCCGGTGATTGTGTCTGAGCGGGGGAGGGGCTTAGAGAGCTGACCAAGGTCAACATGAACTCTGACCCTGTGTGCAGCGAGGAGCTTCCTCTTTTTTATTGTACGGTTGAGATAAGAGCACATGGTTCTGCACACAGTCGCTGACAGGGAGCTCAGACGTGCAGCAAACACACACGCGCACTGATTATCATTCTCTGCCCTCTCTTTCTGCGTGTTGAGACAGATCTCTGCTCTGTTCTCTGCTCTCTTGTTTTGATACAGTCGAGGTCAAAGTTACTTCCACTTTCCCACACTCACACAGACGTGCTCACACTGCTGTACTTGTGAGACCCTTATTCACATCATACATGATGCCTGAGCTCCCAGCGCTAACCTCCACCTCAACCTGAGTCTGAACGTTTCCCTCAAACCAAGTCTAAACTCTCAAACTATGCTTTGAAGAATAAAAAAATTTCATTCTCAAACTCTAAAACTTCAGTCGGACCTCACAAAGACAGAAATACAACAGCACACATGCACATACTTGCTTCCCTGCCAAAAAGGCTCCGTGCCAAAATCTGTCGTGTGAGTCCAGAAGCAAAACTTTTTTTATGAGATGTTTCTGTTGGGATCTGCGCTCTGATTGCCTGATTGCCTCCCAGCTCTGGGTTTTGACATTATGGTTTAGTTTGTGGTGTGTTTATGAGTTTAGCTCAGGGGGACAGAGGGTGATGTTTGGCCCTGCCCCGAAATCCTGTTCCAACAAGACATTTGTCGAGTTACACAAGATACAGCGAAGAAGCTGCTTCATGGTGACGTCATGAAAACACTCCCTGAATCTGTTTCAACACAGAGCTGAGAGGACATCTGGAGGTGATGTCACAACATCAGGGAGTTTGTCTGTGAAATTATTATGGTTAAATTATTGTCAGATTGTATTTAACTTCCCCTTCATTGTGTGTGTGTGTGTGTGTGTGTCCTCTCTGCAGGGATATCTGGTCTCTGGGCTGCGTCCTGTATGAACTCTGCACCCTGAGGCATCCAGTGAGCTGCACCACACCCAGCACACACACATGCACACGCACACACACACACACACACACACACACAGCTGGAGTCTCCAAGGCTTTGCTAACACTGAGCTAATGCTAACATTAGCTCTGTAGCAAACTTCATGAGTGCAGTAACAGGCATGAACTAGAGCACTCGGAGAGCGCAGATCTCCACCAAGCAGCTCGGATTTCCCGCCATTTTATTATTTTATCCACTTCGCTTCAACCGATCACCACCAACATTTTATCATCTGTTCCTTGTCCCATTATCAACCTATCCTGAAAATTTCATCAAAATCCGTTCTGAACTTTTCGAGTTATTTTGCAGACAAACAGACCAACGCCGGCAAAAACATAACCTACTTGGTGGAGGTAATAACCTGTTCACGGTTTGTCCACTAATCAGAGAATCAGTGGGTTGAACCCGGCTCCGCATGTCAAAGTATCCAACACACTGAATGTCTAATTGCTCCTGATGGCTGTTCCATCAGTGTGTGAGAGCTTGTGGATGGTTACTGAGTCCATTTACCATAAAGCTTATCCCAGTTACAGTCATATTCTGGATATGGCGTTTACATGAGCATGAGGAAACATGGTCATCCATATTCCCCAGTTTCTTTCAGAGTACTCCAGCTAGCGTATTTGGTTTTCTCATGAACAGAATATAGGTTAACACGCACAAACACATAAACGGGGGTTCTCCAAAAACCCGATCATAAACAGGTTATTCATGACCATATAAATGCAGCCAGTGCTCTTAAATTACTGTTAAGCTAAGATAACTTCTCTTAATGGGATGTTAATCATGGGAATTTAATTTTTTTAATTTTTATTTTGTTTTTGTCAACTTTGAATGAAGTGTGTTTTATGATGATAAAATTACTGTTTATTCAAATGGAGTCTGGTGGTTCATTTAGGCGTTTTGTCTGGTTAAACAAAAAGGATCTTACTCATTAACCAGGTCTTTATCTGTAGGGGATCATCTCTATGATGTTGTGAGACACTAAAAATAACAACCTGAGCCTCTCTGTGACAAATGTTGTTCCCATCAGTCACATACACACAAAAACATGGAAAATAGGAGCCAGGTTGAAGGATACCAAACTTACCTTTTAAGTAAAGGTTTGAATGCAGGACTTATATTCTGTCTACCTGCAGTTTGAGGGCAGCAGTCTGCGGCAGCTGGTCAGTAAAATCTGCAGGGGGCGCTACAACCCAGTGCCCAGCCACTACTCCTACGACCTTCGCCTGCTGGTCACCCAACTCTTCAAGGTCAGACACTCTTTATTTATTTTTCTTTACAGTGTGTGGATATCAGGGAAGTGTCAGAGGATGCTGGTGTATCTAGTGCTGGGTTCAGACTACACAACATATTTGTTTCGACGGTCACTGTGTCAGATTAGGTGATTATCAAGTCATAAAATCTTGCTGTGACAGACTACACGTTGGTCCACAACCAATCAACGCTGGTCATCTGTCACAATGAGCTTGATGTTACAGGATTATTCCTGTCATATTTTTATTATTATTATTACATCAGTCAGTGTGTCTGCTCATGTGCCAGCCGAACTGTTTTTGTAGTAACATTAAAAGTGCCACCAGATGGGCAGAGCTACATTTGAAGTACCGCATGAAAACTATGACAGTCACTGCATCCTCCACAACAAGTTCCTGCAAATGTTTCACAACAAAAGCCTTTTTTATAACATGAGGGGATTCTCTCCAACGAAACAATAATGGGCTTTTAATTTTAACGGATACTGGAAGTGTTGAGTTTGAAATGACGGTGCGATGCATCAAATTTAACAGGGCGAACAGGAGCGGATTAAAAATGAAAATATAAAATACAGGGGAAATGAGAAATAACAGTTTCTAATGTAGTGTGTTTCAAATTAAGCTGGTAGCCTCTGTAGTTGTGTGAGTAAAAGCCCAGACCATATCTGTGAATTTCATTTCTTTATATCCTCCATTATGAAGAGTTAGTTTTCTTTGCTAGCCTGATGCTAACGGCAACACTCGGCAGGTTGATGAAGTGCCTCTGCTGTTTCACATCATTATTTTCCCTTTTTACTCTGTGTGGTAACGTCCCTACAGGAGGTATCAAATAGGCTGGGCTGTTGTTGCCGTACAGTTTCCACGGCAGCAGATCGCTCTGTCTTTCTATTGTTCAAAGTGACGGCTGTGATGGGAGAAGTCGTGAACGACAAATAGAAATAAAACATGCTAGACTTTCTGTTGGGGCGTCATGAGGTGTCTCGGACACAGCGTCGGTTGTCGTCTACTATGACACACTACACGAGATAAAACGATAAATCATCGCTTCTGACACTCACCGCACGACGCGTCAGGCTGTAATCAGGCTGTTATCATGTAGTCTGACATATTACAGACAGATTTTTTAATATTTTACAGACGTCTGAGGTGTTCCTTTAAAGTTATCTGAGGTCAAACTGCAAAACAAGTCTTTCTAAAGAGGAAAGTGAAAATGATATAATGTCAGGAAACTGTTAGAGCAGCTGCTCAGGATATCAGCCTGAGCTGCACGTTAGGAAGATCCTATTGTCTGCTGCAGACAGTCAGGCAGATAAAACAGGCTGCCAGTGGAAGTACATCATTCACATGTTTACAGGAACCAGTCAGTGAACAGATCCCTCACATCCACCCGATAACCTCTGAACCACTACCTCACTGCCGTTAGTCAATGTGTACAAAGTGTCTTGCAGTGTGTTACTTGTAAAGTAGCCATGATACTCATCGCTACCTGTGTCATTTTAAAGTCAGTAAGTGACTGTTGTTGATGAGTTTTATTTTTGGACTGAACAAATAATCATTAATTGATTGGATAATTATAAAATCATGATGCTGCTCTTCAGTGTTCATGTTTATTTCACACACATACTCTGTGTTTTTAGGTCAACCCTCGGGACCGTCCCTCGGTCAGCTCTGTCCTCAGGCGTCCCTTCCTGGAGAAGCACATCAGCAAACACCTGGACCCACAGGTAACGAACCTGATTCACTCATGTGTTAATTAAATTGCCAACACAGTGAGAAGTCTCATGGAAATCGACCAGACTTTACAGCACAGACGCACTGAAAGTAATACGGACGCCACTCAGTTGATGCTCCAATGGTGTATCAAGCACCAGATTTAAAATGCCAGCACCACAGAAAAGGTCGCTATTTATCTCTTTAAAACAAACAGACCAGATGATTTAAACTGGTAGAAACACTGAAAAAAAGCAGTTTAATGTAACAAATCAGTGTTTCTATGACACTGTTTGGCACGTCTGAGATGAGCAGCTCTTAAAGCACCTGCTTATCTGTGCTCACCTTTTTACTCTGATAAATTAAGATCCAGATGTTCTAGAGGTTTTTACAGGGAGTTGAATTATTCACAGAGTCTCTTCCTCTCCAAAACAAACAGACCAGCTGATTTAAAACAGTAGAAATACTGAATAAAGCTCGTTGCGGAGGGGCTAACATGGACATGAACATGAACTTCTCCTGGTTAGAATTCCTTCAGTGTTTATTGTTTAGGAGGTTTTTACCAGAAGCTGAATTATCCATAGAGGTCTCTTCCTCTTTCTCAGATATATAGTTGTATAAATATGTGTGTGTGTCAAGGTTATTGTGTTTTATTAAAACTAAACTAAAACTAGGTGTGAGAAAACACTATGGTTCACTGAAATAAAAATAAAAACTAGACTTTAAAAAATGAATGAAAACTAACTGAAAAGAAATTGCTTACTTACAAAACTACAATAAAATAAAAATATATCAGAATCAGAAATACTTTATTGATCCCAGAGGGGAAATTATAATTTGTTACAGTTGCTCTGATGTAAATAATAGAGAATTATAAGAAGTAAGAATAAGATTGTTTAATAAAAGTGTGTAAATATAAAGCAATGAATAAAATAAGATATAAATAAATATTCAATATGTTACTGTGTTTAACACCAGTACTTAAGATATATAAAAATGAAATATAGCAATAAAATATATTTTGTCACTGTGCTGAGGCTGTAAGTGTGAAAATTTAACTACAATATTTACAGCAATAGAATAAGACAAGAATAGGATCGACAGAGTAACAAGAAATATGTACAGTTATGTGCACTGTATGTTGAATATATACATTCAAGAGGTGATAAATGCTGCACAGTTGAATATTTGCACAGAATATTGGAGATGTTTTTGGTTTTAGTTTGTCAATTTGGATAAATTGGTCAACACAGCAACATGAGGAAGTGTTGGTGGACTCAGAATGGGATGTCTACATGTCTGTGACTCAACTGCCCTCACAAAATGTTGTGTTTGTGTTGTAATTATTTCTCTGAACTTTTTAGTTCCTTTTCTGACAAACCCTCCAAGTACTGAGATAAAAACAGACTAAAACTAATAATGAAACTAAGAAAAACTAAACAGAAAACATAAATTAAAAGCAAAATAGAAAGAAAAACTAATGAAACACACAAGACTAGAATGACTCTGGTGTGTGTGTGTGTGTGTGTGTGTGTGTGTGTGTGTGTTTGTATGTGTATGTGGTTTCCTGTGTGTGCAGATGATGCAGGAGGAGTTCAGCCACACGGTGCTGCATCGCAACAGATCAGCAGCATCTCAGGCCGCTAAAACCAGAGCAGCAGCGGCAGCAGCAGGTAACGCCACACACACATTGAAACAGCAGCAGAAACAGAAACTGAACCATCAACTGGTCTCAGGTCTGATCAGATGTGTTGAACGTGGATTGTGGCGCCACCTGGTGGTCGTGCAGCGACCCTACACCAGCCTGATCCCACTGTGTCGCTGCTGGCTTGGCTCCAGCTGCCATTTTTCAACACTTGTGATAAACTGCAGGGAAACATGACTCCATCCTTGGTCGTATCGCCGAGTCCTGATTGGACCGGCCGATGCCGTCGCACTCTGGCACACTTTGTGTTTTGGTAACATCAGAACACAAAGTCTTGAATCATTGAGGGAGTGTCTGCTGCTTAACAATGGTTACATAACTCATTAATCTTCATCTCTCCCTGCTTTGACAGATCACATGTTCTGCATCTCTTTTATTCCTCTGAACAATAAACTCAAATGAGTTCATCCAAACTTTGAGGCATTTTTAAACTGTTTCAGACAGAAGAACACGAGCAGGAAGAGCAGAAGTAAACAGGAAAGTCATGCCACCTATGGGTGCACATGTCAAGTATTTATACAGCAGTAGAAGTGACAGCACTGCATTTAAAACATTTTCCTGCTGCATTAATATGTCATTTTCCTGCTGTGTATGTTTCAGGTTGTGCTCATTTGAAAGCCTTGACATAGTGTTGGGTAGTTTATCTACAGCGATGCCTCAGATTCTATATGATCATCTCATGTTTGTAGCGTGACCGTCCTTTGAGAACCACGTGTCTGTAAAAAGTCAGAAAAACAGCCTGTTTTCAGCATTGTGACGACAGATTTTCCAGCTGGTCCAAGAGTTTTAAAGAGTTTATTTAGCAGCAGATAAAGGAACACTTCATCCTTCAGTTTATCACAAACATTCAGCATCAACACATCTGGAGATACGGGGTTATCACTGGACAGGAAGGAGCGGAAAGCGAAAGCAGTGAAAATTCAAAAGTAAAAGTACCTGTGCATCGACAGGAGACAAAGTGACTATGATCATTTTTGGTTGTCCTAACTTGAGCCTTGTCTTTTCTCCAGAGAAGAAACAGAGGTGTGGAGCAGCAGAGAGACCTGGAGCTGCTGCAAAGAGACTTCCTGCTAAACCAGACTGGAGGGTCCCACTCAGAGTCTACAGCCCCGCCCCCTACAAAGTAATAATAAGAGTCAAACACCACAAGTACCGTTCATACAAACACAGTCCAGGATTCGGACCCTCTGGTCGCTGTTTTTCCCCATGTTTAAGTGTATATGGTACTGGTGCGGGCACACTGGTGCAGTGGTTAGCATTGTCGCCTCACAGCAACAGGGTGGAGCCCTTCTGTGTGGAGTTTGCATGTTCTCCCTGTGTCAGCGTGGGTTTCCTCCAGGTGCTCCAGCTTCCTCCCACAGTCCAAAGACATGCAGGTTAACTGGTGACTCTAAATTGTCTGTAGGTGTGACTGTGGGTGTGAATGGTTGTCTGTCTCTATGTGTCAGCCCTGTGATAGTCTGGTGACCTGTCCAGGGTGAATCCTGCCTCTCTCACCTTTCCAACTATGATCCATTTCGGTCTGAACATTTCCAGACAGTCAACCACATATTAAGGGAAGTTTATTGGTATAATGTTTTGGTAATATCACACTGCCATTGGCATTTTCATGACCATATGACTTTTTCATCACAATAAACAAAGTGATGGAAATAACATTCTGTCACAATTTAAAAAATACAGATATTAGCTTGCTGATATCTGTCTTAGCTTTTGAATTGAATACACACAAAGTACGCAATATAAAATGTTGCTTTTCTAATTATCTGTACATTTAAGGTAATTATGAGCTGTTTTGGAATGACAGCCAATCAACATTTTCTTGATTTAACAATAATTTATCTTGATTTCATCTTATTTTACTTTCCTCTGTGGAGCTAACTGGCCTTTGGCCACGTGCAGTCCTGTCACATGACTGCTGCCATGGTCATTAATTAAACAAACTCTTGTTCCCAAAATTTGAAAGAATTCTTATTTCTCAGATATCATCAGAGGGTGCATCAGGTCACATGTCGTTCATAAATCTCTCCAAAGCCCTTGAAGCTAACAGTTATTCTTTAAGGTTATTGAGTTTGTCAATAATAAGTCTTGATTTAATTGAGAAATTAGGAACTTTAAGAGGGCACAGTGTGCTGCAGAGACATTCAGGAACAGCTGAAATCATAAATGTCAGCTCTTGTACAAAACTAAGCTGCCAAGTGTGTGAAATCATGATTATTGTACTGATGCATTTATTTATGATCTCAGCCTTTTCATCACAGAGCTGCAGACAGAGAAGCTGCAGCGCTGCAGAACCAGAGGTGAGTCACATTCAGACCGTCTCGCATATTCAACCTCTTCACTCCATGAATGAAAGTCTTCGGACTTTGACCTAAAGCTAATCCTGACGCAGGTTTAATGGACAGCAGCCGGTCGGCCAGTACAAGCACTACTACGCCCAGCTGGACGCCCTCCAGAGGAGGAAGAAGGAGGACGTCCTTCCTCCTCCTCCTCCTCCTCCTCAGGAGAGAGAGAAGGAGCGATGCGCAGACCATGCTGTGGAACCGTACATGATGTGAGTGACCTGCAACTAATGATTATTTTCATTACTGATTCATCTGTGGATTATTTTCTTGCTTAACTGATTACCCGTCTGAAAGTAGTGCAAAAGGTCCTTCACAATGTCCCAGAATATATTGTAATAATCGTTTTTCCAATATATTATTTGTGATTTATTGTCATCATGGAGTTCAGGAACAGTATATTATAATAATTTTAACCAGGTCTCTGTCTGTATCCGTCAGTGTGGCTGCAGCTCGTAATGAATACATGCAGAGGAGACACGAGGCCAACCTGTACAAACTGAGAGCAGAGAAACAGCTGGTGGGAAGAAGCTCAGCAGCTTATACATCTGTTCTCACACTCACACAGACTGACTGTACAACATGTTTCTGATCACTGAATTATCAGATCTGTGATTTTAACCGTAGTTTAGATAAATCCAACACTGAAGGAACACTTTAACTCATCTCGTGTAATAAGACAAGGCATAAATGTGTTTGAAGAATAAATCCATCATGTCTGGATTGAAAGAGAAGACTGAAGACATTTTGTTGTTGGAGGTTGCTCTTGATAAATCAGCAGGTTTTTTAATGTCGGTTTGTTCACAGGATCATGACTCAAACCCGTAAACATCAGTGGGGTCACACAAAACCACAACAGGAAGTAAAGTTATTGTTCACACTCAGTAACACTCAGAAACCTGTCATGGGAGTGAAGTAGAAAACTAACTGACACATTACAAAAGTGATCACAAGACTGCAGCATTAAAAAGAGACGTTAAAGTCACTGTGGAGAAAGTGCAGATAAAATAAAATCAAGACAAATAAACTCTTGGTGTTGGTGGTAATTTCCCATCATGCCAAGCTCCGACACAGCTGTAACCTTTGACCTTTCCTCTTTGATCGCCAGGGTTTGCGTCCATCTACAGCTGAACACAACAGGAAGCCTGGAGGTCAGGAGCAGGAAGTGAAACCACCTGCACTCCAACACACACCTCAGGACAGGAGGCAGGAGGGACAGCAGGTAGGACACACACCTCAGGACAGGAGGCAGGAGAGTTTTGAACCACATGTTGTCTTTAATGAGGTGGAGAGTCACTACACACATCTACTCAAGTACTGTACTTAAATACAACTGTAAAATACTGAGTTATTTATATTTGCTGTAACTTCATACTGTGTCTCTGTGGACAGGAATACCTGCGTCAGCTGGACGCCATCAGACAGCAGTATCACCAGGAGATGAGACAGATGAGACTGAGAGCTGAAGTAGAGGTACAAACACTTTATTCCACTTCAGGCTCTAGAGGCTTTAGGCTTTAGAGGACAATATCTGCAGCTCTCTGTATCTCATAATCTGTTGCATGGCAGGTGACCTGTACGTGGATTTGTCTGGATGGACCTTATAGGGATAGTTCTGTTTCTCCACAGTCAGTGTTACTGTACATACAGTCAGGACACCCGCAGTTTGGAGAAGCAGGCAGGAGTACCACAACAGTGCACTGCTGTGGACGGGGGAAGCAGCAAAATGTTTTAAGGCACCTAAAATAATCTATTATAGTTTATATGTACATTAAAATTAGAATATTTTCACCACCATCTTGACGCAGACGTTATCTCTCTCTTCAAAGCCAGACAGTACAGTATTGCTTTGCCTCCACGCCCCGTTAGGCTTAAGTCTTTGTCCTGCAGAATGTCTGTTACCGTCCATATCCTGTAGTTTCTTTGTGGTTAAAGTGTCATCCTGAAACATGAGCTAAATTAAACAGGAACACACACAATACACAGACATGTTAATCTGTCTGAATCAACACACTGAGAACAGACGACATCAGGTCCTCCTGTTCATTGTGAATTTATTCCTGCCCCGACAAAGTGAAACATTAACATATGTTCATTCTGTCATGTGTCAGCCGCAGCCACAACACAAACATGGAACCTTTGTGGTGGAGAAACCCAGAGAGCAGAGAGCCTCACCTGTACAGGTAATCAGCTGAGTCACACCCACTCTGACCTTTAATACTCTGCTCAGTGCACATGATGATGAACAACAGCATATGAATAATATGATAAACTTAACTTAACAACGACACAAAAAATACCTCTCTTATACTTCTTCTTTATAGATGCTCTAAACGGATTAATAAGACCAATAATAAATCATTATAAGAGGTAAATTGTTGTGCTGATATTTGTGAAATAAAAAAAAGATTATTGTTTTGATTAAAAGTTGAGCAACACACGTCTGTTGAAATTTTTCAATAAAATTTCAAAAAAGTTTTTAATTGAAAGCATGAGTGAGCAAGCTCTGAATCCCCCAAACAACAATCAATAAAAAAACTAAAGTCTCTGATTGTGTGTCTCGTTCCTGCTGCAGGACATAGAAGCAGCTCTGAGGCAGGTCAGAGAGGAGACCAGAGATCAGAGGAGAGCGCTGGAGAGGAAACACAAAGACAAGGTGAGGTCACAGTAAATATTCAGCTCAGACACTCAGCTGATGTCTTTACTCAAGAATAAGACTTGTCTTGAAGTCAGCTTTTTGACTGTCTGTCCAGATTCACGACATTTGAGTATTTAATGTAGAATAGTTTAATGAACCCAAAATAAGCAGCTCAGTTTCCAGCCCGCTGTCTTCCTGAAATCATCGAAGCCAGTTTGTGATCAAACACACTCACACATTTGGCTCACTGAGGCTCTAAGTGACGGGAGTGCCGACCAACTGCTTTTTTTGTTTGTCATCTGTTTGTTGTGTTTGTCATTCCTGCAGAAGGGAATCATGTTTGAGATCCGGTTAGATGATGAAGGCGTGAAAGAGGAAGCAGAGAAGGAGGAGAAGAGAGAGGAAGAGAAGGAGAAGGTGGGTGATGGAGGACAAAAGGAGGAGGAGGTGAGTAGTAACTCTCTCTGTTTCTCCTTCACACCTCCTCTTCTTCTTCTCTTTCTCTCTCATCTTGTCCCCGACTCCTCACACAGGAAGTGGACCCTCTGAACCAGACGCTGAGCTTCCAGGAAGGGGAGGAGTTGAAGCTCAAGGATTGGTCGGAGGTGAGGAAGGGGGTGGAGCCAGAGGACTCCTCAGACTCTGCTGGACGCACTCGCCAACATGGACGTCAACTCCGTCTACAACACAGTGGTCGAGGCTGAACAAGGTGCAGTGCAACGTATTTAAATCATATATTAGTTAGTTAATTAATTAATCAATGAATCTCCTCTGTATTTAACTTTTTACAACAACCAGAGCTTCACCACAAATTTAAAGTTTATTTTCTTCAGTGACACTGTTTTTCTGATTTGTGCTGTTTGTGCTTTTCTCTCTTCTCTGACTTTGAAGGAATATGAAATTGACATTTTGATAAATATTTGCTGTCATGAAGAAATCCTGTTGAGAAACTTGACTGTTACAGTGCAGTGTATGGGACCCATATATGTCTCCTGACCCCGCCCCCTCAGGTGAGGAGGCAGCAGGTCGCAGGCAGTGGGTGGACGGCCCCCCCAACACCCTGCTGAATGCTCTCGCTGAGGCTGAACTCACTTCATCAACTCTGGACTCAGTGACTGCAGGTCAGAGTTCACACACACTCACATTTGACTGATCAACAGTCGACAGCAGTATAAAACCAACGTCACTCCTAAAACATCTGACACACTGAACTGTGTTTACGGTCAGATTCAGAGGACAGAGCAGAAGAGGAGGAGGAAAAA
Organism: Epinephelus cyanopodus; assembly: GCA_026686955.1. Classification (NCBI taxonomy): domain Eukaryota; kingdom Metazoa; phylum Chordata; class Actinopteri; order Perciformes; family Serranidae; genus Epinephelus; species Epinephelus cyanopodus. The sequence goes on along the minus strand of CM048927.1, from coordinate 36,223,930 downwards.
GAGGAGGAAGAGGAGAGGACTCTGATGTGGAGATGGATGAAGAGCGTCTGGAGCCGAGGTCAGACGATGACGACACGTGAGTGAACACTCCCCTCTGTTCACTGCTCTCTGTAGCTCATAGTTTCTCATGGATATATTCATAACACCATCATTTATGTCAGTGTCAGTGAGGAGAATGTTTCACTCATTACTCCTCTTTTTCATTAAACTCTAATTGTTATCTCCTCAGCATCGAGCCTGTTTCCTCACCAAAGCTTTCATCGTCATCGTTGCTTCTTGAACTTTAAAGACCATTTCAATTTCCTGTCTGTCTTCAGGAACTTCGAGGAGTCGGAGGACGAGCTGAGAGAGGCCGTGGCAGACTCCATGAAGAACCTGTTTGTGATGGAGGACGGGAGCTCGGACGAGGCAGAGCACACAGAGGAGACGGCGGCGGTGGGTGGTGATGGGACGGAGGAGAATGAGGATGGAGGTGCAGCAACGAGTGCTGCAGACTCACAACAGATCCAGCCGGAGGTTGAAGATTTACAAGCAGACAATGTTTCCTCTGAGCCTGAAGAACGAGACGGTCAGTCGGACAGTTCAGACAATAACACTGCATCAAATAAACAGCAGCAGACGAGCTGAGTGATCACAAACATTGAATCCTTTATTCTGAGACAGTGACTGGAGTCCATTTAAAGGAATAGTTCACCCAAAACAATATGTTGGAGTATATTAGAAGAGCCCTCCTTCATGGGAAATGTTTCATATAGCCAAAGTTTAGAAGACATAGTATGATTTCCAGAGCTGAATGGACACAAGACAGCTGGAAAATGCTGCTCGGAAATGTCCAGAAGATTTAATTACCTTTTCTTTTGTTCATCTTCCATTGAAGTCTGTTTGCACTGATGTGTTTTCATGTTTCAGGCGCTCTGCTCTGCTTCACACCATTAGATAGAAACTGTTTGTGTCTGAGCGTCCAGTCTTTAGTTTAACTGTCTGCTGGTCTGTGTTTTAACAGATAAGTCTGGTGTTATTTTACATTTTTTACTGTCTATAATGCCTAGAAAAGAACAAAATCAACAAATATTTTAGTTCGTCTTCTCTTAATCGATGATCATATGTGCCGTGTCTCAAGTCAGAAACTTCTGTACTTAAACTTACTATTTTTAGTGTGAGTGCGTTTACAGAGAAGTATGGCAAAAGCCGTGTACTAAGAGCACCTGGATGGTGCACTCATAATGGTCAAAAGAATTAGTATGTAACAATAGACACGTTTCACTCTCAGTGGTCACCATGTTGCCTACATAATGGAAGGGGCGAGACTATAAACACATTTTAAACTTGTGAAATGTTGTCCGACTACCGCTGTGAACACTGAAGCGTTGTAGGAGTATACTCCTTTTTTCCACTACCATTACACTGTTGTCAGATGGAAAGTATTAGTTTGTTTATTGGGTTAGTTCTGTAATAATTTGGTACTGCAAACGATAATGCAAATGCCTGCTAGTTAACAGCGAAACATTTTATAATCAGGCGCTGACATTAGATGTGCTGAGGCACAAGATATACTATCAATAGGAGTTATGTTTGGAGTTTATGCACGTTAAATTATCGTCTTTACTATAGAGCAGTGGTCCCAACTGGTCCAGATTCCTCCTTAGTTATTAGTTTGAGGTCTTCACAGTTTAATATATTCAGCATCATGCCTGCATCAGGCCACGTTGTCGAGCTAGTTTGCTTTCTGTGCTAAGTAGCTGTCTGTTAGTCACTCACTCTACAGCGGGAAACAGCACTTCAAAATAAAAGCTCTGTGCTGGATATTTACTGTACTTCAAAATAAAGTGTTTTTTCTACAAACTTGACACATTTGCGAGTCACTTGCAGTCCATTCAGAATGGACGGCCGACTCACTTTTGTACAGCGACCCACCAGTTGGAAACCACTGCTAGAAAGGACTGTAGTATCAAATACTTGATGAGTTGTAATGTGGCAGCTCAGAAGATTGATCGAGTGATAGAGCCACATAGTATCAGCCACCAATATTCATAGAGATAGAAACAAGCTGTGAAAACACCTTTATTTTTAACACGAGTGAATAAATGCAGAAGACAAAGGAGCAAACAGGCAGATACAGCAATCATACATTCACTCGAATATCGGCGAGAGATAGTCATTCATTAAATGTAGGTGATGATGCTCAGCCTGGCTGCAGTTCACTGAGCAGAAGGAACGCTGTCAGCAGCCATGTTTGATCTGAGACAACACTAACCTGTCAAAATTCAAGCACTACACAAGTAACTACACAGTGAACAGTGTTGTAACGGAGGTATCTGATTTGAGACACAGCAACAGTTTCATCAGTAATGTCCTCACAGCTGCCCACAAACAGGAGGAATCAGTGACGGTGTAGGGGACTATTTTCAGCGGCGGATTAATCTACATTTGGTGTTCTAGTGAGTATCTGTGGCAGCAGGACGGTTTATGTAGGATTGAATCATTTTGTGACATTTGTAAAAAGCAGAAAATCAGCAGATGTCTCCTTTAACATCAGCTTCAGTGTGACTTCTGATTTTAATGCTTCACTCTGGCACAGAGCAGTTATATGGAACATATTGTTTAACAAGCAGCAGTAATGTTTGTACCTTTCTGTTCCTTTCTTTAACTCTGTTTCACACACATGACAGACAGTTAATATGAAGTGTTGATGATTGTATTTATTGCAGTATTTGAATCTTATTTCTACATAAACAACCTTAAAGAGTAACAATGTCTCTTTCAAAATAAAGATTCCTTAACATTTCACACACTTTCACATCTCTGTGCCTCGACCTCGTTACAAACAGGAATGCAGGAAGTGAAACTACATTTAAATAAAGATTGATTTGGCGTCACCTTAAACCCAAACACACTTAAGTGCTTCTTCAAAGTGCACAAAAAACACTTCATTTCAGTGACTCTGTAAGGAAAACTAAAATCACAAACCCTTTTACATCTATCTAGGAATCATTAAGAATACTACCATCTTCATAAATTACTATAATTAAAATCTGAATAACTTCACACGTCAGTGGTGTTGAACAAAAAGCTGTTTGGAATGTAACTCTCAATTTAATTTAACACCTTAAAGGAACATTTGGGAAGTGAATGTGCGTCATAGTCTGATGAGAAGATTCATTTTCAGATATGTCCAGCAGTCCTTTGTGCTAAACTAAGCTCAACAGCTCCTGTACCAAGTATAACAGAGATAAAAAGGCAACGACGACATTCTCATCCAGCTAAGAAAACAAACTCCTCAAATCTCAAAGTACTTCAACTTGGAAATGTACCATCCCACTGGTGAATAATGCGATTTAACAGAAAGTTTCCTGAAGCTTGAGATCTCTTCAGCACATTAACAATGACAGTTTGACGGTGAACACATGTAACGTTTATGTTTTACATTTAAAGTTCAGGATCTGCTTCTCTGAGTCACTGGAGCTGCAGCAGAAACTCACCCTGTTTACATCCTGACAGATCAGCCCTGTGAGCTGTGTGTGTGCGGAGCAGCCTCCATCTCTGCTGCTCCTCCATGTTTCTGTTTGTTTGGTGAACAGTCGTTGTGAGTTTGACACATGCAGAGTCACTGGAAATGTATTCTGTGTTTGCTGATTGATCACAGCACATATGAAGAAGATTTTATCTGTGGGCGTCCACCAGGGACTCCTCTTTATAACGTCACCTTCTTTCTCTGTTGTGTGTCACACTTCACGACCTCGCTGCTTCAGGACAAAAATCTGTGCTGAGAATGCATTTAAATTAAAGTCCTGGTCCCTGGTGGACGCTGGGCCTCGTCTGCTCCTCTTCATCGCTCCAGTTTACCCATCAGAGACTCCATGGCAGCGAGGAAACAAGCCTCAAACTCCTGGTCGGAGAATCGCTCCACAGAGCGCCGGGCGTTACGTCGGATCTCCAGTCTGGCTGACGGAGACAGCGCCAGGATGGTTTCCATGGCAGTGGCGTAGCTGTCCTCACTGTCGGCCAGGAAGCCCGTCTGTCCGCCTTCGTACTGCACAACAATGTCCAGCTTTGGACCTCCAGACTTATGAGCGAGAACGATGGTGCCTGCAGCCATACACTCCACCACACCTGGACACAGAGAGGAGGACACAAAATCATTTTAAAAGTAACGACACCAGTGCCCTTAAAGTGATACTGATAGAAAACTTTGATACCTATCATGTGAATGGAAGCATTTAGTTACAGGCCAACGTGTGTGTGTGTGTGTGTGTGTGTGTGTTGTTTTCCTCACCGATACCGAAGTGTTCGTTCCACATGGTGTGCAGACCGATGGTGGCGTCCACCAGCTCTCTCTTCAGCTCCTCAAAGGGCACGTTGAGTTTGAAGTCGACGCGGTCGGTCACGCCCAGCTCCTGACACAGCCCCCGCAGCATCAGCACCCGCTCCTCGTCCTCCTGGTTCCTGCATCCACCAATCAGCACCAGGCGCAGAGACTCCCGCCCCCCGGGCCCGCCCTCCTTCCTGCCCAGCAGTTTGTGAAACGCCCTGATCTGCAGCCGATGGTCCTTCTCCGGCCGGAACTGACCCACCGACACGATGGAGTGGCACTTCCTGTCCCTTCCCTCCTCTTCCTCCCGTCCCAGCTCCTCCCAGCCTTCCTCCTCCACCTCCTCTTCATCCGCCTCCTCGTCCAGCGGGATGTCCAGGAAGGCCCTGACGTCGCAGGGCGGGTAGACGATGCTGGTGCGGCTCGGCGAGCGCCACAGAGCCAGGATGTGTCCCAGCGTCCAGGTGGAGTTCACCATGATGACGTCGCTGCAGGAGCCGGCCAGGCCGTAGAGCAGGGCGAAGCAGCAGTAGTACACCACCTTCATTGCGCTCAGCACCGGGTTTCTGGAGATGAAGTCAGCGTTGTTGAATCTGGAATCAAACAGGACGAAGACAAAAGTTTGGTGTGTGTTTTATAAGAGAACATCCAAACTGAACCTGCTAAACTAAAACTATTTTCTCTCAGTTTCAGATTTACACTCAAACTAAATATAACTACAGAAGCCTCTGAGGGACATGCCGACTAACATCTACTGCAGGGAATATACTGTCTATGGATAAACACGTCATGCAGCCCCATTTCTTAAGATCAAACCATCGTAAGTCCCGCCCACAGCGTTTTGATTTACAGGTTTTCGTGTGCAACGTTACCTGGGGTTCCTCTCCCTGACCACAGACAGCATGTCGGTGCTGACGGTGGGATAGTGAACGTAGCTCGCCACCTTACAGCCTCCCAGGTAGCGGAAGATGGGCAGAGTGAAGGCGTAGCCCATCGAGTCAACATACAGGTCGGGAACGAAGGCTGTCAATGCCTCCCAGCCTGCAACACACACACACACACACACACACACACACACACACACACACACACACAGTGTAACTGTAACGATCTCCATCTATGTCAGAATTTACTATAAGTCATACGTTGTGGCTCAGACTCACCGAGGAACATGGAGCCGCCGCTCTGTCCCAGCAGGGTGAAGTGCGGATAAGAGCTGGCCTCCACCAGCGAGCGGTGACGCAGGAAGACGAAGGTGACTGATCGAGGCAGCGTGATGTTGAAACGCTGTCGGGCTCCCTCCAGAATCTGCTCGCCGGTCACTCCCTGGTCGCCTGTGTAAACCACGAAGGAGACGCTGGGGTAACTGAGGAGAGGAAGAAAAACATGAATCAGTTTCAGTCATTCATTAGATTGAAGCCTCAGTTGGGTACTTTAAGATTTCTCCTGTTTCGATTACCTCTTAGTTGATGTTAGCTAAGTGACAATATTTTTAATTATCGTTGCATAAATGAGCTTATTTCCACAGTGGGGTTGCAACAGTGTGAGAGTTTGACATTACGCTAATAGTATCAGGAAATATCACAGTATCATAGTGTAAAGGATTAAAAAATTACTGTTATCATTTGGTTGAACAAAAGTTTTATTATGACCAAAACCTGAAACCGTTTTTTTAATGTAAGTATGTGTAAAACGTTAACATGTTCAAATTTACAGCAGAAATAAACATGTTTACAGCCTGGTACAGAAACAGTTTGGCCTCTGTAGCTAATTTCACGGCTGAATTTTTATATAACTCACCTGTTCATATTTTATTAAGGCTTAAAGTTAATCATAATTAAGGGTGGAGGCCCTTGAGTGACAGGCTGTCTGTGAGGCGTCAGCACAGTCTGAGTCAGATCCACCCCTTGCTCTGAAAATATGGTCACTTATGGCTCCAAAACCAAAATGGCGATGAGTGGATACATTTTTTGAGCACCACAGCGTCTGCAAACTGACTTGTTTTGATGAGGATATAGTCACTGGGTCGGGTAACATTTGGAAAGTCTAGAAGAGCCACAAGATGAAACCATTTTGTCCCCACTGAAGTTAGCAGAGCTAAACTGGGAGTCTTCCCTCCAGCCTCTACGGCCCACTGATGCTCCACATCAGCACCAGTCATTACGATAACTTCATAATAAGAAAAGCTATAAACTCGTTATTATACAAAAGTATGTGGACACCTGACAGTTACAATCATGTCAGATATAACCTGAAAATCTTCATTTTTGTGCTTGAATATTAATCTGTAATGATGCATTATTAATCTATCGACTATGTTTTCTTAATCTGAATCTGTTCTGTAGCTAAAGCTGTCAGATAAATCTACTGCAGCACCAGTATCATATAGCAGAAAATGGAAATACTCAAGTACAGTACAAGTACCTTAAAACTTAAGTAAACGTAAGTAAATGTACTTATTAGGTTTCCACCCCTGACAGATAACTGAGACTGTACCGGTGCATGAGGGCCCTCAGGGAGCACCAGAGGACACGCTCCCCGCCTCCTCCCGCGTTGCAGTACGGGTGGAAGAAGGCCACCGCGGGTCCGCCGTCCCGAGCCCGGCGGGCCTTGCGGCGGCCCTGCAGCCACATCCGGACCCCCAGCAGGAGCAGCAGCAGGACGAGGGTCAGGAGCAGGCTGAGGTAGGCGCAGGGGACAACCAGGGACCACAACAACCTGAGGAGGGGGACACACAGGGCACACACACCGACACACTGTAGTTTACTGTAACTTTGAGATTAGCCACCAGCTGCTAATGAAGCTAAAGTTAGCAGTTAGCAGTTAGCTCGTGTTCGTGAGTTTATTTCTTTAACTCTCCGGTTTGATAACATTTAATCTGCTCAGCGAGGCAACGAGACACCGAGAGGACAAAGTTTTACCTCATTAAGTCACAGAAACACAGAGACAGGTGGTGATGATGTTCGTGTCCTGCCATCTTGACAACACAACTCTTCACCGGAAGCTGCGCTCAGCTGACCGAGCTGTCGCTCTGTGATTGGCTCAGCGTTTGTTTACCTACGTCATCAACACATGACTGTAATTTATTTAATTTTTTACAACACGTTAAAAGTGACGTCAGACAAATATACGCACACAAAATAAGAAAATAATATAAATCAAAATTCACAAAAATATTTTGTGTGTTTTTACCTTCTTGTTTTAGTAGTTTGTAAAATAAAAGAATAATAAAAAGTATAAATATAAAATATGGAGTTTATAAAATCCATTAAAGACACAATAATATTCAATGTCCACCCACACCTTTAAAATGAGATATTTATTTATTGCAGTATTCTCTTATGTTAAAATAAGAGTAATGTCAGGCAAGAAAATAACATCACAAATTTTAGGAAACGATTTTTTTTAATAATTGGTAACATAAAATAAGTGTATATACATAATAAAATAATAATGAGTAATATAATATAAAATATCTTGTTTACTTGTATAATCCATAATAGCCACAATATTACTCAATCAATATCCATCTTTAACTTCTCAGATAATGTATTTATTTATTTATCAATTAATTCATTTATTACAGCATGTGTTAAAATAATGATGTGATGTGAGGCAAATAAACATTTACATAGTTAACAATGACTTATAAAAAATATTAATAATTAAATATAACCTTCTTTTTCATGACTGTAATATATACATATACATATAAATAATTATATTAATGAAATATATTAAATATAATTTATGTAGATTACTTATATACTCCATAACATTTTTTTATGACAACATGTTAAAATAAAAGTGATGCCAGGCAAATATACTCACATACATACTCAAAAAATAAATACATTTTTCTAAAACATACGTTAACCTTTTTATTTTTTGTAATTGGAAATATACCTGTTATCCAACCTAAAATTCCTCAAATGAGGGTTCTTTTATTTAGTTATTTATTTAATTCATTATACCACACATTTGAAATAAAGATGTGATGCCAGGCAAAAATAAATACACACATACAATAAATAACATGTTGTTGGGGTGGATTTTTTAAACAGTTACCTCTGTTTGCCATGTGGAGGAGCCAACGTTCAACCACTAAGACAGTTACTCCCTCCTGAACTCTGCTTATGAGCTGGATTTTAGATTTAGCCCCCCCCCCCACACACACACACACACACACACACACTCTCACACACACACACACACGCTTGGCTATCCTATCCATTTAAGGCAAAATGCCCCAAAACATATCTTTAAAAACAGACAAAAAAAGAAATTAAAATAAAGTTCTGTGGCACTGGATCATGCCGAGTTTGTATAATGACTAATCTACTGTTACTTGGTAACAAGTTATTTTTGGCTTTGTCAGAATATTTTTAAACTATATTCCTCAAACTTCTGCAAAGCATAACTCTGAGTAAAGTTAACATTACAACACAAGTTCTTCCTGCAGATATCCAGAGCCTCCTGTGACTCCATGTCCTGGCTGCAGACCTCAGTGTGTGGCTCTGGTTGGTGTCAGACTGGAGGTGACTGGGAGCTGTCCTGGGCGCCATTATGGCTCTGAAGGAAGTCACTGAGGCAGAAAGTTGGTGGCGGAGGAAGGAAGCGCTGATCTGTCAAAATACAAGTTAGAATTAATATGAAAGTGAAATCTTCAGTTTTGGACGTGATGATATTGAGTCTCACCTGAGTGAAGGAGCGACAGCAGAGGGTTGTTGGGGCGGAGGCGTGGAGGTTTACAGGGGAACACCTCAGTGATTTTGTCCGTCAGCAGGGTGGAGGTGCTGGGCTGCAGAGGGGTGGGCGGGGCTGCCCTGGGGGCGGGGGTGTCAGCTCCCTGCCTGCTGGATCCCATCAGACCTGCATCACCCTGATCCAGGAGCAGTGACTGCACAACTGCACCTGCTGAGGGAGGAGCGGAGGTCAGCTCAGCTTGTTGCTCTCACAACAAACCCCTCAGACTAAATATCATCTGTTTGTAAAGAAACCTGAAGGAGCAACAGTGTATCTTCAGTTTAAATCGTCTGTGTGCAGAATGTGAAAGTAAAGACAGTGATGGAGGAGGAGCAGCTTCAGCTCACTAAACCTCAGTCCTCCTCCTGAGTTGAGCCACTGACCGTAACTTCCTCTTTACTTCACTTCCAGCAAATGTTTTATGAAATAATTACAACACCGTTCATTGTTGATTTTACCTTCTCTGCTGCTGATGTGACGTCCTCATCGCGTGCGAACCACTGACTCATCAGTGTGTTTTAGTGTCAGTGCCTGACTGCACTGTGATTCATATAAACTGAGCTTGAGACAGCATATTTTCAGATTCACTGCTGCATTTTTAAAGAGAAGTTCAACATTTCTGGAAATATTTGTCCTCTTGCAGAGAGTCAGATGTTCAGCTGGTTAGCTTAGCTTAGCATAAAGACTGGAGGCAGGGAAACAGCCAGTCTGGCTCAGTCCAGAGGGAACAAAACCCACTTACCAGCTCCTCAAAAGTTAACTTACTAACATGTTTTATCTAATTTATTGAATCCAAATAAGTATCAAACATGTTGCAGTGTTTTGTGAGGTGATGTGCTGAACTATTTCTTGGCCTGTTGCAGTGATTCTCTGGAGTGTTGTTGTCACTGTGAGGTTTTTCCATGTGTGTGGATCACTCTAATGAGATATAACACATTATTTAGTGAGCCTGACAGGACCAGAGAGGCAGATTTCAGCTGCATCAAGTGAGGATTTGCTGCTTTTCTGTGTTATGTGGTAATAACTGCAGCCCGTGTGTCAGAGAAAGCAATGTTGGCAATGTATGTTTCTGCAAACCATGTTACATTTGCACGTTTCCTTCATGTTATAGCAACATTTTTAAGTGCTGTAATATTCATGCTTCAGGTCAAATTCTTTCACTCTGTGGCTTTAAGATCTACATCATATCTGACATTCATTCTGTGTTTATTATTATTTATTTTAAGCTATTTTTCCTCTTTTCTTCTTGTAAATGTTTCATTAAAAGCATATTTTTTCATTTCTCTCTGTCTTCTCTGGTGAGTCTGTCTGTGTTTTCATCTTGTAGCAAAGAGCTGACCATCTTAACCACATTTACGTCCATTTTGTTTTCTATTTGAAGACTTATGTCTTGATGGACACGTAATCATCGTCCATTTAGCCAGAAATAATTGAGACAATTTTGTGGTGTCAACACATGAAGAAACATACTGTCTGTCAAATCTGCTCAGTGACTGATCAAAGTCTCTGCAGCCTGACGTGTCTGTGTGACCCAAACTCCAAGAAAAGTTGTGAGCAGACATGTTTGTGTCAGTCTGTAATGATGAGAAGTGAGTGTACCTGACGCTGTGGGAGCAGGAGAGGTTGTTATGATGGGAGGGAACCTTGTTGGGGGCAGAGGCCTCCGAAGAAGACAGATGTGGTCAGACGACATGATGAGACTGTGTCTGCTTCTGCTGAAAGTCAAAAACATTTATGTGTTTCTGTGCAGCAGGTGACAGGATGAACACACACAGCAGGGTTCTTTAATGACAGGTGTTTATTCTTATGAGCAGCACAGGTTGTTCAGGTAAATCTGAGGGTTTTTTATTTGGACCTTGAGTTGTTTCAAATGTTCTCTGTGTGCTTATCATGTGTTTTCTTTAACAGCACACCTGTCAGATGAAGTATTGAGGTAAAAAGCACAATATTTCCCTCTGAACTTATTGATGAGAAATGCAGAATAAATCCACGTCCACGCAGTCAGAATGGTTTCAAACTACAGCTAGGTTAACACGTCATATTTTTTTAATTAATGGCTAATGCTAGTTTAAAATCAACGAAAATTAATTTAAAGGCGATAATAATAAGAAAATCTGACTTTCAGTTTCCGGTTCAACAGACACCTTAGAAACGGTCATTAACTAACTTAGTTAATATGCTCTGTGACTCATCAAAACTACAGCCAGGCTAATACGATTTATATTTTATTAAGTAACGTTAGTGGCTAATGTTTGTTTAAATCAACACGAATTAATTGTAAAAGAAAATAATAATCTATTATCTTACTGCGAAGACTCTTCAGTTTCCGGTACCGCAGATTCGTTAGCAACGGTCATAGCAACCAAAACTCTCATTCACTCATTCATCTGTTTTCTGTGCGTGTGTGTGTGTGTGTGTGTGTGTGTGTGTGTGTGTGTGTGTGTGTGTGTGTGTTGTCATCCTCTCACCTGTGACGGACAGAAATCCGACCAATCAGCTCAGCTCAACCTCCACACTTGCTCCTGATTGGCTCAAAAAATCCTCAGGTGAACGTGCTGTTAGCTTGTTAGCTTGTCAGCTAGCATGAGCACCGGGGCGCCACAAACACAAGAAACAAGATGGAGCCGTTCAAACGGGTCATTTACCGGGAAAACGCGGGCAGAGGATCATGTTACCGACACTTTGAGGAGTTTTTGGATTCATTCGTGACATAAACAGACCAACAGGCCGGAAGTTTGACCAGGTAAGATGTAGTTTAATGTCTTCACCTGGCTGCAGGGTTCATGTGTGTCCAACAGTAAGTGGACACACTGTCCACACACTCACTGTGTGTCTGTTCACTTCCCTTTGCTCCTAAATTAATTCCGCTGATAGCAGCATCCTGCCCCGCGACAGACAGGTGCATGTCTTCCTCTCTGTTTCTGTGTCCTTCATCTGTCTGTCCCTCCAGTTACTAACGTACCTGTCTGTCCCTGCACTACCTGTTAACTTAACTGTCTTTTTACTAGTATGTCCTCATATCTACCTGTCTGTCTCTCTATTTTCCTTTCTTGTCTGGCGTATCAAACTAGCTGTCTACCTGACTGCCTGTCTGTTTCTATGTCTGCCTGTCTTACTCCCCCTTTTCTACCAGCCTGTCTCTACCTATTGGTATTTCAACCTACCTGTCTGTCTTTCTACATACCTGCCTGTCTCTTTAAACACCTGTCTCTCTGCATACCTGATTGTCTCTCTAAACACCTGTCTGTCTCTCTGCATACCTGATTGTCTTGTTAAACACCTGTCTGTCTCTCTACATACCTGTCTGTCTCTCTAAACACCTGTCTGTCTCTTTATATACCTGATTGTCTTGTTAAATACCTGTCTGTCTCTTTAAACACCTGTCTGTCTCTCTACATGCCTGACTGTCTCTCTAAACACCTGTCTGTCTCTTCATATACCTGATTGTCTTGTTAAATACCTGTCTGTCTCTTTAAACACCTGTCTGTCTCTTTAAACACCTGTCTGTCTCTCTACATGCCTGACTGTCTCTCTAAACACCTGTCTGTCTCTTCATATACCTGATTGTCTTGTTAAACACCTGTCTGTCTCTCTACATGCCTGACTGTCTCTTTACATACCTGTCTCTCATTAAATACCTCTCTGTCTCTTTAAACACCTGTCTCTCTACATACCTGATTGTCTCTCTAAACACCTGTCTCTCTTTCTGAATACCTGTCTGTCTCGTTAAACACCTATCTGTCTTTCTGAACACCTGTCTGTGTCTCTAAACACCTGTCTCTCTACATACCTGATTGTCTCTCTAAACACCTGTCTGTCTCTATTGCTTCTGCACCTACCTTAATTTTGCAAAAATGTCTAACAGGATAAAATGATGACGTGATGACGTCTTATACCTGAAAGGTCAGAGGTCAGCTTCACTGTGACATCATAATGTTCTGCTAAATCACATCTCCAGCCATTAGTTAACATCATATCTGAGGAACAGAAGGGGAGACATTCTCTTCAGGTTCTTCACATGGAACAATAATAATAATAAACGGAGCAGGGTTCTTGCACCGAAATACTTTAGTTTAATTGACAGTTGATCAGATTTTTGAAGTGGTCTCAGTCTCCACCTTGTTCTGGATGTGACAGAAATTTAACTGAAGCTCTGCGTCCTGTGACACCTGAACCTCCCTGACGGTGCTCTGAAACTGTAGCACGTCTCCAACATCAGAACCTGGCACTGGGGGTCACCTTGACTCGCAGCCAGCGTGCATTGCCATATAAAGACAAAACGCCTTTCATTCCTGTTTCTGAAGTGTTGCATGTCACTTCCTTCCTCGTAGATTTGAATAGATGCGTTGTCAGCCGCGACTCAGTGCGCTGCCTGTCAAGCAGTGAGCAGCACAGCAGCCAGACGGAGCAGAGACTGATCATCCTCCACGCCTAGAGATCACCAGCCGTCTCACCTCACCTCTCAGGTAACCAAACATGACATCAGGTGGCCTCAGGTCCACGCAGGTGTTCCTGAAGGCATCACCGCGAGATGAGAGACACTCGAGAGGATTTCTATTTAAATCTGTTTGTTTGTGTGAAAATGGAAAGGCAGAAAAGACCAATAGAGGAAGACATGTGTTCGTATTGTCATGTTTTTGCATATATAATTGCACACATTTTCATAATCCAGACCCCGAATGTTCGTCACTGCAGTCCAGGTTTGTTCTCATGAACAATCCCACTTCATAAACAAACACACAGCAACAACTGAAAACTTTAAACCTGCATCGCACAAGTTATTTATAACTTTGTGCACATTTGACACAGAAATCATTTCAAACCATTTTAAAGAGCTGAAAAGATTCAGAGCAGTCAGAGGCAGAGTGAGGCCTTCAGGGGGGAGGAAGGAGAAGTTGAACCACTGCAGCGGGCTGTAAAAGGAAGTTTGTGGTTAGCTTCAGTTCAACTGCAGAAGAGACAAAAATCCTTACAGACGCTGAAACTCATGTCAGCTCAGGCCTCCGAGTTTCATCAGGCTTTTACTCTTTATGTTGGATAATGCTGGGGATTTAGTTAATGGCACGTGTGAGACATGCTGATGAGGCCCAGCACATGCAAATCTGCTTTACGCACGCCACGCTGCTCACAGGCGGCCCTGTTTTAGTGTCTTAACATGATTCAGAAATGTAGAGACGGCCAGCGGTGGAAAGTAACTAAGTACATTTACAAGTGCTGCAGTTGTAGTCAGGTTTTTACTTCTATGTTCTGCTGCTTTGTACCTCAGTCTAATTCATATCAGATATAGTTTTTACTCCACATTTATCTGACAGCTGCATTTAGTATTTATCTCACAGATTGTTCCCACAATACTTAATTTAATCATATCAAGTATTTCTTTATGTACTTCTTTAGTAATAATACTTGGTATGTTTACTGAAGTGCAATAACTCTAGACTTTTCCTTGTGATGGAGTATTTTTGATATTGCAGAAGTGTCGACTCGAGTCACATGACCTGAACTAGAGTCATTAAAACCATTTAGTTGATCAGACTGATAGATTTTTAAAGATAGATTCACATCACTGTCTGTGTCTGCTCCTCAGTAACTCACTGTGGGAGAGAATTTGCGTGAAGTGAAGATGTGTCTTTGTGGTTGTGACAGTTTATTTCCATTAAAAAAAAACATTCACACTTTTAGTGATCACAGTTAATCATTCGTGTCCAAACAGACCAAAGGATCTGTTTGTTTTGTCAGTTTGAAACCAGAAATCCCCCAAAATTTATTTTGCAAGTTGCATTTCCAACTTTCTGTTTCGTTGTAGCTCATTTAAAGCTCCAGTGGGTTTGATTTAGTGTGATATGTTGGCAGAAAGGGAATATCATATAATAGGTATGCTTTCTTTAGTTTATAATCACCTGAAAATAAGAATTTTTGTGTTTTCGCTACCTTAGAATGAGCTGTTTCTACAATAGCCCAAATGGGACAAACCAAACTCTGGCTCTAGACAGGGCCTTTCACTTTTGCAATTTCACATTTTTGCATCGGCCACCATAGTTAGAAGCCTCTCTGTGATGAACAGCGTTGGAGAAACACTAATCTGTAACGTGAAACTGCTTTATTCAGTGTTTTTACTGGTTTAAATGACCTGCTGAGTTAGAGGAGGAGACCTCTGTGGATTCAGCTCCTGGTAAAAACCTGAACAATGAACACTGGATGAATTCTAACCAGGAGAAGTTTCAGCTGGTTGCAATCTGCAGTTCTCACCACTAGATACCACTTTATTACCCTGAATCAGTGGGAACCACAAACGATTGTGTCAAGTTTGTAAAAAAACACACTCTAGTTTTAAGTAAAGTGAATTTTCAGCACTGAGTTTTTATTTTGAAGTGTTGTTTCCTGCTGTAGAGTTAAACTAAACAGTAAACTAGCTTGACGATGTGACCAAACACAAGTATGATGCTGAATAAATTAAAATGTGTGGATCTGGAACTAATGACTAAAGAGAAATCTGGACCCTTTGTCCAGTTGGGAACCACTGGCCTAAATCTCACACAGTGTTCCTTTAAAATATCAGAGGTGGCTGATTTCTTGTGAAACCTTAGTGGCTGCAACCAACAATTAGTTTTGTTACTGACTAATATTCCAGTTTTGTTGACCCCCTTCAGATGTCTGAAGTTTACAGTGTAAAAAAGGCAGGAAAAAAAAACAGCAACTCCTAAATGTGAGGAGCTGACACCAACAACTGTTTTTATTCTTACCTAACTTGTGACACAATTATTTAACCTGACTTGTTTAATCAGACCAAATTAGATTCTGGTTTGTTGTCTCGGTTTGAAAGCAGAAATCTCTAAACTCTATTTTGCAAGTTTCATTTCTAACATTAGACTTTCTGTTTCGTTGGAGCTCCTAAAAATATCAGTGGCTGTGGCAGAGTGGCTGTGTGTGGAGCTGCAGCCAGTTATTCTTGTCACTAAATGATCTCACAGTTTTTTGATTAACTGACTAATTGTTTAGTGTTTAAAACGCCTCCAAGAATGTAAAAACAGCCCTTTCAAATTTCCTCGAGCCTCTTCCTCTTGATGTGGTTTCCATGGACAAATAAGGTAAAAGTGCAGCAGTTTTGCACCTTAAAATGTCAGACTGAGTCATGTCACTAAAATCAGCTCAGACAGAGACGAAGAGAACTGAACGTTCATTTTAGGTGCTCAGTTTCATTTCTGCTTCTGCAGCTCAGACAGGACAAAGCTGCAGGACTCACTGCAGACGCATGTCCCTGCAGTCAGAGCTGAGAGACACTAAGGCGACAAATGTCTCTTAAAAACATCCTTAAAAAGGTGCCAGTGGTCTGTTTAAATTCAGGCTTCCTGCTTTCTTTCACAGCTGAAACTGAGCTTTTAAATGTCCTGATAGTTCATGTGAGGGCAGAGCGAAGAGCAGAAGTAACGTCAGGGCTGACGTGTGATAAACTTAATGTTTGACATTAATATCAAATGCCACTAGACTTCAGGACTTGTTATGTTCCCCACACACAAAGATTAAAGAGATTATATTATAAAGAAGTGTTCAGATAATGAGCTCATCATCTTCCTGATGACAGATATACTGCATCAATCTGACAGCAGCCAATCAGGGAGCAGGAGCGGGAAGGAAAATGCATCTTGATATCCATGTTTCAAATCATTGTTTGAATCCTCCATTTTATGCCTTATATCTCAACTATCTCAGCTTTTTTGCAGCTATCATGTCTGATGTTACTGCGACCTACATGCTAACAGAGAGGCTAATTGTCAATTTACACATGGCAGATGCAAACACTTCGATTAATTGAGGATATTTCTCCATGAAACTTAGATGCCCAAAAAATATTCAGGACAAACCGATATCTGATCTGACAGGACTAAATCAACACATAAAATCTTTAGTCTGATGCATAAAGAACTTTTCATATAAGAAATCATTTATATTTTATCATTAAGGCTGAGCTGAGAACAAACAGGAAACAGTCGACTTCTGATAAATCCGCTCCTCCTCCTCCTCCGTCCTCTCAGCCTCCAGATTCTGCTGCAAGAAATCACACGTTGCTGCATCTTGAACTAACGGACGTGGTGCAACATGAATGTGTCAGAAGCAGGTTGAAGACGAATCTGTTGCAGCTCAGCTTGTTTTCAGTTACATTAAGACCTCATTGATTTGTTGATTGACAGGTAGGTCTCTTAGGTCGTCTGACCAGGGCCCATCAGCTCTAGACTTGAAGTGCCTTCTATGGAACTTCCTTCCATCAGGTGCACGGTCGTCAGTCTCCTTTGAAATTTTTAACAAACAAACTGAAGACGCGTCCTTTCAAAGTGGCCTTTGTCTCACCCTAAATTGTCTCATGCAGAGACAGTCAACCTACTTTGCCGGGGGCCACTTTTGTAAAGGGGCCAGGAAGCCAGCAAACAATGGTAAATAATCAAGAATCCTCTGGGGAGTAAACAAGCTCTATTTTCATGCTTTCATGTACTTTGGCACCTAAAGTACAAAAATCCCACTGTGAATTAATTTAAATTTTATTGTAAGTTATAAAATATTCGGATGGTTTTGGCCCACCGGTCACAAGTTGAGTATCACTGGCCAAGTGCTTGTTCCTTTGTGTCTCTTTGGGTCCTCAGTGTCCTGTGTTTGCTCTGTGTTTTATAGTCTTTACTTTTACTTTCAATTTGTTGCCTTTGATTTTATTGATTGATTGATTGTTTTATTGCATTTTTAAAGCACTCTGTGACTTTTATTTGTGTGAAAGGCGCTATATTTAAAAAATGTTATTGTTATAATTATAACTTACAGTCTAGACATTCAGGAGGTTTTTATTCAGGAGCTGAATTATCCACAGACAACGACTCTTCTCCAAAACAAACAGACTAGCTGATTTAAACCGGTTAAAACACTGAAGCTGTTAAAAGATCAGTGTTTCTCTGGCACTGCTTGACTCATTGGAGACAGGCCACTAGCCTATCACCTGAAAAGAAGAAAAGTTTTTTCCAATGCTTTCATTGCTGAGAGGCTGCTAACTATAGTGGCCAACACAAAAACACAAATGTCCCTATCAAGAGCCAGTGTTTGTCCATTCTGGGCTACTGTAGAAACATGGTGGCGCAGCATGGTGTTCTCCAGAGACGAGGACCTGCTCCCTGTGTAGATATAACTCATTCTAAGGTAACAAAAACACTATGATTCTTATTTTCAGGTGATTATACACTAAAAAAAACACACTCAATATATTAAATTTCCACCAATATATCCCACTAAATCCACACTGGAGCTTTTAGTCCTCATTTCCTCCACACTGTGATGGATAAATGGGTCAATATTATCTTACTGTAGACATATCCATAGCTGAGTTGACCAAAAATAATGACAGCATGGAATTATCAAATATCTGTCAGCTCGTTCGTCTTTGTAACAGATTAAGATAAAGTTTTATCTGCTCAGTAACACCTGAACATTTCCCTCCGAGTTTTATTTCACTTACAGCTGTTTTTTAAACTCATTGGCGTCTCATTCTGACACTACAGGAGTTTAATGAACCGTTAAACTAGCAGCCAGTGTGACTTTATACTTTTGTGGCAGAAAAGGAAGTGACTTGTCACTCTCCTCTCCTCTCACTGGCTCTGTGGTCTACAGATGTGAAGTCTTTGAGCTGTGAAGTAGGACAAGTTACATGCACAGCTGCTTTTTTCATTGTTAGTCAGAGCTATTTGAGTCTGTTCAGGTTGACCACAGTTTGATTCGGGTTTAATTATCCTCTCGTGTATTGTAGAGGAGAGCAGACGAGGTAAAGACTTCTGGAGACACTATTTAATTTGTAATTAAGTTTGCAAGAAATTATAAATGAATTCTGAATGATTGCTGCCTGGATCAAGTTCAGTGATGGCATTTTGTCCAGAGAAGGTGTTTGGTAGTTGTTTCATGCAGAGGTGGTCGAGGTGAACGGTGGGTGTGAAGCCGCAGGACTTTGACTGCAGAGGCCACTGACCACATCCTGAGACCAGTGTGAAGTTTTCATAGATGTTAAGCAGGGAAAGATGTTGCTTTGTTTAGGAGATTTAGGTGGTTGCAAAGTGTTGCAATGAGTGTTTGTAATGATGTTTGTAAAAGACACTGTTTCCTTATGTGGACATAAAAATCTACATTTCTTTTTCCTCATTTGATTGAACAGCACAGACCTGTCAGTATGTATGATGTGCACATATATGACTTAATAGTGTCGTACTTCCTCTCAGCATACATCACCATCAGGGTACGTTTCTCTCTGAGCAGAGCAGGAAGTTGAATAACTCGTCTTAAAGGTTGAAGTCAGTCGATGCTTTGTGGTTTGAAGTGTAACACACAGCGAGTCTTTCTTAACGGCCTCCTCCATGTTCACATTTAACTCCATCTCCTAAAAAGGATGCACGCACACACACACACACACACACACACACACACACACACACACACACACACACACTGACAGTGAATCATCACAGACTGAAATAAAATGCCCTCTGTGTCATGTGATCACCTACTTCTCTGAATCGCTTCACTCTTCCTCATCTGCAGCTTTGTCTTTTCTGCAGACACAAAACCGTCACAGGAACATGATTAAATGAAACACATAATGTAGAAGTGTGGAAGTGAAAATCAATTTCTGAACCTCAAATTACCCGCAGTGCCTCCTTCTCAAGCTTAAAAGGAATAGTTCAACATTTTGGGAGCGTACCATAAAACTTGAATTACTAGCCCGGGCTATTATTTGCTTAAACCACTGAACTAAACCGGCCTATATTTGAGACAGGCCTTTAATTCCTTCCACACAAAACTGATCTCCAGAAAGTTTTGTTTTGTTTTATATTTGAAGTTTTATGGTATTTGCTTTCTTGTGGAGATGCAAAGATTGATACCACACATGAAGCTACAGCAGCCTCTTAGCTTAGCTTAGCATAAAGACAGGAAACAGCCGTCCTGGATCTGTACGAATGAAATGAAATCCACCTGCCATTCTCCTTGAAATCGCACTGATTAACATGTAATATCTCCAGAGGATGCTGTGTGTGTCTGGGGGTGGTGGAGTTTTCCCGCACGTGTTTATAGTAGTATAAATCTGGAGCTGTTTGACGTTGGATAACTGTCCTCGAGTGATGTCACTTGAGTCACTTTACTTTGAAAAGTAAAAAAAAAATCTGTGATAAGTTTTGATTGGGTGGAATAAAAAAGAGTTTATCTCTGGTTCTGCTGCGTCGATTCTACTCTTTTTTAAGGCCAATAGTGTGTGTGCATCTGTCACCAGACACCTGTGGGACCAGCAGATCTTATTACACACAAATAAACGCTTCTCTGTCCGACAGGAAGTGCAGCAGCAGCAGCAGCAGCAGCAGCAGGAAGTTGAAGGCAGGCAGAAGTGAGAACTGTGAGCAGTTTTGTCACAACATCAGGAGATCCTAACTTCCTCCTGCTCCGCCCCGTGGCACACGTCTGCCAACCGGTCCTGCAGGTTCTCACTTTACATTTAAGGATGTTTTTATGCTCTGTCTCAGTTTCAGGTTCCCAGTATGGCCGCCCCAACACCGATCTCTGCGGAGGAGCTGGAGGAACTCAGAGAAGCTTTCACCAAAATTGGTAAGTGGACCAACTGTCTGTGGTTTCTGTCATTCCTCTTTGGCCTTTGATTCAGAGTCTGGTGCCCCAAAAAACATGTCACAATTGGGATGTTTTTGATTTGACCTTATCTGGAACCAGTTTATATTTCTGGAATTGTGCCAGTTTGTTTATTGCATCACTCTGATCTTTACAATTATTGTTTATATTTTGTGTATTTTGTACTGCAGCTGCAGCTTTATCAATTCTTTGTACTTTATACTGGGAAGTTTTGCACTTCCTGCACACAAACAGATGTGTTTTTATGCATTTCTTACACTTTTTCATATTTTCTTTTGTAAATTTTTGTGAATTATGTTTCTGTTACACTGTGTTTGTTATGCAAATAAACCACAGAGACAACTTCCTTCTTTTTGCAAAGTTACTGGGCGAAAAAAATGTTTTTTTTTGACACTTTCTCCATTTAGCTTATCTAAGTCCAAACCAGTCTGCCATATCTGAGTAATGAGGATTTAAATTACCAGGAAATATTTTAAACAATTATTTAAACTTTTTAAAAACTATATATTAACACCAAACTAAAGGAGAAAGAAAAACAGAAATTATTTTGTGTGATGTAGCGGAGTTCATTCATCTGAGTGAAACCTGTGTAATTTAACATATTTGGTGTTTTAAACATGAGAGTAAGTCTATCCAGCAATTAGCAAGAAAAAAAATTACATTTTTGTGTTGATCCTGAATGAAAATGGTGTTAAAGTTTCCTGTGTTTGACCTCTGACCTCTCTGCCCTCCACCAGATGTGGACAATAATGGATTCATCAGTAAAGACGAGCTCACGGAGCTTTTCAGAGCGGCTAACCTGCCACTGCCGGGCTACAAGATCCGAGAGATCGTCCAGGAGCTGACCAAGACCAGCGACCAGCTCACCTTCGATGAGTTCACTCAGGTGAGTCTGCAGGTCAAAGGTCAGACAGAGAGCTTCACAGTGTGAACAGAACATACAGTGTTTGGTTCACAGGCAGGATGAAGCTGTTTCCTCCAAATAGAAAAAAGATGTTCATACTGTCAAACTATCAAATTTAAACAAGTAGATTTTAGTTTAATTATTATAAACATAATAAATAAATCTGACTGTTAATAAAAATATAGACTGCTGTTGAGATTAATGACGCCAGATTTAATATATTACAATGTAGTTTTATCTAAAGCAAAGACAGAATATTGCCCACTAATGGTGACTCATTGTGCTCACATCTCTAGTTTATTTTATTTAACTTTATTTCAGCTTTATTTATTTTTTTAACACCTTTCATACTGACATGCAGCCCAAACTCAACTGAAATAACACAGGCAAATGAATAAATAAATAAATAACCAATAAATACAATTTTACAAGAGTAAAAATGACGTGTTAAACGTGTTAAAATAAAATAAATTAAAAAGAAAATTTTGCGAGAAATTTTGCAAGACTAAAAATTCAGAATTTAATTTTGAAAAATGTAATCAGTTCATATCAATCAATAGAATAAAATTAAACAAAATAAATAAACAACAAATATTAAATAATGCAAGTCAAAAAATTACAACAATAAAATGTTAAAGATCAATAAATGTAAAGTCAGTGAAATAGTGAAATAGGATCAGTGAAATAGGATAAAAAATATGATTTTTCGAAAAAAAAAATTACAATAAAATGTTAAAAATCAATAAATACAGAGTCAATAAAGAAAAATCCAGGGATAAAAAAAGAAGCAAAACCAGTGAATAAAATGAATGTATTACTTTGAATAATTGCATGTAATGAATATTTGTAAACTCACTGTTTTTTACTCACTGTACTTTTTTGAGGTTGAACATATTTCCTTTGTCATGAATAGATAATATTTTCCTTATTGTGTGTCAGATTGTTCACGGGCTGAAGAGCAGCGAGGTGGCAAAGACCTTCAGGAAGGCGATCAATAAGAAGGAGGGAATCCGTAACGTGGCGGGAACCTCAGAGCAGTCCGGCACTCAGCACTCGTACTCAGGTATCTCACAGCTCAACATTAAACCCTGTGCCGGGGTTTTGGAGGTTGTTTTTCGAGAGGTTAAAATCAGAGACCTGTTGATTTTCTCAATGTGATCTCACGTGGAGTTTCTTCCCCCTGCAGAGGAGGAGAAGGTGGCCTTTGTGAACTGGATCAACAAAGCTCTGGAGAAGGATGCCGACTGTAAACACGTCCTGCCGATGGATCCCAACAGCGATGACCTGTTCACCGCCATGGGTGACGGCATCGTCCTCTGGTACCTGAAGAAAAGTTCTGCGTTTTAATAGAGCAGTAGTTTGACATTTTGGGAAAAGGGTTCTCACGGTCATGGAAAACCTGGAGAAGTCATGGAATTTTGTTCTGTGTGATGACAATAATTGTTACAGTGATCTTTAACCTTCATGAAATGTCACCTAACAGCAAATTTATGTTCTGTAAATTAGCTGTTCTCGTAACGTCGCTCTAATATGCGTCGACGTAGGGCTGCAGGATATATAGTTTCAGCGTGGACTTCCCCTTCATGTTCAGTTATGAGTATGTGAGGTAGTGTGTTGGCATTTGCTACAGGAGGTGAGACTCTCCTGTGTGTGTGTGTGTGTGTGTGTGTGTGTGTGTGTGTGTGTGTGTGTGTGTAGCCTCTACGAAACTGGATCTATGAGTCATGAACGTAACTACATCCTACACAAATGAATAACAACAAGATACGACATGTTCATCAGTGAGCTTAGGAGGAGCTTGTAGATGGATCTAGTTCTCTTTGGATATAGCCAGGCTAGCGGTTTTCCTTTCTGTCCATCCAGTCTTTATGCTAAGCTAAGCTAACCAGCTGTGGCTTCATATTTACTGTACAGACATGAGGGTGGATTCAATCGTAATATTGACCGAATATAACATGAAGACATGTAATTCCCAAAATGTCAAACTGTTCCTGTAAAGCATGTCACAGGTTTTGTTTTGTTCTTTAAATGTGTCGTAACTGTTAAAATGTTGTCTCCTGTTAGTAAGATGATCAACCTGTCTGTGCCCGACACCATCGATGAGAGAACCATCAACAAGAAGAAGCTCACACCTTTCACCATCCAGGTGAGACAGGAAGTGTCAGATTCTGTCTGATCACTCTTCGGGCATTTCCCAAACCACCTCCTACACCCTCTCCCCCACACACTGTCACAAACCAACTGGTGAGGACCACAAACATGTTTGTAGTCGGTCGCACTGTGAGTGTGTTTACATCGTGCGTCGTGTCATGGTCCAACAGGAGAATCTGAACCTGGCTCTGAACTCGTCATCAGCTATCGGCTGTCACGTGGTGAACATCGGAGCTGAGGACCTGAAGGAGGGCAGGCAGCACCTGGTCCTGGGTCTGCTGTGGCAGGTCATCAAGATCGGACTGTTCGCCGACATCGAGCTCAGCAAGAACGAAGGTGTGTGTGTGTGTGTGTGTGTGTGTGTGTGTGTGTGTGTGTTTAAACCAAGAATGTTTCTAATATGACGTGTAAGTTCAATGTGTCATATTGGTTTTAAATGTGTGTGTGTGTGTGTGTGTGTGTGCAGCTCTGGTGGCTCTGCTGCGCGATGGAGAGAGTCTGGAGGATCTGATGAAACTCTCTCCTGAGGAGCTGCTGCTGCGTTGGGCCAACTATCACCTGGAGGAGGCCGGCTGTAGCAAGATCAACAACTTCAGCTCCGACATTAAGGTGAAGCCACACACACACACACACATGCACGTAAACACGCTGGCCAACAAACAAACAGTGATGTTAAAAGAACTTTGGTTGTTGGCGTAATAAGAGAAACATCTGTTCAATCAAAGAAAAGATGATTCAATGTGGCTTTTCTATCTGCAAAAAAAATGTAAAAAACGACATATTAATATGTTGATTTTTTTCCTCGGTTAAAGGTCAGATCTCTTGACTCTGCAGTTGTTTGTGTGTTTCAGGACTCCAAGGCGTACTACAACATCCTGAACCAGGTGGCGCCCAAAGGAGACGAGGAGGGGATCCCTCCCATCGCCATCGACATGACAGGAATCAGGGTGAGATGCTCCTACATCAAACAACTTTTACTGAACTGCTCTAATTTGACAGTTTGGGAGATGTAGTCATTGAATTATCCCTCTATTTGACAATCAATTTTAAATTTCAGTCGAGGCTCTTAGGACAGAGGGTGACTGTGTGTTATAGAGATAAAGCAGGGATGCACCATAATATCGGCACGTCATCAGCCAACATGCTTTTTCTTATTTTGCACAATGAATATTACATACACTGAAATGTGTTTCATGTCTCTATCTGCTGGTGGACCATCACGATAAAACTATATATGTATAACATGATGTCAATCCCACTACAGAAGAGACTTGATGATCTTATAATTCTTTATTTTTTACATCAGAGCAACAGATTAAAAAAAGTATTTCTGACTCTGATCCTGACGTCGTCCTCGTCGTCTCTCTGCAGGAGAAAGACGACCTGAAGCGGGCCGAGTGCATGCTGGATCAGGCCGACCGACTCGGCTGCAGGCAGTTCGTCATGCCCACAGACGTCATCCGCGGCAACCCCAAGCTGAACTTGGCTTTCGTCGCCAATCTGTTCAACAAGTACCCTGCTCTGAAGAAACCCGAGAACCAGGACATCGACTGGAGCTCCATCGAAGGTGGATGAAACTTTCTTCTTCTTTCTTTCTCACTCCAAAACCTCTTTATAAAATATTTCTCTTGGAGATGTCAACAAAAGACAGTTTTTCCTTCGTTGTCTTTATGATCTTTTCAAATTACCTCAGGTAACAAAGCAGCAGGTGTGTTCTCATCAGTGTGAGGGAGAGTATCAGCAGCACACAGATTATAAAAGCTTCCTGTTGATGTTTGTCCTTCAGGTGAGACCAGAGAGGAGCGAACCTTCAGGAACTGGATGAACTCTCTGGGCGTCAACCCTCGTGTCAACCACCTCTACGTGTAAGAATGCTCTTCTTCTTCTCTGGCTTTTATTTTACCTGCTTCACACTTTACATCATGATAATGTGGAGCCTCATACACACAATAATGATCCTGATGGTGGCGCTACGGGACAGGCTATAACGTGAACTGTGTGTGTTACAGAGACATTGACGACGCTCTGGTGATCTTCCAGCTGTACGAGAAGATCAAGGTACCAGTGGACTGGGACAAAGTCAACAAGCCTCCGTACCCCAAACTGGGCAGCAACATGAAGAAGGTACGATAGAAGAGTTTATGTCTGTGTCATGCGTCAATCTCGAGTTTTTTTTCCACTGTAAGAGTTTATTATTATTAAAAATGACAGAATACAACAAATTGTGCCAAAAACATGGCAACATAAATGAATCTGGAATCACTCTTATTTTTTATTTTACTTGGAGGGTTAAATGAGACAGTTTGTGTCATTCTTGTTCGAACAAAATCTCATCAACACCTTGAGGAAGTATTTTCAAATTTGGCACAAATGTAGGTACGATGACTGTGTAGTCAAAGGTCAAAGTCATTGTGACCTTGTCTGTCACACTCATGAATCCAGTATCTCAAGAACAGCTTAAGGGACCTACTCTCGAGGTGATTTTTGTTCTGCAGTGTTAATTATCTGTTCATTGCTGTTAATGGCAATAAGGTTAAAAAAAATATATATTAATGATTATTGGTCAAATTTCAAGGTCACTGTGACCTTGTGTTATCTCATTCGTGTGAACATGAAACACATGCAGATTTTTATTTATTTGTTTTAAATTTAGCACCAATTTCCATTGTGAGTCAAGGATGAACTAATTAGATTTTAATAGTTAAAGGTCAAGGTCACTGTGACTTCATCTGTGTCATGAACGCAGTATCTCCAAAACACTTTGGGGGATTTTTTTTTCCTTTCAAATTTGACACTTATGTTCACTTTGAGTCAATGACAAACTGATTAGAATTTGGTGGTCGAAGGTCAAGGTCACTGTAACCTCGTGTCCATCTCAAGAAACTATTGATGTTTTTTTTCTTCTTCAAATGAAGCACTAACATCCACTTTGAGTTCATGATGAACTAATGATTTTGGTGGTCAAAGGTCAAGGTCACTGTGACCTTATCTGTGTCATTCTCATGAGCACAAGATCTAAAATACACTTTGAGGGATGTTTTCTTTCAAATTACCGCAAACATCCACTTGTCGAGTCGAGGATGAATTGGTTAGAATTTAGTGGTCGAGGGCTGAAGTTCAAAGGTCACTGTGACCTCACAAAACATGCAACTCAACTATCATATGGAAATTATGGCAACATTTCTTACGACACATCTCAGGAACAGAAGGGGAGACGTGTGGTCAGCTGACACTAATATTGAAACTGTGCTAGAATTTATTTTAGTTTTGTCCAGCTGTGAGCAGCTCCACCATCCACCATCAGAGACAAACTGTTTGTGTCGCTCTGTGACATTGAACAAATACTTTCAGCAAATATTTCTTGTTCTTTGTGCAGATCAAATCAACTGTGACTAAAATATGACTCTTCTTTGTGTTCCAGCTGGAGAACTGTAACTACGCAGTCGAGCTGGGAAAGAAGGAGGCCAAATTCTCTCTGGTGGGAATCGCAGGTCAGGACCTGAACGCTGGGAATCGAACCCTCACCCTCGCTCTGCTCTGGCAGCTCATGAGGAGGTAACAGCTCTCCTGTGTTTACAACTTTTCATTCTCAAAGAGATAAAGTCTGCTCTGTTTCAGCAGATGACAGCTGTAGTGAGGTTGGACTCACAGCAGGTAAAAGTATCTGGGCGCCTCAAAAAACAATAAATTAAGGAACTTTAGGAAGTATTAAAATGTCTGAAGCAGCTTTTATTTTGAAACCCCTCCTCTGACCGCTGTCTGTTCCCTCAGATACACACTGAACATCCTGGAGGACCTGGGCGATGGGCAGAAAGTAAACGACGACACCATCGTGTCCTGGGTCAACGACACGCTCACACAGGCCGGCAAACCAACCATCTCCAGCTTCAAGGTAACTGAGACACATGGAGGGTCAAAAATATGTTTGGTATCGGTACGTTTGAAGGTTTCTGTTTCCCAGAAATGATGTAACATGGTGTTACGGCTACTCAGAGTTGAGACTGTTGTGTAAAACCTCAGAATATGAACATTTCATAAACGAATTCATATCAAAAACTATTTGGAAGCAAAATCATCCTGTACATTAGATCAGATAATGTTCAAATCATAACTTTTTTTAATACTGTATTTACACAAGGATTTAGGTCACAGAATCTGCCTCCTGGACATATTGTGTATATAGTTATATCCTAGTATTGGTCAAAGAAATAGTTTGACTGTCAGTATGTATTATGTGCGTAGGACGGATCCATCAGCAGCAGTATGCCAGTTCTGGACCTGATCGATGCCATCCAGCCCGGATCAATCAGATACGACCTGCTGAAGACAGAAGACCTGACTGAGGAGGAGAAACTCAACAACGCAAAGTATGGACACATTTATTCACCAATTATTTTACATAATAATTAGTAACAAAAGAGAAATCAAGGAGCGAGATGGAGACGAAAAGTCATTGTGTAGTAAGCCAAATAAATGCCATAGTTCTATATGTCATTAAAAATACATGCAAGGTGTCATGGTACGTGATGTCATAGAAATAATATAGATACTACAATATAGTGTCATAAAAAATTGAATAAAAGCTCATAGTATAGTATCATTAACATTTATTAAAAAGTCAAGAAAAAATCTGTAGAATAGTGTGTCATAAAAAAATTAAAATTCATAGTCATATTTTAGAAAATCATATAAAAGGTCAAATTGTATAGTATGGCACAAATATTTTCATTTGCAATACTGTACGTGATACAGTTGTGAATATGAAAGTATAGTATAGTGTTTTATATATTATTTCTGAAAAAGTTATAGTATATAGTAATATGTCAATTCTTTTCTTAAAGACAGTCGTTGTATAGAATGTGTATATAAATAATGTCATAAAATAAAAAACATAACGTCATGTTATAGTATGCCATAAAAAACTCTCATTAAGCTTTCGTCGTAAAATTCATTAAACATTAAATTTTCAAAAGTAAACATCATTTTTGACAACACACTATACTCTTACGTTTTTTCTTTATTTTTGACAACATACTACACAATGATGCTTTGTCGTGATTTTTGACGATATACTAAACTATGACGTTTTTAGTGATTTTTGACGACACACTATACTGACGTTTTTTCTTGATTTTTAATGACATATGATGCTATGAGGTTTTTCTTTCACAATCTTTCACGACATGCTATACTATGAGGTTTTTTTCAATTTGATGACATGCTATACCATGACGTTTATTCACACTTTTTGAAGACATACTATACGGTGACATTTTCTCGTGATTGTTGAAGACATGCCATACTATGACGTTTCATCACGATCTTTCACAACATACTATACTATGACGTTTTTTCACAATTTTTGACGACATACTGTACTATGAGGTTTCTCTTTCAATATGATGTCATACTATATGATGACGTTTTTTTCACAATCTTTGACGACATAACGTATCATCGTAATTTTTGGACGACATGCTATACTATGACTTTTTTTCACGGTTTTGAACGACATGCTATACTATGACTTTTTTTCAAGATTCTGGACGACATGCTATACTATGACTTTTTTCAAGATTTCGGACGACATACTATACTATGACTTTTTTTCAAGATTTCGGACGACATGCTATACTATGACTTTCTTTCACGGTTTTGGACGACACTATACTATGACTTTTTTTCAAGATTTCGGACGACATACTATACTATGACTTTTTTTCACGATTTTGGACGACATGCTATACTATGACTTTTTTTCACGATTTTGGACGACATGCTATACTATGACTTTTTTTCGTGACTTTTAACGACATGCTATACTATGACTTTTTTTCACGGTTTTGGACGACATGCTATACTATGACTTTTTTTCACGGTTTTGGACGACATGCTATACTATGACTTTTTTCATGATTTCGGACGACATGCTATACTATGACTTTTTTTTCAAGATTTCGGACGACATGCTATACTATGACTTTTTTTCACGGTTTTGGACGACATGCTATACTATGACTTTTTTTCAAGATTCTGGACGACATGCTATACTATGACTTTTTTTTCGTGATTTTGGACGACATGCTATACTATGACTTTTTTTCAAGATTTCGGACGACATGCTATACTATGACTTTTTTTCACGATTTTGGACGACATGCTATACTATGACTTTTTTTGAGATTTTGGACGACATACTATACTATGACTTTTTTTCGTGACTTTTAACGACATGCTATACTATGACTTTTTTTTCAAGATTTCGGACGACATGCTATACTATGACTTTTTTTCACGGTTTTGGACGACATGCTATACTATGACTTTTTTTCAAGATTCTGGACGACATGCTATACTATGACTTTTTTTTCAAGATTTCGGACGACATGCTATACTATGACTTTTTTTTCAAGATTTCGGACGACATGCTATACTATGACTTTTTTTCGTGACTTTTAACGACATGCTATACTATGACTTTTTTTCAAGATTCTGGACGACATGCTATACTATTACTTTTTTTTCGTGATTTTGGACGACATGCTATACTATGACTTTTTTTCAAGATTTTGGACGACATACTATACTATGACTTTTTTTACGATTTTGGACGACATGCTATACTATGACTTTTTTTGAGATTTTGGACGACATACTATACTATGACTTTTTTTCACAATTTTGGACGACATGCTATACTATGACTTTTTTTGAGATTTTGGACGACATACTATACTATGACTTTTTTTCACGATTTTGGACGACATGCTATACTATGACTTTTTTTGAGATTTTGGACGACATACTATACTATGACTTTTTTTCAAGATTTTGGACGACATACTATACTATGACTTTTTTTCACGATTTTGGACGACATGCTATACTATGACTTTTTTTGAGATTTTGGACGACATGTTATACTATGACTTTTTTCCGTGACTTTTAACGACATGCTATACTATGACTTTTTTTTCAAGATTTCGGACGACATGCTATACTATGACTTTTTTTCACGGTTTTGGACGACATGCTGTACTATGACTTTTTTTCACGGTTTTGGACGACATGCTATACTATGACTTTTTTTCACGGTTTTGGACGACATGCTATACTATGACTTTTTTTCAAGATTCTGGACGACATGCTATACTATGACTTTTTTTTCACGGTTTTGGACGACATGCTATACTATGACTTTTTTTCAAGATTCTGGACGACATGCTATACTATGACTTTTTTTCACGATTTTGGACGACATGCTATACTATGACTTTTTTTGAGATTTTGGACGACATGTTATACTATGACTTTTTTCCGTGACTTTTAACGACATGCTATACTATGACTTTTTTTTCAAGATTTCGGACGACATGCTATACTATGACTTTTTTTCACGGTTTTGGACGACATGCTGTACTATGACTTTTTTTCACGGTTTTGGACGACATGCTATACTATGACTTTTTTTCACGGTTTTGGACGACATGCTATACTATGACTTTTTTTCAAGATTCTGGACGACATGCTATACTATGACTTTTTTTTCACGGTTTTGGACGACATGCTATACTATGACTTTTTTTCAAGATTCTGGACGACATACTATACTATGACTTTTTTTCAAGATTCTGGACGACATGCTATACTATGACTTTTTTTTCAAGATTTCGGACGACATACTATACTATGACTTTTTTTCACGGTTTTGGACGACATGCTATACTATGACTTTTTTTCAAGATTCTGGACGACATGCTATACTATGACTTTTTTTTCGTGATTTTGGACGACATACTATACTATGACTTTTTTTCACGATTTTGGACGACATACTATACTATGACTTTTTTTCAAGATTTCGGACGACATGCTATACTATGACTTTTTTTCAAGATTTCGGACGACATGCTATACTATGACTTTTTTTCACGATTTTGGACGACATGCTACTATGACTTTTTTTCACGATTTTGGACGACATGCTATACTATGACTTTTTTTCACGATTTTGGACGACATACTATACTATGACTTTTTTTGAGATTTCGGACGACATGCTATACTATGACTTTTTTTCACGATTTTGGACGACATGCTATACTATGACTTTTTTTTCGTGATTTCGGACGACATGCTATACTATGACTTTTTTTGAGATTTTGGACGACATGCTATACTATGACTTTTTTTTCGTGATTTCGGACGACATGCTATACTATGACTTTTTTTCACGATTTTGGACGACATGCTATACTATGACTTTTTTTTCGTGATTTCGGACGACATGCTATACTATGACTTTTTTTTGAGATTTTGGACGACATGCTATACTATGACTTTTTTCTTTCGTGATTTCGGACGACATGCTATACTATGACTTTTTTTGAGATTTAGGACGACATGCTATACTATGACTTTTTTTTTCGTGATTTCGGACGACATGCTATACTATGACTTTTTTTTCGTGATTTCAGACGACATGCTATACTATGACTTTTTTTGAGATTTTGGACGACATGCTATACTATGACTTTTTTTCGTGATTTCGGACGACATGCTATACTATGACTTTTTTTTCGTGATTTCGGACGACATACTATACTATGACTTTTTTTCACGATTTTTGACGACATGCTATACTATGACTTTTTTTCACGGTTTTGGACGACATGCTATACTATGACTTTTTTTCACGGTTTTGGACGACATGCTATACTATGACTTTTTTTTCAAGATTTCGGACGACATGCTATACTATGACTTTTTTTCACGGTTTTGGACGACATGCTATACTATGACTTTTTTTCAAGATTCTGGACGACATGCTATACTATGACTTTTTTTCGTGATTTTGGACGACATGCTATACTATGACTTTTTTTCAAGATTTTGGACGACATACTATACTATGACTTTTTTTACGATTTTGGACGACATGCTATACTATGACTTTTTTTGAGATTTTGGACGACATACTATACTATGACTTTTTTTCACAATTTTGGACGACATGCTATACTATGACTTTTTTTGAGATTTTGGACGACATACTATACTATGACTTTTTTTCACGATTTTGGACGACATGCTATACTATGACTTTTTTGAGATTTTGGACGACATACTATACTATGACTTTTTTTCAATTTTGGACGACATACTATACTATGACTTTTTTTCACGATTTTGGACGACATGCTATACTATGACTTTTTTTGAGATTTTGGACGACATGCTATACTATGACTTTTTTTCCGATTTTAACGACATGCTATACTATGACTTTTTTTTCAAGATTTCGGACGACATGCTATACTATGACTTTTTTTCACGGTTTTGGACGACATGCTGTACTATGACTTTTTTTCACGGTTTTGGACGACATGCTATACTATGACTTTTTTTCACGGTTTTGGACGACATGCTATACTATGACTTTTTTTCAAGATTCTGGACGACATGCTATACTATGACTTTTTTTTCGTGATTTTGGACGACATGCTATACTATGACTTTTTTTCAAGATTCTGGACGACATACTATACTATGACTTTTTTTCACGATTTTGGACGACATGCTATACTATGACTTTTTTTTCGTGATTTCGGACGACATGCTATACTATGACTTTTTTTGAGATTTAGGACGACATGCTATACTATGACTTTTTTTTCGTGATTTCGGACGACATGCTATACTATGACTTTTTTTGAGATTTACGACATGCTATACTATGACTTTTTTTCGTGATTTCGGACGACATGCTATACTATGACTTTTTTTTCGTGATTTCAGACGACATGCTATACTATGACTTTTTTTGAGATTTTGGACGACATGCTATACTATGACTTTTTTTCGTGATTTCGGACGACATGCTATACTATGACTTTTTTTTCGTGATTTCGGACGACATACTATACTATGACTTTTTTTCATGATTTTGGACGACATGCTATACTATGACTTTTTTCTTTCGTGATTTCGGACGACATACTATACTATGACTTTTTTCATGATTTTGGACGACATGCTATACTATGACTTTTTTTCACGGTTTTGGACGACATGCTATACTATGACTTTTTTTCGTGATTTTGGACGACATGCTATACAAAAATTGTCAAAAAACATCTAAATCTTGTCAAAGTCATAGTATAGCATGTCGTCCGAAATCACGAAAAAAAGTCACAGTATAGCATGTCGTCCAAAATCGTGAAAAAAAGTCATAGTATAGCATGTCGTCCGAAATCACGAAAAAAAGTCATAGTATAGCATGTCGTCCAAAATCACGAAAAAGTCATAGTATAGCATGTCGTCCAGAATCTTGAAACGTCAAACTGACAAACTATACTATGACTTTTTTCACAATCTTTGACGACATGACATATCGCCGTAATTTTTGACAACGTTATGCTATGTTTTTTTCACAATTTTTGACGACTTATATGCCTTAATATAGGGTGTCATGAAATGTCACAGTATAAATTATCACAGTTTTTCATGAAAAATTATTAAAGTACGCCATTAAAAGTGATGCAATGAAAAATATCATAAAAAAGTCAGTTTTATAACTCGGCTCAACAGCTTCAACAAGGATTGGAGTCAAGACAAGTTTACAAAAGGGGAGAAGCAAATTTATTGACACAAGTAATTATAAATAACAGAACAATCGGGGGTGAGCTTTCATGACATGAAGCCCGTCTGGCCCAGCTGTGCCTCGTTAGGTTGATGACGACCCTCTGTCTTGATCCAGATCCTGTAAGAGCAAGAGCAGCCAAAAAAGCAGGCCGAGGACACTTAGTGGAGCAGAGAGGTCATCACAATACTAAAATTTAAAAAATGTTTTCTGTGAAAAATGTCATAGTATAATATGCCATAAAATAAAAAACAATGTCATGTTATAATATGCCATGAAAAATTTCATTAAACATCATATTTTCAGAAAAATACATTGTATAATAGTACGGTATGTGGTCATATCTGAAGAAACAAAACAAAAACGGAATAGTATTGCATGTCGTCAAACTTAGTGAAAAAATGTCCAACTATAGTATGTTATCAAAAATCACGACAAAAAGTCACAGTATAGCATGTCGTCCGAAATCACGAAAAAAAGTCATAGTATAGTATGTCGGCCCAAAATCACGACAAAAAGTCACAGTATAGCATGTCGTCCAAAACCACGAAAAAAAGTCATAGTATAGCATGTCGTCCGAAATCGTGAAAAAAAGGCATAGTACAGCATGTCGTCCAAAATTTTGAAAAAAAGTCATAGTATAGTATGTCGTCCAAAATTGTGAAAAAAAAAGTCATAGTATAGCATGTTGTCCGAAATCATGAAAAAAGTCATAGTGTAGCATGTCGTCCGAAATCACGAAAAAAAGTCATAGTATAGCAAGTCGTCCGAAATTTTGAAAAAAAGTCAGTGTAGCATGTCGTCCAAAATTTTGAAAAAAAGTCATAAGTATAGCATGTCGTCCAAAATTGTGAAAAAAAGTCATAGTATAGCATGTCGTCCGTAATCACGAAAAAAAGTCATAGTATAGCATGTCGTCCAAAATTGTGAAAAAAAGTCATAGTATAGCATGTCGTTAAAAGTCAGAAAAAAAAGTCATAGTATAGCATGTCGTCCAAAATCACGAAAAAAAGTCGTAGTATGTCGTCCGAAATCATGAAAAAAGTCATAGTATAGCATGTCGTTCAAAATCATGAAAAAAATGTCATAGTATAGCATGTCGTCCAAAATCACGAAAAAATGTCATAGTATAGCATGTCTTCCGAAATCATGAAAAAAAAGTCATAGTATAGTATGTCGTCCAAAATCACGAAAAAAAGTCGTAGTATGTCGTCCGAAATCATGAAAAAAGTCATAGTATAGCATGTCGTCCGAAATCATGAAAAAAATGTCATAGTATAGCATGTCGTCCAAAATCACAAAAAAAATGTCATAGTATAGCATGTCTTCCGAAATCATGAAAAAAAGTCATAGTATAGTATGTCGTCCAAAATCACGAAAAAAAGTCGTAGTATGTCGTCCGAAATCATGAAAAAAGTCATAGTATAGCATGTCGTCCGAAATCATGAAAAAAATGTCATAGTATAGCATGTTGTCCAAAATCACGAAAAAAAGTCATAGTATAGCATGTCGTCCGAAATCATGAAAAAAGTCATAGTATAGCATGTCGTCCGAAATCATGAAAAAAATGTCATAGTATAGCATGTCGTCCAAAATCACGAAAAAAAGTCATAGTATAGCATGTCGTCCGAAATCATGAAAAAAATGTCATAGTATAGCATGTCGTCCGAAATCATGAAAAAAAGTCATAGTATAGCATGTCGTCCAAAATCACGAAAAAATGTCATAGTATAGCATGTCTTCCGAAATCATGAAAAAAAAAGTCATAGTATAGCATGTCGTCCAAAATCGTGAAAAAAGTCATAGTATAGCATGTCGTCCAGAATCACGAAAAAAAGTCATAGTATAGCATGTCGTCCGAAATCATGAAAAAAATGTCATAGTATAGCATGTCGTCCAAAATCACGAAAAAAAGTCATAGTATAGCATGTCGTCCGAAATCATGAAAAAAAGTCATAGTATAGCATGTCGTCCAAAATCACGAAAAAATGTCATAGTATAGCATGTCTTCCGAAATCATGAAAAAAAAAGTCATAGTATAGCATGTCGTCCAAAATCGTGAAAAAAGTCATAGTATAGCATGTCGTCCGAAATCATGAAAAAAATGTCATAGTATAGCATGTCGTCCAAAATCACGAAAAAAAGTCATAGTATAGCATGTCGTCCGAAATCATGAAAAAAATGTCATAGTATAGCATGTCGTCCGAAATCATGAAAAAAAGTCATAGTATAGCATGTCGTCCAAAATCACGAAAAAATGTCATAGTATAGCATGTCTTCCGAAATCATGAAAAAAAAAGTCATAGTATAGCATGTCGTCCAAAATCGTGAAAAAAGTCATAGTATAGCATGTCATCCAGAATCACGAAAAAAAGTCATAGTATAGCATGTCGTCCGAAATCATGAAAAAAATGTCATAGTATAGCATGTCGTCCAAAATCACGAAAAAAAGTCATAGTATAGCATGTCGTCCAAAATCACGAAAAAATGTCATAGTATAGCATGTCTTCCGAAATCATGAAAAAAAAGTCATAGTATAGCATGTCGTCCAAAATCGTGAAAAAAGTCATAGTATAGCATGTCATCCAGAATCACGAAAAAAAGTCATAGTATAGCATGTCGTCCGAAATCATGAAAAAAATGTCATAGTATAGCATGTCGTCCAAAATCACGAAAAAAAGTCATAGTATAGCATGTCGTCCGAAATCATGAAAAAAAAGTCATAGTATAGCATGTCGTCCAAAATCACGAAAAAATGTCATAGTATAGCATGTCGTCCAAAATCGTGAAAAAATGTCATAGTATAGCATGTCGTCCGAAATCATGAAAAAAATGTCATAGTATAGCATGTCGTCCGAAATCATGAAAAAAGTCATAGTATAGCATGTCGTCAAACTTTCTTTAATTCAAAAGTCATGGTGTGAACGTCATAAAAGTCATAACAGTCGTCGAGAGATGTTTTTCTCACCACATGCTGTTTGTCATTGTGTGTTTCCAGGTACGCCATCTCCATGGCGAGGAAGATTGGCGCCCGGGTGTACGCGCTGCCTGAGGACCTGGTGGAGGTCAAACCTAAGATGGTGATGACGGTGTTTGCCTGCCTGATGGCTCGCGGCATGAAGAGAGTCTAAACATCACAGCAGCCTAAAATACTGGATATGTAAAGTTTCCAACAGGGTTCAAGTTAAAACAGTGGTGACGTTTGAGAGCAGAGACACTGGGAAATGTACTTTGGTAAAACCACTGCAGTCTGTTACAAATATTCATTCCTCTTATGTTTTACCTTAGAAAACTTCAGGACTTCATGGAGCTTCACTCTACAAACATTCAAATAAAATAAATTCTCTGCTGCAGTAATGAAGGTTAATCATGATCAAGGTGACGGTTTCCACTCAGAGCTGCCAGGCTCCTCTTCATGTTTACTGTTTGTTACCTGCTCAGGTTTTTCACTTGATCACAAACGTGTTCCAAATCACAAACTTTATGCCAAATGTTCACAACAAATAAACAGATTTTTGTATTAAAAATTGTGTCATCTGATTGTGTTTTTTGAGACATTGTCCTCACATTACATCACTATCATTGAACTGAGCACCAGATGTGAATCATGTCTTCGCTGCCCTCCAGTGGTTCAACGTCTCACCTGGCTGCAGGTGTACTCCAGGACACTGTGACATCACTGCAGGGTGTCATCTGCTCAGACTACTAATCACCTCACTGCCCCTGTAGGATTAATGGCAGCGTATTTAGACATGTTTAACATTTTTAATCAATATTTCAGGGGAAGCATGTTTTGATAGTCGTTGGTGTCATGACTGTCCAGTAGTGCCTGGACAACGAGGGACTGTTCTTTACTTATGGAGGGCTGGTGGATTATTATTCTATTTTTTTTATTTCAACCCCCGTATGTTAATCATTTTTCTACGCGGTGGGCGCTGAAAAATTTCCCTTATTTTCAAATCCAAAACTTGACAGGTAGGGTGATTGGTTGATTGCAATGTTGGTCCAGGAACATGTAACAAATTTGCATGACAGAATTGATCGTCTCGCACAATATGGACTGTCCCAAATATCAAATTGAAGCAGACAGGTGACAGGTGTGTAGCCAAATGTACCCACCAGGTGAGATGTTAAAACACTGGAGGGCAGCAATGACAAGATTTACATCTGGTGTAAAGTTAAATGATAGTGAATGAAACTTTCAACCAAAAAGGGCTGAGAAAGAGTCAGATGTTCAGACTGAGTCCGCTCTCGTGTCAGTAAATATGAAGCTACAAACAGCAGCTGGTTAGCTTAGCTTAGCATACAGACTGGGAAAAGCAGCAGCTGCCTGACTGTGTGCAAAGAAAACAAACCCACCCACCATCAATTTGAACAGTCAACTCCAGAGAACATAATACCCCAAATGTCAATCTCTACATGTCGGAGTATTTTTAGTTACTCACCACAGCTGTCAGAGGTCTGTGTTCATGACGGGACGGGAGCAGTGATTAGTTTCATCCAGGCGTGAACATTAACAGCTGTTACAAACAGGAAGTGGACGACACTGACCTGATTAAAAAACATTAATGGAATCACAACAACAAGATTCAATTTAACAATCTGTTTAATTAGAGAAAAAGAAAAGATTTCCAAAGGAAAAGAGCTCTGGTAGAAAAATGGAACAGTGAAGTGAGTTCATCCTTTTGTGGTTTGACTTCTGGAAAACAGAGACGGGAGGATGGGACAGAGTTCAGAGGCAGAGCTGAGGATGACGTCACTCAGAGTTGGGTCAGTTTCCAGCACGGTGTACGAGCTCAGACCAGTTTGATTTTATGCAGCTGAACCGGCGTTTGTCGTTGTAACACGCTGCAAATTAAAAAGCCGCCTAAATCAGCGATGTGTGCTGACGGTGTCACGATGGAGCTGAAAGTTCCTGATGAGCTAAATGACTCTCGTTAGTAACAAGCTAGACTTCTTGCTGTCGACCAAACTGTGCGTCAATCACAATATAAAATGTGTTTTCTGTTTTAAAAGGTTTACAGAGTAGGAGGACAGCATGCAGGCTGCTCACTCATCTTTTACGTGGTCACGTCTCTGGTCTGATCTCGAGCAAACAGCTGATGTTTACCTGGTTTGTTTACATGAAGTAACAGAAGTGCTTCTTTAATGATGTTGATATTACGTGATGTGACGTAATAGTCGCTCGTTTTCTGTTGAGACACAGTGTTTTTATGTTCCTCTCAGGGGCAGCAACACCTGGTATCATTCGGTGCACCCGTCCAGTCTGGTGTCTGGCCTAATATCAAACCAGTTTGAACACCTTTACACCGTCCTGCCCCTGACGTCACCACACATTTACAGTATCAACTGCACCAGTTTCTGCTCCTGCGATGTTCAGAGTCATGAAGCGTGTTGCACCAAACCGTGTCCCTTTGACTGTTTGATAGATTTATTTTAGCGGCTCAGACCACGACTCCAGTCTGTCTGTGCACTGTCTCTGTGAGGGTCATTATTTGGCAGGTTTGGCCTCGGCGGGGTTTTCTCCAGTGTCCAGGGTCTTGAGGAGGCGGAAGAGGCCCGCGGCCTCTCGGATGCGGCTGAACTCGATGCAGAAGGCCTGCACCTCGATGAACAGGTCCTGAACGTTGATGATCTTGTTTCTGATCAGCGACTGGAGGAAGACGCACACCAGGCGGACCAGACGGTTCTGGAGGAAACGTCAAATATTAGAAACAACTTAACTTGTTTTTAAGACCTTTTCAAGATCATTGTTAACCAAATTTAGGACAATATGGTCCGAGGCAGAGGTAGATTTATGTAGACATGTGGTTATTAGAGTGAGTCCAAGTATGTCTCCAAATAAAAGTAAAAATAGTTCAGGTATCAAACTGCACGTATAAAAATAAGTACATGCAAACTCTACATGAATGCAGTGATTTATTAATGACTCCTTGAGGTCCACAGTTTATTTTTTGCTATATGTGAATGTGTTAAAATAGTGTTTTTAACACATTCACATATTTCTGTTTTTGTCAGAGAGCAGGTCGACTGCACTCCGGCCTTTTTGAAGGATCGTTATTATCAAAGTGTTCTGTACCTGCATGTACTTGTCTTTGATTTGTTCACAGGTGGAGATGCAGTTGGAGATGTAGAGGTGGATGAACTCTGGAGGTAAATCCACCGCTGTGGTCAACCTGTGAACGTGACCCGATTTAACAAAGACAATCATGAACACTGAAAGACAAAATGGTCACATCAGCATTATAATTATCATTGCTGCTAATATTTAGGTAGTTTCTGGTTAAGTTGTTCGTTGCCTTCTTCTCATGTTTTTGAGAGAAATACAGTAAATCTGCTCAGGTTTCAAAGGGTTAAACATGAAAACCGTCAGATGTGGTGCAGAGCGCAGCGTCCTGACCTGTTGACGACCTCCATGGAGTGCAGCGACATGTCCATGTTCACCAGCACTGAGAAATACTCAGTGATCTGGCTGCTCTGCATCAGCTTCAGCAGCATCTCGATGGCCACCAGCGGGTTGTTCTCCACCAGGTCAGGGAGCTTCGCCGGAGACAGACCGATGTGATACACCAGCTTCGGGTCCTTCTCCAGCTCCGCCAACAGCTGCACAGAGACAGAGAGGGAGGGAGTTTACAGCCTGACGACTCTTCTTCCTCCACCATTGTTAAAACACATCAGTGAGTGACACGGTGTCACCAACAGGTTCCTTCATCACCATAGACACACACACTGTAGTTTATTCTGACTCAGTCACACACAGTGTCCTGCTGACACTTACACTCACTACAGCACCAGATGTGGATTAATCCGCAGCTGAATATAGTCCCCCAAAAAAGTGGACACAGCGTGCCATGAGCTCACCTGTGACTGCTGCTGAGCCGACAGGGAGCTCTTGAAGGCCTTGGACATGATGCGTTTGATCTCCACGCCGGTGCTGTTCTTCACACACATGGAACGATCCCATTGGATGCTGTGATCCGGCTCAGTGGGGTTCAGCCACGCCAGCTCGTCCTCACACACGTGGAGGGGAGGGGGTGGGCGGATGAACTCGGGGCGGAAGTGACCTGAGGACGGAGAGGGGGTGGACGTTCAGATGATCCACTTTCATACACTGAATAACTTTATTCAAAGTGAAACTGATCCTCTACAAGTCTGAAGAAGTCTGTGAGTCAGGAGGTGCTACGACAAAGTGACTGGGCGTGTCTCAGTCCGCCTCCCTGCCCTGCCCATTTTTCATACTTTTTTCACGTCCCAGGGAGGAGGCGAAACTCTGGGGTTTAGTTAGTCTTTCAAACATTAAAATCAGAAACACTTACTCTCCAGTGGAGGCCGCGGCCCTGTGACCAGAGACTCTATGATCTGATTGGCCACAGAGCTGTCGAATCCTGAGTTAGACGAGTCTGGATCAGGGTCGTTGAGGATGCTGGGGAAGCTGGCTTTACTCTGAGTGGGCAGCTCCGACTGACGCTCTGCAAAACATACACACAAAACATACAACCTTTTAATACATCAATAAAATTTAAAAAAAAAAAAAAAAAAAACAACAATGTAATAAAATAACATAAGATAAAAAAGTAAAATAAATTGTATAATAAAAAACAAAATAAATAAAAAACAGATCAAAAATAAAATAAAATAATGTTCTTTTCTGCTGTCATCTCAGAAATAACAATATAGAAACCTCCTTGAGTGTCGCCATGTTTAATGTTTACATCATGCAAATCTGTCAGTTCTGTATGGTCCTCTGATGATCTCCAGTAACACATCTAGTACAGACACAGGTATGCGAAATATTCTGTTCATGATGCAGCCAGTTGTGTCTGCAAATGTGTGTTTTAAAGACTCGAGCTAATGTTCCCGTCTGATTCTTCAACATGTGAACTAAAGTAATATTTTATATATTTAGAGAAGGCCAAACTTTTTGTCTTACAACCAAATACAGAAAAATATAAGGAGTCACATAGCAAACAACAGTAAATGCAGTTTTTAACCAGTTACACAGCATGAAAATAGGTGTGTCTCTACCAGAACGTCCATTCGCCCCAGACGATTTTGCATCTTTTCAGGCCCGCCGCCATGTTTACTGAGGTAAATGTTTTTATTGACGAATCATTAATAATTGTTGTTGAAGCAGAGACATCTAGTGTAATGGCAGGGCTCAGTAGTAGTAGTTCCAGATTACAGCAACACTGTGTAAACTCGGCTGTGCTATATACAAACAGTAACATTAATTAGAAATATGCTCAAGCCAGATTCTAGTGTGGGCCATTTAAAACTGTAGGCCATCAGCTAGTCTTAAATTTCAGCCTTCAAATGTGAGTGCTGTCACTTTATTGTTGGTGTACACTGACCTGCTAACGCCAGCTGCAGCCCGCTGATGTCGATGGCCTGCGGCATGTTGCCGACGTCCATGCAGGACACCTGTCTGGGCGTCTTCTTGAAGAGATCCCTGGGCGGCGCCAACATCAGCTGGGACAGGAAGAACTTCTCAGGCTGCGTGATGGGAGGCAGGAAGCCTGGAGAGAGGTCACATGACAGAACGATGTGGTTGAAGAGCATGTGCTGTATTCTGTGTTACACAGGTATACAGCTGATCCAAGAGGGTTTGAAAGAGCTGATTTAGCTTTAAGAAGGAGAGTTTTCTCAACACATAAAGGGTCACTTCATCACGAACATTCAACATCAACTCATCTGGTGACACAAGGTTTTAACTGGACAGGTGTAATGCACCTGCTTGTTCAGGTACGATCATCTACATCTGCATCCACTTTTAAAAGACATTTAAATACACATTTTTAGTACAAACACATTCCCTCTGCATTAGATAAACCATGGAACACAGTGAGGAAAATCCAGAACAACAGTGACATTACAAAGAACTGGACGTCCCTGCATAATTGATGAAAAGACAAAACATAAACTGGTCAGGGAGGCTGCCAAGAGGCCGACAGCAACGCTGACCGAGCTGCAGGAATCTCTGGCAAGAACTGGCTGTGTCCTACATGTGACAACAGTCTCCCGCATTCCTCATATGTCTGGACTGTGGGGTGGGGTCACAAGGCAGAGGGCTTTTCTTACAAAGAGAAACATCCAAGCCTGGTTAAATCTTGCAAAAAGATGCATCAAATCTCCCAAAAGCATTGTGGGAAAATGTGCTATGGTTGGATGAAGGTTGAACTTTTTGGCCATATTTCCAAGAGGTATGTCTGGCTCAAAAACAGCACTGGAGCATCATGCTCTGGGGTCATTTTCTTCAGGTGGAGGGAAGCACTATGAACAGTTCCTGATATCAGTCAATTTTGGCTCAAAACCTTCAGGTGTCTGCTAGAAAGCTGAGGATGAAGATAAATTTCACCTTCCAGCACAACAATGACCCAAAACACATGAACAAATCAACGGAAGAAAATTAAAGTTTTGACCTGAGGAGGGGTGTGCACAGGGGCATATTTACCAAAGCCTGTGCACAGAGCATGTGTGTGTATAGATATATTTCTGTAGGTGACTGTTTGTGTGGCTGTATGTACATATTTTATTCATTATCTGCAGACACCTCATTGTTTATTCTCTTACTTCATTTAACTGCTTTATGGTCTTGTGAATCGCTTTGTAGAATGTTTTGAGAAGTGCAATATGAATAAATGTGTTATTATTTTGGGCCACACAGAGGCCTTAACTCACCTGACAGCACCTTCTCCTGCTCCTCCCCGGCAGGTGCGGGGTTCAGCAGGTGAGCGAACACGGCAGCAAAGGGGTTCGCAGCCAGCGGCTCGGTGCGGTACATCTCCCAGAGCAGGTAGAGGGCGGTGAGCCTCTGCGGGGAGCTGGGCAGCAGGTCGGGCTGCTGCAGGAGCATGACCAGCACCGAGCCCACCCTGAAGTGCTCCGCCTTCCCGAAGTAGTGGTGGAAGTGGGTGGAGAGGCTCTCGAAGGTGTTGGTACATGCCTCCTCCGAGATGATGCTCAGCAGGTTGGACAGCTCCTTCGGGGCGAGGGTCATGGTCTGCCCGCCTCGGTCAGCTCAGCTCTCTGCAGGTCGGTGTTGCTATAAGACGCGGTGTTTCCTGTCGATGCAGTTCACCAGAAGTTAAATCATGTCTGCGGGAGGAAACCAAACAGCCCCGAAGTCGTTAGCTGAGAGTTAGCTTAGCCTAGCAGCGCTGCTAGCTAACAGAAACCGGTGAAGTCATGTCACAAACTGAAGAGTCCGCCCGATGAAACCGGCTCTGAGCGGCCCGGCAGCGACATAACAGTCTAATAAACCCGACGGACACAAACCAAACTCAAATATTCCCAATTTATTCCAGTTTGCTGAAGTGTTGTCCGGACTGTCGGACGTTGCTCGGCTCTGTTCACGTTAGCCGTTTAAATTCTGACCCTTTGGGCGCGGTGCATTCTGGGTAGCGTAGTTTTTCTTCCGGGGTTCCGCTTCCGGTAC
The DNA here is from genome assembly GCA_026686955.1 of Epinephelus cyanopodus. Lineage (NCBI taxonomy): Eukaryota > Metazoa > Chordata > Actinopteri > Perciformes > Serranidae > Epinephelus > Epinephelus cyanopodus. The sequence continues at coordinate 36,179,088 of CM048927.1, read as the reverse complement.
GCGCTTAGCTTTTATAAAATTAACATTCAACGATATTTTGAGACAATTAAAACTGTTTGATTCCACTGTCGGTTAACCGTTAATCTTTAAATCAAAACTTTCAAATGTGAAACTGACCTGAAATAAATGCTGACTTCACCAGCTAACGCATCTTTACCCATAAGCACTTGCAATGTACTTCCGGTGTGTTGCGCTGTCAAAGTAGAAAGTTGTAACTCGTGGAGCGACGCAGCGTGTAATATAAGACATATATAACTACTGTCATATTTATATTTATTATAAATAAAATGCTGTTTGAATTATATTATGTATATAATGTAATGTTATTTAAGTACTGTACTTCCATTTTGAGGTTGTCTACTTATACTTTACTGAAGTATTTCCATTTTCTTCTACTTATACTTCTTTACATCAAAGAGAAAAATTTGAACTTTTTACTGCACTATTTTTTTTGATAGTTTAAGTAACTAGCAGTAGTGAAAGAAATAGCCTATTCAGAAGTATTTATTCACTTAATAATAATAATAACAGAAACTTTATTTATATAAAACCTTTCATACAAGAAATGCAGCACAAAGTGAAATAACGGCAGTTCAAGCACTGAGAGCTTCACATGAAAATAGACAGAATGAACATGAAACAGAACTGATTAATAAAATTATAGAATTGTAAAACAATAAATCATAAAATCAAGTAAGATTTTAAGAGTTGCAGTGGCGTGAACTGTAAATAGAAAGTACAAGCGTAAAAAGAAAGAGTTTCAGACCTCTATCAGAAAAGTCAGAGCTAGTTAAAGGCTACAGTGAACAGATATGATGAGTAAAAGTACAAATACTACAGTCAAATTTGTAAATATTGTATTTTAAGTAAAAGTACTGGATTAAAAATGTTAAGTCAAAGTGTTATCAGCAAAATGTACTCACTCTGCAGAACCCTCCTTTCACAATGTTACACCTATTATTAAAGAATATTACATTGTTTTTTTAATCACCAGTGAATGCATGTACGAACATTTTAATGTAGTTCATCAATATGACAGTTTTACATACTCTGTGTACTTCTGGGTAGATTAGTTGTACAATAGTCATATACATAGGCTACATATAACATTTCTTTATTTTGTAAAAGGTAACTAGTAACTGTAAGAGTCTGATAAATGTAGTGGAGTAAAAACTACAATAATTGTCTCAGGGATGCAGCGGATTTAGTATAAAGTAATATTAAATGTTGATACTCAGGTAAAGTACAAGTATGTGAAAACTGTACACTAGTATAGTGCGGCACATTTAGTTACATTATACCACAGGTAACTTGTTACTTTGCAGTCGTGTGTTTCTATGAAACTTAGAGACAGTAACACAGACAAGCTGTTAAAACATTTATTTAGTAATTCCACTTTTTACTTTCTTACAAAAGAGCAATGTGCTTCAGTTTGGAAAGCAGAGAACTTCTCTAGACGTCAGGTTTTACCAGAGACACACTGCAAACTGACAGAAGGGTTTACAGCTCGCTGCTGAAGGATCAAACTGCAGCTCATCGGTCGACTCTCAGGTTTAAGTGTACAAATATAATCCAGGTAAAAGATTTAATCTCTAACTGTTGAATTCACTTCAATAAAAAGGTGCAAATTAAAGATCTGATTCTTTCTGGTAAAACTTGTTTCTCAGTGACGTCCAAAGACCTCAGACACAAGTTTTCCCACAAAGATCTCGTGTTTCCTGTTCAGTCATGACTGTGAGTTGCTCTTTACTGATAAGACACAGAAGATAAATGATCTTATAGTCGATGTTTTTAGATGAATTTGTGTATTTTGACCTGAGTCTGAAATTGTAGGCGAAACATCTGCAGGGACACCGATGAGTTTCTGGTAAAATCAACCTGAGAGAAGTCGCCTGTCACATTTCATGGATCGTCTCATTTCTTAATTCACTCTCTGTGTTAAAGGAAAACTGCAGGCAGAACAAAAACCAGAGCGCTGACCATGGGCGGATTATGAGACGCTGACATCTCTCCTACATTGATCACACCTGGTTGGCTCGCCTGACGTTGAAAGACCCAAAAACCCCGATGACCCCTGGTGCTGTCACTGATGATGTGTCCAAGTCCATCATTAGGCACGTCTCTACCTGCTATAGACCAAACAACTGATCGATTAATCCAGAAAATAACTGACAGAGTGACAGTGAAAGTCCTCGTTAGTTTGCAGCTCTACACAGCGACTCTGTTAGTGGCAGTAAAAAGATTAATCTCCCTCTGAGCGGTCGGCACGCTCTGGTTTTTGTGCCTCTTTAATATCAAATTGTACAACAAGAAAAAAAAAACAAAACACTGTTTCAGGTCCACTTCAGTCCACGAGGGAACGTTTGGTTCATACTGCTTCACACACACACTGTACACACACACACTCCCACACACACATCTGTTTATATGGCACAGAAACATCCAACCTCCACCTGAGAGTCCAAACACACAGGACGTCTTTTTAAAGGGCTATTACAACCAAACAGCACTGAACAGAAACACCACCACCTCCAGCTGATCAAACACACACACACACACAATAAATCAAAAAAGAAAAAATACAAAGAGTATGAAAACACCGTGAATAAAAATGTCAGTTATTATATCAGGCATGCAGGCAAACACACTGTAAACTTCAACACTGGCAACCAGGCGCTTTGTTCAGGTCCACTTCACCACACGAGAACCACATGAGAACACGACGACGACAGGCCGAGGCTGCAACACCACCGGGAGGGAAACACACGTGTCTGAATTCATCTTAAATCTGTCGGTTTTCTGCTGGAGTTTGGTGCGAAAGGTTCGACACTTCACTGGAGGAAGATCTCGTCCTGATCTGATCTTGTTAATTTAGATCAGAATTTAGTTTTCCGTCTTTGCATTGGGGATTCAGTGTTGAGTTTTAAGCTTTAAAAACTCTCCAGGGAACCTCTGATGCTCAGGTTTGACTTTTCTTCCAAACTTCAGGTTTAAATCACATTTTCAGTTAAATTCTTTAAAGTGAAAGTAAAAACTAAAACAATAAGACCCAAGCTGGGGCGAAAAAAAATCCTGAACTATCCTTCAACACCAGTCTTCATCTGCGCAGGTCACAGGATGTATTTAAAGTAGTTTCTTTCTATGTGGTGAAACGCTTAATCAGCTTTAAAATAAAACACAGAGGCTCAGTCTACAGACTTCACATCAGAGACGACAATGATTATTATTTATGGCACAAAAGTCACTGAAAACTGTCCATCATTCACTCCTCTTCACTGAGTTTGATGTTTTAGTCTTGTATTGCAGTTTGATTATTAGTGTAAATATTTTAGTGTCTTTCTTACTCCTTTGTTTCATCTCTAATTATTTTCCCAGAGTTCTCAGTATCTTTATATGGAAGCCCAGTAACAGAAAAAAATAATATGAAGACTTGTGATGAAAAAAAAGATGCTGTAACTCACTCTGATGAGAAACCTTGTCAAAATGATTTAGGGTAGCAAATTAATGATGTACAGCATCTAAAAATACTATTATTACTATTTTCAAGATATTAAGTTGTTATTTCAAGACAGATTTTCATTATCGTTAAAGGTCTTTGTAATACTCCATTTTTAATGAGTTGCCATTGTGCGTAAAAATGCCAACATAGTTCTGTATGCTGACGACACCACTCTGTTCAGTGCCGCCATATTTGAACGAGCTGTGTCACTCTCAGTCATTATTTCAAGAAAGTTTTTCATTGTAATGACTTACAAAGATCCTTTTGTCCTTTTTCATGTTGGCTTCCTACTTTTCACACTTCATTGATAATAAAAAGATGAAAATAAGGCTCTTAAGAAAGTAAGGAAGGTATTTGTTGAGGCCAAAGGTCAAAGGGACGAAGAGTTGGTTATAAACTCAATAAAATAACGAGGAGGATGATGAGATAAAGAGAGGAAGATCAGCTGCAGGAGTCACTCTAAAAAATAAGAGGGTCTGTTTTTTTTTTTTTTAGGGAAACTTAAAAAGATAAAATTCTGTCAGTACTTGTCCTAAAAATTGGATCAAAAAACTCCTGCTCCGAGACGATGGATAAACACAAGTCTGGACTTATGTTTTCGAGGGATTTGGAGGACTAGAAATATTTACAAAGATAAGTCTCTGGTGCTAAATTTGATTCACAGTTTCCTGTTCACTCTCCTGCAGCTGACACAGAGCTGCATTAAACTGCTGCTGATTTAACATGATGTTTCCTGATGCTGCTTCACATAAAAAAAACCAAACATTCTACTGGCAAAAAAAGCGGTTGGCTTTTATTGTGAAGCCATCACAGGAAACAAAACTTCAGCATTTGTAAAATTAAAAAGTATTTTTTCTTGATTAAACACTGAGAAGAGCCTCAATGAGCTAAAGCTAAATGTTAATTTATCAGTTTTTGCAGACACAATGAGTCGTAGTGTAAAAGTGCTTCAGAGGAAACAAAGAAAGAAAAAGAAAATCTCTGAATTTGGTTTTTAGTGTAAAAGTGTCTTTTGCATAGCTTCATTTGATTCTCTGTTTTTAATCTCTGGGATCAGAGCGTCACATATTTCTTCTGTTAACACTAAAAATAATCTCAAGTCCTCACTTCAGGGACGGACTGTGATCGTCCTCTGCTGAGGGTCGGGGTGAGGGGAGGAGAGTGCACAACTAGAAAAAAAATTCTTGTGATCACAAGAACAACAAGATATAAAAATGTTTTCTCTGACCTTCTGTGAAAGAACGGGAACGTTGGGATCCATCACACCAACACACAACATGAAGACGCCTGAAGCTCCGCTCACTTCTCCAACAACAGAACTCATTAAAACATAATCTGAAGCCCTCAGTGCAAGGCTTTATGGGTAGACAGAGACGATAACAAACTCCGGCTCTGATTCTGTCCAATAAACATGATAAAATATTAGTGAAACTCAGATTCTTTGATCTGTTTGTGATCGATTAGTGTGAGAAACTAAAAGGAAAAACAGGAACAGAGCCGAGTCATCTTTTCCCTTCTGGCTCAGATCGGAGACACTGAACTGGTGTGAGACGCCACACGTCCACAGACACACGTGAATAACAGAAGTGTTGGTCCTCAGTCGGCGTAGTGCATGATGGACTCCACGTAGTTTCCCGGGAAGAGGCCCGTGGTGGCGTTCATCACGCCTTCGTACCACCCGTCCTCGTTCTTCTTGATCACGTAGATGATCGCTCCTTCCTGGAACGACAGCTCGTCCTCCTTGTCGGCCGTGTAGTCGTAGATGGCCACCACTGGAGGGCGACAAAAATGATATCACAGATAGTTTGTCTTTATTTGACAGAGACGTTACAGACACAGACATGCAGAGAGTAAAAAAACGAACGAGTGCTGCAGGATCAGATTCACTGTGGATGATTTGGGACACAGCTTCATGTTTCTGTACCTTTCTCCATGTAGGTTCTGGGGGCCCACGGTGGGTCCTCCTCAGCGTACGGGTCGCTGTACTCCACCACTGCTGACTCCTCCTCTTCATGTCCATCCTCCAGTGGCTGAGGAGTCAGCAGGGGCTCCTCAGGCGCTGATTGGCTCTCTGCAGCTGGGTGAGGGGGAGGAGGGGCGTCTGAGACTGGAAGTGAGAGAGGACATTGTACACTCAGAAACACACTCACGTGCTTTACACCAAAACCTCCTGTACATTTGATTTAGTAAAATAAAACACTGAAGTTCGGTGTCTTGCACAAGGAAGAGGCGAACTGGCACCTCTCCAGCTGCCAGCCCCTTTCCTTTCCTTTCCTTTCTTTCCTTTGACTGCCTTAAACTCGCGTGTTCCACCTTATCGTCAGTCCAAGCAAACAACATCTCTTACCTTTTGCCATCTTTGTAGTAACTAAGCAACCAACCACACAGTAAACAGTCCTCTTCCTCTTTGCACTGGCACACACATGCTCAGTGTATGTGAATGGTCGTGTATTATGTGTTTTCAGGTGTGTGTGTGCCTTCACGAGACTCACTGGACTCTTGAACTCGAGCGACGAAACCCATCAGAGGAAGCTGAGGAGTGAACTGGAGGAGGGAGGGGGGCGGGGGGGACGCTGTCAACACACACACATCAGTTAATCAAGTTATAGATCATTTTATTACACTGATAATTTAAGTCAGAGTTTAATGAGGAGGAAAATATCTCCTGAATAAATCAACTTGTTCTGTCTCAGATTGTGTGTGTGTGTGTGTGACAGTGTATATAATACCTGGGCTCTGGTTGTAGTAGGGACCCCCATTGACCTGGTTCTGTGTTTCTATTGGCTGACCCGTCACAGACGGGGGGCGGCGGTACGGCAGCGACCCCCCCACCTGAGGAGCCTGCTGTCGGGGCTGAGGCCGGTTCATACTGAAGAACTGAGGGACAATAGGACCTGAGACAGACAGAGGGCAGATGATCCTGGTCAGAACTGGTGATTCATGTATTTAAAATCAAAAGATTTAACGGATCTTTTCAGCAATTAAACTCTCAACACTTTGGAGAGATGAGGTTTTGATTGGTGAAAAATAATCCATGCTCTGTTAACTGGCTCTCGGGACTATTGATGCAATATTTCGGTCAGACAGGCCTCATCAGTCACTAACTACTTTTCCACCTTTTATTTCAGTCCCAGAAACATTCGGTACGTTTCATCTCATATGATACGAAGCAGCCTCTGTCATTCATAGCTCTGATGATGTCACTCGTCAGTAACACGCCGCCTCTTTCACATGAAGTCGCTTGTGGCTGGATAGGAAAAACCAGAGCTGACTGAACTAGTTGATAACCAGCTTTGTGCTACCGGTTATCCAGACGGCTGATGTGACGCATTAGTCAAACCAGATAACGAGACAATATCCTGCAGAAGTTGAACTGGCTTCTTGGTACAGACCTCTGCTGTTGTTATCAAACCCCAGGGTTGACTTGAGACAGAGGGGAGGCCACCTCAGTGTCCTTTTTCAAAAATTTTTTTTTATAAACTGGATTTCGATTTGAGGTTTTTCGTGATGTTGTTTTTTCTCCATTTTCCTCATCCTCACATTTTTATTCATTGTCTCTTTTATTTGTTTCCATTTTTTGCTACACTGAACTGACTCCAAGCTTGTAAACTTGTTTTTGAAAAGCACTCAATAAACAAAGTTTATCATTATTATTATTTTTAAAAAACACTCTGGACTGATCTTGGGCTATAAAAAGCTGTGTCCATGTTCCACACTGACCGCATCATGTACCTTACTGTGACGTTACTGTGAGAGAGCAGCGTGTATTTGACGGTGAACCCAAAAACCAAACACGTATAAAAAAGCAGGATGTGAAGATGAACAATGATCTTCCTCAGACTGCTGAATATTGTTGTGGAGTCGCCATCTTAAATACCCATAATGCACAGGTTACACCACGTGGTACAGCAGGTAAACATTTTCTGCCGGTTTCTAAACGTCACGCTATTAAAATACACGGGAGCTCATTTTGGTGTGCGGATTCATCATTTTTCTGTTCATTGTTGATTTTTTAGATCCAGCACCCAACCCAAACGGGCTTTTGGAGATGTGCGCGTCCTTTCTTCTGTTTTTAAGATGAACAATGAGCCAAATGAAGACAGCTGTATGTTGTGTGTGCAGGCTGCTGAATGAGTCTCTACAGTCAGAACTAAAGTTATTCTGTGATTACTGTGACTCTTGTGTCTGTGCAGCTCCTAAAAATAAAAGCAGAACAGACTGTGTAATCAGAGGCTCAGTCTGTGGGGTCTGAGCTGCAGAACACTTTATTGAATCTGAATCCCTCACAATCTTTTTAGGTTTAGTTATCAACATTTAGACGTAAGCAAATTTAAACTAAAGACGATCTGAAATCAGATAAGAAGGCAGGATATGAAATGTTGATTAAAAAAGTATCTGACAGACGGAATTAAAGGAACAGTCTGAGGATTTAAGGAGATTTAGTGGCGTCTGGCGATGAGGACTTCAGATTGTAAACTGCTGAAACTTCTCCTGGTTAAAATTCCTTCAGTGTTCAAGAGGGTTTTTAACCAGGAGCTGAATTAAAACAGAAAAGAATAAGGAAATGAAAGATGGAGGAAGGCAGAGCGCCGACGACAGAGGCGGTGCAGAAACTCACCTTCAGCAGGTGATGATGATGAGGAGGAGGAGGAGAGTGGAGGAGGAGGGGCAGGAGGAAGGAGAGGAGACAGCTCTACGTCGGATGTGGCGGGGGCGGGGTTAGAGGTGTTGGCGGGTGCATTTGATCGCGTGTTTGTCTGAGGAGGTGAGTCGGCGTGTTGTGCGGGTGAGTTTGGTGGTAAGGCTGCGTTGGGCTGTGTTAAGGTTGTGGTGGAGGAGGAGGAGGAGAAGGAGGAAGGAGTCGGTGAGGGGGAGGGGGAGGAGTTAGGAGCAGTGGAGGAAGAGCTAGCTGGTCCAGCAGTCGGGGAAACTTCAGGAGAAGGAAAGGGGAGAAGGAAGCAAGGAAGTAAGGAAGCAGGGAATATTAGGAGTTAAGTGGCTGCTACAGGAATATGTTCAAACATTACATCCAATAATAAGCTGTGTATGTGCTTTTTTTTGTGCAGGTACATTTTCATAGAAATGAAAGGAAGGGAAAGGGAATTAAATAATCATTTGATTTATTAGGATCATTGTTAGTTTTATTAAAACAGAGTCAATATTCTTCCTGGCGTCTAATCACATCAACAGAAACATTAAATCAAACTCAAAATGAAAATGAGCTGAGAGTTTCTGTCATTCTATTAAATCAGGAAGGTTGGAAGGATAGAAAAGGAAGGAAAGATGTAAAGTATAAACATGTGCGCGTCGCTTCCATGTGTTACCTGGGAAGGTGGAGGGTGGGGACGGCGTCGGCACGGCAATGGGAATGCCCACGCTGCCGCTGCCACTGTTCTCCCTGCTGCTGCTGCGACTGCTGCTGCTGGGATGGCTGCCACCACTGCTACCACTGCACACACACACACACACACAGAGCAGGATTATTAACGTACTGTAAAAGTGTTCAGGTCTAGAAAATGTGTCTACAGCTCAACTTCGCCTTCTTTAGCCTACATGGGCTGGGACCGAGCTACATCGCTAACTCCCTTGTGCACTATTTGTCTCCATGAACACTGCGATCATCTGCTGCTGGTTGTTAGCTGTAGTTATTGGAGGTTCCCAGAAACAGCTGGAAGAAAATCGGGGATGCAGCCTTTGCCAGTGACGTCCCAAAGATAAGGAACACATTATCAGAGAAGCTGGCTCGCTAAATATTTTTAAAAGAAAGCTAAAAACATATCTGTTCACTTTAAACTTTAACTCGCTCTGACGCCCTGATACAGGTCTGAAACTCTTTTTACGCTTTCATGCCATGTGACACACCTCCTTCATGACACAAGCGGATAATGAAGACGAGAGAGAAGAGGATGTCAAAGCAGCTGATGAAGTGATGAAGATTGTTAGGACAGAAACACAGAGAGGTAAGTCAGCTGCCTGCAGAGAAACTTGAGAATAAAAGCAGAGCGGTGGCTGTTGGAGCAGCAGCAGTGAGTCAAACGTTAATGTCGGCACAGAAGATATGAAGCAATGAAAAGCTGCACACACAGAATCTGATTGGCTGACGGCTCCGGACCAGCACAGACAGAGATGGTGATTGGATGGGAAATAGTTTTCCCACCCAGAGCATCAACAGGCGGCCTGTTAGAGGCTCACACGGGTGGATAAACTGCAGAGGAGAGACAGTAAAGCTGCACACTGAATCAATGAATCAACGAATGAGAAGAAAATCAGTTAGTTGATGCTGTGAGGATGAAAGCAGGAAGTTAGTTTGTGTCCTCTGACGTCACTCAGCGGTGATGCTCAAACAACACGACTGCCAGATACAATAACAGGAAGTCAAATCAAAATTAACAGAAAAATGTTGATATCAGCGAACAGGATTTTAGCCAACTGTGACATCTGTTAGTGAGTGATTGTCTTAGGAAGCAAAATAAAACTAAAGATCGTAAGATGAATAACTTCGCTTAATGTGTTATATTTATGTTTACTATTTAATATTGTTTATCAATTAACTTGAATGTTTTTAATCACTAATTAATAACTATCCCTGTTTCACTGCAGTAACCATGAGACATATTTTAGCACAAAGCTGCGTTTTAAATCAACTATAGAAACTCCATGAGCATCACTGCTGAGTGACATCACAGAGGAAACACCGGACAGCAGCAGAGTTTGTGATGAAGCAAAGTTTAACGATAAAACAAGAAGACAGGTGAGAACTCACGAGCAAAGATTTTGGGAATCATTATTTTTCTGCACTGTCCACACTCATTGACAATCCACAGAGACGCTCCAGAGGACAGGTCAAAATCTTATAAAGGTTTAAAGGTTTGGCAGTTCGACATGCTGCCGTGAGAACACAAACCAACTCTGGGTGGATTATACAACTTTGGAACAACATGAGTCCCTGATTCAGACCAAAGGAGACAACTCTAGGTCTGAAAGCACCATCACTGTCTGTAAGAATGCAACTCATTTCCCAAAATGTTTAACCATCCTTTAATCTAAGCTCATCTGAAAGGAGTGTTTCCTGTCTGTGTGGAAGTTACCACTTTGATCTTTTCTCTTTAAAAACTGAACTCCAGTTTTGGGATCATTTTTCTTGGTTCTCGCCATGTGACATATGTGACATCCAAAGTATTTGCTCATGCTTGCTCACCTTATTTAAAGTGATCAGATCAGCCAAGAATGAAAGCATGAAGTTAATAAAGCACACTGAGAAAGAAGGACGTGTTGAAAGGATGTTAGTAGTTAGTCAGGACTTTATCTTCAACACATCTATCAGTCTAGATGAGAACATAATTATCAAAATAAAAGTACAACAGTGATACACTCAGTGACTCCAAAGATTTCTAAATTTGGCGTCTCACACTAGACTTGCAGATGTGTTGCAGATCTGCCTTTCTGTGATCACATAAAAACATCGCCATGAGAGTGGCAGAAAAAGCTCTCAAGTTGTGATCTGGCAGCCATGTTTACACGCTGACCCCTCTACCTGTATGTTCGGGGGCGATGGTTGAGGGTGGCAGTGCGGGCCGGACTGGGAAGCTGTCCGACAGCCATATTGTTCCTGGTGGGGCTGGAGACGTAATCGTTGGGCACCACTGGGGGGCGCACTGGCTCCAGTGTCCTGTAGGGGGAGTTCTTCCTGTACATGTGGGAGGTCAGGGTGGAGAAAGGGTTAACGGGTGGAGTCTATTTCTGATGACAAAGTCTGACAGCAGCATCCTGTTGGAGAATTTGTGTTTTCCTGGGATAGAGAGGAAATGACCCGCCTTATTTTGATTTACTCTGCCTCTGATTGGCTCATCCGGGCATTCTCACCAATCCAACCAACGAAGGCAACAAGTACTAGCCAATAACAGGAAGAGTAGGGCGGGTCATACCTTTGCTAACCTAGGATTCACAAATTTGTGTCCTGTAGGGCGACCACTTCCTGTACAGCACCTGAGAACCTGGAAAAAGACATGAGTGGAGGTTTGTTTGCCCAAATTTATTTTACTCTGCATCTGGGACTCAACGTCAGAAACACGAAGTAGTCAGTGTGCTGTGCTGTGTGCTTCTGGGGCCATTTTGTCAAGTATTAATTCTGTTGACAAAAATTTTGTTTTGAGCTGTGAGCTGAATGGCAGCAGAGCAAGCAGCCACCTACTGCTGGACTTTGACTAAATCTATTAAGGATATAAATGACTGTGGACTCAAAGCATTTTCATCTCAAGACTAAAACTAAAACAGCTGCCAAAATGAGCACTACGTTTGGGCCCCAGATTCTGCTGTGGAGTAAGCGCTCTTAACGTTCATGCTACTCTTTAGTACAAAGAGCTGTGAACGTATTGCAGCGTCACAGAGGAGGAGCATCTCTGCACCTTAAGGCTCTGAGATAACATTGTTATCCCTCTTCTTCTTGGAAGTGGTGAATGAAGTTGCAGCTCACAGATACTTAATACGACAGTCTCTAGTTTTTGTGTTGTACATTTCTGATCTGTTGTTAGCGCAGTTAGCTTGTTTACTACATTACACGAATGCTGCTGTCACACTAAACATCCCGCTGAGCCCGATTCTAACGTTTATATCGACAAAAAAAATCTCAAAAGAATAACTGAATATTTGTTTTAAACAGCAGAATCTGATTTGACTGAATCCCAAACCTAA